>OU426981.1:88735786-90138286 GCA_911387785.2 Aelia acuminata | reverse complement strand
GAAAACCTCATTTGAACTTAAGGTGACTCTATTAACCTTTGTACGAATAGGAGCCTATAGAAGAGTAGCAAAAGAAAAACTGATAGGAAGTAGAATAGAGGATGAGGAAGAATGTGGAGGAAATGAGAGTGAGATTGGGAGGATATCAAACGTTGCTCATAGGGTCCATCCAGAAGAATTGGAAGATCGTATGCCTAATAGATTCGATGGATGCTGTTGGAAATCGGTATTGGAAAGAGCACGGAAAGAATTTTTGGGCGATGACTTTTGGGAATTCGGGAAATATGACAGTATACTTTAGCCTGCAAAAACTTTTATGAATACACTGAAATGTAAAACCTACGCCTTTTAAAATTAAAAATTGAGTTGTAAACCCTACATACCCTATCTCTATGTTCTATTTTGATGAAGAATCTTTCATTGTTGAAGACGGACATCAAATGAAATTTTTCAGAATTTATGAATATAAAAAATTAAATAGTGAGGTCGTCCTGGTTAAATGTTTGTTTTGAAAAATGCCACAGTTTGACTTAAACCCATGGGTGCCAGGTTTTCTATGGAACACTGGTCATTTACCACACTCTGTGATACACCTGAACATGGTCCACTTTACATCCGTGAGGTACCGGGAAACTGGGCTAACGCATTAAGAAATACAACATTCATGCTCTTTTTACCCAATCCCATGAACAGGCTGTTTCACTCTTGTTAATTTTTTTCTTGTTTTTATCTAGCCGGGTAAGAAATAGTAGTCGGAATGTGTGGGAAGAGCGCGAGCAGAGCCATCTGTCAAGGGAGGCAGAAACGGTAGCCATTATCCAATTTCCAGTGGGCACCGAGACCAGATAGCCGATCTACAAGGCTGAGGAGTCAGCTCGGTAAATCCAGAGAGGCGATACCGCCGACCGTTACGAAGATAATGGAAACGCACACCCTTGTAGCTCTCACCACTCGCTAAGAAAACGAAGAGTCGGATTGGGACTAGTGGACCGATTATTTCTCGCACCTGGTAACAACTCTTCTCGGCTATCCTTTCAACATTGCTCCCGCCGTGCTCATATTTAACTTCTGAGTGCCGTAGATGATTGCCGCATCCGTGGAATCTTACCGAGATAGTGCCATTAGTATCTAGCGTAGTACTTGTCCATCAATAGTGTGTAAATGTCGGTAGGTGGATAATAACATAATTTTCAACTTAATGTTTAAGACATGCTATATCAATATCAATCATAGAACGATAGTGAACATCGTTACAAGGATATTGCAAAGAATTATCAGAGGCATATTTCTCAAACAAAGCACTTGTGGTTCTCAAATTCAAAATGCTTTTATTAGAGAACTAGATATTACACATTGGGTTGTAACAATGGTTACACATTAGTCATTTCATACACGAATAACTGTACTTCTCACTTTGGTTTTTATTTATTTTTTCAACGGTTCTCTGGTTTGCGTAGTTTATTTTGTTATTTTCATATTGGTTAAGGTTCAAAATTGTTCTTTCTACTTTACTCCCCATACCTTTATTAGATGAAAATAAATTGATCTGGTTTTTAATTATTTTTAACCTATTAATGCTTGTAATAGGTTATTTATTTATTCCACCCTTCCGTACCTCTAGGGTAATACTGTTAATATCGCAACAGTGGTATGATACGCATGCCAGCATAACATACCACTGCTGCAAGTATTTTACAGAATCCACTGCACTCTTGCGTTTTGTTATCATAGTTTTCTTTCGTCATCAGCTGAAGGAGGTCGCTCTCTGACAGAATGTATAGTCCTGTCTCCCTCAGCAGTTTGGCCCTTAGTGTCTCATAGGCGGTGCAATCAACGACCTGAGACACTGTCCCCCCATCCTGGCACTCTTGGATTTGTAAATACCTAACTCTCCTAATATGCTCAAAATCAGATAGGTTTGGTATTTTTTAAGGATTTATGCATAAAGAAAGGGGATTTCACCACCCCCAAAATTGTATAATTATCTCAACTTTTTTTTATATATTGGGTTGGTGCAAAAATAATGTTATAAATAATAATCAAAATAAGTTTTGAATATCCATTTTGTTTAGGCAAGTGAACAAAGATAATATAAAGTCTAGTTAATGGATGATAAACAATGATTATTAATGTTGTTTTTCCTCAAAGATTAGTTTACTTCGTGTTACATTCTCTATGAATAAGGACCTCCGAAATTTACCCGTGAAATTTTCGTAAAATTTATTTTCACGAGTTTAAACTTGGTCGAAGTGCGGCTCAAACCGCGCGTAACATCTATGTTGTTTGGGGTAAGGGAAGCATCAGTGAATTTACAGTGCAGCGATGGTTCCGAAAATTTCGATATTGATCTCGAAGATAAGGAAGGTCGCGGTAGACCTTCTGTTGTTGATCACGACCAGCTGAGGGATTTGGTACAAGAAAACCCAATGCGACATTGCGAGAGAAGTTAGTGTTGACCACTCAAATGTTGTTCGCTATCTGGAACGAATTGGTAAGGTAAAGAAGCTCGATACATGGATACCTCACGAATTGACTGACCAAAATGAACCATTTCTTAATCTAATCGTGACATGTGATGACAAATGGATCCTATTTGACAACATGAGACGGTCATCTGGACAACTTGTTAAGGTGAAAAATTTTCAGAGAACGAAGTGAAACCGAAAATGCCTTCCGCGAGTTTGTTGAGAGTTTAGATAAAGATTTTTTGGTAACTTGAATAAAAATGCTTCTGACATGTTTGCAACGATGTGTTGATAATGATGAAAAATATTTCGAATAAACAATCTTAGTTTTATAAAAATTATAACACAATTTTTTTGACACATAAAAATCTTCATTATTTTTGCCCTACCCTAATATTATGTATTTATGTTGAACACCGGTGGATTCATAGGGGCGGCACGGAGAGAGCTATATAAGTACCATTCCGATAGAGGAAGCGTTTTTATTTAGTAATTATTGATATACTTAGTTTGGGTGTATACAATTTTTAATAGTGATTAAATGTTAGATAATTATGTGCTTTTATATTTAATTGGGTGCTTTGTAATTCATTCTTTGATTATAAAACATTGTCAGTCACCTTACTTCAACTCTATACTAATTTTATTTGAAGAATTGGTTGCATTAAATTTTTTAAGTTACAGATTCTTTTTTACTGAATCGATAACACATCTCATTATCGGTTGTTAGAAAAACAGCTGATTCATAGTAAATAGCTCTATGTTCTAAATGAGTTATAGATTTTTTTTTTAGTCCTTTGTTTCTTTCTAGTTCTACTGGCATGTTTTCAAGGTAGCTGAGTGATATTTGTAATGGCGGTGCACGGGGGAGCCAAATGATAGACCATGATGGGGAACTATTAACATCTCAATGGGAAGATGGTCAGGGGCGATTTGTTTTTCTATAATTATCTTTATAAACTAAATGCCAAGGGCTCTACCATCTTTGCTCTCCTTTGCATAACTTGAAGCGCCGCTAACAGTGTAGTTTATATGAGTTATGGATAATGTATATAATTTGTTTAGCGAATGAGGCAAATATTCAGTTATTATAATATTTCAGTTATTATTATTAATAAATATATAAACAGGAACCGATGAATGATATTATTAAATAACTGTTAATTCTTAATTGTGACAGAGTACAAACATGTAAATTAATACCTAACGTAAACATTAATGTTATTAAATCTAAAATTATATTTTTAATTAGTTGAAGTAATTAACGGTACTTTCCGGCAATACTTTGTGGTTGAAAAACAAGTGATTTAAGTATAAAAAACTTGATAATCTGTATTCTTACTTCTCATACTATTATTATATTTATTTACTTCTCACTATGTTATTTATTTTTAATATTTATTATTGAGATTTGCATTGGATAGTGTCGGAAAAAATAAATAGGTGCCTATTTATTTAAAAGATGTGTTAATGAAATTATAGAAATGATTGAATAAAAAAAAAAAAAAAAGATTGTCCGTAAATCAGTTACTATTTATTAATACAATAAAATATTAAGTAAATTACTGTGACCAAAAACAATGAAGGAGATCTAATTTAACAGTATTCACTCGAAAATTTATAGTTATTTATCGCAGCATATTTGTTTAAAATATCTTAGTAGAGGATTCCTTAAGCTGCAAGATTTAAAAATAATAATCCTTCTAAATTCAACTAAATATGGATGGAGGCCCTGTGATACCATAGCTTTATGAGGAAGTTGTAGCCAATTATTTCCTTTATCGGATTCCAAAATTTAGATATCCTCTCGGGCGAAGTATAGAATTTCAAAAGGAATCACTGATTTTTTTTTTCCAAATTTCGAAAATGCTCTGATCTTGATCCGTATTGGGTCTCTTTAAAACACCAGGTGGTCTCTGAGGAATTATGAGATCGAAATATCGGTGTTTCCCCTCTTTCCGATTCGGAATATTGTTTTATTATTTGAAAAAATGTTTTTACGTTGCGAATTTCCATTTCAATCAAATAATATGAAATTTGTTGTAGATATAATATTGATTAAATATGGATAGTTTACACACGTCTTCTATGTTAACTTAGAACTTCCTCCAGTATTACTATAAGAATCTCTAAGACAACTCTTCAATCCCTACCTAGCTCCACTCATCCCTATAACCCTCCTCGAAGGTTGACGTGGCAGTGGCCACGTGACCTTTTGAAAATATGCATATTCCAGAGTTCTGGCAATGGCCAGCCTGATTTTAAATAGTGTTATAGTAAATAGCGTTAATTGTGTCCCAAACTTTTTTGTTTATTTATTAATTTATCACTTCAAATAACGTTCTTTCTTTCTTCAAGCAAAAATTGAAAAATTTCATAGAAAGATATTATTTCTATAGCTGCTATAGATATTGCTATAGCACTAAAGATGTTGCTTCTATAGCTATGCAAAACATTATATCTTGAATTATAAAAAATCAAATAGTTTCCTTGGTGGCTTCTGGATTAGGACCAATTAATTTCTTACGATTACCAATTTCTCCAACCCCTTAAGCTTTTTTCTTCTTATTTTTTATTGATCTTTTTTCTTATAAGCCCAACCTTTTGCATTTCCTACATGCCCTTCTCCATTTTTCCTAACATGGTAGTATTGTGATTAAAGTATAGTATTATAGGAATTACATTAGTCCATTATTTCTTTATTCCTTTTAGTAAATTGACATTTTTTCTGCTCATGTTTTATGAACAATAAACATCATTTGAATTATTTCCTTTTTTTATTCAATAACATACAAATAAATTTTCATATATTCATTTTGTGTCATTTAGCTAAATGCGAGGCCATTACATTGGCATAGGGCGTAGGCTATTGACATGATGGTGTATTAGCCGAGGAATGCTTAAAGCGCTGCGTTCCCATGACCCTTATAGGTATGATCTATTTGAGCTTTATATATTCCACTTTGGGCCTCGGGGGTTTGGCCTCTGACCCAGGGGCTCACCTCCGATTTGTGGTGGCCTAGTGGGTTCATTGGTATTTTCGGAGAGTTACTTGTCCTCCCCTTTTGGAAATCGATTGGGTCAGATTGTAGTTTTGTCTCTGGAATAAATTAAAATATATTTATTATATATAGTTATTAAATGTTTAAATATTATATTTAAAATATAATTACAAAATATTCAATGCGTTTTCTGCTTTAATGATATACATTAAATTAGATTAAAAAATTCATCCACGTTTCGGGGATCACGATGGCAATTTTATTTTATAACACACATCTATTCATTTAGTTTTAACTTCTAAGCGGAATTTTAGATAATATGCATGAAGCTATTGGATATTTTAAATTTTCAAAATAAAGTAATCATTATCAATTATTTTTTTTTTTTTGTTAAACTTTTATGTATGGACGATTTCTTTTCCTTAACCTTTAGAAATACACATCTTAAATGATTTTCTGTTTGAAATTATTTCTTAACCAGTTTTATCGATATTCGGTATGAAATATAATTGTCCTATTATACAGAAAAAATAAAAATAAAAGAATAAATGTATAGGTTATGGTTTGTAGTAATACAGTTTTTTTTTTGTTTTTGTTTTTTTCTTAAACAATCTAAATTCAAAAGAAATATTTTTTCTAATTTATTTAATTCTTCCTATCGATATTAAATAACTAATTCTCATCATTCGAAACTCAAAAGTATAAAAATCTTTCTAAAGTCATTTTGAAAATAAATTGTGCTATATTATGTCGCTTAGAAGGAATTTGAATGTATTGTGGCGCCTGATGTCTTTGGTAATGTTTTGGAATTATAAAAATAGTTTATTCCTAGACTTAGTTAACATAACAACTGAACCAGCGGGGAAAGTGACCGGGCTCCCTAAAAGTGAGATTTAAGATATCACCTATATTATAGGATCAGTGGCGTTGTATACTATATCAAAGGAGCGGTTATGGAAATGTAACTCCTACCAGTCGGGGGATTCCAAAGTTATATATACAACAGCGGAGTAATATACAAATGTAACCACTTATATGTCAGGCCTTTGTATACAATCCTGGGGCAGTTATTCAGGTCGCACCGCGAAGATTTATTCACAAACCAGCCGCCCCGATAAGGGAGAGGCGTTAGTATTGTTTTTGATGGAGTCTTGCGTGCACTTTGGTACGAGATGCATCAGGATGCAGCAGGAGATGTGCGCTCACAATGCTAACGGTATGGCTCCGAGTCCTCCGGTAATGGCCACAGTCCCTGGTCAATCCTCCTCGTTTAATGATCTTTCCTGCATTCTGGGGAGAGTTTTGGATGGAGTCACGCATAATGTTGTACATAGTTAAATCTATATATTAATTAAACAAGATAGATGGATAGAAATAACGTTTATTCACGAAAAATATTATATAATACAAAACAAAATAAGAAAATACTAAAACGTAAATAGACAATGGACGCAAGTCCATCTGTCGAGATATCCCAGCTTGTTATAAATATAAATAGGTTTAAATATATAAGAATAATAGAATATATGTGATAAGTGGTAGTGACAAAAACCAAATAATAAATGAAAAATTATTTCATAGATACATACTGGAAAACTCCTCGCATATACCATTGATGACCAAATTATAAAACTAGCTATAGGCGATTTTTTTCCACTGACGTGTTGGGGAATCTATTTCTACTGATTATATTCATGAGTCATTTCTTGTCTATAGTTTGTTGCAATTTTTAAATACAGAAATAGTTGTTGGTTACATTTGCTTTTTAGGATATCTACGATTTCTTCCCTATTCAGAGACCACATGGTACAATGATTTCTTTTGTTCATTCCAGGTAAATAGTTGAGGTTCAGTAGTTCTCCTATTGCATTAAATATTAATCTGATGAAATAAATGTCTTTATTGTCTCATAAGTACCTATTGTCGTAATTCAAAGTTGCATAGAGCTGGTGAAATTCGGCTGCTTTAGCTCTTGATACGAATGTTTCTCTTTTATATTCGATAGTTTATTAATTAAACAATTTAATGAAGATTCTTAAAACGAGCAATTTATTCAATAAAACATAATTAAATGGCCACCAGAAAGTTGTAACAACAATTATATCCCTACGAAGTTTCTAATATACAGTAGAACCTCCATTATCCGGGGTAATGATGGGTATGGGGGTCCACGGATAATGTCTTTTTACTTTCACTTACCTATATATGTAATATATAGTAAGTGGAAGTATTGCGATCGTGAAAAATTTCGACTTCCGGTTTTCAACGGAAATACACGTTTTGGGGTCCCCTGAGTCGAAATGACCAAGTCCCGCGAAATGGTCTGTGTGTGTGTGTGTGTGTGTATGTGAACAGACTAGCTAAAGAACTATAAACCGTGCGAACCTGAAATTGGGTATTTAGTGTAGGTATATGCTCGCGATGTGACAGCATAAATTTCATCAAAATTGCTTAAAGGGAGGGGGTACTTTACTTAATAACTTTTCAGGTTTTTTTCGATTTTCTCAAAAACGGCTCAAACGATTTTGATTAAACTGAGTATTTCATCTATTTATATGCCCGAGATATGCCTGTAAAAATTTCATCAAAATTTTTTAACCGGAGGGGGGACTTTACTTAATAAATTTTGTAACATTTTCACGTGTTTTTTTTATTTACTCTAAATCGGCTTTAACGATTTTGATCAAACTGGGTATTTGAGGTATTTATATGCCCGAGATATGACTGTAAAAATTTCATCAAAATTGATTAACCGGAGGGGGGACATTACTTAATAAATTTTGTAACCTTTTCACGTGTTTTTTTGATTTTCTCAAAAACGGCTCTAACGATTTTGATTAAACTTAGTATTTGATCTATTTATATGCCCAAGATATGTCTGTAAAAATTTCATCAAAATTGATCAACCGCAGGGGGCACTTTACTTAATAAATTTTGTATCATTTTTACGTGCTTTTTTTATTTACTCAAAAACGGCTTTCACGATTGTGACCAACTGGGTATTTAATGTATGTATATGCCAAATATGTGATAGCCAACATTTCATCAAAATTGATCAACCGAAGGGGGGACTTTACTTAATAAGTTTTGTATCATTTTCACGCGGTTTTTATTTACTCAAAAACGGCTTTAACGATTAATAAAAATAAGATATGAATGTAGAAAAATGTGTGATTTTGGGAAATGATATCTAACAAAACACGTCAATTTCTTATCTAAGTAAGTTGGTAAGTGAAAGTTGTGTGTTGCGCGCACGCACCAGATTTTTTCTTCTTCAAAATATCCCGTACAGTTTGTTCGCCGATTTCTAGTTCAACGGACAATTTTTTAACACTTTCACCTTTTTCTGTTTATAATCTGTTTATAATAGTTAATTTCTCTTTAAGCGTTAAAACGACACGTTTTCATTTTTCCGATATTTTGCTACTTCCTATGTATTTAAATCGAGACTAAATCACAACTGACAATATTTTGTTTTGTAGCCAAACAGGCCAGAGTAGGAGTTTCCTGGAAAGACTTGAAAACAATACCGTTCCTAGATTATGAATTGGAGTATTAGATTCCGGAAACATCTCATAATACTATACTCGCTTTCTGTGTTTTTCCATTCATTGTTTTATTTCATAATATATAGTCAACCATTGTGTAATCGTTAAATATTTACGTATACATTTTTTTAAATATTATACATACAAAATAAATGACATACAAATTAAAAAAAGCTTAAAAAAAAAAAATTGGCTCCTCGGGACCCCGGTTAATTGGATCCCCGGTTAATTGAGGTCCGGATAATGGAGGTCCTACTGTATTTGCAGCTTTTGTAAAATGTTTTGCTAGTAGTTAATAGTAATTTGTAATTTGTAATTAGGATTTTATTGGTATTGTAATTAGTCAATATTAATTTTTTATGTTAACTTTATTGAATTTTATTTAAATTATATTCTTAGCTTATACTTGTAATTACTTATACCTCTTATTAGAAATGTCATAATATAGGGCGAAAATTAGCCAGGTGGTCGAAAAGCCTTTTATGTAAATAAAAAAATAGTATTGCGATTAAGGGATTACTTAGAAAAATAACATCCTTAAAGGGTATAATTATTATAATTTTGAGAACTTCTGAAATACAGCTCATATCATCATACTTACGTATCAGTGGCCCTTTAACAAAAATGGCTAGTTCCATATTTATATTATTTGAGTAAGAATTTGTTTCCGTCTGGATTTTTTATTTTCTATACAATGCTAAAATTCTTTTCTTAAAATAAGAAACCTAGGAGGAACTTTTTCAAAACTTTTTATGTCACTTCTTTTACAAAGAAGCTTGGCTTTTAGGGAATAACTTAAAACTCAGATGAATAGACTTAAACCACCTGGATGCAACTGATGAAAATAATACTAAACATTCAATAAGAGATCTTTGTTTGTGTTTTATTAAAGGTGTAAACCACAAAATCGCTATCACCTTATATTAGTTTTACACTAAATTTTATGTTACAGTTTTGTACATTCCAGAAAGTCGAAAATACTATGCATTGTTTGTACGAAGTTCTTTAAGGGCGGATTCACACTATCGCTCCGCTCCCGCTCCACTCCCGGTCCGCTCAAATATTCTAAAGAGAAATAGACAGAGAATTTCACTATCGGCACCGCTCCGGTCTCGCTCCACTCCCGGTCCGCTCTCGCTCTACCCCATTCACACTAGCGCTCCGCTCCCGCTCCACTTCAGGTCCGGTCTCACTGGCAAAATATTCTACAGAGGAATAGAGAGAGGTTAATCACAATATTGGCACAGGTCCGGCCTCGCTCCGCTCCCGCTCCACTCTCGCTCCACTCCCGCTCCACTCTCGCTCCACTCTCGCTCCACTCCCGCTCCACTCTCCTAAAGTCTTTTCATATTCACATTATATAATTTTACACCGTTCACGATTGAAGCCATTAATAATCGAAGCCGTCTGTATTTGGATTTTAATTAATAATTAACTTTCAGTTATTAAAGTATTTATTTATTCATCAATTTTACGGCCAAAAAAGTTCAAATTAAAAAAAAAAAAATATATATATATATATATATATTAATTTAATTAATGGTGAAGAAATAATTTAAATTTTTTTCCCGAATGTATTAGAATACGCTTGAAATGATAAAAAAAAAATCACCAACAATACGCGCGGTTTTTCGACGTGAAAAATTCATGTTATGTTTGAGATATATTTTGCTATGAATTAATGTACTTGTAAAAAATGGTCACCGATTTATTTATTGACTACATACTCATTGCTATTATAAAATAACGTTTAATTTGAAACGAATAAAAATGCAGTATATTATGAAAAATGTCAGATCATTAACAAAAAAATATATTAAAGCAAAAAATAATTAAAATATTAATCAGGAAAAGAAGAGAACACAATCGGTAAATTTGTAGCATTTGCCGATTTCAACTTGAAATTTTCAAGCGTATTCGAATACATTCCGAAAAAAATTTAAATTATTTCTTCACCATTAATTAAATTAATTTATAATTATTATTATTAATTATCATTGTTTTGCAATATATTCTTCTTATTATATTTTTTGATAATATTATCTTCTTCATCAAGAAAAGTACACTTACCAGCTATTTCTACTAACGAAAAATTGATTTTTTTTTTTGGCCGTAAAATTGAAGAATAAATTAATACTTAAATAACTGAAAGTTAATCATTAATTAAAATCCGAATACAGACAACTTCGATTATTAATGGCTTTAATAGCTTAAACCTTTCAAAATTGAACGGTGTAAAATTATATAATGTGAATATGGTAAGACATTAGGAGAGCGGACCGGGAGTGGAGCGGGAGCGGAGTGCTAGTGTGAATGGGGTAGAGCGAGAGTGGACCGGGAGCGGAGCGAGAGTGGAGCGGATAGTGTGAATAGGCCCTAAAACGGAATTAAGATCAGTAGGAATTTCTAAAACTTTCCCCTCTGAGTCGTATGCAGTATGTTCTGTCAATATGTATTTTACGGTTGTAACAAGGTCTGACAATCAGAAGGCTCGCCAGCCTAAGATAGCCATGGTTGCGAGTATGACCAATACGAAAGCGTGCTAAGAACGCTTCTTCTCTGTGTTTATTTATAATAATGACTTTTCAGGAGATAACGTAAATTTTTATTTATCTCAAATTATTTTCTGTTTACCTAAACTACTCTCTCTTTATTTTCTGCTTTATGAGGGAAATATAGTTCTCGGCAGGAAACCACGGTAAAGAATGTAACTGTTATTTCCTTTTTGGCTATAATGAGTTTTCTATTATTCCGCAGTGATCAGAGACCCAAACAAATAAAATTGAAGTATAAAATTCAACTTTAATAATATATTTTAGATGATTTAGAGGTCTTTGTGCATGCCTAAACAACAACAAAAGTTGTGCAACAAAAGAAGGAAATTGGTCAAGTTCTATTATTTTTCTTTTAACCGGCTCTCTATCAAACGTTTAAAGCTATATATTTCAAAACTTTATTGCGACAATGTCAAGTTAATTTATCCCAAAACTACAAGAGCAGATGACTAATCAGAGAGAATAACGTGAAACCTCGTTAGAGATCAATCTAATTTGGGACGTAATGATGAAATTGTAACGCTAAAAGGGAGAAAGGTGGCCTCATTTAGAGACTGCGATTTAGACCATTAGTAACCCATCAAACTACCTCAATTCCAATATTGTATCGATACATCTCATTGGGCCGACTGTTGGCCTATCTTCAATAATTGCAGCCAATTAGCTTCTGACTATGACTGAACCAGTTCTCACGTAGTAGCTCTTAGGATGGTGGAAACATTCTTTTTTTTTTCAATATATCACCTCTCACATTTTTATTCCTGATCTTAAGACTCCTAAGATCAGGTAAGATTAAACTAGCTGCTTGTGTTAAAAATCACTGAAAGTTCAGTGAAAGATCATTAAAAAACAAAACCAGATATGACTAAACAATTCTTGAAAATTGTTACTAAATTGTTTAGTCCTTGAGAAATGTACATTTTACATTAAAAAATTTGGTGCGTGCGCGCAACACACAACTTTCACTTACCAACTTACTTAAATTAGAAATTGATGTGTTTTGTTAATTCCCACTTCTCAAAGACACATTTTTCCACATTCATTTCTTATTTTTGTTTTTATTTGCTCTATAAAAAACACTAATTTTTTATTATTAAATAAAAGTTTTTACTTGTGATAATTCGGCAATGCAAGCATAATACTCCAAGTCATCTGATTTTATAATTCTCTATGCAGTTGTTGAAAACTTCATTTACCATGAAACGAATAATTTTCATTAAATGAACAGAACGGCTTCAATTATGAAGGCGTACTCCGCATGCGTGTACTCAACGTATTTTATGAGTTGACGGAATATTTTTCTTTTTTTCTCCTCTATATGTTTACTTGATTTTTTTCATATTTCATATTTGATGAATTTTGATGAAATTTTTACAGTCATATCTCGGGCATATTAATACATCAAATACTCAGTTTAATCAAAATCGTTAGAGCCGTTTTTGAGAAAATCGAAAAAAAAAACAACGTAAAAAGTTATTAAATAAAGTACCCCCTCCGTTTGACCAATTTTGATGAAATTTTTGCTGTCACATTGCGGGCATATACATACACTCCATACCCAATTCCAGATTCACAAGGTTTATAGTTTTTGAGCTAGTCTGTTCACATACACACAGACACACACACACGGACTCACACACAGACTATTTCGCGGGACTTGGTTATTTGGACTCAGGGGACCCCAAAACGTGTATTTCCGTAAAAAAACGGAAGTCGAAATTTTTCACGATCGCAATACTTTCCCTTACTATATATTTCATATGTAGGTAAGTGAAAGTAAAAATATCTGTTTTTTTAGAACTTGTATATAACTTGTCCTCTGCTTATGTTCCGCCGATTGATGTCTTGAAACCGGACGGAGTTTTATAATAGACTGTAAAAAATATTTTCAGTTGGTAGATGTCAAATTTTTTGAGAGGAAAGGATTAATAAAATCAGGAATGTTTGTTTGATAAAATCTTTACTAACCTTTTTGTAGCTTCGAAAAATACTTATATGACTACATTTTAGCCTTTTGTGAACAAATTTATCACCATGGATATGTAGTAACAATTTGTGGGTTGAAATAATTTTTATTGAACTAAAATAATATTGTACAATGCCAAAAAAACAATGAAAACACAAATAATTAAACAGGTTACAAAAAGTATCAATTTTTAACTACACAGCAACACAAAAATAACCATATGACTTGAGCTTCAGAACAAGACTAACTCTGCTGTCCATCGCTCCTATCCGGAAGGTTCTAGGCCAGCGTAGATGGTACTCCAACAATTTGTTTCAACTTATTCTTACATATAGTTATAACTTATTATTAGTTCGTTCCTACAAGTATAGAACTTTTTATTTCATATGTGTTTGTGTTTTGTTTCACGTTACAATATTCTTCTTAGAATATACCCATTGTATAAGAGGCACAAATATATGACTAAAACCAGTAAATGAAACACTAACACAGCAAGTTTAAAAGAAATAAGTATCAAAGGTACTTTAGATCCCTAAAACGGGTAAATTTAACAATGATGGGACATTAATAACAACGATAAAATCCAAATAAGTAAGTTATTCTGTTGGAAAACACATTTAATCTGATTTTGTTGGCTATCATTTTCTTACGACACGTTATCGGTCAAATCACCATCTTCCTAAACCTTTGACGAAAAACTGTACATCTTACCAAGAGCTTAGTACATGACCATATTCGGACCATTCTCACCACAGGGGGCACTTTTTTTGGCGTTTTTATTTTAAATTTTATGGTTACAAATAAACATTTTTTTTTTGGTGTAATACTATTCCTTTGGCTATCAGAAGCAAGAAGTCGGCGTGGTAGAACAGCAATTCACGTTAAACGTGATCTACAGATGACTATGAACAATTATGGAATGAATTAACAGACCTTTGGGATTAAAAGGATCGCAACAGTGTTTTCAATAAAGCGTGTCCTTCTCTTTGAATAAATTTAGTTTAAATAATGCCTCTATTACAAAAGACATATATGCATACTTTTTACATGGTCAATCGCTTTTTTGAAAAAAAAAAAATTCTCGACCTTTTTCCCTAGTCTTTCATATTGTACTTCAAGCGTTATGTTTTCCTTGCGCAACTTAGCATTATCATAGTACACTTTCGCTTTGTTCTTATTTACCAGTTTCCTTCCATGCATCGAGGAGTGGGTGGATCTAAATTGTTGCTGCAGTGACTGTGGATTCTAACCAGCGGTTGCACGAGGAGATTTTGTATCATCAAATCAACTCCCGTTTCAAAATATTTTTTCTTAACAAATATACATTAGAATTTGTTCTCAATATCTTCCGTTTCCATTGAATTTCACGGGGAGTCATTTCACAAACCAATTTTACTTCCTTTTTTTGTCGCTTCATTTTATATCTTTGATTCTCTTTCTCCGGATAATTGGATCATTTTCTTCTTTTGATAACAAAATCTTTCAAAATCCTCTCCTCTCGACTTGTTTTTTATTGGCGAAATTTTTTCAAACTATCTGAAAGAGTGATAAATTTATAGGTTAAATTTGTTCCAAAAGTTTTTTTTTTTTAAATTTCTCACTGTTAAGAACTGATGATGCCTTAAAAAAGTTGAACACCAAACGAAAGCTTCAATCCACGTCGCTATCTTCATTCCCCTGCCTTATTTGATTTACAGTAAGATAGGGGAATAAACGACAAGGGAATGAATTTTTATGGCTTATAACCGTTGAAGGGAAAAAAGATATGAAAATGCCACTTGCCCAAACAAAAGCAGAAAATCATTTATCATTGAAACATTAGAAATGAAAAAACTTACCTGACCAAAACTATAGAGGACATGGGAATGAAAACCATTAAACATAACCTCTCAGGTTTGAGAGGCTCCTGGAGATCTTGAATTTGTATTGAGGTTAGTTAAAGAGTTGTTAGGAGAGACCACTCCCTGTTGACTATATATTTTTTACTAATTTCCCGCCAAAGAAGAGTGGTGAGAATCTAATTTTAAAAATTGACAGGGGAATGAAGGAAAACCTGTGCGACGGCATAAAAAGTATTTTCTCTCTATTCTAATCCTTTATCATCAAGGATTTGACTGTTTTTCTGGAATTTGCAAGTATTTTTAACAAATTGAATAAAAAAAAAAAAAAAAAAGGTATTTTCACAACTTGCCCGCTCACTCTCACCATTGGTCCTGAAAAAATTCTTTTAATGGTAAAAGTTCGGAAGGGGAGGAAATAAAATAAATAATGATCCGCCAACTCGACCACTGCTTGACTCGAACCCGATAACCGGGTATAAGAGCGCAATAAATTATTTTCTCAGCTCACCTCCCACAATAGTTAAAGACAATCTTGAATTCATATTGAATGGAGAGAACTTTTATATATTCTCTATTTCGTGGTAGCCAACTGGTAAATACTAGGAACCATCTTAAGAATAGTAATAGAAAAAGAAGGGGTAGTGAGAGCTACTGTAATTAGACGATCTGATTTCCATATTCGGGACTGCTACCGCCTGCTCTTCCTCTGTCATTACCTCACCGACCACCGCTAATGCTATCCTCCCCGGGGCGGCCCTAGTTAGTCTTTATGGCTCGCCAGTATCTGCCCTTGCTCAATACCGAAGCTATCTTTGTGTCTACGAGTTAATATCCACGCATTTTGACGTAATTCTACGAATAAGATAATTATAATTCATTAATTGTAGGGTGGTTGCAAAAAAATTAAATTAAGTGAATAAGTGTCGATTTCTTAAAAATTCAGATTTATTAACATCAGTCAATTATTTCAATTTCTTGCTCTACGTTCTTGGTAATACATTGTCAACAAAATTTCAACTTATAATACAATAATAATAATAATATAATGTATGCATAAGGGTATAAGTGCCTAAGGAAATTTGTACAGAAATAATGTGACTTATACCCTCTAGGGTGAACTACGAGGGTGTGTTCAGCGCCTACACCCATGTCATCTTTCATACGTTCAATGAACTCTTTTCTAACAACAAAACATTACTTATAACTATTTCTAAAGAATGGCCTTGGCACATATAACAATTTGGCAAAAAAAAAACTTTGCTTTATTTTTTTGGCACTTAGACCCTTATGCATTTCCATTCATTCCATTAATATTTAAAGAAAAATAACAATTTTCAATGCGAATTGTAATTACAACAATTATAGAACAGGTTACAAAAATTATCATTTTGTTGCAGTCAAATAATAATTTGGCTTGAGCTTCACAACCAAAACTAACTGTCCTGTCTATCGCTCCTAATATATAGTCGTAAGTAATCGTCTAGAACCTCGGCGTGGATTGTACTCGAACATCAAAGTCAAAAACATGTGCTATGACAGTTTGATCCAACTTTAAGTTCGTTTCAACAAAAGGTCTGGGACTTTTAAACCGTATGTTTTTTTTTTAACGTAATGATATTTTCCGAGCAATTAACTTTTTTAATTTATTTTTTGCATTATAATTTTTCGAATAATGGATAAACAATAAAAAGCACGAAAATGACCATTTTCAAAAATTCGTAGCTACCGATGTACTCAAATATACAGGTTGAAAATTCTCACAGTTGATTTATGTTGCATGCATGCATAACATATAAAAGAATGAGATTTTTATCAACTAGCCCGCCAGAGATATTGGAGCCTAAAATAATTAAAATATGTGAAGTTTAAAAATTCATAAAAAAATATGGTAAAGAATATACGGGTTAAGTGTACTTTTAATGAAAGCTACTTAGTTAGGTTTATTATCATGCCAAAAATCAGCTTTGGCGTACATGCCCTTATACCCAGAAGTTACCCTCAAAAAAGGTGTTTTGAGAATTTAAAGCAGTTTTTTTAATAGCACTTTTCAAGTATTGGACTTCAAAATATTCAAATAATAATGAGAACACGAAATATAGAACAGACCTTAAGGAAAACTGTTGTGTTTGAATTATTAGTCTATGACTTACCATTCTTGAGAAAATGAGTTTTTCTTCATTGTTAAATAAGCACGAAAATGACTATTTTCAAAGCTTCGTAGCTACCAATGTACTCAAATATACAGGTTGAACTTTCTTGCAGTAGGTTTATGTTGCATGTAAGCATAACATGTAAAAAAATAGATTTTTATTAACTGGCCCACCAGAGATATTAGAGCCTAAAGTTAACATAAAATGAAAAAATCTGAACTTTAAAAATTCATAAAAAAATTAGTGAAAGAATATACGGGTTAAGAGTACTTTTAATGAAAGCTACTTAGTTAGGTTTATTATCATGCCAAAAATCAGCTTTGGCGTACATGCCCTTATACCCAAAACTTACCCTCAAAAACGGTGTTTTGAGAATTTAAAGCAGTTGTTTTCAATAGCTCTTTTCAAGTATTGGACTGCAATATATTCAAATAATAAAGAGCACACGAAATATAGAACAGACTTTAAGGAAAACAATTGTGTTTGAATTATTAGTCTATGACTCACCAGTCTTGAGAAAATGAGTTTTCTGTGAGAGCTTAAAAACTTGGCCTGAAAGTTGAAACAAAAATGGCTGCCATTTTGAAACGGTTGATCCTAATTTTTGATTTGAACTACTGATTCCATACGTAATTGGTGGTAAAATTATATTTTTTTTCTAAAATGATCGAGCAACCACTTTGGTCCACTTGATATGGAATGACCCTTGTATTAAGTGATACATAAAAATTTTAATTTTCTAGAACATCTTTTGAAGTTTTAATATTCTAAAAATCCTTGACATATCTTTCTTTTTAAAATGTAATTGGAAAATAATGAATTTTCAAAAATCGATCTAATATTATCGAATAATATATTTCAATAATAGTATTTCAGTAATAGTATTTATATACACGCATATATATAAATATAACAATAAGATCGTTTTCACGAATGGATTCCACCAAGTGCACTACAGGTCAATTATGTTTGCCCTCGAATTATTTAACTGCCGAAGACGCTCTCGAAATGACAGGAATCATACCTCAACGAGGGAAAGTTGGAAATAGTCGTGCCATACTGTACGTGCAGTAATATGCTTTGTAAAAGTTTTTCATTTTCGATTTACCATCAGTCTAAGATTTAAAATATTATATCTAAAGACTTTATCGACATTGATTAAAACCAATCGATGGCTGTATTACTATCCTTTAAATTGTATGAAATGAATACGTATCAATCCAATAAAATAATGTTTATTATATCTCATTATATAATAGCTGGATCATTCCACGTCAAATCAACAAAAAAATATATCATTTTGATCCTCACCATCTCAGATTTTCTTGAAATTTGGTATATGTGTACTACTCGTATCTACTAGAACAATTGTGAAATATTACTGAAGTATGTATAACCGTTTTTTAATAATTAGTCTATAACTTCTTCAAAAATAGGCCCAGGAACAGAAAAAATCATGGTTAAAAATGGCTGCAGATGCTTTCCAAATTTGACTAGGACTGTGGGATTGCTGTCTTTTCATTTTCATGGGATTGGTGCATTCCATGCTATTTCATATGATATACAAAAAAAAAAAAAATGTATTAGGTTGGTACTAAAGAAATTTTCTTAAATCCAAGTTTAAAATTTTAATTTCAATTTTCTCAAAAAGGGCATTTTTTATTTTTTTTTTATATATATTTTTTAAAATAGGTTGTATTGTATGCGATGTTGAAAGACACCAATCTATTAGCCTAGTCAAATTTGGAAAACATCTACAGCTATTTTTAATCATAAAATGCTAGAGATTTATGGAATTTTATCGCTAGTTTTAAATTTTTTTAGTAATGAAGACATTTTCATCCCATTTTTATACTTTGTTGTATGAATAGATATACCTAATACTACCCATTTTCCAAAAAATATAAAAAATTTGAAAAATGCTCTTTTTGAGAAAATTGATATCAAAATTTTACATTTAGTTTAAGAAAATTTCTTTAGCACCAACCTATATATTGTTGTATATCATATGAAATGACATGGAATGCGCCGTTAAATGACACCAATCTCATTGTCCTAGTTTGGAAAACATCTACAGCTATTTTTAATCAAGATTTTTTCTGTTTCTGGACCTATTTTTAAGGGCTCTGGAGACCAATAATTCAAAAACGGGTAGAAGTACCTCAGTAATATTTCACAATTGTTCTAGTAGATACAAGTAGTACACATATATCAAATTTCAGCATTTTCAGGAATATAGGCGTAAAAACAAAGTTGACAAACAAAGGGCAAGAGTATATAAGAGTAACCTAATAAAAATTCTTAACACGATAGTGTTACAATTTATACGATTAATAATATTTGAAAATTAAGCCTTTTTTATTTTATTGAAAGAAGTCCATGAGAATTTTAAGTAGAATTTCTTTTCGATAGGAAGAACTGTATTATTCTATGATACAGTAGGATAAGAAGTTATGAGTATACAGAGTGTTTGGCGTGCGGGCAATGCTTGAATGGCGGGATGTTTCGTCGGCAGAGAATAGGTAGGAATCAAAGAGAAATTTTTAATTTTAAGTCCTAAATACTTTTAATTTTACTCAACCATATATTTACAATATTTTCAATTTGTAGTTTCAAAGCTCTTAGGTTTGAAATAAGAAGTACAATACCATGGTGTTACGTAATATTCAATTAAAATATAAGGGATATAGATTATATAAATGGTTTTCTTGTTTCGTTAATAAAAATCCCTTTTAATCATATCTTAAACCTAATTAATTATATTTGATAAAAATTGTAACAAAGAAGTCTTTCCTGAACAAGTTGTTTGTTTTGTTTTTTTCAGTAATTTAGAAAAAAACATAATTATCACAATCAGCTGGGGGATAAAGGATTTTAATATTAATAGGGTTTATATAGAGGACAGAGTCCAGCAGCCTTTAGTCAAATAAAAATGGACAAGTATGAGCTAACATATTTAAAATGTAAAACAGTGTTTTTAAGCATATGACATTAATATATTTGTTATAATATTTATTAAAAGACCTTCAATCATACGATTGAAAAATTATTTATATAAGTTATAATTAAATTATTTTATCTAAATTGTTAAACTAGTGTTATGATTATTAAATGTTAATATATATAAAAATATACAGGTTTTGAGAATGGGGAAACAGCCCCGAAACGTCAACATGTGCTATAAATAAATATTTATAGTGAAATAAGGAAGATTTTTTTCTACTTTTATCAATCAATATTTTGGTTTTTTAATTATTAACACATTCGACAAGACTAAAAGAACGGTTTTGGGCGGCCTGGATGATATTTTCTCACGTACTCAGTTCAAAATTAAGAGTAATCAACTTATGTAAAATAATAGATGCACATTAAAATATGTATCTACATTGATATCCATATAGCGAGTTCAGAATAATTTAAATTTGGCCTCTAAGAGCCTGAGTCTAAATTATAATATGAAGATAACCATGAGTCAACTTATAAGAATAAATTGTTGCCCCTATCATGTATTTCGTTTTGCCTTCTGTCGGGAATTTTAGAAGTGAGTCGACATCCTTTGTATATGAATAGAGTAAAAGTGATTGGTTTTAGTTTTCCGTGAATTAATTGAAAAGGATATTAAAAAAAAAAAAGTTTGATGAACTAAGGACAAAAAATAGGTCATGCCAAATCATAGGCTCGAATCATAAAATCTGCAATTAGAAAAATAAAATTGATATTACAGGAGATTTAGACCTCACGTTTCCATGGCTTGTCGGAAATTAAGCCCAGAAGCAATCTCCCCCGGGACTTACCGTGCCAATAAAGTTGGTAATTGATGGGAACGGACTCCCCGATCTGGCCGACTATTACTGCCACTAGGCGAAATAGATCGGGAAGAGGGGAACTGTAAAACTTTACTGAAGACTACATGGTATTTTCTCGCGATAAAACATTTTATGATTTAACCTCTGTCTGTAATATGAATCGCTGTTTTACAACTGTGACCGTGGGAAAATATCGAATATCGGATACTATAGAATTATCGCAAGTTTAGAACTCACTCCTACAAATTAGCGTAACTTTACGTTACCAAAGGTTTAAAAGTTATCAATGTAAATTAATTGCTTTATGCGTAGACGCCTATAAGTACCTTACCTTGAATATTAACTTAAGTACAATAAATGATAAAACCGAATTACCAGAAATGGGAAATGAGAGAATGGAGAACTCATTAAAAAGCACTATAAAGTTTTAGAACAATGATTTAAGTATTTTTAAATAACTAAATTTTGAATTATACTATACAAGATTATTTCTTTTAATATTTTTCTTTTAATTGGCTTATTTTTCTCTATCACACAGGGTTCAGCACTTCTTTCTCTTTGAAAAGTCTTATAAGGAATTCTACAAGGATCAACAAATGCTCCCTTGCTATGAGCACTGAACTCACGGAATCACACATTAAATTTTAAGAATTGGTTCTCAGTTCCGAAAATGATATTTACAACTAATTAATTACAGTAAAATTCTTATTCATTTATACTAATGCTGTTGCTAACGAAAATAAATACAAAGATGTGTCTTATTTAAAAAAAATTGAAAGAAATTCATTTGGTAATATTTTAAAAATAAATTGGTACAAAAATTATAATAGGTTAAATGATAATCAGGATTTTCAGTTAAAAAAAATTTTATTTTCGAAAACCAACGTTTCAATCCAACTTGTGGACCTTCATCAGGGGTAAAAGAAACAAATATATGAGTATCTATGCTAGAGGATGACAATAAATGATTACTTTACAGAACTGATAATAATATAAAATATGGTAAGCATTATACATGAATATTTAAATAAGTAGCTGGTTAGCAAGATGAAATAGAATCTGATATTTACCTTCTGAGTCCAGGTAGATATAAAGACTAAAGGTAAAATAAGGTAAGTGGTAGTGGTAGGGGGTAGTTTGCCGACTTCAAAGGTTTAATAATATACCAATATACCATATATTCTACAAAAAAATTACAATAATGAATAATAAACCGAGGTTTTCGGTTATTCTAAAAATCATGTACGAAATTTACGAAACTCAAAGCAACATATTATTAGTTTCTTATATATTATTATATGGATTCGAATTTCACAGGTTATTAGTGGTCTGTGTATGCATACAATTACCTGATAATATTATATTTATATAATAATAATGTTATATTTTGCAAAGGGTCAGTCGATTTTCTTTTTTGTCAGCTCGGCGTTTCGTCACTGCTCAGCTCGGACTCGATGAATCGATTCGTCATCTGTTTCCAAACAAACGGAGACAGAAATTCTTCCGGGCGTTGTAACAATAATGACGCGTTGCGAAGGGACCTTTCGCCCGAAGAGCTGCCAATATAGAAAGTGCGGGAGTGCGGGGGCACGTCGGGCTACGTGCGACCCCGGGACCTCGCTGCCTCGGGAACGCCATGGGAACCCTCCTCGCTCTGTCCACAATTGTTATCATTTCCAGTGTCGTCCTCACCTTTAGCTCCCCTGCCATTTCCTATCTGAAATGTGGCGTTGGCAATGGTAAATGTCCCGTTGCTCTGTTACCTCAGTCCGCTGCGGGCGTTTTGGGGGGGGGGGCTACTTCCAAATGACAGGGTGGACATTCTGTCCTTCGGGTTATAGAGGAGAGGTCTTCTTCCAGCCTTGAGAATTTCTTTCAAGTATGATTATGCAAGTCGCAAAGCAACTTAATCTTTATTTTTTACTAACACCCGCATTAGGTTTTTCAACGTGCACGACCTAGTTTTTCTGATCAATTGAGTAAAACCCAAAATAATTCAGAGAACACCTCACAGTTAAATCCTAATACTACATCCCATACACAAACATAAACGAGCCCCTTAAAATCTTTATATTAAGACACAAACAGTACATTGGTATCTTAGTACTTAAGAAGCTGGAGGTGCTTTAAAAGGGCTTGGAAGTTTTAATGAGGGATTCCATATACCGAGCTAGGACACTATGGGCTTATCTTCCATTTCTCTGAAATCAAACCGACTACTAAACCTCATATTGAAGAAGGTCGAGAAGAATCGAAGAAGAGAAGGTCCAGGCTTCAAAATACTTAAGTAACACATGGTTAATTTATTTTATATATTAAACCGTGTAACTCGTTCACACCGGTGTGTACCACCGGTGGCCCGCACTAGCTGCCGCATTGGACACTTTAGTCAATCACAAAACTTTCCGAGACGATGTATAACCGAGTAGGATTTTATTATTGTTAGATGGTCAATACTGCATAATGTCCTTGAATAACTACCGTACGATGTAGCAAAAATCATTAAGTTCAGTCGCCAATGGGCGCGATGACTTAACGTATGAATGTATTGCTTTATACATTAACTATCCGAAGTAAAGATAGCTTTTTACCTTGTTTTAAAGATAGCATCATAAATAAAATTACGAATTTTCGTCCCTACCGACAATTGGTCCAATTACTTTTGGGTCTTTCTTTTTTTTTATAGGCTTCCGTGCAGAAACTAATCCGTTTCAACCTTAATTATAAATATTATTAATCTTTTTAACTCGTAAAAATGTTTTGATTTACCGACCAGTTATATTGTATATAACTCGCATGTTTAGAATTGAAAAAAAAACAGTTTTTATATCTAGTCTTATATTCTCTGTTTAATCAGTATAATTTTAACTAATCCTTTAAAATTGATTTCATTTTGTGCTATACATCTTCCTAACAGTAATTGGTATAGAGGAAGAATTATAATAAAAGATAATTAAAATAATTAGAGGAAAGGAGGGGATAGGCACTGAGCTGATGACACGGAGTGCCAGGAGTATGCAAAGCATATCGAGAGAAGGGTACGTGAAGATTAGTGAAAGTGGAAGGATCTGCAGCATCTGGATAGGTCAGAGGTCTACGCTTAGTGAAGATGCTTCGGGAAAAGTTCCTCTCGATTCAGATTGTATTCTTGTGGTACTGGGTACTGGGCACATGGCAATGTGCCAGTTTAAGTATAAATGGAACTGTTTTTAGAAAAAAACGTAGGTCAACAGATATTTCTAAGTTTTAAATTTGCTGTAATGTAATCTGTCGGTGAACAATTAGTCAACTCTGGTATCTCATTACTGATAAAATCTATTCAGTTGGTTTAATGGCCATAATTAGTGGCCACTAATGAGGTATTTTTGACGGGATTTCAGATCTTAATAATTAATATCCTAATTTTTTTACCAATGTCGTTCAAACTTTAAAAGTCGTGCCTTGAAAAGAAAAAAAAAATGACTTAATCACTTATTCACTGAGATGAAGGATTTATAGCACATCATACTAAATTTCTTTAGTCAAAATATGACATCCGTTTATCCGCCAACAGTTAAAAAATTATAAATACATAAAGTATAAATAAACTAGAACTAAAATGGCAGTCTTAGGGGTAGAGGCTACTGCACAAATAAAAAAGAAATCAAAATTAAATTGTTACCACTATTGAAGGTTTTATTTTGCAATAGAAAAACAAAATATCTCGATAGGTGGCAAAAATCATAATTACAATCTTCTAGCTGACTTTAACAGTACATAAAATAATACATACAAATTTTATGAGATTAATAATTTTTAGTTTTTTAAAAACTATAAAAGTATAGACGCGAGAGTATAGTTTTACAATTATATTATTTGAACATTCATAATTGCGTTAATATGTCCAATTGTAGACCTGGCTTTTTTGAGGAACCGTCAAACAGTGATGCAAAACCCTGAAAATCTGGCCAAAAGTCAAAAAATAAAGTTTCTTTTTAGGAAATTCAAACAATAAGGTTGGATAGATTGATATTTCAAATGAATAACGGCATAGGTAAAAAGGGTCTATTATGTATTCTTAGCGGTTATAATCCAGTGCTAAAGTAACCTCACGAGTAACGTTGTTTTGAAATATTTGTAGAAATTCGTACAATCTAACTTTTTCAATTCAGCAAAATGAATTTTTCTGTTGAAAGTAAATAGAATATTATTATACAATACCCCAACAATAATAATAATAATACATAAATTAATACTTTAACAATATTTAGAGTGGAAAAAAATGAAAAATTACATGCGAACGTTTTAGAACATTAGGGAAAAAGCTATAAGTTCTGTAGAGTTCTGCAACAAATTTTAGTTTAAATTGTAGCTTATACAATTGTTTAATAAAGAAATAAAAACCTTCTGCCAATAGCTGCCATTACGACTTTGCTGTAAGTTTTTGTAAAAAAAGTTACAAACACGTGTGTGTAAAGTATGTTAAAAATAAGACGCTTACGTTTTTCATTTTTAAAAAAACTGGTAAACTATTTTGTAATTAACAAAATCCGTATCATTCATATGTAAATTCTTAAAAAAATATACAGGGTGTTCTATTTTAAATAATGCACTTGGTCTCTTCTCTTTAATGAATCGTAGAAGAAAGTGTTACATACAAAAGTGGTATGGTTTCAAGGGGTACATAACATAATGTTATTTCTATGTCCTTAATTAGTTGTTTAAAAGGTGAAAGTTACGTAACATTTTTTTAAAATGAATTCTTATGATTCTGAAACAAGTTTTTATGATTCAACCGATGATGATGAATAACTCTTTTATTGCATGCAAAATGATTTTTTAATATCAAGATTTATTTTCTGCAGTTTACTTTATAATTTAATTTTTAAATAAATGACTACAATTTTTAATATTTAATTAAAAAAAGTTATCTTAATTTAATTTTTTACTTATCTGAATTATTGTATTTTAATTATTTTATTTATCTTAACTTTTTGAAATCTTTTTTTAAAACAACGTAAAGTCTAGTTGTTGAATTAAATCTCACTCACAATGTCATTAAAAGTGTTACAAGAGAAAATAAAAAAAAAATTGTTTTTAAATTAACATTTATAAATTTGCTATTTTTTCTATTTAAAAAATTATGTTTCTGTTGAAAATAGCTAAAATAAAAATGTTTGTATCAATTGTAATTTGAAATTGCTATAATTCTCCAATTATTTTCAATAATAAATATTTTCCATATTGAATCCGCCATTTTTTTTTCAATTTTGACTTTGTATTCGTAATCAGCGACCTCAAAAACCCTTATATACTAAGTTTCATACAAATTGAATAACGTTTTCATATTTTGACCACCTTTTTGGGATCTTGCATCACTGTGCGTCAGGTGCGGGGTAGTGAATGCCGAACCCGCAATACACTCATCATCGAAGAAAAAAATCCTAATACTTAAATGATGTTTTTTTTTTAACTTAAACGGTGCATTGTTTTAAAATTATAAAAAAAAAAAAAAAAAAAAAAAAAAAAAAAAATTGTGTAAACATTTAAGATGAATGATGTAAGCATTCAACAGACTGTGAAGCTTGAATGAAAATACTATAGTTTTTAACTAGTAATTTTTTTTTTTAATTTTATGACAAGGGTATTTAGCCTATTTTATTGAAAATTGTGGTCACAGATGTTCTTTTTGGAAATGGCTTAGTGCCAAAACGTTGAACAGAATATTATAAAAGCTTGAGGTTAATAAAGGCATGGAATGTGGCAGTGACCACTTTTTGCTTAGAGCAAAGTGTATAGCACTGTGGAAAAGAAAGCAAACGGCACCTAAGCTAGCCAAATACACACAGTTAGATATACGTAAGTATAAGCTACACCTGCTCAATGAGGAAAGCACAGCAAATCTCTACAAACGCCGCCTGGAAGCCAAGTTAGGCGATAATTGGGACGGTAAAGCAATAGAGATATACGAGCATTTAAAAAAGTGCATCCATGAAGCGGCTAGTGAAGCCTTAGGAGAGGTAGAATCTAGACCTCCAAAAGAATGGTGGAACAAAGAAATAGAAGAAATGGTAGCCAAGAAAAAAGTCATGTATAATAAATGGTTATCTAGTCGAAGCCATGAAGATTGGAGAGAATACCGATCCCTTAACACGCAGGTAAAACGTTCTGTCGCAGAAAGCAAGAACCAAACATGGGAAGACTGCTGTAGGAGGATCGACAACACCCTAGGCTACAATAAGATCCGCGAATCATGGAGGGTACTGAAGACGCTCAGGACACAAGGAAAGGGAAATGTGGTCCCTCTGATAAGTGAAAAGGCCTGGGGAGACTATTTTGAAAAACTGCTCACCGAAACAAGGCAAGAATGGTCTGGTCCATATCCATCTGAGGGTCATGCACAAGAAAGTATAACTATTATAGAAGAAGAAGTCCTTGTTGCACTCAGAAATCAGAAAAGCCGCAGGACCTGGAGGTATTTCAGTGGAGCTCTTAAAGGCAGGAGGAAGTAGAATTATAAAAGTCTTAACAAAGCTAATAAATCTCATAATACAAGAGCAAGAGTTACCAAAGGACCTCAAGACAGGATTTATCATACCTATTTATAAGAAAGGGGAGAGGAATGAATGCCGAAATTATAGAGGTATCTGTGTCCAGAGCTCTGTATCGAGAATAATTGGGAGGATTCTTAAGCAGAAACTAGAAGAGGAGTTTGTCACCCCGGAGGAGCAGTTTGGTTTCACAGCAGCGAGATCCTGCACGGATAGTATATTCGTCCTAAGGCAGCTGATAGAAAAGCGAATGGAAAAAGGAAGGGGAGTACACCTGGCGTTTATAGATCTAGAACAGGCCTACGACAGTGTACCAAGGTATAAAATGTGGGAATCCCTAAAGAGCACAGGAATAAGCGATGCCCTAATAAATGCAGTTAAATATCTGTACAGTGAGGACGAGTACAGAGTGAAGCTAGGCTCTCGATTGTCTGAACCTTTCTCTGCTACTAAGGGCCTTAAACAGGGATGCAGTATGTCGCCAACACTGTTTAAAATATATATCCAACAAGCAGTAAAGGATTGGAGTGCACGTTGGGAACGAAAAGGAATAGACATAACCGGTCATATGTTGTTCTCCCTTTTCTTTGCTGATGATCAAGCAGTGGTCGCGTATAACAGAGATGGCCTGGAAGAAGCGCTGAGCAACCTAGAAAGAGAATACATCAGGTGGGGTCTACAAATAAATTTTGAAAAGACCGAATACCTGGCAGTGAACTGTAATGAGGCCGCGGACCTTCAGATTAATGGGAAAATCTGCAAGAGGGTAAACTCCTTCAAATACCTGGGGTCAATAATACATGAAAATGGCACATCAGAACCCGAAGTTAGGAGAAGAGTGGGCCTTGCAAGAAAGGTGACTAGAATGTTGCACCCAGTTCTTTGGAACACGGTCATCTCGACAGAAAACAAAATAAGAATTTTTAGGAGTATTTTCGAACCATCCCTCAGCTACGCCGCAGAGACCTGGACGCTTAACCCAAGACTATACTCCAAAATACAGGCGGCAGAGATGGATTTCTGGAGGAGATGTCTTAGGACTACCCGCCTAGAAAGAATCAGAAATGCAGAGATTCGGGGCAGGATGGGGGTGACCGAAGGAGTTCCGGAGAGGATTGGGAGGAGCAGACTACGATGGTACGGGCACTGCCAGCGGATGCCAGAACCTAGGTGGCCTAAGAGACTTCTGCTGTGGGAACAGCCAGGGAGACGGAGAAGAGGAAGACCCCGAACCCGGTGGAGGGACTGCGTGGAGGAGGAGATGGCCGGCAGGGGACTTGAAGAAGGGGACTGGTTGGATAGAGAGAAGTGGAGGGACGCTCTGACTTAAACAGGCAACCCATTGAGGGACAAGACCTGCAAAAGTAAAAAGTAAAGTAAGGTTAATAAAGGATCTATATAAAAAAACTTGACTAAAATGAAACATGGTTTAACGCTAACTTTAAAATAGAAGCGTGTAATCTTAGTAAAAACAGGGTGTGGAGAGTATTTTGCCCGCATCTGCATCATACAAAGCATCAAGATGAAATGTTAAACAATTAAAATAAATTATTTGATGCAGAGTAGCTCCTGCATCGCAATAATGTTGTGTGAATGAAAACCTGATTCAAAGAAACTCCTGTTTAGAAATCGCGGATAGGGATATAAGGCGATGGCCAAATGACTTAGGTGACGCTGAAATCATTCAAAAAGTAAACAGACCGAACGAATGTGACCAAGAGGCAAAACTTTCCATTAGTCAGATTAGTCTAATAATTGGCTGTATCTCGTATTGAATTTTGAATAACTGGCAAGCATCGTTAAAGTTATTTTATTCCTCATTATTAATAATTTATTGGAACATAAAGGCATTTAATGCTTGCTTGGAGTGAGCGAATGGATGTCGAATATCAAAGATTAGGCGCTTTAAGATACCAAAATTGTTACTTCATGTAATTTGCTAATTCCAACATTTTGATAGTCAGAATAGGTCCTGCAATGTAGCTGTTCGGATTACCATGAACCTTCTGTAACACAATGTCATAAATTTTTGTTAATTGAGAACTGTTATATATTAGTGGACCCACAACAATATAATATAATGGTTCCAAAACATTTTTTTTGAAAAACGCTGACAAACAGCGAATGAGACGACGGTAATAGGAAATAACGACATTTCAGACATGAGGAGGGAAAGCACCCAACAGCACCCACTTCCTGGCTTGATTCAATTACCTTGGCTGTCTAAGAGAACAGATCTCCCATCCAACGCCTTTTTAGTCTTCTCGTATCCAGCGTACGTCAGCCATATTACTGAATGAACTATTAGGGTGTCCTTTTAAATTAGTAAAAAATCGTTTTTATAGCGTCGTTGTGTGCTGGTCGACTGTTGATATATGGAGGTCTGTATGTAAAGTTTTTTTAGTCACATACCAGGGTGATTTTGTGATAAGTCGTAACAATTTTGATTGAACTTTAAACTTTAAACTTTAAACGTTTTTTGTAGTAATAATGTTCTCAAACTTTCTATGTACACATCTAAATATCAAATATAAGAAAAATATCTCTTTGCCACTGGAATACTAATATCCTTAGGTACCACACACAACGCCAGATTATCATAAGAATATAAAAGTTGAAGGGAATGAAATGTCGAGGATCGGAGAAGAATTTGAGAGTTATCAGATGACCTAAAGGCTCGGAATAAATCAAGAGAAAAATCTAGGGCAAGGGAGAAAAAAATAAAGAAAAAGAAGAGATGAGCCAGTTGACCGTTAAGCCTCACTGTCTTACAGCTCCGCCTCTTCAACAGGTGTTTGCTCTGAATAATAGTCGACCGGTTTCAAGGCTGTACTCCTAGTCGTCGGCGGTCGTCCTATAAGAGGGTACAAGAAGTTGAAGGTCTTTCCGGTAGTAATGAAGTAGGTCTTCGCTTTAACGATTTTGCAATATGTTTCCCTGAAATTCTGAAATTCAGAATTCTGAAACCTGATATTTTCATATGTAACTAAAAATATTTAAAAAAATAAGACAAAGTACATTAAACAATAAAGACTTCCATGACCACAAAAAAATAACAAGGTAAGTTGAAAAATAATCCAATGAAGTCGAGATCATTTCAAAAGCCTTCTGCACACTTAAAAAATATAATAATTTCGTAATAATCATTAGGACCAGTCTATCTTCAGTCTACCAGTCTTCTTCATAGTGTCGCCAATTTGTATTGGCTTCTGAAACAATCCTCATTTACACAACTCATGTGGACTGTTATCCAACTTATTAAGTTATTCCCTATTAACGTTAAGTGACGTGAAACAAAATTATTAGTGTTACATTGAAAAGAGTTCTAGACCATTATATTTATGTATAAAATAAAATTAAATTCATGTAAATGTTGGTATATACTTATTATATTGAGTATATATTAGCTTTATTGTATTGTAGCTATGATTCCATAAGTTGTATTGAAACAAACTAATAATGAGTATATTATTTATACTATCTATACTCATACTAAGTATTACTTATACTATTTAAACACAAAATCATTGTAAGGCATTAGTTGTACTAATATATTCTTCTACAGTAAAATTCAAAAAAGTCGAAGCTGAAATGATCCTTCTTTGAACGATTGAACGTTGAAAGAATTTTTTTTTAAAAATATACAATTATAAATAAAGAACAAAAGCTTAAAAGCCTTCCCAAGAAAAAGTTATGTAACTCCATATCGGGATATGTGGACCATACTTTTGTATTATAATATATAATGGAATTATATGTACATTATATATTATATATGTACATTATATATTATATATATATATATATATATATATATATATATATATATTAATTACATAGTTTATTACAATTGGGACTGAGGTTGATGAGTCAGGAGATAATAAGTTCGTTATTTTGAATGAATTGGTTTCTGGATCGATCGCAATCAGGCTACGTAATTTATCACATTGTGTGGAAATAATCGGAATTCAGCATGCTATCGAAAAATCAGGCGTCATTTTTGTTATTTTAGTAAGTTAGTTTCGATGTTAACCATCTTAATAATAATTTGACTTATCATTCCCCTACATCGTTTAAGGCAGTATCGTGTGAAAGTAAAGGGCATCGGGTCTTAATAAGTTGTTAATGATGATTAAAATCCTGGCATATAAAATAAGTTCGAGTACTGACTTTGTAATGCAGTTTATAGGTTAGTTAATTATTGTTAACTCGATTGGGTAACCTTTTCATCAGACGATTTGTTGTGAGAGAGATCTAGAGATCCATTTCATTTGGCAACAGATCTCCCGATTGTTAAGTTTCGAAAGAGAAATTGGAGCGGGTAACCACAAAGGGCCAACCAATATTGTAGTTGTTCGTAAATAATAAGATCATCTTTCTGGGTTAACACCTCCGCAAACCGAACTACTTTCCCGGGCTCAAATGCTCTCCTCATCTTTTTTATGAAATAGCAGACCGTTAGTAACAAATAATATTTGTATTTATAGCTTATACTGTATACAAAAATAAAAATAATAATAATGTGATTAATTTAAATTAAATCTATATGACTGTTTCTAAGGCTATGACAATACCTAAATATATCGAATTCGGAATAAAGAATTTGAAATATCAATTATTTGTGATATGAACATCTAAATTACGTGTACATAATTATTGGTGATGAGTTGTACCATTCAAATATGTATTTTAGTTTAGATTAGTAGTTTAATGTGAAATATCAAGCGGGTAAAAATCAAGTTATAGTGGAAATGAGTACGAATATGATTATATCAACCTGTGAATAAACCTAGTATGGGTGAGAATAATGATAATCATAGCAATTATTACTATTTGAATTTATTATGTAAAAGCTTTTCTACCCCTCAAATTTGATTTTATTTGTTTGTTTTTTATTTTTACTTTTCCAGAAGAAGATCTTTATTCTTTCTGATTATTTAAATCTTCTCTCTTCATTCCATTTTCCTCTGCTGAGATTCTTATTTTCCCCCACAGGAATCCTCAATGAAACAATTTTCTATCTGTCAATATCTAAACGATCTTTCTCTGTAATGTTGAATTTTTTCAGCCCTTAAATAGCCATTCTGAAACTGTGTACACAGATTTGATTGAAAATATGTTTATCAACCTTTTTTATTTTTTCTGTATTCAAACTAGAAAAAATATATATATATACGTAATACGGTTCAATGAACTCATACACCTGAAACCTAATTATTTCCTAATAACAAATGTCACTAATATGAGAATTTTATTTTTATTTCTGTTTTTAATCAATCTGCAAGGTTCTAAATTATTTGTAAAAATGTCAAAGATAGTTTAAAATGTTAACAATGTTTTTTTTTTCCTTTTTAACTTAAACTTCAAATACATACCTAAACTTCAGTAAGTGCAATTTGAAAATTCACTCTAAATTGGTCGGCCTAACTCCAAAATGAACTAAGCGCCAAACACCATATTTTGAGAATACCGAAGTAAAAATTGTATTTTAAGAAATAGATTTGTGTTAACTTTTATCGCTTTTGAAGAACAATCTTAAAGTCTGTTATATTATAAAAATATAAGGAAGCATAATTAAAAAAAGAACTATAGGTCATTTAAAAAAATTAAATAAAAATTTATTAAATTGGTTTGGCGCTTAGTTTACTATGGTTTTATACCGACTAATTATTTAAGTTTAAGGAATATGATGATAAATAAGTTTTTAATAACTTTTAAAATGTCTTGTAAGCTTAAACTGAACAAATAAATAATATAAACTATAAAGAAAAGTTGGGGCTGATTTATTTTTATTAATTTTTTATTTTATTTTACTTTTGAAATCTTATCTTACTTTTCGAAAAGATGGGTTTCCAAATGCAATAATTTTCAAATTTGCCAATATTCACATAAAAATAGAAAGAAATGCTGTTACTTTTATCCTTGGGCCGAAATGGGTTAAGGAGGATTTCTGATTTCAGGGATTGTATATTTCATTATTATAATAAAATTCCAAATTCATTCAATTTAAGACCTTGAGGTAATTAATGAATATTTATTTATGGTTTAAGTATTTTTATAATTTGAATTTTATTTAATGTAATATATTGAATTGCAGATTTTGATACATTATTAATTGAAATGTTCCACAATCGACTCAAGGTTTTTCATTTAATGCTATAATACATCAATGAGAAAAGCCCTATGGACCAAGACGATCTATATCCGTTAAAATGTTGGTTTGAACTGATGGGTGTTACATTGTTTAAGTACTGTGCAATCATATGGTCTAGGTGTGAAGGTTTTGGGCATTGGCGGAGCTGGTTTTAAACTAAATGCCTCATTAAATAATAAATTATTACGACACTCATATAATAATTTATTGCTGATGATTAGCATGCACAAAATCCTTCCTTTATTATTATTTTCGATACAAAATAATATAGATATGAACAATATTTTAAGTTCTATAGTTACAAACGCAACATTCCACAAGTAACTCCCCCACAATTCCCCTGAGTGCATGATTCCATAGACCGTTATGGATTTTCTAGTACAATAGACTCCTGCGCGAGGGACAATTTCACTTTTAAGGAAGTTGAAGAACGGATTGTGGTTGACCGACCACCCTTGGTTACCTTTCCCCTTGGGAAATAATTCAGTAGTCAATCGGTGGGAAGATACTATGTCTGGGAGGACTGAAACAGTTCTTCTTGTCAACCGGTGGATAGGGTCGTTATTTGTGTCGGAACTAACCGCATGGGAGGAAATTCCACACTCTATGGTTTCCGACGATTCGAGGAAGATTGGATAGCGTTATTCCTTCTACCTTGGATGTTCACATGATAAAGGATTCTATGAAGTGAGCGGGGTGGCCGAACTGAATAACGCGTTTGATTCATATCCCGTGATTTCATATACGAAGAATTAATCCTACTTGTTATATATTTTTTCTAAACCGGTCATAAATATCCTAACCTGTCATCTAGTACTTGAAAAACTCCGTATCGCCTAAAACGCACGGAACGGGAGGGAAAAAAAAGATTTTATCTGGTTGGGTCATATTTTTCAAGCAATGTATTGGATTTAGCAACCATGAAACTGAAACCATTGAAAACTGAAAAACTTCTAATTAAAAAAAAGAATTCTAAAGTGGGCTGATTTAAACTGTAAACCCGAGGAAGATTATATTTATTATAATCTTCCTTTATTATATACGAAGAATTAATCCTACTTGTTATATATTTTTACAAAACCAGTCATAAATACTCTACCCTGTCATCTAGTCCTGGAAAAACTCCGTATCGCATTAAATGCACGGAACGGGAGGAAAAAAAAAGATTTTATCAGGTTGGGTCATATTTTTCAAGCAATGTATTGGATTTAGCAACCATGAAACTGAAACCATTGAAAACTGAAAAACTTCTAATTAAAAAAAAGAATTCTAAAGTGGGCTGATTTAAACTGTAAACCCGAGGAAACTTATATTTATAACAAAATAACTTCTTCCTTCCGTCATTCTATTAACGATAAGGAAAATGACCATGGTTGCAGACCATATTTCTTAAATATGGTAAATATTTCTTTTTAGCCCAATAAGGCCTAATACGACTTAATAATTTTGATAGTTTATAGGTTAATTTATAGGTTGTGTATGTATATATCATAAAATAATAATAATTAGAACAAAGAGGTGAAAAGGCATAAACAAGATTAAGTAGCAACAGCCTTAAGCCAGTAACAGTGAGATGGCATAGGAGAGACATATTAAGTATCTATTGACAAGATCTTTAAGAAATCGATGTATTGTTTAAGTAAATTATTAACTAAAATATTGTTAATTGGGATATGGTTTTAAATTATATAATTTAAAATGGTTCATATTTTATAATTATTGTGTAAATTAATTTTATCAAATTATAAATATTATAAAGAAAATTGTTGCAGTCCTCCTGAAGATGAGACATTAAAGCCTCGAAACGTGATAATGTTGTAATGTATTGAAAAATCCATTATGGAAGATGTGAATTTTCAGTTTTACAAATTGGAATAAAATAACTTAATGTTATTTTCTTATAATTAAAATTCTATTGAATTGGAAAAAATGTGTTATAAGGAGCTGTTATTATTTGGTGTCCGGAATAAACTATTACTCATATATTACTTAGATGAATAGGAACAAATTAATTTTAAATAAATAATGTAAAAAAGGTTTTCTTTTAGTTAATGTGATACAAATGGGAGACCAGTTCGATACGTCGATATGAGAACTTGAATAAAAAGAAGAAAAAAATGTTGTACCTTAATAGAGAAAACGTGTGGATTAAATTTTTTTTTTATCACTATAAATACATAAATAATAAAGTAAACAAGTATGTTGGAAGAGACTATTGAATTATAGATATAGAATGCAATACCTCAAAGTCTCGTATTATTCAAAAGGAATAAAAGAACCCAAAACTGCCCTAGCTAAACACACTTCCGAGCATAAACACAGCTTCGATTATGACAACACTATAATTTTGCATAAAGAAAATTCTGAGCAAAAATTAAAATATCTTGAAGCACTACATATAGCTGCAAACATTAATAAGGTTGTCAATTTTAAAACTGATGCAAGAAATCTTAACATTTTTTTTGCTGAAACTATTAACATTTTAAACCAATAGTGAATTATTTATTCTAGGTTTGCCTTTACTTTTCATATCTTGTATATACAAATATATTTATAATTCTATTGCATGATGTTATGTGTGTATGGGTGTGAGTCTGTATATATATATATATGTGTAGATGGAAAATTAAATTACTTTAATTGAACCTTTTTCAACTTTAACATTGTATTTAATTTTCTATATACCTTATTGAATTATTATTTCGGTTATCTAAATTTGTTTGAACGTTGGCGAAACTGTATATTTAATGTTTTGTTATTATTTATACTTTTTTTTAACCCATTTATAATTTCCCTATTTTTCTCTACTAAGCTTAACATTTTATACATACATATGTCGACGGCCATCTAGTTTGCGATGCCAACGAACATCCTGCAATATGTTGTTTTTTTTTTTGACCAATAAATTTATTTAATGAAAAATTAATCAATGGTACTTATTTAACTGTTTTTTTTTTTTTTTTTTTTTTACTTCAAACGGGATCCATATCTTTATGAGCCTCTCCTATTTACATAAAGACTTAAGGCGTAGATAACCTGTGAGTTTTACGACTAAAAACCCAAACCAACTAACATAATGAAATAAATATATTTTTTTTTAAGATGAAGTGACAAATGGTTGCCAATATTTCTTGGTATTTTATTTTTTTTTTTTTTAGGTATGTGAGAACGTTCTAGTTACAGAAGTCCATACTGACCAACCGACACTAAAGTAAGTATTCATGGTAACAGCTATAAAATTACTTCATGGATTGAGAAAATTGCATATAATTAAAACGGTTTGCATTTTAATTAGAATAACTTTTGTAAAGATGCCATGAAAACATTCCATATACTTAGTTGTATTTTCCCTAAATACCTGTTTAAGTAATAAGAAGTTCATGACTTTCGTAATCTGTTTCGGGCTTTAAAAGAAGATCCCATGAAAGATGGAAATAGCTGGATGATTTCGAAACCAAGTCTCCTTGTAAATGTTTCCTTGTAAATAATTGAATCCTAGATCCACGTTCGGATTAACTAATGATAAACTTTGTCTTAGTGAATAGCTTAAAATTTCAGTAATTAAACACTGACAGGGCATTAACTTCTTCGCTGACATTTAACATTAAATAACATGTAACGACCTTTGGCTTTATTGGTCATTGTAAGTGATTAGTTGTAATTAAACAGTTGTTTGTGTGCCTTAACTACCCAATCCTGCCAAATTCATTTCTTATTGGGTAAACTTTAGGTTTTTTTTTTTTAATTTATTTTTGATATTTTACCAGTGCTTGGATTAGGTAATTGAACGTTGTTCCATCATTTTACTGACAGTCTATTCATTACAAGTTAAGTGAGGTTAAATGAGGAAGTAGGGGTTAAATTCTGAGCGGTGTTAAGTGTTTAACCTTCGGTTTGAACGTAAATAATTGTTTGATTATTATTTGATAAATGACCAAAGTTTAACTTAATGATAGCAACCATTCGGATATTGTTTTTATATATAATCTTCTTCTTCTTTATCTTTCTCTTATGCCATTAGTTAGCGTCGAGGAGCCTTAATCCAGCGTAACCACTCTTCCCGGTCTCTGCTTAGCCGCTTCATCTCATTGAGGGATTTGCCTCTTTTACTTCCAATTCTTTGGATGTACTCTTGGTACGTAATTCTGGGACGTCCGCGTGGTCTCCTTCCTGTGCGTCGAGCCTCCAATACCTTTATAGGATTCATTTCCTCATTCATGCGGCAGACATGTCCGAACTGGAGTTGTCGTCTTTCTAGAGTGGCTTTAAGTTCTGCAACTTCTAGTTGCTCTCTAATAATTTCAGTTCTAATGCGATCCCTTCTAGTTCTCCCAACAAACCTGCAAAGGTACCTCATTTCCGCTGCCATTATGCGACTAGAGTGTCTGTCCAGCATTGTCCAGCTTTCTCCGCCGTAGGTGAGTGTAGGTAGGTAAACAGACTTATATACATGCATTTTGGTCTTCCTGTCTATTTCAGCGGGGGCCTATGATGCTATTAGTAATCTGGTTATTCACTTGATTTGCCTTGCATATTCTGTTTGATATTTCGGTATCTATCTTACCCAAGCTACTAATTACGGTCCCTAAGTAGGTATATTCATTCACTACCTCAAGTGTCTCGTCATTGCAGGTTAGTTGGACATCTTCCTGTTCTTCCCTCGCCATAACCAGCACTTTACCGTTGGAGGTGTTGATTTGCAACCCTTTCCTGAGCAACTCTTCTTCCCATTCCCTCAGAGCTTTTTGTTGTTTGGTTTTGGTTTCGGCTATTAGGACAATGTCATCCGCGTATAAAAGGCTTAGTATGAGGACAGTTCTCATATTCCATTTTCCAATTGTTGTCCACGCGGTTTGGCGCTTGCAGATTTTGTGGATTTCATCCATTGTATTTATAAATAGAAGGGGACTTAAGCTATCTCCATGTCTAACTCCTCTTTCAATTGGAAAAGGTTCCGATTCCATACCGCTTATTCTTAACACCGCCATGGCTCCTTGGTAGGCTGATTGTATGGCTGCCAGCAAGTCTCCTGGTACACCCTTGGCAATTAGTGCATTCAAAATTTCTCTTCTTGGGACCACATCAAATGCTGACTTCAGATCAAGGAATGCAAGATATAGATTCTTATCTCTGTCCCAAGCTTTTTCAGCTATATTTCCGAGTACAAAGATGTGATTTTGCATCTGTCAGCCTGGGCGAAAACCAGTCTGTTCCGCTTCTAACTGCCCTTCCACAATCCGCCGGAGTCTCCTTTCTAGAATAGAGGTTTAAAGTTTATAGACTACAGAAAGCAAACTGATAGGTCTGTAATTTTTGCAGTCTGTTGTGCATCTTTTTTTATAAATGGGGAGGATTATACTATACTCCCAGTCCCCAGGAATTCTCTTTCTGTCATATACTTCTTGGAACAGCGATTGAAGTGCTTTAAGAAGTTCTTGACCACCAATTTCTAACATTCTGGTGCATTTCCAATAATTTGTTAATGTTAAAGCATCTTTGTTTTAACTAAAACATCGATGTTAAGAATATATATATATATATATTGTTGTTTTTTGTCTAAAGCATCGATGTTATTGTTAAAACATGGATGTTAAAATAAATTTGTTTTTGTCCATAACAACGAGTTTAATATATATTTATCCACAACAGCGATGTTATTGTCAAAACATAGATGTTAAAGTATACTTGTTTTTGTTAAAAACATCGATGTTAAAACAAATTTGTTTTTGTGCATAACATCGATGTTATTTACAGATTTGTTTTTGTTAAAAACATGGATGTTATTAACAGCTTTATTTCTCTTAAAAACATCGATGCTATTTTCAAAACATAGATGTTAAAGTATAATTTACCTTCCTGATGTTTTACCACTTTTTAGCTTATGGATTGCATTTTCTATTTCATCTTCCTCTATAATCTCCAGGCTTTCTTGAATATTGGGCTCTCGTTCTTTATATATAATATCTTTAATATTTTATACTGTAGTAAGAAAGGCTTAACGTACCAGGGGTTGCGATTCCGACACCTTTGTTCACTCTTCTATTCTAACTAACAACTAAGACAGATCTCCCTGCCTTACCGCAATCCTCCCACCCTCTTCTCGGTTGTTTCGCATTTGCATTGAGCATCGCGCTTATTAATTTTTCAAAGATTCACTTATTACTAAATTTTGCAATTTACAAGTCCATTTTATTCTCAGAGCTAAATCTCATTTATATTGTATTACGGCATTATCCAAATGCTCCCGTTAGTACCTCTTTGGTATAAATTTTCAACGCTTTATTTTCAAACACCTTAAGGCGTTGCTATCCATTAATGTAAAAAACTACGTTTTGTATCCTTAGAGGACTGCATAAATATTAATAGTTTAGCAAATTCATTTTTTTTAAATATCTGGACAGAAGTAACGAACTACTTAATTTCTCAACCGAAAAGTAGCAACAAATTCCTGCCTTTAATCTATTATATATCTCCTCTTCCATTTAGTTTTTCTAGTTATCTAGTTTATATCTTAAACTAGTTATTTCTTTAAATAATAAATAATTAATTTTTTTTTTTTTAGTATTGCCTTGAAACGACTTACATTTTGAAATATAATAAATAAAAGCTTGTTCTTTTTCTTTTACCTACTTAAATTCCCCTAAGGACCTTCCCTATTTCCAAGATTTTTCATCTCCCCTCAGGGTTTTCATTTTGGGTAACCCAAATCTTTGCCAAATTGCAGGTTATTGCCCTTCTCTCCTCTTTGACTGTTTCCATTTAGATCTCAACTGCATCGTTGTTATTGATTTTTTTATATGAAAATTAGAGGTTGATAAGCAATTGTAAAACTATGAACAACTCGGGAAGTATTTGAAGTAGGTTTACAGGTAATATTACACAGTCCTGATTACTATATTGTATAGTGAAGTATAGATGCATATATAGATAGATGGAGGGTATCAGATAGTTCCTCGTGCATCGCACGTATATTCCATCAAATTCGGTGTTCGATTACTTTTCTGTGCACTGGGTCAAAGGTATGTATTTTGAAGGAAATAATTAATGATATATATTAATGATAAATTAAAATATTAACGATATTAATTAATGATAAATTCCAATTGTTTCGGACTTTATAATTAAGTCTCTTTAAAATGTATACGGTCATCGAGAATCGTAGTGTTATTTTTCAGGATATCGATAACCGCCCGGAGGTTTGGTACGAGGACGGTATGCTTCAGGGAAAAAAATATAGGTAAACGGGGCCTGCTGACTCTGGGCTATCATAATCCTTGGACCTAGACCTGTTTGTCACTGTCCTTAAACCCGAGAGAGCTGACGCCATCGGTGGAAGGACACTGCCAAATTGGGCCCAATTGGATTGGTTATGGAGCTATGGGCAGTCTGCCGCTGCGCCATGATGCCCATGGTTTGTGGCAACGTGAGGTTTGGGCTACCCCCTCCAGGCTGTCTGTGCTCCCGCAAGCAATACAAATGTCTGTAAGAAGATCAAACTGCGCGGCCAGAGGTTTCATTAGGCCTAATGCGCCAACCGAAAAAAATATATATGTATCCGGCACATCATTGGCTATTTTTTTTGTATTTTTTATGTGATTTGGCGAATCCACCGCTCAAAATCCGGAAGTTTCTCAGTCACCCTCTCAGGCTTAGAGTTCTCTTCAGAGACTCCTTTGAAATTTTTTTGCCGATTCCCAAGATTGAACGGCGTTTTCTGTACCTTTTGAATTTCAATTCGTAAAAAAGGATTTACTGTCACTGATGGATGCTTTATGTTTAATCAATATTACCGGATCTGGATATTATTTTTGAAAAATTGCTTCTCGGAGGTAATCTTCTTTATCCACTGCGAAAAGAATAATTCCCCCATCTAGTTGGGATGAACCCAGAGGAGAAAAAATAGTGAGATCGTCCTGTTTCCGACGAAGTAGGAGAAGACAAGGGAGAGGGAAAGGGATGAAATATAGAGTTGGATTAAGAAGTGGCAGCCTGTAGGAGTAGCTCCGTAGAGAGATTTACTATAAGGGCTGGGGTAAGTAGATGGCTATGGACGTTGATATATCTAAAGACTATAGTTGGACCTGGGTTGACAATGGACTCCGACCAACAGACCATAAATCTAATACCGCTACCTCTTCTCCTTTCACCTTCCAGGATACTGGAAACTGTCCCAGCAAAGTCTGATGTCTTCGTCTGAGTCCTGTCGGGTCCTGGGTCACTGGAATGTTTATCTTTAGGAATTCATCTAAATATAAAGGATTGATAATTAATTTTGACAGGTCTATTGGAATTCTTGATTTAATTTAATGATTTAAGCATAATAAAGATAGACCATGAGCGCCATTGAAAATGCAAGCATTGGGCGGTAATATCTGAACTCTCTACACCAATCTCAAAATGTTTCGCATTCTTGTCTTTATTTTATTTTTTGGAGTTCATATATTGTTTCTGTTCTAGATATCCCGGCTCTAATTAAAATTTTGTTTTAATTTATTGTTCTTCTTTCTTCGAGTTTTAGATTTTTTTTAGTTATTATTGTTATCAGCATTTTAGTAGGTGTTTGAATGGGTCCTTAGAGCTCTAACATAACTGCTCCTGGGGGTGGGAGTTTGCATTATTTCTTTCAATAAAAAAAAAGTTATCTCGGCTATTATTTAAGGAAAGATTTTTTTTTTCCAAAAAAAAGATTTTTGTTTTGTTTTATTCTTAATATAGTCTGTTGTACCCAGAGGTTAAGAGAACCATTTCATATTTTTTTGTTAAGAAGAGCCAATTTTTCATAACTTTAAGCTATTAAAATTTGTTTCGTTTTTACTATAGAAACATCTTAATGGAAGTTTTCCAGACCCTGGTGCTAAAGTTTCATTCAAATACAAAAAATCACATGGCGCCCTTGGCACGAATATATTAAAGACCAAATCGTAGCGATGGATCTATTGGCATTAATGTAATTAATATAATTACTTAATAATTATTAGGGGGAACTATTATTTTTACTTGTTATAGGTATTTGATTATATATTATGCTGCCCAAAAGGCACTGCGGTTCAAGATACTGTCTAGAAGGGCCCGCGAGTTAATTTACAAAACTATGATAAGGCCAATCGTTACGTATGGTAGCGAGACGTGGGTGTTGTCCCGAGAAAATGAAAGGATGCTTGCTATATGGGAAAGGAAAATCCTCCGGAAGATCTACGGCCCAGTATACCAGAATGGACAATGGAGGATAAGGACGAATGCAGAACTTAAACAGCTCTACAACTCTCCAGACCTGGTGGCTGTAATCAAAAGTGGGCGCATCAGATGGTTGGGACACGTCGAGAGAATGCCTCAAGAGCGTTTGCCTCGAAACCTAATGTATAGTCGACCAGGTGGAGCTAGAAGAAGAGGCAGACCACGACTGAGATGGCTGGACGACGTGGAGGACGACCTGCGGCGGCTTGGGGTGAGGCGATGGAGGAATATCGCCCAGGACCGAAACGAATGGAGAAGAATCGTTGAAGAGGCCAAGGTCCTATCAGGACCGTAGCGCCGAGGGAAAAAAAAAAAAAAAAAAAAAAAAAAAAAATAGGTATTTGATATAATTAACTAAAATCAAGCACTAAAAATAGATTGGAACACCTGCCACGATAATAATACATAATGAGACATACACACACCTAACACATCAGTTACCACAGGTACAATAGTTCTGATGGATCACCTTTCGCTAAGAGGTACATGACTAGAGGCTGCAGACCACGCGACCCGAAGACCACCGAGGCCGAAGCCTGACCTCGACAAGAGTCGGATCGGGGCGAAAGGATACCGCCTTCTAAAGAGATCACTTTCCTTAAGGCCTCCCTGTTCCCACGCATCCGGTGCTCGGAGCCTTTGCGTCATCGGGTTAGCGCCGATAATGCCGAGCAAACAGGCAGCCGAGCAAATATAACACGTCCCGATGATGTTATCTCGTGATTAGAGGGATCTCTCAACCTGTTTTTTTTCTCCTTTATCTCATCCCCTTACCATACAAGGATGAGGATCTTTATTCGTCTTGTAAGAGACAGCGGTCCCATTAGGCCGGGATTGATCGTGGAGTAGCCCAAGGTCCGCTATTGGCACCATTACTCTTCCCTCTTTTTGACAATGTGTAATGGCTTTCCTTTCAGTCGGCGAGTAACGTTATTAGTTGAGGTTAATTACGCAGCTTCTTTGTTCCCGATCAGTGTAGAACTTACATACATGATAATTACATTTTTAATTTATGTTTACCAGAATTTACAAATGTAAAAGGACTGACCATACAGCTACCATAAAAATAAATGAGGAAAAACCATAAAGAAATAAAAATCACTTGTTGCAGTTTTATTTTTTTAACATTTCATATGAAGACTGTTCGTAGAATCCAGGACATTACTGGACATGATTATTTAGAAATAAACCCTTAATAATTAATTTAAATGGGATCGTTGGTAAACATGATCAGCGTCGAGAATAAATTGGAATGGCTGGGACAACGACCAACTGAGTGCGGAGGCTCAGGCTCGAGTCTAAACTGTCATGGTAAATGTTTAGGTCTCTCTTGAAAACGAAATATTTAAAATTAATACCTCCAAAAAAATTAGTTAATAGAAAAAATTGAATGTTCATCTATCGTCCGTATAAAAATTATATTATAAATAACATAAGGTTCTAGCTAAATCAAGGACATTATTTAATAAAATCTAATTCAATTCTAAGTACATAACATATAAAATTCTTATATGATTCTCAGTACAGATAAAGTTGAATTCTTGTATTAAATCTTTTCCTCTTCGTATCTAAAACGAACTCTTCCTTCACTGTTGTCATATTTTCATTACATTTCTGTAAACTGTGATATAGTCTATATTTTTAAGTTACTTATCACCGAAGAAACAATTTTCTCATACCATTAGCAAGGAAAAGGCCACTTCCAGTCTTTCTTACTCGGTTCCGCTCCATCCTAGGAAGAATGAAGACATTTCTGTTAAAGTGAAGTTTATGACTGACATCTAGAAACGTTTCAATTAGCCCCATCTTTTATTTTTCAATCTGCCACAGTCGCCATCTTTGCATTTTAATTTCTTTTCAGGTGGATTGTGAACAACACAACATAATGGAGTTCATAGTTTTCACACAAATTTACAATTTTTATGGTTTAATTTGAGCCCCATGTTTTCTCCTGCCACTATCAATTGTTTCACCATCGTTAGGATTTCTTCTTTGCATTTACCTATCAGGACTTGGTCATCCGCAAACTCTAAGTGATTAAGCCGTTCTCCTTGGATTTTTATTCCTTTGTTTTGCCAATTCATAGACTGCATTAAATCATGAAGAACTGATATAAATATCTTTGGAGATAGAGTATCGCCTTGACGTATGCCTTTGCAAATTTTTATTTTTACTTTTTTGTTACCTAATGTATATTTGGCGTTAGATCTTGAATACATATCTGCGATTATCTTGCATATCCTAGGACTAATGTTCCTTTTCTTTAACATGGTAATAATGCTATCGGTTTTTAGGGAGTCGTAAGCTTTTTCATAATCTAGAAAAAGAAGGCAAACTAGAAGATTATGATCATTCGCTTTTTTGATCAGTTCTAGTAGTAGAATAGTTCTTTCTGAAGCCTAGTTGATGTTTGTCTAATTCAATATCCAATTGGTCTTCTATTCTCCTAAGTAAAATTTTAGAAAATATCTTGTATAGAACTGAGAGCAAACTTAATGGGTGATAATTATTTAGATCTCTTTTATCTCCTTTCTTTGGCAAAATTATGAGTTTCGCAGTTTCCCATTCTTTTGGAAAATATGCATTTTTGAGGCATGTATTGTATAAATGAGTGAGAGCCTGTGCTAGAATCTTTCCTCCAGCTTTTATTAGTACCATTGTCATACTAGTGCCATCAATACCTCCTGCTTTGTCTTCCTTGCAGCTACCGATTGCACTTATTACTTCTTCAAGCATAATTTCTTCTTTTGTGCCCCAGCTTTCCATATTCCATTTCCTTTTTTCATCATTTTTTCTATCATAGTATTGCTGTTCATAATAATCTTTTATTCTATTAATTACTTCAGAGTTGTCATTTAATTCTTGCCCATTTTCATTTAAGATAAGTTTTAGCTCCGATCTTTCAGTATTCCTCCTGCCTTTATAGCTCCTTCGATTTTTTCTATCTTCTTTTCTCTCAACCATTTCTCAATTTCCTTCCTAATACATTTGTTAAGTTCCCCTGTATCTCTCTCCTTTTTTTTCAATTTTCTTCTTTTCTCCAGGAGGTTTTTTATCTTCCTGGGAAAGTTATGACAATTTTCATCTACCTTGTAATTCTCTTTTTTAAACTCTTCTTGTAGTTTTTTCAACAAATCTCTTATTTCCTTTATTTGGATTAAAGGTGTCATTTCATCATTAATTACTGGCCTAATTGATTTTAACTTGTCCTCAAATTTCCATGCTATTAATTCTTCTGATTTAATTTTTACCGGTTTTCTGTTTTCTTTTTTCTTTTTTAAAGTGGTGTATGTAGTATTTAGCATTGCCCCTACTGGTCTGTGATCACTGCCGATGTCGGGATGGCTTAATACTTCCACATTGTACACTAGTTGCCTATTTTTAACTATTATAAAATCTATTTCATTTTTTATCTTTTTATCTGGGCTTTGCCATGTCCACTTATCATGGGGATTTTTTTCAAAAACAGTTCATGATAGCCCATTAGCTTCACCAAATTCTATAAGTCTTTCTCCTCTGTTATTCTTTTCTCCCATTCTGAATTTGCCTATATATTTTGATTTAACTTTACAACCAATTTTCGAATTAAAATCTCCGATTAATACTAGTTGATTATGCTTACCTTCATCAATAGCTATTTGTAAATTTAAGTAAAACTCTTCGATCTCACTTTCTTCATCATCTGTAGTAGGAGGATAAACTTGTATTATTTTATATCCTGTGTATTTTTTTTAGCTGTAGTAATAGCCTAGAGATGCGATGAGTGTATGTTTTGAATGAAAGTATTTCCATTTCCATATTTCTATTTAAGAGAAACCCAGTTCCGCCTTGTCCTTTTATTGTGCCGTTATAATAAAGTGTGGTGCCGTCTTGATACTCCAAGCAGCCAGTACCATATCTCCTCATTTCCGACAAGCCAATGACAGACCAGTTTATATCTTCCAATTCACTTTTTAACTCCGTAAGTTTCGCATCCGACAATTATGTTCTGCAATTATAGGTAATTATATCCCAATTTTTTATCTTTAGTAATTTCATTTTTTCCTTTTTGTTTATTTTCCTATTACAATTTCCAAGCTCATCTCCTATGTTGGTAACATTGTTGCCCTTTAACCGCTAAGAAGTCGGTACAGAACACAACTGTGAGGGTCCTTGTATTTTTTCATCTTTTTTTATTGGATTTTCATTTTCTTCAGTATTTAACACCTTTTTAAGTTCTTTGGTATTCTTTTTAAAATATCGGTCCAGACTGAGACTTCTTGGTTTTAAATTACTATTTTTTTTCTTATTAACATGTTTTTTATTATGTAAACCTTCTGTCCCATTTCTTTCTTTTGACTCGGCCTTATTTTCGGGAGAAGATTCCTCACTTCTTGGTATTTTAGACCTATCTCCTTTTTCACTATTTATTAAATCTTCTAACGTGTAAAGCGTGCCGTCGATCAATAATTTATCATATTTCATTAAAACTTTATGGCCTATTTCAATTTGGTTTATCATGAAACGATATAATTCTCTCCTTATCCTTCTAACTTTGAATGGAAAATCTTCTTTGATTTTGATATTCTTAAATGTTTCGTGTTCGTTCAATTTACGTTTTGCAGTTAGTATATCGTTTCTAATTAAAACTGATGAGAATTCAAGAATCACCATGTCTTTGTTTTTTAATAGTCTTATATCGACTATATCATATTTTCTTACATCTAATTCTAAGAAGGCGAATATATTCATTAAAGTCGATACGGCTTCGTAATTATTACGTGCTTGTAATCCAGTGACTACTATATTTAGCCTTTTTTGACATTGTTTAAGGTACGAAATTTCCTCTTTCATATTTTCTACTTCTGTACTAATTTCTGTTCGAAGATTATCAACTTTAGCTTCTATTGTTGGAATAGATGTTACCATACTAAGGATTTGGTTAATTTTTTCTTCCATTTTTATATTAATTTAAATAAAAATAAATGAGTTCGAGTTAGTAAGTGACACGGTGATGATCGCCTCTGTGATTTGTAAATTATTATATGTGGTTATCCGGACTTTTAAAGGTTGAAACTGTACAGCTTTATAGTTTTCATATTAAAGAAGGCCTCATTAAGTTTCGTTAATATTTACCAGGAATAAAGCCTTTAATTAAGGTAAGATAAATTATACTATTTGGTGGATCTAGCCTAGGCCAGCCAGGGAAAGGGGAAGCTCCGCCCATTATTTATCTAGCGCAGCAAAGCCTTATAACTTACCAGTAGTTAGCTACTTAACATATAAACATTAAGCATCAACAGTACCTCTAGTTACTTCATAATAAACACTCAAAAATTATTTATAGTATTGAGTAAAACTCGAAGGGCTTAAATTTAAGGTAAATATAGAATTCACGGTCAATAGAACAAAGAGACAAATCAAAAGGCAAACGCAACAAGTGGGTGAGCCACAAGAAATCTTTAAACTTTGTCTCTTTTTATTATTTATTTTTTTGGAAAAAATTTCCGTTTTTTCCCCAACGTGCGATACTACATTATTAGTTTTGAATATATCTATTTGTACAAGTTAGGTATGCTCTCGCGGTAGTCCATGAATTACATTATATAATTGTCAATTATTATACAAATATTTGTCAACTGATAAAGAGTTAGACGAGCCTCATCAATGTGTCTTGTGAAGATCATTTTTTTGATGATATTTGTCAATAATCCGTAAAAGCTTATGATCTATTATGATGATACTCATTTTTTAATATGGCGTTGATTTACTGCGATACGTTATAAAACTTTTATTAAATCCGTAGGAAGAAGATTCCTAGACCTCAACAAAATTCCTGATTCCCGCATTGGATAGAAATACAATCAACATAATACCGTTTTCGATATTCCACTATTTTTTGGAAGTATGTTTCGTTATTATTTCGACTTGACCACATGAGCTACAATTCTCTTTTCGGTGAAGTATTTATTATAAGCGACGAAATGCAATTTTTTCTCGCCTGATGCAGACCACAGGGGTCAGTGGTTAAGTTGTGGTTAGACCGCACGGACTGTTAAAAATGGGTCGAAATAAATGCGAGCATTGGATCTCATTCCTTCAGTAGATTGGTAATACCTTATGCATCCTCATGTATTATGGGAGCTCAGTTATAAATTAACTAAAATATCTCCGCAGATAGCAAAATTCAATAGATATCTTTATTTATCATTAAAACTAATGATTCCAGGATAACTTAATGTAGTTGAGTTCATTAAAGGGGTGTCCGCCAAGAGAAGAGTAGTAAATTGCACCTTAAATATTTTTCATGGAGCACATTTTTTACATGGCGACGAATTTTTGGCAAAACAATGTGTTTTTCTGTGGTTACAATTTGAATAGATCACAGTAAGTGTTATTAAAAATAACCTAACATTTTCATACCTTCAATTTCACATTCCAATTTTTTCTTTTAATATGGGGAGCGAAATGGAATTTCTTCATAGGGGGATATGCACCCCTTAGGAGAATTTCTCTTTCGTTACTTTATACAATTATTTATTTAGTTCGTCCTCTAAAATTATATTATAATATATCATAGGAAAGATGAGTACCTCATGAATAAATCCAGCTTCAGTTGTTATCATGGCAAACTATAGTAAAGGCTCGATGACCTGTAAACTTTCAAGATGTTATACTAAAAATATCCAATAAGATTCAACTTAAAATACAAAGAACGCGTTAAAACGAAATATGTTGGAATTTTTAGTTTAATATTAACGATTTTGTTCGGATCGGCATATCGTCCAATAGTATTATGGTCAGGGAATTCCGATAACGCGATCTTCTTATTAATATATAATCATTTCTAAAATTAATTTATGGAGTCAAGATAACTCAAATCGGTATGATCAAAATATATTTTAGTCAACATCAATGAACATAGTCGATAAAGCATCAGTAATAATTCATTAAGAGTGGAATATCTAAACTAATTCGTGGGGTCAATACTACAACTAGGTATCTGCAATTCAGCTGTTTCGAGTAAAACTTATATTAAAGTTTTTCGAAGATCTTTAGTTGGTCTACAAATCAAGTATTGTAGTGCTAAATCTATGTTGAGTTACCTATTTGTTGCTTCTGTTTTGCAATCCTGATAGGTCGAACAACTAGATAAGTGAACTTTACCTAGTATCGGAACGGATTAGGTTCCTGATCATCAACTTATCTAGTTTTGAAAACTCGTTATATCACCTTTAAATTGTATTCAACAGAGCCAAGTTGTAGTGTGCTGTGGACCTAACCTAATGGAATTTTTTAATGCACTTACTCAAATTTTGCTAAATTTGTAGTTACCTAGTTGTACTCACCCGACGAATTGATTTTCAAAATGTAGATGCCAAAAAAAAACTCGTTTGTTTTACAAATTTTATTTTTATGAACAATATTAAGAAATTATTATAATTAATATGATAACCGATGCAGTAAATAAATCAATGAATTAAACCGGTCTCGTGGCTTTATTGAATAGATTCATACATACGGAGAGATGATATGCTTGGCTGTCAATATATGTCAATATAGTTATTACTAAGACGATTGGAATGTATTTTAAATGATTACAAAAAAAGAAAAAAAAATACTATTCACTCTTTAATTTCTGTTAATGGTTTATTATAGATTTTCTGTTGAATTCATATTGTACTATACTCCTGTGCCCTTTACATGTCAGAATTTTTCATAAGGGCAAACTTATGCTACTAATAGTTACTTCATTTTGAATTCTCCATTCATATTAATATATCTGTAACTCTTATGTTTGAAATTTTATATGAGAAGTAATAAAAACACTTGCTATCATATTTCGAAATACTATCTGATAGGATATTAAATAATCAGGATTTTCAGTTAAACATTTATTTTGTATTTTGAAAAGCCAACGTTAGATGAGTATTGGTCTTCATATAGTATTAAACTATTTGTAGATTTTCGACCGCCACCTCGAACTATACTTATATTGATGAAATACATATCAATTGTCTCAGTGGTATATCTATTGAGACGAGCCACCGGTGTCTCGGTTGTGTTGATTATCCGTATGTTTGAATGAATTTATAACATTCATGACAAACAGTTAAACTGCACATTTGATGTGGTTAGGTTAGTTAATAAATAAAATAAGCATGCTATTTGAAATCGGTTATCTTGAAATTTCGTAATATGTAAAACTTTTATTCGTTCTTGAACAGTATGGGACCATTCAGTTTATACATGAAGCTCTAGCAGGTAATTCAAAGAAGGCAATGGAGCACTTTATATTTTTAGCGTAAACCTCTTATTAATAAAAATAAATTTTATCAGGGAGGCATACAATTTTCAGTGATAATACCACCCTTTCTGTAACGTAGGATCTTTGCAATTTTTTTATCATTTCAAGTAATCCTTAATGATGATTTCACATGGCCTTGAGCTGTACTTATAAAATAAAAAATGGATACTAATGACATTTGGAATTCGGTACGATGCCTGAGATATACGGGCTTATACCGTCTTTGGAAAATCTTTCTCATCAATTTCGTTCTTAACTGGTAACTTATCGTTAGTCGGTTACGTCACCTCCCCGAATCTCGTAAATAATAACAACGATGGGACATCTCTATACAAAGTGCCCCTCTTGCCTCCTTTGAATTACCTGCTAGAGTTTCATGTATAAACTGACTGGTCCCATACTGTTCCCATCTGTCACATATTTCTCCCGAGCACATTAAATATGAATGTTAAGGGTCGGCTAACTCCGTTGCTCAGGTGTTATAGTTTGATGTGTGCAACGATATTACAAATGTGAGGATTCAATCTTTTGAGCTTATAATAGTTACAGAAAAGCCGAAAGAAGATAAACGATACAAATTATATATAACACTTTTTCATCACTAGGATCATTCAGTTTTATTATTATCGTAATTATATCACTTTTTAATATTTCGCATAATCAACAATAGTAAAACTAATGGAAGTATTGTTTGTCACGTTTCACAGTGGGAAAATGTTGTCATTTAGCGGCCAAAAATCTATAACTCCTGATTAAATGACGATAATCGAATAATTTTTTTTTCATTAAAGAGCATGGGATTCCCTATATCAGTGAGAATAAAAAAAATAAAAATAACATCGCTCAAAGTATTTCAAATTAATTTTTATATGAATCCTTTCTTCACTTAAACTTAAATAAATTAGTTTATTAGGTACAGGGTTATACATGTATGGTTATACATGGCATGGTTATACATGGCATGGTTATACATGGAGAATGAAATGAGTCAGTATTATTGTCTATTGAGCTTTCTGCTTATGTACATGTATTTTTCAGAAATTTGTTCCTTTTGAAAGATTTTAAAATAACTATTGTCTAAATAAGAAAAAATCAAAAAAACAAATAAAAAGGACCCTGTTTTTTACAAATTTTAGCGGAAATAAATATTGGCATATAGTTCAACGATAAGTATATTTTATGACTTAGTCTAATTCGAGGCCGAAAATAGATCGCATGCTAAAATATAGGCATTTAAATCTTGTAATCGATATATAGCCGATCTATTCTATTATGGTATTTTAGCACCCTTCACCTTCCACCACTGTGAAAAAAATCAGAACCAACTATTGCCAATAAAAGAATTTATATCAATTTAAATACTTTCTTTTCGTAAATTACATTGTCAATGTGGACGGAATCAAAACCCATTTTCATCCAATAATTTTTCAGCCATTCTTCTTATTTTAAAATATGTTTGGTGCAATAATATAAAAAGTAAAGCTCAAAAAAAAAAAAAAAATAATATCAGAGAAATGAGCATAGATTTTTCTTAAAATAAATCTTATTGAGCTTTACTTTTTATATAATTGCACTGAAAATATTTTATAAATAAGAAAAATAGCTGTAAAATTATTGGATAAAAATGCGTTTTAATTTCATCCACGTTTACTATATAATAATTGAAAAGAAAGTAATTAAATTGATATAACTTCTTTATTGGCAATAGTAGGTTCTAATTTTTTCCATACTGGTAGAGGGTGAAGGGTCCATACTGGTAGAGGGTGCTAAAACACCATTAATAGAATTAGATCAATCAAGTGCGATCGATCGGCGATACATCGATTTTATGATTTAAATCCCTATATTTGAACTTTCAATATATTTTCGGCCTCGAATTAGACTAAAATATAAAATAATTATGATTGAATTATATGCCAATATTTATTTCCGTTAAAATTCCTAAAAAATAGGGTGTTTTTAATTTATTTTTTTGATTTTTTCTTATTTAGACAATAATTACTTTAAAATCTTGTAAAATGAGCAAGTGCCTGAAAAAGACATGTAAATAAGCAGAAAGCTCAATAGATAATGATTCTGACTCATTTGATTCCTTATGTATAACCCTGTACCGAATAAACTATTTTATTTAAATTTAAGTGAAGAAAGGATTCATTTAAAAATTAATTTGAAATACTTTGTGCGATGGTAATTTTATTTTTTCCATTCTCACTGATAATGAGAATCCCATGCTGTTTAATGAAAAAAGAATTATTCGATTATAGTAATTTAATCAGGAGTTATAGATTTTTGGCCGCTAAATGACAAAATTTTCCCTCTGTGCGTTCATGAAGATCAGTGTTGCACCTATTTTTTTTTTTTTTTTGTGTTCTCTGATGTGAGCCGACGTGGATTTTTTCAGGGTAACTGTGTTTAATGAAAGTAATGGAATCAAACAGAAATTGAAAATACACAATAAAAATTAAAAAATTAAAATTCCTGAATGAGGTCTCCAACTTTTCGACTATTTCTACCGGGTATTTTACTAAAACATTTTAAGGTGATGATTTCTTTAAAAACTTTAACATCTTTTCTGAAGCTCAGCTTGCACAATTTTAGGCACATTATTATCTTAGGAATTTTTCCTTTCAAATAATATTTCAAATTGGATAACTTATTTTGTTGTATATTTTAGTTCTTGTCAGCTGTTTTTTTTTTCCTTTGAAATTTCCGTATCATGAATTTTTATTAATATGCATTTAATGATTTTTTTTTTAACGTTATTTTGTGCTTATGAGGAGTACTACCACTAACAACTCCTAGCAGATTATAAACTATAAATGAATATAAATTTTATGTTTATTATTTTTTATAATTATTCCCCTTGCAGATTTGCACCTGTGCGTTTCTTGATCATTTTAAAAGGTTTTAATATTCTGCTATAAAAGGTCTCTTGGCCACTGTCGTTTCAGCCGACGTGGAAGCTGACTAGTTAACAGAAAGAGAAAAGAGAATGGATGAGTGGATTAGGGTGTGAATAGAAATTTATGGATTTTTCTCAATTGACTTATCAGAAATGAAATATTCTAGGTATCCCATCTGCTGCCCAAAAATATTCAGTTAAAGTGTAACATTTTGAACATTCAATTAAATGTTAGATTTAAAATTCTAGGAAGGAAAAAGCGGGAATTAAATAAAATATTATTAAAACTATATTGATAAAAAGTAAAGGATATCCTCGAATCATCCATAAAATTATAGTCATCACTTCAGCACAAACACTGAAAATTATTATACTGGGAAGAGCAATGTCTATCAGCACAGACGAGTAGAGAGCGAACAGATTTGCATTAGCACCGCTATCTGAAATAAAGGGAACAGAGTTGTCATGATTCCCCTGGGAAGATCAGACAGGTACTCTACTTGAACTGGGAGTTTATTGAAAATTCGGTATTAGTACTGAACAGTGGCTCCTGCGCCGTTCACTAAGGCGCCCTTCAAAGTAAAGCCCGATCTCCACTGAAAAGGACCCTTTTGGGGGTTTTTTTATCTCTGAAGAGCTAGCGGGAGACGAAAGCTGGAATCTATTTAAGCTAATCAAGGCACTTTTTAACTAAAAAAACGCAATGGGAGTTCGATAACATCATGGTCACATAAAGCGACCTCACGAAACAGGCCACGCCCAGGAGCGACTCTTCAGTACTGTACCGAAAATTCTATATTTGATAAAATAGGATTTGTCAGTTATTCGAGTCAAAAATACCAAATCTATGTGCAGGGTTAATAAATTGTTGCCGTAGATGATTTCAAAACAAGAAGGTGGATGTTAGAATTTACCTCTTACAAACAGGTGCTTACGCCTAGTATATAAACTGGTTGGAACCAATCGCATTGTATTGATGTATTTGCCTCAACTATGACAAGACATTCCCGAGCCATTAGCTTTACAATAAATTATAGAGAAGGCGGATAGGCCTGGAATGCCGGGGATGGGAGGCCGTGATGCAACATCTTATTAGAGACGGCACCGGGTATTTTGTATTGCGATGTTTTCTAATGTTGTTATTGAGCAGGACTGTCATCGCCGGTCCCGACCTCCTCTCCTAAATGCCAACCCGCTTTATGGTCCGTCATCTTGGCTACTTACTTTATCGTAATTGTAGGCTACTCTGTAACGATCGACTCCTGCAATTACATCAAATTGATGCGCTTGGGTCAGTATGAAGTTCTTTTTGGTTATAAATAACTTTATATATTGTGAAGGTCATATTTGCAAGTAACAAAGGCTGTTTGAAGCCAATTTAACTCCTGACCGATGATTCGTAGCGATTTCACCTTGAACAGACTTTGAACATCTTTGATGCATAAATATCTATTCCAAAGATCGTTATTTAGTCATACAAACCTACCTTGCTGATTTCCTCTTTACTCCTGAAATAATTATCTTTGATTTAAGAGATCATAGAACATCTTCTTATGAAACACAAGGCTTCGTTCCACTTATTAATTTCATTTGCACGTATATATATTAGGGATCGACCGATACTTATATTAATATCAGCATCATTTGCTGATTAGCAGGATTGGCCGATATCAGATGAGAGCCGGTGAGAGGTCGATGTTATGTCAAGATCGAATAAAGTAAGTTAAATGTGGACTGTTCTCTCGCTTTAAACTTCCTTTTTTTTCTATCGACCAATCCCACCAAAGAATTTCTGGTACTGGCCATAGTGTACTGTATTTCAAAGTACTTATTTGTTTTTATTTAAATATTTTTCATACCTCCAGCTCAAATAATTTTTTATTAAAATACGTTCCATAGTAAAATTATTAGCTATTAAAATGTTCGTAGAAGGTATATCATACTTAATTAATTTAAGCTCAAACAACCTATTACTAATAACTAATTGATAGAATGATAAAATTCCATTCAGATGTCATAATACCATTCAGTCGTTCTGCATCCTCGGTTCGATATCCCCCAGGTTGAAGGATAAGACAGCGGAACTAAGATGATGGTGGATATCCGAAATAGGATTTGGACACCGAGGATGCTCTAGATGCGGCCACATACCGAAGACAGCGACCGTTAATAGAAAAAGACGAAATAAAGGGCCGGTTATGGATGAAGGTGAGATTATCTCCAAGGTAGAGGAATAGTCTGTAGCATCTGAAAGTGGTACATGTCCTCCAGGCTGGTCCAGGAAATTAGGGGCCACGGGTCTCGGTGGTCCGGTTTAGGGCTTAAGATCTGGGTCGTCACAACACCTCCAATAACTTAACACTTTTCTTATTGGTTATATCTGACATCGCTGTGGCAGCTGACTCCATTCTTATGTATATGTACTTTGATCCAAGTGTTTGTAGAATGAAACTGATAATTCTTCTATTTCAACATTAACTTAAACCTTCAAACGATTATTACCAATTTTATATATAAACATTTTATAGGTGTACCGGTCCCAAAGTAATTACTATTTTTAGCTTCCTAAAACAAAAAAATATTTAATATTAGACCCTCAATGGTTGCTCAGTTTTTTCGAATGTTAATTATTTTTCGGGGTGGCGATTACATCTTTATCAATGGAACAAAAAAAAAAAGAAAAAAAAATACAAATCGTAGTTGTGAAAAATTATTCCTCCTTCCGCTGCATAAGAAAGACTCGCAGTACTCTGCACTGCTCAAGCAGAATATCACTTATTGTTTTTTGTACGTTAATTACGATTTGTTTTTGGACTGAATCCGCATTGGTGATAGAAGGATTAAAATGGAACTTTCCTTTCAAGTTTTACTCAATCCAGTTTCGAATAACGCAACTCTTACAAGCATGAGACTTTTTAAAAGCTAAATCGTATATTACAATGTAAAAATACAACAGCAGCAAGCAACAAAATATTTATTGATAGTTTATCCCTTCAACCATTGTATTTTGTAGATGAGCTCTCCTTCTTACCATACAGTTGAAAAATTGGAGTATGTGAATCTCTTCAGAATTGAATATTGCCCCATTGTTTGAGAATCACTCATATGCGCAAGATCATATTACTGATTGATAATGTATACCGAATGAGTTCAGCTCAAAAGATTTTATTCATATGTGTATTTTAATGCTTAGCTTTTGAGTATATTAATGATGGAAACATACGAATTTTATAAATGTATAAAATATCGGGTTCAGCATTGTAGTTTAAAAATGAAGTTGTTATTGAAAAATCTCTAAGAAATTCTGGGATCTCTGAGTACTGAGAGTTGACATTCCTCCACCTGCCTGGAGTAGATCACCCACTTAAAGACATCTCGAGTACCCCGTGACCCTAGGATTGTGGAAATATTTGAGAAATTAGCCGAAATGGCCTGTGCTAGGATTACAGGGCGGCCTCCCTCCTGGATACCGACACGGATATTCCTGACCACGACCCCCTCTGGCGACACCTCCTCTCTCTCTATCCCCACCACTCTTATAATACAACATTATTGAAATTATAAATTTACTTATGATATATTATTAAATAGATTATATCTATTACTGAACCTTCTGTAGTCAAGCAATAGTAATCGGTGATGGCGGAAAACTTAAAATTAAATGGGTCGGCGATTTTAAAATTTGGCGATTTTCGGTTTGAATTTGTTTAAAAGAAACTGAGCTATTGCCAATGGATTACACCCATGTTAAGCATTAAATGTGCGAGTTGGATTGATGTGTCTTACATTTTGTCCGATTGTATAACAGTATTTTGAAGAATGTTTCACCTGATTTCTAATACGCTCCAATAAGTGTATTATACCTAAATTTATTAATTTTCTTTTTATATTTAAGGAAGTCAAACGTAATGTGGAAAACACATTTTCTAGAACGAAATCAGGTTAAATTAAGTATAGAAATCGTACCTTCTGAAAGCTATTCTGATCTGGGGAATGAGATGCCTTTTGATTTTTGCCTTTATAGTAAAGTTTTAAATTGTAACATATGCCCTTCAACAGTTATGCAAAAAAGGGTTAGGGATGGTTTTAAATGGGATCTAAGCTTCATTATTTTTAAATAAAATAAATGTTTCGTTGTTCATGTATCTCTAATAAAAAAATTAAGTTGAAGAACCAGCTGTCTAAAAAAAAAAAAAAAAAAAGAATAGATATAAAATAATCCAACCACAATAAAATAAATTTCCTTCCCAATTATTAGATTTTACACAATGGTGGGTTGGTTTTTGGTCCCAGATTGCCCCTTTTGCCCAATGCCTTCCAATTGGATGACATGTTTTCGGAGAATTTTTTTTTTTTAATGATTATAAAAGAAAAATAACAAAAATAGAAAGTTTTTTAAACCGCAAAAGGAAGAGTTTATTTTCGCAAATGAAATGCCTTAAGTTGTAAAACCGGTGTGACTATTTAAATCAAATATTGAATTAGACATCCATTCAATATGTCATATATTTAAATCTTCTACGCAATGAATTTTTGTTTTCTTAAAAAGATTTGCAACAAATTATTTATATCAAAAATTCGACAATGGAAACAGTTTTCGATTGAACTCTATAAGGTCAAAATTGTTAACAGTAAATTATTTCAAGTGTTACATGGAGTTAATAGTCGAAAATATCAAAAATAAACAATAATAATAAACAAAAATAAAGAAGAAATTCTGTGTGCGGATGTGAAACCAAAAAAAACTTTGTTTTGCAGCTACGGGGAACATTTCAGAGTGAACATGGTTGCAAAACATTTACAATTTGTCCGAAATATGTCGATGCTTACTGCCAACGATGTAAAACCTGCTTAAGAATGCACTAAAAGCATAAATTACTTCCAAATGGTGAGGGAAATAATTCAGTTTGGTAACAGGCAAAGGCCCGTAACCTTCAGAAAATTCAGCGTCATGATGCTGACACTAATATCTCGGTAATCCCCGTGTGCTTCTGCTAACAACATTTATTTTACTAAGCTCCTAGGAAGTGAAGCTCCCTTCCTGGAAGGGCGATTTTAAACTGAAAGAGCTAGTTTCATTCTAAGCAACAAGTATGTTTATGTTTGTGTAAAAGCGTTCCTTTTGCAACATTATGTGCTTTGGCTTTTGGTGTAGGTGAACTACTGAAAGGAGAATGCTTTTACCAGAGTAAATTTCAGTAAATGGTAGTGTCTAATCTACCAGGTTATTAGTAGTGATACGTCTCTTGAGCGTATACCTAATAGTATGCTACTTTTACGACATGTTTTTAGATCTGGGCATATAAGGCTGATAGATAATTGAGACTTATATATTATTGTATAATACACTTTGGGTGGATAAGACAATTTCGTTAATAAAGTCTTTGAGGTTTATGAACAATCATAATCTCGGTGGACGTTCCCTAAATTTTGGATCAATAAATTCTTGAGGTTATTCTCGTTTATTTTACTATAGCATAGTTTTATGCTAACTTGTATACCAATTTCCTATCGTAATATTACGAGTTGATCATTTTTTGGCATTACGTATATCAATGTCGTTGCCAAACTTTTCCTCCTCCTTTCTTCTCTTTAAATCAAAAAAATTCATTAAGAAAAGTTCAAACATACAAAAAATAGCAAGGGTCGAAGCACATTTGCACGCGAATGCGCTAAAGTGGACGCGTCTATAGGGGTTTAATGTTAATATTCATGTAATGTTCTCTCATTGGAATAGCAATCGACTTACAAATTATCGCACGCGATCGAAATGACGAAGTCAAATGAAAACCATTTTAGAAGAGGATATATTTTCTCGCCTAATAAAATTAGAGAGTGGGGGGGGGGAGCATAATTTACATTTAGATATTACGAGGAACGGAGATATAAATAGTAAGCTATTTTTTGGTTCCAAGGAATATAACATGAACGGCATGAAGGTTAGGGTTTTTTTTTAGATCGCCTTGTTATAAAGGCGCAACCACTTGGTTCGTTATCACATTATTTTATCAATTTAACCGCTTAAGTTTTACGCTAAGTATTTCATAAAGTCTGTTATTATTCTACTGTAGGAATAATAGAGATGCTAAAAAAATTTATTTCCGTAAAATACAGCACATAAGGTGATGCAACATCAACTCTACAGTGAATACCTGGGAGGTTCTAGGGACCATAAATTAGGATCTAATAAAATAATTTATTCAAAACAATCACGAGGCAATGTTCTTAGAGGGAATATCAGGAATGAAGAAGAAAGGATATTAAAATCTAAAAATATTGAAAGGATAGGTGGTATCTGGATCGGACGAAATCGGTTACACTTATTAACTGAAAAAATAAACATCTCGAGTTTAATTTTATTCTAAGGAAATAAGAAAAAGGATCTACACATATTAGATACTGGAAAATAGAATCTGTTCTATTCCGGCTTGAAATAAGTATATCCCTAAATGAGAGCTAAAACTCTCTAGTGCAAGGATCATTTAGAAGCAGCCACAACTAATTGACGAGTTCTCTACTTTGTCGATAGATGTGCCATGTAACAGTAGGAAGTTACTACAAATGATCAGCCAAATGATGATTGGTTTCTGTCAAAGGTAACATCTCTTAGTTTCGAATAGAAAGTCCTAAATGCGAACATTGACATACAACTTCTTCTGCCCTGGCTACGTTCGAAGTTTCGACAGGATCACCCCCGGTGCTCCCCCACAAGTTAATTACTATTGGAAGTGAACCTCGTACAGGTAATTAGTCAGTCTGGGCAATGGTCATTAATATTCTCGTTATCAAGTAATCGCTAAATTGCCACAGGGACCTTTATACTTCTGCTAATTGTGTTATCCTTCGTTAATTATCGCCCTATTGTAAGCCAGAAATAATATTAATGAGTTCATTAGGATTTCGATTCTACATTTACAAATCCGATGCGTCACATGTCTTTCGGCCTGTTAGATGTGGCGTGAAGCCAATTTATAAAATATTGATGTGTGATTCATTCATGATACCCTTGTTCTTGTAGAAAGCGCTTATTCTGATTACACTAATTATGATTTCACTTAAACCTTTGGCGTACATAAAACGTAAGAAAAAAATAAATACCAACGCTTTTTGAAGTTTTCGCCGTTTTAACTTTCAAGGAGGATTATTGAGACCTCCATCGAGCAAGGATGAATTGTAACTGCGCTGATGGATTCGTTTTAGTAGAGTTCTCGAGACATTTGTATTGAATGGAAAATGATTTGTCGAATGAAAATTTTTAATTAATCGTGTTTGATAATGTCCACAGTTTCTTTCAATAGCAATAAAGGTAACTAGGTGGCTACTGCGAATAAATCGCACTGGATATAAATTACTTGCCTTAATAGTTCTGATATCAGAATAAGTAAACACAACATTTTAACAGAAGTGAAATATTTTTTCGCTCTCTAAACTAAAATATGAACAAAATTTAAAAGACTAACTTTGTTACTAATAGTCTTTTCTTATTAGGGATTACAGAGATATTTCATTTTCGCATTTACATAATCGATGAAAATCTGTATATTGCCATTAGTAGGGAATAAATAAGGGGAAAAAAAAAGGAAAGGTGCTGATGTGGTGAAATAAAAAATATTTCCACGGGGGTATACTTATTTCTTATCCAAAAATAAAGTTTTCTCCATAGCTCTTCCTCCCGTGTTTTCTTGAGGCTCAAACTATTTTTCGACAATGGAGGGGAAGGAAATCACCAAAATGATATGATGCTAATATCAATCATCGAATATGAATATGATTGACAAAAAACAAAAACATATAAATTAAGAAAATAAGTAAGATACTTTCTGCTATGATCGCATTTCCCGGATCTGATTTTCTGATCAGAGGGATTTCATTTAGAGTTTTTGTACATTAGTTAGTTCATTCTGTTTGCTAATTGTATCCGTTAATTGGAGTCTCACCGAACAACAACCCTTTTGCTATATCCATCTAAGACAGTGCTAATACGCTATTTGTAGCCCACCTTCGCCGGCTGCTTACTAACCGGTCGGAGTGGTTGATGCGCTAGGACCGACCGGTTGCCAAGTATAGAAGTATTGCATTGGGAACGAAAGCAGAGAACTAATGGTGGCCGGGGGGAGAAGCGCTATAACTCTGCGGAGGTTCCAAAGACGGACCAGCCGTCGAACTGCGGAGGATATCAGTCCTTGCCCTTTTAGTGCTTGTAACAATTCTTCCCTCGGCTGAAGAAGACTCTCTGAAATTAAATGCCGGGTCCGGATTAGGTTCAAGTGATATATTTATTGCTAGCTAGCGGTGGATTTATGTGCTGGCTCTTCACTCACCCTGCATTCAATAGTCTTCCTCTCTTGAGGTCTTTCTAGGTTATCCGTGTCCTCGTGCCACGCCTTACTTTACCAAAAGTCTGTTTTGATCTTACAAACTCGATGAAATTCTAAAACTTCATTATTCTTTCATTTCCTATCATTTGAAACCAATTACCTCGGCCTGCGCCAGGAACTCCGAGATTTGTAGCTCTTTTCTTTCTTTAAGGAATAGGTTACAGATTTTACTGAATCAAAAGACTATTCAGCATCATGGTTTCGCGGTCAATTTATTTTTACCTTTAGAGACGTTTATCCAGTTTGACCATTGAGTCTTTTTTTGATATATTAAATGAATAATTTGGGTCTTTTTCGTTTAAAGCACGCCAACCTAATTTACAGGTACAAATATGAGCATATGGCAACTACTACGTTACTATTTGCGATATCGTTACTTGGTTAAGTATTACTCGGTTCTTTACAATTACAACATATGACTAAAATATTTAGTTACGATTGTAATAATCTCTTTTTAATTGTAATAATCTCTTTTTCTACCTCAAACAATCATATACCAAAATAAATAAAATTCCAGGCTATGACTTTAAACATTACACGGTTAATCATTCAAAAAATTTCATTGATCCAGAAACAGGAGCTCATACACAAACGATAGAATTTCTATGGGCTGCGGCTAAAAGGCGAAATAAAGTAGAAGAACCTAAACCGAAATAAACCAGGAGAACTTTAATAGATTCGTATCTTGCTGAATTTCTGTGGAGACATAGGAATCAAAACAAACATTTATTCGAGGTTATGTTGGAAGAAATCTCTAATTTTTGGAAGTTAGAATAAAGTGACAAATAAAATATTAATTATTAAATATCGTTACTTTTAAAAACATGTGTTGTGTTATTTGTAACTGTAGATCCGGTTGGCGTGCTTTAAACGAAAAAGACCCAATAATTTTAATTATCCAGTCAAACAAGATTGTTATTGCTAATACAGGAAAAAAGACAAAATATGGAATGAAATTCATGAAACTCAAATTGAGATCTGTTGAGTCCCCCCAAATTAAAGACGGACAACTATTACATAGGATCAGTTTAAGTTAAAAGGGAGTTTTCAAAATAACTTGTTTCTAAGTAGGTTGATTGATATATAATTTTTAACAGCATCTATGTTTCTGATTCAAATGAGACCATTTTTTTTTTAAATATTTGTAAGGTGAAATTTTTTTTTCAGTCAAAACTTATGGTACAAAATAATAACGAGTAGGATCTGATTCTGGTATAAAATATGGATCAAAGGAGTACATGTTTATGTAGGCATATCTACAATAAAAAAATTACCACTTTAAAGAAATATTAAATAAAATTAACGAAAACTAGAAGTTGATAATAACTTATTGATACAGATTTACATCTGTAATAAATCCTCTAGTAACTAAAAAAAACTGATTTTTGAAAATAAAAATGCTCAAAAAGATAAGCGCATATGAAAATATTTTAATTATCCGTAACATAGAAGAATAAAATCCTGAGAGCCGAGATAGGTGCTATCTTGCATGAGAGAGTATTTCACCTGACAACCGCGGAAAGCAACTCGGTTTATTTCATGCTTGTCTCACCGTTCGGTATTTAATTAATTTTAAATTCAAGTTAATTTCCCAGTTTCTGATCGATAATATAGCCCTGAAATTTTTAATAAATTTAAAATAAAAAAGTAATGGAAAATGTTTTTTTTTTTTTTGCAATGTGTCATAGTAAAAAATTGAACAATTCTAAAAAATCATTTAACCATAATTACTACAAAGAATAAAGCAACCAGAGGTTTTCTATCACTTTCTCTCTTAATGATACTAATATTTCAATATTAAATTAAGGATGAACTATGATATGAAAAACACATATGGTAGCGAGATTCGGACACTACTAACCAGCTCCCATTTGATTGGTCATAACTAATTGAAGGGTTAGGGAAAAACCACGGTCCATTCTGAGAAAAATGAAATATAAAGCTTTTTTTTAAAAATTTGTTTCTCCATTCTGTCTACTTTTTGTGAGATCGATAGTTATGTTACCCACGTTGATCTCTTGGCCCCATCCCAGTATTAATTAAACTTTTATTAATGAACCGGACTCGAGTTACATTAATGCTATGAATTGACAAAAAAGCCTTCAAACAAACTTGAATATCACTCTATTGATAATTATTGTTCTCATGTTTAATGTTACTTTATAAACATAAGAAGATTTATTTGGTATATATACTGCAGAATTTGTTCTGGGACGACCACTTTCTGTTATGAGACCACTAAGGAAGGCGTTTTGCTCATCTCTAGACGACATATTATTGAAAATAGATATTATTTTGTTTCTTGCAGATAAGGGAACGTTTTCAAAACACTTAAATCGTTTACAAAAACAGTTTTCCCCTGACTCGTAAGTTGAAAATCTGAGTTTTTTCATGACATCAGACATTCGTCTGTACATTTTTTTCTTTTTTTGTTAATTGTGTTCACTTGTATTCATTTTCACTTGGACTTAAGTCACTGTTCATTTACACTTCAACCACAGACTAACGCCACAGAAATGTACTGCTGTTACTCTTTCCCCGACGCTCAGGACTTCAGCTGTTTTTCCCATTTGTATCGATTTTTAACTATAGAGTGGACTATCGTTTTTTTTCTTGACTGTAACAAGTATGAAAAGAAAGTACACTTCCTATACTATCAGATGGCACCACTTGTTTCAAATCAACAAAAAGTGGACTACCGTGTTTTTTTCCCCTGACCCATCCATTTTATACTTATGAATGTATTACATTAAAAAATACATTCCTGCACATCAATAGGAATAAATACAAATCCAATAATTTTTTTTTTCGGTACCCCTACCTGGCCATGTGTGGCATACGGGGGGGTTACTTTAGAGGTGTAACCAACCTATTCTAAACATGGTGGGTAGGTCGAGATTTATTCCGTGGGGCCTCCACGAAATAAAAATCAACCATCCCAGGGCGGATTCGAACCTGGTTCGGCTCGAGCTTGCAAAAGCGGGTCGCGCTCAAACACTCTCAGCTATAACACTCCCAGCCCAAAAAGAGATCATACTTCATACTGGATCATTTCTGTAGTATCTAGCTCTCCACCTCGGAGGTAATCTTCGGGTAACTAAAATTCAATAATTAACCATGTCAAAATACATAAAATTAATTATAAGTATAAGTAAATGGTGTAAATAATCTCGTCATACATTCATTACTATTTATTACTCTCCCATCTAATTCTGTGACAATTTGTATTGGTTTTTACAATATTTTGATTAATTTGTTGACCCAAAAAATGATAAAAGTTTAGAATGATTCCATCCAGGAAAATAATTTCATTTCCTTTTTGTTATAAGTTATCAGTCACTACTGACCTGTAATTGTAATTCAGTTTTCAACTTCGTTGCAGTATTTTCCATAAATACGAATAAGAATGTCGGCGTTATCAGTGGCAGGTTTTACATAGTGACATGAATAGCTTGACTCAATCGGCGTTTAATGATATCATTTTTTATGCTCTAAAATAAATTTTACGCTAGTAATAAATTTAAGAGTCACCTAATCCTAAGATGATATATGAATGGGAGTGTAAAATTTTTCTGGATATCGTGAATTATTTTAACATGCTTGTCATAACAGAAAAATTAGTGGTTCCGTACGATATAAAGAACCATATTTATTATTTGGTAAAGTTTACGTCTTGTAAATTAACGTATTAGTGTTCAATAACAGGCGCCTTTCTAAATCCCGAATATTAGAATCAAAGGTGATCCAGTCTTAAATATGATAAAATAATGGGGGTAAAAAAAGTGGAAATTCTATTATTTATTCCGAAATACCTGAGCAAGGACGTCGGTTGAGGATTCGTTCAACACGTGTTTTTGTCCTGTAAAAGTTTCCGTTTATTTTTTAAAATATATATATATTTTTTTTTTTTTTTTTTGTGAACACGAGCCGAAACGGAAAGAGCCCATAAGACCGGATAAAACTCGACTCAGTGCGCCATGTTTTATTCATATTAATACCGAGAAAGAGAAACCCATCTTCATTCACTAAGAGCGGAAGGTTTTTGTTGTGACAGATCATGGCCCACTCTGCATCTCCAATCGCTACTTGCAGCTACCGTCCTGTCTGCCCGGTCGTGTCTAGTCTCATTCATGATATCTACTACACCAGGGTATACATACATTAGCCGTTGTTTCAAAAGCTAGGTGTGAAAGTATATATTTTTATAAAATGTGCTGCCCAAGTGCATTGAAGTAGGGACTGCAACTGTTTACTTATTTTTAATAAGCAAATACTTTAACCGTTTTCTTGTGTAATCTGGTATAATCGGTTCAAAAATAAAAATAACTGAAAAAATAGCCATTTGATCAAAAAAGCTAATCGGTTTGAGTAGTATTTTATAACAAACAAAAAAGCGTAAAAAAAAGCGTCCTCCCACCCTTCTGACAAATTCTGGATTCGTCTTTGGAATAAGTTTTTTTATTTTATTAAATAATTAGGTAAAATATTCAAATGTATCAATATCATGTACTAATATTTATTTATTAATATGCCTATCCATTTGCAAGTAAGCAATCGACAAAAATTTTTTTATAATAACTATGTCTATTTCAAGGCAATATATCGATTAGGAAATTTTGAAATATTCTAGTAGTACGTAGAAAAAATGGCAGAATACTAGATGAAGTAGATGAAGATGGAAGATACCATGAAAAAAATTTCATTGAATTAAGATAATTCATTTTGAATAAACAATTATGAAATCTTAAAGAAATTAAATAATTCCAAAAATAATATGACACAACAATGATTCCATGAGATCTATAGAAAGTGTTTAAAGAAAGCGGAGAGAGAGATCTATGTGAGGATAAGCAGTTATGGAATTGGTTGAAATTCTCTGAGCATCCTAACAACTGGTCGTAAACTGAAGCTTGTATGGATTTTATGTCGCTTTAAATTGTGCGTGTAATAATTGCGAATTCGGTCTGGTTATGGGACTACATGTCGTTGTATCATTATCTTCTGGTAATACATTACTAAACGCTTTGTAAGAGAAAGTTTGAATGATGCCTCATATTCATGAAACAACAGTATTAGTGAGGGAATTTTAACTTCACATCTGCATTGACAGTTTTAAAAGTATCGTTAAAATAATTTTTACCAGCTACTTCCAGGCCTTGATCGAAAAGAATTATAACTGCTCCAAAGTTAATATTTATTATGAAAATCGATATAAAAAAAAAATGCGCTAATAGCAGTTTAATTTCTCAATATAATTATTCTTGATGAGTCCATTTCCTCTCTTTGTATTTTTTTGATCTGCTTTTTCTAAGGGTAGCGCAAATTTTTTAGGCTGGAGAAGAAAAAATAAAGGTATTCCATTCGATCTTTTAAACCGTTGCGCTGATATTTTCCTTAAGTATTGAAAAATATTGAGAGTAAATATTGAATATCTAAATTTTTAAGGAATTTAAGGAATAAAATTTTAGGATTATTAAAAAAAAAAAAGTTATGAATTTTTACTCCTTTGACGAAGCCGTTCCTCGGATGGGACGTAAAATGGAAGTCGCGAGCCTGTGCGATACTCGTACTCGTTAAAGATACCTTTCTTAATTATATTTGGCTAGGCGAAATTTGGGACTCTCACTGTAGCATTATTCGATTAGTCTTTGTAGCATGAAGGGACGTTAAACATACGTATTTCTTTAAGGAAATAGATTCTTCACTCATCATTGTATTTATACTATACGATAACATCCCTGGTGTAATATTTTCCTGAAGGTTGTTTGATATTTACTTGTTTCATATTTCTATACAGCTTTTTTTTTTTGCTTGTTTTGTTTGTATTATCTGAAGATCGCACTTGCTTCAGCCCAGTTCCAGTCCTGGAAACTGCTAGCACGATGGCGTTTCGAACCCCCTAACCCTCCGCTGACCCGGGGACAGGGGACGAAGAAGATCCACCTGCAAGGACTTTCACCTGGATGGCAAGGTGATGGGAACCACAGTGACCCAGATGTAGTAGCCACCACATAGAGCACAGAGCGCTCCTTGCACCGGTCCTCTTGTGCAACAACAGCTTCAGAGTGTCTTCGGCCCACGCCCGCTTCTAGCCATCTTTGGCAGACTCATTAATATTTCGGCCTCCAATTTATTGGAGCCTCTTGCCTAACGCTTCACCGCTACATTATTTGCCGGAGCTATGAATACGTAGAGGGGGTCTTCAGATTTTTTGAAATTTAATGAATGATGGCTGCACTTAAGCTAATGTTGTTCTATTGTAAATATATTAAGGAAACATCTTAATGAGTCTTTTTTAAGCAAGTTTGAATACTTATCTTATTTTGCAAACAAGATTCCATAATATCGATTTTTATTTATTTTCAAACAAACAATTTTTGATACTACTAAACTTATTAATCCAAGGGCTATCTTATTTTTTTTTCTTCATAAATTTAATTCAAACATCTTGACAAGCGCGTCTGAATTTGTACTTGCTTTGTTACATTGTAGTGGGTTAGATCATTGGTAAGGCATTGACCTGCTGTGAAGGTCCTGAGTTCGATTTTGGCTTAGCAGAATATCTTTAATATTCTGCCACAAATACTCTCTGGGGCCGAGAGACCCTCCTGGGACAAACCAAGCCTCTTTAAAGTTGGTACCCTTAAATGAATAATTAAGAGGGACAAATCTAGCGGTTGAGCGTGATCACGGTCAAATCAACTCTTTACACGATAGCTGACTAAGAAGCAGTAGTTCCTTACACAATACTAAAAACCCAAGACCCTTCATTGGTTGTAGTAGTACAAGTTTTTTTTTTAATTATTTTTTTTTTACATTTATTTTATGTTTCGAGAGGTCTTCTCACCATTTACAGAACTATAGCTTGCTTTAATAGGTTAATTTAAGTTAGTGTATGGGTAAATATGGTGGGATGTTTGTCTGAGGAAGTCAAGGTATGTAACTACTTTTCAATTATGTTCTATTAAACCGTGTGGAAAAAAGAATACACATTTAGTAATCCTTCCACAAAATAAACTCCTCGCAGAGCAGAATCAAGTATTTTTCATCCAACTTGCTTTCTACTCTATTCCTGATAAATCCTCGTTATCATAACCTGATAATCACGCCTGAAAAAAAAGATGGCCTCGTGACCTTTCAGTTCAGGAATTTTATTACGTGCTATTACAGCACTGTGCTATATACAGGTCGATATTTTATTTCTAGTACTGTAATACATAGTCGTTAAACGAATAAAATATTTTTTATACATATAACGTCACATTTTGTATGGAGGAAGAACGAGACCCTTCCAACCATTATCGTTGTTCTTCATCGGGCCAAACAAGGCTCGAAGAAGAACAACAAAAAGGATAAAACTATCAAGAGGGAAGAAAAAAAAATCTCAATTTACCGTTTATATAAGATCTGATCAGAAGGGATCGTGATCTAGTGTTGGGATCTTATTAAAAGAAGAGGAAAAAGTAACAAATTGTGGCCCGGACTGGCGTGAGGCACGTTATTGCAAGGATATCACGAACGGGTCGTCAGCTAGCCCGCACGTACCATCCACACTCTCTGGCTACTTCCTATTTATATTGTCCTATCTCTTCGCCTTTCTGTTCGTCCTGCATCCTTGGTGATTCTGCTGAATCTACTCTGTCCTCGATAAATTGGTGTAGCTTTGGGGAGTGGAAGGTAGTCAGGACACTTTAGCGTAGCAGGACATCCCTCCTCCCTCTACTCAACAGGATCTGAGAGATCTGATCTTGTACCTGTTGAAACTATCTCTAATATAATGGTATGAGATAAGAACATAATTTTTATAATTCCTTAGAGCTTCTAAAGTTATCGGATTCCAATAGTAGTGTACACATACCTATTATGCCGTACATATAAATTTTCTCAAGACGACTAAATACCCAATTCAGTGGAAATATTCACCCATCAAAATTATACATAAGAAAGACAAAAATGCTAACGATCCTTCATCTTACAGACCACTCAGTCTCCTTCGTGTATGCTCTAAAATTTTTGAAAAATTACTATATACAAGATTTGTGGACATACTGACTAACAAAAACATTATTCCTGACCACCAATTTGGTTTCCGCACGTTTCATTCAACAACACATCAACTACACAGCTTAACTGACTTCATTTCTAGGGCACTAGAGCAGAAAAAGTACGCTACTGGTGTATTTCTGGATGTCGACCAGGCATTTGATAAAGTTTGGCATCAAGGTCTTCTCTTCAAACTCAAGACCATTCTACCCCACACATATTACCTGATACTTCAATCGTACCTATGCGAAAGATTTTTCTCTAACCGATAAGGCATTGAGACTTCGTTCGTTCGTATTGCCCAATCTCGGCAGGGTTTCCACAAGGGTCAATACTTGCTCCATTACTATACATCATATACACACATGACATACCGACAAAGTCTGAGACTTTAACTGCAACCTACGCCAATGACACGGCAATTTTAACAATATATATTATATTATAATTATATTATATATATATTTATATTATATTATATTGTATTGTATTGTATTGTATTGTATTGTATTGTATTGTATTGTATTGTATTGTATTGTATTGTATTGTATTATATTATATTATATTATATATTATAATAACACAAGATTGGCATCACTAAATTTGCAAAAATTACATTTACAAAATTGGTACTTACTTTGGAATATGAAATTAAACCATAACAAATCTCAACATATAACATTCACACTGCGACGCGACACATGCCCACCAGTTTACATCGGAGATAATCAAATACCTCAGACGGACTCAGTACACTACCTGGGACTTCTGTTCGACAGAAGGATAACTTGACTCTTAACAAACGACTGAAAACACTGTTTTCTCTTTTTTCTAAATCGTCAAAATTAAAAATAGAACATAAACTGAATACATACACTTACTTACTTAAACCCATTTGGACATACGCCTCACAGATTTTCGGCTCAACAAAGAGGACGCACTTACGAAAATTACAAACTTTTCAATCAAAAATTTTGAGACTAATAACGAACGCTCCCTGGTACGTAAATAATAAAACTCTACATACAGACAACAACCTACTATCGAACAACACAACGAACTCTTTATTCACGATTTTTTGTTTAATTACACGGACATAACAATAAACTAATTAACAACATGGCCACGGCTGATATGCCTGTAGCTAGGTGGCTAAAAAGAAGCTGGATGAGAGACCTGCTTACGTAAGGTATCAAGCCCGGAAAGAGGTGCTGCTGGGCTCCTTGCTTTTATCATGCCCAAAATGCCCTAAGTTCTAATTGTAAACAACACATTCGCTGATTGTCACGCTGGGTGACAGGTCTGAATTGAAGTTTGAAGAAAAAAAAAAAAAAATTTACTATATTTAATCTAGGTTTACGATTTTCTTATATTCACTATTCCTTATTCAATTCCTTACATACTGATGAATGTATATTTTATTCATTCATCATTGCTATAAATTTTTCTTTTTGTGTTTTTGATTTGTCATTGTTTCATTAAAATGTATTTATATTCAATTAGTATGCACCAATCAAGTTAATAAATAAAATTACTACTTTTTTTTTATTAGAGCCTGTTTATATAGTGTGAATTAGTTAAACAGAAAAGTCTTGTTCTTTAAATAACAAGCAAAAAAATAATAATGCTTGTTTACTTGCCTACGCCACAATTCCATGTTCCGGAATGAAATGGACGCATTTGTCTTAACTATAGCATTCCGTCTTTAACATAGAAAAATGTATAGTCACGAAGAAAGATTCAAGACCTCAACGAAGAATTTAATGGCCCATTGTATATGTTATTTGTGGATTATGTGATATAATGACAATAGATTTTTTTATTGTTTACATTAGTTAAACTGTTCTTAAAAATTTCAGGGGATAATAACAGGTAGTCCTAAACAAAGAACTCAGAAAATGTAAAAAATCGTCACTTCTACTTTTTACTTTTCTTATTTTTAAATTTTATTAAATGAATTATTCATGAGTCAAGAATTCTACTATCCATTGGCGTATCGCCCATTATTATTATTAAACAATATATCTTTTTTTAAAACTAGATACTAAAATTCATTAAGACTAACATCCTTAATCAAGCGTAGGACTCCTTTTAATGACGAAATAAAAACCGCGATTAATTGTAAGGGTAGTAAATAGAAACCATGTCCTTATGATAATGGCAATAAATAAATTTTATGATGGATTACTGCCATTTTTTCGATATTAGACGATGTTCGGTTGACACATTTCTTTTGACACATAATATCGAATCGGGTCCCAATTACTGATGTCTTTTTAACTTGGAAACACCGTAAATAAATTTTTATTGATAAATCTTCTCCGGTTAGAAAGGAAATAACTTCATTCACTCCTTTTTTATAGGAGGAAATCAGATCTTTAGTGGGTTGCATGACGTCCTATGGCCTATAAACCTCAATAACTTGGCATAATATATGAAAAAGAAATAAAAAATTATTATATGGTTCCCAATGGCTATTGAAATTTTATTCCTTATTATTTTTTTATATTTATTTTCAGCTGTAAAACTGTCTCTTTTTGAAAATATGGATTATAATTAGATAAGGTTTAGTTGATGCTTGACAAACGTCTGGAACGTATCTTAAAAAAATATGTCTCATTGATAAAATATTTATTTTCGGATTACTCTGGCTGTTTTTTTTTTTCTGCAAACGTTCGTCCTACATCAAAATAAAAATCGTCTAAATTATTCTTTTTTTTTTCGCTCCTCTCTTGAGCATATATTGAGAGACGCAAGTTCCAAAATCAGAGTTTGTTTCCAAAAATGGGTTTGTTTTTCCCCCAAAAACTAACCCAAATATACTCCATATTAAGATTTATAATTGTATACTAAGGAGAGAGACAACAAATTCGATTTATAATTATTGATTGCTATTTTCTACGATAAATTATATAATTTTGTAAAGTAAGTTAATTTTTTGTTTGCAATATAAGCAATCATTATCTAAGGCAAAAATAGAATTGTGCCTCCAAGTGGTAAATATGGAGTCCTTGCTGCTCCCCATCAAGTGCAATATCATTGAAGTGAATGCTTGCACATAGATAATATATTTTTTCTTCTCATTGGTTTTTCACCATGACCGATTTTTCTTATCAATGTCATGAAACCCTTTATGCAAGTTTTTCTGCTCATCATTTCGAGGTAACGGATGTAGTAGAGAAATAAAGACCTTTTTCGGGAAGATTTTTTTTTTTTCTTTAGTCTTGGCCTGGTTGTAGAGGGTTACTTCAACTAAGCTTACTTCACCAGTTGACAGATTTGCACCAACATACGTCAATAAAATGAAGAACAATTTATTGATATCAAAATGATTGCCATAAAGATGAATTTGTACACAGTGAAACTAACAAGTAACTAAAAAAACTCTATATAAAATTCTTTTATGTAGGTGAAAAAATTTGAGACTTTACATTCCACTATGTTTCTGGTTTTGAAAAAATGAAATTATTTTTTTTATGTCATCATTTCCCACTACCGTCATCTCATTCGCTGATTGTCAGCACCTTGCTGACAGGTGCGAATCAATTATTGAAGTAAAAAAAAAAAAATTTTTATTATCATTAATTTTTTTTTAAGAATTGGAAAGATTGGCCTTGACCGGGATTTGAACCCGGATTTTCGCAACACTGGTATGGCGCCCTTGCCACTTGCGTCGCCAGACACATATCCCGTTCAAGTCAATCCATTCTCCCTTTTCCACCGATCCCGAAACATACTGGGGAGTGGACTGCTCGTTGAATTACTAAGGTCTCTTAATCTCTCAATTTTTAAAAATATTTATTCAATTATTTTTTCCTTTTTTGACAACTTTAACATTATTTTATATTTTTCAAATAGTTTCTTTTTTTTTTTTTTTGTAAGAGAAAAAAAATGATTTTATATTACATTTTTTTGTGAAGGTTTCTATAATTTTAGGCCGTTGAATTTGGCACTTGAAATATTTCAAATAAACAAATGTTTCGCTCTCTATGAAATTTCGGATGTAAGCGTTTTTTTTTTTCGTTTTTTTATGTGTGCTATTGGAGTACTGTGTACCAGCAAAATAAGCTAAGAAGAGTTAAAATATTTATTTGCGGGGAAGAATATTTTATATTAATAAATGTCACAATTTTGCAAAGGATAAAATAAAGAACCCCATGATTTAATTTTTTGAAATTAATTCATTCTTATTGATAGGTACATAGATTCTACTCTTTTATATAGATTAATTCTACTCTTAATTCCCACATTTAGGGAATATATTTATTGTTTTTATGTTACAATAATAAAATTTTGAAGCTTATTACAATCCAATAAAATAGCAAACATTTTAAAATAACTACACCAAAATTATAATTAAAACACTCAACAACAGGTAAAAGAAAATATGGCTTTAAACAGTAGATATTGATTTAAACAGTTTGTTGATTAAACCGTATATTTTGAAATATTGATTTAAACAGTATTGATGGCAGGTATGAATGAAAGTTTGTAGAAAAAAAAAAAATAAAAAAAATATATCAGTAGAATAAAACGCGCAATTAGTGTGTAGCTCCAACTCAATTTGTAATTATTTGTTTAACGTCCGTGTATGCTACTAAGGCTAATCGGGCGAAATTTGTAATGATTTTCCAATAACAGTTATGTAAAAAGTATTTTTGGGATCCAGGAATAATCAACATTCTGCTATTTCGTTAGCCAGTTTTTTGATTGTGTATACACCTACGGGCCTTGAACTGTTTTCCATTCGGATAATGTAGTTTTAATAAAGTGTTAATTTATAATGCACTAGATCCAGCTTAACTATTCTCACATAATATGAAAACGATGGTAATTTTGCTAGTAAAAGGAACAGGTTTCATTTATGCAGTTCCAGTGACAGGTGATAGAGAAGAGTGACAATGATTTAGCCGGTATCGAGGAAGGCAGTAATGGTTATCCCGGGCTGAGTAAAGGTCACACGGTGGCGAGCCTGGTCGGCAAACACTATAAAGCCCCCGGTATTTATCCCCCATAAACGGCCTTTATTGTCCACTTTATGTTTATTGCGTCCATAGTTTCCAATCGTTTTATTTATTTTTAAGTGGTGGGAGGAGTGCTAGTCGGGTCGCCTAGTCCTGACAGAACGAATAAAGTGGTAAATGCATCTTATTGATCAATTATCTATATTTTTATAAATTTTAAAGTTCTTTTAAAGTTACAACATTTATCCGCTCTCTTGCTGCCATGGCTTCCTGAAAGCTTCAAAATTGTATGTCTTCACGGTATAGAATTTCCAATAGCTTATCACGTTTTAAAAAAAATTAAACAATTTATTTTTTTCTTATATTCCTCGATTGGTAATATAAAATAAACTATTCTTCTATTTATAATTTGTTTTACTTTTAAATCGGCGTTTCGTGGTACATTAACTCATCTCCAGGATCAATTACTTACTCCTTACTCCAGCATGTTTTTTTTTTTTTTTTTTTAATGTTACCTCCCTTTTAAGTCTTTTCTAATATATCCTTCGGTAAGTCGTCATTTCTTTTATAAATATCTTTTAATTTATTATTTTTTCTTTTGTTGAAATTCGGAAAATAATAAAATGACTGAGAGTTCTATAAAAGGATTTTAGCAAGAGAAGCTGCATTACATTATAAAAGTTTAAAGTGGTGTGGACATTTAATGCGGATGCATTGAAATTGCTAGGCAAAAAAAAATTAGAACTATGTGCCATCAGAAAGAAGGAAGCTTTTAAGACCAAAAAAACAATGGATACAGGTATTAGAGCGCGTTTTGTTATATAATAACATTACTGTAAGTATATAACAACAGTTAGAAGGCTGCGAGCTAGAGATTGGTCTGATTGGACATTGTAATTATTGGGGATGTGACTTGTGCGAAGTGGTAACAAAGCCCTGAATAAAAAAATCATATTTTCATAATCCGAACCAGTGTCCTTCCTTTCTCCTTGCATTGCCATTTTTGTTCTGAGTCTGTCAGTTTTAAGTCGAATCCATCCCCAAAGACCAATTTTGGATGAAATTCTGAAACGTCTGTTCCATTCAGTTTTAGACATCAATTTCTCTATCTTCTCTTCTTTTTTTAAGATCATTTGATTTGCATATAAGAGGAGTTTAATATTCGCATAACTACAATGGGTCTACATAAATGTTAACGAACCTCTTTGCCTACACATGTCCAGACATTTGTTGGCACGTTTAGATTTCTTCGTTTGCTCCAAAGTAGGAGGAAATATGGGGAATGGTGTAGTAATAATTCTTATTCATTTGTGATATCATCAGATTAATAAGAAGTCATGATGCAGATTTTATTGTGAGACAGTAAAATTTTATTTTACTGTCCAAGATTTACGAAATTATATATGAAATTTAAACAAGATTGGAACGGTGAAGTGAACACAGACCAGTAAAGCCTCAGGATGAGAGAGATTAGGATTGTAGTAGAGCGTGCTATTGTTTCCCCAGATGAGGATTATCGTAGCAAGTCGTGATGAGTTGCCGGAAGGTCGCTGCCTTGAAGGCCGCTAAATGTTGCTTAGGGCGACCCCGGGATCTTGGCTACAGCTACAGCACTCTAGTCTCCACTTTAATGCTTTTTACATAACTTTTAAGTTGCAGTGTGTCCCTGACAACCTAATGATACCCTGAAGTTAGCGAGTTCGATTCCCGTGGCATTTAATAACTCGGCATCAATCCTTCACCCTCATTCCTGGCCCAAAAATTATCTGGAGCTTCTACCTCTGACATTCGGGAAAAAACACATATAGCCGAAAAGAAATGAGAGAAAAAAATAGTGCAAGAAAGAGAAGAAACGGTTGTTCTTTCCATTAAAGAACTTTTTTAACTGATAAAACTTCAAAATCTTAGTCCGATAAACCTTATAATACATAAAAAACAAAAACTGAATAAAACAAGAAGTCAACGCAACTCGTTCATTATGATATGTTACCAAAGGCAGAGATCACTTCTAGGCGTAGCTAATTCGCCATTTGAACATGTTTTAGGTTATAACTCACTCTATAGTAGTTAATAATGTATAAGCAGGGTTAAAAATTATTATGACTGTTTGATTGTCTGATAAACTGCACCCAGCTATTTAACAGGCCTTCAATACAGGTAAAAATAGTCCATTGAATACTCATGTTTACATGATTTTATGATCTCATCTCATCTCATCAACCATATAACATCCGAAATCCTCATGATAATCGCAATCATGGTAATAAAAACTTAATAAGTATTGGGATCTCTTTAACAGTAATAAAACCGAAAAAACTCGGGGCTTAAAGGGAAATAAGTTCAACTGAAACTTATTTATAAAAATATGGATAGTAAATGTAAGTAAATTAAATAATCTCAACTCCACTTGTTCGTATAGAACCAAAAACATATGCGAGTCGCTCGAACGGTACATATAGTATTAAAAGAATTTTTAAATAGTGGTTGGCGATTCCTTTGGCGAATCTTTTCACCAACAAACTCACCAGCCTAACCTTTCAGTAATGATTACTCAGATAAAAATGGATTTTTTTTTCGTGGTAACATGTTTCTTCAATTATTAGGCAATATAATGGTAAGGTGCCTACGGACGATAGATATGACAGTAGGTAGTGGAATAGCCAAGAGGATGGCCGGGGGTATGCAATCTATTGTCCTCATCTTTACTACAAATAGTCGATTTACGTCGAAAAGATGGCGGCTCGCTGAGCACAGAAAGTTCATTTGTATTCTCTTGCCTTCGCCTGATTTGCATCGGAGGCTCCCTCTGGTTTCTCCATCTGCAAACATCCTTGTAAGAGCCAATCTCCTGTATGAATTAAATCTATCCTATGGATGGTCCCGCTCATAGCCCAATCATATTTATTCCTTAATTGGTCCCTATCTTGGATAAGGTAATATTACTTTATTGTTTATCTTCTAAAGCAGAAGTGTGGTTTTTCCCCGGATTTCCGCCAGCATTTCATTCATTTTTTAATTGTGTTGGTAGGTTCTAATTAAATAAAATTGATTTTCAGTCGATAATTTTTAATAAATTTGTGTTAGCATAAAATACCTTAATTTAAAAATAAATACTATAAATTTTAATTAGATAGGTATCTCAGAGCATGGGTAAGAACCAATGAGTTAGGAAGGTCGTAACTATCTGCTCTATAGATAAAATATGGATTTATTCCTAGTTAATATACCAGTAATTGATGCCTTACTTATTTATAAAAATTATTTATGATTAGAGTATCAATTTCTGTTTCTACGAAAGCACCTCTCCGGATGAATGCGTTATTTAAATAGAATAAAGGGCTTCAAATAAATTATAAGGATATAAAAAATTCAATTTACTAGCTTCTCTACAGCTACAAAAATTACCAGTGGCCAACTATTGATAGTACTTTATAAAAATCTGAAAGTACCTATTTTTTCTTTTTAATTCCGATTTTCTTATAAAAAGTTTTAATATTCATCACTTATCTCCATTTTATGACACTTTCAAGAAAACAAATACAAAGTTCCTGATATCAAATGTGTCTTACCCATCATGTGTCATATCTATAAAACTGTCTAATCGATCTCATAAATACTGTAACACCTAGGTTGGGTTTGAATTATTTTATTGACGTACAATTACTATACAAAAATGTCAAGCAACTAATAAGAACTTGAATTATTAGCAACGTTACAAATAGTAACTAAAATTGGAACAACAGTGACTCAAAGGTAAATTTATGCTTCGATGTTCAAGGCCAGGGTAAGGCCCTAGTCCACCGTTTCATATATTTAGTCCCAAATGGAGAAATCCAGAAAGTTCTAGATCATTCCAACAAGTGATTACGTACTAAAATATGAATGTGAAGGTTCCACAAAAGTCTTGAACTTTTCTCAATATAACAGAAATAATTGTCAGCTTTTTATTACGCGTCATAAAACATTAATATAACTGGAATATCCAGATTATAGCATCATCTAGAACTGCATCACCTATCTATCATCATGCTATCTATTCTTTTCTCATATTTTTTGTACTTTAATCTGCTCCATATATCAATTGGTTTTAGTTAATCTGTTTATCTCAAATATAATTGAATTTCTGATGAAAAACCTTAGGGAATAAAGTTTGAGACAGGTAACCTTCACATCTGAAGGATATTTAATTTGCATCTGACCGGTAACCTCGTTTTTAGATCAATTTCCACCCACCTGCGGTATTAGCCTGAAGACGTCCCACGATCCCATAACTCAAATTTCTAGTCATCGATTTTTCATCATGATGCCTCTATTACATGTGTTGCACCCAAATGAGTATTATAGAGTCGTTGTTTTTCCATAGATAACTTATGAATATTATGAGGGTAAAAAAAAAAAGAAAAACAAAAAAAGCGGAAATCCTAAAATGATTATTTTTGTTTAAGTTAGTACTTTGCCTGCACAGATGACCCCCCCCCCCAAAAAAAAAAAATAAGTTCATTAAGGGCTCGTGGCAAAAAGCCGTTGGGGCTTGATGGAAACGATCCTTTGATGATGCTCTCCCGAGGACGTGCCCCCCTTAGGACATGGGCCCTACTAATTAGCACTAACATGAATGAATAACTGCCATCTTTACGGCCACCGCTCCCTGATTTACATGGCTGCAGTAAATCTATTCCTAAGCCGGACCGCGGTCAGCTGCCGAGGAACACCTAATGAGTTTATTGGCCGTAAACCTCCCAACATCGTGGGAAACTCTCTTACCAAGTCCGTGCTTTACGAGTTTCACCTTTTTACTAGTTTGAAGAAGAGACATTGTAACAAGGCAGAAAATGTGAATGCACAAGGATTGTGGTAGTTTTATTGGTATTGCGCGATCCTGCAAGAATAGTTAGTTCCACTAATCAACTTTCTAGAATTTTAGTTTTGTCGTTTTATGCCCCAAAATAAATGAAATATAGGTTTTAAGCAAAGACAGGGTATCTACAGGAAAAATATAGTTTTTTAATAATACACTAGGGAGCGGGGTAGCCCACTGGTAAGGCAGTGGATTGCTGCTCAAGGTCCCGAGTTCGAATCTGACATGGCTCATGATATCTTTATTATTCGCCACTGTTCGTCTCCTGGGCCGAGAGACCCTCCTGGGGCACACCCTGTCTCTATAAAGTGGGTACCCTTAATTGAAAAATTAAGGGGAAATAACCTGGCGGTTGAGCGTGATCACGATCAAATCACCTCCTTGCACGACCGCTGACCAAGAAACACTGCTCTTCCTTACATAGTACTGAACCCAAGACCCTTCATGGGTTGTAGTGGTACAGGTTTTTTTTTTTTTTTTTTTTTTTTTTTTTTTTTTTTTTTTTTTTTTTTTTTTTTTCTTTTTTTTTTAATAATACACTAGCTGACCCTTGCGTAGCATTCCCACTCGAACCTACTTAAATCCCACTCAATTCTATACCCCGTATATTTAGTATCGTATAGCACGTATATAGTGTGTCATGAGCATAAGTGAGCGTTGAAGTAAAGAATAGATGTTTAAATTGTAGATTATTGATTTTTTGAAACATACGTATAACGTGTTAACAGGAAAGGTTAGAAGACGGAATACTTAAATAATCATATCGGTTTCGCGGAAAGTGAGTGCGCTGATTCTATTGACTGAAAACGCATGGTTTTGCTTGTAAATCGCAAACGACGGCGACAAAAGTGTATATAACCAAAAATGTTCGTCTCGACAAACTGATAAAAATGACACCTTCGAAAAAGCCCTGCGACCATTTTGAAATTTTCGTTGAGGATTACAGTTTCTCGCTTACAACTCGCAAACGGAGGGGTTAATTGAAAAAATGTAAATGACCGAAAATGTATTTCTTGAAAATACTGAAAAGATTGAGACCATTTAGAAACCTCTGCAACCATTTTGATTTTCTCGCAAAAACCGCGGGTGTAACTCGCAATTGAACTCGAAATGAGGGATTTGTATATTTCCCCGGTGTAGCGGTTAAGTAAAGCTTTAAAATGATGCCTCATTCATAAAATTTGATGAAGTATTAAGGAATTTATGGCGTACCGACAAAAAAAAGGCCTTAAGAAATAATATATGTATATTATTATGAGGGATCCTGCATAGTTACTTCGTCTCGAACAATTTTTTTTTTTTCACAGTGATTTTTCTTCGCTTATCTCTGCCATTTGAAAATACAAAAAATCAAAAGGACGAAAATATTTTTTTTTTTTTTTTTTTTACCAAGCACAAATTTAAAATAATTAGCCCCGCACGTATGTTAAACAAAAACGGATTTGCAGCTTCATACATCAATATTCGTATCCATATTACGAGTTCTGAATAGTTCCATGAGCAGCATACAAGAGCCTGAATTTCCTTATCTGTCTATGCCAAAAAAATAAAAATATAATAATAAATCTGGAACTTAATCATAATAAAAAAAAATACTATTATATTACTTTATAAGAATGAATTGTTGTTACTGTGTTGTTATGTTTTATTCTAAAGTATTTTTTTTTTCTGTAAGTAGGGGGAGTGCAGGACTTATACGAGAATTTTAACTGACCGAAATAACACTCAATGGCCTGGTCTCTCCCTATTCTTTATTAATTATTAATTAATAGTACCAACATTATTGAGGCTAGGCCTTCCTCAGGAGATACCATCCTAACTTTTTAGTCACTCCATGCATGTTATCTTAAATTTACAATATGCATTTCTTTAAAAATAAGTTATTTGGGATTCCTCCGTAAAAACATTGCCTTTTCATTTTTTACTGTAATTTTTTCATTTATTTTATGACGCGTAACTATGTTTGAGAGTCACGATTCCCAATAATCTTTCTAATAATATCCCAAGACAGTAGACAATCGATTTTTCGTAGAGGTTCTTTACACTGTGTCTTTGCAGAATTAAAAGTTCAAATATGTAGGTCAATAACACTCTACAAGTTTAGTAATGAAGTCGACTTACGACAATTATGTTGATAATAATGGGAGCCGTCCATCTGATTTGTATATAATAATTCATTTTAAATGTTTTTTCCCTCACCATCTCAGATTTTAATGAAATTTAGTATAAATGATACCTTCACATAGACTAAAAAAAATACCAAATTTCAGCTCAATATCTCAAATTGTTTTAATGTAAACTTCGCGTTTCTCGTGAAAATGTCGTCTTGCGACATTAATAGCTAATTAAATCGAAATGTTAACAAAATTACAAAAAAAAAAAAAAAAAATAAATAAATAAATAAAACAAAAAAAAAAAACCAGCACCTACTCCTCTATTTCTGGTCTCATCCAATTTTCATCACCGATTGTTAGCTTCTACCCTTAGAGCCGTGACTCCGCTCGATTTTTTTTTAAGAAAGAGGTGCTACTGGGCACTTTCCTTTCGTCATGCCCATTCCAAAAATGCCTTATGTTTTAATTTTTTTAAGACATTCGCTGATTGTCGCAATTGCTGACAGGTGTGAATTAAAGTTTGAAGAGAGAAAAAAAAAATTGATCAGTAAAATTAGGATTTCTAGGATTCTAGGAAGTGATATAGGCAGTTATTTAATGTAAAGTGATAGTAAAAAAAAAACTTTGTAAACAAGAAAGAATTAAAGTGAAATAGAGCTACCAAAGACTTTTGCTGAAAGTTAGCGTTTCTCAGTTATTTGAATGCCTTGTAACAGAGTCTTATGTAACAGCATGATACCTATTAAGGTGACGAGTATGAAGATAGTGACACACACGTGCCTAAGTGAGGATCAGAGCATATTATACTTTCACCGTTAAGATACTGGCTCACTTAGAACTATACCAAACTGAAAAGTGGCGTAGGTAGAGAGAAAGTGTCGAACACTCAATCTACCCCGGGCGACAGATAAGATTTGCAAAATAGCCTAGAGGAAAGAAAAAGTAGGGAATGGCCGAAGAAGATGATGGCTAAAGGAGTCGGATCATAAAAGAGGAGTGGTTGTGGCCCGGAATGGATCCGACTGCTATCTGCCTTGCCCGGCCGGGGCGGGCGACGTGGAAAACGACTTAACAACAAATCCGTCAACCACCTTGTCTTATCTCGGCTACGGCTTTACGCTTCTTCAACCTTTTCCGACATGCGGGCAATATCTGCTCCGACCAGTGGGAGTTCTTCCGTGTAATAAGATAATGATGAGCGAGGAATGTTTCAACCTGCTCAGCAATTCCACCTGTCTTCTTCATGTGCACATTTTTCAATACCTATTGAAAAAAAAAAAAAAAAAGGCGATTATTTGGTTCAGCGCCATATTGGAAGTATTTGGTCAATGGTTTTGCGTTGCAGGGATTGATGAGACAGAAATCATGCTTCACATCCTAGTTTACGGTGTAACCCTTCATTAATTATTCCATTAGGAGATCCCACTTTTTATAGAATCTATGGGCCGCAGGGAGGTATCCCAATCACTAGTTGATCGAAGTAATTTAGAACTTTAGAAAATAATTCTTTATTTGTAAATTATTAAATTCTGTGATTAGGAATTAGTTAAAAACTATATGCCACACATTTATAAATAAAAACCAATGAGGGAACAGATAAATATTTTGGAAATGAAAGATCGGAGAGACTTGGTTTAAATGTTAAAAATGGGGGAAATATAATGGACAAGGGACTGCAATGACGACATTTTTGTGGTTAACGATTTAAACAGGATCGGACGGGTAAAAAATAATTAATTTGGAAGTTCGGATTGAATTGCAACAAGATGCGATGTTACAGAGATATGGTCACAACTACTAAGCTTTGGCCATGAATGATTTAAGAAAGGCGATACGATTGTTTTGTATGTTATTGAAAGGTTATTTATAAATGTATAAATATTTACCTCATGGCATCAAGATTTCTTTTTACTATAGATTTTATTCATTGAAAGTTAACAAATATTTATTGACATATCAGTCGGTTTTTTTTTTCTTTTGAGTGGTTTAAGGGCATAGAATAGTTTATTTTTTAATTTTCTTTTATAATTTTTTTTATATAATAAATAAAATACTCCTGTTTCTTGTAAAAAATAAAATAAAATAAGTGGTGGTGTAAAGACTTGGATTTTTTTTTTTTTTTCTGTCCCACTACATTGAAAATAGTGTGATGCAGGAACACTCAACTTTCACTAACCAACTACTTACTTGCCAATTAGAAACTTTAAAGTGAATTTCTTTACTTATTTTTGTTTGTTACTCTTAGTAAGGTTTATTTTATAATAATTATTGCAATACTTGAAAGTTAATTTTTTTTAAGGGTAAAAAGGGTAATAAAAATATAATTTCATCAATAGTAAATTTTTTAAACGCTATTTGTAAAATATACTGTGAAGGGGGATCGATCGAAGGGTTATTTACGGCTTGTAGTAAATTGAAATTTAATTTTCAAATTTTTGTCCCTAACGCATTTCTCGAAACCGACGACTACTGATCCAGTAAAACCATCTTATATTTAATTTAGAAATCTATTATGGAACTTAACTTTGTAAAATAAAATATTATTCAGAAAATCATCGCAAAAACCATCCCTATTTTCAGAATCGTACGGTATATTTTTTTTCGAGCTAGTCTGAACACACTGAGTCCATTTCGCGGTTCTTGGTAATTTTGATTCAGGGGACCCCTAAACGTGTATTTCCCCTAGAAACCGGAAATAAAAATTTTACACGATCGCCATACTTTCCCTTACTATATATTTCTACATTTTTTTAATATTTTCATATAGATAAGTGAAAGTAATATAAAGATTTAGCTTCCATTGCAATTCTCCATTATCTGACTCTATAACAAACTTATTGCAAGTCGAGCTTTGGCTTTTCCTAAACTGTTAGATACAGTACAACTCATACACTGCCGGTGTACCCTGTACCCAAATAACCAAGGAGTACAATCTGAATCAAGAGTTACTTTTCCCGATTTCATATAAGGTAAGTGAAAGTAAAAATAATACCATCTGAACTACGGAATACATGTAAATTAGTGTTAAACAACTTGAGCATATAAATCAGGTGTTTATTTTCGGATATGTTTTTCTCTTCTACTTCTCTTACCTGAAGAAGGAATGCATTGTTACGTCGAAACATAGGCTACAATAAAATATTTTAATACTACTTGTAGTTTCGTACATCGAATTCTTTCTATATAAATATTCTTATGTTTAATTTTATTCGCGTACTGTGAATGTATTTTACATGGATATAAATTATTTAATTGCCTTCAAAAATCATTCAATAATATAATATAAGAATACAATATATTATCTCTTTTAAGTCATTCGTATCCTCCCATCTACGGCTGAGACACGACCTATGCTAAGCGGACACCCCGAAAGCGTGGCTGCTCCAGATGCTACGAGGCCGCGGACAAGGACACCCTTCACTGAGGATAGGTCAGAGTAGGAGAGTACGAGGGTACCCCTAGCCAGGAGCATCCTTTCCCTCTCTAATTAGTCTTGCAGCAAGAGCAGTTATGCAGATGGCACTGTCCATTTTTATTACTGACCTGCAAATAGTGTCCTTTCTGCAGGTAATGAGCCAGTCTCCGAGTAATGGTCCATTTCTGACTGCCATTTGGCCTTCGTTCGACCGCTCATTACGTTCTGCCCCTTCAAGGATCACATTTCTTGTGGTCACTCTTTCCTTGATGATCCTACACGATTAACTCTGTTTAAATTTGTAATATAAAAAGTTATTCCTTGTCACATACTTAAAGTGTTTACAATGTGAAATTTCATTTTGATGTGAAACATATTTGAAAATATTTTATTTTCTTCTGATTATTATTTTTTTAATTATAATTGTTTAGATACGATTCTAGATCATAAATAAAAATATCATCCCATGAACAAATGGTTAAGTTAAATTTCCTTACTTTTCAGAGCGTATGGAAAGTATGGACGGTATTTGTAAGCTTTGAAAGGTAGTCAAAATACCAAAATAATGGCTAATGATTAAGACCCTTAGTTAAACCAACTGAAGATATCTTTTCAGAAATGAGATACATAGTTGATTATTTGTTTAGCGACCGATTAAAAAGATTTAACGCAGATTATAATAGGCGGTTACATTTCAAGTAAACGCCTGACTTACACACTTATCCACGACTAAGTAACCACCTTCATACTTCATTTTAGCCACTTGGCCGGTTTTGGGCTAAATTCGATTTTAACCACTTATACACTTGGATGAAAGATACAATGTATGACAAATTCTAGCGAATTATAATTCTAAATAATAACAATAAATTACAAAATACATCTGGCTGGCTTTAGCCTTAAATTGATATTACAAAACAAAAGAAATTGAAATGAATAAACGAAGCTGAGAAAATAATGACAAATTATGTGGTAAAGTTCTTGTGTTCGGAGAAATAAAAATAAATTAAATATTAACAATAAATGAAAATAACTATTAGTGCACAGTATTATGCATAGTACTGTCTATTTTATTTTGCCTTTTTTAAAATATATATATTTTATTTATTTTTTAAATATATGTATACATATCGCACGATGACCAATTAATTATCTTATTTCAAGTTTTTCAAGAAATTCTTCTTAACAAATAAGTTTATTATCTATCTACATTGCATTAGGTACCTTTTAAAATTTGAAATTGAATTTTACCATATATTATTTTACATAAAAGTATTTAATAAAATTGATGCTCAATTTGCGTCCAAATTGAGTTAGTTCTTTACTGAAAAAAAGCCGGTACTTTGAAGTTAAAAAAATCGTATTATTATTTTTGAGATTAGTATCCTGAAGACAGCTTAACATAGATCTTGCAGATATCTAGATTTTTTTTCTTCTGAATTTATCTTTTCTTGAACCGGTTTTTTTTTTTTTTTTTTTTTTTTTTTTTTTTTTTTTTTTTTTATCAAGTAGAACAAAATCTTTAAGCATAGCGTTGGGATCTGTCTCAAGCGCCTTTTATATCTATAGATGAACAGTCGGTTTGCCCTAAGTTACACCAAATACCAGCATCTTTTTTAAGAAAAAATATCCATTTATTAATAGGAAAGCTTCAGTTCTTATAAAATTTAGATAACGCAAATAATAATTAACAATTACCCTTTATAAATACCCATCTGGATGTACAAAACAGATTGATTGAAGTGTACATTATTCTGAACTTATTCTTAGTCAAGTTGAGCTCAGTGTACCGCACCCTACCTCTCTCTCTTCAAGTATTTAAGTCATGACTTGAAAACGATATTGATAAAATGAATTAATAATAAATAAATCCTTATAACTTAATACACCAAATATGAGCATACGTCCATAACCAACCAATACCTTTTTCTTGTCCACTCAAATGGAGCGTCCACATCTTCATATTTTTCTTATGATAGACTAATCCTGCCTTTGTCTGATTCACATAAATTGTCGCAATATGAACAGTAATAATGAATTCATCTGACGCTAGTAATGTGTTTCTTGCATATGATTCTTTTTAGCAATAAAAATCCAATTAGGGGATTTGGTATTGTCCCTAATAGCTCCGGGGTCGCATGCTAGCCTTTATGTAATGCTAATGCAAATCCCTTTATTTCGAATTTATGATATAATAAATCAGACATTGCACCGTTCCTTCATTAACTCTTTCCACTTCGACCTTTCCACTTGCCAAGTCACATCTCCTCATTGGCCTCGGAGAAAGTACCATCATATTGTATGCAGATCCTATCATCCTATTTATAGCCCCGCTTTTGATTTATTTATTTCCTAAATGCCATAATTATATATTTATATATATATATATATATATATATATATATATATATATATATATATATATATATATATAATTGTACTCAGAAAATTAAATTTAAATAAATATCTGATGAAGGGGTGTGCGCTGCTACATCTTTTGTTTCTGAACATTCCTTGAAGTATATACTATAAACATTTAAGGAATAAATTCACATGCCAATGCATTACCCCTCCTGAGTCAAATATTTTGCTTTTTTTTTTTTGTTTTGTTTTTAAATTTTCCCTTTATCATCTTATCACATGTGGAATAATTTGAAATCAAAAGGCTAAATCGCTGGGTAGATTAGCTTATTAAATTTAGATAAAATTTGTAATACACGATTCGGGAATAACTTCTTATAAATTTTTGTATTTCTATGAACTATAATGTCAGCATATAAAATTTCTGAGTGAGATATAAAAAAGTGAGACGCAGTCCGAATTCGTTATTCTGTATTTTTTCAACTATTAATTTTTATTCAATTAGTACATTAGTTCATACGAATATGTTCCTCCCTGTCTTTATAAACGAAATATAGCACATATAAATTTTAAAAAATGTATTAAAGATTGACTTATGGAATAGAAATGGGAACGAACGCCTTCATGCCCGCATGCGCAACCCGCACTACATTACAAGGAATCTCCCAATACTGGCCGCTCGGTCCTCACCAACTAGAAAAATAAAAAATAATCCAAATCCATTTCAAATTCATCAAAAACATATTTATTTTCATTTAAAACACGAGTAGAAAATAAATAATAAACAAGATGAACTATTTTCATTGCTCTGTTATGAATTTTAATTATAAAAAAAATCGTCTCAGTTTGATCTAATTATTTTTTAAAATAAATCTACTAATGAAATAAAATAACACGTTGACTAATTGAATGTTCAAATTAATACTAACCCCCTGATTGGAAGATTGGTACATAAACAACGGAATTAAGGAAAATTTAGCGCGATCAAAATCGATTGGAAAGTATTTAGGCCGCAGAAAATGTCGCAGTTTCGAAAAAAAAAATACCATACGTTCCTACCCTGGAACTATTTTAGACGTTCCTTTGGTTGAGATTCACTAACGAGCTGTCTCATTCCTGACCAACTAAATGTAGGAAATGTAAAGGTTAGTGGATCAATTATAATTAGGACTTGATGGATATTATAATAGTAATATGAATAAGTTGAATTTATTTTTTAGTTGAATATCTTTCTCTAGTTTATTCGCTATAAGTTATACATATTACAATCCTATGCTTTAAAAATAAAATAAACGAATCATAAATAAAGTAATATTATTGATTTTTTGGAAAAAGAGTTGTAAATGAATAAAGACCCCAGGACAAAGGATCGGACTTCACTGGAGATAAAGACTTCTCATTGTGGAGATGTAATGGGTTGGAAGCACTCATGCACATCGAGCCTGTTTGAATGCAGATTGCTCCACGTTGTGACCTTTTTTCCAGCTTTATGTGCATGGATGATCTTGATGTCGTAAAGGGCCCAAAGCTAGCTAGCACCTATTCCTTTCCCACGGAACAGTTTGCCAGAATTGGGTTAACAGACCGCAGATTGATCGTTTGTTCGCTACTATTATCTATTTAATACTCTGTATACTACTATTATAACAGTATTTACTACGTTCTATTACATCTGTTTCTAATATGTTCAAGATGCTCTAGTCCTATGCAATTTGTTTCTTTATAGTTTTTCTCTTTCTTAATTTAGTATTGCGATTGTAGAATAGAGATGAAATTTCATCAACATTCACATACGTGAAAAAAAAATCTTACTATTTTTTTCTCTTGTTCTAACTTAAAGAGATGTGCTTATTCATAAAAAAATTAAATTCGGAAGTATTTCAATAAAGACATTTTTCTCTTTGTTTATTCCCCATCAAGCGATTATTAATATGTCGTCACAACCATGTATTAATTATCTGAGAAAATCGAATTATAGGTTCATAAAGTATCATTTAACAATCAACACCTATTAAATTTATTAATTTTTTTTTTAACATCTTTTTACATTTCAGGGCCCCTTTGATTGTATTTTTACATTTATTAATTTTTTTAAATTAAGCCGCATGCCTTTTTTTTTATCATATGATTTAACATGGAAGTTAGTTTTAGCACTCAGTGAAGTCATTCTGATTCTTGGGACGCAACCATTTGTATTTTTAATCAATGCAACCATCCGCACCAACCAGAAAGATCTTTCGGAGCTTGTCTTGAGGAAGCAGAACTTATGTACCTAACCCTATTAGCAACTCTTTCACCATATCGACCAGCGTGGGGATATTTTGCCAGGTTTACCAGTGGAGAACCGTCATTTTTGTCAAGCACATAAATCGAAGAATGAACATGTTTGTATCAAGACTGGAAATCGACGATGCTGTAATTAATCATCGATTAGTATTACCTCTAACCTTATCTTGTTTAATAAAATAAAGTTTAATAAATATTATTGGCAAGGTCATCTGACATAAACATTTTATTTCTTCATTTGTTTGGGTTTTAAGTTAAATTAGTTATAATTTTTTTAGAAATTCTTTAATTTCTGATTTAATTTACTTGTTGTTTTCTCTTAATATTTATTGTTTCCTTATTACATGTTTTTTTTATATAGATATGATTGGAAAAAATTAAAAGAGTCCTTTTTTTTTGTTCTATTTACCATTTAATTTTCTGTTGTTAACATTTAATATACCATTTGTATTAATTCATTATAACTTTCTCTTAGGTACAGGTTCCCACCTTTGGAACCTGAATGCGGGTTGGTTTTCAAGCAGACGCTAAATCTCTGATTTGATTAGAAAAAATTTTCCCAAAGTCAAACCCGCAGATGATCTTTTTACATTTTTATTCTAGCATGGTTAGATTGCAAATATTTAAAGGGTCTTTTAGGGTCATTTTTTTATATTTGACTTTAAAATAAATTGTACATCGAGTGAGCGAAAATTTAATCCGACCCATAGCCAAATTTTCCAAAATAAATTAAATTCCACTATATACCACTTTTATCCAGAATAAAGCCAATATTTATAAGTCCTATCGACGCGGCCCATTAGTAACGGCACGTTCTCTATATCCTATCTTTCTTATATCTTATAGCCTACATCCTAAAACAAAGAAATTATTTTAAACATTTTCCTGCAGAAACTTTTCCGTATTTGGAAAATACTTCTTGAGCGATTGCTTTGTAGGTGATGATGTTACTCCTGAAGTAAAATTCGATTTTAAACTCAAATCTTCATCTTTTTATTGAAATAATTTATGACATTTTCCTCTCACGGAAATCGTTTTTATACATTAGTGTCTTGTGTATAAAGGGAACCGTTCAAGGTTTTTATTTCGAAACGATTAATTTAATATACATTTTGAATAATTTGTGTGTAATGTTCACCTTGACTTTGCTTTCATACAATGGAAAATGCATTGCGGCAAGAAATATGTCCTAACATCAACCAGGTGAGAAAGACATTGCTTGTGGAAGATGGTTTGCGAAACTGCTTGATTCTTTTTATCCCTATTCAGAGTTTAATCTGAAAATAAAACTTTTGTTTAGTAGATATGCAAATTTCTTTCTTATGAATATACAATTGGGATTATACGACATACTCATATTTATTTTTTTCTCTTTCACAATTCCATTATTTGCTACAAATATTCCGACAAAGAATGAATCTGATTGCAATCAATGAAAAGAATCGTGGCATATAGCTGAAATTCGCTGCTTATCATTCCTCTTAAAATAAAGAGACACTTTAAGGCGTGTATGAGGCCCTGATAGAGGCTGATATATTTTCAGATATTCATCCACGATACACCTACATTTTATTCATGAGATTTATAAATTTAAAACGGTTCTCTTTGCGTGTGGAGGCTTTACCATGTTGTTGTTATTAATCAGGAGCGGTAACTCTTGCGCGTTTGTATGTTTGTATGAATTCATGTTTTAGACGTCTTTATGGAATAATGCTCAAAATTTAAAGCTAAGTAAAAAGCTAAATAAATAGGTCAAATTTTTCAAAATAAAGATAAAATGTTTTCAGATATTAATAAATGTCTGGAAAAGGTTCGAATCTCGACATGATACTTCGAAATCGGTAAGAATATCGAATGTTCTATTCATAACTTGGTGTCTAGGAGAGACCTCTCCAAAGTTTTACGCATAAAGGTCTAGTCACACATAACCACAGCACGGGCGCTTACCGGATCTGATTCATTTACGAAGGATAGAGAGTAACCTGTCGGTTGACTAGGTGTCGGGCAAGTGTGACCGGTTATTATCTATCCTTCGTATTTGAATCAGATCCGATACACGCCCGTGAGGCGGTGAGGTTATGTGTGACAAGACCTAAAGGGTGACCACAATGACTTACCTATCTGGAAATTGACAAGGTTCGAGACCACATGCAAAAGTAGCTTGAATTACTGTTTTGACTTTTGAATTACTGATTCAGTTTTATTACAGGAAGGGCCGGGATAGCCGAGCGTGTAGGAGCGCGACCCGTTGTTACACGCTCGAGCCGAACGGCGGCGGTTCGAATCCGCCCTGGGAGGGATAACTTTTATTTCGTGGAGGCCCCACGGAATAAATCTCAACCCTCCCACCATGGTTAGAATAGGTTTGGTTACACCTGTAGAGTAACCCCCCGTATGCCACACATGGCCAGGTAGGGGTACCGAACAAAAAAAATTCAGTTTTATTACAGTGTTTATCTTACAGTGTCTTTAATGTGTTCATTACTAAGCCGTCAAATGAAGTTATCAAATCGCTAATTAGAATTTATTAGGATTCAACATTTTAATGAATTTAACGATTTAATCAATACAACTCTTCCAAGCTAGATTGGTGTGGTTAATAAACTCCGCATTTCTATTTTTTTAATTTATAATACTTATATTTTTATTATTGTTATTATTACAATTATAATTATTTTATTTTTTATTTTAACTTGTTCTTTGTTCCACACATGAGATTTTGCTTAAAAACCTCAAGAGTGTTTTTTTTTTTTTTTTTTAATTTTCTAAATCTTCCTTCACTGAAATCTCGAAAGCTAATATTCGATTTGGTTCCAATCATGTCATTATCATCTCCTACTGATGCAAGGAAGTCAGATATCGTCTGAAGGATATTTCTTCGAAGGTATTGCACTCTAGCAAGAGATTACTATAATTATAGCATTTGCATTTAATGTAGAGTAGCACTATGGAAATGGGGTCTGGCTTTCGATATATTCAAAAGTTACTTATGCAGTTGAGGGATCAAATGATATGGTTCGGGGAATAATGTTTATTTAATCGTTTATTCGTAAAGTTTCGCTCGGTAGTCGCTGTCAGCATCAACTAATACCGCACGCCATTGGACGTGCCTATTCGAAATTTTTCTTATATAAAACTTCTCTTATATATATTCATTAGACCATCACCGGGCCTACCTTTTTCGAAGGTCCTCCTTCATGAACTCTATGACCTTTGTAATTGGGCCTTGCTTTCATCGCTTCGTTATTATGAATTATTCGCTGACCGGCTTAAATCGTGTCTTTTTGTAATAAGATATATGAATAATAGCTCATACTATGCAATTTTTATAATTTTATAAGGTAAATTTAACTTACTTCTAATAACGCATATATATATATATATACGCATACATATAATACTTGCAACTTGTTTCTAATACCACTCTCTAAGCTCATTAATGCTGTATAATACAAATCGAAAACAGAAGGTGCAATGCCTACCTTTACTTATTTTTGATTTTTATGATTATATAATATACTCGTTTTTTTTTTTTTTTTCGTTACCCCTTCCTGGTCACGTGTGGCATACTCTATAGGTTTAAACAACCTATTCTAACCATGGTGGGAAGGTCGAGATTTATTCCATGGGGCCTCCACGAAATAAAAGTCAACCCTCCCAGGGCGGATTCGAACCGCCGCCGTTCGGCACGAGAATGCTAAAGCAAGTCGCGCTCCAACACGGTAGGCTATCCCGGCCCCTACTCTAAAGTTAACATTAATTAATGTTCATTCATAAATAATTTAGCTACACCACTACAGATTGGTGATATTTATGTATTATTGAATTTGCCTCAATCTGGGGGTTATTAGCACTTTATTAATACTAAAGCAATTTTTAGAATCTGATAAATTTAGATAATTCATATCTATAGTATATTCAGTAATTTATTGTTTAAAATAAAATTTTACATTTTAAAATATTTTTTATTTTTTTTTAAATTTTATTCTCATTTTCTAAATATCTTCGCGCTTATATTACTAAGTAACCTTTATTCATATATTCCGAAATTATACATAGTTATAAAATATTTTAATGAATAATGTACGTATTCCTTTGGCGGATCTTCCCGTTTGCAATAAAATTATAAATGTTTATAAATGAACATTGATGAATATTGATAGGTTTTTTTTTAATCTTTACTCTGGTTAAGTTAATCAATAAATTTCATTAAATATGAATTATGTTAATTAGAAAATTTAGATTATTGGTAATGAATAAATAGTAATTTTTTGTATTCCTTCGTTTACCTTCTTTATGTTATTATTAATTTTATTTCTTTGTCATTCAGGCTTCTCAGAGCATAACATATATATATACATGTATAGAATGGAATTATATATGAAATTTATACCTTTCATTTTTTTTATTTATCGTAATTTTTAGAAGACTCTAAAGTTTAAAATCGATCCCCTTTATGCGTTTCACCTTTTTACAAAATACTATTGGTTTCAGTTCTGTAGCGTTAGTTAATTTTTAATGCATATGCATACATTTGTAATGCAGTTTTTCCTGTTTACTAGCATATGGCCCTCACACCCAATGCTAATTGAGTAATTTAATTTTGTAAATAAGTGTTCATTAACTTAATATTAATAAGAACTCATTAACTTAATAACTTAATACTGTGGAAGGATGTATAAGTTGTTTTATAAATGCAAGAATAATTAGAAATTTAATCCAGAGAAAATGAGGAAAATTGCTGTCATATTATTAAATATGTGATTGCGAAACTCAGGTGATGATAAAGGCGGAAGGAAATACAATACAAAATAAATCATAAACTTTTTTTTTGGCTTTACAGTCTTTGTAGGTCTTTAGCCGCCTGAAACACCCTTCTCCTCTTCTGCCTATCCTGGGATCAGAGGCAGTTCTGTAGCAGCTTTGTTGATAGTATTTATCAACCTTCTTTTTGGCCTACTACTAGCAATAAAAATCTGGTATGATGAGCGCCAAATTTATAGAATAAAGTCCCCCCTCTGTTTGAACAATTTTGATGAAATTTTAGATGTCACATCGTGGACATATAGATACGCTATATACCCAATTTCAGGTTCGTAAAGTTTATAGTTTTTTTTTTTAGTCTTTCCACCCACATACACTCACACAGACACACTCAGGTACACAGACCATTTCACGGGACTTGGTTATTTTGACGCAGGGGACCCCAGAATATGTATTTCCGTTGAAAACCGGAAGTCGAAATTTTTCACGATCGCAGTTCTTCCGTTACTAAAGGTATAATATACCTTTCATGTATAGCTAAGTGAAAGTAAAATAGAAACATTTTGTAGGTGCCGTTAACTAACTTCTTGTCAAGCTTGGATTATCTCTGGTTGCATATAACCATAATTCAAAATTCCTGAAATATTGGGAGTTTGGTATAAAAACTACCATTAAAAAGTCGTTTTACCTTCGTGGTGATTTCCAATTGGAAATGAAACAGATATTTCAGTTTAAATGAAATTAACTAGCCTTAAAGTAGTTACTGGAGCGTCCACCATATTATATAAAATGTAATACATAAATATTGTCCTTTATACAAAGACGAAGCGACCGGAAGCGGCTGAGTACGGTACCCAAAAGAGCATGCCTAAACTAAAGTGGAAGTAGATGTTTTGGGAGATAGGAGAGCAAGGGAGCTTTCTTATTATGCGGCACTTAAGATAATATCATAACTCTAAGCTCGATTTAATGCAGCGTAATCCCTCGCCTAATGTGAATTTTTTATGCCATGCAGGATGCCTGTTTACATTTAAAGAGCATTGTTATTAAAACTAAATGGCCAGATAAATCTCTTATATGTCTCCTCTCTCTTCGTTAAAAATGTCTCTATTAGGTCTGCTGCTGCTCAAAAGATTTTTCTGAACAATTTAAAATTAAAAAGGAAAATATTAATTTTCTGTAAATTAGCAACTTTCCAATTTCGATACCAGGCTAAGAAAAAGCAGGAAGGACCATTATTCATCTTTATTGAGAAACGGATTGTTCGACTATAATAAAAAGAAATAGGATATTAAAACTTGGGAAATGAGAGTATCAATAGAAAAAAATAACACAAATTTAAGATACATCTTTTACCTGTAAATATATCATTCATGTTTGGGCAGAAGGGCTTAAGTAAAAAAAAAATGTTTTGTATCGTCGTCTTAAAATTCATATTTGAGTAGTAATTTATTCGTTATTCATAAATAAAAATTCATAATAATAGCCTCTGTTGAAAGAATATAGTTTCATTTATTATTCTGAAATAAATCAATACGAAAGAATTTATAATGATTTTCAATAGCTTGATAAATCGTTGTTTAAGCTTCACATTTAATGACTTAACCCCTTTTGACCAAACACCAGTGATATATACTATAATATTTAAAAAAAAAAAAAAAAACCTATACTCTCTACATTTACACTTAAACTTTTATCTTTCCGCCACTTAATTATCGCCAGGCCAAGACCAAATGAATAACAATAAACGCACTACACATTACACACTAAAGCAAGTACAATCCTTTTTGCTTTAATTCGACAAAAAATCGTTAGTTTTTGTGTTATGCTCAAATGAAGTGTTATTTTATTCATAGCTATTCTTCTGGCGTTTTCTCGGGCTCTGACTAATTTTCCTACCTGCAGGGAGGGGTATCTCAATCATCGGATATGATCAAGTATGAAAAAAATGTTTTGTTTAACGCAATATGTTTTTCGGATTGAAATTTCATTTCACTAAATAAAAAAAATATTTTTTAATCAAATCAATATCAAATAGTGGCTAATTTTTTTTTATGCTGATGGCCTCTAAAAATAAATTAATGAAAAATCATTGCTAACATTTAATCTGTTAACGTTTAATCTAAATGTTATAAGTGATGAGGATAGGAGGACTTATTACGTATGATGAAATATATTTTCGCAGTATATGTTGATATGCTGCAGTAAGCAGTTTTTTAAGGAAGGCTTCCTCTGTTTTCCATTAGCTATCAGTATTCAGATGGCCCGAACGCTTGCTGCCGGCCCAAGCGCACACAAGCCACAATGGCTCCATTCCAAATCACCCAATTACCATCTAAACTGCTCCCGTTCACATTCAATCACCATCCCCGCTGCCGTTTCAATACGGCTGGTACCACTCAGTCCTGCTCAATGGCGTCTACTCCCGACATGCTAATAATTTCTTCGTTTCCAGTACTCCGTGATGATAGAACCTCAAGATAGTTTTACGACTTACTCATTAGCATTGTACTCCTTCCACAGAGGATGATGCTAGAACCCCTCTCGGTGCTTTCCCAAGATTTCTATAACCGCCTGAACAGGTTTCTCTATCGGCAGGTGTAAACCCCATTGATCCTGACCCCGCTGTAACCTCTGGCCAGGACTTCACAACTGGTATGTTTTACCTTCTGGTTGCCTTCTATGAATATTAATTGCTTCCGATGGCTCATCCTTTATAGCAGGCGCTAGTGACGCTAGTTGCCTCACGATAAATTAGCATTTCTCTAACAACCTATTAAGAAAACCCATTTCCCAAAACATGTATTTCTGTAGTGTGAAAGATCAAACTCCCTAGCTGTCATGTTTTTAATTTATTTGGCTATGACATTATTTATGTATTTGTGGTGTAGTGAGAGCATCTCTGGCTAAAAGCCGTTTGATTACATACGTCAAAGTAAAGCGACCCTCCAGGATTTTTTGCCGGAAATTTGAGCATTTTTACAGTTTGTATATACACCCACGCCTATAAGAACCCTAATATAGTCGAGTGTTTATTTTTTTAAAAATTAGACTCACTAGATAAAAGGAAGAATCTAAAAAGGCGCGGGATGAGAGATCTCCTACTCAAACAAAAGCGGTGGTAATTGAATCATGCCAGGAAAGTAGGCTGCTGGTTATTTTCCTTTCACACGCCAATCAAGTCACTAGTTCCTCATTCAGCCACCTCATTTGCTGAATTGATGATGTAAGACAAAAAGTCAATAACATAGAACTGCATCAGTAATGAAGACAAGTAAATTTATATTGTAGTAACATAAATGAAAATGATGTCTTTTAATGTTAAGTGGAACTACCCATTGGTTACACTTAACTAATATTTCTAACTTAGAAGATCTCGGGCCGTCCCATTTTCATAGCTCTTGGAAGTATGCCTGGAATAGAGGAGAAAGCGAAGTTCGAGCCAATCTGAGAAATTATTTAGTTACATCGCTGTAATTTTTATTATTAAGATTATGCTGTCCACTTACAGTATATTCAGATGTTCATTTAAATTGTATACTGCTATAAATTCTGAATTTTAATTATATAATTTAACGATGGTCACGATAGCCATTCCAAATAATAATAAATTGAAACTTTTTTTAAGTGAGTGATTCTCAAATTGAAATATATTAGTCTTATACCGTATATTAGTCTTATTTATTTTAACTACCAATTACGGATTAAATCATATAATGGATTATGGTATGATCATTAAAAAAAAATTGATTCAGTCACCTCAGCGTTTAATGAGCACAGAAAGCAAACAAAGCATAACCCGATTCCAGAATTTGATACATGGTGATCTATGACAAAGAGAAAGCAAGTTGTTGCGACTGAGCCAGAATGGCTGTTTTCACTCATCTCCCGTACATCCGCGGGGGCATGCTTATGGAAGCTGTGACGTAATGCCTACGATTTAGGGGTGGCAGCGGAGGATCAAAGCTCTGAGCATGTATCATTCATATCATTTCTTCAGGGATGGTGGGATAAATATGTATTAATTCAAAATAGTAGTTTCTAGAATATGATATGGAAAGCGAAATTATTAGGTAACAGTTGCATCTCACGATATAAGGACTCTCCAGGTCATGCCAGTACGGCATAAATCTTAGCGTTTATGATTTATGCTTTGATAATATGATATCTTCATAAATTTTATGTTACCAAGGATTTAATAAGAAAAGGGAACAGATAATTTTTGTATATAATGTAGTTTTCATGCCCAAGTTTAACGGATATCAAAGCAATTTTTTTTTTCTTTTTATAATAAAAGTTAGTGATCACAATAACAGAAATATTTTTAATGCTAAATTAGAACGGCAACTCTTTTTAAATGGACAATCATTCTATATGTCTTTATTGCATACAAATATTTTTAAGTACATAGTATAGACACTTTTAAGCAATTTAAACAATTTACTATTGAGTTCAAAAATGGAACATGTAATATACTTAACTGCATACATTTATAACTTTTAACCTTCATATAATCCTGATAATAATTATAATATAAATAGTTTTGTATAAATTGATTCGTTTTCATGATTTACCTGTATGCCATCCCATTGAATAAACGGTTCAGAAACGGAAAAGTCGATTTTAGAACAAAATGGGTCAAGTGGTTAAAAAGAGGCGTGGAGATGGTTACTTCGTAATGAATAAGTACTTACTTAAGTCAGACGTTCGATGAACAATTAGTCAACTCTAATTGTTAACTAATAAGATCTATTCTATAAGATAAGATCTATTTTTTTAATTTGAAATAAATTACTCGACTAAAGTTCATCCTACAAAAAACCTACAATTCTCATAACAAAACAAAAGATAAATGATAGAATAAATCTAATAATTTAAGAAATATTAGAACCGGCCCACGTTCTAGTCGCAAATGACCACCGATACCTCCTGGCTTTTTCAAAATTATGATAATTTCTTGATATCCTCAACATGAAAACACTTTTAAAATTAGAAAACTGGTCTTTAAGTTTACGAGGAATCCCTCTGGACTCAAAACAATGCTTACAGAAATAAATCCCAAACTAGCAAACAAAGTAATATCATGGTTAAGTGGTACGATGTGAAGTACAAATCCAAAATTGTTTTCAGATAAAAAAATTCTGATGGAGCTAAGTATTTTTTGTCATAATGAATACATCCAAAAACTAATGAATCCACTGTTTGTTTGCCTAAGAGAAAATCATTTAATTGAAAATCAAGTTTTGAATTATAAAAGATATCGAGCACATACGATACGCATATACTCTCTAACAGTGAAGTACAAATGAAAAATTGTTTTTAGACTCTGGCGAGTCAACTATTTCTTGTGTGGATCTGGCTACAAAATAATATTAAAAAATTTCTGATGGATGATAATAATGTATACTTCCAGAAACTAATAAATCTACTTTGTTGCTGCCTACTAGAAACCCATTTAAATGAAAACCTGTTTTTAGTCAATTATAATAATCAGTTATTAGTCTGTCCTGAATAATAAAATATATCGAGCACATGCGATTCGCATATAGGCTCTAACAGTGAGGCGGATGAAACATCAAAGATAAAGGTTAAACAGTGAAGATTAAATTAAATTAAACTTAAAATTAAAATTAAAACCCTAAAGATAAAACTTCATAAGAGAAAATAAAATGAGCCAATTGTTCATAATAGAGAATGCGGCAATGACCCTTTGGTGTAGGGCAAAATATAAAAATAAAAAAATAATTATTTAATTTATTACGGGTATTTTTTTTTTCAATAGCACCTTGAAAATAAGTCCTCTTTAGGCCACAAAGATCTAGGAACGCCAGTGTATTATACAATATTTTGTACTATGGATGATCGATGTTTTTATGGCAAGATTCTGACGATATAGTGGCTAAGACGAATCTTAGCGACTTTGCCGAAGACAGGTGCTCCAAGAGCTGTGTGGCGGTCACCGGAGGACACCGGTTGCCGATAAAGGACTCCAGGTCAGGTACTTTCTCCGGGATCATCCATTGTGTAACCGCTCTACCGCTCGCTTAGCTCTTCCCAGTCATGAGCGATATAAATTATGAATAAAAAATACAGAAAAGAAAAACATTGACAGCCCCGATATGAGGGCTCTCGCCGGGTATTAGAATTTTAAATATTCAAATTCCCACCAGAAAAGGTCAGTTCTATCCGAACCTACCGGTTCCAGGGCATATTATTCATATCTGGAGGAATTATGATTTGATTGAGGCCATTTTTTTTTATTTTTTTTTATGCCAATTTTTTGACAAGTTATTATTGCGGAGGAACCTTGGATCAATAACAACCGTTTATTCTTGTTTTTCGAAAAGTCGCACAGGGTCATTCTTAGTTCAAATCTGAGAAAGTGTTTAAAAAAAAGTATTTTATACAATGTAGACCAAATTTTTAATAGATTTTTTTTTATTTTAAAAACATAATTAAAAATGTATTATGTATATTATTTATTTATAGTTTTAAAGAATGAAAATAAGTAAATTCAGATATCCCGACACAACTCAAAATCAATAATTACTACTATTTTCTGCAATAATCAGAAATGATTACGCATTCTATGCTATCGAGGAGCGAGCAAACAAGCGAAGTAATTATTTTCATAGTAATGAAGATTCCGGGTTATGAACTTAATAATGAATGAATCCAAAAAAAATAATGAATGAATCCAAAAAAAAAAAATAATAATGAATGAATCCAAAAAAAAATGTCCTCTTCTTGACCTCTTTTAAAATATTTTAAAAATTTAATATTAGGTTTAATGACATTTTTAGAATAATAAAAACAGATATACATAAATACATTAGGTTTTAAGGGGCCATACTAAACAAATAGATAGAAAAAATATTTAAACAAATTATTGGCAATTTTTTCTTTAGACTGCATTAAAGTATTTTGTTCCTTATGGGCTAAAAAAGCTAACCTAATGCCGTACATAAGCTGACGATTGCCATTACTCGAGCTTTTGTATTTTAAATCAATTCTAAAGAAAAACTCTTCGATCATTTTAGACATTTTTTACAGCAAAAAGCTTATCGCTACATTAACAATAATTCTTATTATTTTATAAACTGTAAATAAATAACGTTAAGCAGTAAGTGATAAATATGAACCCAGTGAGGGTTTCAGTAATTCTTTAATTACTCTATAATTTGGCTAAAATAAACTACGTATACCTTCTGTGTTATTTGATGGTTTTCATATTATTATTATTTTTATTAAAGGAAAAGTAGATTTTTTTTTATTACTATAGAGTAGGCATTTCGAACAAATATGAGAAGAGTTCAAGATTTTTCACCATTTTAAAATTTATTTTTATTGAGGTCTACTTAATAATTTTGTACAGTATTTATGCTTAGTTGGTTTATTCAGCTATTAATGATTTGAATTCTGCATCTAATTTTTATTATTACATTCGATTATTCCTATATTTATTGTTTATGGTTGACCAATAGTCTTATTCCAAAATTTAATAGTTTTAGTTCCTATTGCAGTAGAGCACATTCATCTGAGAAACGTGGCACATGGACACCGTGCTTGCTGCTTGCTATTGTTTGTATAATTTTTACAGCACGACCCGGAGGATTTAAGTACAGGAATAGCATAGGATGGCACTTAGCTATTTATGTAGATCCAATTCGTGAATGGCCTTATAAGGATCAGTATACTACAGCTCCAAACACATCAAGGACGATTTGTGTTCTCGTTGTTTTTAAGCTTAACTCTCTTCAAGGGCCGTTGTTTTTGGCAAAACTATTCATTAAATTGATAAGGCCAAATTCGTTGAAAATAAATCACTAAATAGTAATAAATAATAATTCATAATATTCAAAAAAAAAAAAAAAAAAGGTTTCTAAAGAATTTCTCGAAATTAAATCAGCTTTTGTTAAAATAACTATCTTGTATATTTTAATAGTTGACCTTTGCTTGAGCTCCCACTTTAGTTACCTGTATTGTTTCTTCATAATACATTTTTTTATTTATTTATATTTTACGTAATTTGCGTTTGCGATGGAGCAAATCTAGCGAATTCCATAACACGTTTAAAATTATTTTCAAGTTATGTATATAGTACTTCAGAAGCGATAGAAATAAACACAACCCTATTTCTCAAAATTTAACTTTAACTTTCATTTTCCCCAAATATGGTTCAAAGTAGATATAGGTCCTGTGGAACTACACTACATCATACAATTTCTAGTAAAATTTTTCCAATGAAACAAACTAATGTTTATTCTTTTCCTACCTTGTTTGTTGTAGTTGAAATTGTCTTCAACATTAACAACTACATAGTTATGAATACGTACCTAGGTAGGTTTTCCAGGTTTCGATAATACGTAGTAACTAATTGAATTTTTATTTACTTTTAACAATATCTAAACAGTTGAGGTTAAATCTTCTAATAAAGTATTCCGTATCGTTTATATTGGATAAGGTTTAATTTGAGCTCCTCGCCTGGCAACGGGTATAAGTAGGAGCGTTGAGAGACATTATGGTATCTGGAACGAAGTGAGGATGGTGTAGTGCAAGGTGCAGAAAGCAGTACCTTTCCACTAACGAGGTGTTTGCCCTAACGTGACTTGGCGCTGAGTGTCGTGTACTAGTCCTGTTTTCTTGCTAAGGATTAATGTTAAGTAGTTTGAGAGTGTAGTGTGGTACCGTACTGGTACAGGTCCCGTATTGTCCACACGTTCCTCGGTCGTGTCCAGAACTGCCCGATCCGAGGGTTATTGCAGGGAAAAATCGATTGTCCACGTTATTCCAAGGTATTTCCTCAGCCTTAAGTTATGATATAAAATTATAAATAACTATTTTACATAGGATTTTTAGTTAAACTTTCATATAAAATGGTTTATTTTCGTTGACTAAAAATAATTTATTTCTATTAAATGAAAATAATATTCTTCTTTTATTAAATATTTCAAAACGAAATCATTATATTGAAATTAGGCTACGTGTATCTTCTAATTTAAAGAAGGCTATTATTGGAAAAAGAAAAAAAAATATGCGGGTCATCTGTGGTGTAGTGGTTAGCATGGCCCCCTACAATACTAAAGGTCGCGTGTCCGCGTCCCACGGTTGCCCTATGATTTTTTAATGGGAGTAAAAAATCCTTGGCTAACGTCCCTCGGATAGGACGTAAAATGGAGGTACCGATATCTCTCTCTCTCTCTCTCTCTCTCTCTCTCTCTCTCTCTCTCTCTCTCTCTCAAAGAATAAAAAATGCATCATGTATGAAGAATAAGTTCAGATAAATTCATGCCTGCCTAGTAGGATTCCTACTTCAGCAGCCTGGAAAGGCTTTTCTTCCGAGACTGATTATATAAATACAGAGCAGGAATCTGGAAAGTAGTATAGTTTTATATGAATGATTAACATTACTTAAGATTAACCCACTTCATCAAGTCAATCGCCTTCAGAAGCAAGTAAGCGCAGGTAAAAGAAACAAATGTAACGCATTCCTTTCGTAAGAAATCACTATGGGGAAAGTGAATAGTGTCAATAATCGTTTGTTAACTTAAGCGGCATACAGGCAGCACATAAAAACGAAACATTATAATGGTAAAAAGGGTTTTGATTTGTTGGTCAGATTATAATGAGCACAATGCAGCTCATTTGAAGAGCCTAAGACAATCCAATGTATCACACAATCCAATGTCTTTGTTCACAGAATACATAAAACAGTTAACTGATTTAATATTACAATAGTAAGAAAATTGTTCACAAATAGATTCATTTTTTATTGGGAGTAAAAAATCCTTGGTAATGCCGTCCCTCGGATAGGACGTAAAATGGAGGTCCCGAGCCTGTTCGATGGTACATGGAATATATCCTGATGACACCTGGATAGACAAAATTTAGGACTCCCACTGTAGCATCGTCCCATTAGCCTTATTGGCATAATGTGACGTTAAACAAACAAACAATTCATTTTGATTTGAGTTACGATTTTTAAACAGACCAGTAATGCCATTTAGTATTTATAAGCTGATAACATGTGTACAAGTTAATCCATAAATCCCTCAGGCTATTGTAAACTGATCATATCTGGACAAAATTGATGAAAAAGATCAAAATGTGTGAATAGTTTGAACAACAATGCTCATGTTAATTTCGGGTACGCATATTAAGGCTGTTAGCGATGATCGGGGCGCTAATAAACGAGGCAGATCCCATCCACACCAGAGCGGCCGCCGTGGGGATGGCGAGGAGTGGATGGGAAGATAAATGAGCGAGCTCCGAGATAAGAGGTAACACAGTAGTTGAGGAGATAGCCGATCGGGGATTAACATATGCATGCCCTTCCTAACCCAGTTCTTCCTCTCTCAACCTTTCTCTTCTTGGATCATCTCCTCCACTCAGGTCCCACTATCCCATTCGCCCTCACCTCATCATTTATTATGGTAGTCGTAAAACCATCGGAAAATATAATCGGAATTCTCTAAAATGTGATATTCCCTTTTTATCATATTTTAAGTGGAAATGAAAATGATTGTGAACTGTATTTTTGTTCTGACATTGAAATAACTGAGCTGCTTATAAATACATTGTCGTACGTATTTTTTATATACAGATTAATACATTATGTAAAAAATAACTGCAGTCCTGATTGCTGGCTCATGTGCTAAAATATACCTACTTCATCCCGAATATTCCCTTTTTCGTTTTTTGAAAAAAATGTAAATTTAAATAAACAGATTTAGAGAATGAAGAACTGGAATAATGGATTGATATCTATCGATAGAATTAGGTATATACGAATTTCGAAACATAAATCAATTTTTAAAAATAATTAAAAATATACTTTGAACAAATAAACCATTTTAAAGAATGAAATAAAGTGAGTGAAGGATAATTTTTAGTAGACTGGTGAGATATATTTTTTAAATTTTATTTAAAAAACAAAACAAAAAAAATATTAAAAAAAAAATAAAATATAATAATAGCTTATTTAATTCGTTTCAGGGAATTCTGAAATATTCAAGAATAATCCAAATTCTTCCAGCTTCAAAACCGACTCTAAGCGCCCGGTACACAGTGCGGGTTTTAAAATGAACTTGATCACTTTAAATATATATCTATGGCCTGTAAATCCATATCAAGTTTTTTTTTTTTTTTTACAAAAATAAAATAAGAATAACAAAATTATTTTTAACATGGTAAAATTATATTTATTCCTTGGCAAGTAATTTATCACTTGGCAACCATGAAATAAAAATTTATGCACACTAGGCGGTCAGTAATACAAATTAAAATCCTCATAATACAATTTAATATGTCTCCGAACATTCACTCCCTTGACTCCTAGAAATGTTCTCAAGATCAATTGAAATTTATTTATTAGACCTTCGTTGAAGCCATTAATTTCAGCATTGATTCAGAAAATTTGCATGTTGTTCTATTTTCTTTACGCTAAATGGCTATACTTCCGTAATTACCAAACCCAAACCCTCTACGTTTTTCAGTTTCATGGCCTACGAATATTCTGTTGAAATAGCATGGCCGAAAAAAAATTGAACAATACAGCTAATATTTTCCACCGTTCCATATTGAACTCGATTTTATCGGTAAGAAATAAAGATGAAAATGCTAAAGAAGAGGCACTTCTCCACAACTGCGGGTACACAAACACGATACAGAGAGGAGTTAGCAGCTATAAATAGAGTGCTGTGGGGCTAGCATTCCATTTAAACGATATCACACACATTTGTGGAAATGCAGACCGTCACGTACTCTTGGGCTCCTTATGGTGAAACAATACTTCACCGGATCACGCTCTCGACTTCCATACTTAACTCACTTCTGTTCACTGTTCTTATCTCCTTTCAACTTTTATTTCCCATGTACTGTATAATAATAACCTACCACTACAATTATGTCTTAGCTAGGTATAATTAATTTGCATGCATTTCCTTGCTTAAGTGCGGTATTTATCAGTTTCCCTTAAAAAACGAAGAAAACAAAAAAAAAAATCTGTAAGCAGCTCCGTCACCGAGGTCACATCTTCATGAGAAAAAATAAGAAAACTGAATAAGGGGATAATGATTCATTGATTAATATGAGAAGAAACTGAACAGAATCTCAATTATATTTAAATCATTTCATAATCTTTTAATTGTTATACACCAAAGCCATTTGACCGTGTTGCAGCACCAACATTCCTCAAAATTAAACTAAGGGAAAATTAGCATTTTTTTTTACAGTTGAATGAATATTTCCCTGTCTATTGCAATTAAACCGAAAAAGAAATATTACAATAAATATAATTTATATTCTTGTTATATTAAACAATTTCCTGAGAAAAACAAAAACACATTTTATGTCTCTGTAACGAAGCATCTGATATCGATGAATATTTTATCACTTAGGGAAATTATTATTCTGATAAAAATAATAATAAAACCAAGGGAAATTTAACCCTTTCGAGTTATTGGAAAATAATGTTTTATACTTTCGTAACTTTTTGTATTCTTGCTTTGGAGGGGAAAAAAAGTGAAGTTTCATCGAAATCATAATAGCTACTTGGGGGCTGCAGTCTTTAGAAACATGCAAATCTGAGCTATTGGTGGAAAATATGTTGAGTCCCTCCAAAGGCACTTCTCTAGTACTACCGTAATTTACAATTGCAAATTCATCCCTCTGACCTCTAAGGGAAGCTGTAAAGAACTGTGCAAAAGCCCCGGTAAAGAACGTCATGATACGCAAAATTATGATTGGTTGTTGGAGGTGCCGATATGCTTTGGTGGGCCGATTCTAGCAGTTCTAAATGTGGTCGTTATTGCATACTCAATCCTTGCTCACGGAAAAAAAATTGACTACATAGATTGTAGTTGTATCTGCAAGGGTTCTTTTATTTTTACATCGAATATTAACGAACAACGAACTCGGAGTTTTATCCGTTAGCCACAGTAGTGCTAGTATCGCCTTTTATTAGTGATTACCTTCCACGATTATGATAGATTTTCATGTTAAACCATATTACTTTATGAATATCACGCCTATTTCATATTTTCACTCTAATTTCTGTTACCTTTCTTAATTATAATAAATTATTGCGAACGCGAATCAATAGGTAAAGAATACATTTCCGTATGATTATTTTAGTTATATAAATTTATACTTGTATAAACATGAAGTTGTTTTATAAATTAAACTTCTATTTAAGTTACGAATGATATTTAAGGTTTAAATTATCTGTATATTAGGTATGTATTATTTTCCTCTAATTATAATATTTTAAATTATCTTGTTTGCGATTAGAATTACAGGTACCCATGTATAAAAATCAAATAAAAAATTTCTTAAGTTCCTCCAACAGAACTGTTTCTTTAATATGTACTTTTTGATTGCTTTGCGAAGCTAATGGCATGGTAATCATACCATTACAACGAATCCGTTGAATCATTCCTTGACACCTGTCAAAACAACCGATTTCATATTTTCCATATGATTTGAATTTTACCTAGTTTTTTTTTTTCTGACCTTTCCGAGCTATATCTGTTCATCATGACCTCGCGTTTGATACGGTCTCTCACTTTCTGGAAACATTACAGTTATAAATAAATGTTAAATTCTGTCATATTAATTTGCCACTTTATTACAACCAGCCTGTGATGTAGTCACATAAATTTGGATTTTCATATCAATATTTTAATTTTCTTCCGTTTTCATGTAAATAACACCTCGAGAGGAATACCGTTAGATAAGACTTAAATCATTATTTTAAATGCCTCGTCCTATTGGATTTAAAAATACTTATTGTTTATTTTTAAAAACTGCAAAAGCTCGACAATCCTCAATGCCAATTTGACGAATCCAATGATACCAAACTCCTTTTCTTTTTATTTATATCTTTATTATATCGAGAAGTCATCTGCACAATAAGATTTTGGGTAAACTATTAAAAATTTGCATCAAGGAGACGTATTGTAATGTTGAACTTTGTAATAAACTTGAGTATAGAAATTATTTCAATCTCCTTGGACAGAAGTAGCAATTTAGCGAAGAGATAGTTTGGACTCAGTATCGAAACACGATATCCTGGTTAAAGTTATCAGATTTTTTTTAGAGCGAACCTCAGGGTATGAATCGGTGTAACGCCAAATTGAACTAAACACCAAACGCCATATTTTGGGAAAACTTAAGTTGAAATTGATTTTTTAAATAGGGAAGTGCTTACTTCTATCACTTTTGAAGTACAATATATTTCACATTGTCTTGTATATTATTTAAATATAAAGAAGCATGGGGGTCACTTGTGGTATAGTGGTTAGCATGGCAACTTAAAATACTAAAGGTCGCAGGTTCGCGCCCAGCGATGGCATTAGGATTTTTTAATGGGAGTAAAATATCCTTAGCCATGCCGTCCCTCGGATAAGACGTAAAATGGCGGTCCCGAGCCTGTACGATGTCAGGTATTCGTTAAAGATCCCTATCCTAATTATACCTGGATAGGCAAAATTTAGGACTTCCTCTGTAGCATCGTCCGATTAATCTTAGTAGCATAAAGTGACGTTAACCCATTAAAGCCAAACAACCAAACAAATCAAACAACCAAACAAAGAAGCATGACTAAAGAAATTTAACAATGGGTAAATTGAGGATATCTAAGCTTTATTAAAATATAAAATAAGTTAAAACACATATCACAGTAATAAACCTGCAAAATAAGTGTCAAAGAAATAAAAAAATAATATATGGTTCCTAGTATATGCCTCTTAATATTTAATTATACCTCGAAATTTCAATATTCCCGAGCCCCGACTTGTTATTCATCAGGGGAAAGGATCAGATAAATCAGTCGTAGGATGAGGTTGATTGTCGTTGAAAGAGCAATCGGTTTGAAGTGGTTTCGAATTATAGTAATCTAGAACCGTGTGCGTTTTAAATGGCAGGTTAAGCTTACAGGCATCTAATGTAGATGGAGCAGGCGAGATATAGGAGTGCAGTACTGTACTGTTTGGTGGAACAGAAAGGGATTGGTCTGATTTATAGCACCGGCGTTTGATCCTATCTCGTAGCTGTCCCCTAGGCGGAGGTACATGGTTCTTGGCAGTACATGACAGCTCTGGGGGTCTTCTTGATCTATGGTATGTCGAGGTCGCGTTGAGGTGCTATCGCCACGTCTTCATGTATTAAATTAATATTTTGGTTCGTTCAACCCTCAACAGAGTCAGGGCTGATACTTGACAACATTAAAAGCTTATTTCCGCTTTTAGTAAATTCATGCTTCTTGTTAGTAAATTCAACAAAACTTAAAGAAAGAAAGAAGTTTTATACTATAAAAGTACTTTCCAAAGCTATTAATGCATTCTATTTTTTTTTTATTATTTTATATTTTTTTTTTTGGAATTTTTATAAAAAAATATTTGATCGTGTTTAAGCATTTCATCTTCTACAGGTACCACCGTCGTTTTAGTATCCATCACATCAAGTTCATCAGTATTCAGAAATCAAACGGATATAAAAAAGAATTCGAACCACATATAAAAACTATACGATTAATAATATACGATATCACACTCGAAATCGATTGAATTGAAAATTATCCCGTTATAGTTCTATTATTGAAAGTTTACTTTCAATCATTATCTAGTTTATGCATTAATATGAGATGTTCAGCATGATTAATAACATAATGCGCTTTTTTTTTAATATTTTTAATTTGTTATTTATAGGTATGCCGAATAACATGAAAAAAAATCTCGCTATACGAATGAAAATTTTACTCAAAATAAAATAGTGCAGAAGATATACATACTTATAATTCTAGAAGATAGATATACATAGCGTATAGGTACATCCTGTATTAATTTCAAAATCACATCTATTATAGACTGATTTAAAGCTCTAAATTTCTTTTCTTAATCAAATTAAACACTTAATCAGTAGTAGAATTACTTATAACATAAATAAAAAAAAAATACTGGCAATTATGGCCATTATATTGTTGACTTCCTGAATTAAATGTCGTTGTTAAACTTAAGATTTCCGGAAAGACAGCTCATATAATCCTCTTATATTGACATTCCGTAAACTTTCTTGTGGGCACCGCTATTTCTATCGATAAATGGAGAATATTATAAATAGCAGAGAAAGTTACCAAATAACAGTTCAACGCCAAAACCACAAGCCAAAACCAATCCGTTCTCGTTTGGCTAGCTAAATGTCAACCCGTTTTCATCTTCCATAATAATAATAATTCAGTGGAATATCTCAATGACGCCTTCCTTTCAATAAATAACATTTTTAGTTAGACCTTTTCTTGACATACCTACGGTTACCCACATTTTCTGGAAGATTCAGAGAGCCTACCTTGAAAGCTTTTCATATTTGCCCCTTATTAGTTTAGGACACTCATCTCTTTCTCTCCGGATTTGGAAATAAAGTGTTATATCAATGGAAATAAAAAATAATTTTGATGAAATGTTGGCTATCACATCTTTGGCATATGAATAAATCAAATACCCAGTTTGATCGAAATCCTTAAAGCCGTTTTTGATTAAATAAAAAAACACGTGAAAATGATACAAAATTTATTAAGAAAAGTCCCCCCTCCGGTTGATCAATTTTGATGAAATGTTGGCTATCACATCTTTGGCATGTACATACATCAAATACCCAGTTTGATTAAAATCGTTGAAGCCATTTTTGATTAAATAAAAAAAAACACGTGAAAAGGATACAAAATTTATTAAGTAAAGTCCCCCCTCCGGTTGATCAATTTTGATGAAATTTTTACAGTCATATCTCGGGCATATTAGCACATTAAATACTCAGTTTAATCAAAATCGTTAGAGCCGTTTTTGAGAAAATCGAAAAAAAGCTAAAAAGTTATTTAATAAAGTACCCCCACCCTTTAAGCAATTTTGATGAAATTTTCGCTGTCACATCGTGGGCATATACATTCACTAAATACCCAATTTCAGTTTTGTACGGCCTATAGTTTTTGAGCTAGTCTGTTCACACACACACACACACACACACACACACACACACACACACACACACACACACACACACACACACACACAAACACACACACACACACACACACACACACACACACAGACCATTTCGCGGGACTTGGTTATTTGGACTCAGTGGACCCCAAAACGTGTATTTCCGTTGAAAACCGGAAGTCGAATTTTTTCACGATCGCAATACTTCCCCTTACTATAAATTTCGTATATAGGTAAGTGAAAGTAATATACATATATAAATGTTAGAAATTTTACTTTTAAAAAGACTTAAACGGAAAGGCATATTTTTTCTTCTGTACGTCCAACGTCGCTTTCTTAGCTCCAAGGGCGTTTTCCCAAGAAGAGGGGGTGTGGATTTATGGCGGGTTATTTAAAGTATCTGGTACCGGGACTCGGACTCTCAACCTTTGGGTCATCTATTTAAGCAGTCAGGGGCTGAAATGGAGGAAACGCCTCAAGCATATAGCAAATGCCTTAACCCGTACAACCTCCACGCACCAGTATAACCAGAAGTATGTGTTGTTTTGAATCCCTCCCCCTACATTCTTTCCTACGTTAATTATTCCTGCGGTTCGAATAGTTACTTCACGTTCTGAGAATGTCGGGTGAAAGAATGCCATAAATGATGGTCCAGAGCAGAATTTATGGATTCAAAAGAATAGAAAAAGATGGATAGATGGAATGGAAGACGACCGGATTTTTTTTTTTTTTTTTTTAATGAGCAGCTTCCTGATGTAATTTTACCAGGTTATAAGGACAATGTTTTATAAATAAATCAGTAACGATACAAGAGTAAGAGACATGAACCCTTTAAAGAAGAACCCTATGTAAAATTTGAAAGGAAAATCTTCTGCATTTTAACCGAGGCCTTATCGTAATAGTGTACCAACTTATTGCAGAGAAAAACCGATAATATGCTTTTTATGACCCCTAAGACCCCGCCTGTATCCGTTCTTGTCAGGATTACATTACGTAACAATGGATGCAACAATAGTTAACAACTGGCCACGTGGGAGGTCAGAAAGCAGGTGTACAGATATATTGAACGATACATTGTATACTGTGAGATGTATACTGCAAATTGAAAATCAGAAAAGTTAGTGAGAGATGGAAAACGAAAGATTAAAAAAAAAAAATCCTGTTGTTATATTTATACCTATGAGCTAATTACTGTAAATATATATGTTATCCATCCAATGAGATAATAAACGGTAGAGGTAGAGATATAACTGGTTGTATATAAACATTCTGTTGATTTATTGTAGGAATAATACAAACCCTACAAGAGCCCAGGAATTAGACATGACAAGGTGTCTCGTTGTAGCTGTCGTTGGCTGTAGCTGCTTTGATTTGGTGTTGGGGAACCAGTTCCTAGCTCCTTACATCCACTCTTCTCACGTCTCCTCGGTTAAAAGCCTTTTAAATCATTTGCTCTTCTTCCTGCCCTACTTTCCAAGCATGTTAGTTTTTTTCTGTTTATTTTTAATGGACGTTCCAGGCCGGGATAACAATCAATATATTCCATTTTAGGAGGCAACTATAAATCAATTGCATTTATAGGTGGTGCAATAGGCAATTGTTTCACTATGATGAGGATAATTGATTACCAGGATTTTCATCTAATTGCATTTATATTATTAAAATTAGCATTAGCCAAATTAAAATGAAGTAACTTTATTGTTACCAATCTGGGTTTAAATATATACAAGATGTCCCTGAATTGAAGTTCCAGGCTAATGTCTTTATTTCTAAATATTCTTTAAGAAAGTTAATGTAGGATATTCTACATAATGCATAACTTCAAAGAGCTTTTTTTTATTTTACCTTACATTTCAACATGTTTACAGCAATATTTTCACTACTTACATCTGTCCAGGGGAGGGGCGGGGGTGGCGCCCCCCCCCCCCACCGGGAGGTGAGGACACCAATCAATTATTACTAATTCTGTATAAAAAGGACTATCTTTAGTAATTTTTTAAACTCCATTAATGAAAAATGGATTGTATTTAAACATTTAATAGAAATTGACTACTTAAATGTGCACTAATATTTTAAATTAGGTCCTTTATGGCGCAAAAATTTAAAAAGAACAAAAACAACAGAAAAAAACAACATAATTTATTATGAGGCCCTAAATAGATGTAAGGCGCATTGCCACAGGTATTTTGTTAAAATGTACGTAATACACATCATGTTGTAGAGTATCTTTTAACTGTTGCATTAAAGCTCTTCCTAACAATAAAATTGCACTAATCAACTCAAACGGTCTCAGAGGTGCTTGACATGCAGTCTGGGACACATTCTGTGTATGATTTTTATATTTTTTTAATTTCTAAGATTTTATTGTTGAGAAACAACTTGCTATACAATTACTGAGCATAGAATTGTATTGTCATCATTTATTTGAAAATATATGTACATAATAAAATAATAATTTTAAGATATATTTTTCTGTTACCTAATTGTGTGCAATTATACCGAGCAGAGGGAAATATTTTTGTATATTTAATATTTACCTTTATTTTCAGTATGGAATTAAAATACTGTACTCATTTTTTTAATTGTAGTGTGTAGGCAACATTAACGGATCCAGAAGTATTCTGAGGGCGGGTAACCTTTTTTTTAACGCGCGGCTCTCTAATTAATCTGTTGATGATACGCTAGGTGAAAAATCTACTTTATGACTGATGATTTTCATTTTTATTATATGAATGATACCTTGAGCATTGTTCCGTTTTTACATTAAATTTATGTTGTTTGAAATGTTTTATAGTTTAGTTATATACTTCTTTTAAAAACATCATTATCAATTCACATATTATGTTTCATCACCTCCAATAGAAAATATATAAATTATTGTTATGACAAGGTTGATACAATGTTTTTCAGATCTTTTTAATTCAAATGCAAATTTTCTTATTCAGTTTGTAATAAAGAAATACTAGCCATCAATTTATAATTTGTAGGGCTTCAACATCCGATGCAAAGCTCACCAATTAAATGGACTCATTTTATTATACAATAAATTACAGGTGTTTAATCAGTTTCCTGGTAGGTCTCTCCCATTAGCGAATAAATTTGAATAATTAAACTCCGCATTTGTATTTACACCAGGGTGATTTATTTCTTACCACATTCACTCTTAGCACATGTGTTTAAAATGAAAATTATCAATCTTTAAAATTATTGGTCATTTACTTCGGTCATATATATTTGTGAGTGTATAATTTTAATAAGGAAATGTCACTTTGGTACAATTTAATACAAACCTGTTAATCGCCTGTGGATGAAAAATAAATCTTTTGATTTTGAACTAATGGGTATAAGACGGATACTACTATTTTAACATCAATATGTTAGGGGTTATTTATGGGGCAATTCTACTTCCCAAATTCTGATTCTGCTGTTGTATAAAATTTGTTTGCCATCAGCCGTCATTGGAAGACTTCATTCGGCCACACGGTTGATAGAAGTACTCATATAAAATGATCATCTTTTTTGTCTCTGTGCGAGAAATATGTTATAAATTAAATATGCAATTTTCCCTGTCCCTTCTGTTACAGCCTCGCCCATTGAAGTTAGTGAATGGAAAATTCGAAGTAGATTAGTGACAATTTGATTTAGTGGTAGAGGAGAATCTCGACATTTTGTATGCCAATCCAACGTTTTCGTGATTATTTAGTCAGTTTTTTAAGGAGATTGTAAAAGTTCAGATATCCCACTTTAATGAATTTTTATAAGGTTGAAAATTCGTATGTCGACTGAGTTGGATTCAAGCTAATACCAGTCAGGCTTATTGCTTATTTTATTTTTTTTAAATAATAATTTTACATATGCACTAAGATGGTTGACAATTATCAATTACATCGCTTTGCTACAATGGTTGAAATTGTGTATCTAAGATATAATTGTATTATGCTAATGGATTTTATTTTTAAGTTAAAGAAAAAAAAAGATCATGTTTTCAGATACCGTGGAAAAATAGAGGAAAACTATAATTTTTATTTTTATAGTAAATTGTAGAAATTCTACTTTAGATAAATTTATTTCCAATACAATCAGTAAAAAAATAAAGTTGTTTAACTAAGAAAAGTTTCCATAATTAAGAGAAATAAAGGCATAAAAAACACTTTTGTGTTTTAAAGATTTAAAAACATGATTGTATATTGTAAATAATAAATTGTTAAAGGATGCTGATTGTCATGAATATCTATATGCGAAACTTTATAAATTTTTGATAGGATATTTAAAAGGGTATGTTTTTATGTTTTATTTAAACGATACCGTGAGGGGTAGAGGGATGAAGAAAGTTGTAGAAAACACTTAAAAAAATTATGAGAACTATTTATTTTGTATATTTTCGCAAACAAATACAATATTATTGATCTTAATATTTATATTTTTGAAATATGTCTTGATCCGATAATTATATTCACAGCCAAGATCATCCTTTCCTGAATGACTTTTGCTCTATTTAACAGAAGGTAAAAGACTTCCTTTCTCAGATGGAGTCCTCATAACAAAAAGGTTTGTACCCCTAGCTCTGTTATATACAAATGTAGCTTACACTTCCCGTTTTAGGAGTGTCAAGACCATCGTCTCAGTGTTACGTATCCCTCGCTTTTACAAGAAACTCATGTATTATTTATGTCTGACCTTAGTTAAAAATGCATCTTAAATGTGGCCCCTGGTTCGGTACAACATATACAAGTGCCCCGTACACGAGTTCTCGATTAAATTAGCCAAGGATTTGTACCTTATTAGGCCTTGCTCTAGTTTTGATAAAAAGCCAAGTCCATAATAGACAGGATTAACCCTCGTTCCCATGTTTAAATAGTCGTGTTGAAATAAGACGAATTAATATGAATAATTTTATCAATGTTGTTCTATCCCTAAAATAGTGTTCGTTCCGTGCATAGATCTTGTTCTGTGGTGTGTTATATGTCCTCCAGATTGTTTGGTCGTTTATCTCTATACTGTAAATGGTGAGCTTATTTTAATGTTGTCATTAATAATAGCGGATTACTAAACTTCGAATCACACAAACCACTGATTTGGAAATGTATAGCTCGGTATATTTTTCTTGTTAATCTTACGTTATATTTTTCTGTGAATATCACAATAATCCTTTATTTTTAACCCCATTGACATTATTCATCAAACATGTTCAGGTCATTAGCATGTATATTGTGCAAGTTTAAAATTTGAATTAGATATTTTCAAATTTATTTATTTTAACAAACGACTGGAAATACTGTAAACTATTTTTTTTTCTTTTTTTTTGTAATTCATAATCTATACAGTAATTGAATGCATACTCTTTAATAGTTAAAATCACATGAACATACCTTTCACAAAATTATAGCTTAATAAAAAATGCATGTGCGAATAAAAATTAGAATATTTTCTGTCGATTATTCTGGTCAAAGGCGACATGCCTTTTGCCGAGCTACTTGATGAGGGATCTAACTTTTTTAATCAAGAACAGTTTAAATTAAATTTTATATATATTTGCAAATTTTCACTATATTGTGAGTGGTGGGTCATGATATGATATGAAACATGTAAGCGGAAAAGATTTTTTTTTTTTCAATAAATATTGTATAGTATTAGATACATTCTAGGGTACAGATGTAATTTTGGAAACATAATTTAATAATATAAGTCTTATTATATACGGTTATAATAAGTGCATAACCAGGTTTCTATATACGCGCTGAACTATGAAAATTACGTTTGAAATCATTGTTGCTGATGCAGGTTAGCTAATTTTTTTCCATTAAAATGTTCGTGTCACTTAAAACCTCTAATTTCATTTATAATTAAATAAATAAAAATTACCAACCTATAAATAGATAAATTAGTAAATGTGCCACTTATGAATTAGAAAGACTCCAACGCAAATTGGCGTTTTCTCAAAAAATATTGCTACAATTCGGGGAGAAAAAAAGGCATAGCTTCTTTTATTACTACGGCGCACAGTGGGGCAAAACTGCATAAAAGTGTGAAAAAACTCTATACCGTAAAACGAGGTGACATTGTGACTAATGGGGTGACTTTGTGACAAGCCTATTTTTCTACAGTTTTTGTATTTCCCTCTTTAAAAAGAATCAGGTTAGGCAATTCAGTGAACTTGTCAGTTGGTCAGTAATGTGCTGCAACCTACTGGCCACATATAACTTCTTTCATTCCATTTACCTTGGTGCTTTATTTCATATATGTTTGATTGTTTTCATTTAGTTGAAACCTTGAAATAAAGCACCATGGCAAATGGAATGAAAGAAGTTATAGAGGTCCATATATAGCCAGTAGGTTGCAGCACATTACTGACCAACTGACAAGTACACTGAATTGCCTGACCTGATTCTTTTTAAGGAGGGAAATTCCAAAAACTGTAGAAAAATAGGCTTGTCACAAAGTCACCCCATTAGTCACAATGTCACCTCGTTTTACGGTATAGAGTTTTTTTCCACTTTTATGCAGTTTTGCCCCACTGTGCGCCGTAGTAATAAAAGAAGCTATGCCTTTTTTTCTCCCCGAATTGTAGCAATATTTTTTGAGAAAACGCCAATTATATTTATATTTATAGTTATATTTTATTTATCCTGGTCTATATGATAATTTTTACACCTTTTATAACAAAACTAAGTAAAAAAATTAACAGGAAATAACTACATAACTGAGTACTTGACATAAAAAAAGATCTTTTTGTTAATTATTTTATGTTTAGTAGATAGATAGATATATTTTTTTCTATATATCTATAGAGTATATTTTTTTACTATTCTCACATTTTATTATTTATAACCTCACTGATTGATTTTAATATTATAAAACAATACATCATATAAATAATATTATATCACTGGTGTTTGGTCAAAAGGGTCATGGAATGTGAAGCTAAAACAACGATTTACCATGCTATTGAAAATCATAAAAAAATCTTTCTGATAGTATTTCTTTATTCCAGAATAATAAATGAAACTATATCACTTCAACAGAGACTCTAAAAAATTATAAATAACGAATAAATCATAGTCAATTATGAATTTTAAGCAGACGAGACAAAAAATGTTTATATGTATGACTTAAGCCCTTTTCCCAAACAGGAATGATATAATAATGTAATTTTATAATACTACAGTAATTTATTTTATTGATTACATGTTTTTGGTTGATATTTTCCCTTTTTTTACTCCAGCTTTGTCTCTGTATTGTAAACTGGCTTGGAACAAAATGGCGATTTCTATCCTGTAAAATTTCTGAATATTTAACAATAATAAGAAAACAAAATTTTTTTTAATAAAAATCAATTATTAGAGACCATGTCTTAGGGGTTTTTTCGTATTCAGGTTTGACTTTAGAGATATAAAATTAAAAAAAATCAACAATAATCTCTTTATTTATTTTGATACAAAAACAAACAAAAAGGAGAAGAAATTAAACAATTGGATACATCATGGGGGTGTACCTCATATGCAGAATTAATAATAGCATTCACTGGCCACATGCAGTCTTTATAATAAATAAACAAATCCTACCTACTTCATATAAAACATAATTAAAACCTATTTTATTTACAAGAAATGATCACATATCGAAATTATTTTACATATTTAAAACATGCATATATTTATAAACCTTAAATATATTTACAATAGGTAAAATGTTCTAATGAATTTAAAAGGCACATTTAGAATGTAATATATTTTTAAATACAAATATATCCTTAATTTAAAATTAAGTACGAATTCATATTTGTTTTCGGGGATATAATTGCATGATTTTGAAATGTTAGTATATTGCGTAAGTCTAAGAGCTCTAGCGTTGTGCCCTTGATTCGCAAGAAGGCAGCCTCTCCGTTCTTCAAAGACTGGCGAACGCTCTTATATTCATATGCAAATAAGGTTCGCATGGTACTCTTCACTCCTTGGAAATCTCTCCTGACAGAACCAATAAATTGCAGCCCACTTTATGTAGATACAGCCGTGAATCGAACCCGTGGCGATACAATAGAGGAAGACCTAGGCCTGCCGTATTTGGCCTTAGGGCACAGCCGGGAAAGTCTTTCCATCTTGTCAAGCGGTGATGCCTCGGTGAAAACACCCTTTTACATATTAGAAAGCTCCCCGATTTCTGAAATGTTAACAAACCCTGGTCTGCGTTCAGGGATGAGATGGAAATAAATAAATAAAAATGAAGTTAGGTATTTTACGCCGATAACTTATGATTCACGTTTTACTTCCATGAGATTTTTATTTATGAGATTCCGGAACTATCATGAAATAATAAATAAATAATAATATTCATTTGATGATATTTTGAATATCTATAACCAAGTAAATAATAGGATTGAAAAGAATTTCTTGAGAATTGCCTTTTTCGTTTAGTGAAATAGAATTTTCGGACCTTAAGAGGTTAAAGTGATCCAAGTTCCCTCAGTAATTTTTTTCAGAATATTTATTGAGTTGAAAATATTGAAACTTGATAACAAATTAACGTTTTCATTTTATTTTCTAACTAAGTAGTAGGAAAACATAAAACTCCTAGTAATATGTAATGCGACACAAATCTATTTGGTAATACTTACAAATTTGATTTGAATTTTGCTGAAGGCACATAATTTTGCAATAATAAATAGAAAATCGAAAATAAATTGACTTATTTTAAAAGTAAAATTTATAAAGACAAAAAAGTTTTTCGGGTAATTAAAATAAAAATGTAATTTTCTGAAATATGTTTCTGTGTAGATAAAAAATTCAATTTTTAATAAAATCATCTTACCAATGGGGTTTTGGAACGGAACACTACCATAAATATAGCATAAACCAGATTCCATTTCACAACACTGATACTCAACATCCACGACATTTAATCATTGAACTTAAAAGTACAACTAAATAAAAAAATATACATTTTTATATAAAAAAATATAATATACAGTTTAAGGGATATACAATTGACATATTTTACATCTATACATTACGAATTAAAAATATTACAAATTGGCTAATTGGCTAAAATGATTCTCGATACAAGATATGGAATTTCAATTGTTTCTGTTTTTAGTTATTCCTATATTCATGTTTATTTTTTAAAAATAAGTACTTACTTTTGTCGCTGCTTTGCTTTGATAGCAGCACAAATCTAAAAATATACTCTTTATGAGGATGTAGGTAATTATTATCAACGATTATCAATTACTGACAATTATGATGAATTGTCTGGACAAAGTAAGGATGTACAATCCAATTTAGGAAATATTATCATGTTTGGAGCATTACTAATAAAAAATATCAAAATATATAATTTTTCAGTGAGAAAGCAAAGCAGCTACATTGACCGTCATTTATGGTTCAAGTACCTTAAACATTTTTAACATTGTCTAGTGTAATATATTTTAGTGATATCGTTCTGCGTTCGTTTTAGTGCCGCCTTTCTTAAAGACTTGGCCATTGGTATAAGATATCCATGCACAGAGAATACATAACAGAGGTGAACCCATCCCTGGTTGTGCAGACACTGAGGAATTAGCTTGTGAGGGCTTGCCTCTTGGTGAGGTCCAGAACCGCAGGCTGCTCTTGGGCGGTGTGCCTCTTCACCGAGAGGTCGATTGGTGCATCTTGTTCCAGTGCCACTCCACCAGGAGCGGGTGAGGAGGACGTCTTCTCCCGTGGCCAGGGCTCCAAGAACATTGGGGCCACGGGACGCGGGTACGGCTGGAAACCCATCGGCGTCAAGCACTTCCGCTCCGGTGAAGCCCACTTCCTCTCCTCCTCTTCCTGTTCCGACTTCTCGTCCTTGGGGAAGGCGAAGGATGAGCCCTGCTCCTGTAGGAGGCAGTGGATCTTGAACCAGTTGGACCTGCGGCCGTAGCGGGAGCCGCTCTTGGACATGCCGACCAGGAGGCACTTCCTCAAGCGGCAAGCCTTGCAGGACGTCCGGTTCTTCTTGTTTATTACGCACTCTCCGTTGTTCTTGCACTCCGATATTGAGCCGAGGTTGTTGTACGTCCGCCCAAAGAAGGACTGAAACAAATTAGAAAAAAAACAAATGTAAATTCCACTGTCCAATAACTGAAAGTAATAAAATAAGACACAATCAAATTCATAAATACATTAAATAACTATATTAAAAATAAATAGGAACTTATAAATACATTAAAAGAAATTATTTTAGCAAATGTTTCATGCTGAATTTTAAAATAGTTGTAATTTTACATAATATGAAAGAAGCGTCTACTGTTTAAATGCCATAAATCCTTACTTTAAAAATTGGCAACAAAACAAGTTGAAAACTACAGGAGGTTTGTTAATGAAATATTAGCCTTTTTTTTATTGTTCTTTGCAGTTTGAGGTAAATTTTTACTAATGTTTATGATATCCATATTAATTCCATATTTATTTGTGAAAGTAGGCGTTTCATCTTCACTACTCCTTTATGAACAAAAGTTTAAACAATTGAGAATTGAATTATATAATAACATTATATATTACAATATTACAGACCTACAGTATTAATTTAGTTTTCATGAAAATGTCAGTTGTGTTGTATTATGATGTGCACGATTTGCTAAAACGTTATAAAGAACACTTAAAACTAGCATTTAAAATAATGAATAACTAAAATTGAATTTGTTAGAAGGATTTTTCAATAATAGTTGTAGTTCAATAATTGTTTACAAATTTCTGTACTTGAGCTATTACTCATATACAATTAGCCTTGTCAATTTTTCATTTATAATTAATATCCGCAAATAGCAGAACGTTCTACTAAATATTTCAATTTTAATAAAATTATTCTAGCACATTCATACTCCAGTCGTAAAGTTATTGCTTGCTCAATTACTTCAGGAAATTAATTATTCAAAGATATTTTCTATGTATTGAGGCGACAAATTGGCGAGATGATGGAATTTCTTCATAGCGGCAGAAGGTCTATTTGGCAGTTTGCTTTGGTTAATTTTCGGATTATTGGTAAAAACCCGATTTCTATTAACTAGTTCCGATTCTGCAGTTATCGAAGGTTTAGTTTTGGGTATCATTGTAAGTTTCGTTTTATTCTGCAAGAAATAATATAAATCCCTTGTCCAGGCCGTCCTGAAAATAATGGTTTGCTCAGAGGTTTGTAATGTGGAATTATATACTGAAGGGGATGAGATGTCGCTGCCGACTGACCAAACTGAATTGGAACAAAGCTCGGATGATCTAAAACAAAACTTGGAAGTCTACCCTTGAACTGATTCCGGAGCGGGCAAACGCATCTATGAATATCAATCAAACTGCTTAGCATTCTCCTTGCCCGCCATGACCCGGGCTACATCGCTCCCTTTTGTTTTATTTAATTCCTCTCTCTCTCTCTCTCCCCTGGCCCTCCATTCATCTTGTACTACAGGTGTATATCTTTGGGTTTTGTGTCTTCCGGAGATGCCTTCATCTTAGAGATGTTTGTGTAAGTCGAAAGGGTAGTCAAAAGCCGATGTTATTCGGAAGGGTACGTTCTATTCTACATACAGGAATAAACCAACAGAACAAAATATTTTTTCAACAGCCTCTTCTCTAAATAACATAAATTTGAATTCAAAAAGATAAGTTGAAAGACAGGAATAATCTCCAAAATTTAACTATGGCTTCTTTAAGCTTGTACTCTTTTGATTCATGGACGTAATTAAATAGAGAAGAATTAATAAAAATCTAGCTGAAAGCATTTTGTGAATTCCTCATCCCCCCCCAAAAAAAAAAATGGAAAAAGTAAATTGTAGAAAGAAAATTCTTACAGGATTTGACCAGAAAATGTGAAAACAGTGATGAAGATCGAATATTTGATAGGTTCATATCTCATATATCTACGTGAGCATGGTGAGAAATATAACATAAATATAAAACATATTTAAAAAAAAAATTAAAATCTAATTTAATTAAAAAAAAAAATTTCCTTCTTTTTAGTCCGCAAAAATAAAAAATATTGTAACTTTGTAACTAATAGTCCAATTTCCTGGATTTTTTCATGAAATGAAATACTCTGTTTTAGAATTTACCTATTCGGCTCAAATAATGTTTTCTTTTGATCATAAATTTGCCCGACTTTTTTATGGTAGATGTGAATATTTTTCGGTATGCAGTGAGAAAGAAAACTTCATAATGATGGCAAATATAGAGTTAGATGAACTTTTAAGAAAGATTTGTCGTGCCAACCATAAAAATAATATAATGATAAGCCGAAAATTTTATGAGATTAGAACAGTGTGTTGTCTGTAGTCTTTCGTTTAATTTGCATGTTGAAATTAGGTTTTATTTTTACATCACAGAATGTAATGACAAATTGTTCAAAGAAAGAAAAAGATAATAACTTTTACCATATTCACTGAAATTTGCTGGTCGTGAATTGAAAAAATGATCACTGAGTAGTGAATTAGCCACGTACTGTGTGAAAAACATTAACTGTTTTAGGTACCTCAGCAAGAAATCTTTCTTATATTCAATACATATGTTGTTCTTTTTTTTTCATAATGAATCGAAAGCATTAATGATACTAGAGAACTTTTTTCATTGATATATACTATATAAGATGATTAAGAAAGTCTTTTCATTACATACAATTTTTTAAATAAGCTCTTCCGATCTTAATAATACGAGTATCTATGCCAAAGTAACAGTCCACTTAAGAAATAATATTTAAGACTTATAAAAAATATATATTTAGATGTTTTTATTAAGGTCTTACTTTTTTGTACGTTTTGCAGAATAGTTTAGAATTTTAAATATGCTTGTTGTTATTAAAAAAAAGTTACGATTCTTAATATTTTTTTGGCAGGGAATGATCCATGATTGAAAATGAGAGAATTTGTTCTACAAGACGGTATGATCATATGGTGAGTTAGGCAACTAACTTGATAAATACCTGGCCATTTACAGATGCTCAAAAGTCTTCCTAATTTATGGACCGTCTCTGAGGTGTCAATTTACAATTACCGGCCCTTCAGCTACTGGAATCGGTCTTACACTAGTGGCGCATATAGATCAACGTCAGGACTCGTCGACTGTGCAAGACCTGTGGAGAATCAGTGTTTATGATAAACTGGGCGGGATTCGAATCTAGGCGTGAAATATCCCATTGGGAGCCGGGAGAGGCCCGTGGGAACACACTGCGGCCGCCGCCCTCACACCCACGCGTACATTTCATTCAGTAATCGTGAAGACGTCTTATGAATCGGACGACTGAGGGCCTTCTCTACAAATCATAACAACCGCAATAAAACGGATAGATCCCATCTAGTGCTGAATTCGATGAGTGATTTACGCCTCCAGCTAATGCAATTCAATCTATCACGAATATATTGTCATCTGGAAAGAGGAATAAGTGGGATGAGGTTGTTAAATTCTAAGTATACTGTATCGGGATAGTAGTATATATAACATAGTATATATAATATAATATCAGCAGGTATAATATTGGACGAGTCTCATAGGGCAATTTAAATAATTTTTAATATAATATAAATAATTTAAAAAAAAAATTATTTTTTTTCACTTTTGTTATTTAATCGGCACCTGTTAATTACATGATTAATAATTTAATCCTTTACACTAGATATAATATGATAGTATAGATACCGATTCTCAGGAGCGATAGATCTTGATGAACGAGGGGTCAATGAAAGAGGATTCCACGGCGACTTTACCAACTCTAATCTATTTGAAACTAACATTTTTGCGTTTGCACATTCAGTCATGCAGAAATAAATAATTAGAGAGAAGGAGGGGGTGGCTAGATATTGGACGTTGTTGCTATGGGCATTTCTTACAAGTGATCTTTGTGGGGAGTGTTCTAATTAGTAAAAAGTGAATCGATTAAATTAATAAACGCCTTTCCTCTCTATTTGTGAGTTTGGTCTAAAATTTATTTTAGATATTTTATTCTTTTTAATGTAACGACATGAGGTGGAAAGAATAATTTTACATAAATTTATTTACCTTATTTTTTAGTAGCGTGCAAAACCAGTCCAAACATTTAAAAAAAATATTAAGTGGACTGTTACTTTGCTATAGATATTATTAAGATAGGAATAGCTTGATTAAAAAATTGTTTGTAAAGAAAAGACTTTCTTAATCATCACATGCTTTCAATTCATTATAAAAAAAAAGAACAACATATGTATTGGATGTATGAAAGATTTCTTATGAGGTACCAAATACATTTAATTTTTTTCACACAGTATGAGGTCTCTACTCAGTGATCATTTTTTCAATCCATGACAAGTGAATTTCTTTCTTTGAACAGTTTGTCATTACATTCTGTGATGCAAAAATAAAACCTAATTTCAACATACAAATTAAACGAAAAACATTACTGACAACACAATGTTATTAAAATCATGAAATTTTCGGCTTATCATTTTATTATTTTCATGTAAATATTATGACCAGACTTAAATATTAAAAAGTTCAAATAAGAATCAGGTTTAGGTTTGATATTTTTTTTTTCTTTGTACAATATTTTTTCGGATTTATTCTTTTTGATCGAAACGAGTTAATAAAATTCGAGATAGTCCTTTCAAATTCTAGTAAGTATATTGTAATTTATAATAAAACTATATCTAACATTAAAAATGTTTATTTATAGTGGACTAATTTTATTACATAATTTTATGGCATTTTTAGTATTTATAAAAATACACTGACGAAAAATCTAAAATTTATATATCTTCACTATAACCTGAGATGAATTATGTTAATAATTAACAAGCTTATAGCTAAAAAAACAAAGCATATACAAAGGTATATTTTTAAATGTAAATGTTTTATTTTTGATTTCCAGATTTGTTATTCCTTTAATACAACTAAATCAGAGATAACGGAGAACGTGTATATTTAGTATAGACTGAGTTTCAGGGATTTAAAACGTTTAGGAGTCTATAAACATTAAAAATACAAACATAAACATATTAAGGAATAATGAATTCAGATATATAAAATGTAAATATTTATAAAAAAAAGAAATAATTTAGAACTCTACAAGGTTTGTTTATTATCTAATAAAATGTACTATTTATTTGCAAAACGTATTAATTTATACTCATAAATGAGTCTAACTTAATAAATGTTCTCCAAAATTGTTATTCTTCTTATAAATACAGTGTAGTGTGACACTGTTGCTGAATAGAAAAAGGAAGTGTATTTTTAATTTTACAACCACTACCTACTTTGATACCCATCAAACCAGTCTACAGGTGTTTTAATCAGGATTTGACGGTTCCACAGGAGTGATCCTTAAAGGATTATATGAATAAAAAAATTTAAATTATTATGTATTTAACCTTTTAAAGAATCCAGCTAATGATGGTTTTCTCTGTCCAACGTAACGCTGAAATTTTATTGACATCATCTACACTGACGAACAAAATTTTTTGTATGTTCTTTGGAGTTTTTATAAATTTTTTGACAATTTCACACACATGCCTATATATCTAAATATGAACTTGTTTGATAAAAAAATAAAATAAAATAGATGTCTGATTTAATTCTGTAACGTATACTCTTGAAGATAAAAAAATTGAATGCTTGAAATTTAAAGATAGAGAACGACTTCAACGAATGCTTATGTATGACCAACATTTTTATCAAAAGGTTAACGATATTCAACAGTTTAACACCAGTGGCCTATCTACTATGTATTTTATATTTATTCCCTATTTTTATGTACGTATCAGAAAAAAATATAAATTTGTAAAAATGGTGTTCTAGAAATTTTTAATTATGTTTTAATTCGTGAATACTTATTTGAAAGAAGTAAACTATATTATTTCTAAATTGAAATACAATTAAGAAAAATTAAAGACTGTAATGATACTCAATAATATTTAGTATAGTATAGTTAATAATTTAATATAGTCAATAATGTAATAATAGTCGAAATGTTCACATTAAGGTATGGAAATTTATTATAGTAAAAATTATATTTGGGATTTAGCAGAAAGAAATCAATTCATGTTAACACTCAGATTAAACGATGAATCTTGTATTTCTGGAAACAGTTTTTTTTTTATTGATTAACTTATTTACACTTTACATTTAATCCAATCTAACATATGGCTATATAAAAAGAATGAAAATGATGTTTTTTTTTAATAATTTCCTTCCACACCATGGAAGGAAATTACGGCATTACTTTTTGGCTATACGGGGAAGAGGGTATTAATATCACCGAGTTATTAAAAGAACCAGGCTTCAGAACTTGAACGTGTATTCTTCAGGTCATCCCCTATTAAGTTTTCAGGGGCAGCATATATTACAAATTCTAAGATTTAAGTTTAATTTAGTACTGCTTCCTTCTTTTTATTTTCTTCTTTTTTTTATGAAAACCTGCGCCATGAGATTATTTTTTTTTGCTATTATTTAAAATAGTGGCGACTTTTCACAAATTTTTGTGAGGCAAGCAAATCATTTGTTTAAATTCGATTATAAACCATAGAAATACACGGTGAAATCAATAATTGAAAACGATATATTAATGAAATGATAACCATAGAAAAATATAAATAAAAAAAATCAGACGTCTTAAATCTAAACAAGTGCTATCCAAATTTTATCCCCTCGGGACTATATTACTAAATATACATACAAATAACCTAATACTTTACATCACAGTAATTAATAACTCATCGATTCTAATAATTATTAAGGTAAGAGACAGTTGCGGAACCATGAGGACTGAGATGTGAGGACACCAATCTACTAATACATTTAATTATATATAATTAATTAATTATACATTACATTTTTAACACCTTAAATAAAAAATGTATTGCATTTTAACAATGAATAGAAATTTACAACATAAATATGAAGTAATATATGTTAAATTAGGCCCTTCATGACACATAAAAATTTAAACAATAAAAAAATGCGCCTCATCGGAAATTTTTTTGATCCGCTACTTGTCATGGAAAACCCGCAAACACGTTAATGAACTGCCTTCCTATTCTTTTAGAGTACTGAAATTGCGGTTGTGCATTAGAGTAATATAGTAATTTATTCTCTACGCATTTATGTTGTTTATATAGTATATATAAATGTATGTATAAAAGGTGTTTTATACATTTATATTACTGTTAAATTTAGTCTAAAATTTTACCTATGTAACTCATAAGTACTGTATAATATAGTCTATAACATACAATATAGTCTCGAAACGTCGCTATAATATATTTGTTATATTTATTATATAACCTCAAGAACATTATTATGCTTAAATATTTATTAATGTCTTATAAACCATTGCTTTAGAGATATACTAAAAGCCGAGTTGTGATTTTAATCAAATAGGTCTAGTTTTCTCAGCAATTTCCAAGTCTCTATGATATCTCTTGTTCAATAAGAATAAAAATGCCAATATGATTTATGGCTCAAGCTAGAGAGGGGACGAAAGACTAATCGCTCTATTTGAAAGTGGAGCTGGCCTCTATTGCTCTACAAATTACCCAACGAAGCCACAAATCATCCGCTGCACATAGGGCTATCCGCTCTCAGCCATTATCTTAACAATTCTCTTGCAATGAACAATTCCGACCTCTTTTACTCCTTTATAGTTATTTAATAATATCAAACCTGATCCGGAATTCTAACCGCATTTCAATTCCCTTGGGAAATAATCGCACAATATGTAGGATAAGATTTAAATAGTAGAAATAAATTCATTCAATTAATAGTTAATTCCTGTTTGCTCCGATCATTTCTACACCACCAGGGTAACCTTAAATGCAAATGTATGTATTGTGAATTTCAATTTATTCAACTAATAATATGAGCGATATCATGTGTTTAAACTTTAAAAAAAAAAAAAATTATGAACCATATAAAAGGAATATAATATTGACCTATAAATTAAGAATTTCTTAAAAACCATAAGAATTACGGTTGAATTAACTAAATCTTGTACCATGCCCTGAATAAAATCTCTAGATTCGTCTTCATCGTCCTTTAAAACTAACAACAAGTTTAAAACTATTATGTTAAAAAAACATGATAATTAAGACCCGGTTAAGTAAATCTAACTTGAAATAAATTAACTTTTAAGTTTAAATAAATTATGTTAAGTAAAAATGTCTCGATATTAAATAATTATAATATTAAGATTCGGGATCGATTCCAGGGGTACACAGTCTTTTCTCTTCTGAAAAAATTATTTAAAAATTATGCTAAAAATTATGCTCAAATGATGAGATGAAAAAATCAAACCCCAATTTACCCAGCCCCAAAATTACTTAATTAAACTCCCCTTTTTTCCTTTTTCTCCTTAATGGATATTGGTTTATTATTAATTTCTTATAAAGTTATTAGGAACAAAAACAAAACAGCAACAACGCTAAACTTTTGATATTTAAGACAAAAGCTCTTAATATATACTCTTATATTACGTCAAAAAAGAATGATTTATTTTCTATCAATCGCCGGTCTACTACAGTCAGGCAGAGATATAAGGTTAGGCACTCCGTCTTATCTCCGGGCCTGGAATTAAATGTTTAAAAATTCGTTTAGATTTGAAAAGATTCATCAGTCTAATATGCTTTTACTGAATAAAATACAACTGTTAATTTAGAATAATCAAAAATGAAGAAATGAATGTTTCCCACAGGAACAAAAAAAATTTACCATATACGGCAAGTAAATTTTGTTTTATTTCTACTTTAAAACTAATTTGCATTAGAAATCTCAATCCGAGGTGACATTCAGTCCTTTTAGAAAACGTCAATAAAACATAGTGAAAGTGATACCTACTCCGGAGAAAAGTAAATACGAAGACATATTAAAAAAAATCTCCTAGAAAAAAGAAATCATTTCCGCCTTGCGGTAAACCCCGTTATCAATCCAAGTTTATGTCTTAAAGTACTCAGGACCGAGGACGAGAAGGACCCCTTACCTTCCGATCCTGAGACAAGATGTTGAGCGACGAGGCGTGGAGGCCTAGAAAGTCGAGTTCGGACAATGGTCGTTTGTGAAGCAACTAATCTGCTCATCGTGTTACAACACTTTACCTCCGTCCTTGTCTTATTTCTTTCTTCAAACCTAGAAAACCGACTCCCTTGCCGAATTTTTTTTTTTTTTTTTCAGTTATGAATACTCCTAACAACTCAGACTAGATTTAATCTGAATCAAGATAACTCTATACAAATGAAGAGAGAACAGAGCTACTGAGTCAAAATTTCGGTGTTCGGTAGGCAGTAAATATTATCAAACTTCATTCTTGTTTTAATTAACATTGCATCTATATTTAAAAATCTTCATAGTAAATCTTCTTTAACAACTAATAAAAAATATTCCAATATATAACAGCACTGAAAGATAAACAACAAAGATTTTGATCCTTATTACTCAATGCTATCGAAATTTTACCCCAGGATAATTTCTCTTTATTATTAACTATTAGTCTGAAAAATAAATACCCTTCCTTATGATACATTCCCTCATGATTAATATGTAGACAAAAATTGAGCTTAATTGATGGCAACGAAGCCAATAAAAAAGAAACAAAACAAAGTACGAATTAAAGGGACAGAAGTCTAATACGGCACGGTTAATTTTGCAAAAGCTTAAAGGCTGTATTTGGTTTTATAAATGAGCAATAATGAATTAGTGGTAATTGGAATAGATATGCTCATCTTATGATGTTAAGGAGATATTGTCATGATAAGTTGAAATTTATATAAAAACTCTAAAATAAGATCATACTTTGAAAATAGAAAAAAAAAATTTGAATTATTACCTGAGAACGAAGAAAAATTTTAATGTTTGATTGGATATAAAATTTTTAATTAAGATCCGATAATAACTAGGCTGGGCAGAGGTAAGGAAACAAATGATGTTTGAATAAAATAAAAAAATCAATTAATTATAATAACAGACAACCACCATGCTGGAATAACACGTGTAAGTGAATGAAGTAAATATTGAAATATTCGGCTGTGTGTGTGGTATAACCTTTTTCTGTGATTTAAATCATTTCCTACTCTCTGAGCAATATTAAAATTGTACTGCAATTCATTCTAAGGTAAGACTAGTTATGTAGATAGATAGATATTCAAATCATTTAGCATAGATGCATCAAAAGAGGTGAACTCAATATAAAATATTGGCTTCAATTAAGAATGATTCTGCTGGGATAGTGTCCGTAGCAATTATATCTTTGACAGAGCGAAAAAAGAAAGATAGAAGAAGAGGCTGAGAAGGATGAGATAAGACATAAGAAACGGGATTAAGAGGATCATATAGTTCTATCCTCGTTCCATTCCACCTGCAGATTGGCCTCTCCATAGCCACACCTTTTTCACGATCTAATTGGCCAACCCCCGAGGTATGATAAGATCGGCCACTTCTTTACCTCGTCTAGGGAATGTCATATATGTAGCAGGTCTCTCCCAATTACCGGCCTATCATGTATTATGTATCGCCCGCAGTGTATTATGTATTCATCGGAGGGAGTGTATTCAGCCCCCGTGTCCTTTCTTATCAGCTCCTAGGCGGTGGCTCTCTTTCAAGTCCTCCTGCAATAAATCCTCCGAGGCAGCCCGCTTTTGTCCATCTAGCATCTACCCTTCGGATCTTGGAATACTTTTCTCACCCATCCTAGCTTTTTGTAACCATTTTTCTTTCAACTTCAGCCTCCCACGTCACCTTTTGCTATTCGTGTCAGCACGCCTGTCTTTGCCTCTTTTTTAATTTTTTGTTCCTTATAAATCACATTCGCACGTTCCTTTAGAAACGGACTCACAGGTCTGTGATCGTACCGTTTCAGAATAAATAACAGTTATATTTTTAGTAAACTCTTCTCACAGAATACAATAAATTCATATTAAATAATAAATAAATGTTAAAGTATCAATTGCTTTTAATTAGGTACAGAAGTGTTTAATTTAATTGGAACAATAGATAATAATAGTAATAATTGGATGGAATCTAGCTGAAAGGAAACAATCTACAAAACATGTAAAACTGATTCTTTAGTTACAGCACCTATCTCTTGATTCAGGCTTTCTAATGAAAAATCGGCATGGAATAACAAATATTTATAATATTGAAAATAACAGTACTAAAAGTTTCTGTTTCTTGAAAAAAAAATTATAAAAACTTCCTACCTGTAAAACAATGTTTTGTTTTTTCTTTTATCAATTTTGACATTATGTGGGTTGAATTAAATGTGGGATAAAATTAATTTTGTCAGAATACAATTTAAATCTACTTCTATAAAAGTTTTATGATGTTATCGACCCAGAGCTTAAACCTGTTCTAACTCAAAAAATGTACAATGTTCTCTTATTTAAACGGCATTAAAATGATAGACTTTAAAAAAAAAAAAAAAAAAAAAAAAAAAAATGTAATGATTGGTTTTTTATGATTCATTTACCTATCAACTTAATAATTATGGTAGGTTTTTAATAATATACATACATATTATTCGGAATACCGGGAAACCAAAGGAAGAACTGGACGTTTGGGCTATACGGGGTTTCTCCGGCCAGGGGAGAGGGTGGGGGCTTAATTCCTACTATTATCAATTGTCCCCTGGCTCCGGGTTTTGAATTGGCTATCTTCGGGTTTCTAATAATCGGCCGGTTGTTAGGGGCGACGCGCTCGGCCATCCCTCCCTCCATTCGGAAGAACAGGACTTGATTTTACCTTCAACTACCATATATCGCGAATAATTTAAGTGGACCTTTTTGGTTTGCTCTCACTCTCCTCATATATACGAAGCAAAGTAATCGTTCTTCAAAAATCATTCATAGATTTGAGTAGACTGACATAATCATGGCACATTAGCTTAATCGTGAAACACTTAGTGATGCACATTAGCAGAATAGTAAATAAGCGTTGCGACATAAGAAGTAGCCAGCCTGTGTGGGAGCAATTTAGGAAAATGCGGGCAGCCAAGCGTTTGTCACTCCCATCCTTTTACTTTCTAACCACCTCAGAGCCTCGTAACCTGGACAAGTCTCAATATCTTTTCTTTTATATGGGCTGCTAGCTCTTCTGTATGCCAGGGTTCAACCATTTATGTATTTGTGTGTGAGGCTGTTATTTATTAAAAATATTCAGCGAAACTCCGACTATGGCTTCTTTCGAGGGAACGAATTCTAGCTTACAATGGGAGGTCGCCGATTTCAATGAAACAGTTATCGGTGATCGAGGTCCACAAATATTAAACCCTTGTCCGAGAGTCTATAATAATGCGCCCTGGGAGCCGACATTCTTTTTTTTTTTTTTTTTTATTCTTTTATATCATTATACAAGGGTAATGTACCTTATATAGAGATAGAAAAGATCAAACGAAAAATAAAATCTAAAAATTTGTCGGCTTATTTTCCTTCTCAGTGAAATAGGAAATTATTATATACGATTGTGTTAACTTTTTTGAAATCTGGTAAAGTCAGCCTGGGTAATTTCGGTTTTTAAAATCTTTTTTTAAGGTTTCCTGTTATGAATCTACGTTGAAATCCTTAAATTCGATTTGATATGTAAAATAAAAATTACGAACGCTTATACCTAGTTCAGCCATTAATAAAAGCATTTTAACTCTTCGAGACTTACTCAAAATTAATCGTTATACAAACGTTGGAAAGCAGGTTAGGAAGTTTATTAATCTTCCAATTTACCTCTATAACTTATGAATAAAATTCCTTTAAATGGAATTAAGAGGAACCAGTATAGCAGTTAGGTTGGAAGGCTCTACTAGTAATGTAATGATCACAGGATCTTATCGTGGCCCAGTTATTCTGTACAGCCAGACTACTCTGGAAGTTAGCCCAAACCCCCTCAATGTTTGGGTGGCTGTAAATTGTATTGTTGGGGCTTGTTGTATAAAAACTCTTCTAAAGTAGTTTTTACTATTCATCTTCCTAACTGAAAGTCCTTCAACTTGTTACAGATACCGTTTTGGAAGAAGATATCCTTCGTTTGATGCGAGAAGGTACATGTCATCTTTAGTGCTCGATTAGTAGTCCGATGGAAGTGTATCGGAGGTTTCGACAGAGGCGCTAGTGTGGTAAGGGGGTCAGGAGAGGAGCTGGGACAGAATGTGAACTGCGTCCGGCAAGGACAGCCATTGTCATTTGTCATGCCAAGCCGCGTATTGAAGCACCGACCTGAGTATCCTGTCCATTTTCGATATTTCGCCGACGGTTATCGTTTTTAGCTATGCAGCTTGTAGCAATACTTCTACTTCAATGTCTTAAGGGAAAAGCGATTTTTTTTGTAACGGAAAAGGAAAACTTTTTTTTTTTTATATGTACTCATTTTAATTCACCAAATGGCGCCGAGGTCATAAGTAATTTCAATATGATATTTGGAAGACTAAATTGATATTCACTTTCTTTTTTAACCATTCAAATTTTAATGACAATTAAATAATTGAAGCGTGGAAATGCATAAGGGTATAAGTGCCTTAGGAAATTTTTACAGAAATGATGTGACTTATACCCTCTAAGGTGAACTACGTTCAGTGCTTACTCCCATGCCATCTTTCATACGTTCGATGAACTCTTTTCTAACAAAAAAGCATTACTTATACCCCATTTCTGAAGAATAGCTTTGGCACATATAACAATTTGGCAAAAAAAACTTTGTTTTATTTTTTTGGAACTTAGACCCTTATGCATTTCCACGATTCAATTACCAAAGAAGATCTAATAATTTATAGTTTTTACAGAGGCACATTCATTAGCCGTTTACGATTTTCTTATAGAAAAGTTGGAAATAAATACTGAAAATGATATGATGATGAATAGGATACGATTTTTATAAACTTAACTATTTTTATTTTGTTTTTTTTTTAGTTTTTTAGTAGTTTTTTTCTTAGGGTAAACCGTACAGTTATTGACACCCTTATGACTACATTTCTGTGGTGAAATTAAAAAAAAAAAAACTTTTTATTAAGGGATCAAATTGAAACTTCCAATAGCTCCTCTTTACCTATCCTTATAAAGACTCGAGAGGTTTTTTTGGGTCAAAAGTTCAACAGTTTTACCATATTGCAATACTTACTGTTAAAAGTGCAAAAAATAGTTATTGACACCCTAAAGTCTTACTTCATAGATGACTTAGAGGACCCTTCAAACATTAGATTCATGTATATCTTTAAATAAATTTAGGACTTGTTTACTTATTTCGTTAAGTTAAAATTGGGGTGCCAATAACTGTATGGTTTACCCTACTACAGTAAAATTTGAATTATTTACGAGTCAATGTAAAATATTTTGTGGTTCACAAGTGTTGAAAGTAAACATATTTTAAATCAACCAAGTTTACAACACTCAAACTTTAACTTAAAAATTTTTTCTTTTGGGTTTGGAGCTTAGTTCACTTTGGCTATATTCCGACCAAATATAATTTTTTTTTTTTTGTTATTTTTGTAATGAAAACGTCAATACAAACATGAGGCTACATGTAAATAGTGTACATATTTAGTTTCAGTTTATAATCATCATGGAGGATAATAACATCAATCGACTGTGCCGGCACAAGTTTCCTAAGGAGCATAAACAATTATCTTTTATTTATGATAATATGCTCTTCTGCTGATAGGCCCTGCGATGAATGAGTAGGTAAATGTATTTTTATTTTTTGTAATAATTTATGCGGCATTGTATCCATCACGTTCCGTGTAGTCAAGATATTGATAAATATCCTTTCAATCATTGGAACGAACTGCAATGTTTACAGTACCAGGATTAAATATACCAAAAGTACACGTCACCATAATACAACGTAGGCTAATGTATTACTGTAGAAAGTTGTTTTATGATTGAATTAAAGAGCTTTTGCTACTGAATGGAGGAAATATGAATGAACCAACGACAGTGAGAGGCGGCACACTCGAGTGAGCACTGACGCAAGGTCTGCCCCAGTTCCAGCCGACAATAGCCACCACAAGGGCGTTCTCGTCATAAACACATCTCCCACTTGCCACATTCTTCACGATATCTTGCCACGGACCTGGAAGACCTTACAAGCGTCTCAAGCAGAGTTCGTGAAGAGTTCAAGTACTTGTTTCTAAAAATACCCCTCTTACAATTTCTTCCTTGCTTTCATCCCATATTTCTTAAATTGCAATGTTCTACATTGTTTTTGTTTTTGACGTGCTTCTATTCTCATAATCCTTTTTTCTTCTTTGTGTTAGGGATATTAAAAAAAAAAAAAAAAAAAAAAAAAGAAATCGAATAAGGAACTCTTCTTAACTAACCGTGGTAAAATTGTGGTCAAAACGTCATTTGTATCTTCTACGAGAATAACTACCGGGACCAGCAGGAAAATGGGAAAATGAGCCTGAACTATGGATTCTAAAACTTTTTCCAGACGCTTAAAGTAACTATTGGAATAATGTAAGGATCTCCAAAGTCTAATACTTAAAACTTAATCCTTAATAAGATATTGAAGAGGTCTTTAACATTTATCATCGTGAGTTAGGGGAAAGCCGGAAACTTACTGTTAATAGTTATCACTATCTTTTAAGTTGACAGGCCAACCAAGGGTACATCAATGTGGTTAATTTGGCAATATTTTTTTTTGTTTTTTTTTAATATTGTTCAAAAAGGCTCATTCTCAGGTCATTCTCCCCGTATCCAATTCTCACAAATCAAAATAAGGCCAAGATCCATAGTCCTTAGAAGAACCCTATAGTTTGGTTCTTACTATGTCAAAAATAAAATTACCCATTATGACCTCAGTAATTTATTCGTTAATAATCTTTCCTCCAAAAATTTTCCAAAAAGCTTTCTTTAGCTTCTGAAAGTTTTCCCCTGTTATCTCTAAATCAGATTTATTAGTTGAATTTAGTATCTTTACATTAATAATTTCAAAATAAAAATAAAGGACTAAATTGTCATTTTAATATTTACTTCTTTTAATAAACATACTAAAACTCCATTGGTTTATATTTAATAAGGAGTGAAAATTAGTCTGAAATTGAAAAAAAAAATTACTTGCCCAAGTATTTTTTTTTTATTTATTCTTTTTATCCCCAGTCTTTCTCATACTCTGAAGAAGTGGTAGGCTATAAAATAATTTCTTACTATTTTTTGATCTCTTAAATGCCACCCCGTGCCAATTTTTTCCTTGTTATAAACAAGCAATTAACAATTATCCAATTTATATTTTTGTTATTCGGAGGTTAATAACACCGTGTAACATTTCCGTATTATTAGCTATTAAAATTTGTTTTATCGTTACATTTTCACATTTTTATTGAAGTTAAAAAGGATGGGATATTTGAAAATATGAAATATATGTAAATATTTATAATGGTATATAAATCCATTTTGGAAAATTAAATCGAAAAAAAATGTAAATGGTTTTGTTAACCTCTGTTGTAATGATTTACCAATCATACGATGGTAATTAAATTAAAAATAACTAATAACAGGACAATATCATCAGTCTAACAAGGCTTCTACTAATTTTTTTCTGGTCTTAACAAGGTATGACCGATAAGTAGTAAATTGGAAGAAAAAAAATGGAACCTTATTAATAGAATAAAGGAATATTTTTTTTAAATGCTTAAAGATCGATCATCAACTGACTGAACGTGTTTTATGTTTATTAGGTACTTTTAATAGTCTTGGATTAAATTTGCGATTTATAATAATTAGCTGTATTAATGAAATAAAATGACTGAATTTTCCAGAACGAGGGCACATTCCATATAGTCCTCTCCTCATAAGAGCAAAGACCCGTTCCATTTTCTAAACCAATAAAAATGGGGATTTACAAAGACCGTCCAAGGCGGAACCCGTTACGCCCGGAGCCATAAATAATATTTATTCCATTCCGGGAACGCTGAACTGTGTCGTGTAATCGTTGTTATTATTATTAATTGCAAGCATTTAATTAATTATCCTTGGTTGTCTGAGATGAAACGAGCGCCCTAGCTCCCCATTTACTGCAGACTTACTTTAGTAATCTTCCTTTTCATTAGCGGTTTTGAGGACGCCTTCCCATTTGTGGCTGATAAAACCGTCTGTCACTCCCTTACGGAATCATTTAATTAAAACGGCAAATAATGTGGTCAACTTGTCACGTAACGTGGATTTGGTGTGATATAATATAAATGGAAAATCCTACATGTTTATTTCGTAACTGCTGAAACATTAATCGCATACTCTTCTTCAGAAATGATTGAATACCTTAGGAACTGTTTAGCTCCTTCCCCAGTGAATAATTAAGTCTAATATTAATATTATATTAATAATAATTATTAATATAATATTAATAATAAAATCAATAGTAATTAAATTAAAATTTATGTTTGTAAATAAAATAAACTAATAACAATTTCAATCCAAAATAATTGACCACACATAGGCCTTTGATTCCTAACCTTAGAAAAACATTCTTTTGACATTGTCACTTAATTCTTAAAACAAACATACAAACGGAGGCCACCGAAGCAAGTTCAAGAAACAATGATTGATTACAGAAAGAATTCGAAAGTTTTGGAAGAGATGGCGGAAAAATGTAGATGAAGAAATTTACTATAATCTACATTTCTCTGGTCGGCAAGAAAAGTCGAGAATTGTCAACATTAAAATTTATCAAAAGAAATATTTAAATCTTATTTGTATCGAGATCTATTTATGACCTCAAGCTGTACACAGATATTGAAGAGTATTACGAATATAATTCCTAGCTTAACATTTACTATTTTTCATTAATATAAGCGCATAAACCTATAAAACTCCTATCACTTTTTCCCGCTGACGGGCGATATCAACTGTTTTTTTCACCAAAAGTCAGAATAATGCTATTGCAACTATATAGATTTGCTAAAAATTTGATTGCTTCTATCTTGTGCTTCATGATTATATCCATACCCCTTTTGAAGAAGGATTTTATCCGGTCTAACTTCGTATATTTAAAATAAATCAATGATTGAAGATCATAGGAAGAAAGCATGTAGCCTCAACTGTAAATATCATGTATATCGAACCATATCCTTGGTAAGCTCTATACTGTCTTAAAGTGTAAATGTATGTTTCGGGTACCCATACTGTACATCTATCTATCAACCGTTGAAGAACCGTATTTATTCTTTATTATGGTGATTATATTGGACTCAGAATCGTAGTATAAGTACTGTTCTAGTATTTATAAACTGCAAAACAATATAATTGAGTTGAAGAATTTCTATTGTACCCTGGTGAATAATTTGGGATACATATCCTTCCTAATGAGTATGTTTCTAAAACTTTAATTGTATGGAAAATGAAAAGGGACAAACAAGTTTAAAAGGTCAGAAAACGATTTGCCTTTTTGTTCAGGGGAGTGCAACCGGCGAAAGTGTTGTGAGAACATTCCTTCGTTAGGATCAAAACGATAAATTTGTGTTGGGCTTGTGGCAGATAAGATCGAAGGCAATTGCCCGCACTATCTGATACTCGCGAAATGTTTCGCTTATCCATTTCTGCGGGGGGTTTAGCCCAACCTCTACCCCTTGGAAAATCCATAATACGAGCTTTTTATGCACATCGGAGAGGGTACTTATGAGTGAAAGATAAAAATCTAAGTACGTTCGCTTCTTATCAGATCCCGTCGGACGCCTGATACAGATTCCCTGATATTCCGATATGATCTTAATATACTAGAAAAAAAAATGTGGATAATGTTAAATAGTCGATTTTATAGACTTGTCTTATCTTTTGCATTACTTCTGGTAGCATTTGCCCTTAAGGTGGTTTTAATATTTTTTTTCTTTTATATTTTACATCCTACAAATGTCAAATAACTGGAACTAGGATAAGAAGAGGATTATTCTTTTTATTATCTAAACGCTAAAAGAATTCATACATATTTGTAATGTATATATGTTATGCGCGAATTTATATATTTTTACTTGCTCAAGTAAATAATAATATAAGGATGATATTAAAATGTTGAGAAACGTTGCGTGATCTAATGGCATTGCTTCCGCTATCAGCCACGGAAGGTGGTGAAGGCAGGGTTTAATCGAAGTCAATAATAATAGTAATAATTACTATGGGTTCATGAGCATTGCAGTAATTAATATTATTAATTAATTGATTTTAAATGAGATCACGAAGTGTATGAGAGATGCAGTTAACTTTTCCCTCCATCCAGCTTGTAAAGGGCTGTTAGTTTTAACGTTCGGTGTTGTTCGTAAGGCACGAAGAGTACCTCTTCCCATTGCATTTTCAATCACCGTAAAATAAATGCAACCTTTACTGTGGTTAAGTATTTGGCGATTCTGTAGATGTTTAGGGATTTTTTTTTTTTTTTTTGATCCAAAATCAAGCCTAGTGCTCGTTTCGTTTAATTATACACGAAATATTTCTTTTAATTTATAACATTATTTCAGATCGAAAGCGGTATGCCGTCCCTCGGATAGGACGTAAAATGGAGGTCCCGAGCCTTTGCGATGTCAATTACCAGTTAAAGATCCCTATCATAATTATACCTGGATAGGCAAAATTTATGACTCCCACTGTTGCATCGTCCGATTAGCCTACTACAACATACCCTGAACTTTTTAGAGGCCTAATTTGCCCTGAACGATGCGTGACACAATATTAAAGATATCCCGCTTTAGCGAGTTTCGCACAGCACCCCAACCCCCTACCCTATATATATATATATATATATATATATATATATATATATATATATATATATATATATATATATGTATATAATTTAATAAACACTTAAACCCAGAACTTCCTAAGGGCGATTTTCAAATCCTTCCGAGGATTCCCCTCTAGTGGGAAGTGCACCTGCTGTCACCTCCATATCGGGATCACTGCGGCCCAATACGTGCTCCTCGACTTCTGAGGTCAACGGTCATGATTTTTCTTCCTCCGGGTTAGATGTTCCACGATTTAGTGGTTAAAGGAGTGTTCTAGTAAACAAATTTATTTAATGATATTAATCTGTTATTTTAACCGGTGGGTAAATTTTAAACATCTATTTATAATAGTTGTTTTTAGTATATTTAATGTGAAACCTATTAATTAAAATCATTTGAACCTTAGGGCAACATATGAAGTATTATTTAGCTGGGTTCCAAAACACAGCGGTACCAGGAGCAAATGGAGTACCAAAAAAACAAAAAATGTTTTTAAAACAAGCTAAAAAAATTCTAAAAAAAACGAAGAAGGGAGCTACAAGAGATATCTGCAAGAATTTAAATGAATATGATGTAAACGATAAAGATGATCAAATATTAATCGAAGTAATATAAATCTTTGGTTTAATGTTTTTTTTCACTATAAGATCGTTAGTAGGTAAGCAGCCCTAGAGAGTGATGAAAGACGCAAGTTTTTGTGTGCTGCACTAGCTTATGCACATCCATTAGAAAACGGCTTATGATTAACTATATTAAATTTCATATTATATAAGGCTTCATCAATTTTCTATATTCAATTAAGATATTTTTAATAATACTGTAAATGCAGTCTGATAATTACCTTACATCCTTCGCAGGTAAAAGCCCCAAAATGAAATCCTGCAGCAGGTTCGTTGCACACTTTACACTGCTGGTTCATCTGAAACATAAACGCAAAGTAAATTATAAGAGGATTTATTATAAAATATGTTTAAATATATGTGTGCTAAAAGCTGTAAGTTAATAGTTCACAGGCAGGGGAAAATTATAGAAAATTAGCCTGGGAGAGACATTCTTCCTCTAGGGTATGATTAGTGACGCAACGGCGCCATTACAAACCTAGCACTTGTTAACTTGTTACTACTTTCATCTTGTAATTGGTTGCTAAGGGGATAAGGATAGCTCTGCAACCGCTCATGGATAAATTATTTACAAAATCTTACATTGTTTGGTTGTGAAACTTGTGATACTGAAATAAAAAATAAGTCTAAGATAGTTATGTTAATTTATTAATATGTAAGAAGTTACTTGTAACGCGATTAACTAACTAGCTGATATTTTTTGTATGACATGCAGGCCATTAGCAAATGATGTATATAGGTGTTGCTCGTTAGAACTTAAGTGGACCGACACAGCCATCTATGGTATCTAGTGACATTTCGTCACCACTTAAACACTGTCACAACATATTTAATCATAAATCCGAATTGAGTAATAGCTCTAGAAGGAACCTCTTCCATTTGTTTAATTAATGATTTATTTTCTCAAACGTTTCGGGCTTCTGTCCTTCACGGGATTATCTCAACTGTAAAATATGGTTAAAATTGTTTTATCCTTCAATTATTTAATAAATAACTCAATCTTAAATTTAACTAAAAATTTTATAATTTCCCTTAGTACTTTCAGTACTACTTTCGGTACTTTCATACATATATTTTTTATTGAACCGCTTGGGAGTCTATTAGCTTTAAGTTAGGAACGTGTACTATGTACTTTTGAAGATTTTCAACTACTTCTTACAAGGTACTCTAGCAATTTTAGAGTATGATAGCACAAATTAGTCAATTAGATCATGTAATTACATAAAAATTTCTTTTAACTACATTAAATATTAGATAAAAACGTAAACGTTTTTAAAAATAAACTTTATTAAAAAAAAATTATTATAATTTATTATACATACCTACACGAATGCTATACCTCATTTATAACTTCAACTTCAAATAATTATTCAAAGACGATGAAAGCAAATTCGTAGTGTTGAAAGAAATAACATTAAAAAATTTGTATCGTAAAAATGGAATCACTTTGACCTATAAGATACCTTATTTCAAACAGAGATAATAAAGAAAATTAAAATGTTCAAGTGAAAGTGTTAAACGAAGGATAACACTAATTGAAACAAACGTTCAATTACTTTGGAATATATATAACATTTACTGATAATATTAGATGAATTTCGCAATACACCAACTTGAGACTTAGACATGGTTGTATAACTGATGAGAATAATTATATTATATGAGAGTGTGAGATATTACTTTTAATTTAGAAAGATTCCACATGGTTCATTGCTAAATTGAAAAGTCAATAATTTTACGATCCAAATGAAATACAATCTGTAATAAAATTTAATCTCATTATACCTATTAATTTGCATAAATATAAATATGTTTTTAAGTGGAACAATAATGTTTTTAATGCGTCCAATTCAGCTATAAAAAGCTTGCTCTAAATAAAAAAAATGCAATAAAAACCCGAAGGGATACTAAACGGTTGATAGCGGTTCGTAAAGTGTATATGTTTGAAGAAGTCCATAAAGGCTTAATAAAAAAAATGCTATTCACTTGACTGGACGAGACGTTGACAGATGGAAGTGCTTAGCGAAAATAAAAGACGAGAGGTGGGGAAGTTCAACCCTTGCATAAGGATTATTAATGCCACTCGAGTGGTGGATGTCACCTCAGCCAGGAGGAGGACCCCATCACCTGGGGTCCCACCTCGAGAGCAATCATTTGTCAACTTAATGATCCGGCAGATCTTGGGGCGAAGAGGGGCCGAAGAGTCTCGGGCATCGCCAACCGAAAAGTCTAACCGTCCCCTTCTGGGGTGCATCGGCTGTGAGGAGTCGCTTCTTTGTCGGAGGGTAATGGTCCGGGTCTGCGTTAGCTGGAGGATCTCGTGTCCTTCCTTTTTTCGACAGGCAGGAGAAACGTAACCTGTCAAACGGGCACGCTACCTACACCAGATAAGTCCTTAAAGTGAAGCAGTCAAACGAGTATACATTTACACCCGATTTGTACCGCACAACGTACGTACTAAATGCATTAGGGCACAGCAGACGATTTGACCAGGTCCAGATACTTATCTATTCATCATAATCCCCTCTTACTTGTTTTCCTCATCTAATCCAGATATTATTTCAAGGATAAGAATATATCATTGATTAGTTATTATTTAGTTGTCATGTACTGTCGAAGTGCAAACAATGGTAAACCCCCAATAATAAATGTAAATAATTATATTATATGAATGAATAAGATATTTAAAAAATATTCACAGTCTGCTTGTGGTTACCTACTCGGATGTTGAAAGTCCAATTCGTAACTTTATTTGAAATATAATTTTTAACCAGCTCACAAATTATTATTTTCCCATTACTTAAATATTATTTGCGAATTAAAGTAATTTGTTGATAGATTAAGAGTGGAAACCTCAATTTTTCAGTTTTTGAGTCATCCCACTTATGTATTATTTGAAATGAGTACTGTATATCCCTGAATGAAAGGTATTTAAAGGAAAGGATTTTATATTTTGCACACTTAATGACATTTGGAACAAACATGTTTCGAGAAATGTAATAATTAATAACATTAATAAAAAATCATTGCATTAAATTCATAGCTTTATAAAGTGAAAAAGGGGCCTGTCATAAATTGTATTTAGAGGGGGCAATGCAATTCTGTGGCATCAACATAAATTAATAACAAAAAATAATAGGGAAGAAGTTAATAGATGGGACTTATGTTATGAGCAATTATTGAGCATATATGAAATGTCTCTGAAGGATATATATATCCTTCAAAGACATTTCATACAATAGTATTTCATACAATTGATTTTTTAGAAATAAAGAAAGTTGAAAAATGATGTCTTAATTTTGTCAAAACGTGACGGTTCCCACTAATAGATTGGGGACATTAAGTTTGCTAAATAACTTCAGAAACATAACTTCAGAAATATAACTTCAGAAATATTGTATGGGATCAACCATCCAAAGTGTACCAACAATTTGCAATTTGACAAAAGTCTATTCAACTTAACATATAACTTAGAATATAATGTATAGAATGGACAATAATAAGAGTTTATTTAAGAAGCAATCAGCCCAACATAAAAATAACCATAAATGATTAACTTTATGAGTTAACAATAAGCAAGGGCGGATCCTGAGGGGATAACAGTAGTAGTAGTATTCCCATTTATTTTAGATATTTAAATTTTTTTGTATTTTCAAAGGAACAGTACAATTACATAGCTGCTAAATTTTTATTTAAAAATAAGAAATTATTATCCTTGCGTTTTTACTGGCCCAGTATAATAAGTATCAATAATATGTTGTGATATTAGCTTCAGTTCCGCTCAAAATAATTCATCTATTTCATTGGTCATTGCTAGAGTTTCCGTTTGTTGTACCATAGTATCCTTAATGTGATCACTTGCGCTTAGCCTGCTTAAAACCTCATGGATATAATTTAATAAGGGATCGGTAAATGGTAGTTAGAGTTGAGCGAAAAAATAGTAAGAAATAGTTTCAGTAGTAGAACTGCACTCCCTGATTCCAATCAGATAGTTTAACTGCAAATGACGTAAAAGACAATTATAGTACCCGATGGTAGAGCTATTTTGTATTTTAATGAAATCACCTCAGCCTCCGTGACCTTTGTATTTTTTTTTTTTTCTATTCGTGCTATATCCAAGACCCCCCCCCCCCCCCCCAAGAATCTCCCGCAGTATTGCACTCTTAGAGCTACTTATTTTCCTTCATTGTTATTTGTTTTTAAAAACAAATTGCAGTTTCAATTCAAATCCATTTTATAAATAAGTAGGTATGATTCATAAGTGGGAATCATGGCTTCGAACTGTTAAGTATCTATTAGTTAACTAAGCATATGAAATAATTAAGGAATGAATTTCTATATAATTAATTACATTTTATGATGGGTCAATTGAATAACTAAATACAATCATTTAAGCGAAAATATTAATTTATAAAAAACTCACTATCTAAATTCTGTTTAAATAAATAAATTGATTAACTTATTTATTTATTTTCATTTCATTTTTTTTTTTTTTATAATATATAATAATATCATAATCTCATGAATTCTAAAGATTGGTGGGAAAAATCAGGTGAATCTTTTTTAAAAATATTTTGCTCAATATCTTGTGCAGTGTTTGTTTGTTTGTTTAACGTCCATTTTTATGCTACTAAGGCTAATTGGACGATGCTACAGTGGGAGTCCTAATTTTTGCCTATCCAGGTATAATTAGGATTGGGATCTTTAACGAGTAATAATAGGCATTATTTTAAACACAGAATGGTTTTGGGATTTTACAATATGGCTGACAGACATCATGGCAATGATATTGTTTTTTTTTTATTTTAGGCAGTTCTGGTCGACTCAGAGATATTTAAATAAGGACAAAAAAAATAAGAGGAAATATTTTATGCTTTCTTAAGTATATTTTTAACGAGTGTTTAGATGGATTATTTTCAAAATTTAAATCCATCAACATTAAAAATTTAAATCCATAAATCATTTTTTTTTTTGGTAACCGTCAAAAAATATGGTAACTCTTAATTAATTTAGGACTGTAAAGGACTTTTGAAATATTACATTGATTCGGTGAAATTCTTGACATGATATTATTATAATATCTATTTTTTTCTTTATTATTTGTTGTTAGATACTAGATAGATAAAAATAAATAAGATATTCCCTATAGTTATTTTTATTTATAAGTTATATATTCATTATCTACGAGAACATATAAAAAATAACACATTATATTGCTATGTTAAGGGACATTAGATGGTCAAACTAAAATTCTTCCGTATTTTTCATTTATCTGTAAAATGTTGACTGATATATAATATTAAATTTATTGTTTACGTTTTTTATATTTACTCAATTATTTTTTTTTAAACTAGATACATGTTATTATAACTATTTCCGTTGCTTGTTAATAATTCCTCAACGATTAGTAAAAACTTTTTGTGTTTTTTCTTGTACCTAAAACGTGCTGTTTATTTAAAGTATTTGTGTTGACTTTTCTATTGTGGTCGAAGCAGTTGAGGACTCCTTTTGTTGAAGCGGTTACAAAAGCCCCCTGAGAAGATACACCACTAACGACTTTAGGATGAACAGACCGCGGAGGCCGACAGACAGACAGACAGGACACTATTAATCTAACTATTAGCGAACGAGGGGTGCTTTTTGGAGTATCCAACATTAATCTTTTAGCCAACGGATTGTTTGGACCGTCTCAACATCACCAACAGCTCCGTTTTTGTAATGGTCAAAACGGCTAGGGCATCTTCGTTCGCACAATAAATGGTCCTATTAAAGTTGGTATAAGATAAAATAACATTTAATTAGATAAAAAAAAAAACTAATCGCTTATATTCATGGGTATTCCTACAAAAAAAAAAAAATCGTAGGGAATATTTATCTAAATAATAACAGAAAATATAACAATTCAAATACCTAGGTAATACTTTATGAGACAATTTGTAACAGATTATATGCGTAAATGTATTCCAACTATATTTTTTTCGAAATTTCGGTGGAGAGAATTCATCCCCAATATCTCCCCTTAGTCCTCCCGTCGTTCAATCAATGCATCTATGCTTAAGTATTCGGAGTTTAATCAGGAATCAAACAATTCGGCAAGTTTGTATTATTAAATATTATAACCTAACACGCATTTAAATTTAGCATTGTATGAAGTTTAGTGCTACAATCGATCACATTTTTTTTATTTCAAATATTATTCGGGCTTGTCAACAATTAGTAAAAAATCTGGTAATTATGACAGGCATAACACGATGACAGGCACTTGTAAGGAAAGTACCTAGCAGAAGGTACCTCTTCCATGGCTTGATCCAATTACTAGTATTGGTTAAATCCGGAGATCCTTCGTCCAACGCCTTTTTAATCTCTTCTTCGTATTTATTTGTTCGTCATTTGCCATATCTCTTACAATACCGATATTATGTCAATGTAATTTATTTAAACAATGTGAATTTATATCATTATAGATTTTCTGTTTGAAAATGATGTTGGTAGCTTTAAATTGCGTTACATATTCAATCCCTTTATGAAGTAAATCAATTTTACATTGAGCAAATATCAATCCAAAATAAAATCTATGTTTCTTCTAAATTTCACTTTTTCATTGGCACTTAAACAGTTAGAATCAGTTAAGGTTGTCAATAAGTCTGATTTTGGAATTTCACGCATGAGGAATACGAATGAATGAGTATTATTACATCCCAGATTATATTTAAGTCGTTTTCTCATTTATATCAGATAGCGTATAAAGATAAAATATTTTAGTATCTAAATTTAATGATACATCTTCGAAACTCGGTTGAGTCTGAAACTGAGCTATAGTTCGCCTTATCCTGTTTGATTTATATAAACGGAAACACCTTAACAGATTTACAGTTTCCCGCAAACCTACTATAGTTTATTTCCTTGTTTGAAGTTCGCCTATAAATCAGATGTGTCTACCTGGTCCTATCTAAAGCCCCTTTAACACATATAGGTCTTATCAGGTCCAATTTACGCGTATATCGCCGTCCGATATGACAATGTAATAAATAATAGGCCTATATAGAATACAATACAAGAAAGAAGAATAGGATGAGGCTGTTTTGGGTTAATCGGAGCTGAGCTAAAGGTTAGTTGGGCGAGATGTAGATCTGGCTACCGTGGGAAGGAGAGGGAACCGTGTGGGTGGTGTTTAATTGACAGAGCCCTTTCTAGTGTCAACTCTACCTGTCTGTCTTGTTTACAGCTTCAATATCTGTTCTCTTTCTTACACATAGTATACATACACCTACTTCACTTTATTGTATATTATTTATTATTATGTAATTGAATGAAAGCGAAATATCTAACTCCCCCTGTAGGTTACAACGTTTTAGCTTAGACCCTCATTAAATAGCCCACTTACCATTCGCCCTACTACCTTCAGTATTACTTTCTATCTTAATGCGAACCTCAGCCGCTAATATTGTTTTTTCTTAAATTACAGTAAAAGATGAGTTAAGGCATTAACTTTCAAATCCATTAAAAAAAAAAAAAAAGAAATAGAACCTTCTGCCGAATTCAAACCTCTTTTTTTTCAAACTAAAACTTACTATTAACATGTACCACTGGTAGCTCAAATACAAATACCGTTTTAATCCTCAATTTAAGAAATCTTTAACGTTTGATATTTATTTCATAAATATTATAATTTTGACAAAAGCTCGACTCCTACATGCTATATTTTTACATGATAACTTAATATTTAAAAAAATGATAATATCTTATAATTAATAATTAACTATTAATAGTTAGTAATATATTATTTAGTACAAGGGAATTTAATTAAATCTACATAAAAAAATGACAATATAGTAACTTTATTTGGCTTTACTGACATTTTCGCTACTTCTGACTTTTCTTTATTTATTCGTTTGATAAAAAAACTTCTCTTTCATCTCTGTCACTTTCATTTTTATCGGTTGTTGCTAAGGGAGTATTTAATCAACCGCATTTCAACATACTAGTATCTGATGTAAAATCAAAGATTCATATCATTCCCTCATCATTGAGTGCACAATAGTAAGAACCTTGTAAAACCAACTAAGTACTAATTAATCAAAAATCTATTTTACCCTTTTATTAAAAATTCGTTAAAATAATAAAAGCAATAGTTATTACTTAATTAAAATTCTTTCTTATTTTATATTTTTTGTTTTATTTTTCATGTTTTAATAACCAATAGTAAGATACCATCAGTTAGTGATAATTTTTTACTGATTGTAAGCACTAATATTCCTCGTTAATAAATTTTTATTTTTGAATAAGGTTCTACCCCATATACAACTACATATTGAGGTAATATGTCATACTTATATGTGAAGAGAAGACTAATAGTTTTAAAAATATACTTATAGAAATACAAATTTTTTGGTTTAGTTTTGAGGCAACCAAAATCTTTTGAGTATTAAGCTATGTAATTTTTTATTTTAAAGAAATAATACAATCCGCCACACAATCGATCACGTTAATATTCGAGCTCTAAAGACACATTCACACACTAACTATACAAAATTATACATATAAATAAAATAATTTAAAAATACAAATAAAATGTAAACCTCCAAGAAGGTAATAAACAAAATAAATATAAAATGCTATATAATTAGTCTTATTTACTTTAATTTGCTCTCCTACTTAAATTAAAAATTTATATTTTTCTTAATTGTGAACTGGCATCGCTAACCAAATTATATATCGCCAAGTGATTACCTATAACAATCGACATTTGGTGAGATAATTAAGGTTTCACTGATAAAACATGTTTTGACGGTACCGCTTGGTTGATAAAGTGTTTGGACAAATTTGGAATTGAAATATGCCATCCCGACTTATCCGTTATTCTCGGAATTAACTGATCTCGGATCAGGATTAAATCTGGAATAAATGAGCAGAGAAGATGGTATAATGCGAAGATAAATGGGAAATGACAATGAAATATTTCAGCATGGTAATCATTAAAACTGGAAAAGGTTTTAAATAACTTCGTTTATTATCAATTTTTTAACTATATACCCCCTTTCAAATGATTAATTATTAGTAGACCTATTTAATAGTTTTCTTTATTTTTAGGAAAAGATTCGACACTTAATGTTCCGAAAAGTTTAATAAATGACTTAAAATTTATTTTTTAAATTCAGGCTTAGGTAACTTGAAATCTTTTAAAAAAAAAAACATTTTTAATAGAATGTTAAATAATTTTAAATTTTTATGTATTTAATATACACGTAAGGAGAAAATAAAAAGACTTAGCAAAAAATATTGCTTTTAGTTCATATAAGAGAAACATCTTAAATACTCACATAATGCTACAATTATTTATATTTATTTACAGCAGGTATATCAATGTTTCATTAGTAAAAAAAAAAAAAAAAATCTGCTGATTGTCGATATTTTGTTGTACATTTGGTGAGGATTTATAAATGGAGTAATTATCACGATTTTCCAAACCCATTAACCTTGACTTGATTGTACTAATAGCATCCAGTTAAAACCCCACATCTACCATATTACAAAAACGAAACCACCGCTATGTTAAAATGGTAGTAGTGCGGTCATGATCAGGATCATCGTTTCCAAGCATGTCCCATCTTTACCTCGCTAACTCAATATATATGTATATGTATATATATATGTATATGGATTAAAACCCAAAACAGCCAAAGTCCTTGGATACAATAATAAAACAACGGTAGATCTCTTTAGATTTTAGAAAACACAAATATATCCAGAAATTTGATATCAGAACAAAGGAAATATAAGAAAAACTAAGTTAAAAGTTGAGTTGGCGTTAATAACCCAACCAGCTTAACGCTATTAAACCCAGACAAATAAACACACATAAAATATCCCTGAAGTGAGTTGATTCCCTTCAGATAGAGGCTGTTCAATTATTCATAATTATCACTTATATAAATATATATGTAGGGACGAGAGCTCTTATGATAAGCGCTCAAGAAGAGTATGAGGAACTTAAGCGTATCCCCACAAGTGGCTGTGGGACAATATCCCAGGGCTGAATATTAAAGGAGTTATGATAGCCTGCTCCCCCGGGTAACAATGCAGTCATGAAGATGTTTATGTAAATACGACAAGACCGCAAGGGGCAGGTCCAAATAAATCTATTGCGCCCCTCGCAACAATGCGCACCCGATATATACAATATACCTCTTTTGTTTTCTCCTCATTGTCGTCCGGTCAACCGTTTTCAAGTTTTTTTTTTATTTATCGTTTCTTTTTAATATGCTAGGTACGTCTCTATTTCCGGTTGGCCCCTTTGTCGTTTATCGCCAGGAAGTAACCGATGTTTCAAGGGTGTCGGGAGCTACGTGATTATTATTCATAGAGCACCCTGCGTCTTTACAATTGTATTATAATATAACTAAAAAATCAGTGAGATTTTTCGAAATGAAATTTTTATTCATTCTTAATTTAGTGTTATCTATTTATTTAAATTTATTTGTTGTATAGGAACGAATGAGTATATTGGAAATATTGATAAAGGTGCATCCCATTCAGTGTACGTTAATGAACATATCAAAACTTTAGGATCAAATAAAAATATTGACAAAAAATTGTTTCCAAATGCAGTTTCACAACAACTTAAAAAAATTAAAACAAAATCCCTTTCCCGTCCAGACTTTTTTAATTCAATGTAGTAAGCCGATTTATCTTTTTGTTAGGCAAACTAGGTCCTTGATTTAAACTTTTCATTTATAAACTTTTCATTTATTTAAGGCTTGGCCAATAGTTTTGTCTAAACCAAAATATATAAATAATATGAATGGTCTAGATTTGCCATACTGTACTCTGATCACGCCAGAGCGTGGAATTATAGGAATTTCCTTATTTTAGAATTTAATACTTAAGCTATAGCGACTCTATAAATGGACGAAAATGCCCTGGCTAATGAGTATAAAAATGTTGTAAGAAAAATAAAAACTCTACAATAAATTAAAAAAAATCTTAAAAAATAAAGAAAGCTATTAACAAATTTAAATGTCTGGTATCAAATAATGCTGTTTTTTTAGTTTTAAATAGTTTAATTGATTGCACCATACATCAATTACATAGATGTTTCACCATATGTTCCTTGTTTGAAACTAATTTCCCTCTGACATTATTCAATTTCAAAATGAAGTCTGAGGGAAAACTTAAATTAAGTAAAATCCCAAACACGCACAAAATATTCTGCTAGACTATTGCTTAGAATTGGCCAATAAGGAGTATTCAGTCCCATAAATCCGCAGGTAATTGCTCAACTTTACAAATTTCTACGACTCCCGAGTTGTGATTTAAATTGCACAGTTTCCGACCTCGTTAGAAAGCAGATGGCGCTTCCAAAGAGGGATATAATCCTGGATGGTCCCAGCCAATCAGCCGTCCCTGTTTGCATCGCTACTTCACTGTCGGCAGCGTGTCTGTGGTATCCGCTGAAAAATGTGACAGGTTAATTGTTTAGATGTTATAGATAGCGGTTTCAATAGGTCAATATCACCTTTCGGTTTGGTGCTCCGGGCCGGATTCCTTCCGTCAAATAGATCTCAGTCCAATTAGCCTTCGGGCTGTGCCTTCATCCAGGGGCTTGTAAAATGTCTATTAAATACCAATGAACCGCGCTACCTACCGCTCCCTCACTAAACGCTGAACCTCTCTCGCCTGAATTATATTTGTGAATTTAATGATTCGCCTTCTTAGTTCTCTATCATCCAAATTTTTCTCTTATCGGTCTTATTAATTATCTCAAAATTAAAAAAATAACGAAGTTTTTATTGATGATGACATGAAATCATCAAAATGGCGTTGTAGGTTTATTCATGCAAATTTTATAAATAAAATTTTAATTATATATATTCATATAAAATTGTGTGACCATTGTTTTCAACAGTTATTATAAATTTATAAGTTTTAATACTTCTAATGGTAGTTGTTTAAGAACTACGCGAAAAATTTTGCTAAGCTAACCCTTAGGATATTGAATTTAATTTTTATTTATGAAAATAATTGGATTTTAAATATAAGAGGTTATGAAAACTTTCCAAAAATTTCTTTGTTTTTTTTTTTTTTGTAGACTAGACTAGGCAGGTTCCCTCCCCATTGTATGTACCTACCCTTTAACCTACAGCACGCGCCCTATATACGTCACCTGTGACACGTGATGAATCGACTGTATTATACGAGTAGCGTGCAATAACTTGTACCCCTTCTATTCTACTAATATAGTATAAAAAGGAAATAAAACAGCATTGGAGGATCGAAAAAAAAAAAATGATTATTCAGTTTTATACTCTTGATTTAGATTTTAATTTTATATTTAAACTGTTTTTTGTATCATATCATATTCTTAAATTAGGAAAGCCCCAATAGCAATAGCATTGCTAAAGATAGTTTTAGTATAAGATTTGTTCAAATTCTTTATGCTAAGATAAGTATTACAATGTTGTCGTTTTTGTGTTCTAATTGATTTAACTTCAAAATGTAGTGTTCAGACTTTTTTTTTTTTTACTATTCAAAAGATATTTTTAGGATGTATAGACTTCCTAAAGCAGACAATTTAATAATTAAAAGAATTCCCTAATATTTAGAGGATACTAGGAAAAAGGAAGAATAATGTTTCTTCCTCATTCTTTAGATGGGAAAGTAATACACTGGTATCATATTTAAAATTTAATATAGATTAAGAAGCCGGATGTAGAATATTAATTATAGTGTTATGAATTGTATAGAATAAAAAAGACAAGACGGAAAACGGAGTATTTGAGAGAGAAGGATGTGAAATAGAAATTTACATTCACCATCCAAGAGAGCCGGGGAATCCTTGAAGATCTACAGAGACAGAAGGGAACGAAGTAAAAGTTATCCGTGGCACAAGGGTCGCACTCCCACGCCTCGTTTATTGTTTTATCGTTTTACTGGTCCAGATCCAGTTTATTGTAGTGTTGTACGTGACGTAGGGGGGAGCATACCAAACAGGGCGGCGGGGCATAAACTTTACGGTGCCTCATGATGTTCAACTTCTGATCAGCCGCGATCCTGCTAAATCACTCACGGTATCTCATTTATCTGCTAGAAGGTTCTACCTTCCGAGATATCTTCTCGGAGGAGATATATACATAATATGTACGGTGGGGTCGAAAATTCTCCCCGGTTTCTTTAAGTAATAATTAATCAGGTTTTTATATATATAAATATCGGATATAGTATTTAAATATAAAAATTAATAAACCTTTAAAAATTTAGTAAAATAAAAGCTCATCTCGTATTATTTATTTCAAGAAGAAGAAGAAGAAGAAAATAATTTTTATTCTAGGACATCTAGTACCCTAAGAATAACAGAACGTGGTCAAATCCAAAGCCATTTGTATGGTTAGTTTAAAAGAGAAGTTAATTTTAATTTAATTAGTGCAAAATATTTTATACTGCAAAAGAACGTTCCCTATTGTTCAAATTCCATCAATCAGAATTGAGGTAAAGAAAAATATTACCTATATATAAAAAAAAATAAAAAATAAAATAAGGGGTAACCTGTGGTTTAGTGGTTATCATGGCAACCTACAATACTAAAGGTCGCGCGTTGGCGTCCCGTGGTGGCCCTAGGATTTTTAAATGGAGTAAAAAATCCTCGGCTATGCCGTCCCTCGGATAGGACGTAAAATGGAGGTCCCGAGCCTGTGCGATGTCAGGTACTCGTTAAAGATCCCTATCCTAATTTTACCTGGATAGGCAAAATTTATGACTCCCACTGTAGCATCGTCCGATTAGCCTTAGCAGCATAAATGGACGTTAAAAGAACAAACAATGAAAAATTAAACCAAAATAAAATTAATCTAAGTACTCATGCAGTTTTAAGTTTATTTAGGTCATTGTTTTGTCTACATTAAACAATAATAGATTCAGGATTATAAAGTACCAAATAACTATCACAATTCATATATCTTAAAATATTGTTAAACACCATTAAACAGGTATAACATTTTTTATTTTAAAAATATCGCATTTTTTTATTAATTTACAGCTTTTCAGTCTAATTAGCCATTTTCGAACTTAAATGATAAAAACATGACAACTAGAATTTGAAAAATTAAAATTCTTGATATATTTGGCCACAAAAGTGTCGTCTATTATAATATAAAAGAGTATTAAGACAGTAAAATGTTCGCCTATTCGGACACCTTCATGGCTTTATTTTCAAAAAAGCTCTTTTCTTTATCACTTTAAAGTTTATATTGTAATCTTTCGACACTAACCGTCATTTCCTTTTTCGGAGGGCAAAAAATTAATAATCAAACTTTAATAAGAAAAATAAATAAAAATACTTTTTTAATAAATATTTTTTTGTTTCGCAGAAGTTTTTTATTGGATTTTTTTTTTTTGGTATTTAAGTAAAAATGTAATCACAAAAGCAAAAAGGTAAAGCTAAGTAGATGTTTCTTTTTGGTAAAAGTTTTGTCTATTTACTTGCATTAATAAAATATTCAGTGGAATTTTTATGGTCTTTTAAATAACCTTAATTTAATTTTTTTATTATTAATTAAAATAATATTTACTTTTAACTGTATTAAATACTAATAGATTTATTATTATTCTTGTTTTAATGCAAATAATAAGCCATCTAAAACGAATATTTCTGGAATAAATAAGCGCTTTGAAAACTGCAATATACAAATAAGTTCAGCCTGTATCACAATTATAATTTGTAACTGGGCATTCCATATGTCTTTTTATTTCAATGGATAGATAGGTCTATTAAATTATTCACTTTTTTTTTTTCTTTTATAATTGGAAAGAGAAATAGTATATACTGTAAAATAATAAAAACATTTTTATTGCTGAAAGAACTGAGGAATGTGAATGTTAAGATTAATATTTATCAACTTTTTAATGTAAAAAATACTTGAAAGGATGATGAAGTCATCATTAGGAAAAGTGTTTCATTAAAAAAAAAAAAAACATGCTATGAGAAATTAGTTTTATTGGTTCAATTAACTTATTACTTCACATTTAGAGATGAAGATTTAAGTAATATATTATTTCCTATTCTTAGGATATAGCTTTAATATTTAAAAAAAACTTACATCAATTAAAAAAAAGAATAAAAAATTATATCTTAACATAATAGCTTCGTTGTCTTGGCCTCTGTTCTTATCCTTGAAAAAATTAACATGGTGTAAATGAACTTAACATCAATTGCATTTTTATTTTTTTGCTTAATTTCAAATACTTGGAGGATTCCTCAGCCGTTACAATCAACTTGCCTTCATATGTTTCGATACCGATTAATCGATTTAAAATAATATTGCTAATTGGTTTCTTATATTTTTTATTTTACCCACATATTTTTAATTATAATGATCAGGTTATGTTGCAGGATTAATAGTCAATTGTTAGTATAATATTTCTATTGTACGTTTTTTTTTTATCTTACGAATATTAGGAACATGGTTAAGGTGTTGTGGTCATAAATCGAAATCATCAAACCAGCTTTTTCATCTGATACATTGATGGATCAGGTACCCACTCGACAGAGGCTTGGTCTCAGGATAGCTCAATGGCAGATTTAGAAGAAAACTTTAATGTACTCTCAACCAATTTCGAATAAACCTTTTCCTGTGGCAGGAAGTATTTCTGTATCGAGCTCCCTGCATTAATAATTATTTAAATCATCGTTTAGGATAGAGCAGCTGTCATAGCATGTTTTGGTAAATTACTATTAGTTCTCCAAGCATAACTCAGTGTTCCGGCTATGTGATGTTAAATAAACAAACAGTAATTACATAAATTAAAAAACAAATAATACTAATAATCCAGTAAAAATACTTGTTTAATATATATTAGATTGATAAGTGATTCACTCTCAGAGCTACGATTGTTTTTTCTTTATGATCCAATTAAAAGCAAAATATCACTTTTAACATAGGTAATAAATTTCGAAACATGTGAAATAATAAATAAAGGAAAGTGTAACATCTGACGCTCATGTTACGATATCTCCACCACAAGATCATGTTCGCTATTTTATGAATCAAGCGTATTTCTCAACGATGATCATGAGGAAACGATTCCAATTCCTACTCGCAACCAGATTTCTGAGTTGTTTGTACAAAACCACAATAGATCAGGTATTTCCTTTAAAAAAAAAAAAAAAAAAAAAGAAAAGAAGAAAAATGAGGTTTTTTAATACCTGTGAGTAACATTGAAGAATAAATATTTTTGGTAATAGAAATATAATAATTAAACGTGAGCAATGAAGTTGAACATACGATCATATATACGGAATTAATACATATGAATGAATAGGTGTATAGAGTACTTAAAAAAAAATTACCAATCAATAAAATAAAAAAAATCAAATAATAATAACCTGTATATGAATAGCAAAGTAACAAAATATTTCCCGACACTTCTTGAAAGTTGAATATATCCTTACATCAGTATTTCATAAGGCCACGTAAGAAATCATCGTAAGGTCAGAACTCTTAAGCAGTAAATGTAAAAAATGAAATTGTTTCTTCACCTTGTTTCGTTTCGCTTAAATGAGAGCAATATTCTGGTATATTTTTTTTTATTACTCGGTGGCATAAGAAGTCGTGATTGTTGGTTATTGTCAGAAAAATCCTTGTTGGACACGGAGGATTTTCAACTAGCAATTCGGGGTTGAAAAATTCTACGTTAAAATTTTAGAATTTTTTTTAAAAAGTTAATTAGGTACATGTCTTTTCCCCAATCCTGTTTTTGGTCTTTATACTTAGTAATAAATTTTTCGGGAGATGAAAAAATAAATATTCTATATAGGTATGTGAAAGTATTGGAATATAATAAAAATCTGCCTTGCATTTTACAAGTTTCTTTCTTTCTATCTTATTATATACTTGTAGTTCTTAAATTTTTCGAACACTAGGAAATTTTCGATAATTTGCAGAATAAATTATCATAATTAATTGTTTTGTTCACACTTTCTAGGTTTGAAATGGTTCAGGTAAATGTAAAGATATGCCTTCGGGGGACGCAGACAACGCGTCTCTTATCTCGTCTGTCAGGCTTGTTTACAGTAGACGTTGGCGTGTGTTATTAAGCAATTATCGTGCCAGATTTACTTAGTCGTATGCTAATATCAATGTTTTCTAGAATAAATAAAACTTAACCAGAAAATAATTATCACAATTGTCCACCGAATTAGACCCATGACACAATACTGTATAGTTTACTTTTAGCATCATATGTTATCTACCTATTTTCACGCGTCATCATCAGGCAGATATTTTTATAATTAAAACTATTTTTGTTTGATTAAATTCCATTTTCGTGTAAATATCTGTTTCTACTTTTTTAAATATAGTAGTTAAATTATTATTGTTTTAAAGTATATTTCAACTTTTAGGCCTCTCCTAATTAAAGGTGTAAGTAAGCCTTTCGTTTATTTCTAAGTTGATTTAATTTTATAGACCAACTAGCTTATTTTTAAATGTACTTTTTGTTATGTTGAAAATTTTATATCATGTTCATTTAGCACTTCAGAAGTTATTTATCAACTATATATACGTATATATATAAACCCTTTCTTGGAAAAACCACATCTCTAATATCTCCCGTCGTACCTTTTCTACCTTGAAGCAATTGAATCATCTCCGTAAACTTCTTCCACTTGAAACCCGTAGACTTCTCGTCACTTCCCTGATATTTCCCCACTTTGACTATTGCTGTACGGTATATGGGGGTATCTCCGGGGATCTTGAAGCAAAAATAAAACGTCTGATTAATTGTTTCGTACGATTCATCTTTGGGATCCCAAGAGACGTCTCCATCTTACCTTTTTACGAAAAGTTAAAGTGGCTATACCCTTCCAACCGTCGCAAATACCTCCTGGCATCATTTCTTTACCAAGTTATTCGATCTCGCCGTCCTTCTTATACGCTCGAACTCCTTCAGCCCAAATCCTCAATTCATTCCCGCAATACCCGGTCCAGGCCTTCAGATATGTGTATACCGGCCCACCGAACGTCAGCATTCGAATGATCTTTAATATTCAGGTCCTCATCCGTATGGAATTCTATTCCCCCTTTTATTCGTCATTCCAACACCCTCCCTACCTTCAAATCCCGCCTGTACAATCACTTCCTATCAATCCAGTTTCCCGAAAAATTGTAAACTTGTAAAAAACTTCCAATTCGGAATCCAAATTTTTAAACTTTAATTATTTTTCAATTCAAGCTCTGTTCATTTTATTTATAGTTATGTATATACGTGCACATTTAAGTAGTGCAATGCCAGTTATGTTTGCCAATTATTTTTATGTATTATTATGTTTGATCTTAGCACAAGAAGTTTTCTTTATAATTTATGTTTATATTATTCTTCCAATTTGTTTTATTTTAATCTTGATCTAAGGCTTTTAAGCCCATAAAATGTATAATATAATTTTGTCCCGAAGGGACTTGTCACGGAACAATCTAATAAAGAATTTATTTATTTATTTATATTATTACATACATGAGTGTTACTCTCAATCGTTATCCTTATTTTATTTTTTGTGCTATTTGATAATAACACAGTCTCGAAACTACTAATTAAAGATATTTATATTAAACGCGAATGATCAACTGTTAATAAATAACAATATTTACGATTAAATTTATTCTTTTTATATTTTTGTAGAAAAAAAAATACATTATAAAGTTTAAAGAATCTCTTTTTAAAATTATTATCATTTTATTTATTCTGAATTTTAACAGATCATACTGGTCCGTTCTTAGTCAGACAGTTACATATCACAATTGACGCATAATTAACTGTAACAGGTTTCTTACCAGAGCATAAAAGGAATCTCAGCATAAAAATTTTACTAACCAGTTTCGTCCGAAAGGTAAAAATAATGGGGTTTTCTTTCTATTTCTATGTTACTAATTTATGATAGGTAAATTTAAAAATTATTTCCCTTTGGAGACCCTATTTTTTGGAAACGCACCTCTGGTACATTAGGAAGTCAAAAGTGAAAAAAGTAAACCATCCCTCTTTATTTTTTAAATGTTACTTTTACATTCCTTTAATCAATACCATTCAATTAAAACATTTTAAAAGCTGTTAAAAATGTGAAACACTAATAATTTAGTGTGAATATGCAAACTTCATATTTCAGAAGGTGCTAACAGAAATAAAACATTTAAAATAAATATATTTTTTTTTTTTTGTGAGCTTCAAAATTCAAATATGCAATTCATATCCCATCCCATAATCGTTCAAGATGCCTAAACACTGTGCAAATCTCACCCTCGAACCGATAATTTCCTGAACATTGCCGTATCGTATTTCCGTAATGAATAAACGCATCCCCGAGACATAATGAGTTAGTAAGCTTCCCATAGACTTAAGAAATAATTGCAAAAGCTTTTGTGGAATTCTTGAAAGTTTTTCTTATACATATCAGGCACTTTTAAAGATTCTTAAAGAAGAATCGGACTTATTCAAAGACGCTGCGGATAATAGTAATAGTAAAATGGTCGTTTGAAGCCATTAATGTCTTCTTCTTTTATTTAAAATTTTTTTTCCGGCCTTGACATTTGTTTCCCTACTCATCGGAGTAACATCGCGAACAAGGCTGCTTCAACAATATTCAATAATACCCGTCACTCATCAATATACCCGCGGGTCTTTATTCAAATCTTCATGGTCGTGAATTTTTTTTCTTTTTTTTTTTTTATGACAGAAAGCGGTTGAGAACTGCAGTCATTCAAGGTGAGAAGCCAAGTAACTTCTTCTACGATTTAACATGTCTTTTGAAATCGGTGTCGTCGATGTTCATGAAAAGTATGATTCGGGGTAATTGCACAAGCTTTATTAAGTTACCATGATATCGGCAGAATCAAAGATCATTATCCACAACAATTACTTCAAGCAATGTAGATATAGATTCTTTACTTTGTTTTGACCATAAACTATAAACCGATAATCTTAAAGATGATTTTCGACCGGTGTATCCAATTTAAGCGCAATGTGAGACACCAGATTTTAACACACGATTTATTTGTTTTTATATCCTCTTCGATCTTTATACTTTTCAATAGAATGGCATTTTACTACTACATTCCGCATCTAACTTGATTTTTTTTTTTTTTTTAAAGTACACATACTTACTGATATGTATTTCTTTAACAAAGTATAACACTTTATTTCAAATTTACCAACAAATAAATAGTACCTTCAAATGGTTACCAATAAAATAATAACTAATATTAATAACATAATAAAATATATATAAGACATAACTGTCAAGATAACAAAACACATATTACTTGATCCCTTATCATAATGTCGGTCTAGAAACTTTTGGGAATTCCTTCGAAAATCCGGGTTTTCCCCCAAGACCAAGACCGCACAAAGTATTCGGTTTATCCCAAAGTCATGACCCACCTTTCAGTAACTGTCCAACCATTATTTGAGAGAGCGTTGAACTTTACAAAGATATGAACATTCCATTAGTAAATTTATATAAATATTTAAAGAAATATTATCAGATAGATTTATAGGTGCAAATCTATCTGAAATAAATATAGATTCTTATAGGTGCAACGTTTGCGGAATATTGTCCTTAAATTATGTTAATTTTCTTTACTTTTAAATATTTTATTGAAAAAGACACAGTCTTCCACACTCAAGGGCATTTAGTAACAGTGATCCAATGATACATTCATACATTCAAAAACAAGTATAGAAATAAAAAAGAAAGAAAGATAAAATAAAATAAATACAAATGGGTAAAAAATTTATGTAAATGTAATCCTATTTACAATATATAATTTTCTTAGAATTTAAAAATAATTTTAGGAAAGATTAATCATGTGCGAACGATGACACTGGCATACTTAAAAGCAATGGGCGTCATTTCGAACCATTGTCCATTCCTTCAGTATTGCTCCCCAGGTCAGCGTTCCTCTTGAAGTTTTACGTCAGTGGAAGAGATGCATGCTTTAAATACAATAGAACTCTCCGGCCAAAATAAATCTAAAATGGATTGAGAGCCGTATAACAGGTCCTTGTTTCTTTATTTATAACATAATGGCCTGAAGAGCGAATACTAACTATTATTTTGAATTAAACAGCCGGAACACTGAGTTGTGCTTGGAGAACTAACAGTAATTTAGCAAAAAAACTGAATTCAGTTTCAGTACTTTTCAGGATTAAAAAAAAAAAAAAAAAAAAAAAAAAAAAAAAAAAAAAAAAAAAAAAAAAAACCTCGTGCAAGGAGGTGATTTGACCGTGATCAGAACATACAAATATATGAATAGTGTTATAATTTTTTAAATAAGTTTATGTTGACTTTCAGTTCTTCTTTGACATAATTCATTATACCTACGTCCGGAAATTTGTCCTAATTAAATTAATTTTTTTAACTATTTATTTAAAAAATTCTTTTTTTTTTTTTTATTTATCGCCTATACCAAAAGGGTCATTGCCGTGAATCACTAATTTTTAGATTATATCGTATTAACCGGTGGTCTTCAAGAACAGAAACAATGTATGAGATTCTTTGTTCATCTTCCCCTAGTACCTTTTTCAATGATCTATAAAGTTTAATTTTCTATCCCATGTTTTTCATATTGAGGACATTCTAGTATCAAATGTCTTACGTTTCGTGAAGTTTTGTCGCATTTTTCACACGTTGGTGCTTCAAGCCTGGCAACGGCCGATTGTATGTCGGTAAAGCACTTCTTCTGCAAATTGTATTTCAATGTTTGCATATATCTATGATTTCTGCTAATTTACTATCCATGCTCAGCTTATGCTTCTACCATTACATCATTTGCGTTTTCTTGGCATTATTATTCCCAGCCGTCTAGGTAATCATTATTCTTTGACTTTCCCCATTTCTTCTGGGTGGGGCTGGATGGTTCTTAAGCCTGGGGAAATGGTTCGAGGTGTTCTGACCTTAATACCAGGTCTAGGGTTATGATGCATTGATAAAATTGCTGTATCGTCAGCGTAAGTTGCAGTCAAAATTTTAGAGTTGGTAGGTATATCGTGAGTATATATGATGTAAAGTATCGATCCCTGCGGAACTCCTGCTAAGATTGGTCGGATTGAAGAAATCTCTGACCCCTGCCGTATAGAGAAGAATCTGTCGGAGAGGTAGGATTGGAGTATAAGGTAGTATGTGTGGGGTATAAGGTAGTATGTGTTCCAGATGTATTCACTATTGATTTCTTTAGCTTTGAATAATTTACTTCTTAATTCACTAATTATAGTAACTTTATACAGTTCAGGCCCACAGCAGTAAATAAAATGAAAATATGAGAAAAATTCCCATCAGATGAGGAGAAAAAAGATTCTTGCAATAACCAGTTTTAAGTTAAGGATAATTACAGTTTAGAGGTTAGTTAGGTTCATTTAAGTATAAATCGAGTCTAACTAATTAACACTCCAGTAATTGGTAATTAACAGGTTGTAGAATGTAGTAACGGCTCAATAAAGAGCAAGGTTGGCTGCCTTGCAAAGCCACGATTAACAAGGAATTTGCTCACTTAATTATAGTTGTAAAAGTTATATTACTGGAATGAATTATAGTTTCTACTTAGGTATAAGAAGACGGTTGGGGTTCAATGAGCAATCTAAATTTTATAAAGTTTTACATTTAAATGTTTAATTTTAAATAGCTTATGGTGGTGCGCTTGGGGACAACGAAAACCGTATTACTAATCTAAATCAATGCATTTAAATAATTAATACATTTCAACATTGTTTTAAGCTTATAAAAATATTCTTTATAAACCTTATAATAAGTAATTATTAAAAGTAATTATTTTCTTCTTCTATAAATTAGACAGAAAAATGCTAGAATCAATGAAAGAAAGAATCAGAATATTCATTTTCTGCCTGATTACTAGTACTTTAATTTTTTTTTTTTTCCGTTTTCTTTAAAAAATAAAAAATCAAACCCTATATAAATAAAAATTGGCCATTTAATTTGACAAGTTTTATTTCCAAATTACAAAAATTAAGCGTTGTGGTTTATGAAATGTATTACCTAATAAATTTTAATCTTTTAAAATTAAAATATCCAATTAATAAGTTTAGTCATACACTGATCGGCAAGAATAGGGACACAAGTTGAAAATTAGTAAAATCGGTTTTTTTTTATGTGCTAATGCACTAAAGTAGGTACCTACAGTAAATTTTACGGTTAGCAAGGGAAGTGTCATAATTATATTAGCAATGGTGTTCATTATCTGTTAAAAGTTTTCTATCTTTAAATAAATATTGTAGCAATGAAAATGTAAACCTTTCTTCTGATTAGTTTTAATCTTTTTTTTTTTTTTTTCCGACGGTTTAATGCATAAAGACCGCATTTCTAACAATGTAAAATAAGTTTATTATATTTAGAAAAGTGAAACCAGCGTGTAAGAGTTGATTTTCCAACGCTAACCTTCGCCTGCCCTCCATCAAGAAGTGCAGCACAATAATCGCTTAGGTGAGTGCCGCTGATGGCTGGTACAGAGATCCGGGGCTAAGATCCCTCTCGTTAGGATCGAACTCTCTCCCATCGATTCCCACAGCCAGGTCGATTAGTATGTGTGTGTGGCCGGCTCACGCGGCTTCCATATTCAGCTCTTAATAATTAAACTAATTAATGTTGAGAATTAAGCTTTCTGTGTGGTCGGGATGGCGTCGCTAAATTGGATAGAGTTTGGCTACTCATGTTTTTACACCATCGATCTTCGATTTCATTACTGTCTTAAATAGAAGTGCTCACCCCCCACCCTCAACGACAATTGCAAAATACCTACCTCTCTATGAAGAACTTTAAACTGGTTTCCTCTTTTTAAAAATACTACAATTGTAAGTAAATTTAAATAAAATTGATTAAATACTTTTCCCTTGTTGTTTTATACTGCTCCCCCCCCCCCCCCGACCCGCCCCCACATTCACATAAAATTCAGTGTACTGTAAATATACTCCTCATCTCCCTTAAAAACGTTAATGGTCCAAGGTATGTTTTTTCAACTCCCTCCAGATCTCGAAGGCGTAGAAATCAGAGCAGGATCGGTGGACTAGCGTTGACGAGCTGGTGTCGCCATCTGTTGGCCGGTTTCTTTAATAACTGGAGTTTTTAAAAGAATAAACTGGGATTTCAAATAAGTTACTTTAATGTGATTTAAATTATTATTTACATTTATTATAGTATTTTTTATGTATGTAATTAAAATTATTTACTGTAATAATGTAAATTATTATTTACATCTATTATAGTAGATTTACAATATTTATAGTAATTGAATAACCTTTTGTTTTCAATACATTCAAAATGCATTAATTATGTTTTAAGATACCCATATTTTATATTCTTTAATTCATCATAATAAAATCTTTAAATCAATTGCAATATAAAATAAATAATATTCCAATTTATTCCGTTATAATAAATTATCATCTTCCATACATCAAAATGTTTTATTTTAATATAAACTAGAACTATTGTTAATTATAATTCAGTATTTATCGGAAAAAACCATTCTATACATAATTTTAATTTATATAACCATAAATCCTTCAAAATGGCATTTTCTTAAATATCCTTAATCCAAATTAATGATATGTAGGTATATTTTTTAAGCTATCAAAAAATTTTACTTTCTTTGCTTTTATCCTGATCATACGTGTTGTCACTAAAATAGATAAAGTCTGATATGAATCAGATGTTGATTAAAATATAATAGCGAAAAAATCAGAAATTAATTACATATGCTCTCATCGAAAGATTACTACCGTTCTAGATTAAAAATATTTTTAAGGTTCATATTGCATTATAGGTTACAAATTACATGGATACGAATGTAATGAGCAAACTATGACTTAGCTACCAATTTATGTAAATATTTATGTACCTACTATATGATTCTTCAGTCCCAGAATGTAAGGATAAACTAACACCAGAGAGAATACGTTCCCAGGTTCTTTTCAGAAAATGATCTCACTTACCATCCCTTCAATAGGCCATCAGAAACAATGCCAAAAAGGTTTGCGCGCCGGGCAAAAGTTCACACGGGAAATCTTTTCGTCTTTCTGTCGATTTTCTTCTTCGTTGTCGCCACTTTTGTCTTGGCAGTGTATAGGCTCCGTTAGGTGAGGTGTGTTCAGATAGTGGCACCAGGGCATGCATAAACATGCGCCGAGCCCTCCGTCACAATGTGCTATTAACAGCGACAAAACATCTGGGCCGGGAGCAGGATACCGAGACGTCCTTCCGCGTCCTTCGTGTCCTCTTAAGTAATATTCCATTTCTTCTAGGAGGAGGAAGAAGATCGATCCATTTCTCTCCCGGCGATCCATTTATCGATTATATTAAAATAGAAGAATATCGATCTCCGATCCGGAAGATTAGCAAGCTAAGACAAGGAAGCTGTAATCAAAGAGATAGCAAACCTCCCGAGGCAGTGAGTGGTCTTTTAGAACCGATCTTGTGCTCATTGCTCCGAGGGCCCGTCATTATCCCTGGGAACGCGGAGTAGAGAAGAGAAGAAGAACAGTCAAATTTCATCAGGCGGCGAAATTCGAGGTGGTGGAGATTGGAGGGCGGAATGTGTCGGGGGTTCGTGACCCAATGGGGCACTTCACCGAGAGAGCATGTGTCCGTCGCAACCTTTCATCATACCCGAAAATCGTGAAACTGGTGTACATGTCAAGGAACAGTCCTGGGGGTCGTGTGGCATAGCGTTGTGACATAGCCTAGCGTACATCAAGCAACATGGGGGAGAATCATTCCCCTCAAATGCATGTGATTACGATCTGCCTTGGTATCCCACAACCCGCTGTCAATCTTTTACATTATTTAGTAAATATGAAAATGCGCCCTTTGTAATAGCAAATTAAGTAAGCTAGGCGTTATTAAATCAAAAATCAACTAATTGCGTGCCAAGAATGAAAAAATGGACGAGAATCAATTACATCAATTAAAAAATAATTTCAAAATTATTGTTGTAAAGTTGATTATAAACACGTAAGTATATGTAAATAATTAACTGCATCATAATTCAAGTAGATATTGTCATGGAGTTTCAGTTCCCCTAAGCCCCACAGTTGAGATACTTCGAACTGTTTTTGTACTGATACAGTAGGTACGGTACTGATAATGAATGATCTTCAATGTGGGTGAAAACGTTTAAATTTTATAATTAAAGTATTATTTATTTAGACATTCTCCCACCAGACCCACTAGACCATCTTTCTATCCAATCAATCACGTATTTTTATAAAAAGTTCTGTCGCAATTTCATTTTACAAGAATGTTGCTACTTTTTTCAAAAACTAAAAAATGGGCTTTAAAATTTATATTAACTATAAGTTTTGCATGGTAATCGAAGTATGATTTATCGCGTCACATTCAAACAGTAAAATAAAAATGATTTTTAAAGGCAGAAAATGTAAAAGACGAGATAAATGTAAAAAAAAAAATAAAAAAAATAATTATAGTTTTATCAATCTAAATCAAACAAATATTAGCTAATAACATTTTTAAGATTTTAAATATAAGTATCCAGTTAAATGAGCTATATTAAATAACTTGATTTGTATGTTCGGGGGCTGATACGCAAAATTTTCTTTATTTTGAATAATGTGTTTCTAAAAGTAATTAATATATATATTTATATTATATTTAATATTTAATGATAAAATTGTATAATTTTATGAAGTATTAACCGAAATAGATGAACATAATGCACCCTCATGAGCCGTTTTTAATAAACAAATATAATGAACAGCTATAACTTATAAATGAAAAAAAGTTATCAAATACACATTAAAAAAAAAAAAAAAAAAAAATTATTGGTAGGTTTTATCTTCAAGCTAAAGTTGGGTGTTAAAAAGTATGGGTGACTAACTGATCGGGAAACATTTCGATTCATTTAAATTTTTAATAATGTTTATAGAAATTTATATATCATAGAAATTCATTTTAATGTTTATTTATAACGTTTTAAATTCACTTATGTTAGGTTTTCTCGCGTTAAGTTTTTATATTTTTGGATATTAAAGTATTGATAGCAATAATTTAGAGATCAAAGTTGAGTAAATTAGTCTACTAGTATCGCCGGATTCCAGTTTATTAAGCAAATAAATAAATAAAATTACGAACGATCGGCGAAACGTTTTTATTTGTCGTTGTTTATGTTGATGCGGAGAAAATCTAACGCTATATATCTCTACCGCTTTGGTTGTAAGTGTGAACACCATTAAGACAAGAACACGAAAAAGAAAAATGAAAGTGATAAAAAAAAAAAAAATAACGATTCGGTTTACATTAATGGATGTTGAATTATAGAGGATTCCCGCTGCGCATGCGTGATCCGAAATGCTGGCTAGGCTCTGAGTGTGTAGTACACGGATATAAATCAATTAGCTCATTATGGAGTTTAATATCCGAGGGCCAAGAAGCCATCAATTTCCTCCCCAAACTCTGGATTCAGGGCCTCCTATATATTACATGTATAATATATATATATTCCCATATAATAGTTCTCTTCCCATCGGCCTTTATCTTGTATGTTTATATGTTTTCCATCCTATTAACACCCTATCAAATTATCTAATAACCATTAATTCGAAAGGCTATTCATTATAGTATTATATTATATTGCGTCCGTATATTATTTCCTCTCACCGTATTCCAACATAGTTTGTCATATCACAGAAGTTAACTAAAGCGTGTTTTTATATATTTTTCAAATTTATATTGTTTAGTAATATTTCGTAGATACCTCTTTGGTACGAAGACAAAAATAATTGTGATTAATCAGAAAGTGAACTGGCAAAGAGATAGATAATTTATATATATTTTTATGCAACAACTTAAAAAGCGCTATAATTTCGTTAACTCGTATATGTTATAACTATCATGTTCCTCTGAAGGAATATCTTTATTTTTTTTATTTATCTGCCGACTTTTGGCACTTAATTGTTAGAAAACTGCCCCTTTAGTTGAAAAACATTAATCCTTAGAGTGGGTGAAGAGATTGATGAGATTGACAGGTTGTATTATGTGGGATATTTTAGTAGTATTTCAGACATTACCATTCGCAAATCTTCCTTTCTTATTTGTTTTATTTATTATATTTCAATATGAACATAAGCTGTAAGGAAACATGGTACAATTATAAAATATTACTGTAAAAATCAAATGAACGGATTTACCACTAATTATACTTTGATTCGTGACAGAAAATTTATTATTTCCATTCCATCGCTTCCCTATCAAGTATTAAAATTGTTAAGTCCATCATTTTTCAAATAATTTGATTGTTATATAAAATGAAGCATTTCGGGGATATTTTTTATCATACAAATTTAAAAATTAATATTCAAGGATTAATGAAAAAAAAATTATGCCATAGCGACAGCACGTCATTTTAGTCTTTTCCTTACTTGTTTCTGGAGCTGTTATTTATCAATTGAATAAACAAAAATTGAAATATAATAAAATATGCATTCACCAATACTTTTTTACATCAAATACATCTATGCGTTAGTATTAATACACCTTATTCAATTTTATTAATTATACCATAAACTTGTGTAATATAATTAATTGCATAATAAAACGATATAAATACTCGTAATTCGGTAGGAAGTATATATTCCTTTTCGCTTAGGAGCGTTGGATTTCGACCAATTAGGTGCTAAAAGGAAGTGGATTAAATAGGGACTTGATTAATTGAAATTATAAAATTAAATTATATCTAAAAATTCAACAAAATGGTATAGGAAATACTGAAACGTTTTAAAACTCAGGCGTTGATAAGTGCGTTTGAAAGTTTTGAAGTGAAAATTTAAACAAATATTACTGGAAACTTAATAACTAGGAAAATATATCGGTATAACCGTACCTACCTAGGAAAATATAAACATTTTTAAGCTAAAAATTAACATTTTTTTTTTTAAATTTGACCTCTAATATCGCAAACAGTGGCTATAAAGTTACCGATTATCCATCTTAATCATAGGGATATAATTCTGCTTCTCTAATCCACAGTTGATGGGGGATGAAATAAGGGATAAATCTAATACGCATATAGTAATCATCTATAAGTTTTTTTTTTTTTAATTTCAATATCTGTTCCCATGAAGCAACTAATCATAACCGCCTACATTATTTATAACTTTATTAATTATTAATACCACATAATAAGGTGTATTTATTTAACGTTGATAACTATTTATTTATTCAAATAGCATTATCCTCTTCCCCACAAAATGATCTATTCTTATAAGAATTTCAAGGCGTATAACTATTTACATTTATGAAACCAAATTATTATATTCATTATTATAAGAATGAATATTTATTTTTATGGCTATTAGAATTTCATTATGGCATCATATTTGTATTGAAAAATTGATAAGGAGGAAATACGATTGTGTATTATGCTATATTATGTTTATACTGTTCTTCTCTAACTTAATTGTTGTTTTCTAGTGAAAAAAAAGGAGATGGTCGGGAGAAGATTTTCTACATAATAATAAAATTAGCTATCAAAAATGGAAATGGTATATTCCAATAAAGATATGAAGAAACGAAGGAGATTGGATGTAAGCCGAAATAGGTACATTTATACCGTTCAAATGCTGAAATAACAAATTAAGAAAGGTATCAATTGTATGAGACAAAAAAACAAAAACGCACGTGCAAAAACTTCATACCTGTCAGTCAAAAATGTAACGACTCATTTCGACATACCGACTACTCAAAACCTACATAGGTAATGACTTTCGCATGACAACAGTCGACCAACACAAATGACTCTTTAAAAACGTTTTCTAATTTACATGGAAGAATAAACCTACTTATCCGTGTTATAGCTATGCCTATTGGCACGCCCATGAACATGATGAGATTAAAAAGGTGTCGATGAGAGATCTCCTTCCTTAGCAAGCCAGTGTAACTGAAACTGAGAATTCCTTCCCCATCCCTGACATTTTATTATTATTTTAGAAAACAAACCGTAAAATCTGTTGTGAGATACGGTTGACAGGTGCGGATTCATAAATGTAATAAAAAAAAAGAAACAAAAATTCATATATTAGGTGGATTAATAATTCTACTTACAGGTAAGAGGGCGATAGTCGGCTAATAAGTATGGCTAGCAGGATCACAAAATTTGAATCTCATATTTATGAAAAGTTTTCTGAATGTGGATTATACAATTTTAATCATTTTTACCTGTACTAGAATTTATTTTTTTTTAAATGTGAGGGAATGCTATTATTCATTTCATTTTCATTGATATATTTAAGAAATGTGGACCACAAAGGAATTTGAGAACCACTAATGAAGACGGGTAAAATATATTCATTTATTTGTATTTTAGATTGGTGGATAGATGCTAATTATTTGATATTTTTTGTTTTAATTATGATAATTATTTTTTATTAGATTTTTGTCTTTTACTCACAACACTGTTAATCTGTAAGCAATCTTAGGGTAAACCAGACAGTTATTGACACTCAGTACAGTTATTGACACCCCAACTTTAACTTAAAGAAATAAGTAAATAAGTTCTAATTTTATTTCAAGATGTGTATGAATCTAATGTTTGAAGGTTCCTCTAAGTCATCTATGAAGTAAGTGTTTAACAAAATAACCATAGGGAAGATTTCACAATTAAATCCACAGGGTGCCGATAACTAGTTTTTGCACTTTTTACAATAAATATTGCCATGTGGTAAAATTATTGAACTTTTGACCCAAAAAAAAACCTCTTGAGTCTTTATAAGGATAGTAGATAAAGAGGAGCTATAGGAAGTTTCAATTCGACCCCTTCATCAAAAGTATTTTTTTTAATTTGACCACACAAATTTAGTCTTAAGGGTGCCCATAACTGCCCGGTTTACATTACATATTTCTTTTTTTGGTTTAGAGATATAAAAACATTTGAAAATAGAACCTGCAAGGTAAGTATTGTTATTGTCTAAGAATTGTTGAGGGTTTCTTTACAGCTGGGTTTTGAGATCTATTTACACATATGGATCTTGAGTAAGAGAATTATTGAAATTAGACCTGTCGCGAAATGTGTCTATCGATAATTTTTTTCGTTTAGTAACGTGGGTGGTGACGTCAACATAATGCCTATGACTTTTCGTGCTAACATATGCGCTTTTCGGGCAAGTTCACACTTCAAAGTAAGATAGCGTCGTTCTCCTATTGTTTCCGTGGACCGTATATCACTGCGGAGCTGTGGGAATGTATGATGTATGATATATAATAAATATGGACTGGGGAGAGAGAGAGGGAGAGAGAGAACCAAAGCCTATTAACTAAACGTAGCCCCGAGGCTCGGTGCGGTTCGTGAGCGAGGCTGTATATCCTCGGACTAATAACTCCAAATGGAAATGTCTCAATCGCCGACTTGAGGACTCCGGTGGCCCGTAGGGATCCTTTCCGTGAGAACGGAGTGAATATTGGCCCACCTCGTTCCTAATTCACACCTCCGCTGCCCCGGGGGTCCCTATAACTCCCGACCTTCTTTCAATTAGACCCGGCCGGACAATAGAAATAAACAACCATCCCTTTCGGTTACAAATAAGTATGCGTCTCACGACCAACATATATGTGTATAAAATATAGCCTGCAAAAATCGTTTGATGAATTTAACATTTTATCTTCAATTCGTTTATTTTTGTCGTATAATGTTACTCTTCCAATGATATATCACTGGTGTTTGGGCAAAAGGACTTATGTCGTTGAATTTGAAACTTAAACAAAGATTTCCCAACCTTAAAAAAATCATTATAAATTCTGTCTGATTGTATTTCTTCATTCTTAAATAATAAATGAAACTATATTATTTCAACAGAAACTGTTCTTTATAGTAAATTATAATTTTTAAGATGATTAGACAAAAAACTTTTTATATTTTAATCCCTTTTGCTCAATCACGAATGATATGTTAATAGCAGATTTGTAAAGTTTAAAAAAAAAAAATAATAATTTCCCCATTTACAAAAGAATATTAAATTATCGAAAACCTTAAGATAGTAGCTTGGCATACACTTTGATAGGACAGTTTGCATGTCATTTTGACAGAAAAATCACGATTATGTCCAAAATGTCCAGTCTATATATCGCGATTAAGACAAACTTTCTTTGCGCTTGAAGGTACTCAAATAGGTACCTACATAGCAATGATGAGGCCGGCGGTGTCGCAGAAGGTCCCACTATTTCAAGATTTGAGCAGAACAAATTAGAACAAGTTGGAATATTTTCAAAATAGAGTCATTAGCAATACTGTATTACTGCAAAGAAAAATACGATGGACATAAAAGAAGCTCTAAATTTGCAAAAAAATTAAATTAGACTAAAAGACAGAAATAATTTTGTTGACTCCCAATTTATTATTAGTATTCCCCCTCCAACAACTTAGCTCCATCAAATCTCCAATACCTTTGCAACAATCAATTTAAGATTAATTTATAATTGTAGTTTTTAAGTTTTAGATTTTAAGATCTACTCAAGTCAGAGGTCACAATAATTTGGAAAATTTACAAAATAATGCGGAAAACATAAGGACACCTAAAATGCTTTTAGCAGTATAACGGATATTTACTGTGCAGTTCAATTGATAACTCAAGAACACAGAATAAAAAAGGAGCAGCGGAAAAGAAAAATCATTTATAATTGATTGTAGGAACTTAATGTTCTATTTCAGCATAATTAAAACGTTTGAATTTATTGTTTCCCTATATCTGAAAAAAATTGTATGTGTGTGCAAACAGACCAACAAATCCATGGAGCACGCGAATATACAGAAATGGTATTAACCCAGTTTTTTTATTTTCTCAGAGCGAAGTGACTTTTCCTCAGCCAATTTCACGTTTACTTTTTTTTTTTTACTGATTATTATTGAGCCATTTTATGCTATTATTTATTTATGTTTCCCATGTAGATTTGCACCTGCGCTGTGGCGCATCGAGCAAATTTGGTCACTGCTGCTTTTGACTCTGACTTTCTTGAGACTTTCTTGCATTATAATTTACTAAAGTAAGAGGTCTCTTGGCCACCTTCGTTTCGGTGTCGACGTCGACGTCGAGGCTGACCAGGTAACAGGGAGGAGGAAAGAGAATGGATTAGTGGGTTAGGGTGATGTAACGTTGAAGAGTGGAATGTTTGATATTTGTCGTGTATGAAAGATTTTACTGTCGGTATGTTCATGTCATTGTGCAGTGTATTATTCGAAATAAGCCAAGGTGCATTTGTGATGCACCTGAGAATTTTGGATTGTGATGTTTGTATTTTGTTGATATGGATGTCTTTCGCGGAACCCCAAATTAATTAACTATTGCACAAAAAAAAAATTATAATTAATTCTTTGATTCATTTAAAAAAAAAATGAAATTAGAACTGTACATTTTTGCATCAAACAAGCCTACAGGAATGCTTATGAAGGCCAATGTAAAAAATATAATTATTTTGACCTGCTACGTTATAATAATATAATATAGATTGTTCTTAATTCCGTTACTATCATTATCAGCTATAAACTTTAATGTGTACCTAATGTTTAAATGAAGAATTTTTCATTTAAAAAAAAAAAAATCATTTCGCTCTTACAGCTTGCATCTCTTGAATCCATAAAGAGTTTTTAAATTTAATTAAATTCGAATTGAAATCTTCACAGATTTCAAGCATTAATTTATTTTAGATGTTTTGAGGTAATATTGAGTTGATAAACTCTTTTTTTAATAATTTAATTTTCAAATCCTATTCAATCTTAGCATTAGCGACTTTCCATGTAGCGTGAACGGGCACGATTCTTTTACAAAATCAATTTACCTGTTAGCGTCAGTTATAGAAAAGATAAATATGCTTAAGTGGGAAGAGCCCGTTATAAGACAGAAATTGAAAACATTCATTTTTACAAGTGGTGTACATGAACTTCAACCCACGGCCTCTGTGATGGAGTGTATTTTGACAGCAGATCTCTCGGCCCTTCATCCGAGCAGTGCCCACACCGTCGTAATTGCCGATGAAATTTAAGACCTTGAAGCCCCTCTTCTTTTATATACTAACCACTTCCCTTTTGAATTATATTCTGACAAATCGCTAAATAAATAAACTCCAATGGTGCCAAGCTGAATACATAATAAATACCTATTCAACTTGGACATTATTGTTGTACACTTTTGTATACAACTCAAAGCTGTTTCGCATCCAATTCGTTACTGTTGATTGCAAAAGGAGGTAAGAAAAACACCATGATGCAATAAAGACATTTTTCGTTTATAATCTGATTAGTTTATTCTTTTATTTACATGGCTGATTGTAATTAGCGATGATAAAAAGAAAAAAAATGAAATTTCAATAACACTAGGTAGAGTAGCCTTGGAAAAGAAAATTTCCATTAGAATTTCGACTAATGAGACAATATTCAGTATTTTCCTAAAGATTTTTGCATATAAACTGTTACAGCAATAATTATAAAATAAGCGTTGATACTTCATTTAAATTAATTTAAAAAGTTTCCACTATGTTTATTAACATAAATCTCAATGGACTATTTTAACTATCATATTTAAAAAAAAAAAAAAATTGCAACAGGTGTGTTCTGAGTAGAAAACAAAAAATAAGTTTTGATTAAAAAAAATTGATTCCTATCAGCATTAACGGCTATTTTAAATTGAAAAATTACAAATATTACGTTCTGAGAGATAAGAAAATTTATTTTATAAAATATTATGAAATCATAATTGATGTAAGATTTTTTAAATTAAAGCTAAGTATGTGAAATTACATTAAAGATTAAATTTCAGGAATTTATTTCCTTGATTTTATTTTATAATGAGTACTTTAGAATATAATTTAAGTTTTTTTTTTAATTGAGATTAAAATATTAACAATTATGTTTCTCATAGAATCTTGACTTACTAAATGCTGAAGAAGGGGGCAACTATACCCGAAATGTTTTCCTAATTTAAAAATAACCTCTCCACTCCGCCTACCAAAACATAAGACCTGGGAACATAGCTCATGTTAAAAGAAAAAAAAATTATTTATTATTTAATACATACATTTTGGGACGATTAAGTAAAAAAATAAAATAAGCTAAATTTTATGTGTAAATAATAAAATATTTTACAATTTTAACATCACTATAACGGTACGGTACCATAATTAGCAATTATTATCAATACAAATTAATATTTCTATCAATTAATATCATAGTCTTTGCAAAAAAAATTATAGTAAATAAATTAAGCTTAATTACAGTCTTTAATTAATATCCGATTGAAGAATATTATCAACCATAACTATATAATTTTTTTTTCTGTTATGAAAAGATTTAGTTTATAAAACATTTAGTAAATAATAAAATTACATAATACGTTTAAGCATAAATAAAATTTAAGAGCTAATAAAATATTATTACCGATAAGAATGCTTAGAGAGGTAAGTGACTCGCCGACATTCCAAAGGTTCGGACGCTATTTATAATTTAAACCAGGAGGTTGAGCATAACAATAAGACACTTGAGGCAGTCTGAATTATAATGGATCCAGCGTTCTGCTTTATATTTACCATTCTCTCGGACCATTTTTATGAACTATTGTTACAAAGAGCAATGACCCTACGCCGAATTTATACAACAGTCTATCATTATAAAATAATAAAAAAAAAATAAGTAATACAAATGATCTCTTATATATTTCCTCAACCTCATCCCCCCCCCCCCCCATGGCCACCCATTTTTGGTTCATTTTCGATTTGGTACCACTTGGGCGAAAAACATTACCTATTTTTAAAAATTAGATTATTTATTTTACGGTAAAAAAAAATGTATATATATATATATATATATATATACATTATATATATATATATATATATATATATAAATATATATATGTATATTGAAGATAATTTACTGCACATTGGAAATTTACTAGATTTTTCGTTAAAATAACTCTTGACCTCTTGGGAAACCCAGCCTCTGAAAATAGTCAGTAATTCGTAAATTCCTTTCACAATGTTGGAAATAAATATGGTTCATTGACATTATTAAAGTTTTATTTTATTTCATTATTTCTATATCAGAAATTAGAATAGCCTGAAGGCTTTTCTTTCATGCTTCTACATTTTATTAATGAAATAAATGTACATATAATATTTTTGACGTAAAAACCAAAAAGAAATATGAATCAAATACAAATATAATGTAAATAAAAATATGAGTTAGGTATTATTAAATTACGTTAATACAACTTATTTTGGTGCCATCCTTATTATTTTATAGAAAATTATTTAAATTCTTGTCATAGTTACTTTAAAAGTAACAGCCGTCGTACTCAATTGAACCGTTGAAAGCAACCAGTATTGCAAATTTTGCTAATTCAACTGAACTGCCATAACTATATAACATACATATAATTATAAAAAATAAAAAGTTATAATAATTTGTCATTACGTGACCCCGTGATTAATGCGGTCACGTACGGGTTGTGTGGAGTTTTATCCTTTATTGGGGTATATTGATTAACTATTTTTGACATACTTAATGCAAGCAAAAAGCTAATGAAAATAACTTTTAAAAATGGAACATTAGAATATTAGTGAATTACGAAAAAACGTGTGCAGAAGTTAGACGCTACTATAGTTTTATAGTGTAAAACTCAAGTATTTCACTTACTTAAATTTCTAAATTTCTTTCTTTGCCGACAACAATTAGTAGCTTGAGATGATGAGTAAGGTGAAAAATATGTTATCATACAACATGAGAGAATTTCCTTTTATACATTTGACAAATATACCTTTTTTTGAAAATGTTTTTTCCTTTATTAATGAAATTTATTGTTGTAGAAGAATAACGCTTGACGCCGAAAGCTACTAATTGTTGTCCATAAAGAAAGAAATTTTCAAATTTTGAAACTAACACCTTAGTTTAAATATATATATATATTTAAGAAGCAAGTAAATTAGAAAAAAAATTAAAAAGCGTGTAAAGAAATAAATGTAACATTACTAATGATACATTGATGATGTACTCATTACAATAATTTTGACTTTACATATTTTTAAATTTATTTTATAACTTTGGCAGCCTCCAAAATGCATGTACTAGATGTTAGTAAATCGGCATAAGCTTTATTACGATATTTGCCGCGAAATATACGAGCCATTCTATCAAGACAAATTTATTTTCTTTTTCTTTCACTTGTTCTGTTAAATCTGAATATATGCAATTGTCATAATACTCCCGTAGCAGTGATCTTATACTATCGGAATAGCAGGTGTTGTAGGGTAATAAAAAAAAAGTATTTTTTAACAACGGGATTAGGTATTTATGAGTAATAAAATTTAAATTAAAGTCAGCTTTAATTTAAGATTAGACGATTAAAATTTTAGGGACATAATTTATTTCCAAAGTGGACTTACAAAATCTGTTGCCGTTACGAAGAAATTTTCTTCAATTAAATATCATATTGTTGCGGTAAGCAATATGAAATGTTTGACTTCCTGAATTTTATGATTGCGTATGTCTTTATTCAAGCAGCTCTTTATTTGTCCTAACGAGATTAAAGGCTCACATTCTTTAAGGAAAGAAAAAATCTTTCGTGATCTCATGCGGGGCACACCTGGTTTCCTCAACCGATACATCAATCACGGGATCTGTCAGTCGAATGGATGATTTTTTATACCTATACAATTGGGGATTTTGTATATCAGGATGTTTGTGCAGTAACTGTAACTTACTATTTCTATATCAGTGGATGCTTACACTGTTTTACAATTTTTTAATAAACATATAAATCTAATCTTTGAACGCCTTAGAGCATTTAGGTTATAATCAAGGAGTTTTGTTTCATATCCTGACAGGATGGTTTATCCGCAGCTATAGATATGATATGCTGAAATCCAAGATCCTGCATTACTATGTAAAATTTGTATAATTTACTTTGAGAGACCTTGCGGACGTTTCCTTGACATTAGTCAAGAAAAAACTTGCAACGTAAGATGGGAACGAACAGTTTTATAGCAAGTGTTTTGCACAATGAATTCTAAAACGGGAATAATGGCTCCCTGATGGATGGTCCCTGATTCGTTTTGTTTTCTTATTATCGTTTTTCGAGTTAATGGAGGTGCTCGCATGGAGCTGTTGTGAAAGCCGGATGACTTGGCTGTATTCCTCGTCTTTCCCGCCGTTAGGAGGAGAAACCAGACCGATCCGGGAGTTGGTGGTGTTCCACAGTCCGTTCTGTTCCGGGGTCGTGTGTGTATCTTCCTCTCCGATAAGAATACGGCCCCGTGGGGTCGTTGCCAGGAGTGCAAGAGAGTGGTGCTGAGGAGCTTTCTAAACCGATCCCATACATCACCTCCCTTCAGCTAATTCCTTTTCCAAGTTAATTATGTACGCTCATTACCGAACTCGGGTTTCCCGCAATTTACAGTTATAATTTTCGCTGATTCGCGACATTTCCTGTCCAATTAGTTTGGATGCCGCCTTTCGATTTTCTTCCGGAAACGTAACTTATTCAGTCGCTATTGTATTATGGTGTTGAATTAATTTGGAATGTGTTCTTTTTTAAATATTTTAATATTTATATATATTATCATAATTATCTAAGTTCCTCCTCTATACCAATAATTATAGATACGATTAATCTATTTGTAGCACATCTAGAAAACAGAATGTCTCGGTGTCGTGATTAGATTGATTTAATCTTTGTTTCCGATTTTAAAAACGATTATAAAGATTAATATCTTCAATTCTTATTCTTCAACAGGCATGTATTTATCTGTATGTTTTCTAATTACTGTGATGAAGATTCATATGGACCTCGGACGACCTGAACCCTTCTCTACGTTGCGTCATTTTATTCCCGGCACCTTTAATTTTTAAAAATAGAATAATATAATTTGCATTGAACATGTTTTAAGAGATAAATTAATTCTAAGTGCACAGAAAACATAAAGCAAAGCTATACCATCATATTTAATTAAATACTGCATGCAGACATGTAAAATGCAGGTTAATATAAGTTTAATTTAATTTGATGATAATATAAAGCATTTTAATAATATTATAATTAAATGGTCTTATAATTTTAGTCTGTAGCATACAATGTAATTTAAATACATCAATTAGTATGGAAGTTATTTAAATTTATTATATTGAACAGATAGTCATCTCATTTCAGTAGTGAGCCATTATTTAATAAAGAAAATTGCAGGCAAGCAGATGTCTGATTGTTGCAAAATTACTATCCATGTTTAAAAAAAAATAAAAAAAAATAGATAAATGCTTTGATTAAATCATTAATAAATCATTGCTTAAATATGCAGTTCATTAGACCTGAAATAATAACAATATAAATATAAAAAATTACGATAAAAAAAGTATTATTTAAATAATTTTACTATATTTTTATCATCTTAACGGAATGCAAAAAAAAAAAAAAAAAAAAAATAAAAAAAATAAAATAAAATAAAATAAATTCTACTGAGTTACCTATAAAAATAGAATAAAAAATATAAATAGATAAATTAAAATCCATTGAACATACACATACAAATGATTGGGAAGATAAGGCAGCTACTGATAAGGCAGTGAAATCATCTATAATCAGTTGGTATAACTGTTTTGCAATGTTCATATGTTCTAACTGAGCATATGCATTACTATAACTTGTTCAATATTATGCGTGATTATTAAAAGATAATGATAACAATGGTGTTTAAGACAAAGTTTCATAATTTACTTTTATCATTAGTAAATGTTTTAAACCACAACATAGTAGTTAATATATATTTAAAGTTAAAATATTCCCACAAGCTAAGAACCACACGATTATTAATCATGTAAGTATACCTAACTGAATTTATAAAATGAAGATTAGCTAAATAGATATTGATTCCAAGCATGCAAACAAAGTACTGGTAGAATAAACAGCGCCGGTATGGAGAAACGTCAGGGCTAGTTGCTAGAATGGTTTTTATGATTCCTCTAAAATTATTATAAAGTTTGGCCATATTTATAATAATTCAATAAAGAATCCATTTACTAATGTATTGAATGTTTCATTTTATGTAAAAAAATTCATTTTCTGTGGTGACTTAAATGCAAGATACCGGTCACTAGGTACTTGGCTGCTTGTTGGTATACTTCATATTTCAAAAGATGGTAAAAAATAAAAATAATAATTTAATTTATTTAACAAATTGAGATTATTTTATTCGATTTAAGGGATTTGAATAGGGGATATAAGCGATTATAATTGAAAAAAATCTTTAATTGGTATTATTTAATTAAAGAACGGTCTATTTAATATTTAAATTTTATATTTAAAATTTAATTATATGAGTGATAATTTTTTTCAAATGCCGGCTCTGTAGAAGTGGCAATCCACATAGTCTTTAAATACTGCTCTCCAATAAGAGTAAACTTATCATCGATACTTAATTGTTTTTATAACATAATTTTTGTACTCACGTTTGGAGTTTTGAGAGCAGGATTGTTTGCGAGGAGCTGGCGGAAGCGTTCGGCCGTGTCTATAATTAACATCTATACAGCTTTGTGACTGACAGTTCTCGAGAAAGAAATCGAGGTTCAGAAGATAGTTCGATAGTCGTGAGAAGAGAAGGATGAGCTCAAGCCCACAACGACATGATACACACACCTCCACTGTTGGGGGCCCACTGGGACACCCTTGGCTTGGAAGGGGCGGGGCCAGCGGAGAGGGGACTCGATCGACCAATCAGCTTGCTCGCTCTCCCACTCTACCCGCATAGCTGGCCTATCAGATTCCGTTTTTATCTGGAGCGGGGAGCCGTGCCTTATGTCAAAATAACTGTTTCAGGATCTTCTCCCACCGTTCCATTTATATTCCTATTCACTTCTATGAGGCTCCTTTGATGCCAATACTTCCGTTCCCTTTATTCTGACGTTAATAAAGCAATCATTTAATATTTTATGACATAATTTTTGGAGGGCCTTGGTGCCCTTAAACGTCTGTGATTTTTATTTTTTTCCCCTCTTCATTTTTCTCAGAGTTTTTTCTTTAAATAATTTTAATCAGCCGCTTGTTTAAGATTTTCAAATTCTGTAAATTATTATATACAGATTTTTTATTTTATACTATTGATAATATAGCACTGTTAAAATAGGACGGAAAAGTGATCTCTTCTTATAAAGAAATTATTCATTTGAGGTATAATCAACATTTAATATAATAGATTGAAAGGGACATTGCCATAAATATTTTTTTTAACCTTTCACTAACCTAAATTTATTAATTAAATTATAACAAATTTTAATCGGATAAAGCTGGAAAAAAATATAAATTGTTTAATTTAGCCGCTGTACTCTGTGCGATATCGTTTCTGCACTACTACAAGCATCCCAACAATATTATTATTATTATTATACGCTACAAGTACGATTATTTTTGTAGGTTTAGTTATTTTTCAAAACAAATTCCAAATATTTTTATTGCGAATTTATCAGTTTATTTCTGTGATCTGTAAAACAAACCATCTTTTAATTTTAAATATCTGCTAAAAGTGATTAAAAAAAATATTGATGATAATAGGAAAATTGGCAACTGTTTCGTGACCTCTCATAATGTTCAGTTCCAAAGCTTTTCAATGGTTCCTTTATACGATATCTTCTATCATAATTTATCATATTCATTTGTTTTAGTTTTGCATGCGTAACATTCGTTGACTTATGCTGTTCTTGCATTACATCATTAATATAAGTCTAAGTGAACTAATTTTATTTTACTTTTCTATTTATTTATTTTTATTTTGTTTTTATTCGAAACATTAATAAGTACAGTATAGTAATAAAAATGTATTTAAAGTTCCTAACCAAGTTCTGCGTGCATATATCATAGCTACATTGCTCTTTTTCTTTATCAGGATTTCTTGGAATAGCTTTGTCATTAACGTTAATAAAATGAATAATTATCCTTATTTTAAAAATTATTAAAATTAATTAATTGTTAAATGAATAGTTATCCTTTATGATTATTAAAAATTCGTCAGATAGTTGACATATCAGTTATTGACATAGCCTGCGATGCACCTGTCGTTCCCGTTATTTACTCCATTGCTGCAAGAATCCAGCGTAATCAGCTCTCTGTCACGTAGCAAGCAAGAAACACTCTGCAAATATTGCTGTACTCCTTAGCGTTATTGAGTATTGTGAAAACTTAAGAACCCGCCATATTTATTTTCCTCTAGATTTCTCCAGGTTTAAAAAGTTAATAACAGCTTTCAATTCCCGGGCAATATTACATTAATAATTTCGTAGTAAATGTACTGAGTTATAATTTTTAATCATAAGCCTTGATTCGTATCTTGATCAATTATGGTTTTTTTTATGTGTATTTTTTTTTTTAATGTAGATACTTAGGTACGTTTAACTGGTTATATAATTGGATATATTTTCATTTTTCTGTTTGTTTGTTTTAGGATTTTCATTTAGAATCACTTCAAAACAGAGACCAATTAAATTGTTTGCTCTTGTATTTGAAAGTATTTTTTCGGAAACAAAATCAAAATCTTCGATATTTTACGTAAGATATTTGTATGTACAAATAGGTTAATGAACTTTTGTTTTACTTTTTTTGGGACTGATAGTTCTTTATGATATATTTCTTTATAAGTAAATATTTCCTTTTTCTTATATAATGAGTTCATCTTGGGTTTTCGTGTTAATATTTTTAAGTAGTGTTTAAGATTATTTATTGATCTATATCACCTTGATTGATCTTTCGATTCACCTTGATGGTTCGATTCATTTATATTTTTATTTTGTTTGCGATGTGCATATACAATTTTATTTATCTCTTGAGATTAACATCTTGTTTATTCTTGCTGAACGAAAAACCAATCGATTTTTTTTTTTTTTTTAAGTTAATTTAGTCAGAGTTTGTCAAGTGTTAAGTTAATTCAAATCGTTCAAATCGCACATTGTGCGGTGCGAACCGCTGTCCATATTAAAATTGCATAATTTCAGCCAATCTCTGGGTGTATTCTTTATTGTTATAAAAATCGTTTTGATCTCACTTTATATTGGTTTTTACGAAATCGAGCGTTTGAGTCGATAAAAGTATCACTTTATAGACTTTATATATTTAAAAAATGAAAATCTCTGGGTGAAACCGGTATATAAAGCTAGTTTGTAATAAGGATTCAATAAATATATTAATTAGGAATTTTTTAATCTATTTTTTGATGTCTTCACTTCAGTTTCTGTAATATATTTATTTATGTATTTAATTACATTTCAGGTGTCATGTACAACTACATGAGCTAGAGGCACCAATTTCTATTTTATTTATAAATACTTAGGGACTATGGTAATTTCTAATTTCATACACATTTGTAAATATTGATTTCTTTCAGTAATTTAAATAAGTTTTTTGAACATTCTGATTTTAGAGCTTCAGCATATCCCTTGGGTGGTGTGTATTTTTCACTGCTTCCAGTCCTGAACAATCTTCTAAGATTGTCCTGATCCAGGACTGGCAATCTTTTATATAAAATTGTTATCTTCTTCTTGTTATCTTCTAAACAGTAAACAATCATGGAAATCTGCTACTCACTGTTACTAATTTATGATAAATCAATAACAGTTTTTTTTTCCTTTTTTTTTTAAAAACTATTATTGATAATTTAGGCAGGTTTAGCGATAAAACAGGACTTGTACTTTTATATCAGTTCTTATAAGACAGACTTACTTCTATACACAAGAATTCTCCGTATCCGATTACATATGAGAAGAGAAAATCTCTCAGATTTGTGAGCTAGAGGCCCATAGCGTAAACTATGAATTATTGATCCTAGCCCCAGGTGAGCATTCCCATCCAAGGATCCACCCTTGCCCTATATTAAATGTAGAAGGAGTTTCACTTTTGCGGGGCCATAAATATTTAAGATACAGACCGCGGGTGATCCCCACGCAAAGGCTCCCAGGCTAGATTAGCCGCTCCTATTGCTTCTTATTATTCACTAGCATTCTAGATTGGAATATTGCACAACTGCCCATACTATCTACTTGCAAGATCCTGTTCAGCAATGTGTCGCAATGTTTACGAATACAAACAATACATAAATTAATGACATCATTAATAAATAATATTTTTTAGGTTGTACAGGCTTCTTCTTTCCTGTTCGTCACATGCAGCTCTGCAGTGCCTTTGCCGATTTTACCTTATCTAATTTTTAAACTACCATGAGATCTCTTGCCGGGTATTGAGACTTACAATGTCTTACAGAAGCTTCCTACTTATTGAAAATTTGAATTATAAATAAATCATGATTACGTATTAGATAAATGCAAATATAGTCAGATTATTACTACAATTTTTTTTTTTTTGTATAATATTTCGACAACTTAAAGTAGGTATTTATTTAATACGTATATTAATATAATAATATTAATAAATATTAATAATTAATATTTAATAATATAAGGAGAACCTAAGTATTTATTTAATAAATGAAGTTTACTTATTTATTTTACAATAGGATCCCCAAGCATTTATTTGCATCTGTATGGGAACGAATGAATTAGATGCATTACGAAAGCTATTTATTGATTTTTAGAATTATTTACTGTTGCTGGAGTTAACTTTTGCATTGATTAAGTTCGATTCATGCAAACTGAAAACATTTTATCTACTTTTTGGAGGAAATTAAATCTGAATTTAATTCGTCTAAATGATTACACTATTTGCAATGCCTCTATTCGCTTTCAACCATTTTTTTTGCAATATACCATTCATGGTCGAACATACCTACATTTCTATAAGGCTATTGGTGTAAAATTATCTTTTCGAAAAACTAGGTTTGAAAAAAAAAAAAAGTTTACTTATTTAATACCCGTTCAGCTGAGTGGATAAAGAAAAAGTTAATGATCTATTCTTAAAAAATAAAAATTAAAGAAAACTTCTCAGGAGATGTTGATGATACATGTTTATCATAAGTCCTTAGATATCGAAATTAAAACAGTTTTTTTTTTAGTTTTTTTCAACATAGGTAAGTATAGAACTTATAAAAAAATTATAAATAAATACTTTACACTTACCTAAATTGTACTTTATTTTCTTATAGTAAGGTATGAGTTAGATAAATGAGTTACAAACACATAAATTCCCAAATTTAAGTTTGTACTGCTCCCTTGTTTATGGATTTACTCAGGGTTTGAAAGGACCTCCCCTTCGATTCCATTGGCTGCCCCTTTATATTAGTTTGCCAATCTGCACCCCCATTCAAGTCCCCTGGGTGGCACAATAGATGGCCGTTTAGGACCCCATATTGCTAGCATTATTAAAGAAGGGAAAATTTATATATTTGTAAAGGCTTGTGAAACAACCCCTTAAAATTGTTATTTATTTATTGTTAATTTTATTATTTTATTTTTTTTTACTGATTTGGAATCAAGTTGCTGTATTTCAATTCAGTTTGGTAGAATTAAATTATTAAATTAAAGTACATACTATTATTTTCAAGAGGTTTTTTCATGTAAATAAATTAAATAGCAACGTATTCGCTTCGGTACATATTAAACAATTATAATTTTATCATATTAATTATATTATAAATATGAGTAGATACATATATTTTATATTTCGTCTATACCAACGATACCACGATGACTCTAATATCTGTAAGAAGTTGGGGCATTTAATGAGAAGGAGAGAAGAAATATAAGGGCATTTAAAGAGGATCTCTTCTCTTTCCCTATAAAGATATTGAGAAAGAGGAAGAGATTGAAGATACCAGTATTAAAAATTAAAACGAGATAGGGTAAATAGAATAAGTATGTTTCATAATCAGAATTGATGGATGAATATCTGGGAAGACAGACTTGGCTGGGTGATATCCTTTAAGATTTCAATGATGTTAGTTTATTTATTTATTTAAATAAAAAAAAATTATTTGTTTAAAGAGACCTTATGCTACTTTGATTAATCTGACGATGATTATTATACTTTATTCAACGTTAAGTTCAGTAATTTGAACATCATCTTTACTAGACCAAAAGTAGTTATAATATATAAAATAATAAAAGTAAAATAATATTTATGTAGTATTATTTATTTATTAATGATTAAAAAATATCATATATTTGTTTCCAATTATGTTTTCCCTATTATATGGGTGATCGTTATTTTATGTTATTATCGCATAAGAATACTATCATCTTTAATAGAGAGAGAATGTAATATTATTGAATAACTCAAACTAAAATAAACAATCTGAGTTAAATAACCTTAGTGTAATATAAAAAGGAATTTTATCCAGTTAAAATTCAAAGATTATTGCAGTAATGACTTGAATGTAATTTAGTTTACTTAAATAAATTTATCGAGTTTTGTAAGGTATAGTCAGATTCCAAATAGGCAGCGATAATCCCCAATATTATGAAAATTGGTCAATATTTCGAATAATTTTCTTTAAAATGTTGGGATAGATGAGTTATGCTCGCATATGGAACGCTCGATGGCTAAAATCATTCTCCTCACCTCTCCATATGGCCATGATTACCTTCCAAAGTGCAAGAGCTAACCTGTTATCGAAGAATATCAGAAGAGACTAATCTTAATGCCTCGTATCTAAATCATATGAGTCCATCTTAATGGTGAGAAAACTCCCCATATTACCATATAAGTAATATCTTCGACTCAATGAACTTTGCACTTCACCCTTTGCACTTCAGGATGTGCTTGAATTTCACTTAATGTTAAATAACATAGAGATGTAAGCAACATGAACAAAAATTTGTATTTTGTTAAAATAATTATTTAAGTAATTCGAAAAATGTGAAGAACTGTTGCTGTTATTGGATAAAAAATAACACAATATTATTAAAGTTCTAGATTCGCGGGTCATGTCATAAGGATCACTTTTTTAATTAAATAACTATTAGAGATTGTAAAATTTTTATGGTTCTATTTTTTAGGAGCATACAAATATAATAATTTTTTCTGGGGGAGGGCGAACTTATCAGATTTACTGATGACCAGGGTGAATTTAAAGGGGTTCTCGTATTGCTAAAAGACAACTGAATAACATTATTTGCCATTTACCATATTAATCAATGTCAAATTTAAAAGTAAACCCTTTATTTGTGTTCTTTTAAGAATTTTAAAAAATTAATTTTTCAACACTCAAAAATTATTAAAAAATAGTATTTTTTTTATTCAAATTATTTAATTAAAAGTACGAAATAGTTGATTGGGTAGAACCACACGTTGATATTCTGGTTGGCTCACTTGTCGCCTCAAGACAGTTTGTAATAGAAAATTATTTATTACAGACACGTGATACAGAACTGTCATCTCACTTGATGTAAAATCACAAAATGTGAGGAAAAGTTGAGACTAGAAGGAACCTCTTCTATTTTTTTATTTTTTAATAATTTATTTTCTCTAACGTTTCGGGTTTCTGACCCATCTTCACGGGATAATCTAGAGCTACTTTATTAAATATTCCATGAATAAATCGCTCGCATTTAAAAAAATTTTGAACATTCTACGACCATCTAATTAGTCAATACTTTTTATGCTATAAAATATGTAAATGATCAAAATTAGTAACACTTATAAACATGTTTTGATGGTAGTAGAATGTCTACTCTTCTCTTTTGTCTCTGTCTGAATAAACTATTAAAAATAAAAAAATAGAAGAGCTTTCTTTTTTTAAATAACTATCATCTATTATTATAACTAAACTATTATGAATATAAATTTTATTTTACATGTCCACAAGTTTAACGACGATTTTATATAAAGAATTTTATCAGGTACTCTTCTTGGCCTTTCACTTGCTGGTACTAGATTCCTAGAATGCTGGAAATTTAAATCAACACGAGAAAGACATGAGTATATATTTTCTTTAAATTTCAATTTATCGGAAAATGTTAAATAATTCTCGTCGACAAATTAAATTAATTTCAAATTCTAACTAGTTCACGATCCGTAAATTCCTCGGAACAGGTTTGCTTCAAATATAAACCTCCTTAGTCACAAGATCAAATCGTTTCCCAGGCCCTTGGGTATACAGTCGATGCCAACGAGCTCACATCTATACTGATTGTGAGTCACAATATTAATCACTCTATCATCAATACTCCCTTTGAAACTAAACAGCCCATGTTTATTTTAAACCAAATTCATCAGAACATTCCGAATGTGTGTTGGCTTACAGTAGTCTTTCTTATTTATGAATTTATTACTATTATAAGATAGAATTTAAATTATCTTAAAATATTGAACTAGTCTTTCGTTGTCAATCATTAAAATCGCTCTCGCTGTACCTACCACATGTTCTCATCAACACCCTGAAAGACTTTGACTGCCCAACTGCGATATGACTATAATAATATATGTATGGCATCAACTACATTTTTGTTGTATCTGCCAAAAATTCTGCAGCCGCGATTGAAATTCTTCCTGATGATCACTAATTATATATAATTAATTAAGTTATTAATCATGATGTAATATGGTTGATCTAAATTGTCTTTTATAAACAACTCAATCGACCTTACGACTTTTTTTCTTCTTTGTTACAAGACTTGCCAGCCAAGTCCTATTTTGCAACCTTATGACTTATGATCAAGAATTGCTAGGCATATCAAGAAAATAACGATTTATACTTTCTATAAATATATAATAAAAACGATTGGTTTCGATGTTGCTAATTGCTAGGTGTCTTAAAACTAAATGAAAACTTAAATAATTACAAGGCTTTAAAAGAAGATGAGAGTAGTGTGAGAGAACGTGAAATGCGCTCAAAACGTTTATAGATTGAAAAGAAACATATGGCGATTCTTTTTAAATAAAAGGTAGTTTTCAACAAGCATTTAAAATACGCTGACAACACTTTCGCATACGCACTATACCTTTACCTACTGCCGATTTTTTACAAGTAAAAGCGAACGGCGCATGCCAAATAGTTCTCGAAGTAATTAAAGAGCTTGTTGGAAAATCCTAAACTATTGATTTAAATAAAGAAATACTAAATATATGAGAAGAATATTGCCATCGTTTTCTGAAAAATACTCAAGTGCTCAAAATTTGAAATTTATTTACTATTTATTATCGGCCGTTATTATGAACCCCCTATCAATTCCTGTTTACGATAAATCTTTGAAAAACTAAATCGTTCGGTGTAAAACTCGATTATTATTTCTATAACTTCCTAAAAAAAAAATTTAAAAAGAAATAAACTAATCCCCTTCAAGAACGGATTCCCAGGAGTAAGTCGAGCCAACTCCATTCTTGGGGTAACCTATGGCGTAGTCGTTAACATAGTAACCTACAATACTAAAGGCTAAGGGACGCGGGTTTGCGTCCCGGGGTGGCCCTAGGATTTTATAAAGGGAATAAAAAATCCTTGGCTATGCCGTCCCTCGGATAGGACGTAAAATGGAAATCCCTAGCCCGTACGATGACAGGTTCTCGTTGAAGACCCCTATCGTAATTTTAACTGGTAAGGCAAAATTTAGGAATTAGTAGCATAAAGTAACGTTAAACAAACAAACGTGATTCTTAATACACCACTGTTTAAAGGTTTAACTACATTACCTGATTTCTAACAGATTAAACCAAAAGATATTTCATTGGAGGAAAAATATTTTTTCTTCCCTTTTTCGGTAGCACTTTTAAATTAAGTAACCCATTTAAAATAAATAATGTGAAGTTTAGGTCAAAAAAAGGATTGCCTACGCTCACCGCAACAAATTTTAGATTGTTATATCGAAAGAAATGAAGCAACCATATATCTGACCAACCCTCACTCAAGGGCATTGTGTGTAATCGACATTATTGTTGTAAGTGCTCTAACGAGTTCACTACATATATTATATATTAGAGCAGCCTATTGTATGCCATAAAAATAAATTTAAGAAATAACAAATAAATAAAACTATTGTCATTCATTCTTTAATTTTAATATTACAATAATTTTTATTTATTCTTATATACATACAGACACTAAAGATATTTATTGGATCACTGTCGTTTGAATCACTAGGACCATGCACGTTCTCAGCTGACCCCGGACTAGCCGACCGAAGGAAGATTCGATAAAGTTGACCCCTCACGAGGGTAGAGGTCAGAGTGGGATGTTAATCTAATGGCAGCCATATCTTCTTCGTCCCGAAACTTTGATAAATTTTATCTCTCCTTAATCAAAAATCGTTTCCAGACCTGCTAAACACCGTTTAAGACTTTGAAAAAATAGAAGCGTCGGTAAGAGTTTGTCCGCGCTTTATCCTATTTCAGCAATTATCTCAGGCAATTTATTTTTTATACAAATGGCATGAGTTACAAAATAAATTTGTTAACGGCTGGAAAATAAATTAATCTTATCCAACGACTGAAAACGGGCGGGCTCGTAGCTTTTAATCAGGTTGAAGACAGGAACCTAGTGTCATGTTTAACATCTTTTTGTATTAAAATTGAAAAAACTCATTCTGGATGTATCAAAAATATTTTTGGTATCATTTTACAACAGAAGTTAAACTGTTGGTTTTTTCTCGTCAAATTCCCAACCGTCGATTATAACAATTAAAAAAAAAGATTGAAGATATTAAAAAGGAACAACTTAATCAGTCTTCAGCGGTGGATCTTCTGAATGTTTTATTTATTATATTTTTGAAATAATCATTACGGAGATATAAAGCGAGAGCGTTAAAAATTATTATTATTTTTTAGAAGAAAGAAGATACATTTCAAAATTAATTCTTTGGTTTGTCATTTTTTATTTAATCCCAGTCCATCTTCTTGTATAAGCAATTACCTATACGTATTAGTGCAATTTGCTATCGGAAATTGGAGACCATATCAAACCAATTTCATTTATATATTTACATTTATATTTATGGATATGCACATAAAATTTGTTAACGGTTGTTTTACAAAAGAATTGAAGGGAATCTGCTAAAAAAGTAAAAGGTACGCCTTTAGATGATCATAACACCACCAAGTCCGCAGCAGATATGAAAATAATACAAACAAAATGTGTTAGGTCGTTGGATTAAATTGCCCGTTCTGGTTACTCAATTTCGACGTAACCTTTGCTTTCACATTAGGAGCCTACGTTAACAACATTTCGGTATCGTACATACCGTTTTTAAGCTAGTCTGTTCACGTACACAAAAATAATTTTGCGAGACTTGGTTATTTAGACTCTAGTGACCCCAAACGTATATTTCCTTTAACCACCTGAGTGATCTAAATCAATATAAAAATAAGTTAATTAATTCCATTTAATGTTGAACTTACAAACACTCTCCAAGGTTTTTTTCATGTATATTTATTAAAACTTACATTGAATTAATGTACTTTAAAGTGATGTGGAATAACTAATAAACTTTTTTCTATAATTTTGACCTAGACCACATCAATAATTATATGCTCATACAGGGAAGTGAAAGAGAGCTAACAATGTAATGATGAAAAAAAAGAAACAATAAACAGCTTATTTCAATTGTAAGCTTCTAAGAAATACCTATTATGTCATAAGAAATATTTCTCACATTAATTAAACAAAAAATGTTTGGTTATAAAGCATTTTCTAGGAATATTTCTATAAAAAAAAGAAGAAGGAAAAATACGGCTTTACAACGGCAATCGGTGTTCACTAACAGCTTACATTAGAATTTGTTACGAGTGAGGTCCTGGTGTGACTCAGTAGTCTGCAAGGAGTTCTTCTAGAGTGACAGGGTCCCCCTATATGCACTTACTGATCTCAGCAACCAGTTTGCAGGCATTTCCGGAACGCGCAATATTTAGAATTTAAAATTAATTTTCTTCACGACTCCCTCGGTTTTAATAGGATCTGTCTAAGCTGGTTTTATCTTCTCATCTCTGAATCCGTAATGAGAAATCTAACACGGTTTAACATATAAGTATTAATATACCTACTGGGTAATGAACAAGCCTACGGAGGTGCAAAAGAAGCTCTCAAACTTATCGGTCGTTTCGAGGCAAATTTGACTACGTCAGATCTAAGAAAGCCCAATAGGGAAATTAAAGATGCGGGTAAGTGAATGTGGTAATGGCGGTAACCAAGCGAATTAAAAATTAAAAAGAGTTAAGTAAAGGGTCAACTTCGTCCATATGCTTTAATGCTGCACTGACGAGGTTCCACTGACGCGGTGGCACGAGGTCTCACTGATGCGGTGGCTAAATACAATACAAAGATATTGATAGAAAAATTAAAATTAAGAAGGTTTATTTTGTTAAGGAAGAAGCTCAATTTTTCTTGAGCTAACAATAATCTTCTTATTGTTGCTTGATAACTTCGTTCCATTCACCTTCTTGGCACTCAGTGACAATCGGTGACACCATCAAAAGATCTGTGATACATTGAGGCGGTGCTCTCCTTGTCGTGAGGACTCACTCGTGTTTAATCGTTTAAATTAAACCCAACGCTTAAGCGATTTATAAGTACTTCCTCTCTTCTCTTCAGCTGGAGTTAGTTTCCATTTGGCACTAAGCTAGGTTCTACTACTCCTTTTACTTTTTTCTCTTAGTCTGAAATCGCCTCGCAATTTATCTCACGCCTTTTGCTTTACTAATGCAATTATCTCTGTGGTGCCTGGTATTCCTTGTGTGATGCCTTTTTTTGCCTTCGTATCCATGCAGGTATCTATCCACGTTATTTATGATAAGAGATTTTAATAAAAATCAGCTTATGAAGTTTTAATATAAAAATACTTCCTATCGGAAATTTTAGACAATATCATATCGTAAGAACACAATTGAAAGAAAAACTTCGATCAGCGTTGATGACCATATCATGATTAAATAGATATTTTTATCAATTGGATTTATTTTGTATACTCATAAAAAATTAGAATCATATTCTCCGTTATCTATAAATCCAAATCTCTATTGATAACGCTTCGATCTAGAACTCAATTATTCAGATATATCAGATCAGAAACATATATTATATTTTTAAAATGTATAGAAAGAGTACCTTATATCGAAAATTGAATAGAATTTTCATCTTCTACGCTTCAATGCCCAGATCGTTCGCTAAGAGATGATGATGGAGATGACGATTGGTAGACCAGAGCGACCATTCTATCCCAGCTGACAGCTACTGCTTCAGAAACCTTTCTCCGTCCATTTGTAGATCGTTTTGTAAGTCTTCCGACACCTTTCTAATCTCGCAGAAATTTCCCAGGAGGAATATGGAACTAATGGCCCGAGAGGTGGGTGGTTTCTCTATATCGCCCCGTTTATCTCGAGGACTCTCCTATTGTAGCAACAGTAGGAATGGGAAAAAAATAATAAGATCCTCCACTGGCGAGAGGTGATTTGTAGCCTGGAATCGAGAGTCAGTTCATAGCTCGGGCATTATCAACCGGCACAAAGGGACGGAGAGACCAATAGTCCGTGAAAAAGGTGTCTCTCTCCTCGAGTCGTAAATTTTGTGTTGCGGCCTGTCCGACCTCCCAGGCCGGGAAAAAACAGGGCAGGCGTCTCCCGGTCTGCCACCTCCTCCCGCCTGATGCCGCGAGATAACTATCCTCGAAACCCCAAGCCACTCTGCATTCCTTATTGACGGGTCCTGTCAGTTCTCGATATATCCTTTATCAGATTCAGAAAGATATTTCGTCCTGCTTTCCCACATATCTGAGGATGGCATTAATTATTTAAATCTATTACTCTTTAGGTGTACGTAATGGTTTATTTTTTTAAGTATACGTACAAGTAATATTTGCAATTTTAATTTACAACAATTTTGTAAATAATTTAGAAAAATTTCATGATCAGAATTCTTCACTCTAGATATAAAATAAAAACAAAAATATTTATATTTGTTTGAGAAGCAATATTTAACGACATTGGAACAATTTAAAAATCCAAATATTATTAGTAAATTAAATGATAAATAATACGTAACTACTTCGAAATATTACTTGCCTCGAATATTGATTTATGTTTAGTTTTTCTGAAATTATTTGTTGAAATGAGGATTTGGCAAATGTTTGTTCAACTTTATAATAGGTTGTTCCACAATTTTTGAGATGGGTAGTAGTATCTTTTGATCGTTTGAGTATCTTTAGTTAGTTTTAATTTTCCTTCTCGATGCTTTTTCACCAAGGCAAATAATAGATTCCAAGGGAGCCTTTCCTTTTAACTTAAAAAATAAAGCTAGATTCTTAGGATATCATTTAGTTATAATTTTATATTAAAACTAATTAAACAATCAAACATATATATTTAACAAATAATTGGAATTTTCAATTTAGTGTTTAATCGTATTTAGCTCCGATCAATAATGGTTCGTATAGAAGTATTAGCATTATTCAACAGAAAAAGTATATGAAGTTCTTATTGCCAATATTGCAAGTCCCGTTTTTCCACTCTGCTTTTTAAAAAGAATATGACTGCAATGCAATTTACAAAATTGTGAACTTTGCCAGTGAACATTCTATGATACGCAGAATATTATCTCACTTGCTCACCTAAGTAAATGAATACAAAACCAAATACATGCATACAGGCCCACGACTGGATGTGCATGAACAATCGCATTTCGTGGCTGGAAGCTTTTCTTTTGAACTTGGATCGCAAGTGAACGCGGATAACGACATAAAAGCCGAGATCCATCGAAGAATTATGTCCGCAAATAAATGCTACTTCGGACTACAAAAGCATTTTAAGAACAGGGCTATTTCTCGGAATACAAAGGTGACACTGTACAAGACCTTGGTAAGACCAGTTCTCACCTATGCCTCCGAATGCTGGACTTTACCTAGCTCGCAGGAAGCTCTCCTCTTAAGGTTTGAGAGAAAAATCTTTGGCCCAGAGTGCTGATGGAGTCTGGAGAATAAGAACGAATGCTGAGCTAACCGGACTCTACAAGAGCCCAGATGTTGTAAGGATTATAAAAGTGGGACGGCTTCGATGGGCAGGCCATGTAATGAGAATGTCCCAGGATCAGATTCCTAGAAAGGTCCTGGAGGAGACGATTCATGGGACCAGAAGAGTTGGAAGACCTAGGCTCCGATGGATGGATGGAGTGACAGCGGATGCCAGGTCCATCATGGGGATCCGCAATTGGAGAGCGGCGGCTACCGACAGAGAGCGCTGGCGGACCATGTTACAGGAGGTCTTGACTACGAGAGTAGTAGCGCCAAGAAAGAAGAAAGAAGAAGAAGAAGCTCATCTAAGTGACAAAAGCAATTGGACTATCTTTATTTGCAAATTTAAAAAAAATTGTCATCTAGGACTAGCGCTCCCAAACTAAATCTGATTTTTCTCGGATCTGTTACATTAAAAGTTGATTGATATCTTGGATCATCTGGGCGTTGTCATGTCTTATTAGCGCTTTATTAGTGGTTCCATAATATACTCTGAATATGAAGAATTTTAATAAACTAGGGTGGAATCGATGAAGCTTATTTTTTTAAAGCATGAAAAATCCTTACGGTGCATTGTTTGGTTCACTTTTCCAATTGCACTTTTAAGTAATGATTTTAGGGTAAAGATTTGGAAAAAAATAAAAGAATATTTATTTCAATCTGTTACTTCTCTCGTTTGGCACTACATATAGTTAAAGAATGGTAGTTAAAACCATACCGCTACCTAAATATAACAAAGACTTGAAAAATTACCGAGATCTTATCAAGTTGCGAGAGATCGTCCCTGGATGTCCTTCAGCTCGGAGTCCATATTCTCTCACCTCAACAGTAACCGACTAGTCCTAGACCACCCAGCGCATGCTGAGAGCGCTCTGTTGAGGAAAAAATATGGATATCCGAAGGGAGGTGAACAAAAAGAAACAATCCTCATAGCCAGTGTTCCGTGAACAGCAATATTGTGACACGTCCCGGGACAATGGAGGAGTCGCTGATTTAGTACCGCGTATTGTCGCCGGCTCTTCCATCTGCTACCAGCACACTTCACTTCATTTACAGCCATTCACCGATTAGTAAGTCTTCGAACCATTTTGTTCTATGGTCCAGTGGATAAATTTACCATGGGTAGCCTTGGAACGGATCATATAGCAATGGTATTATTTGTTTCTATATTAAATTATATTCCAAAATAAATACGTGCAGATTTAGATCCTTGTCCCCTGGCATCATTTTTCTCAATGCATAAAGAAGATACATTAACAGGAAAACTTATTCAACTCAAACATGAAAGCTATCTACTCTGGATAATATCCTTTAAATTGTTAGAGACACTAGATCTATAGGCCAATTTTTACATCTATTCAGTTTTTATCAAATTTATCTGGTTTTTAAGAATAATACGGCCCGGAGGACCAAAACCTGATTGATCTAACTGTCATTTAAAAAAATTATTGAGTTTCGATGTATTTGGTAGCTTTGTAAATGTGGAATGTATTAGGTTAAATTAATTAATTAGGTTAAAGATAATAAAAAATTAATAGAATGAGAGTAAAATTGGTGTGAATAATTTTAATAAAGCAAAGGTTAATGATATGATTACACGAATTAAATTTGGGCCTGAATTTGGATTTTAATAATTAAAGCAATCGAGCTCTGAGTTCTACTGCATGATCTTCATTATACTCATTACAATAAAGAATGTCCGGCTGCTGCACAACTTAGTGCGAACGGGAATGGCAACTGGAAAAAGATGGCCACTGACACTATGACTTTTACAATAGAGTGTTTTATTATGTTTTTGTTAATATATCGAAATTGAGCGATGAAACGTGAACACTTTCATCTTAGCAATAAAACATTAAGGAATAGTAATTTTTGTACTTTCACTAACTCAATGTAGTAATAACTCACTGAGATCTATTGAGTCCATGAAAACCAGTTGGATAAATGATCATTAGTTTTTTTACTAATTAAGTGTAGATTAATAACAACCAAAAATTTATTAAACTTCATTCCATGTACAGTGATAATAACGATCAGTTTACATTTGTGACAAAATCACCTATCAATTTTTTTATCTAAAATTACGAGAACATATTATTGGAATAATTTGATATTAATACGTATCTGGTTTAAGATCTAGGTATCTTATCAGTTTACATTCTGATAAGCTATCTGCTGATAAGCTATCAAAACTTTACCTGCAAATAATGACAAAGGCCAAAGATAAGAAAATGTAGTTGACCGCTCCCAAGATGCCGACACGCAGCAGCAGTTTCTCAATAGGCCTTACAATAACAAATGCCCAAATATGGACCCCTGGCTCGTTACAGTGCACTAACTCACAATAGATCTTCCATGGGATAACTCCGAGATGAACCTTACCCTTCCAGATTTCATCAGATCTGGGAATGTCCCAGTTTTCAGAACTGGTTAGTAATAGTTATCTGTGATTATAAAAACAAATTATCAGGAGTACGTAAGCCGGTATGGATAGGTATACCCGCACGAATCCGGTTCACATCAGGGTACAATAAAATATTTTAATGTAACATGAATGAATAGCTTTTATCTATCTATTCACTGGGTCTGAATAGTGATCCTTTAAACTAACCAAAAAATTATGCTCAATATTACTATGACTCTAACTACTCTTTTAATTAAATTTCACCAATGATATAAAAAATAAACAATAATATTTTGTTTTACAGATGAATATGGTACAATGCAACGAAAGCTTCTGAATTGATTATGTGACATTATAATGAAAAATAAAATTTTACACTTTTAAAGGGTAGTGATTACTAAAAATAAATTAATAATAAACAGACCTGACTGAGGGAGGCTAGTTTTCTATTGCCTTACGACTGCCACGAAGGAGCTCTGGGAAAGATAGACTAGCCTTGGGCTAGAAGTGCTTAATTAAGGTGGAAAATAAATTGGTACTTTGCTTCACATGCGCAAATCATCCACTAGCACATCTACTGAACCAGAATGGTGACTTTCTTTACAAAGTTAAGATTCATTACATCCCATGTATTTTTTATTTTATTTTATTATTTTTGATATTGAATCATAAAATATATCTTTTAAATCATTTTTTTAGAAATTGACTTAAATAAACTCTTATTAACTAACTATTAGTGATGGATATCATAGGTTATTATCTCGAAAAAGTAATGCTCGTTTATAAATTTAAATTTAAAATGTCCTATTGGTCAAACAAGGACAGAAGGATAATTTTCGAGCAACTATAAATCAAAACTTCGATTTATCCATCGAGCGGGCGATCCTTTGAGAGAGGACATTTGCCTTTGAAAAGGTGTTGATGTACTCCACTTCTACTTGTCACAGTCACCGGAGATTTATAGTAATGTTCTCTCTGCTAATGTTGTCTTCCATCTGTCCCCCAAATAAGATTTTGGGGCAAGTAGACATATGTTAAAACATTTATTATATTTATTTAAAGGTCTTTTGTTGTTAAAAGTAACCATAAATTATAAACTTTCATCGCTATCTTTTTGGTGGTAATTTAGATATATATGCTCCATGAATATTTCTTATGCTTAGGAAACCTATTTTTCTACCATAAATAAGGGACTTTTTTGTGAATTGCACCATTTTATGTGAATTTCTTGTCATAATGTATCTTTTTCCCGACATTTTAAACATTTCATGAAAATCTGTACTCGATTTGGAAGCTTTTACAAAAAATATCTGCGAGGCCTCAATTATTTGTTAGGCTTAGGCCAAGGCAATTGCCTTTGACACGAACCCGCGCTTTATTTAAGAAGGGACTGGAATTCAAAGTAAAATAAAATAAAAACTGAAAAATAGCCTTGCCTTTTTCGGGGAAAAAGCTACAAATTACAAAGACATTTTTTAAACCATTGCATATTACACCATGAGTTGCAAAATGTCATGAGAAATTCATTCTTCACACTCTCATTTGGATTTTTTCCTTCCAACATGGGATCAGTTTTAGATGAATACGTTTTCATAAACAAATAGCCCCACTGTGACTGTAAACTGTTGATACTGCAAAGGGTTACAGCTGATAACAACAAAAGTATTTGTGTCTGAAAATATGCTTGAAACTTAACACTTGAGGTCACGCAACTTTTTTAATTTTCCAATACATTGTATAGCTTAAAAAAAAAAGGTAGATATTTTCATTTTCGTTCAATTTTTCAATGACGAAAAAATATCCTCAAAATGTCGGAAACACCTTATTTTTTACCACAGTCACATATTTGACATAAAATGTTGTATTCCAGATTTTTTTTTTACATCAGATTCGTACTCAGAATACATTGAAACATAGAAATAAAACTATAAATTAAAATTTCTCATGGGATCAATATTTATTATTTGTTGTAGAAAGAGTAACCTTAATACACCATAAATGCCCGTTAATACACATCTTTACTTCTTCGTGGAGGGATCGAATTAGTTTAATTTTAAATTTATTATAGAGAATGTTAAATTGAATGATAGGAGTAGGGGATAGTGGGGGACAGTGAGACCCAGTTAACTGTGAGACAGTTAGCTCATAGACCAATTGCAATGACCCAGATAGTGCAGGATGTTAATCAAATAAGATTTTCATGGAAAGAAACCATCAATATCATACGTGACTTGCTTTCTCGTTGACAGTGTGGGTAGTATTGTTCATTTCACCAATTTTGTTTTAATGCCTTTTATTCACTAACTAAAACCCTTTGGACCTTTAAACGGCCAGTGTTTGTTAACTTTGGAAAAGAAATTCGTTATGAAAGACGGCAAGGCCCTTTGGAGAAGAATGAGACGGGAACAGTGAGGCGGCCAAAGCAGGTGTCAGGCTAGGAGCACATTGAGACACTCGCGACGCAGAGCAGAGCAGAGCAGTTTTTGCAATACGTGTGGTAGATATGAAACTGCGCTGCCCTGCACTGCGTCCCAATGTGCGCGGTTCCTATCTAATTCACTCTCCACAAAAACTGCTCTGCTCTGCTCTGAGGCGCGAGTGTCTCAATGTGCGCCTAGCCTTAATGTACGCTCGACCTCACTGTTCCCCCACTCAACCCAATAGATTAGTACGCACACTGACGATGAATTTAAAATGTCTGAAAATTAATTTTTGTTTTAATTTAATGAAATTGGAAACTTTACTGACTTTGTATTGTGTCTTATAAATGGCATTGGTATTTTTTAATCTACTTTCAACTAACAATCCAGTAATTTATTAATATGATATTAGTCATGTTATTTTTTATGTTTATTACCATGATAGTAAATTGTAGTAAAATGAGCCTTATATTATTAATAATTTTATTAAAATATTTAGTTTTAATACGGCGTCTTACTGTTCCCCGAACAATGTCTCAGTGTTCCCTGCAGTGGGGTACACTGAAACAACAACCTTCTTGTGGTTTTATGAAAATAAATATTTTCGTGTTTAACGTTTTCAGATTGTACTTCTACTGAACAAAGGCCTATTGTAGTGAGATGTACTATATAAATTGCAGAAGTCCAGCTATAGTTTTTCTATTATTTTTGACAATTTGAAAAAAAAAACCGTCTCATTGTTCCCCACTCTCCCCAATATCTAAAAATTTAAGCTTTTTTTCTTCCCTATGACTGCTGCGAAAATCTACCGGAGAAATATTTTCGTAGGTGTTGGTCCTTTTTACAACCTCAACTATACATTGCGGTAAAGGTGAAAAAAATTGTATATGTCCAGTTCCTTTTGAGGAATTAATTTCTATTACCGCAGGCTGCTTATATTTTTAGATATTATTGAGCTGATACCATTTCTTTCGATTTAAAAATACCTGCTTATATTTTTTTTTTTTTTTTTTATATGCTACTGTATTGCGAAATTTTCCAAATGAATATATTTTCGATTTAAACATTCACCTAATTCAAGGAGTATGGTAAGTGCACTATCGATTTCATCCAACGTGGCAGGAATGGAGCCAACACCTGCGAGCGGTCAGAGGTCACACACATCGACACCGTGGCAATTAGCTTGAGTTAACCAATAGGAGGCGGGAAGGCGACTGCTCTTGGCCAATGGCTGAGCAAGTCTCATCTCCACTGAAGATGATTTATATTGTAGGCGGCATCAACATCCACAGCTCTGATATATGGTCCTTTCACAAATCACAGGCACTGTTTTCATATGGCTTAATGTCTCTTGCCATGTTTCGTAATCAAGCACTTGTATTTTTGTAAACATTAATCTGAAACTATGTTTAGAGACAAAAGTTTTAATATTTATGTAATGTCTTATTTTCAATTCGTAAAAAACCTTAAACTATTCAGCGTTGATATTAACAGATTGGATTTTGAATAATAATAACATTATTTGAATTTCTTGTTGTATTATATCATTCTTCTTATTATTGTATTTTATTCATTTCCTGAAATAATAACTGATACTTCGTTGGTGCAACTAATCCAATGTGGATGGTTTCGGTCATACTAATTTGTGAAGACATTTGCTGTGGATCAGTGGAGATTTTTTATAAAAAATACATATCGAAAAAATACCTTCATTGATTACCAACAGTCAATTACTTATTACTTTCTCTTAATAACATTGCGTTGCATTACCCAATCTTTGACTCCTTCCATCACCATACCAAAGAACAGTTTAGCGACTATATTGAGCAGAGATATGCCCCTGTAATTGCTAACTTCTTTTGGGCCCCCCTTCTTGTAAATTGGAAAATTGATACTCCGTCTAAACGATTTTGGTATTTCTTCTTTATTCCATATCTTATTAAATATATCCTCCGAGAGAAAAAGGAAGTCTTCAGGTACATTTTTTAAAATTCGAATGGTATTCTATCTTCTCTTGGTGCCTTATTATTTTTACTTCTATTAATTATACTAATAATTTCTCATGTGCTGATTGATAAAAGGGGTGGATTTAGGAGTTGTTTAAAGTAATACACCCACTCTTCACTGTGCAAGTTGGGGTTGCATATGTAAGTTTTCTGCCTTAATACATTAATGCCCTCCCCAAAATCCTTGCTATCCCTTGTGCCTTCTATTTTTGCTACAGAAGATTCATAAAAAGTTTTTTTTTCTGTGCACATTATGTTCTATAGGTTTTATTTGCTAATAGATAGAAGTTTGAATTATTTCTGAATTTGTTTTTTGAAGTAAGATCAAAAACTAAAAAAAGGACGTTTTTCTAGTTTTTCTATTATTAACACATTCCTTATCGCTTTCAGGACACTAGATCTCCTAACCTAATGAAGGAATTTATAAAAAATAAATGTGACGTGGTATAGCAATTTTACGAATGATAAAGGTTATTAAAATGAATGAAAGCTCATTAGAAAAGTAAGTTAGCTATTCATTGAGTAGTAGATTGTATATATTTTATAGCATGAATGTAGCCTTTATTAAGAATTGCTTGAAAGGAAGGACGACTTAAAGGAAGCTATTGATGAAGCAGTGAACGTAACACAAGGGGCTGGACATAATTCATCTTCACCGCAGTGACCGCCAAGGCCCTACCTAGACTAAGTTCTCTGAGTCCTTTCATTTATTCCTCTCCCATTTATGGTAATAATAAAGAGGTACGGAGAAATTTATTGACGAAAGCCCGACAGTAATGAACGCTTAACTAAATGAATTGGTACCCAACATTGGACACTTCTAACATAACCTGAAACCTGAAGTAAAAGTATCAATGCGTTGTAAATATTCACAACGTAGCCCCGCCAATTATTAAAATCGTATGGTTTGGACAATTGAAAAATTTCAGTTGCGATAAATAGTTTTCCCAGTTACTAATTCAATAATTAATCCCTGATTTACAACTAGCATAAGCTATTAACTTTTTTTACAAATGAAATTCAAGGGAGAATAATTATCGTTTTAACATGGGGCCTCATGATCGAATGTTACACCTATATATTCATTAAGGGCAGTACATTGCCGGTGAGATAAACTCACCAGACGTGTTATATATGTAAATGATGTTGTAGGGTTAAGTGGAACTATAAAAAAAAAGAAAAAGAACAAACAAACAAAAAAAAAACATAAAACAAACACAACAAATTAACAAACTGAAATATAAGAAAACAAAGGAAAAATGAGTAAAATAATATATATAAAAGAAAGAAAGAAGTATATGTATAACTGTTTAATGTATAAAATCTCGCTAACACCTCATCAGGCAGTATTGGTTCTTGGGGAACTCCCTCCAATAGTGGATGATCTTTCATCCCTAACGGACGGAATAAAAAATAATTCGAAAATAAAAGATTGAATGGTAATACTTATATAAATAGATGTAGAATTCATTTAAAGTGTTGTTCCAATCAAACCTATATTCAATATTTTCTTTCAGTCAAAGAAATTTTAGATCAAGCTTTCTCGCTCATATGCGGAAGGCAAAATGTTCGAAAGTTGATGCTGAACAATTTTTTTTTTTTAATTCAAACATTCCATCCAGAAAATTGCAGAAGGCTCATAAATAATATGAAGCAGAACAAAATATTTTAAAATAATAGAATATAATCTTCAAGAATTGGATTAAATTAAAATTAATAAAGTATATATAAATGTTTTTAAGTTATTCAATTTATTTTTTTAATTTAAGGTATTTCAAATTCGATAAATATAAACAAGAAGCTTGGTTTTATCAGTATGTGTTAGGTTTTAATGAAGACGGTAGATATGCAGTTTATTCCGGCCATATAACACGGAAGTACCTCATAATCGATAGCGATGTAAAAGTCTGATAATCGATTGCTAGGTATTGCATTAATGTATTCTACGAACCTTCAGATCTATTTTATGTATTTATTCAAATAATATTTATCATTCAATAAATAATGATTAATTATTGTTCCTTAAAGAAGAAGACAGGGACGGGAGTAGAAATTGTCCTGGGAAGGACCTCCGACCTCGGGATCTCTCCGACTACCTCATCTCATTAGCAATGGCCCGGCCCTCGCGACTATTTCTGTTTAACGAGCGGGTTTCGAAAATGTTCAAGGGGTAATGCTACAATAGGTTTAAGGGCCACTCCCGGGTGAAATCACTCCGCTCTTCTGCCCGCGGTCACTCTGCGCTTCAATAGAAAGTTTATTTACGAGCCTTTTTAACAATGCTCCGATGTCTTCTCATTGTAAACTCGGTATAAATATCAATATAAATATCCTCTAAGTGTTCGTTGTTGTAATTGCTATGTAACAAGCTTAGTTAGGCTTAATGGCTTGTTGACTAGTACATGTTCGTTCGCGAATCCTTTATGGCGTTTTCTCATCTCTGCTTTGTATCGAAATCCTCATAATTCACTCTTTAATATATTAGAACGGATTGGGATTTCTCAATAATTAATTTTAAGAAAATATTTACAAAATGCGTACATATTTTAAGTTAAATAAAATGATTTGAGTTCAAGTCGAAATACTGATGATCGAATATCAAAGAGTGGGAATTATCAGCCCAATCACGTATAATAATTTTTATTCTTTCTAAAATATCCAGCTTTCCAACTACATACGAGTATAATAAAATTTCATAATAAAATATTATGTATGAAACAGATAAATACAGCATTCTTCATGCACGAATAAGAAAATAACTCAAAATATACAAAATTAAAAATACTTTATAGGAAGAAGTTTTCCTAAGCCAATTTCCATCCTATCATAAAAATCGCTGAAGACGTTTTTGAGAAATCCTAAAAATGCGTAAAGAGTCCCTTCAGCTTTCTCCCCTATGACGAAAGCTTTGCTCTGACATCAGAGGCACAGACCTAGCTTAAATACCTAACTTCAGTTCCGAGAATGGGAGATTCCTCTCTTAAAGAACCAACGGTAATTGAATCATGCCAGGAAGGGGATACTGCTGGGAGCTTTCCCTCCTCGTGCCTGAAATTTCATTATTTCCTCATTCGCTGATTGTCAGTACCTTGGTGTGAATAATTAACTTAAGTCCAGGGTGGCGGGATGGCCGAGTGGGCAAGCGCGTTAGAAAATACGCGTTGCCCATGGCAACGTATGATCGAGAACCGAAAGATAGCAAGTTCAAAACCCGGAGCCAGGGGAAAATTTAATTAATCTCGGCATCAATCCCCCACTCTCTCCCCTCTCCCGGGAAACCCCGTATAGCCTACAAGGCGAGGAAGGGGATGGAAAAAAAAATAAGTTAAGTCCAAAAAATAAACCATAAAAATATATTTTAGTAAATAACTTTCTATAGTCTCAGGATATCCTAATTTCGAACAATCATTTGAGTACTGAAATTTGGAGAGGGATGCCCTGTAATTCTCTTCGAACAATTATTTATTTATGTTACATTACACAATATTTTTCCTTTTTAATATAACTGTAAAATAAAAAATGGGATGGTAGAAAATGAGAGTATAAATAATTTGCACTTATATCTGAAATTCCTTATGTGATTGTGTCCGAAGTTCTTAAAGCTTTTATCACTGGCTTCGTGTCCCATATTCAGATCGAGTGTCGTCTGGTGCAGCAGCCTTAAAACTCCGGTTGAAACATCGAACAAATTTACATGTGTAATTTAGTGTATATATATTATTCATTAATACTGCACCGCCAAACCCTTTTACTTCATTACTATAATATAAAAATACTATATAAAAATATACAACGGTGTTAATATGCTTATTGCCTTGGCTTACTGTTCACAGGAAGAAGGTCATTTTAAACTGTAATTTATTATTGAAATCTTAAAATTAATTTAACATGCATAGTGCATAGGATCGCACAGGGAACTCTGCTCCTGGGATTTCATCGACCCGCTAGCCAGAGGTCGCTGGGTTGCCTTCTTTACGTAAATGCCGCTTCTTGAGGACATGTTGGGTGCATAACAAGTCCTGGAGATGCTAGGCCTGGAGAAAGCAGCCTTTCCAGCTTCTAGGATTTGTAGCTGCTGAGTGAGTGATGAGTCTCTGTGTGCGGAATATATGAGTTTGAACTCAGCCTGTCGAGTCCCTGTTCCTCTACAATGTTTGCGAATTTAATTCGATTCAGCCTTTCGCAAAATGCAAGATTCCTCTAGCAATAGAATTAAACATTCAACTGCTTGGGACTTTAAGAAGTATGTTTATTGTCGGCCTTGAAGCCTGACATTAGCTTTTCCGTATTCCGAGATAGCACTTGCCCTTAAAACTTTTTTAGTTCCGATATAATGAAAAACTGTTACAGTCAGTTAGGGAAGAAATTTTAATGTAACTAACATCTTTGTAGAAAAGAAGTTTATGGGAGATTCTTTATGATTTTTTTTTCTTATGAATTTGTTACTTCGCTTAAGTCTTATTTTATATCGTTTTTACTTCTTTTTTTTCTGTGACAATGTTTTTTTTTAGTTGCATTTAGGCATATCTTTTTTATTTAAAATGACAGATACAATATTTGTTTATTAAATCTTTGTATGATTTTTTTTTTTAATACTTTTATTCAACATAAAATTTGTATGATTTTTCGATGCTATGGGTTACTTCTCATGTCGGGATTAAAAGAAATTAACAAGCAGATGAAGTGGCAAAATAAGCAGTCAAGAGCTCTGACCCTCCTGATCTAAATTACATATTTCCTTCTGAATGGGCAAAAACAAAAAAGCAAAGTAAAGGAAAAATGGATCAAAGATTGGCAAAATACGCAATGTAGTCACCTTCCCCTGATCAAGAAGAAAAACATGCCTGGCTGCCTCCAAAATCCTAACTCCAAAGGAAGCAGCTATAATAAACAAAAGGAAACAGGCTAAGAATTGGTCACAAGCTGACTCACATCCACCGGCTTGTAGGACTTCATCGGCCAACTTGCCAAATTTGCGAAAATACACCACTTACAGTTAGACGTGCGCGCCGCCGCGCCGCGCCGCCGCCGCCGGATGATTTTAACTGCGCCGAGCCGCCGCCGATGAAGGTGGCGCGCCGCATGTACAATACTCTCAGAGCAGGGTGTTTTTGTGCTTGGCGTTGATATTATTGGCAATAGAGTTTTTCTTTAAGGCCTATTTGCAGACCTTCATAAAGCTACGAGAAAAATTGATCAGCGGATATGAAACGTTTTAGGACATATCAAGTCATTCCTCAACCGCCGCATCGTACCAGCAAGAATTGGTTGCAACAAGTTGTTTCTATTTTTCTGCGGTATAATTACCCTAATCGAATTATTAACAGTCCTTGTTATTGTTTAAAGGACTGATAAAGAATTCCATTATTTCTTTTATCTTCATTCATTTTCCCCCTCAAAATATAGTAAAACTTTGATTTTATTTATTATTAATTTTTTAACGACTGTTACCACTTATTATGCTTTCTACTTAAACAATCTTTCTATTTCATCAGTGCTGTTGTATTCCATCTCAGTGATCCAGTTTGTTTCAGATGAATCCTATAATACTCCACCATTTAACCACTTCCCTTCTTTCCTCCACTTCCCCTTCCCCGCACATTGAATACCTGTTTGCTGAAATATCCACCTCCCCACATCCGTACTCTTTGGTTTCATCTACCTGCCTCCAAAAGTTACCTTAATCGATGAAACATTCGAAGCCATCCATTACAACACGATCCCTTCATATTCCAACATTGTTCTCTCCGGAGACCTCAACAACAATCTCCAGATACCTTCTCCTAACCAAGCCTATCTTTCAGATATCCTCTATTCCCTTAATTTATTTATAGTCCCTTACGACCCGACTCTTAACACCCAGCATTCCATCACTTGGCTTGTCTTTTATGATCTCGATTCCCTAAAAAACTCCTCGCCTTATCACAGCATCCGGTTCCTTTACAGTCTTCCCACGACCTCATACAATTATATAACCTTCCCATCCTGCTGTATTCCCCCACAACTAAATCCTTTCGAAACCTTGATTCCCTATCACCTGCAATCCTAGCGCCTGATCTTGAGATGATCCAATAGGACCCCATATACATCTCAAACGCCATTGACTCCATGGTGGAAACCCTAACCACTTAACTTTATACCATCCTAGACCGTCACGCTCTTCTCAAGTTCAAGACAGTTAAGCATCCTCGAGCACCCTGGCTAACACCTACGCTAAGGAATTTTATGAAACTAAGAGACGCAGCTAGAAGAAGATTTTAGGGCACCTGACTTTCTGAAGATTACCATCAAGCTCCTCCGAAATAGCACTCAATACTTAATATACCGCGCCAAATCCAACTACTTCCAGCAATCCTTATCCAGTACCCCCGACTCCAAAGCAAAATAGGTAATTCTCAGCAAACTGTCCATAGGTAAACCCACTCAAAACCAATCAATTCCATTTTCAGTCGATGCACTCAATTTGTCTCTAACATCTCGAATCTAAAGGTGTTCCTCTTTGCCCCCCACGCTTTTTTCTATCTGTATCAATGAACTTCCATCCTTCACCCATCGCTGTCAATACCATCTGCATGCCGATGACCCCCAGCTTTATCTCTCCTTTGCCCCGCTGATTCCTCCGACGATATCCTAAAATTATAGGAAGATATCGACAGAATATGTGCTTGGGCAAACCTCAACGAATTTACTCTGAACGCGAAGCAGACGAAAGCCACCTTGATTGGATCTCCCTTTCTCCTCAAATCAACTCCTGTCGCTCCAAATCTAGTCCTAAACAACTCATCTATCTCATTCCAAAATTCTGTCAAAAACCTTGGCGTTACCTTCGATCAATCCCCCTCTTGGAAACCACATATCTCACAAGTTTCCCGTCGCACTATCTCTACCCGGAAACAGTTCAACCGTCCTCTCTCATCTCTCCCAACTTTGAATACGGCTGTATGGTGTACAGCGGACTGTCTGAGGCACTCGAAGCCAAACTTAAACTCATTCAATACATTTTGTCTTTAGGATCCCAAGAGATACGCATATAACCCAGTACTATGCCGAGATGAAGTGGCTCTACCAGTCCTACCGCTGTCGGTATCTACTGGCTTTCTTCTTATACTAGACCATCAGAACTCAACGACCCTCCTATATCTTACAGAGCCAACAATTTAAATCCTCCATCCAATCCCGCCAAACCAGATCCCGTACGTCCGATATATATCCTCCACCCCATCGAACTTATACATGAACAAATCCTTCATAATGCAAGCAACATCTCTCTGGAACTCTATTCTCTCCGTTATCCGACACGCTCCATTAACTTCCACTTTCAAATCACTCCTCTTCGAGATCCTATTCAACTTTCAATTCAACTGATCACTGAAGGAATACGATGGATCTTTAGAAGTACGAAGGGGGTAAAGAAAGTTCTAAGCCTGATATACATATATATGAAAATATATTTTCAACTTACATATTTTTATTTTTCAATATAGTCCCCCACAACAGCAACGCACTTATTCCCCCGCTTCCTTAACATTTGTAACCCGGCCAATTTTTTTTTTTCGAAACCTTCCAAAACGACTTTGAGAGCTGAGATCACCTCATCGTCTGACGAAAACACTCTCTTACACAAATGTTTTTTCATATTAAGGAAGAGGTAGAGTCTGAGGGGGCCAGGTCTGGCGAGTAGGGTGGGTGCGGGAGCAGCTTGGCCGTCTCCGTGGTAACTGTTGATTTGTGGAGGGGAGTGTTGTCCTGCAGTAGCAGCACACCTTTGGTGATCTTTCCTCGGCGTTTCTCTTTGATGGCCTCTCGCAGTTTCACGAGAAGGTCTGCATAGTATTGCCCTGTTATTGTCATGCCATGCTGCAGAAATTCGACCAGCAAAACTCCTTCCGAGACTAATGTCACCCAGATCGGTCATCATCTTCAAAGTTTCCTCGGCCAGCTTTGAAGAGTGCGGTCCACCTTTTGATAGTGGCATACGATGGGGCAGAGTCCCATAAAGTTGCAAATATGTCTTCAAATATTTCCTTCGGCCCCATCCCATTTTTTACAAAATATTTTATCACTGCACGGTGCTCAAAATTAGACATTTTTAAATCGACCAATAACTCACAACGGTCGGAAAGAAACTGACCTGAATTGAAAGGTGGAATTAGAGAGATAAGAACTTGTTATAAGTAAACAATGACCTTTAACCCCATTCAGCTTATCTGTTTTCATTTCAAAAACTAGTTATCTATGTCACAAGACTGTAAAGTATGTTTTTTACAAGTGAAACTCCTTTAATGTACGGCCTTAACATTAAAAATTAAATTCAACAAATAAAATAATAAACGAGTACTCCCAGGTGCGTCCGCAGGATTTCCTCTGGGGGGGGGGGGCAGGCTGATAAAATTTTCGAAAAGGTCGAGGTATTCTGATCTTTTAAGGCTCAATTAATTGTCAAAATAAAACTTACTGATATTTAAATGTTATAATAAGTGTTTATGTAATGCTTACGAGTTTATGAATATGAATTTATTTATTGGTTGTTTTTGTTTCTCAAAATATGTAGAGGGGGCAGCTGCCTTCGCCTGCGTACGCCCATGATACAAAAATCTCGCGAGCATCGGCGCGCCGGTATGCGCCGCCGCCGCCGATTAAAAATTATCGGCGGCCCGCCGCCGAAGATTTTTCTGTGGCGCGCATGTCTACTTACAGTAGAACAACTTTTCTCGAAGGAACGCCGCTACCTGAACATTACAACTTCGGTTCCCTACAAAGTGAACACGAGTATCGAAAAAACCATCAAAGAGGGTTAAATTAATGCACTACATTTAAGAAGAGCAGTTATTGATAATGACTTGAACAGTCAAAGCGACATAAAACATCAAATAAAAAAAAAAAATATTTAAAAGAAAAAAACATTCGGAACAGAAAGTATTTAATTAAAGAGGCAACATGGGTGACTGCTAAATGATCCTAATAGAGCATAAAAATATTATTTCAACTAATTAGTATATTAACTAATAATATCAGGAACATAGTCCATATAATAGGACAAAGTGATTTTGAAAAATGAATCCCTGCTGTTTTATTTTTTAATTCAAGTATTTGTTTGTTTGTTTAACGTCCCTTTATGCTACTAAGACTAATCGGACGATGCTACGGAGGGAGTCCTAAATTTTGCCTATCCAGGTATAATTAGGATAGGGATCTTTAACGAGTACCTGACATCGTACAGGCTCCGGACGACCATGTTACGTCCTATTCGAGAGACGGCATAGCCAAGGATTTTTTACTCCCATAAAAATCCTAGGGCCACCACGGGACGCGAACTCGCGACCTTTGTATAGTAGGTTGCCATGCTAACCACTACACCAAAGGTGACCCCTATTCAAGTATTTAATTTTTACAAAGTTTACATATCTACAATATTAAAAAAAATATTATTGGTCCTAATTAATTAATTAGTTGTTAAGAGGAATTACATTAGGAATATCACCTGCCAAGTAAACTTACCAACCCTCCATCTCACTTCGAACCGCAAAATCTTAATAAACCTTTCGTTTAGTCAAAGAAAATGAAAAATGATGAATCATTTTCGTCAAGGATTAAAACAGTCTAGATAAATCGTCAAATGTAATGATCATAAGAAGGTATCTAAACTTTGTTCTTGTGAAACGCAGACAGACCTCGAAAAGTCGATTTTTAACCTTTGCGCCATTTTAATGTGTCGATTTGGAGAAATATGAGACCATTGTCTGTTTACGTAGAATTTATTACCGGATCAACCAACGACTAGTTTTTTCGATTGTTTGGATAGTATTAATTTAGATTGTTATAACTAGAGCTCGGATTCCCGTGCAATTGCATCTTTTTATTGGTAAGTCAGAATAAAGAGGATTCAAGTTAGTTATTCGAATCAAGCCTAATGGGATGTTTTATACTGCACGAAATTGCACGTTTTGGGTTTTACTGCACGAAATTGCATCATTTGATATTATGAAGAAAAAAAAATATTAGAAATTTTAATTGTCTTAAGTACACATCAAAACAATAGTGGAAAAATAAAGGTGAAGATCATAGGAAAAAAAATGGAACTTGGTAGATGTAAACAAACACAAACCTCCAACTTCCAAGAACTGAGGGTTCAGTAGTTCCTGGATGTTTACTTTTTGTTTCTTAGTTCTCATTGTTATGTTAGTATGAAACTAGCTTCTGTCGAGTATATTGTTACTAAAAATTGCCCAAAATCGGAGGAAGTGTCTTCGAAAATTGCGGGATGGAAAATATTCTGATCTCAATAGGGATGATAGTGCAGTGTTTTGGTATAACTAGTGATAAAAATATTGGATGTGAGAGGAAATTACAAATTTATACCCACTGTAGCACAATTAAATAATTTTGTATAACCCCAGAACGGTAACAGGGGTAGTGCGTGTTATCAGACCATTGGCGGATCCGGGGATGGGGGGCTGTGGGGCTGGAACCCCCTCCCTTTAGGGTTGCAGCCCCCCTTTACAATCTGCTGGATCCGCCCACGTACCAGCCTGATTTAAAAATAAGCCTACGCACCGGATATTGCATTTAGTGATTCCATAATTTGAGTAGAATAAGGATTTGGTATCTTTAAGAACTTTTTTTAAGATCTTCCTATTATTTCACATCTTGATGTTACTATTTTAAGTAAATATTTTATGTTCCGATTTTTTTTTATCGCAAATATATCGTTATTTTATACAAAAGGTCCAAAATTCAGTTATTTTACTAAAAAGTATACTTAAAACAATATTATAAAAAATATTTGTAAACATAAAAGAGTTTCTTTCTACTTCAATTTACTCTCCGCTACTTATTTTATTCCAAAGTAGCTATTTTTTGTTCACAAAAATAATTTAATGCCTGATTTTCAAGCTAACCATTATTATTGCATGTTTTGAAGTTTTTATTGCACGTTTTTAAATTTTTACTGCACGGCTTATATTTTTAATTCTGAGCTTTAGTTATAACTAGACCCCGGATTCATATGCATTAAAAACTCCTCAAATATGCCATATAATATGCAAGAAAAAAGTGGGAAATATACAACAAAATATGCAATTAAATTTCTTATAATTTCAAGTATAATTGATTAGAATAAGTTTTTCTGTACATTACAACAACGAAGAAAGGTAATTCATAAAATAGAAAAGCAATTTTGTTGTATAAATTTATTAGAATTAAAAAATCTTTGGTCATCAGTCACTAGAAGTAGCACTCTCATCTCAAACCCAGCATCTGACCACAGCAGTTTCATACTGTCATAACGAAACGACTAATTATTTCAGCGTTAGTTTTTTCTAGGTACTTCTGGTGCCAGTAAAAATAGCGGTCCTGGACCGCCTGAACATAAAACACCCACTAATAAATTTGCAATATAAATGTTTCTTACATCAGTGGTTTCATCAACTACAACGTATATGTAATTTTGGTGAACAGTATTCTTTATGTTTTCCATGGTCTTATTATAGCATTCTGACAGATAATTTTTACGCAAAGTACTCCCATCGGGAATTTGACCTGAAGTTTATTTTTCCAAAAAGCGTTTAAAAGGCAGGTGATTTAATTTATTAAAAGGTATGTCAGATGAGACCATTGCGAAACACAAATCTTCAAAAAAACTATCTTTTGTGGGTTTAGAAGTAGCCGCCATAAAATTTGTGTAAAAAATTTTGACTTAACAGCATTTACGTGGGAACCTGAAACCCCATTCAGATTAATTCATATTTTTTAGAATAACGAATTAAATCTATAAAAGAAATAAATACCTGTATTAGCTTGCTGAACTATTTGAAATTTTTTTCCACACATAATTTGCTTTCCAGACGTTTTTTTTTGTTTCAAAACACAATTTTTCCGCCTGACGTGAACACTTGCTTTTCGGAGTTAAATGGTGCGATTCATTCACTTAATTTTTGCTTCAAAGAAGATGAAACTTTTAGCATGGTAATAACGAGGTTTCCCGTAGGATAAACGGAACTGTACTAACTTGGTTTTCAATGTAGAAGGATAATGAAATTTATACTATAGGAAGAGGTTTCCCAGAACTCCCAAGTCTTCCATCAAAAGACCAGCAACTCACAAGATACAAGAAAACCAAATCCCTTGCTTTCTTGTCTTGACAAATATCAATGCAATATTAAATTTTTGAAAACGTAATTTATAAAATAAGAAAAATTTCCCAAAATACGATTTTTATTCAAATATGCAAATATATGCATTTATCTCCCAAATATGCAAAAATATGCAAAATAAAATTTGGAATATACGTCACATTTAACATGGTTCGTGTAGATCTGCGATCAAACATTGAAAAACTTCAAGCAGAAAAAACATGCAATTGCATACAAATCCGGGGTCTAGTTATAGCATATTGTCATTCGGCTTCTACCAATAAAGGGTTCTGTGGTATCAAATGATAATTTCTTGTATATCATTGTTCGATCTTATTTATGTTAAACGCTTTATTAAATTTACGAATGTTATTGATGGTTGTGTCTATGGTAATTTTATTGAGAGGAAATGCTTCATGGAGTACTAATTACCGGTGACCGTTTGCCCCGGAGGATTTCCAGAGGTAGGGAGGGAAGACAAGACAAAGAGAGGCCCTATCCAATTGAGATCTCCCGATCCCTATATAGTCCAAGGAAGATCTCATTAGGCAAAGAGTTGCTAATTAAGCTATAGGGCGGGTCACGGTTCCTCGCCTTATCGATCTTATGTTAGCCGATAATCACTCGGCTATCACATTACAAGCTAGTCGTCTTCTTGTAATACTAGGTCGTGAGTGCCCCCAACTGATAGTCTATTGAGATTTAGCCTGGTTTATTGTTATTGTAACCCGGCTGACGGGAGATGGTACACGCTGCTATCACTCTGCCCCCGCATTCCCCAACATTAGCATCCTTCTTTTAACGGTCTCCTCGGGTACTTTTTACAACCGCGCCATCCTCTGTGATTATGCCGGAACGTAATTATGCCACGAACACGATGTGTCCTCCACTGAGTTATCCGCGTATTCTCCCACAATTGTTGAGAAAGTCCCCTTTCGTAACTTCTCCTCTTCGGCTGATAACATCTCTGCTTCTTTGGATTCTTTAGATGTGCTTTGCTTATGGACAAAGAAAGAAGCTCGCACGTAAATTCGGCATCCGGTTTTTGATATTATCCATAGTGGCTTAGTCTACGACGCGTGCTAGACACAAATTTAAGATTAGAAATGTGAAATCCAAAAAAATTATTAAGTCACGATGCTTGAAATCCGTGAAATTTAATGTTTCCCCAATCCATCCGAGCTATTGAAGTTACTGAATATTATTGACAAAATTGATTTTATTTGGTGAGTAGTGTCACTAAAAAACCTATCCAGGTTCAGGAAGCCGCAGACGAAATCCTGCGGACGCCCATTTCCAGATCCTGGTTGTATGTATGATGTAGTGCAGTGGTGGTTTAAAAAAAAAAAAAGTATGTTCTCCATCAAGTAACCCAGTAAAAACAAAATATATTACCTCCTTAAGATTTCTGATAAAAATAAAACTTGAATTTTGCAAAATATTGGAAAACATTATTTTAGCATGTACAAAAAATGTTTGCTCTCTTGTTATTAACGGAAATATTATTACTTCTTATTAAAGCTCTGGTGGGAATTGTTTGAATTATTTAAAAAAAAAGGTAATTTCACAATATCCACTTTTCCACTTAATAAAAGAAATACATAGCATTTTCTCATATTTGAATATGCATTATATTCAGATTAACCTAACAGACTTTTCAAATTCCATCACTCAGGTAAATATCATCTTAGCATAATGATGCAACGATTCATAAGTGATTTTTATTTGATGAAAAAACCTTTTCCAAAGATTAATTGTTGTATATTTTATAATTAATTGTAGTTAACACCAATGTAAAAAAAAGAAAAAGAAAATCGCTAATGTTTATCATAGAATCTTTAACGTTATTTTTACGAAATAGGATCTTGACGCTATATTTTTATTGGATTATGAATTTATTAGAAAATAATTTGGATTGTTGGCTTTAAAACATTAAAAATAAATAATTAAAATAACATTAAATTTTTAATAATTTTAGATTTCCGTCTGTATGATTATTCACGATGTAGATTGGAAAAACATTGTTCGTCAATTATTCATTATCTGACGTTTCGATCTTCATTAGTAATAAGTAAATCATTGCTAGAAAAAAAAAATGTAATACAAAGATGAAACATTTTAGAAGCGAAACTTACGTACCTGGGTCATTATCTGAAAATGTGTAAATCGAACGTCCGGTCAATTTTCAACCATTCAAATGAGAGCTAGTTGCTAGAAAAAATAGGAACTATTTCACTCCTCTTGTTGTTCTATGGAGGCTATGTTTTAGCTCCAAACTAAATTTATAATTGGTTAAAAAAAATTAAAAGTAGTTGTTTTTTCACTCCCTCACCTTGTCCGACTCCCAGGCAAGCTACTTTAAAAATTCGTATTCTTTTAACAATTGAGTGTTTAATTAAATTGATTAATCGGTTAAGTCAGTAATTACTTCAAGATTCCATGAAAAAATAAGCGGTGTCATTTATTGTTACCAATAACAATAAATCAAATAAAAAAGGTATGTCCAGACGTTTTTACTTCACTCCCTCACATCAAGTGTTGGATGGTCTGAGCGTTGAGAGGAACATAGCTCAAAGCCCGGGATGGAAAGAATCGGTTCAGGGAAGACCCTAGGATCGTTTTGACTCCCGACCAGGGGCTGCGATCGCTTGCATCCGCTGTGAGATTAAGGTTATTAAGGGAAATCTACGCTGTGGTCAATAGCTACTTCACTCCCTCACTTCAAAAACTGTTGAATTTCCAAGTAATTTTTTCACTCAACTATTGTTTTTCGATGGAAAATGGTCATAGTTTTCGATTCTGCAATATTTTTCAACTTTAACCTTCTTTCAGTGATTAAAAAATAATAAAGAGTTTGAAAACCTCACTCCCTCATACTTCTCTCCCTCACTTTTTCCAAAAATTTCTTAAATGAGGGAGCGAATGCCTCCATTCTTTGAAATCTCAAAAGATTTTGAGAATGCTTTTGAATATAAAGGTGACGATTCCTAAACTATGAACAAAAGTATGTAACTGTAACCTAACCTAACTCTAATATTAAGCTTACTTTTGGCTCTATGCGTTTGGAATTTTATATTTTTGAATTTGAAATTGTTTTTATTTTTTTCTATTGTTTTTTAAGATTGTATTTCTTTAAAATATACGCGTTTTTGGTTTCACTTTTCAAAGTTTACTACTACCTTAACACATTTTTCACTACCGTTCACTCCCTCACTTTGAAATTGTTATCATAATTTTTTAAAAGAACAATTAATGGTTCTCCTGTCTGGCTACTATTTAAAAAGTGAAGGTAATATACCACTGAGTACGTATTATATTCTATATAGTATTATCTTCCGAGTATCTATACTTTAGAGAACGTATTATATCAAAACTAATATTGGTACATACAAAAATGGTATCTTTTTTTATCTATGAAGAACTGGAAAATAATCGATTAATGTTAGTATAATTATCACTATCGATGTAGTGGAACGATTCTTTTCCTGTTTACCTTTTTATTACTACTGGTATTTGATGTTTTTTTAATATTGACAATAATGTTTTAAATATAGCGATACAGTTTATCCTCTTAATTTTAGAAGAAATTCAGAATCATAGTCCTCGAAAATCATTGGTTAAGACCAACCCTTATAACAAAGACTATTTCAAAAGTGACAGTTGATCGAATTGCGCAAGAGCAATCGAAAATCCATGTTCCTTTTTTCATGTTGGCTGATGAAGCATGTCCACTTCCTTAGGGTCAGGCCACACATGTCCGCACCGGAGCACTAACATCGAGTAATTTTTTCGGCCCGAAATTATAACTTTTAAATAATGAAATTTTAGCAAGTGAAATCTACGCATCTTCAGATAATGACCCACCTACTTACCTATATTTATCTTCATAAAGCTAGAAACAAAAATATATGACGAACAGGAGTAAAAATGGTCGGTGTAACGCCAAAGTGAACTAAGCGCTAAACTCTATATTATGAGAAAACAGAAGTTAAAATTGAATTTTGTGATGTAATTTTGAGTATTGTTTACTTCTATCGCCTTTAAAGTATAACATTTCAGTTTGTCTTTTATGTTATTCAAATATAAAGATGCACAATTAAAAACAAAAGCAATAGGTAATTTAAAAAATTATTTTCTTAGTTTGACGCTTAGTTCAGTAGGGTTTTATACCGACCAAATATAAGATAAACAAAAATATGAGATAAAAAAATCTGGTGCGTGCGCGCAACACACAACTTTCACTTACCAACTTACTTAGATTAGAAATTAATGCGTTTTGTTTCAAATGAACAGAACAGTTTAATTATAACGCATTGGTTTGTCATTAAAGGCGTATGCGTGAGCTCAAGGTGTTTTATGAGTTGACGGAATATTTTTCTTTTTTTCTCCTGTATATGTTTACTTAATTTTCTTCATATATCATATTTAGCCATTTCTTATTTTTAAGCGAGATGAGAGACAGTTAATTTCTCAATATAAACTAAAACAAAGGTACTTTATAGAAAAACAAAAAAAGCCCCTTCCCCATTTAACCCCCCTCAGAACATTTTAATAATGATAATGCTTACCTGATATTAAATAACAACTAATTTTCATTAAACATAACGAATTTGATAAAAATCGTTAAAGCCGTTTTTGAGATAATCGATCAAAAAGGTAAAAAATGGACAAAATTTATTAAGTAAAGTCACCCCTCCTGTTGATCAATTTTGATGAAATTTTTACAGTCATATCTCGGGCATATGCATACATTAAATACCAAGTTTGATCAAAATCGTTAAAACCGTTTTTGAGTAAATAAAAAAAAACACGTGAAAATGATACAAAATTTATTAAGTAAAGTCCCCCCTCCGGTTGATCAATTTTGATGAAATTTTTACAGTCATATCTCGGGCATATCAATAGATCAAATACCCAGTTTAATCAAAATCGTTAGAGCCGTTTTTTAGAAAATCGAAAAAAAATTAAAAAGTTATTAAATAAAGTACCCCCTCCCTTTGAGCAAATTTGATGAAATTTTTGCTGTCACATCGTGGGCATATACATACTCTAAATACCCAATTTCAGGTTCGCACGGTTTATAGTTTTTGAGCTAGTCTGTTCACACACAGACACACAGACACACAGACACACAGACACACAGACACACAGACACACAGACCATTTCGCGGGACTTGGTTATTTTGACTCAGGGGACCCCAAAACGTGTATTTCCGTTGAAAACCGGAAGTCGAAATTTTTCACGATCGCAATACTTCCACTTACTATATATTTCATATATAGGTAAGTGAAAGTAAAAAATCTGGTGCGTGCGCGCAACACACAACTTTCATTTACCAACTTACTTAGATCAGAAATTGACGTGGTTTGCTAAATATCATTTCCCAAAGTCACACATTTTTCTACATTCATATCTTATTTTTGTTAATCGTTAAAGCCGTTTTTGAGTAAATAAAAAAAAACGTGAAAATGATACAAAATTTATTAAGTAAAGTCCCCCCTCCCGTAGATCAATTTTGATGAAATTTTTACAGTCATATCTCGGGCATATAAATACATCAAATACCAAGTTTGATCAAAATCGTTTTAACCGTTTTTGAGTAAATAAAAAAAAAACGTGAAAATGATACAAAATTTATTAAGTAAAGTCCCCCCTCCGGGTGATCAATTTTGATGAAATTTTTACAGTCATATCTCGGGCATATAAATACATCAAATACCAAGTTTGATCAAAATCGTTTTAACCGTTTTTGAGTAAATAAAATAAAACACGTGAAAATGATACAAAATGTATTAAGTAAAGTCCCCCTTCCGGTTGATCAATATTGATGAAATTTTTACAGTCATATTTCAGGCATATAAATAGATCAAATACTCAGTTTAATCAAAATCGTTAGAGCCGTTTTTGAGAAAATCGAAAAAAACTTTAAAAGTTATTAAATAAAGTACCCCCTCCCTTTAAGCAAATTTGATGAAATTTTTGCTGTCACATCGCGGGCTTATACATACTCTAAATACCCAATTTCAGGTTCGCACAGTTTATAGTTTTTGAGCTAGTCTGTTCACACACACACACACACACACACACACACAGACACACACACACACACACAGACCATTTCGCGGGACTTGGTTATTTTGACTCAGGGGACCCCAAAACGTGTATTTCCGTTGAAAACCGGAAGTCGAAAATTTTCACGATCGCAATACTTCCACTTACTATATATTTCATATATAGGTAAGTGAAAGTAAAAAAAAATTAAGATAAATAAAAACATGTGATGTAAAAATTATATAAGAAATGAATAAGGTACATTGATGATAAAGGATGTAATAAATGGTAAAATATTGAGCAATGAAAATATCATTTGAGAAAGTAGTGGGTGATAAATGATCAGTATGATTCAACTAATAGTAATAAGGATGCTTATAGAGATTTTATGTAGATGCCAATATGGTATAACTATAAAAAAATGAGTAAATAGGACATAAAATTTGCACAACATAGTAAAATGAAATATAAGGAAACTGAGAATATAGAGAAACAGAACGGTAATGAGGTATAAGAATCATTAAGGGAAGCAATGAGGTAATGGTAACAATACGAGAAGGATTAAAATAATGGGCTTATTATTTATATTATTTTAAATAAAATTTAATCTTAGGTTAAAAAATCGTAGGTGGATCAGGGTGGGGTTAGCTATGAGATTTATATCCCCCCCCCCTCCACCAGGGAAATAAAACAAATGACAAAGTACTTTAAATTGAGCTTATGAAAGAGGAATCACCGATTTCTACCAAATTTGATGAATGATTAAAAAACACTACAAACGTTCTAATAATTCTTGCCAGTACGCTACTCTTTTTTTTGTATTTTACCAAATTTTATTTTTAGCCGTTTGTATGTCAGAAGTTAAAGAGGAAAAAAAAAAGAAGTTATTAGTTAAAGGGGAAAAAAATGGAAGATGCAACCAAACGCAGCCTCTAGTAATAATAGGCGAATCCATTATTTTAATATACAATTTCTTCCCAATTGAAGAAATAATACTAAAATTGTTGGTTCTATTTTTTTGTTGATACGTTTCATAATTATACGATTGCCATTCCGGAATCTCACTTATCATACATTTATATTATACATCAAGGGGTTAAATGTAGAAAAAATATTAGACATACGAAATTCACTTTTCTGAAGTGTACATATATAGTTTTCAAAATCACAAAAGGAAAAACATACTTAAAAAAAAAATGAACTATCTTTGAGATTTTTAAAAATTACTAAGAATCTTATGCTTAAGTATGTTAATTACCTACGTTAACAGAAATAAAAACAATAATTTCATAATTGTATACTAAAAAAAAATATAAATAGTAATGATACATTAATGAGGACAAAAACAGTTATTGAACTAATCAGTTTTGTTTTTAATTTCTTTTAAAACCCTTTTAATGATATTTTTCGACTTGGCATCTTTAAAAACATCAGTTACTCTCTTTGTTACTTTAAATTGTATAATCTTTAAATAATACAATTTTTAGAATTTTATTCAAATGAATTTTTTCTTTGACCTAAATTTTGTGTGCACTGGATTTGAAGCTAGTTGAATTGTAAAGACACAAAGGACGACAGGACCCCCGGATGCAAAGTAGGTAGAGGACCACCCAGCTGAGAGATAAAGGTACATGAGGAGACGCTTTAGAAGCCCTCATTGGAGTTAATGCACGCTCGCCATTGAGACTAGCAGCAGATAGTAGACAATGGAACACTCAGCTCCCTTCCCCAATGCGCTACTCCTGTCCTAGTCCATGTGTCGAGGGAGTGCCTGTGTGACTGTCGATAGGGCATGCTCAGCGCTCGATCACCGTTCTTATAGCTAACGACAATTACGATGGTTCTTATTAATGGAATAATTCTATTTAAATTATCCAGTAAAAAAATCTGATACTATTTTCTATTGTATACAGTACTTTATTGTTTATCGATATGAGTAAAAAGTGGTGATAGATAGCATTGACTTTCCAGAACGTCTAAAAGGTCATAAGACCCCTTTGAATCCAGTTCTTTTAGCGTAAAGCACATAGAAGTACAGCACAGTAGTGGCACTGCGAAGGCTACTTCAGATGGCAGGTGACACAAGTAACAATTGGGCCATGCATCATGTTGCCGAGAGCGCGATGGAGCCAAAGATAGCCTCATCGTATAAAAGGCTATAAATAAAGGGAAAAGATACTCTATCTCCATAGCGGAGACTTATAGGTCCAGCAGGCAAATTGTCCTCCTTCTCTATTGTATACAAATTCACACCTCCTAGCCGATCCCAGATTGTACTTATGCATGTTGGGTCTAATGGGGTACCGCCGTCTTTCCTACCCTCGCGGAGATCTCTTTCGGAAGGAAGCATCTCGTCTCCGATCTGATGCTCATACCAATGCCCTCACGAATGGTCAGGATTCGGAATCGGAAACGAGGTTTCTCGAATAGTGTAAAGTACTTAATGCAGGTACTTTGCGATTAGCATCAGCTGACTCTCGCAACTAAACTATGTAACTGGGGAGGAATTCGAAAATGCCCTCCTCCTTGTTATATCACGGTCTGCTAGTAAATGCCGTCTCCATTCTTACACTGATCTTCTCGATATCTCTTTCTCATCTCTATCATACCACCGCTAACAATAACTGGTAAAGATCCTTTATTATAAAATTAGTTGACATTATGTGGTATGTTGTGCATCGGACTCCATCCGTATGTATAATATTTCAATTAAAATAGATATAATCTAAGAATAGATGTTGATATAAATTAAGAAGCAATTGCATTTTTAATAGTTATTCTGTTCTTTTTTCTTCTTAGTAATTGACTTATGTTAACAAACCAAAATATTCAATTTATAATTTTAACATCTATTCAGCGGTTTAAATCACAATATTACTATTCAATAATCAATGTTTTTGCAGATATCTCCTCTAAGTATATAAGCCTTCTTTCATTAACACCTCATGCGTTTGCTTACCTTATTTCAGACAAATGAGTTACGTTCTGTTTAGCCATAGTCGTCACCAGCACCAAATTATTGGGGGGACGAATACAAAATTATAGGTTACAAATTATAGGTAGAAATTTGAGAGCTAAAAGTTGAAATAATAACGCCTTAAAACAACTGTTTGGACATTTAAGGGTGGCGGGATGGCCGAGTGAGCAAACGCGTTAAAAAATACGCGTTGCCACGGACAACCAGACGTAACATTGAGAACCAGAAAAATTTCAAGTTCGAAACCCGGAGCCAGGGGAAATTTAATAATACTCGGCATTAATCCCCCACCCTCTCCCCTGGCCCGGGAAACCCCGTATAGCCTAAACGGCGGGGAAGGGCAGGACAAAAAAAAATATAAATAAAAATGTTTGGAAATTTAATTCCTCTTCCAACGATGTATAATAAGGTTTTTATAGTCCCTTAAAAATGTTGAAGGATGTGGGCCGAAATTTCTTGATTAAAGTTCTCCTTCTCATTTCATTGCTTTCCATCAATTTCTGTAAGCTTCATCGACTTTAGGGAAAGCTGCTTGTTTAAAAAAGAAATGGAGACCGATTCCGGTGATCCAACACATACGGGTATAATCAATCGATAGCAATGCTGTTATTAACTGGTATTTTATGTTTATATTTTATTAAATTGGTTGGTTAAACTCGGATATATTCGTAAATCGTATTTTTATTTAATTTTAAACATTGGGGGTCCCCTCCTGACCAAATAAGGGGCGTCCCCCTCTATCCCCCACCGGCGGTGAGGCCCCTGGTTTTAGTAAAATAATTATACCAGTAAAACGAAATTCGCCTTTTCATTCTATCGGATGAAAAATTCATATGAAAATTCATTAAGAAAAGTATCCATATTTGATTTTAAATGAAATATTTTGAGTGGTGGTGAGAATACTGTTAAAAGTACAATCAATAGAAATAATAGAGTCAGAGATGTTAGTGAGATGTAAAAAGAAGTTTTTAACCCGGCGCTGGTCGCGCCCCTCCGTGAGACACCGTTGGTCGCGCGTGAGCAAATTGCTCACACCTCAGTTTTTGGCTATTCTATTATTTTTAAGCAGCATTCTTCGTCATATTTTTGTTTCTTTTAATTTAGAATATGTTTATCAATAAATTATTAATCTATTTAAGGTGTTTTCATCAGTTTAATGCATTCATTATACTTGTTTTATAGGAGGGGAATGAATAGAAGAGAGTAAACAAGAATAAATGCTTTATTAACACGATTTTTAGTTAAAAAAAGAAGTATTTATTGTAAGAAAAGTGCAGTAGCATACATTAACCAAAATTAGAAAAAGGAAAATAGGAAATTTTTAATAGAAAAAAAAATTATAAAAATATAAAAAATCGCATAAAGTTGGTACCATTGGAATAGGAAGAATATGATGAAAACAGTAACGAATAAATTCTAAAAACGAAATACCCCATTTTACTCAAAAATATAAAAACTAATCTTAGCTTTTACTAAAAAATCGAAGAGAAGAGACGAAAATACTTAGAGTCATTTTTTTCTTCCGGACGATCCTCCAAAAGCCGTAATATCTTCGCAGCACGTCTTGTTCCACTCATTTTCCGAACTAAACTACCAAACGGAACAGCTACAATATTTTATCAAAGAAATGCAAACGTGTACTGACAAGATTTGGGCTGATTAAAGCGGAGATGAGCAAGTCCGTGCAGGTCTCGGAGCGGCCCACACGGTGGCTCAGTTCTGTGTCACGGATGGTCGCGTTGTGAGCAATTTGCTCACGCTCCCGTTTTTTTTTAACAAAACGTTTTATTGGGGCTTAGCGCGGCAATTTTTTTTTTCAAAAACAACTTCCTAAAGTGAGTTAATGTATAAATGACAAATAGAAAAAATAGCAGAATTAAATAAAAAGAAATAAGCGAAATACACAAGATTTTCGGCAAGTGTGAAAAGCTCATTTCCGCCAAAAATGTCAAACAAAGATACAGATTTATATTTGATAATTAGTTCGCCCACATTTAGTTTATTGATAGCAATATAGGCTGCGAAACTTCAGATTTCTTATTAAGGTTAACATGTATGTTTATGTCTGTATGTATTATGTAAATACTTCATGTATTATATTGTGTTTGTATAAATAGGATTTTTGATTGATCCTTAGCTTGATGATGAGTCAGCCATCCTGTAGTTGGTAGTCCTGATCCAGCTGTTCAAGATCCTGATTTAGATTTGATTTATGATTGCCATCTGCCCAAGGCCAATACCAAACGTAGTACAATGTCTGAAAAAATATGTTTACATATTTTTTGTTTCTTAATAATTTAAGACATTATAACTCCCTTCTTTATTTTTTTCGTTTCTCCATAACAATAAAATTGCTGTATTCTCGATTAATATCAAGTTGGGATTATCCAATAAATAACTTCTTTAATTGTTGCGTATGCTTTATGCTTAATCGCTGGTTCTGGTATAATCAGAAGTTGTTCGATTATCCTCATACGTAGGAATGACCCTAATGAGCTACATATATGAATTATATTTTAGGGAAATTACACTATAAAAATGTTAAAAAAAGAACGAGAACTCCCATTAATAACAATGTGAAAAAACGAAACAGTTAAATTCACTAGTGACAGAGCAGTGACTCAAAAATAACTGTATTATTCGCAATCGATGCGAAGACTAACCCACTAGTCAATCGTATACTTATAAATAGTTTGCTATAGAACCATCCGGAAAGACCTAGAACGATCCAAATATGTAATCGCGTATTAATAACTGAAACCGTTGAAGACAGTACCAGAACTTTGCACAACTTAACAGAAATGAATATATGTTTTTTTGTTTTTTTCCATAAATATCTTTCCACACACCAGCTCACATTCGCACCATTCCCATAGGTATCTGAATCAATCTTCCTTTTATTAAATATCATTTTTTTTAATTCCGTTTGCGTAAAATGTACTTAGGTTTTCAAAGTCTGTATGTTGGATATGGATGTGCAAAATTGCAAATTTGAGGGTGAAACATAGACAGTAAAGTTTTTATAAACACTAAGTAAAATGAAGGTAAACCTGGAAGGCTGTTTAGCACGATCTCGTTCTGAACTCATCCACGGCTGAGCCTTTACTATATAGTACTATTTTATTTATATATATTTTACTATATATATTTGTACTTCTTTACCAAATACCAACAGAACGCAAAGCTCTTGATAATTTTTTTTGACAAAATATTTAAATTTTTCATATGTACGCTTTTTCGTCTTTTTATTATCAATAGTTACGCATAATACCAGTTCCAACAGCTCGCCTCCCGGAAAAGGACAAAAAAATATTTAAAACGCTCTAGTTAAAGTTATTTGAAAGAGTTTCTTTCGTAAGAATTTCTTGAAAATTAATAATATAAATCTATGTGGCTTACCTTTTCATGAACAATTTCTCCTCTGATTAACATAGCGTGTGTTGGAGAAGAAACTTAATTCAATAAATAAACAGTTTATCCCATTCATGGTAAAATGCAGCGAATAACAGTAATTAGTGATTAATAACAGCTTATTTAAATTATTGATAATAGCCGGGTGCCCGGAGATGCTTCGATCCTCAGGTGTTTATCTTGTGTGCGTTGACTTGCACCACCGGTTCTTGGCATATGTGTTCCGGGCCGAATTCGTGATAAACCGATCCTTAATGTTCTACTTTTATAGCTTACCACGAGGCTTAGGGCAACTTTCAGTTCGGGGGATCGAGGTTCAATTTGTTTTACATATTACCTATTACTTGTAGTTTTTAGAGTGTTAATGATTTCAGTCTTCAATAATTTATAAAAAAAAGTAAAAAAAAAATGTTTGTGCGATGCGCAATCAGAAATAAGAAATTGACATGTTTTTTTAAATGCCATTCCTCGAAGGCACACATTTTCCACATTCATTTACTTATTTTTTGTTTGTATTTCCTCTTTAAAGTTCACTAATTTTTTTTATTATTAAATAAAAGATTTTACTTGTGATAATTCGGCATTGCAAGCATTATACTCCAAGTCGTCTGATTTTGGTTACCATGAAACAAACAATTTCCTTTAAATGAACAGAACGTCTTTAATTATAAACAAAGTTCTGTCATTAAAGGAGTACTGCGCAAGCGTGGGCTCAACTATGACAGAATATTTTTCTTTTTTTCCCCTGTAAATGTCCTATAATTCAAACGAAACCATGGAATTAAGGAGTCCCATGAGTGAATGGAGCCAACATCATTCTTGGTATACCACTGTGTGAAATACAGATCCCACTTTCCAAAAAAAAAAAAAAAAAGAAATATTTATTCATTGAGGAAGAAAGTTTAATATTCCCTCTGTGGTAGGACTTAAGTATGCCATTTTAAAAAAAAATTCTCTATTTTTAATCACAGAAAGAAGGGTGGTAACCGAAAGTTGTATGATGCGCGCACCGCACCAGATTTTTAAATTAGGTAAAACATTCATCTGAATAATAATTTAACTTGGGTTTAATTTTAATAAATCTTTACTGCATCATTTAGAAATGCGATGAGTATGATAAGAAGCATGAGAGTAATTATATTCATATAAACACCTTTTGGCGTTACACGAGACTATCTTCTGAAATATATTAATAGCTGTCTTTCTAAATAAAACCTAATTTTCTACATAGCAACGAGAATAATATGGTTTTGTTTTTATATTCTAGGTATGCCAGCTTATTAGTATACTCAGCAATGTTTGACACATTAGCTGGTAAATTAGAAAATACTGGACCAGTAAGTAACATGTTATAATGTTTAATAATTTAGTATATATCTGTGGCCCAGAAGACAAGGAGTCTTGCATGAGCGTTCGCTTGGGGGCCTGGTGCTGCCCCCCTTGAAAATATATGAAACAAAAACAACAAATTAAATGAATTCGTATGCATTTACTATATTTATAAAGTATTATATAAATAAACATTTTCATTTTAAATATCAATGAGTTAAATTTGTAAAATTAATTGAGCCTTGAAAATAGATAAAATATTATAATAGTTAAAAAGTATCTTTAAAATTCAGTCATTCAAGAAAATATTAATTAATGCTGCTGTACCTTATAGATCCCTACAGACAACGAGTAGGTGTACATATAGCCACATTTTTCCCCACTTTTTTTTTTTTTTTCCCTTCATATGCAGTGCTAACTTAGTAACTGCGTTTTAGTTTGTTTTTACATATAGGATGGTGTATATTCTCTAAAGAGTCTAAGATTGTATGTAGCTTTTCCCTTCCGGCATCTTATCTAAAAATTAATGTTTTATAGTCTATTAATATCTATTATCATAAATGAATGATTTATTTCCTTGAAGATTGCGTTTTGAAAGAAAACGGTATGTTGTTATCAGTATGTTGTTATCATTTGATTTGCTCATATTTTAAAATGATTGGATATCACACAATAGCCCAGCCAGAACATTGATAATTACGAGTTTCTAACGTTAACTGCTAATACAAGAAATTTATGAAGCCTGTAAGATTTTATTCTCAATTTTTTAATTTGTTGTTTAAATTTTAGACTCAGTCGAAATTTATTCCAAAATTCCTCAAGTAAATAAATTATTTACGGCAATAATTTTTTTCATATTATTCATATTTATTGATCTTATAGTTTATCATCATCTTTTAGCAATTTGCTACTAGATTTCTTTCTTGATTGCTGTGTTCATAATCTGGGAACTATTGTGTTACATCAGTTCCACTTCTTTAACCGATAATATCTTAAGCTGAAGAAGCTTCTTGTTTGCACACACATGGACTATTGTTTAGTCATTTTGTCTCTAAGCTATATTAATGTTTTCAAATATTGTTCTGTTTCGACATATACCTTCGCAAAGTCGGGACCAACCAAGACCAGATGCGAAGTTACTCAATGGATTATTGGTTGGCAGAGCGCGACCGGTCTTCGTGAGAATTGGATTATTGGTTTTGGGCTAAGCCAATGGCGGGTCCGCAGACGTCACGGTAGTGACATTTTACTCAGACATCTAAAAGGATTACAGTTCCACCTGATCCCATTCGTTCCGTACCGGAGCTGTTTTATTGTGTAACGATCGTTGGGTAGCAGTTACCTTCGCATCTTCGGTTGTCTGGGTCTGTATTTGGTCACAGATGTTGAGGGAACGACGTTACGTCTTACTCCAGGGTTGAGGAATTTTCAGGTAGCGTTGTAAGAGTCTGACTTGTTTAAGGAACATTTCCAAGACGGCCATTAATTCCATAAAATTTGTTCTTAATATAATTTATAAATCTCTTACGATTTAATGAACAATTAAATTTGGCTATAAATTAATAAGTAGCGGCCCACCAGAAGAGAATTATAAAGCCTCCATAAAGGCGGAGGAGTATGGAGGGCGGCCGATCACTCTATATGGGCCGACACTTAGGAAGTCCATCCAGTTCAGACTGGGAATTCCTTTACCTTTCCTGCAGATCTGAGTCGCTTTGAAGCCATCTTCTGAGCCCCTATCATCTTGTTGAATGTAGAAGAAATTTCACGAGTGCGACCCTTTACTTACGTTATGTTTAAGACGTTTCCATATTTTTTTAATAAATAATAGATTTATATAACTTAAAGTATAGCATTAAATGCTTCGGTCATCTGAAACCCTTTTTGATTTCCTCTAAACAAATTGCTAACTAAAAACAGAAATAATGCGTTTCAAACGTCAAGTAGGTTGTAAGATTCGTAGAAACGTTCTGGATGAAACAGTTTCAATGTGACAGGGTACTTACTTCTCTCTTTTTGTTAAAAAAGCTTTCCTGATATTTTAATTATGCACAATTATCATTGAAATAAATGTAAAAACTTCAATTATTAACAAGAAGCTACCATCCTTCTAATCCCATCAAATACATTTGAAAACAAGTGAGTAAACTACACAACTTGTATTATTAACGTGTGGCGGCCCAAAAAAAAAATGTGTGGGTCTTGATTGATAAAAAATAAAACATATATAAACATATTTACCAAAATAACTAAATCTTTATTTAATCCATAAAAAGAAATACTGCTGTTCAAGAAAATTAGCAAAAATTAAATGCGTAAATTTATTCAACTAATGTTTTTGGAATTCCTATCCTGGAACCGTCAGTATTTTTTACATCTTACGTTAATTTTTATGTCACTCTACGTTCATCATCATGTTAACGTCTAAGAGCTTAATGTAATCACATAGAAATTGTAGATTAATAACAGGAATGATTAACTAATTTTATTTTTATTTTTGAATATCTAAAATTATTTTTTGAAGCACTTTTAATTGAAGCGATTAGTCAAGATGTATATATAATGCTAAGGAAAAGAGACTACTTGTCAGATTTAAAGTATGTCAGATGACCGAAGATACTGACAGAGATGACAGTGTTGCCCATATCCTCTAGGGACAGAGCCCTGATGCTGCTGACCAGGGCGGATCCGAAACCTCACGCGCGGGCCCTTCGACCTCCCATTAGCCCAATCGCTATCTCTATTAGACAAAGCTTAATTTATATCGACAGCATTATTCACAGCCTTATCGATCGCTTAGCCGGTAATGACCCGATATTTATTTTCCATTATGGCTCTATTAAGTTATTATTAGGTTGGACAGCATGTCTCGGTCGTATCTTTTCATGAGGTCTTCAAGCGTTTATCCATCCTGGAAACTTCGTGAGATCTTTGTTCTCCACGTCCTATCAAAGAATTTTTGCCTGAAATTGGGAACTCGGGCCTTGAAATTACCTATACTGTGGTAAATCGCAAATATGGCATGGATTTGCCGGAAAACAAAACGATTTGTTGTAGGCGGCACCGAAAATAGTTAAAGGAGGAGTTAGTCTAGTTACTCTCAGCAGACCAAAATCGTGACTTTTTAATAGTGATTTTCAAGTAATCCACCGAAAGTAAAAATCAAGTAATAAAATAAATCAAAAGTACATACAAGCTATGAAAATGATTCAATAAAATACTTAAAATGATATTAACACCATTTAGTACGTACAGAGATCATCTTTGATGCTGCTGACCAGGGCGGATCCAAAACCTCACTCACGGGCCCTTCGACCATTTTTATTTTTACCATTTTTCTATGAGTATAACATTTTTCCACAATTCCAATAAAACATTATCTTCTTTTCTTTTTATCCAAATTTTTATTTATCTTCCTAAATATATATAGCCAATTTAATTTTATCAAAACTCCTTAACTGAAGGATGGCAATTTACTAAAGATCAAATACATAGTTAATTTTTTCACTAACCATGACGGAAAGGTATACTTTCTTTTTTTTTTGTAAAGTCACACTTCAAGATCAAGGAGGTCCGCAGGATTTCTTGGGGCAGGCTGATTAAATTCTTATAATCGGGAGGGGGCGAGGTATTCGCACTATGTAAGGCTCAATTAATGGTTCAAACAAAGTTAAACTATTTATTAATATAATATTTTATAGATATAGTAAATGAATACGAATTTATTTACCATACGAATCAATTCGAATTTTTTTTCTCATATTTACTAGGGCAGCCCTCCCCACCACTCACTGCTGAATCCCATGATCAGGTGTATATGGTGTGTATGTAATTACTAATTGTTCGATTTAACATTAGAAATAATGAACATGATAAAAATATATACTTAAAATAAATTTTCGTTATTAAAAATGTTCCCACCACTACACCCCATTCATTATCTTTTTTTGGGGGGATATGGCTCAAAAATATATCCGCCCTGGGCCCAAATGGTACAAAAAAATAACGCCACTGGTAAGATTTATCTTTTGAGTTGGTGTCTATATTTATTCATTTAGATAGTGTATATATTTATTTTAATATATACATTTTTCTAGAAACCTGAAACGAGTTCACCATCAGCCGTTTGACCCGTGAGGACATTTTTGGAAAGCGTTCCACAATGGGAGACAGCACTCGGTCTCTAAACATTTTATTGTACTCTTGGTGAGATTGCTTTCTTGAGTCACACCTTCAGTTACAACCTTTGCATTCTTGGGGTCACTAACTCTCTACTTTGCCCGCTTTTACAACTTCCTCCTCTTTCGCACAGAAGGCTTTCAGTTATGTAAATGCCTCTATTGAAGCTGTCAATATTGATAATGGCCTGTGTTTAAAGAGACGGTGCGAGGTGCAGCGGTTGATGTTTTTTTATTTCTTACACCCTCTGTAAACTACCTCTTATGAGTTACTGAAAGAAATAGATTTTATCTAACTGCTTTATTTGAATTAATTCGTCACTTAGCAATTCAATGCAAATTAATTTATCACAAAGTAATAATAGAATACTTCATATCGATAGTGTATATTCTACTTTTTAATAAAATTTAAATAATTCACGAAACCACACGACCACCAAATTCCTAAACATACTAAGTACGGTGTCTTAGACTAATATTCGACAGAAGGATGACTCGTGGCCCTCATGTCAAAATGAAAAGACAGACATAAAACAAGTGACTAAAACTACTATATTCACTATATCCATATACGCACCTATATGGTCATACGCCTGACAATTTATGTTTCAACAAAAAAGACATACAAAAAATACAAACCTTTCAATCCAAAATTGTATGAATAATTACGAACGCACCTTCGTACGTTAGTAACTAAACACTACAAACCGAGTTTTATGAATAATTAACAAAGCTACTATGCTCCTTTTGCTTGCGAACTGATTTCTGTCATAGGCTCATTTTTGAGAGGCTTTTTTTAGAATCATGTTAAAAAATGTTGATACCGACATAATGTCTTTAGACTTTGTATAATTTATTAAACACAGTTTTATATTGATCATATTAAGCATATCGATAATCGTGCTCGAGTTTCAACATCCTTTAGGCGTGATTTTTGGCTTAAAGAAATGTGACCAAGTAGTCTGTATGACCTTGTACTTAGTCGTGTATTCTCTTATTTGAACGTGCATGCCATTTCGAATCATATTATATTCATGACTTCGGTTTCATTTCATAATAAATATACTAACAAGTTACCGATTTGAGATGACTATTACTATTAGAAAAATATTTCGAAATATCGAATTGGAATATGCAATATATCGAAATATATTTCACAACTGCTTTTTTAATAAAACAAGAGGTAATGTATTATATACTGCAGAATTAGTAAGACTATAGGGGGCATATAAGGAAGAGTGGTTTAAATATAACCGTTAACATTTGCTACTGCTTTGATATTGCTATATTGTTATATTGCTATGAATAAAAATTCAGTTTTAAGGGACCGTTAACTTTACAAACATTTCAATCAACTGATTTGAGGCATGGCAACAGCTGATATGCCCATACCTAGGAGATTAAAAAGGTGCTGGATGAGAGATCTCCTTCGTTCCAGGTTACTCCTCCAGGTTACCTGAAACAAGCCAGGGAAGAGGAACCGCTGGATGCTATCCTTCCCCATGCTTAACATGCCCTTATTCAAATCAACACACCTCACATTTGCTGATTGTTGATGTTTATTGACAGGCGCAAATTAAAGTTATGAAGCCAAAAAAAAAAAAAAAAAAAAAAAAAAAAAGGACCGTTACACAATTTAGCAAATGATGATGAGTAATGATGCGCATTCAGGACGATCTCCCCAAGCGTGCCAATTTAATCAGGGATTCCAGTATTATTGCTGATCAGGAGAAAGCTCATGTTATCGGCCGAACTTTCATCTCACCGCTCTTGGACTATTTAGTCTTCCAATCAGGTGCGTGAGAGGCACTAAATTCGCGAATAGGTTAGCCCTATCTTCTGGACCACCGGCTCTTAACACCCGACCTATTCCTCTTCCCGATGTTTGCTTAAACTTTAGTGTCGTTTAGGCAGTTGGCACGGAAATGGGCGGACTTACTCTACAAAACATCAATTATTCATTACCGAGCGTGACGGAGTGGGAAATATCTTTACGCATTCGAAAAACCGTTAAAAAACTCAACGACTGAAGTACTTTCATCAATTTATGAACTTATTTCTCAATGTTGAGGATGAGTACGGTATGCTTAGTTCTTGAAAACATGAGCGTGGACACATGATTAATAATATCGGCCTCAGTTTGTATATTTTCGAACGTTTCATTGATTCATGATCTCACTAACCCAATATGAATTTCATTTTACAATTGGATTCCACGAAAGGGCTATATTGAACAAAATATATTTCGAGATCTTGATCAATGAAAAAAAATTAATAACAGTGACGAATTTCTATTAACTAATGATAACTTAATATGTAAATATTTATTCATTGAAACTACAGTGCATGGAATTATTGTTTTCAGTTAGGTAGGAAAAAAAAAATATATTGTGCGAAAAACACGGCCCATTTCCTCAATTGACTCCTAAAATGCTCTTCAAGCCCTTTGTTCACTACAATGAGTTGGACATTAAGGATTCGCATTGGGGACATTTTCCCCTTAGAAGACATCAAGTGTCATGTAGTACGAGGACAATTAGGTGTAAAAAAGTGGCCTGGGAGTTTCCTGCCCGCTGAGATGTCCTCTCCACGGGCGAGCACCCCCTACAGGACATTAATTAGTTGAGTAGGGAAGCAGTTAGGAGTTGGGAAGTTAGGTGCCGTTGGTAGAAAGTTCGGTGGAAAGACATCCACTTTGCGCAAGCCCTGCAATGACCCCGGGACACTCTTCTTCTTGATGGCCTATCTTCGGGCCATCGAGTGGCTAATCGTGTCTTCTGCTAATTGGCCGAGTGGTCTTCTGGCTAATTTTCATTTGTTATCCACTTACTAAGCATTCTAAGCAATTTAAGTGAAAAACTACCTTGGAAGATTTTTTTTTTCTCAATCAAATGACTCTTACTTTCTTTTCCTGTTTTCATTTTCCCCCTACCTTTAGAATGCATTTTTCTTTCTTATACACTGTTAAGATGTATTCCACATTAAAAGCAAAAAAATAAAAATAAATATATATACATACCTACTAAAACTTACGGACCTTCGGACTACGAATATGACAATGCTACACTTATACACATAAATGCACTTCAACATTTTCAGTCTAAAATACTGCGGGTAATTACCCATGCCCCTTGGTACGTGAACAACAATACATAACTAACTTCAAAATGTCAATGAACACTTACGGACATACTACGAACGGTTCCATGATAATAAACGGACACACCAACCTACTAATACAAGAAATGGCCACAACCCGCATGCCGAAAAACACCAGATGATGATTGAAAAGGGTTTGGATGAGAGATCTTTTTACATAATGTGTAAGTTAATAGCTGCGCACTACTTTACCTGCCATGCCTTTTTATTTATATTTATTTTTCATTTTTTTAATTTTTACCCCACATTTATGCCAGCTGATTGTTGGTTATTGTCATTAACTGGTGCGGATTTAAAAACAAAGTGATAAAGAAATAAAATTTCGTTCCGGTCGGCTTCACAGACTTTTTGATCTTCCGCCGCCTAAAAGATCAGTTTCCACTTCTTCAATCCAATGACTTTCTGACCACCTAAAACGTCCCTCCTCTATAATATAGACATACTTTTTTTTTTTTAAAGAATTCCTGGCGATTTTCTTTGAGCTAATTTTCCATTTTATTATTAGATAAGAATATCAAATGAATACCTATTTCTATAAGCAGTTAATTGTCGATCTTTCTCCTTCAAGGTTTAATACTCAAACCATTCCGATCTTCGTTTATAGTTTTTTCTCTCTAAAACCATTCCTCCATTGCATGTTAAAGTTGCAATTTTAACAACATCAAAGAATATAGGTAAATATTAAAAAAAAGTACCTGATAAATTATATAAGTATCACGAGATATGAGTGGATATTTAAGCTTTAAATTGTGATAAATGTGTGTATCTAATTTAAAAGTATAAATTAAATTAAAGGGGACAGATAAGAGATTTCCTCTATCGGAAAATCATGGAAATTGAAACAACCAAGAAATCGGATGCTACTGGGTTCGTGCTTTCCTTACATATCATTATTTCCTCTGTGGCTATCTTGCTAAAAGGTGCGATTTATTGTTGAAAGAGAAAAAAATATCTTAAATATATTCATACTAATTCGAAATATTTCCTTTAAGTCTTTATGCTCGAGCTTTGCAAATCTGCACTCCATTCGCAGTCTCGGCCTACTGTTCTTATATTAGCACAATCTAGGTGGATAAAAGTCATGTTTCGAACTATCAATGATATTACTAGCATAAAACAGCAAAAGTGATTAAACTAGCCGATTTCGAGTCGAAAATTGATGTATAATTTTTTTTCTATTTTCCTTACACTGCCGGTTAATCTGAATAGCCGGTTAAGCGGGGCTCGAACCTATACATTTTATAGGAAATTCAATCGTGGTTATGATAATATCAACTTTATTTTTTTGCGGCTCACAGATCGGATTTGACAAGGTTTTTTCCGAAAATAGTCGATTTTCAACCACTGTGCGCCGTGTTTCCAGCTAAATAATTTGCCTTCACTGAAAAACCCTTCGTTATGTTCAAGAGAAAATTCTTTTTAAATTAAGTAACGACAGTGACTATGCACTTTATTATAGGAATTTCTACGAGAGTGCACGACCGGAGATTACAGTGTAACAATTGACCATTATTTTCTAGAACAGAAAAAAAAAAAAAAAAACGGACCATAAAGTTGTGGAGCTAATAGCCGTGCGGGGAAGAGATGATCCAGTTGAGCCGGGAAGAGATGGCTCTCACGAAGCCGGGACCTAAGCGCCCATCCTCCCGGCCTCTCCTAATTGCCCTCCCCCGGGATCGGATGCTGGCCCTCCAGGCGGTTCTAGTTTTAATGAATTAACAGCTGAGACACGACCTATAAATTACCTCCTTCAACAAACACAGCCTTCTCTCTCCGGCATTATATTTATTGTAGTCATCTTTCGATAATTGATTCCAGATTATAACCCCGCCTTGTTACTGCGATAATATGATAAACTGCCTTTACATTTCTTAATTAGAAACATCAACAGTTCTATTCAACATTATCTATTTTATATGTTAGAGGTTGTGATGAGAAAAACTGTTGATTAGATTAGTAAAACTTGTTTTCCGATGTTTCTAATTACTAAATTACGATTACTGAAAGATAAAACTTCTATCTAAGAAGTGTAATATATAAAAAATAAAACGATCCGCTATTACTTTTCAATTCGTATATATTAGTTGAAATATAACTGAATTCTGATCATTCAGCCAATACTACGGTGGTAATTTGTGAAAAACTTACTTAGTGTGGACAGGTATCATTGTGTGCATGGGCATTTGCCACTCCAGAAGCTCAAGTTTGAATTTATATATCATTTTCCGTATAGTCCTAGTCCTCCGTAAAGTACGACTTTCGATTTTTTTTTCTGGTTCACTTATAGAGACAATGAGGGGCAATCGATTTTTCTCAGGACGAAGAACTGAAGTAAACAGTGCATTCCTTTTTTTCTCTGTAAAAAAACTTCTTTTCTGAGGACATTTACGAAGTAGTTGGGTTTGTCAGCCCAATTTCTTTTATAATAATTAATGAAAAAAAGGGTTGTTCGAAATTAAAGCACCTGTACTCCAATGAGTGTAGAGTAAGTGATACTCCAAATTAGTAACTTAAAATTCACATAGATCATATGAGGGCCGAAGCAGCTAAAAGCGAGTTAGTCGTAGCGGACCCAAGGAATAAATCTCGACCTTCCTACAATGGTTAAAATATGTTGGTTACACCTCTACACTGCATTAATTAAGAATTATCCCTCATCCAATTCCTGATCGATCTATCTCGTCATCTTTATAAGAGGATTCCATAATCTTGAATGGAAAGCTTCCGTTATGGAAATATTTAAAAAAAAAAAAAAATTAAATTCCCGGATCAATCAAGATGGGATAAGATGAAGAACAACTGGATTGACAGATGTTATATGAATACTAATGGACGCCACTCGCCATTATTAATATTTTACAGGATCGAATCATAAAGGTTATGAGAAGAGATGTCACCGCGGCTCTCTGAAGGAACAGGAACCCCAGCGATCATGTTACTTTTTATGTTTCTCTTTCATTTTATTACTTGTTCTACCACTTGTTTAACGTTAGTTCGTATTAAGAATTTGTTTTCGAACATTTGATCTCATTTCGTAAAGTAACGCGTTATTCAGATTGGTAACAGTGAACGTAGTATGAAGTATATTTGCATTTAATGAAGGAAAAAAAAAAAAAAAAAGTATATAAGTATTTGAAGCTTGTATAATATTGTTTGTTTTTAGAACTTTGTTCACCAATATGACTATTTCATGATGTTTAGAACTTCTAACTTGTTAACAAGTTTTTAAAAATGTTATTTTATATGTGGTACCAATGGGTCATTAGTCTATCTAATTGTTGTTATACAGGTGTAAATATTAGTAAATAAATAATAAAAAAAAATGTAAGTTGAAGCTATTAGTTTTAAGATGCATTAGTTGAAGTAAAAAGTAACTCGAAAAGCATCGGAGATGTACAATTTACCTACACTTTGACGCCACATTTAAATAGATAATATTTTATAAAAAGTATGAGTCCATTTTTTTTTTTCAGTCGATGGATGAAATCCTAAATAATTGATTAAAAATTTACATTAGATATGTCCATTTAAGTTTTTAGTCGAACTTAGATGGAAAGCTTGAAGCCCTAACCTGTTTTATTCAAGTTGAGGATGACATTATTTCATCAAACTGACTTGGAGGAGATATTTCACGGCTTGTATGATATTATTTAATAAGATAATCAATTAATGGAGTTGAAATGATAGCAGTCACGTTTTAAAAATTATTATCTGGCATTCTGTTTGCGTTGTGTGTTTATATGAACACCTTAAGAGCTTCGGAGGGGTTTCTCTGGTAGCCAGCTCAGATGGTCGCTTGGAGATAAGAGCACGAGGTGTGAAATGGAATCCGATATTATCTGTAAGGGAGGACCCGGGAGCCAAATGATGGTGCGGAGTCGAGTCGAAGGAAGAAGCACTAATTAGAATGAGAGGATAAAGCGGTAATGGAATGTAATTTGGCTCGGCGTGTTGGGGGTTTTGTTCTATTTAGCGGGAGCTACCTGGGGTAAGCCACGCTGCAGCGCTCTAATAGGGACCTGGCATCTCCCCTACATCGTGGGATCTGGATCTTCCCCCGGAACCCGGATGATGATGTGCTGATTATCGTCAACAACCGCCACTTAGAGTGTCCATGGCTCACACGATCCGCCTCGATAGTCCCTGCGTACTCGGCCGCTCTGTCTTCTTCTCGTTCGCTTACGCTTTAGCCACGCTTTTATCCTCTCCTCCATCTGCTACCGGGCGATCACAAACCCCAGAGCCGCTCCGACCTGAGTTATGGGAGAGGAGATTCGTGACTTTTCGTCGAACACGACGGACTATCAATGTTCTAGCTAGTTCTTAAACGGCCTCAGATGTTTGGTAAATTAGTATATTCTAGGTCGAGAGTAGTGATTGCGTTGGATCACGAAAATCAGACCTTTCAATAATTAATTAATAGGACATTTTTATGCTCCAATAATATCTCTAAGTGATTTTCTATTGCTCAATCGAATGCCAAAAAGTTTCGAAGTGATAAAGGAGTAGATATTAACAGATATATTTTTACTTTCACTTACCTATATATGAAATATATAGTAAGTGGAAGTATTGCGATCGTGAAAATTTTCGACTTCCGGTTTTCAACGGAAATACACGTTTTGGGGTCCCCTGAGTCCAATTAACCAAGTCCCGCGAAATGGTCTGTGTGTGTGTTTGTGTTTGTTTGTGTTTGTTTGTGTGTGTGTGTGGGTGTGTGTGTGTGTGTGTGTGTGTGTGTGTGTGTGTGTGTGTGTGTGTGTGTGTGTGTGTGTGTGTGTGTGTGTGTGTCTGTGTGTCTGTGTGTGTGTGTGTGTGTGTTTCTGACCACCTAAAACGTCCCTCCTCTATAATATAGACATACTTTTTTTTTTTTAAAGAATTCCTGGCGATTTTCTTTGAGCTAATTTTCCATTTTATTATTAGATAAGAATATCAAATGAATACCTATTTCTATAAGCAGTTAATTGTCGATCTTTCTCCTTCAAGGTTTAATACTCAAACCATTCCGATCTTCGTTTATAGTTTTTTCTCTCTAAAACCATTCCTCCATTGCATGTTAAAGTTGCAATTTTAACAACATCAAAGAATATAGGTAAATATTAAAAAAAAGTACCTGATAAATTATATAAGTATCACGAGATATGAGTGGATATTTAAGCTTTAAATTGTGATAAATGTGTGTATCTAATTTAAAAGTATAAATTAAATTAAAGGGGACAGATAAGAGATTTCCTCTATCGGAAAATCATGGAAATTGAAACAACCAAGAAATCGGATGCTACTGGGTTCGTGCTTTCCTTACATATCATTATTTCCTCTGTGGCTATCTTGCTAAAAGGTGCGATTTATTGTTGAAAGAGAAAAAAATATCTTAAATATATTCATACTAATTCGAAATATTTCCTTTAAGTCTTTATGCTCGAGCTTTGCAAATCTGCACTCCATTCGCAGTCTCGGCCTACTGTTCTTATATTAGCACAATCTAGGTGGATAAAAGTCATGTTTCGAACTATCAATGATATTACTAGCATAAAACAGCAAAAGTGATTAAACTAGCCGATTTCGAGTCGAAAATTGATGTATAATTTTTTTTCTATTTTCCTTACACTGCCGGTTAATCTGAATAGCCGGTTAAGCGGGGCTCGAACCTATACATTTTATAGGAAATTCAATCGTGGTTATGATAATATCAACTTTATTTTTTTGCGGCTCACAGATCGGATTTGACAAGGTTTTTTCCGAAAATAGTCGATTTTCAACCACTGTGCGCCGTGTTTCCAGCTAAATAATTTGCCTTCACTGAAAAACCCTTCGTTATGTTCAAGAGAAAATTCTTTTTAAATTAAGTAACGACAGTGACTATGCACTTTATTATAGGAATTTCTACGAGAGTGCACGACCGGAGATTACAGTGTAACAATTGACCATTATTTTCTAGAACAGAAAAAAAAAAAAAAAAACGGACCATAAAGTTGTGGAGCTAATAGCCGTGCGGGGAAGAGATGATCCAGTTGAGCCGGGAAGAGATGGCTCTCACGAAGCCGGGACCTAAGCGCCCATCCTCCCGGCCTCTCCTAATTGCCCTCCCCCGGGATCGGATGCTGGCCCTCCAGGCGGTTCTAGTTTTAATGAATTAACAGCTGAGACACGACCTATAAATTACCTCCTTCAACAAACACAGCCTTCTCTCTCCGGCATTATATTTATTGTAGTCATCTTTCGATAATTGATTCCAGATTATAACCCCGCCTTGTTACTGCGATAATATGATAAACTGCCTTTACATTTCTTAATTAGAAACATCAACAGTTCTATTCAACATTATCTATTTTATATGTTAGAGGTTGTGATGAGAAAAACTGTTGATTAGATTAGTAAAACTTGTTTTCCGATGTTTCTAATTACTAAATTACGATTACTGAAAGATAAAACTTCTATCTAAGAAGTGTAATATATAAAAAATAAAACGATCCGCTATTACTTTTCAATTCGTATATATTAGTTGAAATATAACTGAATTCTGATCATTCAGCCAATACTACGGTGGTAATTTGTGAAAAACTTACTTAGTGTGGACAGGTATCATTGTGTGCATGGGCATTTGCCACTCCAGAAGCTCAAGTTTGAATTTATATATCATTTTCCGTATAGTCCTAGTCCTCCGTAAAGTACGACTTTCGATTTTTTTTTCTGGTTCACTTATAGAGACAATGAGGGGCAATCGATTTTTCTCAGGACGAAGAACTGAAGTAAACAGTGCATTCCTTTTTTTCTCTGTAAAAAAACTTCTTTTCTGAGGACATTTACGAAGTAGTTGGGTTTGTCAGCCCAATTTCTTTTATAATAATTAATGAAAAAAAGGGTTGTTCGAAATTAAAGCACCTGTACTCCAATGAGTGTAGAGTAAGTGATACTCCAAATTAGTAACTTAAAATTCACATAGATCATATGAGGGCCGAAGCAGCTAAAAGCGAGTTAGTCGTAGCGGACCCAAGGAATAAATCTCGACCTTCCTACAATGGTTAAAATATGTTGGTTACACCTCTACACTGCATTAATTAAGAATTATCCCTCATCCAATTCCTGATCGATCTATCTCGTCATCTTTATAAGAGGATTCCATAATCTTGAATGGAAAGCTTCCGTTATGGAAATATTTAAAAAAAAAAAAAAATTAAATTCCCGGATCAATCAAGATGGGATAAGATGAAGAACAACTGGATTGACAGATGTTATATGAATACTAATGGACGCCACTCGCCATTATTAATATTTTACAGGATCGAATCATAAAGGTTATGAGAAGAGATGTCACCGCGGCTCTCTGAAGGAACAGGAACCCCAGCGATCATGTTACTTTTTATGTTTCTCTTTCATTTTATTACTTGTTCTACCACTTGTTTAACGTTAGTTCGTATTAAGAATTTGTTTTCGAACATTTGATCTCATTTCGTAAAGTAACGCGTTATTCAGATTGGTAACAGTGAACGTAGTATGAAGTATATTTGCATTTAATGAAGGAAAAAAAAAAAAAAAAAGTATATAAGTATTTGAAGCTTGTATAATATTGTTTGTTTTTAGAACTTTGTTCACCAATATGACTATTTCATGATGTTTAGAACTTCTAACTTGTTAACAAGTTTTTAAAAATGTTATTTTATATGTGGTACCAATGGGTCATTAGTCTATCTAATTGTTGTTATACAGGTGTAAATATTAGTAAATAAATAATAAAAAAAAATGTAAGTTGAAGCTATTAGTTTTAAGATGCATTAGTTGAAGTAAAAAGTAACTCGAAAAGCATCGGAGATGTACAATTTACCTACACTTTGACGCCACATTTAAATAGATAATATTTTATAAAAAGTATGAGTCCATTTTTTTTTTTCAGTCGATGGATGAAATCCTAAATAATTGATTAAAAATTTACATTAGATATGTCCATTTAAGTTTTTAGTCGAACTTAGATGGAAAGCTTGAAGCCCTAACCTGTTTTATTCAAGTTGAGGATGACATTATTTCATCAAACTGACTTGGAGGAGATATTTCACGGCTTGTATGATATTATTTAATAAGATAATCAATTAATGGAGTTGAAATGATAGCAGTCACGTTTTAAAAATTATTATCTGGCATTCTGTTTGCGTTGTGTGTTTATATGAACACCTTAAGAGCTTCGGAGGGGTTTCTCTGGTAGCCAGCTCAGATGGTCGCTTGGAGATAAGAGCACGAGGTGTGAAATGGAATCCGATATTATCTGTAAGGGAGGACCCGGGAGCCAAATGATGGTGCGGAGTCGAGTCGAAGGAAGAAGCACTAATTAGAATGAGAGGATAAAGCGGTAATGGAATGTAATTTGGCTCGGCGTGTTGGGGGTTTTGTTCTATTTAGCGGGAGCTACCTGGGGTAAGCCACGCCGCAGCGCTCTAATAGGGACCTGGCATCTCCCCTACATCGTGGGATCTGGATCTTCCCCCGGAACCCGGATGATGATGTGCTGATTATCGTCAACAACCGCCACTTAGAGTGTCCATGGCTCACACGATCCGCCTCGATAGTCCCTGCGTACTCGGCCGCTCTGTCTTCTTCTCGTTCGCTTACGCTTTAGCCACGCTTTTATCCTCTCCTCCATCTGCTACCGGGCGATCACAAACCCCAGAGCCGCTCCGACCTGAGTTATGGGAGAGGAGATTCGTGACTTTTCGTCGAACACGACGGACTATCAATGTTCTAGCTAGTTCTTAAACGGCCTCAGATGTTTGGTAAATTAGTATATTCTAGGTCGAGAGTAGTGATTGCGTTGGATCACGAAAATCAGACCTTTCAATAATTAATTAATAGGACATTTTTATGCTCCAATAATATCTCTAAGTGATTTTCTATTGCTCAATCGAATGCCAAAAAGTTTCGAAGTGATAAAGGAGTAGATATTAACAGATATATTTTTACTTTCACTTACCTATATATGAAATATATAGTAAGTGGAAGTATTGCGATCGTGAAAATTTTCGACTTCCGGTTTTCAACGGAAATACACGTTTTGGGGTCCCCTGAGTCCAATTAACCAAGTCCCGCGAAATGGTCTGTGTGTGTGTTTGTGTTTGTTTGTGTTTGTTTGTGTGTGTGTGTGGGTGTGTGTGTGTGTGTGTGTGTGTGTGTGTGTGTGTGTGTGTGTGTGTGTGTGTGTGTGTGTGTGTGTGTGTGTGTGTGTCTGTGTGTCTGTGTGTGTGTGTGTGTGTGTGTGTGAACAGACTAGCTCAAAAACTATTAACCGTGCGAACTTGAAATTGGATATTTAGTGTAGGTATATGCCCGCGATGTCACAGCGAAAATTTCATCAAAATTGGTCATAGGGTGGGGGTACTTTATTTAATAAATTTTTACGTTTTTTTCGATTCTCTAACGATTTTGATTAAACTAAGTATTTGATGTATTAATATGCCCAAGACATGACTGTAAAAATTTCATCAAAATTGATCAACCGGAGGGGGGACTTTACTTAATAAATTCTGTATCATTTTCATGTGTTTTTTCTATTTACTCAAAAACGGCTTTAAAGATTTTGATCAAACTGGGTATTTGAAATATGTATATGCCAAAGATGTGACAGCCAACATTTCATAAAAATTGGTCAAACGGAGGGGGCACTTTATTTCATAACTTTTTTACCTTTTTTTTGATTATCTCAAAAACGGCTTTAATGATTTTGATCAAATTTGTCATGTTTAATGAAAATTAGGTGTTCAATAATATCAGGTAAGTTTTATCAGTATTAAAATTTCTGAGGGGGCTTAAATGGGCAAGGGGCCTTTTTTGTTTTCCTATAAAGTACCTTTGTTTTAGTTTATATTGAGAAATTAACTGTCTCTCATCACGCCTAAAAATAGGAAATGGCTAAATATGATATATGAAAATATCAAGTAAACAAATACAGGAGAAAAAAAAGAAAAACATTCCGTCAACTCATACTCGTAAAACACCTCGAGCTCACGCTTGCACCGTAGGGCTTTAATGACAAACCAATGCGTTACAATAAAAGATGTTCTGTTCATTTAATGAGAATTATTTGTTTCATGGGAACTAAATGAAATATTCAACTAGTACATAGAGAATTATAAAATCAGACGACTTGGAGTATTATGCTTGCATTGCCGAATTATCACAAGTAAAAACTTTTATTTAATAATAAAAGAAATCAGTGTTGTTTTTTTTGAGCAAATGAAAACAAAAATAAGAAATGAATGTGGAAAAATGTATAACTTTGAGAAGTGGCAATTAACAAAACACATTAATTTCTAATCTAAGTTGGTAAGTGAAAGTTGTGTGTTGCGCGCACGCACAACTATATATGAAATATATAGTAAGTGGAAGTATTGCGATCGTGAAAATTTTCGACTTCCGGTTTTCAACGGAAATACACGTTTCGGGACCCCCTGAGTCGAAATAACCAAGTCCCGCGAAATGGTCTGTGTGTGTGTCTGTGTGTGTGTGTGTGTGTGTGTGTGTGTGTGTGTGTGTGTGTGTGTGTGTGTGTGTGTATGTGAACAGACTAGCTCAAAAACTATAAACCGTGGGAACCTGAAATTGGGTATTTAATGTAGGTATATGCCCGCGATGTGACAGCAAAAATTTCATCAAAATTGCTCAAAGGGAGGGGGTACTTTATTTATTAACTTTTTATGTTTTTTTCGATTTTCTCAAAAACGGCTCTAACGATTTTGATTAAACTGAGTATTTGATCGATTTATATGCCCGAAATATGACTGTAAAAATTTCATCAAAATTGATTAACCGGAGGGGGGACTTTACTTAATAAATTTTGTATCATTTTCACGTGTTTTTTTTATTTACTCAAAAACGGTTTTAACGATTTTGATCAAACTTGGTATTTGATGTATTTATATGCCCGAGATATGACTGTAAAAATTTCATCAAAATTGATCTACGGGAGGGGGGACTTTACTTAATAAATTCTGTATCATTTTCACAGGTTTTTTTATTTACTCAAAAACGGCTTTAACGATTAACAAAAATAAGATATGAATGTAGAAAAATGTGTGACTTTGGGAAATCATTATTAGCAAAACACGTCTATTTCTAATCTAAGTAAGTTGGTAAGTGAAAGTTGTGTGTTGCGCGCACGCACCAGATTTTTTACTTTCACTTACCTATATATGAAATATATAGTAAGTGGAAGTATTGCGATCGTGAAAAATTTCGACTTCCGGTTTTCAACGGAAATACACGTTTTGAGGTCCCCTGAGTCGAAATAACCAAGTCCCGCGAAATGGTCTGAGTATGTGTGTGTGTGTGTGAACAGACTAGCTCAAAAACTGTATGTCATGTAGTATGCTATAAAGGCATGGAGCATGGCATAATTTCAAATAAACGCTTCTTACGTAGGGTTACTACGTAAGGAAAATAAGAAAAAATATATATGTATATATATCTAGTATCCCCATTTTAATTTTGAGGAAAATTGAAGATGAGTTTAACTAGATAAAAAAAATTGTATTTATGAATTTATAGCAGTTCGGAAATTAAGGATAAGAGGTTGAGTTTATGCGTGCTTATTTATCCTTCATGATACCTTCAAAATTTAGATGTAAAAAATAGCCTGTTGGGCCTTTCTTCTTTTCGGATAGCATATAATCAAGGAGCAAAGTCTTTATTCAACGGGAAACTGAGATACCCTCATGAGGTTTGGATGACCTCTCCTCTGACCTCTACTCTTTGGACCCGAAGTTTGTGCCACTTATGAGGCTGTAGTAATAATCAAAATGGAAAAGGAACGACTTATAAAAAAAAATCAACTATTATTTTAAACGTAGGTATAGTTGTGAGTTAGTTCATTTTAATCCTCTTGATGAGTTACTGCTTTGAGTATGCTAAATATTCTAAAATTACATTCAAATGTATATGTAACAATATTTAAACCAAATAGGTTAATTGTCATCTAAGAAAGATATGATTCATCTTTCTGCTCCTGTGCGAAGAAACATTACAAAAATATTAAAGGCCCTTTAATTAAACCCTTTTCTTTTTATATATTTTTCACAATTCCATTTGTACATTCCGCTATTGGTTGCTATGAGGAAATGTGATGAATACATATGCGATTTCGGCACAAGGGAGGAAAGCGTCTAGCGAAACCACTTTCCGGTTTTAAAATCAATCCAATTATTCGGGAGAGAAGGTCTCTCATCCAGCTTATTTTTGGCCACATTCTAATGAACATGGCTGCTTTCATGTCGCTAATTGGTCTGTCAATCTGAATGAGGGATTAAAGTGTAATGTAAATCACATGTTGTTCGAGAGGTAGTTGTTGTATGACTATCTCGAGTTTTGTTAATTTAACAATCTTAAAAAAATTGGAATGCATTCTTAAATATTAAAAATTAAGTAAACGTATTTGAGGTAGTCAATCTCACACTGAAACTGGGGCAGTTCTATCAAAATTGGAGGTGGTGGGAATATCGTTAAAAGACGTTAAAAAAACAAAAAAAAATATTTGTATTATTTTATTTCTGGAAGAATGGTATTCTATTATTTCCATAAAAATTGGTTTAAGGACAAAAGCTAAAAACTGAACCCTTAGTAGAAGAAATAGCATTTATAATACTTATCTAGTCCAAAATTAATTTCGGGAATTTATTAAATTCCTGTGAGATTTTTAAGCAACCATTCGTCATACCCTCCTAGTTAATTTAGAAAGAGCTCATCTGCACAATCCAACGCAAAATTTAAAATTACTTTGCATTGGAAAGTATCCTTAAACAAACAACACCAATCTTGTGGGTTTAATGTTTTTATTATTCAGTAGTGTAAAATCAGAATGATCTTAAACCGAAAAAAAATCTTCATTTTAAATTATCAGCAATTGTGTTTGAAATTGGAAAGTCAGTCTCCAATAAGGTTGTAATTACCACACAAATAAGGATTATTCTGTTTGGGAAGTGTAGGGTGTATTTCTTATTCAATGGAAGGTGGCAATCACGCCTGATTAAAATCCAGGAGATTCTTAAGGTTAGGAATCACTAAAAGAGCTTCATACAACACAATAGTCAATACATAATTATTCTTCTCAGATGCGCATTTTTTTTTTCACGATTACGTAATGTACTCAGTTTGACCAGCCCTTTTAATATATTTCAATTAAGATAGAATTTCATTATGATCTATAGTGGTCAAGGTATTTGGGTCAAAAGTGTAAGTTATAATCGCTATGGCAGAAAATTTGTACAATTTATGCCAAAATTCGTAATCACATCGGGTCAAATATTTCAAATTGTCTTTTATTCGGAACTAAAAAGGGTCATTGATTTTTGTAAAGACACACCTTATTAAAACATTATAACCTATATAGCACTACAAATTTATTTATTGTAAAATTATTAATAGTCAAATATTTTACCACTTATAATTTGCTAGTAGTTTGATAATCACTCAACTATGAACCACTAGAGTTTAGCGTAGCAGAATGAATGAAAATGCACGCTGTAATGGGATCACTAAATATGTTTTGATAGCTTCGTTTATTATGCACTGTATACATACTATATATTAATAATATATACAATACATAATTAATAATATATACAATATATATTAATAATATATACAACTACACGCTATATTAAAGCAGACTATAGAAGAAGAGGCATGATGAAGAGCTGGTGCTTGTGTGCCGTTGGAGAGCACAAACAGGGACTAATAGAGCACCGAGGGCTTTGTGTTGAAGATGAAATGAATAGCCGGTTCGTGAGGCGACGGGTTGATATATTCACTCTGTGATTAGGCCGCAATTACTGTAATCCCCTGGTACCTCCTCTGGATTCCGAAGCGTATCTTCTTCCTCCGCGGCCAGGTCTTCGTAGAAATTCCTCCATCAGTGCTATAAACGATCCAGGTTCATATTTTAGGTGAGCCATTTAATTGAATAGCTTTACTGATTAAATATATATATATATTTTTTTTTTGGGACTTTAAGGCTTCCATTGAAGCCCTATACTGCCCATACTAACACCCATGGCACTGGGTGATACTTCTCCTACGAAAGAAAAGCACCACCCAGGGCGGGACTCGAACCCGCAGCTCCGGCATGTGAGTACGGCACTTTACCGCATAGCCACACCGGGCCCCGCAAAATATATTTGAAAAGCAGATAGAGAGTTCTTAATTCAGCGGACTGTAATTCGAAGCCAATCTGTCATGGAAATAATTGGATCTGAAGCACTTGCTTGCAACTAAGGAATTTCAAGACCATATATCGTCAACGATATATATGCTATCGCCCTAATTAAGAAGTATAGTCAAATTTCTTTGAATTTCTTTCTATATATTGTTGAAAAATTGAACAATACAGCTATAAAATCAGGTTTTCATTATCTAACGTGGAAATTCTGTGTGTGCAAGAATGTATTTCGGCTCCCCTTAAATCAAGGGTGGATCCACTCAGCCCTTCCCCTGGATCTGCCATTCAGCTCTCTTCCCTTTATATTCCTTTACCACTGCTAATATTCTACTTGTTCTAAGTATTATTTTTTCTTTGCGTTACTTTCTTACTTTTAATAAAGTTAAATTGTGTCCGAAGCAGTCACCAAAAAAAAAAAAAAAAAAAAAAAACGCCGACCGCACACGCCTTAAGCCGCCCCTGGTGGACAGTTTGTCAAAAATACCACAATATTGGCTTATGATTGGGGCCATTTAACCAATTAAATAGATCTTTTGAATAATGAGATATGATACAGTTGACTAATTATTCATCGGCTAATTAAAGCAGATTTAACGTAAATTTTAACAAATACATTTCAAATGAATGTCTTACTTGTATACTTATGATTTGAGCTATATCTTACTGAACCTTTGACTTATTCGCTTTATTTATTATTACTTAACCACTTATTTGCTTTATTAGTTATAATACTTTAGTTTACTCTTTATTGATATATTGTAGTACCAGAACTCTAATCTATCTCGGAATCATATCAAAATCACATACATTTTATGAAGCATTTAGTGTACCTTACGAGCTATGTTTGAGAAAATACCAACGATTGCACTAAGTATTCTATTCATTCATTACAAAACATCAATATACGTTTTACGTCAATAAAATAATTTTGGGTTTCGTCCAAGGAACTCTAGACCAAAATGAATAAATTTCGTCTTTTAAAAACAAATTTCAATACGACAAAAATCTTGAGTGTACGAACGATTCAACGAAAAATAGAACACTACCGGTCTATGTCTAAAAATGAATATGTACTACGCAAAAAGACTAAAAAAAGTGCTGGATAGATTACCTTCATGGAAGACTACATGTTACCTACCAAGAGTTTGTTTTGTTGACTTCTTTTCCCTTCTCTCTCTATACAGCATTTTATTTTTTTATGTTTCTTACTAGTAAATTTATATGTAGCTTCTTTTTTTTTTAATTTATTTGAATAATATTATTATATTCCCTCTTAATTACAGAAATTGTAACTTAATTTATAAAAAATTAAACTTAAAGTTAATCACAGTTAATAAAGTAAATAAAAAAACACCTATATTTTTATGATCTATAGTGAAAAGCAGGACTACACTACAGAACTATTTCCCTCTTACCGCTTCATTGATTTTAAAATCCAGTAGAGGACAAGCGAAGGCGCTTAAAACTTATGTTTATTAACATTTGCAAAAGTGACAATAAAGGATTAAAAAAAATTAATACATTTTTGTATTGGCTTATTACTAATCAACTACTAAGACAACTACATAGCACCGAAATGTGCGTGTGACGTTCGATTAATTTGATATTCATTTTTATAATAATTAATTATTCTTTTGAAAACTTGGATATGTTCATCACTATTTTTGATACAGGAACTAAGCTGAATCCTTTAAAATAAAATACAAAGTTAATATTTTTCTACATCTTATAATTTCTTCTAAACTGTTGAACACCCCAAGCTTCAATTTTTGACTTACGCCATTTTTGCATTGAATAATTCAGAGAATTAATGCTGGTATAATTTCAATGTTATTTCCAATTTTAGGGACAGATTTGTTATTTTATTTATTTTTAACTTGACTTCATCTTCAAAACATAATCAGATTTGTTAAGTACCTTTATGATATGTAACTAATTGATTCGGTCATACTTATTTCTTTTAGCTTTAAAGCTTTAGCTTACAAAATGAGTATCATGGCCAATTTCTTATGATTTTTTTTATCTTTACAGGACCGTTTCCTTCTATCTATCTAATTCATTCTATATATATTCTATTCATTCTATCTATTCCTTATAAATAATTTTTTTCAACTTGGAAATCCCATATTCAATATATACATTAAATATTCATTCAATATTCAATATTTCCTAAAGGGTTAATTTGGAAACCTGACAGAAATGTCAAATACAAGTTTCCTTATAGTGAGGGATATTATTGTTTCATTCCAAGATAATTTTTTATTTCTGACAAATTTGACAGTTCGGTCCAAATATTTCCTGAAATCGGGGTGACAGGAGACGGCCGAAGGTGTTTCTTTTATAAATGTCAACCGTGGAAAGGTCCGCTTACTTTACGACGAGGCTGCTGTCATAAATTCTTAGATATGATGTAGCTTTTGGCTGGATATGCCTCTCAATCAAAATATTTGGATAAAAATTACAGGTGATTCGAGATTTGATAAGATGAAAAATAGATAACATACATCACACGTCCTCACTAATGGCATTCCACTCCAATTATTTATTACATCTATTGTGGGGCAGTCATAAATTTCCTTATAAAATATTAATTAGTAAAACTGTTTTAATTTATTTGGCGATTTCGATGTATTTATGTATTAATTTATGCTGGTATTTATTTAATAGGCGAATCCTTAAATTCTTATTTACCAATGCTTTCAGATTTTTGCTCAACTGACCAAAATATTTATGTTAACCCTAATAAACTAATTTACTTATATATATAATATTACTTTTGGTCTCTTATCATATCCATATCCTCAGGCCTATTTCAAGTATCCAACTACATTTAATTGATCTAATTATATTTTCCATGATGTAAAAAGTAACTCATTAATATGTAAATCTTTATGAATAAATTTTGGTTAATATTTTAGTATCTTGATTTACTTTTTAGGATAGCAGCATAAACATAAATATGAATAAATCAAATTTGTATTACTTTTATTCCATTAGCTTTAAAAACAATTTTCTATGAATTCCTAATATCTAATATAACTGATTAATTAAGCTTGTATAGTATTTGTATTATTATATTATATAATAATATAATTTAATAATATAATATAATAATACAAATATATAAAAAAATATAATTTATATTGTAATATACAAATATATTACAATGTTTTATATATTATCACAAGCCTTGGGAATAAATTGATTTCTCAAATTTGTTTTGTGGAATATCTGATAATTTAAACAAAAATGATTTCAAAATAAAATTCATTGGATTTTGTAATAATCCTAATTATTATAACTATTGTCCTTTATTTTAATAATAATTATTGGGTTGTCCGGAAAATAATGCAGGATTTGGGTTTTTTTTTTTTTTTTTCCAATCGCCTTGAGGTGGTCATCGACGGTCGATTTGCTTACTTGAAGTTTTTCCGAAAGTTCTCGAACAGTTGTTCTGGAGTTTTCTTCCACCGTTGATCGGAGAATATCGTCATCAAGAGAGGAAGGCCTTCCACGACCTTCTTTATCTTCGAGGCTAAAGTCTCCCTCCCGAAATTTTTTAAACCACCTTTGAACAGTGCACTCAGTAACAATTCCCTCGCCTCATACTTGGTTGATGTTTCTAGCCGTCTGGGCTCCACTGCGGCCGAGTTTAAACTCGTAAAAGAAAATCGTACGAAATTTACTACGTGACATCGTAGGAAAGACTGGATTATTTCCAAGGAGCGAGATGCTATAGAGATAAACAAACATTGTCGTTTAGAAGAGGATTAGCAACTGTTTGACACTCGTACAAATAAATAATCCCCTAAAAGTAAACAGATTACTCTATATAGAATATTTTAAAAGAAAACTTGAAAACCTGCATTATTTTCCGGACAACCCAATAATTTAACGATTCGTTTCCTTATTATTATTTAATTTATTAGCCTTTTATTAAATTCATTTGTTTTCAGTAAGCCGCTTTTCTGCACAGTTTATCTTAGACATTTTTTAATCTTCAAAAATGGTTATTGCCTTACTATGCTATACAATCATAATTAATAAATAAACCCTTTGTTTCCAGTATTGTTTACAGAAAGCTTGTTTAAATACATATATAATTAACATATATAATTAAATAACAAAGGCATCTCAATATCTAAAAGTCAATGAAAAAATTTAAATGCACGTGGTATCTGAAAACTATCAAATTAATAATTATTTCATAGTCTAAATACACATCATAATTTTATTATATATTTTATTCAACCCATAGTATTTCTATTATGCTAATTGATATTGTAAGATAAATAAATACTTCATTTTGTTTATAAATAAATAAAAGTCCATTCATATCCTTTTTATTTTGCAACTTAGTTTTCTACTGAGATATTTGTAAAATGGTGTCTTTACTAGTATTCTAAACTAACTCAAATATTTAAAGATATGCTAAAAAATGCACTTTATTCCTACTTCCAATCTGTCCAGTACTTGATAGGTCTGATAATTTAATATGTGCTTATTTTCTTTCCATTGACAATAGAATCGTCCCTCATGACCAGTTTCACAATTCTTTCGTACCAGTTTAGAAAAGTAAAGGATGTTCATGAGGTTCGTGTTCCATCGTTCCATCGACAGCCACGGAGGCACACAGACGGGACTGACTCTTTTACTATTTGCCGAGGACGCCGGGTGCTAAGAGAGAAGCGATGTTCTTACGATAAGCCGAGAGTGATCCAAATACGCCGGTAGATCACGGTGCTCCTTTGATCTCGCCAGTTCATTACAGTGCTTCAATTATATCTGAGACAATTAGTCAATGAGGTACAATATGAGAAGGCTGACCCAGATCTGACGGCACAAAAGCAACGGGGACATTGTACCATTGTGGCCGAATGAAAAGTGTTTCGAAATCTGGATCATCTTTATGTCTTTGTCTTGTCATTGGATAACAAAGGTCGGATTGTCACAGGGGCACGCCTTGTATGAGTTATTTCATTTCGGATCTGGTTCTGTCATTTGGAATGACAATAAAGTTATATTTTTCAACTGCATGAAATGTTTTCTGGACTTCGTTTGATAAAAAAAAAAAAAACGCGAAAACACACCTACACAAATACGATAAATAAACAATACTGGATACCAAGTTTTTAAACTACTTGCTTATTTGCAACTTAAATAGTTGTTTTTATTTTTTTGTTTAGCAAATATTGCATTGAAACTTCAGGCAAAGGGCACCTCTTCATTCACCGGTTGGTCACTAAAGAATAGTTGTGAGGGTATATGTTAATTAAAAATGACAAGAGAATTGATTTCTATTAGTTTCATGGTGATAATTAACATTTTTTTAAAATTGTTCCAGTATTGAAACGGCGAAATAAGTTATATATTCCCACCGCATCAAACTTTTTAAAGGAGGGGCCCTGAGAAAAATCGACATTACCTGATACACATTCAAGCTATCTTTACAATAGTCGGCTTCCTCAAATGGCGAAAAGGTATAATCGTTTTTGATTTGATGAGTAGCTCACTCGAAATGTCATGCTCTTGTATTTTATAGATGGTACAATTTTGACTGCAATGATTTTTTTTTAAAACATAATGGACACTTTATGCCAAAGTCTGTTTTTCTCTTTACCATTTCTCATAAACTCATCAAGTTTAATCGTAAGGAATTATTCTTTATAATATAAAGTAAGTTTTATCATCATTGATATGATCTGACAAGGCTTAAATGGGCTTTAAAGGAAAACATCTTTAATTTTATTTATTTGCAGTAAATAACAATACCTTATTAATTATCCCTAGTAACAAGAAATGGCTAAATATAATGTATGAAAGGATGAAAAAAAAACAAATATTAAAAAATTAATCCGGGTTTGAAAAGGAACCAGTAAAAATAAAAGCAGTGATAATCATAAAATAATTATCTTCTGATTTTTATTAATACACAGAAAAATTGAGAAATTTTGATTTGTACGAATACACATTAAATTTTAATAAAAAATATTTTAAATTAAATTATTAAATGCCATATGTTCAAAACAACTCAATCTTTTCGGAGGCGGCGCAAAATAGAAAATCTTCCAAACGAATTGTTACTGATTACGATATCATTAGAAAACGGTAGATATTGTAATCAATTGGTGGGAAGAGAAGATTCATTTATATCTTAGGGATTTTCATAATTTGTAGTGTTGAAAATTTTAAACTTTGCGCCCTATCTGAGAAATAGGCCAAAAAAAATCTGGTTTTTGAAGTTTTTTTTATTTTATTTGGACCCATCATATAGCCATACAACAGTTGTAACCAAACTATCAAAACGACATCCCGGCCCTATATATTATAATATTAAAAGTAACCTTTTCAATTTTACAAATACACACAGAAAACTAGAAAATCTCAATGCGGTGCGTGCATTACACAACTATCAATGCCCTCCTTAGTTTGACTAAAGACTTTTTTTTTACTACTTTTTTTTTTAAAGACCAAGTTTCATTGGGAAGGGAAAACACAAAACTTTCTCCACAATCACTACCTTCTTTCTTTGCGAAACATTGTCTTCATTTACATACATACATCTGTGTTCCGAGAGGAGGGGTCGAATTGGCACCGCTGTTACATAAATCCGGCCATTCAAGTGGGTACTTCATAAATAAATTTGGAACCCAAAAATGGTTTTAATAGTACCATCTCGGGAAATACTCTGCAAGATACAAAAAAGGTTTCGTTCCTATCGGTCCATACATCTCGGCGTAATTGGTGAAATAAAGTGAAAAAGTCCCAGGATAATAAAATTATTTTTCATTTCATTTTTCATTTCAAATAGGACAAAAAAGCCACATACGTATTCAAATGAGTGACCTCCTCCTTCGAAAACGTTTAAGAAAGACGAAAAATACAAACGATTCTAAAAATAAAAGTTTCAATTTCCGGGAATATGATGTAACACATATGGGTAATTCTCGCGAAAACGTACAATTTGAGGGAGTCAGTTTTCAAAGTGAAACCTTCTCGTAGACTATCAAAAAAATGTATGTGCGTGCCCTGCACCATCCCAAATGTAATTAAATCATTCGGCGAGCTTATCCCCTCTTTTAAATTAATATTAGGCGTAAATAAAAAATGGAAAAGACAGGGACTGACATGGGGTAGGAAATCCTTATTCTTCTGACGAGTTTAATTATTGTCGCATTGAATTTTACATTAAATCTCAAATTCAAAATGAAGTACTAGATGTCATATATATATATATATATATATATATATATATATATATATATATTTCAAGTACATGACTTTCACCGGGCGATGAGTTATATAAACCAATCGAGTTCCTTTTGATTTTGACCCTCTTTATTGTTAAAATTAAACTTTTAAAACAATACACATGTTAATTACATACAAAAATAGATTAAGCCCTCTAGGATAATTATTTTCTAATTTTAATTAAATAATAATTTTTTTGTACATTTTTCGTGACAATGTGTTCAGCTACAGTGAGGAGAGCAGAATAAATGGTGGTGGGGATAACGCACGTGGCGGGGAAGTTCCGACTAGGGATGCGACATCGATGTCAATGTTTCTGAAACATCGATGTTTTGGGCAAAACATCGATGTTTTTAACATCGATGTTACGTAGCCGATGTTTTTCGGACCATCGATGTTTGTGGGCCGATGTTAACATCGATGTTTTTAGTAGTAATCCTTTTTTTTTTTTTTTTTTTTTTTTTTTTTTTTTTTTTTTTTTTTTTTTTTTTTTTTATTAGCATTATCAAAGTTGTTTTTAACATCGATGTTTTTGACAAAAACTAATATGCTCTTAACATCGATGTTTTAACTATCAAGATGTTTTTAACATTGGTATTTTTGTCTAAAACGTTGATGTTGAAACAGATTTTTTTTTGCAGAAAACATCGATATTATGACAAACAACAATATCCAAGTTCTTAATAACATCGATATTATATAAAAAAAACAAATATGCTCTTATCATCGATGTTTTTAACTATAACAGAGTTTTTTTTAACATCGATGCTTTTATCCAAAACATCGATGAGGAAACATATTTGTTTTTGAAGAAAACATCGATGTTGTTTTAAACATCGATGTTTAAAAAAAAGTTGTTTTTAACATCGATGTTTTGGACTAAAAACATCAATTTGTATGCTCTTAACATCGATCTTAAAAACATCGATGTATTAACAATAAAAGGTGGTTTTTAACATCAATGAAAAAAAAAAATATGTTTTAACATAGAATTTTGTGACAAAAAACAAATATGTGTTTAACATCGATGTTTTAGAGAACATCAAATATTTTTTAACATCGATGTTTTAACAATAACCAAGTTCTTTTTAAAATCGATGGTTTTGTCCAAAACATTGATGTTAAATCATATTTGTTTTTGCAGAAAACATCGATGTTTCAAAAAAAAATTGTTTTTAGCATCGATGTTTTTGACAAAAACGAAAATGTTTTAACATCGATCTTTTCGGCAAAAACAAATATGTTTTAATTTCGATGTTTTGGACAAAAACAAATAGGTTTTAACATCGATGTTCCACTATAACAAAGTTGTTTTTAACATCGATGTTATGTACAAAAAAAATATGCTCTTAACATCGAATTTTTAACTATAACAAAGTTGTTTTTAACATCGATGTTTTTGTCAAAAACATCAATGTTAATATATATTTGTTTTTGTCAAAACAAATATGTTTTAATATCGATGTTTGATTTTGACAAAAGCGAAAATGTTTTAACATCGATGTATTTGACAAAAAACATCAATATATATGCTTTTTACATCGAAGTTAAAAACATGTTTAACAATATTGATGTTTTTTGTCCAAAACATCCTTTTTAAAACATTTCCGTTTTTGTCACATCCATGTTATCCGCAAAAACATTTTATTTATAGCAAAAAAATCGATGATAAACACCACTTTTTATTGTTAGAACATCGATGTTAAGAGCATAAATATTGATGTTTTTTTTTCTTCAAAACATCGATGTTTATTGCAAAAACAAATATGTTTCCTCCTCGATGTTAAAAACAACTTTTTATTGTTAAAACATCAATGATTTTAACATCGATGTTAACAGCATATATATTAATGTTTTTTTTCCCAAATTATCGATGTTAAAACATTTTCGTTTTTGTCCAAAACATTAACGTTAAAAACAATTTTTTTTTAAACAACATAGATGTTTTCTGTAAAAAGAAATATGATTTAACATCGATGTTTTCGACAAAACCATCGATTTGTCCAACAACTATAACTACATTGTTACAGTTACAAATTCGATGTTAAGACCACATTTGTTTTTGTATATAACATTGATGTTAGAAAACAACTTCTATATTGTTCAAACATCGATGTTAAAAAATATTTGATGTTGCCAAAACCACCGATGTTTACAGCATATAAATTGATGTTTTTTGTCCAAAACATCGATGTTAAAACATTTTGGTTTTTGTCAAAAACATCAATGTTATAAACAATTTTTTTAAAACAACATCGATGTTTTCTGCAAAAAAAAATATGTTTTAACATCGATGTTTTGGACAAAACCATCGATGTTAAAAACAACTTTGTTATAGTTGAACATCGATGTTAAAACCTATTTGTTTTTGTCCAAAACATCGAAGTTAAAACATATTTGTTTTTGCCGAAAACATCGATGTTTTTAAGATCGATGTAAGAGCATACAAATTGATGTTTTTGACCAAAACATCGAAGTTAAAACATATTTGTTTTTGCCGAAAACATCGATGTTAAAACCTATTTGATTTTGTCCAAAACATCGAAGTTAAAACATATTTGTTTTTGCCGAAAATATCGATGTTAAAACATTTTCGTTTTTGTCAAAAACATCGATGTTAGAAACAATTTTCTTAAAACATCGATGTTTTCTGCAAAAACAAATAAGATTTAACTTCGATGTTTTGGACAAAAACATCATTTTTAAAAACAACTTTGTTATAGTTAGGACATCGATGTTAAAAAGAACTTGGATATTGTTAAAATCTATATGTTTTTGCCGAAAACATCGATGTCAAAACATTTTCGTTTTTGTCAAAAACATCGATGTTAAAAACAATTTTTTTAAAACATCGATGTTTTCAGCAAAAACAAATATGATTTAACATCGATGTTTTGGACAAAACCATCGATATTAAGAGTATATATAAAAAGAACTTGTTTAAAACATCGATGTTAAACACATATTTGTTTTTTGTCACAAAATTCTATGTTAAAACATATATTTTTTTTTGTCATTGATGTTAAAAACCACTTTTTATTGTTAAAACATCGATGTTTTTAAGATCGATGTAAGAGCATACAAATTGATGTTTTTGACCAAAACATCGAAGTTAAAACATATTTGTTTTTGCCGAAAACATCGATGTTAAAACTTATTTGATTTTGTCCAAAACATCGAAGTTAAAACATATTTGTTTTTGCCGAAAATATCGATGTTAAAACATTTTCGTTTATGTCAAAAACATCGATGTTAGAAACAATTTTCTTAAAACATCGATGTTTTCTGCAAAAACAAATAAGATTTAACTTCGATGTTTTGGACAAAAACATCATTTTTAAAAACAACTTTGTTATAGTCAAAACATCGATGTTTAGAGCATATTTAATTTTGTATATAACATCGATGTTAAAAAGAACTTGGTTATTGTTAAAACATCTATGTTAAAACCTATTTGTTTTTGTCCAAAATATCGATGTTAAAACATATTTGTTTTTGCCGAAAACATCGATGTTAAAACATTTTCGTTTTGTCAAAAACATCGATGTTAAAAACAATTTTTTTAAAACATCAATGTTTTCTGTAAATATTGATGTTTTGGATGAAACCATCGATGTTAAAACAAATTTGTTAAAGTCAAAACATCGATGTTAAGAGCATATTTGTTTTTGTATACAACATCGATGTTAATAAGAACTTGGTTATTGTTAAAATATCGATGTTAAAACCTATTTGATTTTGCCTAAAACATCGAAGTTAAAACATATTTGTTTTTTCCGAAAACATCGATGTTAGAAACAATTTTTTTAATACATCGATGTTTTCTGCAAAAACAAATTTGATTTAACATCGATGTTTTGGACAAAAACATATCGATGTTAAAAACAACTTTGTTATAGTTAGAACATCGATGTTAAGAGTATATTTGTTTTTGTATATAACATCGATGTTAAAAAGAACTTGGTTATTGTTAAAACATCGAAGTTAAAACCTATTTGTTTTTGCCGAAAACATAGATGTTAAAACATTTTCTTTTTAGTCAAAAACATCGATGTTAAAAACAATTTTTTTAAAACATCGATGTTTTCTACGAAAACAAATATGATTTAATATCGATGTTTTGGACAAAATCAAAACATCGATGTTAAAAACAACTTTTTTTTTAAAACATCGATGTTTTCTGCAAAAATAAATATGTTAAAATCTATTAGATGTTGTCCAAAACATCGATGTTAAGAGCATATGTATTGATGTTTTTTGTCAAAAACATCGATGTTAAAACATATTTATATTTGTCAAAAACATCAATGTTAAAAATATTTTTTTATTGTTAAAACATGTTTCAACATCAATGAGATTAAGAGAATATATATTGATGTTTTTTGTCCAAAACATCGATGTTAAAACATTTTTGTTTTTGTTAAAAACAAGGTTTTTTAAAACATCGATGTTGTTTTAATTATTGATTTTTCCTGCAAAAACAAATATGTTTTAACAATAAAAATTTGTTTTTAACATCGATGTTTTAGCTATAATTAAGATGTTTAGGTCCTAGCAGTTGAATATTTAATAAATGATTATGTTAAACCAACTATGTAGAAAACCTCAATGTTTTTATATATTAATAATGTAAATTTAACGTGCTTTACACTTAAACATCAATTTAAATACGTTTGGGCACTTATATGTTAATGTTTAAAGAACGTATAAATTAAAAAACATCGATGTCGAAAAACATCGATGTTCTTGAACATCGATGTTTTGTGGTCGATGTTTTTACAATCAAAACATCGATGTTTCGCCGTCGATGTCGCATCTCTAAGTTCCGACTGCTGATTCCAGCGCCTCCTTATGCACGGCCGTCTTGAAGTGCAATACTAACCTATGGGAACTATTACATATTGAAAAGGCGGGAGCATAGGCACGAATTTTCGTGAGTTTGAATTTAAAAATAACTGAGGTATTTGAGTTGATACTGAACAAATACAGTGGATTCAGCTGACCACAATATTCGATTCAGTGTGCAAAAAGGGGTTAAATGTTACCAAAACCGTGTTTCTTCGAATTAACTTTGCCTAAATGGCAGTCCGTGTTGAGGCTTGTCGGTCCCTGGTGAGGCTTGTCAGTCCCTGCCTAAGATATGGTGACAGGGACTGATTAAACCCATGTTTTTGGGCTTTCGTTTCTGCTGTGTTCATCTTGAATCAAAAACCGAAATATATCTGTAAACCTATCGATCAGATTAATGAGAAAATGAAAGAAAACCGGAAATAACATAGCAACTAACCTTGTGAGAGCGTGGCAGGGACTGAGCACCTATGCTTGTCAACACACGAAAGCACCGACTTCTTCACTTCACCACATTTTACTGTTCACTAGATACAATAACTGAGGCGTCAACGTGGATGGGGAGGATGAGTTATCAATGCCCAAGTAGGGAGAACCCCTCCGAGCCTTTTGGGTGGCCTAAATTGAAGAAATCCTGAAAGCAAGAAATCCGACCTACTGCTCGGGGACCCGCAGTTTTCATGAAGAAAGGCTCATTCATAGTAAAATAAATAACATTTGGGATTCAGATTCGGAAAGTTTAGATCAAATGGGACAAAATGAGAAAAAAAATGTTGGGAAAGGTTGAAATATGCGCCCGTGCCAAATGGCCAAAGTTGACTACCTTGACATGGGGACACTGAAAAAACCATGTTTTTGAGTACACAATTAGAATTTTCGTAATCAAGCAGTCATTTAGTCATTTTCAAATGAGGTTGACCAGAAAGAGCACAAAATTTTGATTCGGAAAATGTTTCCCAGAGTTTGAAACCTTTTCGTTAACTACTCGAAAATTGCCGGGCCATCGAATTGTTCGTTTTGACGAGAATGACCCATATGTATAATCACACCTGGGGCAAAAAGTATTTTAATTTATTCAAAATTAGTTTTCCATTCGTCACCGCGCTTATTAATTTCTATGGAATTCGTTCACCACTGTTTTGCAATTTCACCCTCCAATTTTATTCATCTGTCTGTTATCACCTCACTTGCTCATCACTCAATGTTAGCGTGCACTTTTGCATTCTTAAAGAACCGCAGGAGGGATAATATTTTTGTCGAACTCGAATTTTTAAGTTTTAAGGAAAAAGGCTTGAGGTAAGTAATTTCGTTAATGGCTAGCGTTTCTTACCTCTAATCTTGCCTGAATTTCCTCTCCAATTTCGAAGGAACATCTACCTCCCGAAAAAAAATGACCGATTCTAACTTTATTGAATGTATCAGTCATAAAAATGTTTTCCAAGTTTACTAACTTTTTTGTTATTGGCTCCAAATTGGGATCCTGTTTATGCCTTTGTGTATGGTTCCAACTTAATTGTCTATTTTTTTTCTTCCGAATAAACCGGATAAAAGTCAATCGTTACCCCCCCTCCCCCCATAAAAAAACTTATTTATTGTAAAAATTACGAGGAATTGGCCTTGTTATTTGACTTATGAACAATCTTTGTTTCATACTACGTGACAATCGGATATGGCGGTAAAAAGTTAATATTTAACCCTCCACCCCTAAACCTATGCATAAAACCATTTATGTGAAATGAATTCAATAGTCGTCTATTTAGACAATCAACAACCACCAAAGTTTGTTGAAATCGGATGAACCGGATGAATGAATAAAGTTAATATTTGCGCGCCCCCTCCCATAGAAAAAAACAACAGCATCAAACTGAAATAAATGTATTTACTCAATATTTAGTCGTGAGTGCTCTAGTGCAAAGGACTAAATATTACGAATATTGTTTAACTTCAAAACCTAACTACTTAAACCTAGTTAAGATTTAATTTATTTGATTATTTAAAATACAAATGAAAATACTTTATTTTTTTTTATTTTGGTATTTTAGAATTAAAATGCAAATTCTTTTTTATTTTTTATTTGAGTATTTTAGAAGTATAATGAAAATAAACATGTGATTTATTTTATATTTATTCTAAAATACTAAAATAAAATAAAAAAAGTATTTTCATTTGTATTTAAAATACTTTTATTTAAAATAATGTCCAGGTCTCTGTATAATATATCCTTGGAAAGCTTAGATTTTAGGAAATAATAATAATGAACACACACATTTATAATTAGTTGAGGCTTGTTTCTATTAATGATGGAGATGAATATGATACTTTAATTCCTTTCCTTATCAGTTTCTGCTGGAGTAAAAATAAATATGAAAAAATTGTTAGGGAGCGTGAGTTACTAATTCTGAGTTGAGAGACATTTGTTACTAGTACACCTGACCTCCGGCGATCAGCTGTTGACTGTTAAAAAATGCTGATCACTTCATCAGTGGAGCTAATCTAGACCAAGCCCTGGTAATTATAAGGAGTTTAGCCCGCCCATTTTCAGTCATCATCCTTTATTTTCATTCTCCCATTTTATCCCCCCTTCTTTTTCGTCCTTAGATCTCCAGAAGAAGGAGGAGATAGAGACATTAACGTCGTCACGTCTCGCCCTTTAATTACGGCATATTCTCCATTTCTCTTTTTCACATCTTCTCGAGTGCTAGGTTTTCTTTTTTCTATATCGTAATTGACTAACGACATTCTTCCTTAATTTTTCATCTCTCTTAACGTTAAAACAATATGCAATATATCGAAAAACTAACCATTCTTTATTTTAATAGAGTGGAGATTTTTTTTTTTTGAGATTTTTCTCTAAAATCCTTCCTCATCAATTTTTCAATTTTTCTTATATTCCACATTAGAAATCATCTACAAAGAACATGGTGTTCTAAATCTTCCATAAAGATGCGACATCACAAAACTAATCTTAACACTGTTAACCGTTAAATTAAGATTTTCAAACAGAGTTGAAATGTAACTATAATTTTACGACCTGAGCAGTGATGAAGTGTTGGCAAGGTATTGATAGCCTAAACACAACTCCATCCTGCCGGGGATATGAAACAACATGCCATTAAAACTGCATTTATTGCAATGTGGAAAATAAGTTATGTCATGTTTGGTTGACTGCTAACAAAAAGCCTTGAATGGATAAACACATCATCATCATTCGATGTTGAGTGATGTTGAGGATCTATGTTCCTTCAGCTTAATTCATAATTTCATAAATTGGAGCGTGGAAATGCATGATACCCTTATGCATTTCCACGCTCCAATTTATATATAAGGGGATCTATCTAAGTGCCAAAAAAATAAAACAAAGTTGTTTTTTGTAAAATTGTTATGTGTGCCAAAGTTATTCTTCATAAATGGGAATAAGTAATGTTTTTTTGTTAGAAAAGAGTTCATTGAACGTATTGAAGATGTCATCGGTGTAAGCACTGAAAGTAGTTCACCGTAGAGGGTTTAACTCACATTATTTCTGTAAAAATTTCCTAAGGCACTTATACCCTTATGCATTTCCACGCTTCAATTTTGATCCATTTTTAATTGGATATAATTGTTAATTTTACCTTTAAAAAGGGAAATAAAAGTTGGACATCAAAGAAACTAATGAACTCTTGGTTTTATTTCTATTTTATTGTAATGAAAAGAAAAATAATACAATCTGCCACACTCAAGGGCATTTGGTATTAAAAATATCAGGATCCATTCAAACCCATTAAAAAAATATTGAGATACAAAATAAAGAGAATAAGAAGAAGCTCACGTGATGTAGGCAAGGCAGGATTCAAGGAGATCCCAGTGCTTCTAGCTCTGCCGTTTCAATTGTATTAAAAGCCAATGAACAAAAGGTGAGGGCGCTAGAGCTACATACGCGCAGGGCTTGAGTGTAGAGGCTGGTCATTGCCAGGACCTTTGAACCCTACAAACCTTTGAAGAGGATTTTATGGGGGGGAGGGGATCGGAGCTGGACATGGTTTTTTCCAGAGGGTTGAGATGATGGAAGTTTGAGAATTGGTGGGATAATCGAGGACGATGGTGTCGTTGGGGATTGTATGAGGCGTCTACAGGATCAGGATGGATGAAAGAATGGCTGTTGTTGAAAAATGTGGTGAAGAGTGTTTAGTGGGTGGAAGGAACTTCGGCAGTGAAAAGAGTATTGAGGACAGGACCCAGGACACAGCCTTGTCGGACTCCTGCTTCAAAGGGATAAAATTTGGAGAATTCTGAGCCACTACAGATTTGAGAGGAACAATTCTAGGTAGTACCGAGAAATTAAGATTGTGGTATGTCCAGAAAGGCTCCCAAAATATATATCTTGTTTTTAGGACCCGCTTTAGCATACTCGAGCCGAACGGCGACGGTTCGAATCCGCCCAGGGCCACACCTAGCCAGGTAGAGGTACCGAACAACAAAAAAAAGTGGTACCTAGAATAATTAAAAATTATATAATTAGATAGGAATAATTATTTTTAGAAATATATGCAATTATTAATGATTTTAACTTTTTCCACAATAAGTAAAAAACTTTTTAATTTTATTTATTTAATTCTTTCCTGAATTTCACAAAAAAAAAGTTTTGGATGTTCTGTCAGCACTCCGGGGACCGATGACGCACCTAACATGTTAAGAATTGAAGATATTTTGATTTGGTTCACGTCAAAGTTGATAGGCATAAAAAATCTTAAGCCATTGTGAAATTAGTAGGTATATTATACCTACTTTTATTCAGAATGTTATTTTTATTTTTTTCAAATTGCTATTAAATTATTAGGTTGCGTAAATATCTTTATTTTAGATTGTTCATTTCTGTTAAAACTTTCAAGCCTTACCATATTTAAAATCATTCTAATTAATTTTTGCATATTTTCTTAATAATGTTTCTTCTGCTAAGGTTAAATTAGTTATTTCTTTCGCTCTTTGATAGTGTATGATTTGATAATTCATCATGACTTAAATAAATCTCAATAAAATGAAATTGAAATCATTAATTTTTTTTTTTTTTTTTTATTTTTGGAGAGCGTCTGTAACGTCCAATGAAAAATTGAATGAAGCGCACAGGAAAACATTATGCTGTCTAAAAAAATTAATGAATGTATTTTTCCTTAGCCCCAAGGGTAGTCTTTGCCCATTATACTTTCATAAATTTTCTACAAAAAAATTTGACTAGATCATTGCTTTTAAACACGATCCTGTGTTTCCAATCGTGAGGACGAACGACGCCTCGCTGACTGTCGAAAACACGAACGCTGCCTCAATTTAAAACTGAGCCCCTTCCCAAGATTAATCCATCTTTTGAAAAATGGTTCGAAATTAAGAGAGAAAAATTTTTCCTTATTGATGCCCGCCTGTCGCCGCTAACGCACAGACAAATAGCAGCTCTCTTTCGGATCTGGTTCAGGCGGGTTTATTCGCTCCCTAGATAGATAACTAACAATAAATTTGGCACAGACACTTCGCCCAATTTCCTCTGCCCACACTATACCCTCTCAGCTGTGATTCTTTTTTCATCTTGCCGGAGTAAGGTAGGGAATCGGTTTTTGGAATTAGAGGTTGTCTCGTTCGGAAATTTATCCTTGCAGTAGCGATATTTCATCGGGAACGGAGGCGGTTATGAATACATCTTCATGTGTGAAGAAGATGTCTTGATGCATTATATTACAGAAACCGAGTCATGTCTTATATTAACTGTTTCAAGTTATTGGTTTTACTAATGCAGTAATTGAATCTGATGTTGCGAATTTTTGTTAACTTTCCTTGTATGACAGCTATAATCGTGAACCTCTAACTATGTCTGGAACTAAATGGTTAAATGTCGGATTCAAGTGATAAATTCTAGTTAAAAAATTATAAAAGACCTGAAAAAAATTTATGCAACATGTACATAGTTAGTATATGTGTGCCTTTACTTGCATGAATAACTCGCATGGTTTGGACAAACACCGAATGTTAGTACAATGTTGAAGAAAGTGTAGCCAAGGCTTTAAGTATGAAAATTATTCTGTTTTGCAGTAATTTGTATACATAAAAATACAACGGCATTATGTTTTTACCTCTAATATTCATAAGTAGTATATTGATTAACATGAAATTTCTAGCCAACTTCGCATTTTATTAAAAGATTGTTGGTTTATGTGTTGTCTTTTTATATGTATGCTTCCGATGAAAAAATAAAATATAGGTAGAAAGCCCATTATTTATTTGGAAAATAATAAATTCATTCCCTTGAGGCTTCATTCCTGAGAGTTTATTCGCTAAAGAATGAAAATTAAATCACGGAAAGGGGAAGGCGTTTTTTTTTTTAAATGAAGAATTTTACTAACGATTTACTATTATTATGTATAAAAAAAATTTAACAGTGTTTTTATTTCGTTTCGATCAGTTCCCATCATTGGTGGATCCAGGGGGGGGGGGGGCTGTGGGGGCTGCAGCCCCGCCCTTTGGAAAATTTGTCGTCATTTAAAGATAGAATTTGACTTTTCTTAATGTAAGGAAGCAAGTTAAAAAACAAATAATGTGCAAAACAAGTAGTATTTTAGTTGTAGGAAGGGAATATAAAGGTAAAAAAGCTGATCAGCAGATCCAAATGAAGGGATGTGGGGCTGCAGCCCCCCCCCTTTACGATCCGCTGGATCCGCCCATGGTTCCCATTATACGGCGATTCAAAGTAGGCTATTCTTTTGAAAGATGTTTTATAGGTAAATCATTTGCTGACATAGTTCTTTTATTTCCTTCCCTAAAATTTAATGGACTAAACTATAGGAAAGCGACTTAACTTAGTCGGGTTTACCTAGTCGAATATATAAATAAAGCAGGTACAGTTCGTGGCATTGTAGACCATTAATTCACATTATGATCGAAACAATTTTTAATGGTTCCATCATTTATTTTAATCATTAACGGCCCGTGTAATGAATCGCTGTGAAGTAATAAATTTAGCTCAAGCTTTGGTTTAAAAATCTCGGTTTTTATTGCTATTAATAAGGATATAGAATGCAAGGCCTCAAAGTCTCGTATAATTTCAATAATTCACTTAATCGTGCAGGTTACATGCCAAATTTTCGCCTATTCAGGCATCTTCAGGGCTACAACAGTTTCACATGCAAGCTAGAAACAGACTTTAGAAACAGAAAAAAAAAAATAAATAAAAAAAATAAATAAATAAAAAAAAAAAATAAAGGAATAAAAGAACCTAAAACTGCACTAGCTAAACACACTTCCGAGCATAAGAATAGCTTCGATTATGACAAAACTATAATTTTGCATAAAGAAAATTCTGAGCAAAAATTAAAATATCTTGAAGCACTATATATAGCTGCAAACATTAATAAGGTTGTCAATTTTAAAACTGATGCAAGAAATCTTAACAACTTTTTTGCTGAAACTATTAACATTTTAAACCAACAGTAAATTATTTATTCTAGATTTGCCTTTGCTTTTCATATGTTTTTTATATATATTTATAATTCTAGTGCATGATGTTATGTGTGTAATGGGTGTGAGTGTGTATGTATACATGTGTAGATGTAAAATTAAAATTACTTTATTTGAACCTTCTTCAACTTTAATATTGTGTTTAATTTTCTATAGACCTCATTCAGTTATTATCTCTGTCATCTAAATTTGTTTGAATGTTGGCAACACTGTATATTTTCCTGTTAGCCCTCCTTCCATATGGGAAGGTTTCAGTCTGTTTCTAGCTTGCATGTGAAACTGTTGTAGCCCTGAAGATGCCTGAATAGGCGAAAATTTGGCATGTAACCTGCACGATTAAGTGAATTATTGAAATTATACGAGACTTTGAGCCCTTGCATTCTATATCTATAATTAAATAGTCTCTTCCTAAAAGCTTGTTTGCTATTAATAAGGTTTTAAATTACGCAGAAAAAGTAAAAAAAAAAAAAAAAATAAGCATGTCGCGAATATTTTATTTAGAATAATGATTCCCAAATTTATACTCAAATCTACTTGATTTCTCTGTATTATAGAAGTGAGTCATAGTTGAATTTAAGTTAAAATTATAATAGTAGTCATATGGAATGATTGGATCTATTCCATAGAAGTTTCCAGGTCATGCAGTTAGCCGTCAAGAATATCCAATTAGAAAAAAAAATCTGAGGGATGAAACCATATTTGCATTTAAAGTGATGCACATATATCCGCAACTAATAAATTTTATTCGCAGGAAACCGTTTATAAGGTTCATTTTCCCTTCCTAAATGCATGATTAGATATGGAATTTAGGATTTGTTGCTTATAACTAACAACACTTTATCCATGATAGATTTTACTTTCAGATAACCTGACTTGATAGATGTATGGCATGGAATAAAACGGGAAATGCGTAGGTGACAACGGGATTCATTCTCTACTTTAAAGAGAAGGAACTATTTGGAGGAATCCTGATCTTAATTCATGTTTACTAGATCAAACCGGATTTAATTTTTATATTATTTATTTAGGGAGGGCAGAGGGATGGTCATTGGTAAGGCATTAAGTTGCTGTGCTTAAGGTCCCGAGTTCGAATCTGGCTTGGCAGGATAACTTTAATATTCTGTCAAAGATTTTCTCTGGGGTCGAGAGAGCCTCCTGGAGCTCCAGGACCCTTGCTCCAGAAAAAATTGAAAAATTGAGTGAAAAAGACCTGGCGCGTTTGAGCGTTATCACGGTTAAATTAACCGATTGCACGATCGCTTACCGAGAAACAGTACTTCCTTACACAGTACTAAACCCAAGAACCTTCATGGGTTGTAGTGGTCCAATTTTTTTTTAGTTTTTTATTTAGGCTAAGAAAAAGAAAATAATTATCCCAAAACATGAGATATTCATATCTTAAACATCTATAAAATGTAATAAAACATGTAAGTATAAACAAGAGATTTTCATATTTTTAAACAGTTATAAAATATAGTAAACCATGAAGAGAAAACTTTGTAAGAATAAATTTTTGCCACTAGCTTGTATTTTGTGTTGCCTCTCATTATAATATTTATTTTTTTTCTGCGGAGGTGGTTAGTGGGGGGGGGGGGATGGATACGTTGGAATTATATGAGAATTTCAGAAGTCAGAGCTTTTTCTAGACACCCTGTAAATGCAAAGGAGCTAGCTGTAAACGGGTATTGAATTAACTAGAAAAGAAAATACCAAAACTGGGGATAAAGGATAAATAAGGGGTTTTTAAATATATGTAATTTTATTTTTAAAAAGAAAAGATTGGTCTCGGCCGGGAGTCGAACCCGGGTTTCCCGCATGACATCGTCTTTTTAAATATTTTTATGTTAATTTAATCATTTCTCGTGGGTAAGCACTTAACTAATTTTATATTAATTTTAATAATAATAAATAATAAATATTTTATTTTGGAAGACACAAGATTGGTCTCGCCCGGGAGTATGTATATATATGTGTCAGGAATTCGGCGTAGCGTAGAAGTTGAAAATACTTGACGAAAAAGATATTTAATTCAATTCACTATATAAACGTTACTGACCATATTTTTAACTTGGCTACTCGATAGATTTGTCCAAACCGCTTTATAATATTTTCTTTCATTCTCCAGTACTCAGCATTACCGTGGTTTTTGGTGGAACCAGGATTGAAACATAGCCGACGACCGTGGCCAAGACGATGGTGAAGGATACCGGAGGTTCCTGATGGAGGAAGGCAGACACGCGGCTATTAGGGAGCCTGCCCCGGGGCCAACGGTAGCCTTTGTCTGTTAGCATCTTCTCGCCTTCTTTGCTCTATAATTTATTTAACCATAGATTAAGGACACCATTCATCAATATCCTCCATAGCCACTGCCTAAACGGCCGGCTTCTATAATAACCCTATCTCTGGGCCCTGGCCCAACATTTTATCTCATCTTCAAGATTAATAACGAAATTAACATGTTATTATGAACTCTAGTTATTTTTTCATAACTTGTAATGGAAGGATAACTTTGCTTTGTATCGTCATGAAAGTGTCGTGAAGGTCGAGGAGATACTTACATAAATACCTGATACTTAATAGCTTAATCTGTAGTGTAAATATATAAAGATAGAAAAAGAAAATTCCAAAACCAAACAGCACGTAATCTCTGAAATTCAGTTCAGCATGTCAGTGTAGGGCATAAACTAACTAAATAACTAAACTAAATCAAGTTAATAATCGAAGTTTTAATCACGAGAAAAACTAAACATTTAAGCCCTATCAGTTTTAGTTATGCGAATTTAATGATTATTTAATTTTTGTAAATAAAAATTCATAATGAGTGGTTACTAGTTGGTTTGGCGTTCTTTATATCATAAACAAATAATCAGTTTACAATTTTTTATTACATTTTTCTAGTTTTTCTAATAGACAACAAAAACAATTAAATAGATTTTTATTTACTAGTTAATTTAATATTTATGGTTTAATAATTTAAATGAGATAATTATATTTTAATAATTTAAATAAGATAATTACCTATATTTTAACAATTTAAATAAGTATAAGATGGCCTTGGAACCTTCTATGTTAAGTGTATTAGTTGCGTGCTACCATTGGCTAGCTTCTCTTCATGCTTATTCCAGCCATTTTCCTTTTTGATTGTGATCTCATTTACTGGATGTATTATATGTAAATACAGTTGTAAATTTCAATAAATAAAAAAAATAAATAATTAAATGTGGAAATAAATTGTGATTAAAGTATTATTGCATTAGATTTTATTTTGAATTGAACTAATCTTTGAATTGAAACTAAATGTACCTACCCAAGATTTATAAAATGTATTCATGCATCCATAGAATGATTTAATAATATATAAACAAAATATAATTTAACCGTTTTATAAAATAAATTTGTCACAAAGAAAAATATTGAGATAGTAATAATAAAAAATTATTAAGGAGGCTAATTTTTTTTTTAAACAACAAAAAACTCTGGGAGCGGGCGATCTTTTGAGGCATCGGCTACGGGCGGGGCCGCAGCGGGACCCCGCTGAGAGCTAGTGTAAATCACCTGAGCTAATGGTAATTTGTCCCATCCACCATCCACCACCTCCCAGGCGTGGAAAATTTAAAATAACATAAATTTGAACTTTAATAAAAGATAAATCAGCTTTTGGTGGCCTTTTGTCCGCCTTGAGTAAGATATGGCAAGGGTTGGAATTCCAATTGGATACTCTACCAAGTACACCATCTAAACGCAGTATTATAACGCTGTTATCGCAGACGTTACCCGCTATTTTGCTTATTTTCGATAATTATTTTGAAACTTTATGTATTAAGTTCTTAAAGGTTAAAATATCTCGGCACGCCATCAATTTAGAGGTTTCACAGTGCCGAAACACAACATAAAGGCAGAACTTTTTGTAATAATTATACCTTCAAAAGCCACACGTTCCCTTCCCTATATTACGGTAGTGAGTCCAAAGTTATTACAACCAAACAGTTATCAATGCTAGGTTAATTGTTTCAATGAATTTTAAACCTTAAAATCTAATATTTTCAATAGTGTAGTAGATTTTTCTATTCCAAAAATTACTATCAGTGTGAAAGAAAGAATATTCCGATTTACGCAATTTCCCCATCTTGATTAGTAAGTCCGAAAAGAACTTCTAAAAATGATTATAGAGAATCGATTTTCATCTGGGGTGAATACAAAAATAAAAAACTCCAATAAATTATCTTGCTCCTTCAATGACAGAACACGTGTCTATAAATGCCGTGAACTTGGATAATATTTAACTTCTTCATATTTACACCAACCTATATCAACAAATTTGATCAGTGAGGTTACATCTTGCAATAGCGTGCTGTAGTACATTAAAGTTAGAAGCTATGATGTCCATGCTTCCTAATACAGAAGGCAGCCGATGTAATAAGAGCATATATTACGAAATGCAGATTTATAATAAAACTGACTAATTCAGATGCACCGAAAACGCACTTCAGCTTGCATTACATTACAGAACACGTGTTTATATATGCCATCACCTTGGATAATATTTAACTTCTTCATATTTATACCAACCTATGGTATGGAATTAAGAACTTTTATTTTTTAAATACTTTCTATATTTACATCCTGAGGAATCAGAGGGATAACGAAGATAACAATCTCGTTCAGAAGATTCAACAATCTCGGTATCTGAAGATACCGTAAGTCTACAAAAAAGCTCCTCAATATTCATTTCCCTGGCTCCTTCTTTCTTCGAGAAAAAATATCTAAAACTTTCAATATGTTTATTCTTGATTACAGTTCTGCTCCCGATACTTATATATAATAATGATCTTTTTATGATCATTAATCCTCCCACCGAAAAGGTTATATACATTTTGGAATCTTAATACTGTATTTTTTATTGTGAAATGAAAATGATTTGGGAATAGTTATAAAATTTGAATAATGTCAAATTGATCCCATATAAAAGGGTTGACGGGATAGAAACGTTGCCCCTTCGTAATTTTATAACACCATGCGTTTGCCTAATAATCACTCTCCTTACCGGAGTCACAGATATTTGTTGTTAAAATATTTATATTTTAAAACGTATTTCTATGTCCTGCTTAATGAATATTCATCGTAATCATCGTAATGATCCCAAAGTAGAAAAATCAACATGGTTGTGAAAAAATGCCTGACTTTTATAATTATGTGTTCCAGGAAATTGAGCAATATGAATACTTTATATACTGTTGGCATTCATTTGGAAAGAAAGAAAAGCAAACAATAAAAATTAAAAAAAAAAAAAGTTGATTTTCAACATGATGGGAGGACGTTAGCACACTCTAAAAGGAATCAATCCGTTCCACATACGACGACGATGGACGGACCAAAAGATCACGAAGTACCATCCCATCCGCCACTATACCATCTTTACTTAACTCCCCCTAAAATCATAGCCGGCCTGAATAATTATCCATTTATCCTTGTGGCGTAGGGTTTGCGCAAAGGCTCTGAGAAAGGCTACGTGTAGGATCTGGGTTAGAGGTCGGATCACGTCGGCAGAGCACGTCACCGACGTGTGAACACAGCTCGTGATATATCCCATATAATTAATGACATTAGCTCTCGGGTGAGGAGGAGGGGAGGTGGGAGGGGAAGGTGGAAACCAGGTGCTGTATCTCCTTCGAGATGGGTCCATCCTTTCCACAAACAACACGCACACTCAATTCAGTGCAATTTATATAAAACTTGATTATAATTCAATATATAAAGTAGTAACTTTGGAATCCCCAAATCAACAGATGATTTCTGAATAAACCGTTTTGTATTTTGTCAATACAATGTTTCATATTATATATATATATATATATATATATATATATATATATATACGAAAGAAGACAGTAAAAAATAAAAATAAAAAAGTTTATACCTCTGCAATCGAAATTAGCTGTACATGTCGTAATTCAAATACAATAATCAATGACACTAACTAAGGAAGTTAATATTATTTTAGAAATTTTTTACACCAATTTTAGAAAACTTTGGTTCACAAATCCTTTAATCATCTCTGTAAACTTATTGAAACTTTTAGTTAAGTTTTTTCTACTCTATTTCTTATTTTATTATTCGAGCAAAAAAATAAATAAATAAATCCCAACAGTATATATTTAAGTAATAATTTTCCTTTCCTGCATATGATATTACCCTTATATGTGCTTATTGATGCTTACATTTGGAAAATTAATCATATTGAAGCAGGTTTTCATAACATGTTGAATTTATAAATATTATTAATATATTAAATAATTTATTTTTGAAGAGAAAAGATTTGGCTCCGCCGGGAATCGAACTCGGGTCTTCCGCGTGACTTGCGCGGTATGCTAACCATTGCACCACGGAGTCGCTTCCAAACGGCGCCAAATCCTTCCTCTTCACTGACACCTCTCCCACGATCGGACGCGGATCTCACGCACGCAGAAGACTTCAAAAATAAATTGGCTAAAATAATTTAAAACAAGGGTGGTTATCCACAATAATGATTAAATTAATATAATATTATTATTATATTTGGAATGAACAACAAATAAATAAACTAATGATTCTTTCTCATTTCTTTTATATTCTTTCTAATCTAAAAACCCTTTTAATTATAGTTCAAGATCGAAGAAGAAGAAGATGTTTATAAAAACAGCTTTTGCTTAAAAAATTTATGCTATTTTAATATAAAATAAACAAGACATATAACTCATTCTAAATTTTTATTTAATTGTAAATATTTAGTATCTTATGCATTAATATCTATACATTATTAACTATTTTTAATCCATGTTTAATGAAATAACAACTTCCACTATTTTATTTTTATTTTTATTTTTCTATTTATTTTTCATTTTCAACGTTTCGGGGCACCCGCCCCATCTTCAGGAAAAAAACAACTAGAAACATTTATATATATAATTCACAGTAATTTAAATAATTTTTTTCACAATAATATATCATATCATTAAAATTCTATTTTTTAATAGTTTTTATAATTTAATTATAAATTACCTTAAAATTTCTTTTGAATGTAATGATTGCAATAAAATATACATTGGTGAGACTTCAAAAAAATTAAAAACAAGAGTATTACAACACAAAAATGATTGTAAAAATAGCAAAAATATAAACAAGACAGCATTGGCCCTACACAGTATAAAAAATAATCACACTTTTAATTTTGATAAAGCAAAAATAATAGAAAAAGAAAAAATAGCTAAAAATAGAAAAATATTAGAAGCAATACAGATAACAAAAAAAAAAAAAATATAGATAAAACAATAAATTTTAAAACAGACACCAAGAATCTAGGTACACATTATATAGACATTATAAGTAAATTAAATTTGAACTGTTAAAAATATTAGATATGAGGAGAAGAAGATTAGAATCAAATCAAAGGTAAATAAATTGATCCCCATAGAGAAAAAATAATCAGTCTGTGACAAGGAGATGACCATTAAACAATGTTTAATTTTAAATTATTAAAAAATGATGAATATATGTGTGATGTATAATATAATTACATATAGGATGGAATTGACAGCATGTAATTAAGCATGAAAAGAAATTTCAAGGTAATTTATAATTAAATTATAAAAACTATTAAAAAATAGAATTTTAATGATATGATATATTATTGTGAAAAAAATTATTTAAATTACTGTGAATTATATATATAAATGTTTCTAGTTGTTTTTTCCTGAAGTGGGTGCCCCGAAACGTTGAAAATGAAAAATAAATAGAAAAATAAAAAAAAAAATAGTGGAAGTGGTTATTTCATTAAACATGGATTAAAAATAATAATTAAAAACTTCCTGTAAAATCAAAAAATAAATTATTAACTATATATTATTACAGAAATTTATTTTAAAAATCGTTATATCAATTACCAGACTTGGAATATCCGAAGTGATCTAAGATAAAAAGGAACAATGACAACAAAAAGGTTTCATTTTTTTTTCTTTTTGTGCCAGATCATGATGCCTCCTACACTGGCTGCAGCACGAGTACCTCTGCTCTTCCTCCCTCGGCTGAGAAAAAGAACAAAGAAGGAAACTGCTATGACCGGAAAGGGACTAACGACCGGAAATCAGAGCGGGTCGGACAAATGACAGACTAGTTCTAATTGGACGAGGGGGCCCACACGCAGCCATCGGTCCACAATTCTCTGACGTATAAATCACTTCTGTCATCTGTCCTTTTTTATATCTGCGTTTGCTCTTGTTTTACCGCTTTTACCTCCGTCGGTTTATTCTCTGTACCTCTTTTGAAAAAAATGATCGTCCCCATACTTACCGTCTTGGAGGTCTTCTATGTTTCATTTAGCAGTACACTTGTAAGTACACTTGTACTTCAAACATGCCGCCTGAAAGATTATTTTTTTAAAAGAAAAATGTTCATTAAACAGATTGTTTATGATTTTTAGCTATTATTGATTAAAATTTAAATAGCGGATGATAGCAATTTAATACCTAGATACGAATAATTAATTGTATTCAAATAGAGACAAATATAATTATTTCTATATAATGAATGCCTATATGTCGAATTAATAACAATGTTTAATGCAAATTTGCATTGAAAATTTAATCTAGAAGGGACAGGCTGGTATAATTGTCTTCGAGGTATTTTGACTATGTAAGAATCAATTAATGGTTCAAATCAAGCTTATAATTAAACTTTATTCGAAAATTAAAATTGTTATTATATAATATTAAATATATATTTGTAGGTACCTACCTAGGAAAATTCGTTTCTTCTTCAGTAGGTAAATAAGAAGTGCCAATTATTTCAGAAGAAGGAAATCCTGGGTATTGGTCTTCCTCGTGATGGTTATAAATAAAATGTCTTCAAACATTAAATTATTAAGAATATTTACATTGATTATTATCGCGAAAATCTAGGAATATTTTTAAGGAAATATAAAGGTCATGACAATAATATTGAAAATACATTATTGTTCTTTGAAACCATTTATGTGATTAATCTTATTAGGTGGTTTCTTTAAAGGCCTGTTTCACGGTTAAATTTTTGAAACGAAATTTTGAAAAAAAAGTTTGGATCGCTTTTTGACCGCCAGGGGTGATGCAGTGGGCCAAACTGTCCTGTTTACACGGATGAGTTTTTGTTCTCAATCATGGGAATATTATTTACCGGTGATGACAATTCTTAATAAGTGGTTGACAAGAAATTATTATAACATTTTCATCCCATGATTGATCAAAAAACTTAACAGTATGAACAGGTATATTTCGTTCATTGTCATAAAATAAATTAATTCAATAAAACGTTGCCAGAAAATTTATAGGATATAAAATAATTTATATTTCTACAAAAAAAGCAAGAAACCGGGTCGGTTCTTTGTCTTCGGTTCCCTTTCCGACCCTACATTCCCAGCCGAACTAAAACAAAGACTCGCGGCGGTACCAATCTTGGGATGTTGCGGTCTGAGGCGCGTGTGCGGCCGACCCAGATGGCTCTTACCCCGGCGCTCAATTTCCTTGCGGTCAGCTCAGATCGTGGCCCGACCTACCGCAGTGTCCTCCCCTCATTAGATGGCTCTCTGGCTTCTTCCTTTGGCTATTAGGAACCATGGAATTTGGAAAGAAATAATATCCTCCTCTGGGAGGCAGTAGTTAGCCCAACAAGTACCTCAACGTACACTTTAGAGAACACAAAAGGAGATCAGACTATAGTTTTGTGTGACAATTGTGCTTGCCTGTATCAGATAAAAAAATACCCCATATTTTGCATTCTGAAACTCGAAGAGTGCTCGATTCAAAATAAAGAATAAATATTAGTTTATTTAAAAATAAATATTTAGTTTATTTTTAAGTATGTATATATATATGCATACTGGTTATATTAAGGCTAAATAAATATTTAGATCTGGAAAATAACCAGCTTCTGAGGATGAAGTGTTGGAATATTTCAGTGAAAAATAATCCAAATGACAACTAAAAATCTTTAAAAACATACCCGACAGGGGTCAGAGATTTCTTCAATCCGACCAATCTTAGCAGGAGTTCCGCAGGGATCAATACTGGCTCCGTTACTTTACATCATATATACTCATCCAATAATTAAAAATAAAATAACATTGTTCAATAATAGTGTAACACTAATGTGAGTTTAAATAGTTTTATCGGAAAAAAATTATTACACAAAAATGTCAAACAAAGAATCAAGACTCAAACTAGTTACGAAACAGTAAACAGCTGTGACAGACAGTGACTCAAAAGAAAACTTGTGCTTCGATATATAAGGCAAGACTAAGCCCCTAGTCCATTCTTCTTATATTCAGTCCGAAATGGGACATTCCAGAAGGGTCCAGGTCATTATAAACTTGTTCAATTTCACGTACTAATACATGAATGTAACGGTTCCAGAACATTCTAGAAATTTTTCCGTAAAAGAGAAATAATCAAATGCTTTTGTTTTACTAATAAAGGAAGGCGGGATAAGAAAAATAATTCAGCATTTCTTACTATAAAACTAATTTGTTCTTATATAATTTTCGGTCGGAGAACGCAAGTCAGAAATCTGAGGTAAGTTTTTCGAAATTCGCTCTTAAATATTCTGAATCTACAAATCCAGACATACAAACTCAAAGGAGAACCTCTTTACATACATAACATAACATAAAATTGGTAATTTATTGATAAATGTTATTTAGATAAAAGTGGCGATATGTTTTTTTTATTTAAATCTCACCACAAGTGATCTTTTGTGAGCCTCAAGTGAGTTCATTATGTGTGTCCCAGGTGGAACCATAGAAGATGCAAGTACATCTGGGTACATAAATGCGACTTCTGCATTAAAATATTTTTGACGTGTATCTTTTAATACGAGTTAAAAATAGAGATGGGCAAAAAGTAATCTGACTAAAAAGTACAGATAAGGAGGACTCAACTCTTACCTTACTTTTCATTATCGTAAGAACTCAAATTTATTTTACTTTGAACACGTGAATAATCGACTACAGCGTTTGATAAAAGTACAGGAGTGTATTTCTTTTATATTGAAATAAATTTTCAGGAGCCATTTTATTTTAATTTCAAGGATGTTGAAATTGTGATTGGAGGGGCGCTTGCCTTACTAATAATTTTACATTTACCAATGTCATTAAAATTAGGGTGCAGTCTTATATTTCGAAAGACGGAGAAATCGGAACTATTATCAATATTTAATTTCGGGATGGAGAGGGAGTAATATCTTTACTCAGATTACTTTTTTCCCATCTCAAGTTTATGGTCCCGTTCGCTGATCTATATTTCTTGTTATGTGAAATATATTTCTAGTAAAATTTTATAAAGTTTGAGAATCCTTAGTATTTTCCAACCCCAGCTATATGTTAAGACGAAGAAGTCCATGTTTCTTTCCTTTTAGGACGATTGAGCTGATTAACAAAAACTCATAGTATTTGATAAGATGATAAAGGAGTTTTTATGAAAATTTCAATTTCCAAATTCATCCACAATGATCAAGATAAATTGCAAAAGGCATTATCCCACCTTCCTCCGAATATTCCTATATTTATATCGATCTCAGATGGATCTCAAAGTTTCGAAATAACCATAACGTTATATTCTTGCCGAATAAGTCTAGTTGCAAGTTTACAAGGACACCGATGTCGTGAGCATTGTTTTGACTCCCCGTCCGTTAGCATGTGCTTTTCGGTCGGTAGGCTAATCGATAGTCACGCGGGTGACGAGCCAGGTAGGAGCGTGAAAGTGAGACATATCATCTGTCAGGATTATCCCAAAGCAGCAGAGCCCAGACAATGAGGGACAAATCCGATTTGGAGCTTATGTTTGGGCACCAACTGCCTCCGAGCGTCTCAGCCAGTACAACCTTTGCCCCGCAGGAGACTCACTGGCAATCTAATGACAATCAGATGACCGAATTGTGTCTAAAAGTATGCTGTTGATCTGCTATTAATTGTTACAACATAAAACATAAAATAAAAGAAAAGTGCAAAACAAACTCAAAATATCATTTCTACCTTCGAGCATAGTAATACTTCGGTCTTAAGGTCCTTAAGTGGCTACCTTTTCCCAAAAAATAACTCACACACTATGGTAAAAAATTTCGACTCATCTCTTTTTAAATTTAAGTTTTTATATATCGCCGATGTGGCCAAGTCCAGATACCAATCTTTCTCAATAAACTCCCTACTCATCCCAACCCTCTCTTTTACATCCTAGTTTCCTCCTCGATTCCCGACAACCCATGTTCAATGTGGTTTAAATCAGTTGACTGCGAAGAAGTGTGTAATGGTCGGGGTACATTAAAGTAATTAAAGTAACTAATAAATAATTATAGAATTAAACTTCATACTGTTTAAACTTCATTTTTGAAGTTGGTTTTAAAATATTTCCTACGATATCTATACAGATACACCTATGCGTAAGTTTTTTCTATGAACAATAATTTTGCTACCCCAAAAGCGTGAAGAATTCTTCGATTAAAGAATTTAAGAATTATTCATATAATGATGAGGATATTAATAAGGATCGCTAGATTAGCATTTTTTCCAGGATTATGCTTTCAGTAATTTATCCTTATTAGCTAAAATAGATGATTCTGATTAGCTTAGATCCCATAAATTACGTTAAAGAGGATTGATTAAAATGAAATAACAAGCAGAACTTTGCTGTAAGTCGGAATCGTATCAATCCAATGTTTTGATAATTTTTGTATTTAATATTGGAAGGTATATTTCGACGCTTTAGCTACGTTTACACTTGTCGAAATGATATATATATATATTTTTATAAACATGATGAATCTGGCAAGATTAGATCGCTAAAGTCAAGTCCGTTCCCTACGGAGATAATTGACTATACAGGTGACTCCAATTTCCAGTTTGCTGAATACTAAAAGAGATGAGCAGCCTTTGCCAGTTCAGCGATCCGAAAAAAAAAGTGACAAAGGTCGGAACTACCTGGATCTTGTCATAGAGCCTCGAAGCCCCATTAGACCCACCTTCCATAAAGTATGCCAGGTCGGCTAACAAAAAATAAATAGAGCGTTTCTGCAACATTCATCATAATCCCCATCACACCCACGGTTGTTTTTTTCGGAACCCCGTTGGGCAAAAAATAATATAAAATAAAATGAAAAAATGGGTTTGGGTTTTGTGGGAGGAGCGCCCCCCGCTGGCCATCCCTTCAGCCCTGACATTTGATTAATCTGAGTCAGGTGCGTTCCCCGAACCCAGATCTAGATCTGAGATAGGTGAGGGTGTCTTCCATCTTCGCCAACGTTCGTAACGTTTCATCAGAAACAATTTGTTATATACTATTGTATTGACTTTTACATAGTAGGATTTTGAATAAGATTGCAATATTTGGAACAGAACAAGACCTAAGCGAGTATTTTGGTTCATTTTACCTTCAAAATATTGAGTTCACATCGGCAGTAATATTTCAGATTCATTTAGTATAGTTATTATATAATTTGTAATCATTATCAAGTGCATATTACATTTTATCAGGACATGGTCCTATTAATATTGCATAAACCATATTCTAATAACACTATATTATACATGTCTTCGCGGTATGACACGTTTAAAATAGCACCATACAACAAAGACGTTAACATCATATATCTGTGATGATAAGACCCACCCCATAAAATATACCGTTATTTTAGTTTTTGATGCGCTCAGAATTAGTAAATTTCTGAACTGCCATTCTTTATATGTAGCTTGCGGATTTTTGTTGTATCCTACACCTGTTGAATATACATACTTTCATATGGATGGATTTGCCAAAGAACCTTTAGATGTTTAAAGGTTCTTAATGAAATCATTGAAGGCTCATTTTCACCTAATTTTCAAGAATCGTGAATTCTGCTAAAAATGAAGGCAATAAGAAAAATCGTTTGATTTTTTAAATGATTGCCCCTTCTTATGAAAATCCACAATCAAATTAGGTTTTCGGAAGGGGTATGCTGCGCAATTGCCGCCCTCTTCTCAATAAGCAAAGGAGCTATGGTAGTTTTCAGGGGTGTATAAATCAGCTTTTTTCATTGTACAGTTCTTAAGCCCAAATTTTATTCTACTAATAATTAATTTTTCTCATTATTAAGTCATAAATTTTTTTCTATTCTTTTTTGTTCTTCAAACTTAACTTCACACCTGGGGCCCGGTGTGGCTGTGCGGTAAAGCGCCGTACTCCCATGCCGGAGCTGCGGGTTCGAGTCCCGCCCTGGGTGGTGCTTTTCTTTCGTAGGAGAAGTATCACCCAGTGCCATGGGTGTTGGTATGGTCAGTATAGGGCTTCTGGAAGTCTTAGCTGGAAGCCTTAAAGTCACAAAAAAAAAAAAAAAAAAAAAAAAAAAAAAAAAAAAAAAAAAAAAAAAAAAAAAAAAAAAAAAAAAAAAAACTTCACACCTGTCAGCAATTGCGACAATCAGCGAATGGGTTGTTTTCAATGGATTATTACTTAAGGTATTGTGAGCAACCATAAAAATAGCTTATTATTATTTTAAATAGTAATTAGAGAAAAGAAAATTTAATTAAAGCCCAGCGGTTGACTTTTTTTATAAATGCATTGATTGGGAAACCACGCATGAACGGTTCGAAATATGGTTTGGTCTATCTCGGTAGTAATTCCGTTCAATCTGACGAACGAAACCTATTAGCATCGGGCAAAGATTATCCCTAGATGCCCGGACCACCATTCCTTGTGTATACCGGACCATGAACCCGCCCGCGTTTAATGACCAAGGGAAGGGCCGTGGAGTAATAGAAGAAAGGACGGGGGGATCGGAATGGCTAGATCGCCCCTGATGAAGGTATTAGCCGGAAGGTCGCAAGGACCACACTAAACGGGCCGCCGCCATCTCCAGTGGTTTAATCTCATTACCCAGCTGATTGGACTACAGTAGCTGCTTCAATTTCATGTCTGCTTATTGCCTCAATCCCGTCCTTCTTACCTCGTGGTTAATTAACTTCTTATGTACACTGCCCCTCTGCCCTTCCCTTTACCAGTCCCTTTGATGAGAGAGCTACGGGGGCGTTATGGTCCGGAAGTTATCTGGAGGTCAATCTAGTGTTTCTTATCTGCCTGATAGCCGTTCTTATTCGAGATTGCAGCGGGAGAGAGCATATTGGTTGGTACTAAGAAATATATGTAATAACAATAATATTGTACATAAATTTAAAGCTCAGTCTCAAACTGAGATGAGAAATCACTACCATAGTCATAACCGAAAGATATACCACTATACTCTGCATTGAACCTATTTTAATAAGTTTAATCCCTGCATGTTGGAATCTGGCTATTAATCACTAATCGCTACACACTATTCTTATCTCTGCGCGATATGCATGAATTGCGGGAATTATATGGGAATTTTCGTCGTTGGGAAATATGCAGGGATCAAACGGGAATTTTTAATTTTAAACCGAAAATGCGGGAATTTAATTTAACCATTTTTCAGCACATTCTAATAATAAATTGAAGGGGTCGGGGCAAAATAGTGCCAAGCAACATTTTTAACAAGAATAAAATGTAGCTGCATTCTGCTTTATATTATGTGGGACTACATGTCTTTGATGTAAATGCCACCTAAATATGACTGTATGTCTATTCTGTATGTCAGTAAATATGTCTATATAGTCATATGTAGGTGTCATTCTTATCATAGACATATAGTCTACGTGATATATAGCAGACTGCAGCTACATTTTATTTTTGTTAAAAATGTTGATTGGCACTATTTTGCCCCGACCCCTTCAATTATTATAAGGCAATTAGCCAATTGGAACTGGCGATGGGTTGCTACTTTAAATGGGGCAACCTTAAGACTGTATTTTCCCAACGTCAGCTCAAGGCCAGATGCCACTTGGGTCATACCGGACTACTGGGTGACACAATTCCTCACGGTACATGAGGGTTCCATGCGAAGCTGGTGGAATATGGTATAGTAGAAAGACATCAATCCCCTATGCCCAAGTTGTAGAGTGCCAGAGACAACCGAACACATTTTACTGGCTTGCACCGCTTATGATGCACTGAGAGCAAAACTACTGAGTGGGACAGGGCTCTATGGCCGCAATATAAACGGGTAAGCATGAGATTGTCAAATATACATATGAATGAGGACTGTATTATATAAATCTCAGCTTTATAAATTTTTATGTTATCTATATTTTTTATATCATGGTTGTATTTGAGGCGTAGAATTCCAAAACCAGCCAAGTCCAATTTCCAGATTTTTATTTTTTATTTTTTTTTTTAAATAGTTTTTCTATAGATTATCTGGCTGGATTTGGAACAGACCTTATTTTTGTAGGGCCGTTTTCAATATTATTTAAACTCTTTTGGAAGAAATCCTTCCACCTAATGATAATCTAATAGAAAAAGTATTTAAAAAAAAAATAATAAAAATCTGGAAATGGACTTGGCTGGTTTTGGAATTCTACGCCTCATTTTTAGATGAATATGGGGCTGGACGCCGAAAGATCCATATTATTAAATAAAAAATTAATTAGTGAGATCGTCCTGGTGTATATACTATTATTAAATATATTTAACGATCTACCAACTACCAAGAAAATTTAATTCTCACCAATATTAACAATATTCAGATCCATATTACATGTTCAAACAATTTTAAAAAATGGTCCCTAAGATCATGTGAAAAACTGTAAATGAAAAAAAAAAATTCGAGTCTTATATTGTAATGTAATTTATATGGATCATGGAGCATCAGATAATTATGAGCTAAATTTATAAGAATAAATTGTTTTCATTACCTTGTAGTTTGTGTTTGTTACATCTCATTATATTAAGTCTTTAATAATTTTTTTTTCCTTTCGATGTGGGGATATTATATCCATTTTCCAATTAGGCACTTGATTATTTAAATTAAAAAAAAAAATAAAAGAAAGGATTTCAACATTGCTTTTTGTGTCTTGTATGTACATACCCGTGCAATTCATATTACTCATCTTTCTTTCTTACTTATTAATTTTATTCCTTTATTTTCTATTTTATTCAATGTGTGTTTAAATTGAAACCCAATGTCCTCCTGGGTAGAGGCAATAATATATATATAAATATATACATTTTAATTTATAATTTTGTAACACTCAGGTGAACTTCAGTAAACAAAGTATTAAATTATATCAATAAAACATTTTGACGAGGTGTTGTCTACCTCCGAGGTACAGAATTATTGAATATATCATTTTAATATAATGTTATGTTAATATATCATTATGAATTATGTATATGTATATTATGTATTATGTATATGTATATTAAGTATTGCATATAATATTTTAATATATTTTTATGTTATACACTTCCCAATCTGTATTAACAAAAAAATCATCTACCATATATAAAGAATTAATTTAAATAAAGCCAGTTATTTCTTATCTCTAAATTTATTTTTTATTTATCTATACATGACTCTCAAGAAATGTTTTTAAATCCTAAATTACCAATACCCATTTTCTTTTGATTCTATACTTATTTAAAGGATTTAAATATTATATTGTGCAATTGTTTTTTAAAGAAGTTTTCCACTTCTTTTTAAGTTTAATGTACTGATGAATAAGATTTCACCTTCTACTGGAAACAATTCTCTTCCTTACCTTTATTTTTTGCATGCAAAGATAAACTAAAAGTGTGATGTGGCAAGGATCTTCTGGTAAATTAAACGTATCACAATTTCCGTTGTTTTTGCGAGAGATGAAGTTTTTTTTTTTTTTTTTTTTTTTTCTATTTACTTTTAATTCCTCTAGAATGCTAATTAGTGAGGCATAGATAGGAAAAATGTTTTGGATGTTTTTCAAATGTAAGAAATGAAAAATACGTTTGTCAATTAAATAAAATATAATAAATAAAAATACTTTTTTGGGTAATGGAAAATCGGTTTATAAAATAATTTATTTGATTTTACACATTTCCTGGTGATATATATTATTAATTGCAACCTAAGTGTGTTCCTAACATTATCAATATGATTTATGTGCACTAAGAATTTCTTGATATGATTGGTTGAACCTGTAAATTCGTTAATAGTACTGGAGTTATTACAATCATTTTTAAATAATTTTCGCTGACTTAAGGCCAAAATAAAAATGAAAAAAAAACGAAATAAGTTATGTGTTTACACATCAACGGACCAAAACAATTTCTAACGAAAAGGAAAGGAATGCCGGGATGATCTGAGATGTGACTTGACTTTTTGCGACCCCCAAAAGTTACCTGAGCGACGAGGGAGAAGATCAAATGGAGCAGGAGAACAGACAGACAGTCAGAAGAAAAAGAAAAAAAAATGAGCTCACAAAAAGCGGCTCGGATATTGACCAGGTAGTCCTGGCGTCAGGCTTTCTGCCACGTCCCAGCTCCGCGCCGTTTCTAGGGATTTTTTTTTCTTACTACCCCTCATGAGCATTTCTTAAATACTGGTTTCCAGGCAATGATAGATACTTCTCCGAGGTAGTAGTTTTGAAAATGCTTCTATTTCTTACCTGTCTTTGCTAATTAATTTCTTCTCGTTCAAGATATATGGGCCTCCTTTAAATTATTAGGAGTGATTTGCCTCCTTTTGGGGTGATTTACTTCTAAAATATTGGGAGTTAAATACTCCTCCCCACTTTCCAACTGGTAAAAATGATTTGGATGCAAATAAAATTTTGTTGATTTATTTTAACTTTTTTTAAATAATTAAGTAAGGTTACCTACTCCTTCAAAAAGGGTAACCGTCACCATCTCAGATTTCTTGAATTTTGGTACATGTCTGCTACTTGTATATAATAGAAAAACTGTGAAATATTAATGAGGTATGTCTACCCATTTTTGAATTATTGGTTTCTAAAGCCTTAAAAAATAGGTCCAGAAACAGAAAAAATCATGATTAATAATAGCTGTAGATGCTTTCCAAATTTTCCTAGGACAGTAAAATTGGTGCCGTTTAACAGCGCATTCCATGCCGTTTCCAATGATATATAGCAATATATAGGTTGATACTATAGAAATTATCTTAAAACCTAGTTTAAAATTTTAATTTCAATTTTCTCGAAAAGGGCATCTATTAAAGGTTTAAATATATATATATATATTAATTTATATCATAGTCCTAGTCAAATTTGGAAAACATCTACACCTATTTTTAATCATGATTTTTTCTGTTTCTGGACCTATTTTTGAGGGTTGACATATCTCAGTAATATTTCCCTTTTTTTCAAGTAGATATATGTAGTACACGTGTACCAAACTTCAAGAAAATCAAAAAATTTTAAAAATATTGAATACTGATAAATAAATGAGTGAATGAACTTATTTAATTTGTAGTTTTCGTTTCTCAAAATATCGAGGTGGCAGCTTCCTTTGCTTGCGGACGCCGATTGTACTAAACTTACATGTGATTTTTAAGTTCAGCTAAGTGATATAACGGGATTTTCAGTGAGATGCCTTAACTTATTTATGTACCTTCTGATATTAATTTAGATTTATGTCTGCTTCGACTCTCTTTTTTACTGAACTTAATGCTACTTTACCGACACCTATAAAATCAAGAATATTCCGACCATCCCATGCTTATTGACGACACTCGCTCAAGAAGAGAAAATATAACAGAAAATAAAATAGACAATTTACAAATAGTAGTGACCGAAGACCCATTGTAACGGGACAATAAAATTTGCTACGGACGACTAAAGTCGTAAAACGGGGAAGCCTACTAAACATATCTCATCCTTCGCTCTAATAGAATATTATTTATATTTATATTTGTATTCATAAATTTATTTATATATACATATATGTATAATATAGCGCATTGTAAACTTACTGCCTTTATATTGGTCTCATTAAGATGGGGCGCTGTCATGGAGTGGTCAAGTTTACATTACGATTATGTGAATGGCAATAAAGGCCAGAGCATTTACTACCGCAAGCGAGGCAGTATCTTTATTTATATACTCATAATGAAAGTAATTTTGTACTTATTGTACATTAAGCTATTCTGATTTTGTCTAAAAGTCAAACCATTAATGAGTCGACGATTCTGGCTAGGTTGAGGTTGACAGTAAAATTTAGGTATGCTAGATCTTTAAAGCTTATCTTGTTGAAAAATGAACCACCTCATGTGAGGTTGTTTCGTTTATATTTTAAAAGGGATGGATAGTTTTGTTTTAGATGGCTTTGATATTTGTCAAGAATACGAATCAAATGGAACAGGTTGAAAAAGAACATTGTTGTTTACTCTAAACACACACATTAATCCCTTTAAAAAAAAAAAAAAAAAACATTATCAAACCATTAAGCTGCCCATCCAAACAAGGCACGACTTAACTTTCCTAAGTTGGAACAAACAATAAAAAAAGCCAAAACGTACAAGAGCGCGGACAGACTGAAATGAGTGCATTAACAGCGGCATTAACCGTAGCAACAACTCAACGGACTAATCCAAGGCGTAAGTGGCAAGTTAAAAGGCCGAGATGGTATCTCCAGCTCCCAAACCACCCTCCTTCCAGTTCCCTACCTGCCCCAATTATAAATAACTTTTCGCTTTTTCTGGAATTCTCCAGCTCCAGTGATATATCCCCCGACAGGTGGCTCACAAAATAAGCGATCCCTCAAATTGCTACCTGCCAGGGCTGTCAATAATTCCTTATCTACCTCAGCCTCGAAGCTGCCTTCCTGCCAATATTGATCGCTCCCAGTTCTCAAGAAGAAAAGCATCCTTTTTTTTGCTAATGAACAGTTCATATATATATTTAATTACATAGTTTGAAACGAACATTCCAGAAATATTCGAAACAAATGTATTAAATAAAAAAGAAATTCCTTGAAAGTGATCAATGCCTGGAGTTGAGTTTTGTATAAAGTGATACTTGATCTATTATTAACCCGTTATCAACCATCAGTTATTCTTTGGATTGTTGAGATCATTCCTATTAGTTAGTTCCAACCACACCGGAGGGCGCAATCAGACCATTGGAATTTTTGAGATGTTCTAAAGTCTATAGGCTGCGGGTACGGAGGACCGCGGTCATATTAATGCAATACGTTGACTTTTATTTATTTTTTTTAAATTTACAATAAATTAGTTTCAGCCTAATTTTTAGGTCTTTATAAGGTAACAAAAATACAAATAATAATCAGAATTATCTTAATTATAAATTGCTAAATAAATTATAATATATAACTTTCATGTTATGAATACATACTTAAAAGATTTATGCCAATTATTAAGATTTTACATCTCCATCGAATAATATGTCTTCATTAAAATTATATACGCCTGGGAGTATTGATTTGTGAAAAAATGTAATTTATTCATAAATCTGCCAATTTAGTATTAAACTAAGAGCCCGTGAGAAACATGAGTGTTATCTGACGAAAATTTTGATAACTTATACAATCCTTATTTTATTGAAACTAAATGATTTCAAGTCTGCCAGTCAGATGACGCGACCTGTACAATCGGCGACTCCCTAAAATGGAAAACATTAACCTTTTTTTGTTCTTTTTCAGGTTTTTGGTTTTGACTAGAAAAAAAAAAATCATTACCCTTATATTTCCCAATAAAATTAAAATATTAGTTGCGCGTACTTCCCGCGAAAACATCTTGTTTGATGTATATGGGGTACGATAAAGTAGTAAGTATAAGTATCTTAGGTTCTTAGAAAAATTGCTCTTAAATTTTAATCAACGGAGGATGATTTGAGATTAAAAATTAATTTTATTTCACAAAAATATCTTAGCATGAAGCAAGAGCTACTAATAGTTTTGCATTCTTGGATTTCTATGCAGAAGTAAAATCATTTTATTTAAGGAGTCTGCTATATGATTTTATCTGTACATAAAAGTTTTCATTTAGAGTAAGCGATTTCGCTTAAAGTTTGGAACATTTACTTCACGTATGTCATCCTTCGTCATTCTATTGTGTATAATAAACCTATGTATGCTAAAAAGGAAACAAAGATTAGAATCTTTAATTTCTAGCGGATTTCAGGCCGCCAGGCGCTAAGAATACTTTCACATTTTAATTTGTTTTCTCTAGTTTCAAGTTTCAAGTTTTAGTCTTCCTCAAGTTTTTCTACCCAGGGTTAGGAAATTTTAAAATTAGGAAGATCTCTTTGAACACAATTTGGGGTTTTTGGCCAAGCAGGCGTTGGGACAGGAGAGGAGTTGGTTTTTTGGCTAAAATGTCATCCAAATACTACTAATTTATAACAATAATTCTTTGTGAGATGATTTTAACTTAAAGTAGCTCGTTTGGCGCAAAATGGTCTGCTCTTTCTCTTTAATAAGAATATTTTTTACTGTGCGTTATGAATCGTTTCCGAGTGTTAAGCAAACTGAAAAAGCAAAAAGAGGTCCACATTTATCCAATTCAGGGTGCCGTCATTTATTCAGTTAAGTGTCCTCAGACACAGATTTATATTTGTTTAATTTCCGTAATATAAGGATTTTAAATATTGCTATCGAAATTTTCTTCAGATGATGTTGATTTTTTTCTCTCGATCTATATATTTATGGATATTACTACCTTAAATTTTACCTTTTAATTATTTCAATTATTATTTAGTTAAAGATATAATTACAACCTCCCCCCCCCCGAAAAACTAAATAGATTAAATTAATATTTATATCAATTAGACTATAAAAATTAAAACTATGTTTATTACAAAATTAACAAATAAACGATTAATGCACCATAAAACGATTTTAATGTCTTAATTGATAAAACAATACATATAAATATTGTAAGGATACCTATAACCATCAGATGTACTATCTATGATGCCAAAAGAAGACTCATAGGGCTATCATAGAAGTAACACGCTTTGACCGACGTAAGGCTCGGGGTTATCAGAGACAATTATAGCTGTAATTTATGAAGTCTGTTATAAGACTGGGAACTTTACGTCCGTTGTCGCAGACTTTATCACCTTTATCGACTTCAGTTGTGAAATTGTCGTATCTTTAGGGAAATTGCTTAGATAACGGGAGGTATTCTCGGCTGAGGATACCAGAATCTTAAACGACTATCATTTATCGCTCCCAATAACTTATCGATTTACTAAAAAATCTATTTGACTTTTCATAAACAGTAGCTCATTTTTACATCATTATATGGAATTTTCCTTTTACAGTGATTTAATTAGTCGTACTTATTTGTTTAGCATCAATCTTATTAGGATCAATCTGATGGCATCTCTAAATGTTATAAGTATCTAGAAAGGCACTATAGGTTTTTGATTACTGTAATACATTGAACCTTTTGATAAGTAAGACAAGAAATTTTATGGGATTAAGTATTCATTAAAGTTTCCCGTGATTATAATAACGTAATTATAACAAAATAAATAAATAACGTTAAGTATAACAAAATATAAAAATAAAAAAAATTAATATTTGTAAATAAGAAGCCATCAAATAGCCAGTTTACGGCCTAGTAATATTTATCTTAATTCTTTCGTGAATATAGTTACATATTTACTTATATGCGTGTAAGTAAAAAACATTTTATTTAGAAGATTCATATACTTATTCGCATTTATTATTTTCAAAAATAAATTGAAGATTTAACGTTATATTCCATTCCTGTACCTAATGGGCATATTATATTAAAAATATGTATAAGGATCCAAAAATTTCTGAGCGGTCTCAATATATTGTGAAATTGTGTTGTTACATAATCCTATCAAGCAATTTTTGATCGTGAATTGATGATTTATCAACTTCAGCGTTCTATTTCGATCTATTGGTTAAATGGTCGGTTTAATATCATAGTTCACTAAGCACCAAACCAATTTAATAAATCTTGTTCATTAAATTAGGTATTGTTATTTTTTAATCACGTTTCTTGATATTTTAATAATATAAAAGACAAAGTGAAATAAGTTGTACTTCAAAAGCGATAAATGTAAACACACACTTTTATTTCACTTTAACTTCATTTTTCTTATAGACCCATTAATTTTTGAATAGCTAGAAATTTATCAAGCATTTCAAGCACTTTGTATTTGATATAGTTTTTTTTTTTTAGGAATAATAAACTATATAAAATATGGTAGATTAAACATTATAATTGTGCCTAAAGAATATTTCTTTTGGTTTTTGATTAAAAATTAGTGGCTAAAATCTCGCCAACAAGACATGCAATAATTACCAAAGGCAACATCCAGTTACCTGATACATTGGACGAGGCCGGTTAGGTAAGAAGCCTATTTGCCTAGCTGGGAAGAGGTGGTGTGAACAGGTGTGTGCCGAGCACAGGTAACATCCCGTCATGTTTGTTCGTCCTAAATAAATTCGGAAATATCGTTATACCCTACGACCGGGGTGTGTAGGGGGTAACTGAGACCACACCAGGGGAGGACAAATATTAACTCGTATCATTTACAACCTAGCGAATTGACGCCTGGACACTAGAACGAAATCGTAAGAAATGGGGACGCAAGCAAATGTTTGATTAAGATGAATAGATAATAATCATTTACAATAATCATTAAGAAATTTATTTAATACAAATATTATATTTGCCCTTTAACTCCATACTGTTCGCCGTGACTAGGATCCCTGTCATTAAACAAAAACAATTTGGTGCGGTGCCCGCATCGCAAAACTTTCAATTACCTAGCTCTAATCAAAATAAGACTGCAGATGGACTTTTATTTTTTGTCATGACGTAAATTTTTTATTGGAAATTGACAATGAACAAATAAAACATTTTCTAAAATTACATTATTTTTTTTCTATAAGGAAATACTTTCGTCAAAAAAAAAATATATATATATATATAATGCTATAAGTTTCGATTTTGTATATGAAAATATAAATTGTTATTTTTTCTCAACATCAATTACAGTGCCTTATGAAAATGTATAAACCTAATAATCTAATATCACTCCTCTTATTAATGGAAACTGAAAGTTTCATTCTGTGAAAGTATGTTGTTGTTTTTTTTTTTCAATTATTTGATTATGCTTATGAATTTGTTTCCTATCTTATATTTAGCCATTTCTTATCACTAGGAATGATGAAGGACGATTAATTACTCCAAATTCAAAATAATAAAGTTACTTTACAGGAAGGACTTGTCCTTCGTCACTAAGCTCTGTCAAACGATTTTCTATAACAATAAAACCTAACTAATATAAAATACGCGTGACGAGTTTAATCAAAGTCGTTCGATTTTTCAATTCCGTTTTGGAGAATATTGTAAAACTGTATTTCATCATCTTAAATATAATTCTCTATGTACTTGTTGAAAATTTCATTTAGTTACCACGAAACAAAAAATTTCCATTAAATGAACAGAAAGGCTTTAATTAAGAACAATGGTCTGTCATTAAAGGCGTAATACGCATGCGTGGGCTCAACGTGTTTTATGAGTTGACTGAATATTTTTCTTTTTTTCTCCCCTATACGTTTACTTGATTTTTATCATATCTCATATTTAGCCATTTCTTATTTTTAGGCGTAACGAGCGACAGTTAATTTCTCCATATATACAAAAACAAAGGTACTTTATAGGAAACAAAAAAACAGCCCCCTCAGAACATTTTAATAATGATAACGCTTCCCTGATATTAAAGAACACCTAATTTTCATTAAACATGACGAGTTTGATGAAAATCGTTAAAGCCGTTTTTGAGATAATCGAAAAAAATCTGATGCGTGCGCGCAACACATAACTTTCACTTACCAACTTACTTAGATTAGAAATTAATGCGTTTTATTAGTTGCTACTTCTCAAATGAACAGGACGGCTTTAATTATGAACGATGGTCTGTCATCAAAGGCCTACTCCGCATGCGTGGGCTCAACGAGTTTAATTAATGAGTTGACTGAATATTTTTCTCCTCTTTATGTTTTCTTTATTTTTATCATATCTCATATTTAGCCATTTCTTATTTTTAGGCGTAACGAGAGAGGGTTGATTTCTCCATATAAACAAAAACAAAGGTACTTTATAGGGAACAAACAAACAAAAAAGGCGCCCTACCCAAAAAAGCCCCCTCAGAACATTTTAATAATGATAAAACTTACCTGATATTAAAGAACACCTAATTTTCATTAAACATGACGAATTTTATAAAAATCCGTTTTGGAGAGCATCGAAAAAAGGGTAAATATTGGAAAAAAAAAAATATGAAATAAAGTGCCCGCTCCGTTTGACCAATTTTGATTAAATGATGGCTATTACATCTTTGGCATATACATACATCAAATACCCAGTTTGATCAAGATCGTTAAAGCCTTTTTTGAGTAAATAAAAAAAACACGTGAAAATGATACAAAATTAATTTAAGTCCCCCCTCTGGTTGATCAATTTGGATTTAATGTTGGCTATCTTTGGCATATACATACATCAAATACCCAATTTGATCAAAATCGTTAGAGCCGTTTTTGAGAAAAAACGTTCTGTTCACACACACACACACACACACACACACACACACACACACACACACACACACACACACACACACACACACACACACACACACACACACACACACACACACACACACACACACACACACACACACACACACACACACACACACACACACACACACACACACACAGACCATTTCGCGGGACTTGGTTAATTGGACACAGGGGCCCCAAAACGTGTATTTCCGTTGAAAACCGGAAGTCGAAATTTTTCACGATCGCAATACTTCCCCTTACTATATATTTCATATATAGGTAAGTGAAAGTAAAAATTAAATAAAACTCAGTGAAAATGTGTAACTATTTCCTATTCCACAGTAAGAGTAAGTCTTTTTTTTAATTATTATAATGATGTTATTTGGTCAATTTCACCGAAATTCAATTATTTATTCCCCTAAAAGTGGATATTATTAAAGGAAGACACCGCAACACGTGGAATTTCCTTACTACATATTGTTGAAACCAATTTACCTACTGAATATTATTGAAACTTTTGATCTTTAACAATGTGAATTTTGATCTTTATATATATACATATATTATATTATATTTTATATTTTATGGCATTTGCGCCTGCGCTGGAGAGCATCTAGCAAATTTGGGGAGTGCTAAGTTTCTCTTCGATTTGCTTGATATAATTGTTGTGCTCGAGCATATCCCTCGGCCATTGTCTTTTTACTCTTCGTTGGACGGGTAACTGGGAGGAAGATAGGGAAGAAACAGGTGGGTTTGGATGGTTATGAGTTGAACAGTGAAAGGTAGTGAGTGCATTTGTCGTGAATGTATGATTTTACTGTTGTAATGTCCATATCTTTGTGTATTTATGTGTTAGAAATTTACCATGGAGCGTTTACAATTTTTCGGAGAATTTTTGACTGAGTGGTTTGAATTTTGTTTATGTGTACTTGTTTAGCGGAAGCCCAGAATTCTGCTCCGTAGGTCCTAATAGGTTTCAGTATCGTGTTGTATATTAGTCTTTTGTTTCGTAAGTTAAGTGATGATCTGTAGTCTAGGAGGTATGACAGTTGTTTATATCGTCCGGTCAGTTCTTGTTTTTTTAAATTGTCTTTTTAGTTTTGTATGTATGTTCCAAGTGAGTCTTTTTCCTAGTATAGTCCTAGGTAACGTACATGGTTTTTAGATGGCACAGAAGATCTACTTGTAAAAAATATGAATGTATAAAATTTATTTTATACATAAATTTATAATTATAAAATTTATACCTAATTAAATTTAAGTACTGCAAGATCAAATTTACTGTAAGATAAGTGATGATTTATGTTATTTTATTTTCTTTCTTATAAATTTTAATATAGCTCACGTTAAGTATCAATGATATTTTTCACTATATTGCATTGCCTTCTAATTCAGGATTCAATGTTGCCTCGCATCGAAGTAGAATATTTTATCATATTTTTTTGCAATAATGTGAATGGGATCCTACAGACTCTCCCATAATATGGAAAACTGTTAGAGTGGAAACCTCAACCATTCCCCGTGGAAAGTGTCAACCACCTCTTACGGTAGCGCACGTTCTCACAGAAACAAAACTCGAGGTGCGGGCTCCCCATCAGTACCACCTCTCTCAGTAAACAAATCTTCAAAGCCTGCGGTCAGGATTCGAAATTGGGTCATACAACATACAACGCTTTATGTGAGGAATTTATTTACTTGAAAACCTGTAATATATATATATATATATATATATATATATAAAATGGGATAAATGTACACTGATATTAATCAATATAATATTACTACTGCATTGCAATCTTGCCTATCACAAAGTATGGAAATCTGAATATATCTTAATTTTTTTCGATGCATCCTTGAGAAAGCTATATTGGAAAGTAAGTGGGAACTTACTTTTCTTATTCTATTTAATCATTTTCAAATTTGTTTTTTTCTTAAATAATTATGTTGTATGTTTCCATTTCAAACAGTATTGCTCGTTTTTATCTATTTAATCTTATTATTTAACTATAATGTATTAATAATTTACTTAAAATTTAACCATTTATTATTTTAAAAAATATTTTATTTGTATTCAAGAACAATAGTTTTATATAAAATAATTTTATAAATTAATTCAGGTTTCATAATTTTTCAGTAGTACATGATAAACGATAAATTAATATTATTGTTAGTAGTCTAAGGTTTATTACAACCTTATTAAATGTAAGTAGTCAATAGTAATTTGTTTGCTTCAAGTTTATTGATTTAGATTGTGATTATATTGTAATCAATAGTAATAAAAAAAAAACAAAAATAATTTTTAGTTAAAAATAGTTAAAATTCAATTACTTAAATGTAATCAGTAATCTAGTCAGTAACCTTAATTGAACCGTTGATTCCTCAATAATTTTTATGTACCTTAGAAAACAAAAATGTATTGTAACACTTCCGGGTATAACGATATTTATAAAACGAAAATATACAATTGTCAATATCACACGAATTATTACAACTCAAATATTAATCAAACAAAAATTATCAGTTTATAACACAAATCATATGGCTTGAGTTTCACAGTCAAGACAAAGACTGAGACTAACTGGTCCAGTCACCCGATCCTTATATATAGTCGTAAAAGGCCTAATTTTAAACCATATTTTTATTTTGTTTATTGAACGATTTAACGTTTCATTATAACAAGTTTCAGAGTATGGGTACCCCTCTGTGTAATGGGTATTCATTCTCTGAAACTTGTTATTGCTAAATATTGTAATATAAGGCGAAAATGACATCATGGTTGAGCCCGAAAGGTTTAAATAAAATGATTCAGAAATGATTGCTTCATATATTTTGTATTATTTATTATTATGCAAAGATTTGGTTGGTATTTTAGTGTTTTTTATTGCAAGACAACGAAGTTATTGGATTTTATTCATAAATTAACAACAGGGTTTAAAACACATTTAAAACAAATATAATAAAATACACCCTAATTTGGTTGATATTCTTAATTCTCATGTTTTTTTTTTCATTTTACAATAGATTTTAGGATTTCCATTATAAAGTGGAGAACCTAAAAAGTCTGGTATATGTGGAGTATTTATATAGCATCGCTAGATACAAGGGAAATGAAGTTTATCATACTTCTACCTATGTGATTTCTCTTTTCAAGTTTATTTCTTATTTTTGTTAGATTTCATTTCCTTCTTTTCGGGTGAAAACTTGGTTATTACGAGGACTTTTTTACCACATTATATCCGGCTATAACCAATTCTCAGAAAGCATTACCGAAATCAGTAATGCACTAATGCACTTTTATATGTTTATTTATTTATTTTAGATTATTCCTTTCATTTATATTATTTCATATTTTGCTAGTTGATGATTATAGCACTAATCTATGCATTCATAGCAGTTTTTATTATGAAGCACAAGTTCCTAAAAAACAATATTTTTTTTTCTTGAACTGATGTTGATTTCTTGGAGCTATAATTACGTTACCAAATTGGTATTTTTTTCTTCGTCTACCCCTTATATTCTGATTTTACGTTTGTGCTAAAATGTTGAAACATTTTAGTTTTCAATGCTATGTAGTTTTAGGTTTTTTGTTTCCTATACAAAGTGAGTATGATTGAGAATATGCTGTCTTGTAACTTTGATTTGCAGCTTTTTATGATTTAAACCCAAACATGTCATTCTGATGTAAGAACGAATTGTGAAACTACCAAGTTTACGCAATAAGAAAATTACTAAATGTGTGTTTTCTAAAAAAACCACATACTCTGGATTTCTTTTTAAACCTCCAAACCAGGTCACATGTTTATTCTCTTAAGTAACATGTGAAAAATACCTACTATATTATTATGTTCATCCATTTTTATATTGTATAAATTTATAAGCAACGGTCATATCGTCCAATAATAGTCAAATACTAGGTGCTGTTTTATAATACCTTGTTAAAATGCTTGAAAATAATCTTAATTAGAAGGGTTGCAATACCTTTTAATTTTATTTCTCGAGGAAATTTAGTTTATTTCAAATTAAAGATAAATTAAACTTTGAAATAATCTATAAATAATTAAATAATATTTAAGCCTGTTTCATATTACAACTTTATACCTTGGCCAGTTTTCAAAGGCCTTCCCCACTAAAATTTTCTACAGCTCTGCCTTCAGTACCTCCCTATTCATTTATTTAATACAGAACCATATCTGATTATAATTAATATCCCAAATTATTTATTAAACGGATGTTTAAAAAATTCCTTGATTTTTGTTCATAAGATTTTGTTTAGTAAGAATACTTCTAGTAAATTAATTTTAAAAATATAGATAGTCCAACTTTCCTAACCTACTCCACCAATTTTTAACAGCTCGGTCTTCAATACCTCATTAATGCTCATCTATTTATATACATCACTGATACATTCCTGATTGTAATATATCTCACAAAATATTTATTGAACGTATGTAAATATAAGTACACTGAACCAAATTATAATCGATATGTTTTTTTTTTGTAACCAATAATAATTTGTGGATGCAGGATTGACATCGCCAAACCCTTAGCTATTTAATGTAATTTGAAATAATTTCAAGACTTCTTGTAGGTAATTGTTGAAATTTAAGTAAAGGCTGGAAACTTGATCCTTTCATCACCAGTTTCAAATATTTTTGATAAAAAATTTTAAATTAACTTTTGTAGAGAGTTGGAGAGAGGGCAAACTCGTCTTCCATTTTCTCCGACGGCTACGCTAAAACCCTTATGAGCTCTTAAGCAATAAATCTGTGAAATAATAATAATTAAAATTAAATTGAATGATGTGCTGCTGGGCACTAACTTCCCTCATGCCCAAAATGCCAGCATAATTGAAGTTTATCTCTCATTTGCTCATTGTCGCTTAGTTGCGACAGGTGCGAATAAAAGTATGAGGCAAAAAAAAAAAAAAATATTAAGATATGTTATATGTTATAATAAAAGTATCGTGTTAATAATAGGAATGTGTATTTTTAAATTTTGTTTTACGAGAATTATGTTTACAAAACAAACTCTTTAAATGGTTTGAAAAGAGTTCAAGGTCAGAACGAAAAAAATAATTATTATAGAATCTTATATAATAAAAAACAAATCTAATATAAAGAAGTATCTTGTTTAAATTAATGACTTCTTAATGCAAAAATAAAAAATAACACATCATTTTTTATTTTGACAAACGCCAATTTCCATTAATCTGATATCAGTGAAGATAATTAATGTTAATCTCTAATGAAAGAACTAGGAAACAGATTCGTATCATTATTTGATTTATTTAATTTGGGAAGTATTAGTTGGAGATAAGCTTTTGTTCTACATCTTCTAACTACATATCGGACTTCCACCATTCTTGGTGACTTTCATTCGTCTGTATATCCACTCATTACAAGTGCCAACACACAAGCATGATTTGGCATGTTGTAGGTGTAAAAATAATTAACCCACCAATGCAGGAGAATCCATTAGAAACATCCGCTGAGGTATGCCAATCATCGAGATCAGCTGTTTTGGTTTGTGCATTAAGGCCAACAAAGTATAGTGTTCGTCATTCTGTCCAACTTTATCTAATACCTGGTCCGAATTTCGGTCAAATTACTCCTTAAAAATCGACTTCGATAAGGCTCTTGGTGTGGGATATGGGAAATAAAAAACTGCTATTTTATACTCCAATTACTTAATTGATATTAAATATAAAATCTGTATATCCCAACGAATTGTATAGTTCGTATGTATGCTAGAGGAGACAAACGCGTTCTCACTTGTTTGCCGAAACAAAATGATTATGATGGTTTTCTTATACAATTCTTGGAGATGAACCTCCATTGATGGGAACCGCCGAAGAGATTGTCGATGACCAGAATTAAAACAAAAAATAATAGAGTTTGGAGGTGGTTTTCTCTAAAATGGAAAATTTATTTTTAAGTTAATAAAAAAATTTCAGAATACCTAGGATATTGATTCAAATTTTAATATGTTATGACATATATATATATATATATATATACATGTGTGTGTGTGTGTGTGTCATCCCAGTGAATAGGTGGTTAAGTCGAATTTATAAGTCATTTATAATTTTGTTGATTTGAACTATTATAAGTTTATAAATCAGGAGTCTATTTGATATAAATTTATCATGATTTGCACTAAATTGTGTAGGTCGGCGAAAAATTACTCAACTATCATTCCTGACTACTGATAAAATCTATTCAGTTTGTTTTATAATCCTGTAGATTACGGCAATAAAATAGTGACTTCACTATTTTGTAAATTTCGAAGAAATTTCAATGCTTGATAATGAAAAGCAGATAGCAATACTGTTCTAGCAATCAACAACAATATTGTTCAGTCGTGACCTTCAAAATAAGACTTCAACTTAAACACTTATTCATTGGGATGACAAAAAGATAGCTTGACCAATACAAGCCTGCTCTATCTAAAAAATAAAAGCCATTTTTTAACAGAGCCGATTAAGTTTCTTCTATTCTCTTCCTTTGATAGACGTTGACTGTGTTTTCAGATTATTGAAAAGTTTCGGGAATCATTATTATCGTAGTCTACTGGCGGTGTTGCTCAGAGGGTAAATGGAAGATTATAATTGAAAAAACTTATTATATTTAATAAATTCCTTTATTAAATCGCATTTTTTTAAAAACTTGTTATATATAATGTTTTATTTATATTATACTTTATTGTAATATTCAGGTTGCTGTGGACTGCCTTGCAGTGCTCATGACCTCCATGCTCATTGTACTCGCTTAGTCGATGGTTGACTCCACCCTTCTTTGTCGAGATGCTAACGTCCTTTTGTTTGTTGTGGTGATCTGGTTCTGCAGGGGCTGATGACGTACAACAAAAGCCGTAGCAAATCGAGATAAGTGGCCTCGACTTCTTCGTGCTGGCAAAAAACCTCCCTGGGTGACTTCTTCGAGTAGTCGTGGTCAATTGATTATTCTAATGCGCTCGTATGCATGTACTCGCCACTTCACATCCCCTATTTGAATAATTTGTTTTATTTTTTGCTTACCTTTCCCAGCGTTTGTTCCTCACTACACTAAATTCCTTTTTTTTTTTTTTTTTATTATTCTCGTTGTCTGAATCCCATACGTTACCTATTATAACTTAGTAAAACTAAGCAAATAGGATTAAACGATTGGTTATGTTGAACATTAGATTTATGGAAAATTTAACAACAATCACGAAAACTTTGAGCCCCATCACATAAATTTACGGCCAAAAAATATAGATTCTTCTATATTCTAAAAGATATTCTTAGAACTCAGATAGTTATAATTATAAACATTGTTCTAAAAATAGTCCAATTGTTCCCGAATTTTTATTATTAGAATATATACTAAATTAATTTCATCACCACGAAAATGACTATTTTTTGAGGTTGTGAGATTTTGATCCAGAACGTCCATTATTTAAAGGTTTATGATATATTCTGAAAGAATTCATTACCATTCAAAGATAAGGAAGGATTTAATTTTTATTATTAACTTAACTTGAATAACTTGAAATGTTTTGGATCGAAATTGAGGAATGATTGTTTGAAGTTTTTTGAAAATATTTTATTTAAAGATATGTATGAACCATAGTACCCAAAAATCGATATAACTAAGTTACTTCAATGCCATCCATACTAAATTCATCCGATGTTGATGTATCCTTTTAAGCATTAAAGAAGAACCTACTAAATTGTATTTGCTTCTTGATGTAAGAAATGTAATGTTGGAATAAGGTTATCATGGAATCAAGTTGACCTGCTTAAGTACTATAGTAAATAAGCTCTTGTCGGGCTTCAACATTTAATTTTGTTCTCATCGGATGTAACTAAAATATAATTTATTGGGAAATTATAAACTCCAATTCTAATTCAAGAGGTATTTAAAACATTCATTTATACTCCATAAAACATCCCCGTCAAAGACACCTTTTGTACATCTGTTGGGAATGAATAAACCTGATTCACAAAGCCGGTCTATTGAGATAATACCAACACGGAGTCTTTTACAAGGAGGATCGGTTAGAAATTAAACATTTAAATGACGGATATAAATCTCCCTGAGCTAAGACAACCCCCCGCCAATGAATACAGAATGAATTTAATTACTTCAGCTACCGGAGGAGGACTTTTCGCACAGTAAATCTACATTGGACACAGCCACCACTCCTTGACAAAAGACATTGATGAGCTCATTTGACACGCCGAGCCGGAAGGGTTGTTCCGTCAAGCTGAGGGTAACCTCGGGGGAAACTTCCAGGCCTCTAGGTCTTACGCCCTTCTGGTGGTTGAGCCCTGATCAAATAATTTGTATTTTTATTTAATATTATATTTATATATTTTTTAAATCTAAATCAACTATCGGGGTTGATGAGAATTCAATAAGACTTCAAGTGAGTTCGATTAGTACGTTATTCAGTAAAAATTGTAATTGGTGTAGATGAGAAAACAAAATATAAGGAAATCAAAAAGATAACAAATTTTGTTGAATAAAATTTTTAATAGTTCCATGGATATTATTAATTTATTTCATGTTGAAATTGCCTCGCTTTTCTTAATTTCATAAGTTTTTAATTATTTATTACGTTTTTTTTCTCAATTACCTATTCTATTAAGTAATAGGTTTTGTATTATCACTATTATTTATTTTTTTATGAATAGCTAAAAGTTATTTGCAATGATTCATCGTCTTATAATGCTCAATATTTGTTTAGTCAGCTATATTGTTAGTCAGATAAAATTGTTTTTCATCTTTTGCTTTTATAATTATAATTTTTTTCTACTTCACATTTATATTGAAAAATTATTTGCAACTGCTTTCAGTTAATACAAAATAATAACAATAATAAATAATAAATATTAATTTTTAGTCCCTTTCTATACCAACTTACTCCTGACCCGAAAAAACCACCTCTTGATTCGTATCACAGTCAGCGATCTAAAATTGTATATATTCACAAAATATGGTGTATAGGGTTTATAGAGTAAAATATTTATTTTACACCAGTTTATTATATTTATGTTATCTAATTTAAAGGACATGCGTTCACATCACTCCGCTGTTCCTAAGCTCTCCGAATTACATTTTAAAGATATAAGGATGGAATCACATCCAAAGTATATATTTTTTTTATTTTTAAGCCTAAGAACGAAGTTACGACCCCCGGAATGTCGATAATTATATCGATAAAATATCGAACGTTATCTGCAATGAGGATCCTGAGGTAGTAGACGCGAGAACGATCAATATTTAATATCGGCACTCCAGATCTCGAGAGCTCTCTGTTTCGTGCCTCTTCCCTTATCAGCGTTTCCGATTTTAGGATACTCCGGTTGTATCGGTAGATCGCGGTCGTGGCGCTCAGCTATGGCTATCTCCGGATCCAGACACGACCTGTGTAACTTATTGAAAACTTACAGCCTCCGTCGGTTTCACTTAACAAAATGCTCTCTTGTCTCCTTCATCAGTTTTATTACTACCAGTAACAGATATTTTAATCCAAAATTAGAAATGACTGGAATGATAAAAAAAAAAAAAAAAAAAAAAAAAGGGGGGGGGGGGGGGGAATTTCCGTGATAGGTAAGATCTCTGTAGTATCCCAACTTTTTTTTTTGTATTAACATTTTAACAAATTCCTATTTAGCCAGTATCATAATTTACTTAAATTATTTGGGAGAGATCGCATTCCAATAATTTTCGTGTTCTTCCAGTGCTATCGACAGTTTTAATTTTAGTATCCTAATTAATATACTTACTTATTTTTGACTAATTCAAAATTCTACCTGTAATTTTCAAAAATACCTGTAATTTTCATAAAAAGGTTTATGAATCAAAACAAGTAAATTAATTAGTTAGATAAATTATTAAAGCGTTTAGACCAGGGGAGTACGCGCATCGATACTTTAACGCTTTTATTTATATCTATACAGTACAACAATATTTTTAATATTTTCCATGTAGAGTAAGTTTACACAATAATGATGAATATTACCGATCTTTGATGATCGATTTTGGTTAAACCACTTGGCCAATTTTAACTTAAAATATGTCATTCTGTTAAGAATATCATATCTTTTTACTGCAATGATAAAACAATACTGTTTGACCCATATTTTGTGAGATATTTTAAGAAACCTTAAAAAAAGGCAAACAGTTTGGGACCGCAGCCCCCCCTTACAACCGGCTGGATCCGCCCATGTTAAGGAGTCCCACCGTTTGTACAGAGAGAGCATGATCTTACTGGCAGAAAAAAAAAATTCAATCAAATTTTTATCTGATAATCGATTAATCTGATCGATTGTTTCCTCGCAGATTCTTGTTCAATCAGTGTTCGAGAAGGGTGTAAGAACAATAACTCGTTTATATAAATGTAAAAACTACAGAATAAAAAATAAATTCTTATGATACTCTAATTACATAGATGCCTTTAGTGCACCAAAACCATGACAAGTTTCTGATAAGCGAAGAGCAAAGTAAATGAAAAAAATTAATAAAATATATGAGATTAAGCCGCGATATCCACCTTGACAGAATCAACGCGGATTGAAAATCCTTTCCGGCAATAGATTTATTAAACTACTTAATCTCCACAATAACTTCATTAAATCTTCACCTACCTGAAATAGAACAAACTTTTTCAATTCTATTATAGGAATTAAAATATGGAAAACTCCTCGGAAGCTTCTTATGAAGTGTAGTGTCATGCTGTGATTTATCTTCGCCATGCAATGATACAACGCCTATTCCACCAAAGACTGACTTGCACCGTCTGTATATGATACTGATCCATAAATTTATACTGAAACATATGCAGCTAAATACATTCTTGCGTTTGCCATTGATTATTCCCTCGAAAGTTATAGCGAGTAGGTTCTGAGACAGATAGGAGCCTGGAGGTGAGATGCAGAGCTGAAGGAACAGAGCTGAGTGCTAATGACTGGCTAAGACAAATGGCTGAGGTAGCCGCGAGTCATCCTCCACAATCCCTTCCCACGGTTAGCTATTTACTCCTTTTCGACCGCGTTCCACATTTAGGTTCTCGTCGTCTTTCCCACCAAGAGGATCCGGGCTCCGGGAAAAGTCGTATGCGACGCACCATTATTAGGTGCATATAAAGACCTAATTATAAAGTAATGGAAAAAACATAAACAAAATCAATACTAACAATAAATTCATGCAATAACATCATTGTGGAGCGATTTAAGATCAGTAGGATATTTTTTATATTCATTATTAGTTCAGTTCATTTTCAATCCGCGTTTATTCTGTTCAGGTGGATATCGCGGCTTACTCTCATACATTTTATTTTATTTTTTTTAATATTCTTTGCTCTTCGTTTATCAGAAACTTGTTCGGGGTTTTGATACACTAAAGGCTGTAATGTATAATAATAATATACCTATAACTTATTCTGAAGTTTTTACATTTATATAAACGAGTTACTGTTCTTACACCCTTCTCGAACGCTGATTGAACAAGAATATATGAGGAAAAATTCGATCAGATTAATCGATTATCAGATAAAAATTTGATTTCATTTTTTTTTTTTTTTTTTTTTTTATTCATACTTTATAATTTATTTAATATAATTTCATACTATAGTATAATTTTCATATATGTTTCTTGGATATTCCTTTTTTTCATAATATTACCATCATTATAAGCACTCTTCTTTTTATTTTATTTTTACTTTCACTTACCTATATATGTAATATATAGTAAGTGGAAGTATTGCGATCGTGAAAAATTTTGACTTCCGGTTTTCAACGGAAATACACGTTTTGGGGTCCCCTGAGTCCAAATGACCAAGTCCCACGAAATGGTCTGTGTGTGTGTGTGTCTGTGTGTGTGTGTGTGTGTGTGTGAACAGACTAGCTCTAAAACTATAAACCGTGGGAACCTGAAATTGGGTATTTAGTGTATGTATATGCCCGCGATGTGACAGCAAAAATTTCATCAAAATTGCTCAAAGGGAGGGGGTACTTTATTTAATAACTTTTTACGTTTTTTTCGATTTTCTCAAAAACGGCTCTAACGATTTTGATTAAACTAAGTATTTGATCTATTTATATGCCCGAGACACGACTGTAAAAATTTCATCAAAATTGATCAACCGGAGGGGGTACTTTACTTAATAAATCGTGTCCCACTTTTATCTGTTTTTTTCATTTACCCAACAACGGCTTTAATGATTTCGATCAAACTTGGTATTTAGTATATGTATGTGCCCGCGATGTCACAGTAAAAATTTCATCAAAATTGATCAATTGGAGGGGGCACTTTACTGAATAAATGTTGTCTCATTTTCACGTGTTTTTTTTATTTACTCAAAAACGGCCTTAACTATTTTGATTAAACTAAGTATTTGATCTATTTATATGCCCGAGACACGACTGTAAAAATTTCATCAAAATTGATCAACCGGAGGGGGTACTTTACTTAATAAATCGTGTCCCACTTTTATCTGTTTTTTTCATTTACCCAACAACGGCTTTAATGATTTCGATCAAACTTGGTATTTAGTATATGTATGTGCCCGCGATGTCACAGTAAAAATTTCATCAAAATTGATCAATTTGAGGGGGCACTTTACTGAATAAATGTTGTCTCATTTTCACGTGTTTTTTTTATTTACTCGAAAACGGTTTTCACGATTTTGATCAAACTGAGTATTTGACGTACTAATATGCCCGAGATATGACTGTAAAAATTTCATCAACATTGATCAAATGGAGGGGGTACTTTACTTAATAAATTTTGTATCATTTTCACGTATGTTTTAAATTACTCATAAAAGGAAAAAATAAGAAATGAATGTGGAAAGATTTGTGACTTTTTGAAGTGGCCATTAACAAAACACGTCAATTTCTAATCTAAATAAGTTGGTAAGTGAAAGTTGTGTGTTGCGCGCACGCACCAGATTTTTTTATAATGTTTTCGGTTGAAAAATAATTTCTATGGTGATGAAGTTGGAAGATAGTCCTGAAGATGGGTAGGATATCAAGAAGCGTATTGATATACAACAAAATATTTTATGAATAGTTGCGTTATTTTCTGGGCCTTGTAGATCATTTGAAAACGAAAAAATGAGCTATTAAAAAATATATTTTATTTTTTATAATCAGTGGATTGATAATAATCAAACCACTTCAACGTTGGTTTCAGAAAAGTTCCATGTGACCATTACCTTTATAGATATAATAATATGAACGCTTATTTTGGAATCCTTAAGTTAGCAATAACAATGTGTTTTATTAGACTATCACAATTATAAGTCACATTAACCTTATTAAGCTTTTCATTGGCGTATGTTAATATCCTATAAATCTCTCAGTTCTTTTGTTTATTCTTAAATTTAATTTTGATTTTTTTTTTAACTTTAATTATTTTATGATGAGACGATCCACTTCTAAGATGTCTGCCGAATTTTAATATTGATTCGTAATGCATTATCAAACAAACAGCTATTGAAATACTTTAAACTGTGATCATTGATGGATAAAAAAATTATCTAAAATAATAATAATAATAATAAGTATATATATATAGATAGATAGATAGTAAAAACCATTAAAAGAAAAAAATTAGCGACTAACATTCATGTTAAAATTATGTTTCGTATCAATTTCTTTGTAGTGTGTTTTAATATCGCTAATTCCAAGTATATTGACACATCTGCAAATATTCAAAGTTCATAGTACAAGCTAAAGAAAAATAAATCCGTTGAATCTGAATAGAATGGACCATAGGTTCATTGGAAAATTTTGTAAATACTTTTTGCCGATTTACTAACATCCGTTAAATGCATTTTTAAGCCCAATTACAAATCATATTTAATTTTACAATATCGTAAAGTAAGAATTTAATTTTTGCAGATGCATAATATACTCCCGTATATTCTCAGTCTTTAGTATTGAAAAAAAAAAAAAAAAAATGGTTGCTCGATTAGCCGATTTAATGTCCGTTAATTGATAAAATTATTATTTCCAACGATAACTCCCTAGAAATGTCTACAAACTCAAAATATAAAATATCCTTTCCGAACTCTGCCCCCCAAACTAGTTCCCATGGCTCGAAAATACAGACCACTTTTCTTAGGGGAGCCATTTAATTGGCTAATCTGGACCGCCGGTGGTGCCGTCATTCTGGGAGATGACAATGCACACCGACATCGAGGGGAAGATTGACCCAAAAAATGTTTAGTAATTTGGTCGTTCCTCTTCAAATTCGCCTTACTCATAGATGCTCGTTATCCCATTTGGTCGCCTCTTACACAGCTTTACTGGCGCTTTCTTGATTTACTTGGGCCCTTATGGAAGTCATTGCCGATTTCTGGATTAGGACCACCTCTCCCACGGATTTTTTTTTCAATGCTCTACTTAATCGTGGAATTTATTTTTTCAATGTGTATCCCAATTATGTGTCCCAAATTATATAATAGCACAAAATTAAGGGGTTTGGTCTAAATGTAGAATATCAACATCTGCAACAACCATATGTAATACATTCAAAGATCATTTATTAATTTAACTTAATGGAAATTGAATAAGCAACTTTTTTAATTTTATCTGTATCAACATGTCGTTTTTCGTAAATTATCTTTTTATACGTTTTCAATCATGATTTTCTTGTCTCCTGAATCCAAAATGGTTTTAGAAATGTTATTTTACCATAGCCGTTCTTTATTTTAAGAGACTTGTGAAAATCTAGCAAAACATTTCTTAAGCAAAAATATAGTTAAAAAAAATTTAACAGAAGGTTCCTGCTATCATAAAAAATATGTATGTATTTTTTTCTAAGGAAGTAGAAATACTATCACATGACCACGTTTCTTCGAAACTTCGCTTATTAGTTCACATTTTAAACTGTAAAAGTTGATTTTAACTCTCGGTCCTGTGAATAGTGAAAATGGCCATTCGAAAATTTTAGACTATAATAGACTTGAATATTTGATAAAACTAAAATATTTTTGCTGATCTTGCTTCTTTTCCGAAGACTTAAGGTGAGAAGTCTTCAAAGTGATATAAAGTATTTTAATGTTTATTAATTTTCCTATAATAGGCGTTATTATTTTTAAAAATTTTGTAATTCTAAAAAATGAAAAATATTACGATAGCATACCATAATTAATGCTATGTATAGTGTATTTGTTTATTGGTTTGAATCCGAGTAGCGTAGAAATTATTTATTCTATTTTATTACTAGTCATGGTTGGGAGAAATCTAGCTTCAAAATAGTTGATACCTTTTATTTGGGAAAAACACATCCAAATGACTTTTTTGCCTACCATTAACTATTTTTTGCGGTACCTGTGTTTATTTGGATTTTATGTTTTTATTTCGGTTTTATTTTCCGTCTAAAATGCATACCTAGAATAATAATGATAAAGCATTTCAATAAATCAAAATAAGAAATTTAGTGTCAATAAAACATTATTAAAATCCTTCTGATTGCTTGAAAACATCTGGTGAATTATAATTTTCCCGTGAGGAGAAAGTCTTCTACATGACTCAGATACAAACAGCATTGAGATCGGTACATGATATTACATGTAGTTTGCAACGTTAGAGACATTTATAATAGGCAGCTGCACAATAGACTACTGTTTGTATCGCGAGGGGTATATCATGCTTTATTGCAATATCTTTCCATCGACAGTATATATCTCGAGGGTGAACTTCAGTATCACGGGCCAGAAATGAACTTTAGGATCTTTATATGCAACTTTAAAAGGATTTTATGTACTTCATATTCCCTCATATCTTTTTATACAAATTTAAAAAAATAAGCAAGAGATCAGGAGAAATGAGGAATATAGATTTGTATCAATAATTTATTTAATGAATCAATATATTATTTAGAAGTCAATATTGAAGCACTATTTCATCAATTTTATGGCCAAAAAAAGTTCAACTTTTCGTTTGTAAAAATAGCCGTCAAGAGTACTTTTCTTGATGAAGAAGATAACATTATCAAAACATATCATAAGAAGATTTATTGCAACACTATGATATTTATTAATAATAATTATAAATAAATTTAATTAATGGTGAAGAAATAATTTAATAATGTTGAAATATGTTATAAATAGATAACCCCAGAGGATGGGCCAATAGCCCTAAACGTTGGGAAAGCAAATAAAATTTTGAATAACCGGAATCCTTCATTTAAGAAATAATTTAAATTTTTTTCGGAATCTATTCAAATACGCTTGAAAAGATAAAAAAAAAAATCACCAAAATGAAAATAAAACACGAAATCTTGTTGTGAAGCGGTTTTTGAGATATGTTTTGCAATGAATTGATGTATATAACGGCCACCCATTTATTTATTGACTACATACTCATTGCTATTATAAAATAACGTTCAATTTGAATCGAATAAAAATGCAACATATTATGAAAAATGTCAGATCATTAACAAAAAATATATATTAAAGCAAAAAATAATTAAAATAGGAATCAGGAAAATAAGAGAACACAATCGGTAAATTGCAGCATTTACCGATTTCAAGAGTATTCGCATACATTTGGAAAAAAATTTAAATTATTTCTTAATATTAATCTTATTCTTATTATTAATAATTATCATAGTGTTGGAATATATTCTTCATATTATATGTTTTGATAATATTATCTTCTTCATCAAGAAAAGTACACTTAAAGCTATTTCTACAAACGAAAAGTTGAACTTTTTTTTGGCCGTAAAATTGATGAATAAATAAGTACTTTAATAACTGAAAGTTAATTATTAATTAAAATCCAAATACAGATGGCTTCGATTATTACTGGCTTTAATCGTAAACGGTGTAAAATTATATAATGTGAATATGATAAGACTTTAGGAGAGCGGACCGGGAGCGAAACCGATAGTGTGAATAAGCCCTAACACTTCCCTGATCGAGGTAAGATTGACTCAATAGTCAACGACTTCCTATTAATCAGTATGGAATCGACCGTGGCAATTCCTGTTCTAGAACACAAAGCTAATAATAAAATATGTATTGTTTTTCTCCTTTTATTAACTAACAAAGATTCCATAAAAAATAAAGGTGGATTTGAAAAGGTTATAACATGTTTTAATTTTATGAACTTGGAGAATAAATAATGGATAAGACAAAATAATTAGCCATAGATGTGGTGACGATTTTGCTGATATTAATTCAGAATTTCCTTTATATCTATATTCATGTTTTCTACTGAACATGAAAGGATAAAATGAAGGCTGTTTTTTAGGTATATAAAATAATTAAGATAAAGTGTAAATAGCACAACCACAACAGCGTGTGAAAAGTGAATAATTTATGGATGGGCAAGATAGCCCGATACGTCGAAGATATGGAAAAAAAGCTAGAATATAAAAAAAGGGTTACATTTCTTCAACCAAAAGTTATACAAAAAGAAATATTTTTTGTAGTAATAATGTAGTTATAATGTGTAATGCAGTTAATAATGACATATAACATTTCGATTATCCTAAATAGGTGACATTTTTATTTTATGTTATGTTGTTTCAAATTTTTAATAAAAAGTCCGTAGTGTTGCGCGCATCACACAACTTTCACTTACCACCCTTCTGTTTTTACTAAAATTAGACATCTTTTTTTATAAAATGCCCTACTTAAGTCCTACCGGAGAAGGAACACTAAATCTTATTTTTTTATTTTTTATTTTTGGAGAGGTGTACCAAGAATAAAGTTGGTTCCCTTTTATATATTTTATATATTACCTATATAAAAATATATGTATATAAATATTTTTTAGAAGGATATAGAAATACATGGACGGGGGCACGACAACTCAACAGAGATAAAATTTAAGGCTCTCAAACAATAAATCCACTCTTAATCTCTTATTTGCCTGTGGGACTGTCTTTACAAGCAGCATAATTTCAAGGATAACCGACTTCTTCATCGCTTTTTTGGGTCCCTTAATTTGTTATTATCCGTTGTTAATGTCACCTTAAATAGGCATATTTATGATGTCAGAGCTGACGAGTAGATATTTTTAAAATTAATGAATCATTTACTCATTGTCACTGGCCAGAATCATCACAAAATAGAATTATTTAAACTTAAGTAGGAAGAACATAAATCTTTTAATATTCTAATGACTACCAGAGAATGGAAATTCAATATATTTTGTGATATTATTATTATTGTTATGAGATAATAATCTAACAGTCAAATCATTGTAACACTTCTATGGGTAGAACAATATTTATTCAATGAAGTATAACTATTGTCAATGCCACACGAATTATAACAACACAAATAATATAGGTTACAAAACATCACTTTTTAACACAAATAATCATATGACTAGAGCTTCACTATTAAGGCTAACAAGGGGAGGGCACAGCTATGGGGTCGTCGATCGGGCCTATTTTTTTTCTGGTGATTCTATATCGAAAAATAGTCGACACGTGTCCGGGCGTTCCGTCCAATGGGCCTTAGGTGCTGAGAAATAAAATAAAATACCTTGAAAATCCTTTATTTCTTATCTTGAGTTTGGAAAATGATATCGCCATGATTCTTTCACTAATTCATTTATTTTAGAGAGTAGATTAAAGGAAAAATACAATCATTAAAGAATTATTCATATTTCTTCAATTTAATTTTAAAAAAGCTTCAAGTTTTCAAGTAATCTAGCTTTATTAATTTTTTCACATAAAAACAATAGCAGAATTGAGTTCAGCACCTCAAGAAACCCTGATGTCTTAAATATCATCCAAAACAAAAAATAAAAAAAATTTCCTGTCAGGAACAGCTTAAAAATGTTTCAGCAAAATTGTATGTGTAGTTTCAAATTCTGCATCTTGTGTTGAGCTGATCCGATTTTTACGTTCTTCTCGTAAAGCTGTTCCTGACAGGAAAAAAATTTCATTTTTTGTTTTGGATGATATTTAAGACATCAGGGTTTCTTGAGGTGCTGAACTCAATTCTGCTATTGTTTTTATGTGAAAAAATTAATAAAGCTAGTTTACTTGAAAACTTGAAGCTTTTTTAAAATTAAATTGAAGAAATATGAATAATTCTTTAATGATTTTATTTTTCCTTTAATCTACTCTCTAAAATAAATGAATTAGTGAAAGAATCATGGCGATATCATTTTCCAAACTCAAGATAAAAAATAAAGGATTTTCAAGGTATTTTATTTTATTTCTCAGCACCTAAGGCCCATTGGACGGAACGCTCGGACACGTGTCGACTATTTTTCGATATAGAATCACCAGAAAAAAAATGGGCCCGATCGACGACCCCATAGCTGTGCCCTCCCCTTGTAAGACTGTCAAATCGATCGCTCCTTATATATAGTCGTAAGGATATGGTCTAGAACCTCATGGAACGTCGTGGATTGGGCTCGAACATTGTAGACACAATCACGTGCTATGACGGTTTTTTCCGACTGTTAGTTCGTTTCAACAAAACTTCTGGTACTTTAAACCATATATTTTTTTTTTGTTTATCGTTACGATATTTTAGAATAAGGTGAATCAAATAAATTATCATAATTATAAAAAAACTGATTGTTGAAGATGGTAAATTTTGTTCTTTCATAAACCTTTTTGGTGCAAATATCTTAAATCCTCCTGGAGGATATTTCTCTCTACATAATGGAGATTAAAAGCTTCTAAGTGAATTTCTTCAATAAAAGAAAATTTCATTTGTATTAGCCTCAAATTTTACCATCGTAATCTCTGCATTGGTCTCAAAAATCTAAAACAGGTCATATGATGTAGGCAAAAAAAAAAATGTTTTTTTAATTGATTGAAAATAAGTAGGCACAAAGCTAACAATATACTAATTTTGCTAGTTCATTTGCTAAGAGTTGGGCGATATGAATTTATATAAATGCGAATACGAATTTATTGATATATTTTTTTAATACATATATGGATACAAATTTATTTAAGCTACATTACTTGTATTTCATGCGTGGATACGAATAAAATCGCATTCACAAAGTTTCCTGTAAATACAAATGTATTCACAAAAGAATCGTAAAAGTTTAGACTTATTTCCACTGAACTCTGTGAATAAAAATAAAATTGCATTGAAATCTCTGAATAAACTACTAACAATTTCTAAATACGAAAAAATTCACAAATTACTTGTAAATTTTGAAATAATTAAAGTCAGAATTTCAAAAATCATCAGTATTAGAAATGTTTTTATTTTTAGTAGTAGAGTATAAAATATTTGTAAATACATCCACATTGACAGATTTTAATGCAATTTCATTTTTGTGGCTATTTAAATTCTTTTTTGTAAGTATATTTGTATTAACATGAAAATTTGTGAATAAAATTTTGTCCTTATTTATGCATGTCAATATTAATGTAGTGCACATTACTCTTAGTCACAATAGGAATAAATTCATTTCATGGTTTTAATCTACTAATGGGTTTTATCGCTTTTTTTTCTTAATGTTATATATTTCTTTAAACAGTTAGAAGAATACCTAAATATTGTATTAAAAATAATTTAATGTTTTGTCTGCTTTGTTTTACAGTTCCGTGAATTATAGGAACTTTTCAGGTTGAAACCTTACGCTGAAAACATTTAAACTTAAAGGAGATTAAAGGAATATTACCTTTAATTCAACTTTTCGAATACATTTGTTTCATGGTCAACATTTTTTAAAGTGAGGCGGTGCTGTATAAGCGTATCGGGCTCAAAGAGACAAACAGAGCAGACTGGAGAGGAGGGCGAGCTGGCGGGCCGTGCCGAGAGTGACTCAGAGTCTTTAAGAGAATTGCCCTAATTGTGAGCGGTGGCTTTGAGCTGCTCGGTCACGATGGCATTGGCCAATTAGCAGGTCGGTGTGAAAAGTATAGGCCACTGCTCGTGGGAACTGTCATCGCCGGGCCGGCTCTATATGTGGGAGGGGGGCGAGATCTTGTAGGGGGTAGTACTTGTGTAATCGTATGTAATGATCCATGTCTGCGATCCTATGGGTTCATTGATGAACGCTTCATGACCTGTTGGTAGATCTAGGGAAATGTTTGGCTTTCCTGACTGATTCTAATATGGATGAAATGAAGTATATTCACTAGATGTGAGGAAGAGTCGTTTACTAATCAGGTTTTTTTTTTTCTTTTAAAAGAAGGAATCTCTTCTATTTTGCGTTTTTTAATAATTTATTTTCGCCAACTTCTCGGGTTTATCTGGAGTAAAATTATTAAATACCGATTCTACAACTACCTGCTTTGTCAATACTTTTTATGTTATAAATATAGGTCAATTATAATATTAATAATATTTAAATAGTGGTTGTTTTTGGTGCGCGGTATTAATTAATATATTTACATTAATATTTATAATACAATTCTGATTATTCATTATATTATAACCTTTGTTTGGTATTGCCTTTTGGAATACCGATAACTTTTGATTAAAGGAATTATTTTCAAGTTCTGGCGCATCTCTAAAAAGGTCGTCAACAGTCCAAAAATCTTCTTCCTCCTACAGGTAAGGTTAGCGCACCAAAAAGATTTTTCAGGCCTAGGCTCGAAAAGTACTATTTTACTGACTCAAACCGAGTATTGAAAACACAAGTTTTTGATGCAGTATGATGAAAAACATGTTTTAATCGTTGTTAAATCGTCCAGACAGAGAAATAGGTGAAGTGATATAGGACGATTTAACAACTGTTACATTTTTTTTTTTAAATGTTATTAATATTACACATTGATTTTTATTTATAACATAAAAAGTATTAACAAAGCAGGCGAAGACTCTCATTGACAGAGACATTGGTGAAGAGTGTAAATTGAGGTAGTTCTACAACCACCAAAAAATGTTCTTAAATGTTATTAATTTTAATGATTGACATATTTTTATAACTTATAAAATATTGGCAATGTGGTCGATTTCCTCATCGATTTCGTTTTTTCTAGTTATCATCCCTAAAATCTACTTTTCTTTATTTGTGTTGGAAAGAATAAATTAAAATGATAGTAATTTTTTTCTATGATAAAAACTTGGATAAAGATAAACAAAATGTAGTGCTGTGATGTTTCCAAACCTTAGACACCGGAGAATGGGGGGGGGGGGGGACAAACATTCGTACTAGCAGGAATTTGATTTTTATATCTGCCCAATCCTATATAATTCTTGAAAACTATATCTGCCGAATTTCAGCTTATTTAGCGAACGTGGAAAAAATTGATACATCATAGATTTCCGAAAATCTCTCTGATCTTGTTCAACCCTTTTCTCCCCAATCGATGGAAGTTAGTAAAGTTGAAAATTTTATTTTTTTTTGTTTTTGTTTTTAGAGAATGAAACATAAATAAAGGAACAGAAATAAATTGGATCCGCTTTCTGAGAAGAATTTGCCCAGACAAGGTAGAATGCACTATTACCGGATTGCTATCTAAGTCCGCCTCTAGAAAGACCTTGGTACATCGGTAATCTTCAGTGTCAACCCTCCGTACACGGTATCTGCATTGGGGCCTTGTAAAGCAATTTTATTCAGGATGCGTCGGGTACAACATTACCCAACAACGTCGGCTTTTTGAATAACGCTGTCCTTTTTATTATGCCATAAATCGCGGTGACAAAGGGAACACCCCATCTAGAGGAGAGGAACTAGCCCTAGTAAATCAAACGTGCTCCTTAGAGCTGCAAGAGTTAGCTCACTATTTACCGTACTATATCATATCAGCTTCGTATGATATATGGATCCTTATTCTCGTACTCTTTGACAATAAAACGCGGAGAGTAATCGTTTACAATCTTTGTACACCGTGTAGAATTAATGTAAAGCCACTAAAGATATACAAGGAAACTACTTTGAAAGGGCGAATTATTAGAAGAACGGGGGTTTCCGATTCCATGAGGTTTCTTCTGTTCTCTTTAGGAGCAATATTTCATTACATCGTTCATTGAACATTTTTCAGCACCATTCCATTGGGGGATATCAGGGATCCATTTAGTCGTGGCTTTGATAGTGTAACGTCAAATCGATAAGCTAATAAAAAAAACATATGGCGTAAACTCCTATCCTAGAGTGTTTGTTGGAACAAAATATGCGGTTGGAACGAACTGTTTGGTTCTAGATCTTTCCAGGAGCCAGTGACTGTACGAGTTAGGGTCTGGCCACACATGTCCGCACCGGATCCGCACCGCAGCACTAATATAGGTTATGTTAAGAATATTTTTAATTTAACTTAAATATTACCTTTAGTTATGCCTAGTGTCTGACATGTGTGGCCTGACCTTTAGGCATAACTAAAGGCAATATGTAAGTTAAATTAAAAATATTCTGAACATAACATATATAAGTGCTGCGGTGCGGATCCAGTGCGGACATGTGTGGCCAGACCCTTAGTCGAAGATAAGCCTGTGTCTTGACTGTGTAGCTCAAGTCATATGATTGTGTGTTATAATGTTATCATTTTTGTAAGAATTTTTGTAAGTATTTAAGTTTTATAAATTCGTTGGCATTGATAACTGTATATTTTTGTTAAATAAATATTTGTTACCCACATAAGTGTTACAATAGGAATATTTAAAAACCTTTCATGTCTACTAAATCTGAATAAAAAATACAAGATGCTGAAAAAAAATAATTACAACTATAACAAATTACCTAAGTTGATCACTGATTCTAAATATTTGTAATCAGGTGTTCAGACTCTATCATCTTCTGAAGGTTCGCTTGGGTGGTGCCCAACCAGGAAATTCGATTTTGATAGTCCTAAATTATTTTTAAATTCGGTGAAAATTTCATTATGAACATAAAATTATTACAAACAAATTTCAAACAAAATAATTAACAAAACTCAAATTTGGAACAACGTTACAATCACTAATTATCAGCAAGAAAATAGTGACTCAAATCTGCTTCGATTTTTTAAGGCAATCGCTTCTTATATTAACTGCGAAACGGAATATCCCAGAAAGGTCTAGATCATTCCAAAACATTTGATTACGAACTAATACACGAAAATAATGGTTCCGGAAACTTCTAGAACTTTGTTCAATGAACAGAAATAATCACTTCTTTTTTTTTCACGTCACAATATTTATATTGGGAATAGAAGATAGAAAGACAAGAAAAAATAACAGGTCTGTTTACGATCTATTGGAACCGACGTTTCGTCCCACGGCGTAGGTTTGTTGGCCTCATACTCGATGTCGATTTACATAATACGGGGTTGTTTTCAGGATCGTCTTGCATTCTTGTACAAGTGTGACCTGCATTTGGGCTTAAACTTCTATTACAATAAAAATCTGATGATTATGATCAGTATTACACAATTTGACGATTGATGAATCCAGTCCTTCAGCTGTATTTTAGAAATGGTGCCAGGATTCGATGAGCCTAGATGTGACGCAACCCTGGAGCGATGCGAACATCTCCGCCACTCATTGTGAAACCTTTCCGTGGCTGTCAGCTATGATCCAATTACAGCCCATGGTAAAGCCATTGATTATCCTGTCGGGCAGAGCAGTAGCCTTCTTCTCATGCCTGGATCACTGCACCTAGCACCATCTTCTTATTCATGATTTGATCTCCGTTGCACGAGGCTATGTTTGAAATACGCCTGATCCGGACTTTAAGTCAAATGAAGACATCATTATCACTGGTTTCTGCATCATGATTTTGCAACGTGTGTGATAAGAGTGAATTTACACGTCTGGCATGCCAGTGAAGCTAAAAATGAGCAAGGAGGCGGTTCCTTCATGATGATATTAGTGAATTATTACTGACCATCTATTCAGTTGGTTTAATTTTCATTATTAGTAGTCACTAATTTGGTATTTTTGACGAAATTTCAACGATTGATAATGAAAATCTGATTTCACATCATTACTGTTCAAACTTTTTAAGTCAGGCCCTGTAAAAAGTAAGGAAATTTGACCTATTCACTTCATTTATATTAAAAAACTGCAACAAAAAATAGAAATAATAATTTTATCTGAAGTAAGAAATAAGTGAAACTATAGTGTCATCCATGCTTATGTTTCATCAATAAATCATTAGCAAATATACATACTTACGAATATATAAATTAGGAACTGAAGGTTTATATTTTTAATGTCGTTCTAGTTATGTTATTGGTAAATTTCTATAGAGAAATAGAGAAATTAAGATAGATTTCTAATCTTTCCAATTGATTGCGCTTATTTCTTCAGGTTTAGCAATTTCAATCAAGTTTAGCAAAGGAAGCATATGAATTATAGCCTATAATGACCAAATTTTTGTTTAAAAGCCTTATATATAATCTCGTTTTACTACTAACACATAGCAAAGCATCCCTTAAAATACTGGTATACACTTACACAGAAGTAAATGGGAATTGAAAATATATTTTATACTCAATTATAGTAAGTCCGTATTGTAAATATTATCTCCGTACCATAAAATCGAAAACACTTCTTTTCGTCAACTTTATACATATTCTTCTTATTTTTTTTTTTTTTTATTCTGTTTTATTTTCGATTCCACAGAAACTGCCCAAAAAAGTTCCGTAAGTAGCAGTTGAGTAACCATTTGATTTATTCACTGAATTGAATGCATTTACTACAGGAAAATGCATTTACTCCTCGTGTGAGTAAACCCGTGTGGATAATCCAAATTCAAAACTGGTGAAGCCTCGGAGCACTGCTAATCCAAATTATTAAATAGAAAATTGATCTTCGCTAAATTACTGCTATTATATTATTATATTATATTAAGGATTCTTCTAAAATCTCTTTTTCTGAATCAGCTAAGTAAGCATCCTGTCTCTTGAAACTCTTTGAGAGTAATAACCAAAAAATCAAGGACCCGTTTTTACGCAGGAGCAGGAAAGGGTCTAATAGTATTTGAGCGAGGGGCAATGTTTGCCGGCCTCTGGAATGCGATATAGCGCAAACACACGTGGCTCTGCCCTGTTTGTATATGGAAATAGTCCGTCTTACCCACCTGTCGGCATTCTTCTGTAGCCTCTTCTCGCCGCACATCGGGAAGTTAGGTCTTCGGCGGTCTATTGTTCTTCCATCCAGAAGAAATGCAGAAACTTAATCGACTGAGTCGAATCATACCAACAAAAGTAGATTTGGTCATAGTTGTTTTCATTGTATTTAAATGATCATAAGTACATAACAACAGAAAAGATATACGATATGGTAAAGATAATAAGATAAAGCTTATGACAAGATATGAAACAAGCTATATCAGAAATCATTAATAGCAAATCGGGACAACTGAAGTCAGTTAGAGATTACTGCCAGGTGCCTTCCTTTGCCATGCCTCCCATACTATATATTACCTAATCTAAGTAAAGTTAAAAATAAGTAAGTATGACACAGGGATTAGGAATTGCTTCTTAAATTATATGAAATTGTTGAATCTTAGTAGGTCTAATTATATAAATTATTTTCAATAGTTATATAGACTTAATTATAATTCATAAACAGATACTTATTTCATTATATTTAAGAGCAATACTACACCGTACTCATCCACTAAGTGTTCGGCTAGATGAGTATAAAAAAAAACTTGTAAAGTATTAAAGAGATTTTTTTTTTTTAACGATATACTCTGTGTTTTTCAGCAAAATTAAAAGTTCATGAAAGCTTCATTGTAAATATTTTTTTATTGTTTAATGTTTCTGTATTTTTGTTTCAGTCAACGAAAAGGTGAATTATATGTAAAAAATCAAGGTGGTATAAAATAACAAGATATATATATATATATATATATATATATATATATATATATAATTGGATACATCTATCCATTGTAAGAATACAAAAAGTCAAAGTACCATTTGTGCCCTATCCACTAATCTGGACCATCAACTCCCTTTGTTCCGTGCGAGCCTACTGCAAATTGCCAAGAAATATCGGCTAATTAAACTAAAAAAATCCGAGGGCCTGCGAGCACCGCCTGCATTCCTCCTTGGATTCCGATACCGAAGGCATCCGCGGTATCTGGTCCGCCGATCTCGGAGGGGTACGTGTCAATTAAAAACCATCCTTCGAGGTACAATTGTTTAAAACAAGAGCGCATTCCTTGCATCAACACGGCTTATCTGCGCCAAGTGTCTTCTTCTGCCGATGGTCTTAGGTGTCGCTGCAGATTGGTCCAGGATACCGCGGATGCCAAACCGGGATATTGTGGTTCTCCGATATTTTAATGATTAGCTCCACTATCTTCTCGGAATTGGATTCCGGATATTGCTTATAGAATCACGGCATATTCGTAATTAATGGTTTTTTTTTTCTCCAGTAATATATATATACAGTACTATGGACATATTACTTACTTATTGTTTTCGAATAAATTGCACGTTTGTGACATAATAACAATTAGTCATTAAAAAGAATGTAAATACAAATATACTCAGGTGGTTGCTCATTTTTCGTAGCTATGTTTATAAGCTATTATTGTAATATATCATGAAGCTCCCCCCAAAACTCCGCTATTGTAAATATGTCCTTTCATTCATCATGCTGGCAGTAAAAAATAAGAGAGTAACATCAAAAAGACTGCTAGTCCTCAAAATACCTCAAATCAACAGTCCTCAAATACACAGAAGATGAAAGTGGGAGAAAGGTTCATTCGAAGTATTCTATATCTCGGTTACCTTAAATAAGATTGCTTCTAAAATTTAGAAGAAATTTTTTACTCTTATCAGGGGATATTTATAGCATTTCCACATCTATTGTAACCATTTCCAGGTCAATTGTAACATATGTCAGACGAATAAATTTCTTAATATTATGTTTTATTTTATTTTTCATTTCAAAATAATAATGTTGGGGCACGGTGTGGCTGTGCGGTAAAGCGCCGCACAGTGGTCCAAAAAAGCTAAAAATGGGAAAAAACCTAATATCTATTGTATTAACTTTGTTAGCGGCATGGAACCTCCCGTGTATTGATTTTTTGAGGTGCCGAATCTAATGAAACCAAAATCAGTACAATGGGACCACCAGATCAAGTCCAAATTTGAGGTCAAAAAGTCAAAAATATAAAAAATTCGTGTTTGGTATAGTCTTATATGTTTTTTGAGATGCCAAATCTCATGAAATCAATATCAACGAAATCAGAGCATCACATCAAGTTATAATTTGATGTGGAAAATAAAAATGAAAACACTTGTATAGATAATTTTTTTTATTTAAAATTTGTATGTACAATAATACAAATCGGATATAATTATTTAATCTTGTTTAAGTAAATTGTAAGCTTCCTCGGTTAGCTCTTTTTTCTTTTTATACTTGTATGCTGGTCTTAAATCCGTAATGTATAGGTTGCTTGTAACAAATAATTGGTGGCAAACATCTTCATTTGTTGCGACTCGAGATATCTTCCTAGAATGATGTTTCCTGTACTGCTTATAATTTTTGTTCCTACTCTCCATGAGTCTCTTCTGACAGGGAACCGATAAAAAGAGCTGCGTACTCAATCATGTCTGCTCCATGGAAAAGAATTTTGTGGACGGTCGATGGGAGATAGTACAAGGGGTACCGAGTCACTGCCGTCTCAGCCGTTTCCGCTGCATACTTGCGAAATGCTGCAGAATCAATCGAGTACACACAGCAAATTCACATCTAGTAGTGTTTTTAATCTCATAATTAATTCTTCATTTATCCCTGGAATATGCGCGGTTAGTGAAGGATTTTTAAAAAACTTGCAACAATTACAGCATCAAAGTGAAATAAATGTACGACCCTAATTTTCAGAGGTGAGAGCTCTAGTGCAAAGGACCATCATACTCTATAAAGAAACTGTGCAACTTCAAACAACCTATTTGTAGTTGTAGTTTATTTGATTATTTAAAATACAAAATAAAATACTTTTTTTTTTATTTTAGTATTTTAGAATTAAAATTAAAACACTTTTATTTTATTTTAGTATTTAAGAAATAAAATGAAAATAACGTGTGATTTATTTTATTTTAATTGTAAGTCAGTCCCCCTCCCTTAGAGACTATAGGAGGATTTTTCTTAACTAATAGTTCCTCCCCAAGGTCCGCCTTTGCCACTCGCACGGTAACGAAAGGTTTAAATCCTTATAAATCCCAAAGTTGGCCGAAGTTGGCGCTGAAAATTTTACCACAGTTCCTCTACTACCTACAGTTACATATTAAACCATTGCGACCGTAACGCAACGTAACGCAAGCGTTTTATAAACCAAAAAATCATACTTATTTCAGCAACGATTTCGAAAATTAATTTCTTCTTTTTCTATTGATATTATTTAAAAATGTTTAGTCCATAACAGTGTACATATAGATGACACACTCCTGATGTATTGGGGAATATTTTATTGTTAATCTTATACAGAGTAGAAATTTTTTTTTATGTTGGTAGAAAAGTACGATTTTTCCAATAATTAAAAAGTCCAGATAGTTTTGATGTTTGATAAGGTGAAGTAGCATGTAAAAGAGGTTAGGTTATTTTAAATTAGTGTTTTATTGTGTTAAGTTGAATTTTTTATTAGTGAAAAGTAATTTTTTAGTGACTTAGTAGCCCACTGAACTTGTGTGAACATTAGTGAGGTGAGTTTTAGGACTTTAAGTATGACGGACCGTCCGCCAACACCGGTGGATGTGGAAGTCTTAGATGAGCTAGAAATTGCCTCAAATACCAATTCGCAGCTCCAAGAGGGGGCTTGGGAATTAGTCACAGGTCGCAAACGTCTCTCAGAAGTCGTAAGAGAAGATGCCAACAAACCCAAACGACCTAATATCAACGAGGCGGTCACTGCCACACACAACAGATTTTCCCCGTTAGCCCAACAATCTATTGATAATGAAGAAAATTCGTCTCAGACAACAAAACCAAAAAATCCATCCAAACCACCTCCTATTTTCGTTAACGAAGTCAAAAATTATCCAGTTCTCATACAGTTCCTGGAAAAGGTTAGTGGCCCAACTTCATTTAACCTAAAGGCAACAGGCAACAAAGTATGTATTTATCCTGAAACATCAGACGCTTACCGTGCAATAGTAAATTTTTTAAGAAAAGAAGATGCTTCATTCCACACGTTCCAGCTTCCTGATGACAGATGCCCGCGCATTGTAATAAAAAATTTGCACTATTCGACTCCCAAATCAGTAATTATAAACGAACTAAAATTAAGAGGCTATGAAGCGACAAATGTCACAAACGCTATCTCCAGATTTAAACAGCCATTACCGATGTTCTTCGTAGATATCACCAAACAATCCTTCAACGATAAAATCTTCGAAATCAACTTTCTGTACTATACCCGAGTAACCATAGAAGAACCCAGAAATAAAAGAGTAATTCCGCAGTGCATCCGTTGCCAGCAGTACGGTCACACAAAAACCTACTGCAACCACCAGCCTAAATGTGTGAGATGTGGCCAAAATCACCTAAGTGCTACATGTCAGAAGACCCAGGATACACCAGCTGTCTGCGTTAACTGCAGAGGAGCACATCCAGCAAATTATAGAGGATGTGAGACTCTAAGGTTACTCAGAATGGCACGAAAATCCCGATATCAGTCTCTTGTCAGGTCAGAACCAAGCCAACCAACCGTCCCATCAGCACCCCAAGATTTCCCTCCACTCCCTCAGCCTTCTCAGCCTTACATGGGACCAGTGAACGGACCGCAGCAGCAGTCACCACCTCACACTCTGCCAGCACCAGAAGGAAGACCGAAGCAGAATATTAGCATGTCAGGTATGAGGCAGGGCGCTGCTCAGTCGGCGCAACCTGTCGAAAATGTCACTTCCAAAATTTTTAATCTGTTAAACGGTCTAAATAATCTTATCCAGCCCCTTTTCAACCTTGTGCAACAACTTTCACAAGTAACACAAGCCTACTGCCCTGTTTATGGCCCATAAATGCCTTACTGTGGGTTCTTTGTCAATCATTCTGTGGAATACTAACGGACTACTCCAACATAAAACCGAAATCGACGTATACTTAAAACGAACTGACGTTGCTTTAATAACTGAAACACATTTGGCCTCTCGAAATAAGATACATATACCAGAATATACTATTTACAGAACAGATCACCCAGATAACACTTCACATGGAGGAACAGCTATCATCATAAAATCATCATTAAAACACCACTCAATACAATTACCAATTACACCACACATTCAAGCCACTGCCGTAACTTTATACACTGCACAGAATACAATAACACTAGCTGCGGTGTATTGCCCTCCTCGTTATGCGCTGACACCTGGCATGTTTAACAATTTCTTTGATAAACTGGGAAGATGTTTCATTGCCGGGGGTGATTACAATGCTAAGCATCAGGTATGGGGGTCCCGACTATGTACACCAAGAGGGAGAAACTTGCAGACTGCACTCCAACAACTCTCATTAAACACTATTTCTCCAAATTCACCGACTTACTGGCCCACGTCTAGACTCAAGACACCTGACTTACTCGATTTCTTTATCACAAAAGGACTGCAGACCATACCTTACACAATTAGAACCAGCTCTGATCTATGCTCTGATCACTCCCTTATACAGCTAACCCTTTTTGACGAACCTTGCCAAAAAGAAAAACGTCCGATGCTAAATCGAGGGAAGATAGACTGGGATCAAGAAATTCTAACTCAAAAGCTCTCAGTTCCTATCTCGATAAAAGATGAAAAAGAAGTTGAAGATGCTGTCGAATTTCTGACGAAGACCATACGGGAATCAGCACTCACATCGTTAATACCAAGAAAAACAAAAAAGTAATCAGCAATGTTACCCACAATATATAAGAGATTTGATCAGAGCAAAGAGAAGAGCTCGTAAGGTATGGCAGACTAAAAGACTACCACCAGATAAACAGACTTACAACCGAATAAATAACGAACTAAAACGGCAAATACAAACATTTAATCAGACGAATTACGATTCATTTTTAGAAAATCTTAATACAGATGACGAAAGTTTATGGAGACATACAAAGAGATTGCTTAGGCATCGCGAGGTTCGAAAAGAAGATGGCTCTTGGGCCGCGTCGGACAGTGAAAAATCTGAAATATTTGCTAATCATCTGTCCACTGTCTTTACACCACATACTGACTACACAGACGATGAACACGAATCCTTGGTACAGGACACCTTAGATAAACCTTTACCTTTAACCCTACCACCAATTGCTTTTAGACCGTCTGGAGTCCTTTTTGAAATAAACAAACTTCCGAAAAACAAAGCACCAGGACACGACCTGATCACTGCCGATCTACTTCAGCATATGCCCAGAAAAGCTATAGTCTTCCTAACAACCATCTTAAACTCTATACTAAGGACGACAAAATTCCCATTACAATGGAAATACTCACACATACTGATGATTCCCAAGTCCAACAAAGATAGCAAAAACCCCTCTTCATACCGACCTATCAGTTTACTACCGGTTTGCTCTAAAATTTTTGAAAAACTATTTTACAAACGACTACTCGACATACTAACTGACAAACAAATACTACCCGAACATCAATTTGGATTCTGTTCACTTCACTCAACCATACACCAACTACACCGAGTCACAGACTACATCTCAGTCGCACTAGAGAGGAGACTATATGCTACTGGCGTATTCTTGGATGTAGCCCAAGCTTTTGACAGAGTCTGGCACAAAGGACTACTTTTCAAACTTAAATCTTTTCTTCCTTCGACCTACTATCTCATACTTCTCTCCTTTCTATCTGACAGGTTCTTTTCTGTCCGACAAGGAACAGAGGTATCTACTATGCATCCAATTAAAGCCGGAGTGCCACAAGGGTCAATACTCGCACCCCTACTGTATATAATATACACCCATGATATACCAACATGCCCAAACACTATAATAGCAACATACGCAGACGATACAGCCATTCTCACTAGACACATTGATATCACTCGAGATTCACAGACACTTCAACATTACCTAGGAAAGCTAGAGAAATATTTTAAACAATGGAAAATAAAACTCAACCACGAAAAATCTGAGCACATCACATTTACTCTCAGACACAACGCCTGCCCTCCAGTTTATATAAACAATGAACCAATCCAACAGACTAATACCGTTCATTACTTAGGACTTACTTTCGACGAAAGAATGACATGGGGCCCACATGTAAAACAGAAACGCCTGAGCTTAAATAGAAGACTAAAATTACTGTACCCAATTACTTCACAAGCGATCGAAAATGAAGATCAGACAAAGACTGAACATACATACCTTTTAAAACCCTTATGGACATACGCATCGCAAATTTTCGGGACAGCGAAAAAGACTCACATACAGAAAATACAAACATTTCAATCAAAATCACTAAGACTAATTACACGTTTACCTTGGTACGTCAGCAACAAAACCATTCACACAGACCTACAAATACCTACTGTCCAAGAATATATTCATACATCATACAAAAGATTTCACGACAAACTCCAAGGACATTACAACAAACTAATACAGAATATGGCGACATCGGACATGCCCGAGAACACCAGAAGAAGGCTAAAAAGGATCTGGCTAAGAGATCTTCTAGTATAAAATCTTATAGAATTTCATGTCAGGAGAAGGTGCCGATGGGTGCCGAACTCCCTCATGCCACACATGCCTGTTTTTTTTTTTTTTTTTTATTGCTATTATCGATTACATCCGCTTATTGTCGCGTTTTTGTTTGTGACAGGTGTGGATATATAAATAAAGTTAAAAAAAAAAAAAGTCCAATTTTACTGGTACACACACATTTTAATGTTGGACTAGTTAAAAAAATATATTCTTTCCATTGTTCTACAACTATTCAAGTATTCGAAAACCAAGAAAAAATTAGGTTTGGGCTACTTTCATTTATGAGGTTTTTTCCCAGGTTGGACCACTGAGCGGGTTCGAGTCCCGCCCTGGGTGGTGCTTTTCTTTCGTAGGAGAAGTATCACCCAGTGCCATGGGTGTTAGTATGGGCAGTATAGGGCTTCAGTGGAAGCCTTGAAGTCCCAAAAAAAAAAAAAAAAATATTAATTATTTTAATTTCTTTAATAATTTAAACATAACATAAATAAAACATAATATTTAGGAATTTTTTGAAACCTGAAGAGGGTTACAATTGAATTGGAAAAGGTTATACTTGATGTGAAAATGTTTACAATAGACATGGGAATGGGACTTAAGACATTACGAAGTTCCAGGATGTTAGATTGTAATTAATATGTATAAAGTTTCCTCCCAGGTTTGGAATGGATGAAGTGAAAGCTCACGTTGAGTAAGTGAGGTTAATAAACTATATACAGATAATTGTTCAATTAATTTAAAAAAAAAAAAATTAAAATTAAAATTCGATTGGTTTTTGAACAAACAGTGTAATTTTTAGGTTTTTTTAATAGGTCACAAAAATTTTAAGATTGCTTAAATTCCAGTGACCATCATTTATGTATAGGTATATTTTTTTTAATTTCTGAATCATTTATAGTGTGAATTTCATATAGCCATAAAATATTTAATTACAACGAAGGCTATTTATTTATCTAGGAAATTATGACTTGAATATATAAAATATATCTAAAATTATGAATATAATAAATCCATCGTTTTTAATTTCAGTTCAAGTAGGATGATTTTCTATTTTGTTACCTCACAACTCCTTTAAGCAAAGACGAACGCGGAGTATCTGAAGGGAGCAATGAACATGGCGGAGTAGTAAAGAGCCTGCCAGGGGCAAAGAGATCGGATACTGGCATCGTTTACCTTACGTTCCGGCGTCTTGTTTCGACTAGATCACGTAGTTCGTTCCAGACTTTATAGTTCTCCTAATTCAGCGTTTAGTTGAACCAGGGATCTACCGTAGTTCGGGCTGTCTATAAAACGACTATTAATGGGTATAGGAATCGCCTTCTGGTTCTTATACTAAGTATTTATGGTACAGTAGGTAACTAAAAGAAAGAAAAAAAGTGTAAAGAGTTCATTAGAATTTTAATCGTTTACAAATAGTATTGTAATTATCAGCTTTTATTACCTTATTTTAAGATGCACTGGGTTTTTTTATAAGTTTCCTAAAGCAAAATCAAATTCATTGATCTTAAACTTTAGACTAAACTCTCAAAGTTTAGAAGTAAGGCTTCTTGACAATAAAATAAAAATAATAAACAATATTGTAACACTACTGTGGGTTAAAATTTTTTATTCAAAGAAAAATAACAATTTTTAATGCCACACGAATTATAACAACACAAATATTTTAACAGGATACAAAAATAATCACTTTGTAACACACAGATAACCATATGACTTGAGCTGCTCTTTAACTAAGACTAACTGTCCAGTCAATCGCGCCTTATAATATAAGGACTATATATTATATAGTAACAAGGAGAATGGTGTAGAAGCTCGTGAAATTGCGTGGATGATACTCGAACATAGTAGTCACAAACACGTGCTATGACAGTTCGTTCCAACTGTTAGTTCGTTTCAACAAAAGGTCTGGGACTTTTAAACCATATGTTTTTTTTTTTTTGTTTTGTTTAACGTTTCAATATTTATTTGATGTTTTTGAGATTTTGCGAACTCAATGCAATGCTCCTCAGAAATGAGTGTACAACCTTTGTGTGCAAATTTAGAATTCGATTTTTTTTTTCTGATATTCTCAGCTTAGATTCATGGAAACATGAAAAATCATTGATAGTTGATTGGCACTTCTGTGACACTTTTTATTTTTTTTAAATAAATGTGATCAATACCGGAGAATTTAGACGTTCACTAAACGCTGGACTGAGTGAACTGTACGCCATAAATATAATGGAGGTTTTAACAGCGCGAAGAATAAAGTTGATATATAAAATTGTAAAACTTGGTAATGAAAGCGCTGTGCCGAGTGGGAAACGTTCGAGGGGTAGTCAGAGACGAAGGTGGGAAGATTTCGTTAAGGGAGAAATGTCGAAGTTGGGTTTGGACGGTTAGACGGAGGTGTCTAGGAAGTAATCTCGGCATCAATCCCCAACCCTCTCCCCTGGTCTGGGAAACCCCGTATAGCCTACAAGGCGAGGAAGGGGAGGAACCAAAAAAAAAAAAGAAAAAAAAAGTGGTTTATCAAATGGTCAATATGAACCTTCGTTTTTCTCAAACCTTTGTTGTTATTATTAAATGTGATCAATAAGTTTCAGCTGATCTAAAACTGCAGGTGATGCGGTTAGCGTAAAAGATTAACAGTACCTCGGTAATAGAAATGAAATTTTAACATTAGAATCACCAATGCGGAATCATAACTGGTGTGAATAAATTTACAAGTGGATAAATTCTATAAAAAGCTACATTTTTTACTTAAACAGTATCAACGTGAATGATGTTTGCAACCTAATTAAGAGAAAAAATTAAAAGCAAATAGTGTAAAGTGAAACAATCAAAGTCTAAATATGAGGTAAATTATTAACATACCAATCATCAAATACGACTATCAAACGGCTATGAAATGAATAGAATCGCACTAAACTCAGCCTGAGGCGAGGAAGGGATATCGTAAACGGAGTTCTTCTTCGCAATTAACGAAATATTCTCTACAACCCATGCCATTTAAGGATCTATCCAATGATGGGTGGAGTTTCTTAGGCACTCACTACCTTTACCCGAGTTCATTGCGAACAATAGACTCCTAGAGGCCGGTATTGAACTTGGATAATAACGGTAAGTTACGAAGCACTCAATGGATGGCTTACTCGTAAATCCTTTCTAATACGCTTTAATAGAACCCCTGCGCTAGATCCACTCAGGTTTTATAGTTAGCAGGGCAAAAGCCTTTTTAACACACGGCATTTACTGTTTCACTAAACCCAGATGTTTATTGCGCTTCAAGTTTTATTAATGTTTAGTCAGCGAAGGCCCTGGTGCAAAGTTAATATACGGTGCAATAAATTTAATGTGGGCCGGCTTGGAGCTGGACTTGTGGCATCATGCACAAGAACAATATGCATCTGCAAATATGATTATGATCACGATTGTAACTCGGAATAAATTACACATCTTCGATCGATAAAATCCGAAATCAGCATGCTAGCCAAGTTATTAGATAGACCTTTATTAATTAATATAATGTAAGTCATTTGGTCGTTTAGGTTTTATACTCTCATTGGTAATCTGTTTTTCTTCAAAGAATGTAAAAATCCAGGCAAATATTGAATATTAAATCTAAAAATATTGAATAACTGTTAATTGCTTGCAAGCACAAATTTATCAATATACCAAAATTTTCTAAGAAAAAAAAGCTTAAATTATTAATATTGTGATACTTCTATGGGTCAAAGAATATTTGTTAAACAAAAATATACAGTTATCAATGCCAACGAATTGTTACAACTTAAATATTTGAGCAGGTTAAAAAATTATAAAGTTATAACACACAATCATATGACTTGAGCTACACAGTCAAGACACAGACTTCGACTCAGACTAACTCGTACAGTCACTCGCTCCTTATATATGATCGTAAATGGTCAGGTCTGGAATGTTCCAGAACAATGTGGACTAGGCCACGGAAAAATCCAGACCCAAACAGTTCGTTCCAACCGCTTATTTTGTTTCAACAAACGGTCTGGGAGTTTACGCCTTATGTTTTTCCTTTTATTTGCTTATCGATTTAACGTTACAATATGAAAATCTAGTGCGATGCGCGCAACACACTTACTTTTCACTTACCAACTAACTTAGATTAGAAATTGACGTGTTTTTTAAATGCCATTCCTAGAAGACACACATTTTTGCATATTCATTTACTTATTTTTGCTTCTATTTGCTTTCTAAAGTACACTAAATTTTCATTATGAAATAAAAGTTTTTACTTGTGATAATTCGGCAATGTAAGCATAATACTCCATCGCGTCTGATTTTATTTACCATTTAGTTAACATGAAACAAATAATCTCCATTAAATTAACAGAAGTTATTTAATTATAAAGAATGGTCTGTTATCAAAGCATAAGTGTGTTAATTTCATAAAATATTTATGATGAATAGGTATTTTTTGGGGGGGGGCCTTAATTATTAAATATTTACCGATTCAACCGATTGTGAAAAAATATGAAAATTATTAGTATGAAATTGTGTAATCCACATAAACTTTATTATATTTTTTTTTAGGGTGGGAGGGAGGAAAGGTAGGTAATTACTAAACTTTTGCCAGTTTATCTGATGCCAAATGAACTTCCCTCATAAAATTTGAATAGGTATTTGAAATACCTATCAATATAACAACATTTAAAATCTGTCTTTAACGTCAACTTCTATCACTACTTTTGTCCCTTGCTCACATTTGATGTATTTATATAAATGTAACTTATTCTTCAAATTACTACAGTAATAAACATTATACACGAACAAAAGTATGCTCAAACCCAATCATGAAGTATCTAGGTTAGGAGATCCGTGGTTCTAGCAAACAGAAATGATTCGATTGCTACAGGTAATTGCATATTCGTGTGCAATGCTCAATCCCAGTAGAGATGTTATCTAAAGGCGGTTTCGAGCCCATAAATCGGCAGTTAGAGAAGCCCGTAAAATGGTTCCCTCCGGAGCTATCTTCCTCAGGGTTCTCAGAGTGCACTTTCGCTTCCGAAGAACTTCACCGAAAGAATATGTAGCTCCACGGATGAGATGAGCCGTCATGTTTATTAATAGTAGTGAGTTATCGTTTGTGCTATGTTCCATTTATCACATCTTACATAAACTGTCATTAGCTCATCTAACTCCTCAATTCTGAGTCATTTCTATCCTATCCCTTAAATTGGAGTGTCACATTTTTATATAATGATTTAAATTTATCTTTAAGTCCTTAACTAAATATTTTGTTAGGGCATCGTGTTATCTATTTTAAGCATCGCTGTTATAATTGGTAGAAATTAGTTACAAGTGTAGCATTACTAAATATCCACATTGCTAATGTAGCATTTAGGTTTTCTCTTATTACCTCGATTTTAATTTTAGTATCCTTGATAGGTTAAAAAAACTTAAAAAATAATTCCGATATTTATTTTGTACACTAATGATACATGATTATATGTGGCATACGGGGATTACTCAATATGAGTAAACAACTTATTGTAATAAAAGTGGGAAGGTCGAGATTTACTTCGTGGGCCCGCAGCAAATAATAGTCAAACCGCCGAGAGGGGATTCGACCTGGCGTTAGGCACGAGAATGCTAAAGCAGGAATGCGAGAATGCTCCTTCTTATCAAGACTGATTCTGTTTTTCGTCTTATTAATTATGGACTCCTATCTCATTTCATAAGCCTTGGACTGAATAAAAAAAAAAAACTCCCATTGATTTGAAAATCTTTGTTATCGATAACAGTTATTTTATCAGATGTTAAGTGTTGTGACTTGAGTGCTATTCTGTAAATGATACAACTTCCATAAAAAATTATACGATTTAAAAAAAAAAATGTATGTTTTAAAATTTTTCAACAGCTCTTTCATAAACTCAAACTTTGAAAACAAAATTATGACTTAAATGTAAAGTACTAGCAATAGGACCAGGCCAATGTATTTTGCATTGATTATACTTTAATCAAATGTGATTTCTTGTCACCTGTGGATTAAGTTTACCCAGTAATGTAGTTTTCATCGCCAAAAAAAAAAAATTAAACTTAAAACTCAATGAGTTTTGACTCATGACTCTATGACGATTAAGGTATGTATTATTTTTACTTTCACTTACCTATATATGAAATATTTAGTAAGTGGAAGTATTGCGATCGTGAAAATTTTCGACTTTCGGTTTTCAACGGAAATACACGTTTTGGGACCCCCTGAGTCGAAATAACCAAGTCCCGCGAAATGGTCTGTGTGTGTGTCTGTGTGTGTGTGTGTGTGTGTGTGTGTGTGTGTGTGTGTGTGTGTGTGTGTATGTAAACAGACTAGCTCAAAAACTATAAACCGTGGGAACCTGAAATTGGGTATTTAGTGTAGGTATATGCCCGCGATGTGACAGCAAAAATTTCATCAAAATTGCTCAAAGGGAGGGGGTACTTTATTTAATAACTTTTTACGTTTTTTTCGATTTTCTCGAAAACGGCTCTAACGATTTTGATTAAACTGAGTATTTGATCGATTTATATGCCCGAAATATGACTGTAAAAATTTCATCAAAATTGATTAACCGGAGGGGGGACTTTACTTAATAAATTTTGTATCATTTTCACGTGTTTTTTTTTTTTTACTCAAAAACGGTTTTAACGATTTTGATCAAACTTGGTATTTGATGTATTTATATGCCCGAGATGTGACTGTAAAAATTTCATCAAAATTGATCTACGGGAGGGGGGACTTTACTTAATAAATTTTGTACCATTTTCACATGTTTTTTTTATTTACTCAAAAACGGTTTTAACGATTTTGATCAAACTTGGTATTTGATGTATTTATATGCCCGAGATATGACTGTAAAAATTTCATCAAAATTGATCTACGGGAGGGGGGACTTTACTTAATAAATTTTGTATCATTTTCACGGGGTTTTTTATTTACTCAAAAACGGCTTTAACGATTAACAAAAATAAGATATGAATGTAGAAAAATGTGTGACTTTTGAAATGATAATTAGCAAAACACGTCAATTTCTAATCTAAGTAAGTTGGTAAGTGAAAGTTGTGTGTTGCGCGCACGCACCAGATTTTTTTATTACTCTTTAGCGATTGCATGAATATTTTTAAACTTTTTTTAATTAATTTTCTTCTCTATATCAGAGCCATAATAAATAAAAAATATCAACCATTTAGGGTCTCTATTGAGAAATACGTAATAAATATGTAGCAGCATAGCAACACATGTTTTAAAATAATTGTGTACAGTAGCCTACAGACATCAAGCCTTACAATCCTTGTTCCAACATACCAGTGAAATATACAATAGTATTTTGCCGGCTAGCCAATCTAATCATTACAGGTAGGGTGCACCCTATAGAAAAATGTTATTGTTATTGTAAATAATTTACAATTGATATATTTATTATATGTTCCATAATTAAGGAGATGAAATTTATTTCTGTATTATTTAGTTCGTAATTATATTGTTTATACTTTCATTCATTTTCTGTAACCATTCAATTAATGTTCATATTTTCATGTAAATAAAACGATTTTCATATTTATTGAGTGAAAATAATTTAATTATAAAATGCCATGTGGCGAAGCTAACCTTATATAGGTTACAGTGGTGACCCCGACGTGATTAAAAATTAATTAAGTTCGTCACATGCGTTTAAATTTAATTTTTTTTAAATCATTAATTTCCTAAATTAAATTTTCTATTATATTCTGTTTTCGAGTCACTTTATTATTTAATTTATCTATTCACTCAATAAATATATTTAGTTTTATAATATTTCAGTATATGCGTAAAAATGGGTAATGAAGATAATACGACTGAAGATCCTAAGCTCGAAGTCACGGATTCGATCTCTGTTGAAAAGAAAATCCCTCCCTTCTGGAAGTCTGAGCCGGAACTTTGGTTTGTTAGGGTGGAAGCAGTATTTTCCCGCTCTAAAATTACCAACAGTCATACTAAATTTGAAATTATTGTCCCTCTCCTCGATTTTGAGGTTATTAAACAAGTATCCGATTTGGTTAAAAATCCCTCATCTACCCCTTACGAGCATGTTAAGCAACGTCTCATCGAAGTATATGCCGAATCCGAGAATAAAAGAATCCAGCGCCTGTTGGAAAGTAGACAAATGGGCGATGATAAGCCTTCGCAATTCCTTCGTTCACTCAAAAACTTAGCCGGGGAAACATTTTCTAAAGAAGTAATTAAAACTCTTTGGATGCGTTCTCTCCCATCTTACACCCTGGCTATACTGTTATCAACTACTCACACAGATGTTGATTTACTTGCTACCATTGCGGATAAAATACATGATGTTGATCCTCCGGCTATCTTAGCTGTCTCTACGGCAACCCCACTCAGCGGAACTTCTAGCCTGGAAGAGAAGGTCGATAAACTTGCCGAACAGGTCGCCACTTTGGTTACTGGAAATCATACGACGGACCACAGCAGATTTAGAAGAGATTCACGGAATCGCCTACGATCAACAAGCAGGCCAAGAAATACTCATTCCGAAGACTGGCTTTGTTTTTATCACTACAAATTCAAACAGAAAGCTCGGAAATGTGTTCAACCATGCGCTTGGGAGAAGAAAAACAAGAAAATAAATCAGGAAAACTAACAAGCGGACCGGAAATGGCGTTAACCGGCACCGCCTTTACCCAACGCCGCCTATTCGTAACTGATCAGCGGTCAGGTTTAGCCTTTCTAATTGACACTGGTGCATCGATTTCAGTTATCCCACCTAACAAAAATTCAAGACCAGAGCCTCACGAACTCGTATTATATGCGGCCAACTCAACGAAGATCAGAACTTACGACATACGCCATCTAAAGTTGGATCTTGGACTGAGCCGAATATTTCTTGGGACTTTGTCGTGGCTGATGTACCTAAGCCAATTGTAGGGGCCGATTTTATGTTTAACTTTAATTTAATAGTTGATCTTCAGGGACAACAACTTATAGACAAGATCACTCGACTTTCGTCGCAAGGAAGAATAGCTGAAGAAATTCCTTCTAGCATCTCTGCTGTACCGGAAAGCCACCCATTCGCTACTTTACTGCGAAAGTACCCTGTCATCACAAGGCCCTCCTCTACTAAAAAACCTGTCAAGCATAATACGGAGCACGTGATTGAAACTACAGGGAGACCAGTCAATGCTAAAGCTCGAAGACTTCCTCCGGAAAAATATCTCCTAGTAAAAGAGGAATTTCAGCGCATGATGGAACAAGGGATATGTCAACCATCAAAGAGTCAGTGGAGTAGTCCTCTTCATATTGTTGTCAAGAAAGACGGTTCTCTAAGACCCTGTGGAGACTACAGGCGACTGAATGCCCAGACCATTCCAGATCGTTACGGCGTTCCCAACATAATGGATTTCCGTAACAATTTGTATGGGAAGAAATTTTTTTCCAGACTCGATCTTGTCAGAGCATACTATCACATACCGATCAAGAAAGAAGACATTCCAAAAACCGCCATCGCGACTCCTTTTGGTTTGTATGAATTTTTGGTTATGTGTTTCGGCTTGCGCAATGCAGCTCAAACCTTCCTAAGGGTTTGGATAATATGTTCAGAGACTTGCCATTCTGTTTCGTTCTTCTAGATGACCTGCTGATTGCTTCCGACAACCTGGAGGAGCATCTCATTTACTTGGAAGAGATCTTCAGACGCTTAAATGAAAACGGCTTGACGCTAAACATCGATAAATGTGAATTTGGGCTAAACGATATCGACTTTCTTGGATATCATATTACAGCCGAAGGCATAAAACAGATGTCGAAAGTAAAGGCCATTATGGAGTATCCAAAACCCCAAGATGTTAAGTCTCTCAGACGTTTTTTGGGCATGCTAAATTTTTACAGACCCTGCTTACCGAGAACAGCCGGAACGCAAGCATCCCTAAATAAATATTTGCATGGCAGTAAGAAGAACGACCGCACCCCGATTGATTGGACTGAAGAAAGTAACGCTGCATTTGAGGAATGTAAAGCTAATTTAAGGGACGCCGCTCTTTTAGCTCACCCTAAATTTGACGCAGATTTATCCCTGGCATGCGACGCTTCGAACCACACTATGGGCGCGGTACTTCAACAACGGGATGGTGGAGTATGGGTTCCTTTAGGTTTCTATTCGAAGGCCCTATCGGAAAGCCAACGCACATATTCAGCCTTTGATAGGGAGTTGCTGGCAATATATTCCGCTGTTAGATACTTTAGACCGGTTGTCGAAGGTCGAACATTTTCAATCTGGACGGATCATAAACCTCTAGTTTATGCCATGTTTCAAAAACCCGAATCAGCATCGCCAATCAGGATAAGATGGCTAAATTTTATTAGCCAATTTAGTACGGACATTAGGCATATTGAAGGGCAACAAAACCTCGTCGCAGACGCTCTTTCTCGCGTAGAAGAGTTGCAGCTTACGAACGACCTTGAGAAATTGGCCGCTCTTCAGAAGTCGGATCCTGAAGTGAAAGATCTGCAAGGGCAGCCTAATCTTACCCTGAAGTTCCTGAACTTGCCTGGATCCTCCCGACCTGTTTTGTGTGAAACCTCGACCTCGACAGCTAGGATCTACATACCGAAAGAAATGAGAAGGGAAATATTCGATGCAACTCATGGTCTTAGCCATCCTGGTATTAGAACTACCCGGAAGTTGATAGCTAAGAAATATTTTTGGCCACAGATGAATAAGGAAGTAGCAGAATGGGCCAAATGCTGTACTTCCTGCCAGGAGGCCAAGGTCACGAGACATACCGTTACAGTACCTGGTAAAGTTGGATTTTCTGGCCGTTTTGACCACGTACACGTAGATTAGGATTAGGATCAGGTTATGGGGCGATCAACTGCCAAGGTTATTACGCCCTAAATAGTATTATTAGTTACTTCTATATATAATTATAATATAATTGTTAGTGCGTCTTTACTTTTTTTTTTTTTTTTTTTTTTTTTTTTTTTTTTTTTTTTAATATATATATTTAGTAGGCTTTTCCTCTCTCTTTCTCCTTTTTTTTTTTTTTTTTTTTTTTTTTTTTTTTTTTTTTTTTTTTTTTTTTTTTTTTTTTTTCTTTCCTGATAAAAACTAAATTTATTTTACTAAATAATACATATTTTTATACTATTTATATATGTATTATACTATATATTATTACAATGCATTGTATACTTATTCACTCATATTTCTTCATACACACATACGCACCTACATACATATATACTCATAGAAAACGGCATCTAGACACATTAAATTTTATCGTATAAATTGCTTTTTTTTAGAATGGAAAGGATTTTCTCTGCATTCGTCGGGTCGTTTCCGAGGGATTGGTTCAATCTTCTTGTTAGATTATCGGAATTAAAATAGGTATCATAGGCCGGGCAATCCTGTACGATATGCTTCACTGTGAATTGGGTTTTACATCTTTGGCAGATAGGTGGCGGTTCCTTATTTATTAGATAAGCGTGCGTTAGGTTGGTGTGTCCTATCCTCATGCGGGTCAGTACCACCTCTTCTCTTCTATTCTTGCGGCAGGAAGTGCTCCATTGCTTGGTAGTGTCCTTGATGGCTCTTAGCTTATTATTGGTCGACTCGGACTTCCATGTGTCTTCCCAATCTGAGCTGACTTTACCTCTTAGCCATGCTTTAATGTCCTGCGGCTCTAGTATGTTCTCCGGAGTTAGATTACTAATCGCAGCTTCCTTAGCTGCCTGGTCGGCCTTTTCATTTCCCGAGATTCCTATGTGGGATGGAACCCAGAAGAATGTAATTGTTTTACCCATTGTTTCGAGAGTATTGATATGGTGTTGAATTTTTTGTAGCAACGGGCTCCGTTTTTTGCATTTGATTATACTCTTTAGGGCGGAAAGCGAATCGGTGCATATCAGAAAGTCCTTATATTCCGAAGAGATTGCTTGATACAGTGCTACACGAATTGCCTGCATTTCAGCTGTGAAAATGGAAGCTATTGTGGTGAGCCTTTGTTGGACAACTGTACTGTTAAAGACCACCGATAATCCGACATTTTCTCCTTGCTTGGATCCGTCTGTGTACAGTATTTGTTTGTTCGAATAAGATAGGACCATTTCATTGGCTTTGTACCTCTTTGCTTCCTTAGGCTCTTCATTATTTATTTTTGTAAGTCGAAGATCCATTTGAGGTACATTTTTCCTCCAAGATAGATCATAAGAACTAAAGTTGTCTTCTTCAACGTTCACTTCCGGTAAAGAGAGAATGAGGTTTCTTCGGCGGATGGCTAGGGGAGCAGGTTGTCCTGGTTTTCTCTGGTATAGACGTAGATTTTTTGGTGAAAAAATGTAATCAAATGCAGGATTTGTAGGTTGGAAAACTATTTTAGACAGGTATGAGCTTATTAACTGTTGTCTTCTGATGAAAAGAGGAGGGACTCCAGCTTCTGCACAAAGACTTGTGATGGGACTGGTTCTAAATGCACCCGTTGCTAATCTGATTCCTGTGTGGTTGATTGTGTCCAGAGGAAGAAGGTGTTTGGTTTTTGCCGAAGAATAGGCTATGGAACCATAGTCTATTTTTGATAAAATTAGACTTCTGTAGATTGTAAGAAGTGAATGTCTGTCTGCGCCCCAGGTAGTTTTGGATAGAACTTTCATGATGTTCAATCTCTTCGTACATTCTTCTTTGACGCTTTTGATGTGGCTGAGCCAGGTAAGTTTACTATCTACTATCAATCCAAGGAATCTTGTTTCCATTACGAAGCTTATGTTTGTGCCTCCTAGATTAAGGTTAGGGGGTGTGCTTGGATATCTTTTCCTGGAGAACAAGATGGCATTAGTTTTGTTTGATGAAAACTTCATGTTATTTGTTTTAACCCATCCATTTAGCTTGTTGATCGTATTTTGGAGAACTGTAGTTGCCCATTGTATATCTTTGAATTTTAAAAAGATCATAAGGTCGTCGACAAATAGTGATCTTTTAATTATTGGAGGGACCTGAGTATTGATTGAATTGATAGCTATTGCAAAGAGTACACAACTGAGAACACTACCTTGGGGGATACCATTAAATATGCACTTTTTACTGGACAATGATGTACCAATTCGAACCTGGATAAACCGTTTAGAAAGAAAAGACTTAATAAAACTCGGCAGTTTTCCCCGAAAGCCCCATTCAAATAGTTGCTCAAGAACCTGGCTTCTTCTTATAGTGTCATAAGCCTTTTCAAGGTCGAAGAATATGCCGATCGCTTCCTTTCCTTCGATAAATGTGTTCAATACTTCGGCTTCTAATGAGATCAGGTGGTCAATAGTGGATCTACCTTTCCTGAACCCACATTGTGCTGGTGTTAGGAGATTGTGTTTTTCCAAAGCCCATAGGAGTCGCTTATTGATAATTTTTTCCAGCAATTTAACGAGGCAGCTTGAAAGAGCTATAGGTCTGTAATTATTAATTTGAAGTTTATCTTTTCCTGGTTTTGGAATTGGAATCACAACCGCTTCGAGCCATTCGTCAGGAATTTCACTTGTGTCCCAAATCTTATTAAAGGTGAGTAACAGAAGTTCTTTTACTTGATGGGGAAGATATTTGATCATAGTGTTGTGAATTTCGTCGTATCCAGGTGATGAATTTTTCAGTTCGTCTATTGCTGAGTTTAATTCATAGAAGGTAATTGGGCTATTGTAATTTACTTGAAGGTCTTCATTTGATAGGTTTAAAGAAAAGTTTATGGAGTTAAATTTTGTGTCTTCAGACGGGTCTGGAAGAGAACCGGAGATTTTCGAAAAGTGGTCTACAAATATTTCGGAGAGTTGTAGCGGATCGGTGATTATACAATTATGGTGTTTTAGCATAGGGACTTCCATAAACTTTGATCCTGATATGCTATGTACTTTCTGCCAAACATTCCTAATAGGTGTATTTATATTGATGGATTCTAAATAATTCATCCATGATTTCTTTTTTTTTAGTTTTACAAGTCGTCTGATCCTGGCTTTTTGCTTTTTATATGATATTAAGTTTTCAGAGGTAGGGTTTGTTTGAAAAATTTTCAATGAAAAATTCTTTTCTTTTACGGCTTGGCGGCATTCATCGTCGAACCATGGCGTGTAATTTTTCCTAGGTAGTCCGCTTGTTTTTGGAATGGCATGTTCAGCTGCTGCCTTAATGTACGAAGTGAGTATATTTACCATACCTGTTATGTCATTTGGCAACTTGATGATAGGAAGCTGGAGTTTACTGGAAAAGGACTCCCAGTCGGCTTTTTCAATAACCCACTTAGGGTTTTTTCTAATCGGCGGAAGTGTTCGAGTGGGGTGTAAGATGGTCGGGAAATGATCACTGCCATATTGGTTGTTGAGTGTGTCCCACGAATATATTATGGCTAGGTTGGGTGAGCTAATTGTTAGGTCTATTGCAGATACGCTGCCGTACGCAGGACTGATATAGGTAGTTTTGCCAGTGTTAAGAAGTGTTGCGTCGCATGTATCAATAATTCTTCTGATGATATTGCCTCTTGTATTGGTTGGTGATGAAGACCAAGTACGATGGGAGCCATTCAGATCACCAGTAACAATATAGGGCGGCTCTAGTGAATTAATTAGTCGGATGACGGCAGTTTCGTTTATAGGCTCAGTTGGAGGCAGATATATATTACATATGGTAATGGGAAATGTGAGATGAACTTTAATGATGACTGCCTGGAGTTCGGGATGAGTGTTAAGAAATTGTGAATGGTAGTCTTTACGGACAGCGATGAGGACGCCACCACATGACCGGTTGCCTGAAATTTTGTCGTTTCTGTAAGTTGTGAAGTTTTTCAAGGAAAAGTTTTTGCAGGGATTTAGGTGAGTTTCCTGAAGGCAAAGCACAGCTGGGTTTTGATCATTAAGTAGTAATTTTAATTCTTCAAATTGGGTGTTGACACCGTTGCAGTTCCATGATATAATTGACATATTAATGTGTTGTTATGTGTATACACCAGCTGAATCTTAGAGAATGTGAATGGGAGGTAGTACAATATTTGAGTATTTGTCACAAAATTTGGGAAACAGTTTAAATATAAAAAATAGATATTCATGATAAAGTCAAAAATAAAATATAGGTATGTGTTTGGATTAACAATTAAATATAAATAAGTAGATAATGAGGAGGCAAGATCAAATAAATAAATAGAAATGATGCATAAAGATAAATAAAGAATTGAATAAATATAAATAAATAAGTATAAGTATATGGTACAATTTAGGGAGATAGAGATGCATAAAATATTTATCATAAAATAAAAGGAAGAGAAATAAAAAACATCTCCATGAAGCGAAGGCGGTAATTGATATAAATAAAGAAGTGAGTGAATATAAAGTAAAAGGTACGAATATCTGATACAATGTTGAGTAACATAAACTGATAAAGTATATATTATAAGATGAAAGGGAAAGTAAAATAGAGTTCGTTCATGGAGCGAAAACGGCGATAAATATAAATAGAGATTTGAACATAAATAAGTAGGAAAATATGAATGTTTCATGCGCTTAAGTGAAACTAATAAATAAATAAATAAAATATAAATAACAAGATAAACAGAAAAGAAAGACAGAATCCGATCATGAAACAAAGATAATGGTAAATATGAGTAAAGGAAAATTGAATGATTATAATTAAATACATATATATAGATAGTACAGTTTAGAGGAGTATATAAGTGTATAACATATCTTACGAGGATAAACAAAAGAAAAAACAGGCTTTGTTCATGAAACAAAGATAGATATAAATAAAGAATTATATGATTATAAATAATTAAATTTAGATATATGGTACTAGTTAGAGAAGTATAAGTGCAATAGTTACATATTAATAGATAAAAGGAAAAGTAAAAATGAGATTGTACATAAAACACAGGCAGTGATCTTACATAAATGGGTCTGTACCCATAATATGTGCTGTCACATATTATGAAAAGGAGGGAAAGGTAGCTAATCGAAGACTGTGGTATATAATGAGTGTATAAAATATATGAGGTGAGAAAAAAGGAAATATAACATATAATATGTTCGTAAAACGAAGATCTTGAAATTTTAAAAGTACATAAAATATATATGAGGTAAAGGGAAATGTGATGTAGGATATATTCATAGGACGGAAATAGCCGTGTGTAAATAATGTCATTTAAATTATAAGGAATGAATGGTTTGTAAATATTTATAGTAAGTGAAGACAGAGGTAGATACATGTAGATGTACGAGATAAGAAATACGTAAGCAGGCATCTTGTTATTGTTATTGTCGTTGAATTCATTGATGTGGTGTCTATTTTTGATTATGAGAAAGTAATTTATTTTATAAATAATTGCATGTGAATTAGGGCACAAATTGAAGATATAAAATTTGTATTTATACTTAAAATAAAATTTATTAAATAGGTATGGGTATGTAAAGGATATCTTGCGAATCATGTTTTTTTAGGTTTACGATTGCCCTGTTTTTTATTACTCACAAGAGTAAACTCTTCCGGGTCGACCTCTGAGCTGTGGTCAGTATCCGGCACAGCTGGAGCGACGAGATCGGTTCCACTAGGCCCCGCATCGTCAAAGGATAGGAGTGGGGGTATAGAGTATGCGCGTTGCACCGACCGAGACCTCGATCGCGGCGCGCGTTGAGATTTGGGAGGAGGGGGGACAGTAAAGGAAGGGGAGGGGGAAGGGTTTGTGGGGGGATGGGGGATGGGAGGATTTATAGGGGTCAAATTTGATTGGTTATTGTTTGAATTTTTTATTTCAACATTTTTATTGTTTATGTTTTCTCCAAAAATAAATACTGTGTTTGTTTGGGTACTCATATCTTTTTTATCAGTATTTGCTGATTTTTGTTTGATTATTTCGGCGAATGTTTTATTGAAGTGTGTTGGGTTTTTTTCTTTGTATATTTTCCTAGCCTCATTTAGGGGTATTTTATTGGTTATTTGAATATATTTTATCTCTTTGTTGATTTTAAATATAGGGCAGGAACGGTCAAGAGCATTGTGTGGGCCCCCACAGTTCGCACATTTGGCCGGTAAATTGCACCGAGTGTTGTTCTCGTGCTTTGCCTCGCCACATTGGATACATTTGGCTTGCTGTTTACAAATATTAGTTGGGTGGGTAAATCCTAGGCAATTGAAACACCGCATGGGATTTGGAATGTATTGCTGGACTTTGACTGTGTGATAACCAATTTTTATTGACTCTGGAATTTTCGGAGTAGGAAATGTTATAATATATGAGTTTGTTAGAATTTCGCTGTCGTTTCTTTTAATTTTAATGCGGACTATGTCTTTTATTATATGGCACAATTCTTTTTTAATTTCTTCAATTTCCAAAAATTGAAGATCATAGCAACGAATTACCCCCTTACTATAATTTAAGGTATTATGAGGAGAAACTTTAATGGGGAACTGACCGCCAAAATTTTCGCATCTCAATAATTTTTCGGATTGAATTCCGTTGCTAGTCTCGATCAACAATGTTCCATTTTTTAATTTTTTAACATTTTTTAGATCGCCGGCGTAACCACTAAGAAATTTGCTAATAAAAAAGGGTGACACTTTAGCAAAATTGTCTTCGTCTGTACGCTGCATTATTAAAAATGTTGGGCTTAGTGAAACGTTTTCTAAATGTTCTGGAAATATTTTATGTCGACCCCGAGGCCGTCTTCTTTTTGCCTTGGGGCTACCCAGGTCTATTGGATCCCCCATATTTAATTTAGAGAGAAAATTAAAATTTAACGAAAAGAAAATTTTTTTTTTTTGTGAGATAAATTAAACAAAATTTAAACTTATAAAAATATAAAGCAAACTAAAAAAAAAACAACTATAGAAGAATAATAGAGTAAATAGAAAAGAAAAATATAAATTGTTAAAGTCTTAGCTGGTTAGATGCTAGCAGAGCTAGGGACGTCCTCTCTCTTCTAATGCCAAACACTGACTCCCGTACACGTAGATATTCTTGGACCACTGCCTCCGTCGCAAGGAAAAAGATATTGCGTCACCATCGTAGATCGTTTTACACGATGGCCAGAAGCTATACCTGTTGAAGAAATCACGGCTGACGTTGTAGCAACAGCTTTCTACGATGGATGGATATCCAGATTCGGAGTCCCTAGTAAGTTGACAACTGATCTGGGGCGACAATTTGAAAGCAACCTTTTTCAAAGTCTCGTCAAGTTACTCGGCGCAGAGAAGATGCTTACTACCCCCTATCATCCTCAAGGGAACGGTTGTGTAGAGAGATGGCACAGGTCACTCAAATCAGCCTTGGTTGCTCATCTCGACGCCAACAACTGGTCAAGAATATTGCCAAGTGTTCTGTTAGGTCTCAGAGTAGCCATAAGGGACGATTTAAATTTCAGTGCTGCTGAGGCAGTTTATGGTCAAACGCTACGCCTACCTGGCGAGTTCCTCAGTTCCTCGCAGTCCTCTACCGATCTACCAGATATGGTTCGTGAACTAAAAGAGTTCATGTCAGATCTGCGACCTGCCGAATTCCGCCAAAGCCACCGAAGCATTTTTCTTCACAAGTCCCTTCAGACCGCATCTCACATGTTCCTTCGGGATGACAAAATCAAAAAGGCACTTACACCACCATACACCGGACCCTATCCTGTCATTAGCAGAACCGACAAGTTGTGTACATTGAAGCTTCCGAATAGAGAACTGACTGTTTCATTGGAACGTGTAAAGCCTGCCTTTCTTCTCACTGATCCTAAGACACCTCTAGAAGAGTCTCCAGCCGCTGTGTCAAACACCTTTCTGCCACCTGATCCTGATTCTCCACATTACTCGGAAGAGGCCTATGAAGATAGCAAATTTGGAACACCTCAAGAGAACCTAGAAGAGCTCAAAAGTAGACCAGGAAGTAATAACAAGCCTATCGTTCGCTTCCTGAACACAATTATTTGAGGGGAGTCCTGTAGCAGCACAGCAACACATGTTTTAAAATAATTGTGTACAGTAGCCTACAGACATCAAGCCTTACAATCCTTGTTCCAACATACCAGTGAAATATACAATAGTATTTTGCCAGCTAGCCAATCTAATCATTACAGGTAGGGTGCACCCTATAGAAAAATGTTATTGTTATTGTAAGTAATTTACAATTGATATATTTATTATATGTTCTATAATTAAGGAGATGAAATTTATTTCTGTATTATTTAGTTCGTAATTATATTGTTTATACTTCCATTCATTTTCTGTAACCATTCAATTAATGTTCATATTTTCATGTAAATAAAACGATTTTCATATTTATTGAGTGAAAATAATTTAATTATAAAATGCCATGTGGCGAAGTTAACCTTATATAGGTCACAAATATATCCATTGTGACCACACATTTTTGCGATGATTTTTGTTTTTAAATTCTGTATATTTAGAATTGTTTTATGAATTAACCTACGAATGATATTTCATAAAAATAATAATGGTCAATTTATGGGCTTTTTATTTTAAAACATTTGTCTGATTTTTTCCCAAATGGAATGGAACCGTTTTTAACCACAACGGCCTAGGTGGCTCACAATAGAGTGCCGCCAAATAATTAGATCGTCTCGTTTCGACACAATTTTAATATTTGATTCTCTGACAAGAAAACAGTTACCTACTCTATTTCAGGTGATATGACAGCAAAAGTGTTAAGAAAGTAGAAATAATTTCTTTATAGCTGAAAATTAAAATAATGAAAATTTAACGTAAATTCATTTATTTTTATATTTATTTGTATTTATATTCATATACTTAAAAACGTAAAAACATTAATTTTTTAATAACAATTAAAATCAATACCGTACTATAAACATAACTAGTAGGATAGTATTTTTTATTGTTTATTTTATTATTGCTGGAATGCCAATGCAGCATAATGCCGTGGAATAGCTCCCGCCCGATACAACGAAATGCATTAAACAGTCCCGGCTTGAACGTCTTAAATATAGCTTTCTACAAAGAAAACTTTCACAGTGGAAGGATATAACAAAAAAAAAAAAAAATGTTATGGAATCATAAATGTCTTAAACTTATGCAACCATAAAATTGATTTAGCTACAGAAATTATTATTTTTGTTTCCTTTTTTTTTAGTAGTATTATATCTTGTAAACATGCCCGAATGTTTATTGTTTGCCACACTTATAAATCTACAGCAATTCCTTCTTTCCACTTTATCCACTATTCGAGGAATCTAAGAAATGATTTTGGTATGCTAGTCGTTCCTGAGTACTATAAAACAGGTATTGAGCTGTGAAACTCAGTGTGTTGTAGAACATATAATGTTCTCTCGGAGAGTTTTATTGCTACCTGTAAACTTCCAGGCATTATGGCTTGAGGCCACTAAATATCTCTGTTGTATGAGTTTCCCCGTAGTCGGCAAGAGTGCGGACCCCAGAAATGCGGAATCCGGTCATTTCCTGAGTTCTTGCTAGGATCATCAGCGCAGCTAATATGGCAATAAATAGCAAAGGTCATAGCTCTGCAATCACCCAACGGGAAATCTTCCGTCCTAGAAACGGATTTTAGAATCACTAATAGCACTGAGGATAGGAATTGAAATGATTCAAGATATAATAGCAGGAGGCATGTTTGGCCATGGTACAATAGCCTAAATGATTCATGATTTAACTGTATATTCAATAAACCTTGATTGATGATTGATTTTTCCGAGTTTTGATTTATTATTTACAGCATAGTATCCGATGGATTTCTTATAGGAAACTGATGTATCTATCTTTTTTCAATTTAATTTGTAATTGGTCTGTACGAGATAAACATATTTAAAGAAAATAATCATTTTAGAGGGTGAAAGCGAGAATTTAAATTTTATTCCTTACCCGTAGCGTAGCTGAAGGGGGGGGGGGGGGGGAGGCTAACGCGCCTACACTCCAGGAGAGCACCGCATCAATGATGTTTTTTGGGGCCGCTGGTCATTATTTCATTCAGCTTTCGTCCACCCTTCTTGTCTTGTGATTGGAAATGCTTTTTTAATAACATTAGGAAATTGAGAAATGTTTCTAGAAATCGGTTTTATCTTAGTAGCTAGTCATAAGTCTAAAATAAAAGGTAATATAAGATAACATTATGCATTTCCACAAAGGACTTCATAACTTCTCATATTTTCAATTGTACTCCTACAAAGGAAACCATACGCAGAAAAGTAGATAGAGTCAACTATGAGGGAAAAAAAAAATTGTTATGAAACCTATCTGGACCTACAGACCCCAACTCTTGGGGACAGCTAAACTTTTTAAGCACAAAGACATCAAATCGTGTCAGTCCAAAATACTTCAAACAATAGACAATGTTCCTTTGTACTTAACCAATAAAGTCCTTTGTGGATCTCAATGCCCCGTTGGTTTGAGACTCCTGACAAATTCTGCATTTGCAAAAAGTTTAGTTTTAGATGCAATCTCACGCATCTTCCAAATCCTGTCGCACAATAATTATCTAACCCCATTCAGCCTTCGAGGTTAAAGCGGCAGGGTCCACGCGCCTTTTTGTTAATTGAGAAGCGCTAATGGAGAAGCGCTAATGGCGAAGCGCAGGGATCACAAGACGTGCTGTTCTTCCCTTCACAAGTGCTAGGACAAGACCGGCTTGGTTTCTGCAGCCTTATTATAAGTTTAAGTTAATTGCTATTTATTTATATGTTTATCGATGCGGTGTTAACTTGCTTCATGTCATCAACATTACTATTGTCTCCAGCAAAGACAGAATGTTTTGTAATATTCAAATAAACAGAAATTATATTTTGGTACAACAGTCAATGTTGCTCACAATTTGTTAGTTAATCAAGTGGAAAATGCTGAAGATATTTCCCTAAGTATTTCCTTCCTAAGTACCAACTGAAAAATATTAATACACGTTTTTGGTTTCATTTTTTAAATGGATTAGTCTATGGATGGAAGTCGAATCAAAGGATGGTCGTCAGCTAATCATGTACCCTGAATAGTTCCTGTTGCTGAGGCAGAGGGGTACCACAGTTGCGAAAGCCGTCATTAACCGAAGACACCTATGGACAGAGGTAGTGTAAGAAGGAATTAGTTAAGACAGGATCATTCATTGTTGGGCTGACACCTCCACCAGGGCCGAGCGCAGTGCCAATACAAAGAGCCATTTGTTGTTGGTCCACTAATGGCCTCACATCCTCAATCTTCATCACCAACCGCTCTTTGATTAATATCTATCTTCTAGTCTCCTTCTTATAGTATTCGTCTGGAATGTAATCTCTATTCCTAATATCATTTTCTTCCAGAATAAATTTGCAATTAATCTGATGTAGCTGCCTGCATACCTTATGGTAAGTATCATATTTTATCAGACTTGTTCTCATATTTTTTGATTTGTACTTGCAATTAATAAATATTTATCATTGAAAAATAAAATAAAAAGGCAAAGTAAAAAAAAAAAACTAAAGAGGCATAGGTCATTTTACTTTTCTTCAATTGCAGTAAATTTTGTGCAGAGTACAGCAAAAATCCTCTCTCATATCCTGAATGGGAAACAACATTCCATCCTATAAATCAACAACGAAATTTTTCTAATCCATACGAAAAATGAAACGAAAACATGTATTCAGTAAGCACATAGAGTGATGACCTAGGCAAAAAGTATTTTAATTTTTATTTTAAATAGCAAATATTTTGTTTTTTTAAAACAAAATGCATTTTAATCTCAAATCATTTAAAATAATTTTCGATCAAATTATTTCAAATACAAAATAAAAAAGGTATTTTTTATTTTAAATAAAAAAAATTAAAATGAAAATACAAAATACTTGCATAAACAATGCTACTAGCTAGTGCATTGCAATTGATTAATTTAGTTTTGTTTTTATTAATTTTTTTTCTGTTGTATTTGCTTGATGTAATGTACCTAATTCTCAGATCATCTTTGCTTTTCTTTTGTTGCAATTATTAAATTAATTTTCTTCTTCTACAGATCCAATATGATTCGGAACCTATTTCAACTAATTGGGCTGAAATTGCTCCTATACCTTCGAAAGAAACTATTACATTCTGGGTGTTTCGGATACATGCATTTTATATCTTTTAATGCCCACAATGAGAGTCCGAATAAATATCCAATTATCAAACTTTAACTGTGTCAAGTTTTATTAAAATAAATATGTACTTATAGTACAGACATGTGTCGTTTTGCCAAAAATTCCAACATTAAAATAATTCGAAGTCTTTTCATTCGAATGTGTTGTCGAAAATAGTCAACACAGAACTTAATGTCAGAAGCTGTGTACTACATTCACCTAAGACTCACCTGTAACATTAAATCACTGAAAAATAGAAAAATTAAAAGCGAAAACCCCGTTAAGGACTCAAAACACAGAATTTGCTCATTGCTTACCGATAAGAAGAATGTAAATTTTATATTCTAATAAGCTTAGTTACTGTTAATAAATGATAAAAATACATATATATTTCAGTGGCTTATGATTACTTTGTTATGAAACAATCCAATTTAAGATAACAAAATAAAGATGAGCGACCCCAGTGCCCTAGAAAAGCCAATCTGAAGAGAGGTTCGACGAAGACCTCTCACAAAAGGACGAATCCAACCGTGTTGGATGATTATTATTTTCCATTTAGCGTGTAGCAGTTAGAGCGTAGATGGAGAGATAGTGGGCCGTGTTATTATCCTTGTCGTGGGAACTATCTGTAGCACGTACCGGGGTGGCGCTATCTGGGGGTGGCCCTTCTTCCATCCTCTCTTCCCATATTGGTCATCTGCTATATATATACATACAGTCGAGGCGGACTGATTTTCAGGAACTAAAAATAAGAAATGTCCCTTTTGCTATGAATTACTTGGGTCCGAGGCGTACCATGCTTTCCCAAGGTATGAAAATTCTGGTAAAAGAGTAATTTATCAGCACCACCAGAAAAAACATTGAGATACATTTTTATGAGCATTTTCGGAATCTTCTAGCTTATGCTTCTAATTATAAGCCTCTATTGATATACCTTTATGATATATATTTTTTATTATTTAATAATGTTTGTTTATATGGTTAGGATAAGTAATTAGAGCACTAATACTCAATACCTTTGGGTTTATTTTTTTTCTATTAAAAATAAGAAAAAAAATTGTGAATTTTTACTAGGCAAAAAACCATAAAAGAATTATCTTATTGGGAATTAAAAAAAAAAAAAAACTAAATTTGATCTTGAATGAAAGTCATTTGAACTTAAATTCTTAGAAATGCCTTAATATTATATCAATAAAATAATCTTGTAACGCGACTAGTTACCATTTAAGAAATATAGAAAACGTTTTAATACTTAAAAATTTGTGGAATTTTTCTTTGGTCAAATATTTTTTTTGTGGATCAAATCAAACTGTCAATAGTTTTTGTATTATTTTGATACCGTTACTTAATAAGTTTTTGATTGATAAAAATGATGGGAATATGCAAATACATACATTATCAAAGTTATTTCTATTGAGAGTAGGTGATATATATAATATAGTGTAGTGATTTTTATATTATATATTTTATATTTTGTGTGATTTTTATTATTAGGTTCTCTATCTTTCTTTTTAGCAATTTTTTTTTCATTTATTGTTTCGGAGTAACGTATTTTAGTCACATATGGCACATTAGAATTTTATAAAATCCTTTTTCTACTCCACTCCTCTGTTTGCATATGCTACTAGAGCGAGAGTTATCTTAAGCCGTTCGCAGACGTTGTGACACTAGAGGAGAGCTCAACAAGAGATAGCCCTGATGGACGGACGGACTCTATTGATCCTGTCGAGGACACGAAGAGGCTATCTGACGGATCGGAAAGAGATAACCCGGATGGGACAAAGAGGACGTATAGAGGATGGTCCTGTAAAGGAAGGATACTAAAGATAGGAGGGATTTAGTGCCCTGTGGTAAAAGGGTTTGGTCGGCATACCGCAGGAGTGTACTTGCTGGATAGCTGTACCGAGGTCCTCATCATACTCTGAGTTCCGGGTTGGTCATGGGTTGGTAAGAAGGAACTGGATTTTATTAAATTGTTACGTAAAGCATAACTTCATAGTTACCAGCGACTCTGATGTACGTAGGATGTTATGTTGTAACAGGTTTTACTTTAGTGTTCTACATATAAAACAAAGAAATTCTCTAATAATTTACTTTCTTCGACTGACAGACTGATTTATTTATTTTTTATCTATGTATATATCTTTTTTGTTTAGAGTCAAACGAAGTTCACCTAGACTTCGGTTACCTTCAAGTAATTTTGCATGATTTTGATAATCTTTTATTAGGCTGAATATGTCATTTGTTATTAGGTATAGAGAATAGGCACTTCCTCTTTCACTCCAGTTTGTCACTAAAAAGCAGTCACACCAGTAAATATTGTAGTAACTTAGGTAAAGGGATAAAACAGTTATCCTTTGTTGTCAAGTTTTACTCAAAGCTATTTAAATATATTAATCATGTAACAATCAAATTTGGAAAATACTGGGAAATAATAGCTTAATTTCCACTTATTTCTAATCATTACTATCCACTTTTCGATACACAAGAACAATACTCATCTGATTCATAGACTAAAGTTTCGAGCATACATTGATTATCTCTGATGCTGTTCAATAACTTTGCTCCAAGAAGACGGCTCCGAAAAGGGACCAGCTATTCGGCCTATCCAGGAAGCTCCTCCCGGAACAAGATCAACAGCTAAGCTCCTTGTCCTGGTCCTCCTGGCCGGAATGCGAGGCACGAAGAGAGAACAGCGGCCGTTCCTGTCGACACAGACCCGAGCTGCTTTATTGCATCGCCTGGAATGCACTGGAGGATGCACCGCCTGCTATATGACAACATTAATTACAGCCGACTGTCCGTTTGCGTTCAACGATTCAAATAGTTCGCATCCGTTCGCCGGTTGTCCGCACAAGGCTTGGAAATGTTGAACGGTCGCAGCTATGGCTGATATTAGTCGGAGAGTACTCCTTCATTGTCTAGCTGATTTAGCATCCAGCTAGTAGGTATTCTGAGCAGTGCAAGGTTTAGTGACTTGGTTTGAGCTATGCGGAAGAAGTTATATTGAAAATTTTTAAATCATTATCATTGAAAAAACAGAATTTGGAGTGGATAAAAAAAAAGGAGAAAAATCAACATGGACTATTTAATACCGGCTTCATTGTCTTACTTTTCTATTAAGTTCTTTACTCTCTGCAATTCTTTTTTCAATTAAATGAGCTGTAAAAAAACTTGAATAACAATTTCTTCACATTAGCAGCTTCTGTAAAAATTATTGACAGCCTAATTGAAGAGTCGAATGGATGAAGCTGATAGGTGGCATTATGGTGCGAATCTAATTGCTTCGAAGTAAGAAGGAGTAAAGTGCTATATTTTCATTCTTCCATTCACAAAAATTCAATACGTGGGAATGAGCGAATTGATCGATGTATTCAATGCTGATGTACTCATGCCTGTTGTAAGCAAAGATGATGATTCCAAAACAGTTTTCTCAGTAACTTCTACTGACATCCACGTGACACTTCGATTACTCTAAAATCGGTCGGCGTATTACCTAACCTGTTTCCATATGTTAGATCAATAAAATTAAATGAGATTAGATATATCTAAGATAAGATGCATTAAATGTGTTTCTTAAATGGGATAGCCTAATGGCGGACGCGGCAGTATATCGAAAAGTACTGATAATTGTGGTTAAATTTTTTTATTCTATTTATCAAATCAGTAAAATTCTTTGAACATAAGGAGATGGTGATTTCAGACAAGGAAACACCTCGGTCTTAAAGCATGCTGTTACCGGAGTGAACCGTCGCTCTGACTTCCCCCACTCTGTAAAAAAAACGTGATATCACTAAAAATGTGATGACATGGAAATTATAGATCGTGATCCACTCCAACAGTTAACTGGATCGCTCATTAAAAATGTAAATGACCAGTTCCCTAGAAGGTTCTGATTAATCTAAAATATCCAGCATCAAGTTTTATTTATTTTTTATCTTTCCACCGCAACGTTACCATTTATTATAAATATTCTATGGCGTCTTGAATTACATAAGTATGACTGGAACCCAATGCCCGCTATTTCGTGTTATGTTTGCCTCTTGAAACAATTAACCGACTACACCATTTATTTATTTATATATTTACATGTATTTTTTTAATGCACGAATTTCATTAAATCGTAATTGCTTGCAACAAATCATAATTACTTTCAGATAAATACTTATATTATGCCATTCCTTATTTTATTTATTTATTTGTTTTTTGTTTTTTTTTAGTTTGGTATTTTCAGATTTAATTCTATACTTCCAACTTGAACGGAATGATTTTAATACAATGCATATTTTTTCAATTAGGCCGGAACGTGAATGTATTTATATACCTCATCCCTAATCGGGTTATTTTTTATATTCATTTATTTTTATTATTCCTTTTCTCCGCTACAGCCGTTATTACCTACGTCATGGACGTCTTCATCATCTCCCGTAGCGATCAGGAACTGCCAAGATATGTCGTAATCCACCTCTCGGCAGAGATCCGTTCTAGGAAAACACTTCCACGCTCGTGGTTTGGGAAAACTCCGGGATCACGCACGTGGGCGTTCCCCGAGCTAATTCAATAAGGGATAGCCTCAGGGCGGACGCGGCAGTATATCGAAAAGTACTGATAATTATCGGCCTTAACCTATAATTAATTCCCTTCCCCGGGGCAGATTTAATTATAGAAGTAGATTATTTGGCTAAACTAATTGTCCGAACGTGCCCGGAACTTTCGAGACGCGTCTAATGACTTTATTTTTTATTGACCGCTGACTCAGATCCGAATCTCATTCCGAACGGATAGGATTACCCCACGGAGAAGGCACTCATCGAGTGGTCACTCGGGACTTGAATATCAATTCTATGTAGTAAAAGTTATAAGTACCCATTGCTAATTATACACTGACAGAGGGTTATGGACAGCTGTGTAATTATCGGTTGTAATGAGACATAACTCATTCCCTCCAATCCGATACCCTTTATCATCGGATAGGATTTAGGCTATCAATATCAGATGTATCTTGATAAAAGGGCTATGTTTGTTTTGAACACCCTTTATTTTATTTTTAAATTAATGATTAATCATTGTATCGATCTATTGTACTGATACCTTCGAGTTATTCATTAGACGATATCTTAAGTATAAGCCTATTATAACTTTTTAGAATTCGAATAAATTAAAAGAGGGCTGTGTAAATTATTTTTTATTGATCGGCTGTAGAAGCCAATAAGAAAATATGTCAGTTACCTAAGTAATGAATTCCCTTTTTTTTTTACCAAATCCAAATATTCCGAAAGATTAACTGGCTGTGATCAACTCAAAGAATGACTGCTATAGGTCAACAAAGCTAAGTACAAATCCTTTTAAGTACCTAAGGGCCTTGGTATGGTACCTACCTCTCGACCTTCTGTAAGGATATGTGAAGATAATACTCCCAAAAAATCTTTAGTAGAAAATTACGGATGACATTGCCCGATGTGATCGATTGAAGAATGGACATAAGTGAAGAATAAAGTGGATAATCAACCCGGAAGAGGAGTTCTTCGGAATATACATTTAAACTACTAAGTTTAGAATTACGTGGCTAACTATTGAGTTTAAAGGCAAATTGAGTCATCATGGACTATCCTGGATTGGTTAATTATTATGAGTAAGAAAAATTTCGATGTACGATATGTACTGTATGCCGAACGTGTGATAGGTGCGGGCCCCCTTTCACTGGGGTATATGAAGAAGAGGATGATGGACATAACTATGAACAGGGCTGGAAGATGTTTACCGGGAGATCTAACTGAGAGTTTCTATATTTACGAACTAGCTCCGGTTGCGAGCTAAGTTTACATAAGATAAGCTTAACATTGATTAACACTTCACATAAATAGGAATATATGAACACATTTTACTAAAGAATTCCATGGATGAAGAGTTATGGGCAATGATTAGTTTTCTATATGTCTTTTTCTTTGAATGCGATTCTTAGACATTCATCAGATTTTATTTTTTGAATTTTATTGTTTGTCTTACTAAGCGAATCTTTTCATTAATTGCTATCCTACGCTGCTGTCTTGCGGTTTGCTTGTTTCCCACGGCCCTGGATGGTGACTTCATTCTTCGCATCCTGGAAGGTTATCATCAGTGCGAATGTTTGCTAATAAACTGTCTTGTATGTCTCTTGGTGCTGTGGCTACTAATCAGGCATACAGGATTTAGACTTTCTTTAAGCTTTGAGAATTGTCTCTAAGAAATATGGCTAGGATAATACCCACCATCCTCCTCGGAATACTGAGTATTCACCTGAATACGGAAGTAGCCGTTATGATGAATTACTTGCACTAACAACAATCTCTCAACTTCATTAACATAGCCGTGTCAGCGACGCAAAAAAGACTCCTTGTGACTGTAATCTTCTTTCATACTCTAACTGATAAAACAGAAGCCGAAATGGATATTCTACATCAATTAATAATATTTTGTTTTACTTAACTTATAGTATTGTGAACTTTCCCTCCCTGCTTTGTATTGTATTTTGTCCCTCCCTGCATAGTATTGTGACCTTTCCTATCCTTCTAAGAAAACAAATAAATGAAATCTTACAACAAATAAAATCAATGGCGATCTGTGGAGATGGTGCCACAGCCCCCCTTCCCCCCATCAGAAAAAGGTCCATAATACCTGATATACTATACTATTTTTTCTGATGGAATCTCGATTGGTTTCTTTCCTTTTAAGAAAAGAAACTTAATTATTATCACAAAAAAAAGATAAGCATTATTTTGAAGGGGAAATATGCGAGAGAAAGGTCTTGGAATTTTCGTTAGGTCTAATTGCTGGCTGGAACAATGGCAGTTCTTAATCGCAGCTTTAATGATAAGAGAGGATACGCAGAGGCCTTCCTTATTGGAAGAAACCACGAAGACCTCAGCACGAATGCGGCCAAATGAGTCCAGGATAACTCGATTACAGAGGCATGATCTACTGTCGCTCATTGGCCGGCTGATTGACCAATTAGAATCGGTCAGGGCTATTAGGGCCAATGACTACCGGCCAAACGAACCGAATTACCGCCGGCTCAACCGTAGCCAACCCGCAGGCTACCATTGCGGCCATTATACTAACAATTATATCTCCAACACTAAATTGTAGTTCTCACACAATAAGTTATCCCAGCGAGCGAGGATCCTCGGGCAATTATGTCCTTTTACCTCTCCATGTTGTTATTTTCAACGCTATTCGATGGGTGAAGGGTTATTGATTTTTTTGTTATTTTTTTTTTTTTTATTCAATTTCTTTCAATCAAGAACTAAGATGAGAGCTTACCGGAAATGAAGAAGAACCACTTTTATTTAATTTTTTTTTTCAATTTAGTTTGAACACTATTTTATAAAAAAATCCAGATAGTTCTTTTGCAGGAAAAAAATAACCTTTCCGGTGTCAGGAAAGAAGGAAAGATTACATTTCTCTATTATTATAAAGTTTTATACATGGTGTTTAGAATATATTCTAATTCAAATTTAGGTAGGTATAGCTTTTTTAAACAAAGGTAAAGCATAATGAGATTCGCTATGTGATTCAGTATTTTTTTTTTTAATTTTTATTGGCCACTTTCTATGCTGATGGTGGAAATGAAAATCATTTACAGTTTTTTGTATTTCTCAAATGATATCTGTTTTTCATTTTCATTTGTAAGGTGTAGGCGAAATCGATAGCTCAGCAGTGACTATTCGAAAAAAATATTATAATTCGGCGTATTAGAAAGTAAAATTTTTTATGCGAAAGCTGCATAAGCGAAAAATGACTATTCTACCCAGCAAAAATACCGAAAATCACGTATAGGAACCATGGGGAACGGAATATATAAATTTTCATAAGGCCCATTGCGGCGGACCGAGCAAAGAAAAGGGAAAAACAAACGTGATGAGCCGAAGGCGGTTTGTTCATGTTTGGGACGGTGTTTGTGTACCATTTTCTGAAGGAGAGGCAAGACGGGGGGATGACTGGGTGTTCTGGAGTGGAGGAGTCCTAGCATCCTTCCTTACTGGAGCATCCCGTGGGAACTGTTTGTTTGCCCGGCCTCTCACCTCTTCAACTAGTTCGCTCCCCCGCAAGTAGATCATTATATAAACTCCTCTTAGAGAAAGTAACCCTGCGCAACCCTTCCAATATCCAGTGAGCATTCACTAACGAATAAATATCATGAATGTATTTAATAATTAACTAAAATTAAAAGAATAAGTAAATTGTAATACCGCATTATTGCTCATCAGTAGATTGGAAGTGGTTTAGTTGCGTATTTTCGGTTTCTAGACCTCTAGTAGTAAAAGCTGACTGTCACTAATGATAAATAAAATCCTGTATTATTGTTAATGGAAAATATTCGGTTCATACGAGTAAAATTCAAGACGAACGGACTGAGTTGTTTTTCTGCAAGAATCCGGAGCCATTCCGAGCAAATCAACCTTTCAGAATGTGTGACTAACGAAATAAACGCTAATTTTAAGGAATCAAAAGGAGTAGAGAAATAGCTCGATGGTCTTAAAGTACCTGTAAGAGATATTTCATATGAACAAGAGGATTTATTTTATAAAAATAGATGAACACTTTTGACTTCACTGTGGAAATTTTCAGTTTACTTTTTTCAGTTATTTGAGTTACTTTCTGATGACTATACTTCCCCATGTTGTTGCTTTAGTAAGAGTTTCAGGCCTGGAAACAGATAAGTCCTGATTATTTATAAATATCATACTAACCCATTTCTTACCACTGCCCTATATATAGGAAGCCAGGTTTTCAATTTTTTCCCTGTTTCCCATAACATATGCTTGCAATTAAAATATGTTTTTAATAATCTGAATCTATTAAGGACAAATACATAGTTGTTAATTTTTTTATTTTTGGAATACATGGTATTAAGGTTTTTTTTAACAAGAAGCTAAAGGCAAAATTATTAATTTCGAAAAAGAAATGTTTATGAATTACTTCTCTGTCTCAACCAGTCTTTATAAATGGGATTCCCGTCCATACGGTTAGGGAAGGGAACCTCAACTAATGCACAGGATTCAGATTTATAAAAAATCTTAATATTATTAACAGAATATTTATAAGATAAAAACCTATGAACCTGGCACAGTTCACCTGAACTTCCCCTTAGAATGCCCAGTTATTTATTTAGTTATTTGTAAAAACTAATGTTATAATTTATTTAAAAAAAAAAAAAATTGAGGAAATGTAAAAGTGTATTGAGGATAGATTTCTGGGTAAGAAGGCTCCGCTGAAACTTTTTTCGTAGAAATATTTTTATTGTTGGAATAAAATTAAATTTTCCAGAACTTCGGATAATCGCTTTTTTTTTTTAATAATGAATTATTATAATATTTTCAGGTATTTCTAGTCTAAATGTGTTAATCAGCTTCATGTTCACAAATCAGTCGAGATCTTTGGAAACCAATTTTAGCAAGCTCAAAAGGATCTGTGTTATTTTCCACGAAATAAAATAAAACTCTCATAGCAATTCATCGCGGGGGCCTACTAAGTTCTTTCGGTTTAAATTGTTCCCAGTAAGCTGACGGGTGTCAATACCTTAAGGTTCTTAAATTTAAATACTTACCTGAACTATATAAGCTCTACGGACTTGCCACACTGGTCAATTTCTTCATTTTCTGAGTTTTTTAATCAGATTAGAATTACTAGATATAGTAAAAATATATCTATTACTTAGATATATTACTAGATATATTCTAATGTAGTGTTACATTAGAATATAAATTATAAATTACTAGATTTTAATTTTTAATTTATTCATCATCTTCAATATTTTGGAAATAATGTTCTCTCTAAACATACTATTATCTTATCGTCATTAACATATACTTCAGGAAACAGCCCCAGAATGAGAGCAAAGACTATAAATACGCTCTTTAATTCATTCATTTTCACTCTCCATATTTTAATGATATGCCCATACCTACTTTCCAGGAAGTACGATTCTTGGGACTTCACCTGTATTAAAGAAATGACATGGAAAACCCACACCACACTATAAGAATGTAACAATAAACGATATGGACTGTTACCAAGATTACTTAAAAGACGCTCTAAATTATCCTTAACCAACAGACTTACAATATACAACATGCTTATTAGACCAATTTGGACATACGCTATAGAGTTATGGGGCACTGCAAAGCCCCCTAATATCCTAAGGATCCAATCCTTTCAATCAAAAGTATTGAGGAGGATAGTAGATGCACAGTACTACGTGACTAATGACTTACTACACAAGGACCTTAACATCCAAATAGTAATCGATACAGCCACACTATACTACATAAACTTTCATCAATGACTAACTTTCAACATGAACCCACTAGCAGAAACACTTAAATCCACACAATTCACCCAGATGGTTGTTGAGGCGATGGCCTAGAGACTTATTGGAATAACTAACGCCAATGTTTCACACTACGTGTAGAGCACAGATTTGCTCATTGCAAAAAAGAAATAAATAAATTTGCGAATAGCAAATTTAAAAGATATGACATGAATAAATAAAATATAAACAAAAATCTTATTGTCGATATTCACTAATGTTTAAGCAATCAAATTTATTAGAAAAGCAACTGGTAAATTTAAAATATCAATTGATGGTAAGAAAAGACCACACAAGAACTGGGCTGTTGTAAAAACCTTGAACAAGCGCCTATCCAAAGGAGGGATAAACACTCGCAGGAAAGTGGCGAAGTAGCAAAGGCGTGTTGGTAGTATGAGGAGCAGTGTTGGTACATGACAGCAGAATCTAGCCCGCTCTAGCTCCAGAGGAAAGAGTCCTTCCATTAACATATCAATAGCATCTGTTGGTCCCCAGCAAGTCATCCGGAGCCTTTCACGGCCCAGACCGATTCAGATCACTGGCTGATCACTTGTAACCGATTTCTAATTGTATTAATAGCATTGTACTTCTACACCTACAGCAAATGAAGAGATAACCAAATTCAATTTATAATAAGATTTAGGCTGTGTAATATGATATATGAGTTTTAAAAGAATATTTTCTGGCTTCAGATGGTCCAATTATCAATTCTATAGAAGTATCTAACAAGAAGGGTTTGACTGTTACATACTTCAATAAAGTGTTAAAAAGGGCTACTAATCCATTTTACATAAGTTATAAACAAGTCTTAAATAAAAAATTTATAGTTATTGACTTTAATGTGAGGCGTGTTATGCCAAACTCCGTAGAGTCCAAAGTTTCCCATATATATGTATACCCCCTACCATATACTCCCAAATATATGTATTTCTATTAAAACGAATGGAACGAAGCAAATTAAATAAAAATTACTTTTAGCAAGTATCTATATATCACTATAGGAATCTTTAAAAAGTTAATTGGACTAATCAATGTTGCTTAACGCCGACCACATTATTTTTGGTTGTAAAATTTTAATCCCGTCTCCAACTTATTTATACTCTGGCTAATAACAAGTATTCAATTATTTATTAATTACTTTTTTTTCTTTATACTATAGGAACATAATAATTATTATTTGACATGAAAAACATGAAGTCGAATATTTAAGTAAAACATATAAAGGTTATTGCTTAAAAACCCCATATTGCCTGTAATATCATTTTATTTTTTAATTAATTATTATTACAAAGACTTCAGTTTAAAAGTCATTTTCTTTAACAAATGATATGTTTGACTATTATTTTGATTTAGATTTTAAATGCCAATTAAATGTCCTTTCGCAACAATACATTTATAAACAATTCAGGTCATTTAATATTGATTCGAGCTTAAAAGTGTTATGTATTTTCCAATTTGATATTAAATATGCCTCAGAGTCCTATCCCGAAGTACCTCCGATTTCCAAAAGAGTGCAGTAGTATGCAGGGTAACTATTACTCTGAGTTATTTCGGAACCTTAAGTTTAATTATCCTGATCTTTGAGTTTTGTGTTTCATTTCATACATTTTTTCAACTTGAATAATTTATTTGTTTACATTCACAGTTAACTGTAATTATAATTAAAATTTAAATGATATAGAACTATATAAAGATATTAAATAGTATTTATCATACATTTTCTTTTTAAAACTTTTCGAAAAATATTTGTTCATGTAAAAATGCATAAATCATGCATTTTTAATAAAAATAAACCGTCTTTATTTTTTTTTATTTTCTCACTATTAAAAACTTTATGGTATATCAAATTCTATTAAAAAAGATATTAAGAATGATATTAAGAATGTAGATTGACTGAAAGTATTGACTTATCAATGGACCACAACATGTTTGATAAATGAAAACATTGAAACACATAACGATGACTTAGCAAGATTAATATTGAATGTAAGGTATTAAAGGTAAAAATATGATACTTTATCATCAGGCCGCTAACATAGTTTGATAAGGTTTTTGGGAATAGTAAAGTTTATAATAATTATGTTACTTCGAACACTTCTTTTAGTTAAAATGACATTTTTGGCTTTAACATTTCTAATTGAAAATAAGGTATTTATTTATTGTTATTATATATATATATATATTTTTATACAGGAATGAGAATTATATTTCTTACAGTTTTCAGTTATTGATTCAGAATTTTCCCTAATCTTTGATTTTTTATATAATATTGAAAAACAGAGAACCCTAAGATTCGATTCCGACCTCCTTTTATTATAGATCCATCCTCAAATCGTCATCCAAGCCAAACTCAAATTTAGCATTTATTTATAACATTTTATATCATTATATTATATATTATAACTTTTAGTTCGTTGCCTAACAAAATATTGTTGACCTATATTGTACAATGATAATGCTGTGCGACATTGAAGATCGTACTCCTCGGCGAGGGGTGACGTCGCCCCGCCCACGACCTCATTGAGTGTCGCCCATTCATAAGGACGACTCATGCCTATTGTTCATAGACCACGCGCTCCACCCAAACTCTTCCAACACTTTTTCTTTCTTCTTCCTCCTGTCACAGCAATGTTTACGGCTACTTGCTGTCGAAACTTGTCCTATTGAAGCTGAAGAGTTTACAAATAAAATGTTACAATCGACCCGTTCGAGAAAAAATGTATTAACCCTTTGCACTCGAGGGCTCCGCTACGGAGACAATGCATATAATTTTTAGTTTTTAACATTTATGGACATAAACAAATCGTAAAAACTATTTATAGGTTATTTCGCTTTTGATGATAAAAGACGGTCGAGGCTCCCGGTGTTTTTCATTATTTTTATATTACGTTAATCTTTTAATATAGGCTATACTTTGTGGTTTTAATTCATCTTTTATTTCCTCAATTGTACGATAATTTAGTTCGGGGCACCAAATAATCCCTTTATTTTGGTTAAGTTTCCAATGTACTAATGAAAGTTATTAAGTAGATTTTCACATTTTAGGGACTTTTCTGATTGGATATCTGAGAAAACTTCAACTAAAAGGGTCCCATCTCGTAATTTTTTAACTATTTTTACTTCTCCAATTAGATTTTTATGATTGTATACATAATAATGATAATAATAAATTATAAAAAAAAAATATAAAATTAAAAAAAAAAATTGTTTTGTAACTATTTTTTCTTGAAGCTACACAAATGCATATAACCTAAATTTCATTAAAATTCCTGGCTTGGTTCTAAAATTTTACTGTATAATATTACGTTTTCAGGGTGTACGTTTTTGCGAATAAGTTGAGTCGAGTTGCCGGTAGGTAACTTCCGAAACGGTGCCGAGTGCAGAGGGTTCATAATTTAAATAATTTCTGGTCAGTTACTTAATCCCGTAACATTCATTCATTTTTTCCCGGTTTCTATTAATAAAACACCGGAAAGTTATTTACACGAAAGAGTCAGTTAGATAAAAAGATATATGTGATGTAATTTGTTTGTGTATTGTCTTAGCCCATTGATTTTTTGTTTTGTATTTTTTTTTTTAATATAAATATGCTAAAATTATTTTTAAATAGCTACCCTGCAGTGTAATAAACTTAAGTGATCCAACACCTAAATAAATGAAGGGGTGCGTGAACTTTTTAAATAAAAGAAAGTGTTTATTTTTACTTCTCTATTTACTATCAAACGAAGTAGTGACTTTGCAAGTCAATAGATCAGCTTTAGTACCAAAATAAATTTTAAATGCATTAGAATATTTATTATAAAATCCAAAATATTTATTCATTATAGCGTAGTAGTAATATTACCATTTAGATGTTCTATTCGTACTTTATTACTCTAATATTTTTTTGTACATCCAATAAGTGTTTGTACATGTAAAAATCGCTGACTGACGTTAAATTCTATCTATGTCTTACTTGTTTACCTACAGGTAAATTAGAATTTAATAATAATAGAAAAAAAAACGGGATATCATTTTTTAAAATGATGAATAGGAATAAATAAAATATTAGGAATAAATAAAATATTCTCAATAATTAACAATAAGTGTAAAATGATTTACAATTACTCACACTTTACGATGTTAATATGTAACATTAAGTATATTAAAATATAGTTGACATCGTGTGAACAATCTTTTTCAAGAAGTAATCAATCGTGTTTTGTAGTGACATTATTTTTTTATTAAAATGAGTATGTTTCTCTAAAAAATGCTTCCGCCCTAGACGAAGCGATCATATTCCCCAGTTTTCGAGAGAGTTGAACGGTGGGTCAGGACGTAGGGTTATAAGGCACCCTCACCGTTGGTCAAATTACCAATTAATATCTAATATTAATATTTAATAAGTCTATATTATTTCTGCGAGGAATTTGCTACGACAATATTTCCAATATCTCCCAAATGTTTTACTCCCGGACTGAATGTTTTAAAACCAAAGTTAATATATTTCTTGAGGTATTATTGTAATGATTCGAAAGTGAATGAAAAACAAAATAGAGCTATGTAGATACTAAGTCCGATGTCTAGTGTCTATGAAGTTGCTGGTGCATTAAAAGAAATAATTATTTTACTGATTTTATAAGTTGTTAATGTTTTCTCTGGAATTTGAATGCAAAAAAACATTTTTTTTTTATCTGTCACTAGACTGGTATAAAATATTATTTTTAAAACAATCTATTAATCATTTTGCATATTTTTCGGATATGGATATGGACAGAAGTTAGGTAAAGGCTTTTAAATAATTTTTTTTTTTGTATATTATTATAAAACATGTCATATTCATGGACACTCACAGAGAAAATAGAAGGACTATAAGCATAAGAACATTTATACCATATTTATGGTACAGAAGTCATATATATCGAATAATGTTGTACATATATTATCTACCTATAAATTAAAAAAAAAAAAGATTTATAATGATAAATAAACTTAGTCTTGGGTAAGTATAAAGGTAAGCATATTACTTTTTTACATGATTTAATTATAATATTTTGGATTGGTATATCAATACCATAACTATGCTTTATCAAATAGAGTGATCAGAAATTAATTATATTGTGGCTGGATTATTTATAAGTCAGTACTTTTTTCCAAAATTCTTCACCGTTTGAGACCAACTCTAAATTATTTTGCATATATTGTGGATTTTCTGTTAGGTAAATGCCGTCCAATTATTTTTAACAGAATTACCATCTATAGCTTCAGAAATTCTAATCACTGTATATTTTACATTACATTATGTGGCATGCCCAAAGCATTGACCGATTAAAGCTGTAAAGAGCACAATAATAGTAAGATTTATTTTTATTCTCCCAGGAAGTTATTACATTTTATGACGATGGGTTTTATACTAAGTGCTCGATGACATTTAGCGCAGGTCGAATAATCGTTTATCTAATATGCGCGGTCCCTGAAATAAGTGATATATGTTAATCAGTCATGGGGAGCAATAAAATATATCCAAGCCCGGTGTTGAAATAACGAGTGCGATCCAAGAAAGCTTAGCGTAGTCGTCCGATGCTTTAAATATGGCGTCTTGTGGAGTGTCTTATAGAAATAAACAGGTGCGTAAATCTTGGGCTAGCAAGTGGCATTTGCTCAACTTTGACCTCCCTGCTTTCCCCGGCCGCATCCTCAGCTGTCGCTCCGCTAAAGGTCCCTCCAACCGCAGCACAAAAGAGCCATCAGTTAGTGCCGTTTTATGGTCCTCCGGATTGGAAATGTGATATTTAAGCGGGTGACTTTAAGGCAGGCCGGCAATTACCATAGTGCCTTCCTTAGGGAGCTCTCACGCTGAATTTACACCTGCCTTGAGTGATTTCCCAAAAACCTATTACGTTTTATAACTTTCTTCGGCCTTTGGGGTGAGCCTGCGAAAGAGAAACTCATTTTCCAATCGTACGGTCCTTAAATAATGGTCTATAAAATAAAATAAATTTTATTTTATTGTTAGGTAGGTAATTTGATATAAGAAGATGCAATGAAAATCATCTAAAAAATATGATTAATATAGGATTTCTCCTATAACCTATATTTTCGTCACATTCAATTTGCGTTCCGAATATTTTTTGTTAAATTAAGAGATAAATATACCATGGCATTGTAACCATAACACGATGGCAAAATTGCTACTTTCCTAGATCTTTAGACCAAGATTTTTGTTATTTTGTTTCTTCCTGACTTACCTGTTCAATATCTTTGAAAACCTGTCTCTACCAAGCGTAGTGTTTTTAAAACTTGATCAATTCTTGCATTTTTGGTAAAAGAAAGGTGAGTCTTAATCGATCTCATTGTTGTATTTGCTTTCAAACTGTATTTGTTTAAGTATTCGTACATTGTTTTATTCCACCTTAATGTTGAATCAGTTAGTTTTTTATATGCGCATTAATTAAATATTTAGTTTTATAATTTTTAGGTTAAGAACTACTTTAGTAAAGGGGTCTTATGTACTATAATTGTGCATTATAAATGTTTTTAGTTTGCAATAGAGATAGGAGTCTATTAAAAATTGAATAGAATATGCCCTTTGTGGGTCCCTATTATGTTTGGTTATTCGCCAACGCGTGTACTTAATTGAGCTGTTGAAAAAACCAAAACGCCTTAGGTGATTCTGGAATATTCTAGAACGTTCAATTGCAGAGAATAAGCGATCTACTAGTGAGTCAGTCATATGAGCTATCTCGACCAGCGAAGTAATACGTTTGGTTTTCAGTCAATAGTACATTTAACTGCTTCTCTATGTTGGTATTATTTTCCGTTCTCATTTTTTGCTTAACATAGGTGTAATTTCACTTCGATAATTATTATTCAAACCCACATTAGTGTTATCATATTTTTATGAATTACCTCTAAGGAAGCTTTGAAATGCTTTTTGATGACTTTGCTATGGCTGCGTTTTGAAGTTTTTATCCAATAATAAAATTAGGCCGTTCTTCACTAAGAGCATCTTTAATTTTAGGTCTTTCTTCATGTAAACGTTATTGTTTTTATTTATAGTGGGGAGAAGACAATATCAGAAAAAGGAAGTAAATTTTGTTAGCTATTTTAAATAGGCAGAATTTCCAAGAGGGTGCATTTATAAATGTTATACAGGTTAAAGATGCCATCATCCTGTCATATCCTCTCTATCTAGTTACCGAAGTGCTCCCGACCAGTTCATCAGCAAGAAGATCGTAAATGGTGGTGTGAGATAGACAGGAAACAAACGTGTAACCCTGTTGTTGGGTGCCGCTAGCTCTCACAACACAGTGCAACCGGCTAACTACCCGAGATAGCTATGGCTCGAAGATCAGCCTGGGATAGGACCGTCAAGCTAATCACCCTGATCCGAGTTGAGGGTTCAGAGGCCGCCTTGCACAAGAGCCTCGGCTCGCTGAGTGATCGAAGGAAATGGCAGCGGTGGCAAGATGGAATTGATGGATGCTAGGATGGATGGGAGGATGGATGGCAGTGGAGCGGGTCCAATTTAGATGCGGACCAGTCAGCCCTACTAATTGTCAGTATCCCACACTCTTCCAGCCTGACAGATCGGTGACATACCTGCTACCATCTATATCTCGTGTCAATCTCCACCTCACAGGAGCAATTACTTTGCCTCAATCATAATATGTTCTCTTTTTTCTATGGGCTTAAATCATTGCTATGTTTAGCGGTTATTTCTTGTGGTGAATTCCTAATCTACCTATGTATCTCTTCTGTATATAATAATAAAAATTCAAACAACAAATTTGGCATCTGGGAATAATTTGCATAGGATATTAGTTATAGTATACAAAGTGAACATATATAATTTACAAGTGAAAAAATATATATATTTTTTCATTTAACCAGTTGTAGTATTCTATTGTAACACTTGTGTGGCTTATTTTTATTATACTTTTTATTAAAAAAAAATTAACAATTTCCAATGCCACACAAATTATGGGAACTCAAATATTAAAACAAACAATTAAGAAGGTTACTAGCATTATCACTTCGTAAGATAGAAATAATCATTAAGCTTGCGCTTCAGAACAACACTTTCCAGTCCCATCGCTCCATATATATAGTCGTAAAAGGACGGACATAGAATGTTCTGGCCCGGCGTGGATGGTACTCGAACATCGTAGTCACAAACATGTAATATGAAAGTTTGTTCCAGATTTTAGTTCATTCCATCAATAAGTATTGCACACCATTCTGAACCATATGTTTTGTCTTTTTTTTTTTTAACGTTACAATATATTAACAAATATAAAATATTAAAGCAAAACATGATTAATAGGGTAATTGTATAACTTTTCCAACAATGATTTTTTTTTTTAATTTTATTTTGTAAAGATTAAAGGTACCTTTCAGATTACAATTTAGGTAAATCGGTGACCATTGATTGGAAAGTATTTGATTACTGTCCAAATAAAAATATCTTTACTACTGTACGGTTTTAACAATTTGTTTTCAGGGAGATAAGTAGGAAATCATCAAAATGAGGATTGGCAGGTATTTAGATATATATTAATTGGTTAATATTATTTGAAGTCGCTTAACCTTTATAATTTGCTGACCATTGCCGTCCGCTGGAAGGGTAGGGGAGGGTAGTCTCCTCCAAAAAATACGAGAAACAAAAAATATAAATTAAATAAATAAATGCTTATTAATTTAATATATTAACAAATATTTAAATTTTTAAATAGCTTTATTTGAAAAATTAACTGAGCCTTACAACGTGGGAATACCTCGAACCCCTCCGTTCCCCGGTCATCAGAAATTTGCCATACTTTTTACAAAGAAAAAACATTACCACTACCCACGCTTAAAATTGAAGATACTGCCATTGCTAATCAGGATTCCGTACGTTAGCACCTTTGATTACAGATTAAATTGGACCGAAAATATTAAACTACTTAAAATAAATTTTTTAAGATCATTAAATCTTCTCACCAACACGTCTTGGGGCGGTGACAGGAAAAGCATGTTAACTCTGTACCGAGCCTACATTAGATCTAAACTCGACTACAGCTGCATGGCTTATGGATCTGCATCCCCTAAACGACCTTCTTTTAAAATACATGACACCTAACAACGAACCAAACAGTAACACATTAAGAAAATCCTATCCCAGAAGAGTCTTTTCCTCCCTCACAGAATTGAACATAAGAATCCCGGAAATATTACCTAAAACCATATCAACCAAGGAGCCTTGGACCATACCACAGCCAAAAATTGATTTATCTTTAGTGAAACATATAAAAAATCACACTCCACCCATAGTATTTAAAAAAGAATTCCAAAAAATAAAAAATGAGCTCACTGATTCTACGCATGTTTACACTGACGGCTCGAAGAATGAAAACGGAGTAGGAGCTGCCTTTACCTATGACCATCAAACGCATTCATTCTCGCTAAATTCAGATTGCAGTGAATTCACAACAGAACTTTTATCAATCTATAAGGCACTATCAATAATCATACCAGGTAATAATAAAGTCGTGATATTTTCCGATTCCTTATCCGCTCTAGTAGGTCTAAGCAACCTATATTCCACACACCCACTCGTACTGCACATCTTCGAGAAGATAGACAGCCTAAAGAGGATGAATATCAGCACAGTTTTCTGCTGGATACCGGGTCATACCGGTATTGAAGGTAATGAGGAGGCTGACAGAGAAGCTAAGAAAGGGATCACAGAAGGAATCCACTATGCGAAAGTCCCCGCATTGGATTTAAGCCCCAAACTAAAGCACGCTGTTTGGACATTGTGGGAATCATTATGGGATGCTCAAACCGATAACAAGTTAAGGGTACTAAAAGAAGCCTTCAGCCATGGAGCACCTCATTTTCTGGAAACAGAAAGGAAGAAGTGGCCCTTACCCGACTGCGGATAGGACAAGGCAAGATTCAGCCACGAATATTTAATGAAAGGAGAGCCTCCCTCCATATGTGAAGCTTGTGGAGTAAGAAACAGTGTAAATCATGTTTTAGGTGAATGCTTAATTTATGAAAAACAAAGAGAGGAACATGGGCAGCCACAACAAATGTGTGAACTTCTGGGAAACGATCCTTCTACCATATCAAATTTACTTCAATTTTTAAGGGCCACAAAACTGATTAATCTTATTTAAAAATAATATAACAATATTAATATCTTCTTAAAGTAGTGATGATAATATTGTCTGAAAAATAAAATAAAGTAAAATAATTTATTATAAGTTAATAATAATCTCATAATAATATCTCCACCTCAATCGTTCTAGTATTATCCTATCCACCTTCCAGTATTAATCTAAATTGTATCTATATATCCAGTATTAATTTAAATTGTCAAAAAACTAGTATTAATCTAAATTGTTAACCAGTATTAATCTAAATTGTTAACCAGTAATAATCTAAATTGTTAACCAGTATTAATCTAAATTGTCAAAAAAATACCTTGGGAGTTGGACGTTAATGACCTTAATAGTCTACTTGTCCTTAAAAAAAAAAAAAAAAAAAAAAAAAAAAAAAAAAAAAAATTGGCCAGCCTGTCTCCGCCTAAACAAAATCCTGCGGACGCCATTGCTACTAACTCGATGAAAAATTTGGTTAAGCATGTTTATTGAACATACTTTTGTTCATTGGAATAATAATTTCTTCAATCATAACTTCAATTCGGTATAACTTAAATTACTAATTAGTTATAAAGTGCAGCAATTTGAGAGAGTGGGTAGGGTGTGTAGGTGGGAAGCGGGTGTTGTTTGTAACTTTAGATTAAAAACCTTGAAAGTATTTTGGTCTATTTATGTGTGATATTTTTTTTTTAATCGCTATTCTGGAATGCCGATGTTTGAGTTGTTACTATGCTGTAAGTAGGGTTCGAATTGAATATCTTACACATGTTTTTTTTTTCTTGTACTAGATAAAAAAAACAGTGTCCACCTTCACAAATAACTCCTTATAAGATCTTACACCCGAGACAAGAGACAATTAACCACTTCAAAACGATTAAAACGAACGAATAAAAGAGATAGAGAGGGATGGATGGTAATGCCGAAAGAAGAAACGAAGAGCAGGCGTGAGTAGAGGCGAGAAAATAGAGAACAAAGGTGGATAAGATAAAAAAGTTTGTAAAGGGGAGTTGGCTACAAGGGAAGAGGTACCTAATGGCCAGCATTAGACCACTCTAAGAACCTGATGGTAATGAAGTGAGAACGCTCACATTGCTTCCACACTTCTTCACCACAGTTTTGTTCTTACTTTCTTGTTTTATTTTTATTTTACAGCGAGTTTCCTTTTTTGATACAAGTCATCTGGCAACTTGGCAGAACTTCAAGAAACCTAGATGCTATGAAAAACGTTTATCAACATTGTTGGATAAATTAAACGTGAAGTTTAAGTTTAGGATCTACATCACTAAAGTCATCATAAACACGTCTATTAGAAGGAAGATGTAGAATTAGTGATTTATCATTATTTGAGCAGAGGAATTTGGAGCAAGTTGATTTATTTGTTGTAGGAATTTAATTCTGATGAAAGATCACGATTTCGAATAGTTATATTGATTATTTTGTGACAGAAGGAACATTTCTTTGGCAAAGTGGTATACGAGTATGTGTGTAGAGTAAAACGTGTACAATTAAACCTATAAGTGTTGGATTCGTCAGTATGTTGAATATTATTCCCTTAAGGGATTACTCTACAACAGCTTCTTCATTAGCTTTTTATAGTACTATCCGTGAAATTTTGAATGGATATTTGACGTATTCATCAAAATTAATAATTACGATAATAATATTAATAAAAAATAATGATAACGATAACATAGGTCGAGACACCCAAGTCGAGACCCAAGTTGTATATGAAAACCCTATGTAAGCTATGTTACATTCTCATTACAAAAGTTTTATTCAAATCATAGATTAGTTCAGGATCAAACATGATACCTGATTAAAATTTATTAATAAAACTTAATGGAAAATAATAACAGTTATGACTCGATTGGTGGAATACGAGATATATGCTAAATCATCACATTATCAAGTGGAATACAAATATTACACCCATTACAATTTAAGGTATACATACGATGGTTTCAGGTAAACATCTTTCATAAATTTGGTGTATTTAATGGTTTTTGGGGGATGCATTTGACGTTTCAAGGTATGAAAAATAAAACAAAATATAATAATTTTCCATTTTGTGCAACAACCAAACATTTAAAACTGATATAAGCTCAGGATAGCCCCTACACACAAATGCATTATAAAATATAATACATTTTTCCCTCTCCTTCCGAGCCATTACGACTACGCAGTTTTTTATTTTTATTTTTTTTTCTACCGGGATTAATGCCGTGTTATGAAAAAAAAAAACCATAACTCGAGGTTGAACTTAATAACTTCTGGTTATCTTTGGTTGTCATGTGGTTCGATAATCCCAATATCAAATATTAATGATCCGTATTTTAAACTTAATATTGCCACTAAGCAACTAAAATGTAAAGTAGCTCTAGTAACTATAACCTATCAAATGGAATGGAGTTCTATTCCTTCTTAATTTCCATATTAAATGGTATCTTTTTCTAGCAGCTAATTTGTCGTTCTGTATAATAAAAATGACATATCAAATACTTCACTACCTACCCTTGGGAGGAGCATTTTTGTAAAGCCTTTAGAAAAAGTAATTTCGTTTTGAAATTGTTATCCTATGAATTAGATGTAGAAAGTCTTCTTTAGTTCAAGTTCGTATTGTTTCCTTGCACTTCATAAAAAATTGTATCTTGACTTTCAACCGCAGAACAATAGCCTGAGGGACGGCACGAGTCAGTAAAGGGGATAGTACCTTCAGTAGTGCCTCTCCTGGACGATAAGAGGACAGGAGGGTAGTCGTGAGCCGGGAGGACGGCCATCCATTCTGCCGGGGACTGGCAGCCCGATCGCCGGCAAATTAGACCGAAGAGCCGCCCGGTAAATAGGGTTATATATTAATCAGACCAGAGCGGCAGTAATTTATGTAAGAGCGAGTCCCAATTAACCGGCCGGGCTCCGGATTTATGCCCGAGGACATACAAATGCCATCGGCTCTTTACAAATGCTCCTAATGCCGTCAGGAAATATACCCCCTTCTCTTCTCATATTACCGCCTCTTCCTATGCCACATGTCCTGTCCCTCTCCTCCACACACACACACTGCCTTCGGTTCTGAACGATGTGATAATTATCGCTTACTATCTCGTTATAGCCAACATTAATACCCGAGTCTAACAGATAATTTATTTGTTTCTGCTTTGCTTTCCTACTCCATTAGTGCAAAAATTATATCTCTTTTAGGCTTTTAATACGACTGTTAAACTTCTAGCAAACGTTATGATCGTCTTAAACGCCAAACTAATATGGTAAACATAGGATCTCTATAAATCCCCGTAAAACATTATTTTCTCTAGTTAAACGGTATTTGGATTTTACCTCCCATTTAAATTTTATCGCCAAAACATGTCAACTGCCCCTTTCTAATGAACTATGTTATTCCAAAATGTAGTAACCTGCTATTGTTTCAAACGATTCATTTTAAATAGATTTAAATATTTTAATACATATTTTTATTTTTTTTTATTTTTTTATTTCTTCCATCCATTCCTATCGGCAAAACGTGTGTTCACTACAAAGGAACACGTAGAAAAGTATTCTTATGTTGCTCCAAAACACCATGGCCTGTTTTCTATTATCCTGTCATTCATCCTGTAGTTCTTCTCTCTCTTCATAGTAAAGCCTACGACACAGTCAGGTGGTGTCCCGTGATATGGTCTAATATAGTCGTCATGTATTTATATAAATAATATATACTTAATAGCTAGTTTTTATTCCGATTTTTATCGGAAAACTTAATCAGAAGTTATATATTTCAACTAATGATGGCAATAAAAAGTGCATTCTAGCTATAATCTCCTGTCTAGGGTTGTTAACATTTCAAAAATTTGTTTACATCTTCTCACTTCATTTTCTCAATATAATATTTTCAAATAAGATAGTTAATTATTTTTGAAAGATGACGTTATGTACTTATTATGCAACAGTCGGATGACAACTCGATAAGAAAAACAGTCGGCCCATAATTAAAATACAATGAATTTTAAACAAAAACTAAAACAAATTATATACTCTAAATACAATTTGACGCATTATAAACATAATTAAAAAATCAGAACTTATGTTATGATTATAATTATTTGATTTATTAATACATTTTATGAATTTATCGCTCTATGTACACTATCCTGTACACTACTTTAACTAGAGAATCTCAGCTGTAATCTTCGTCAAGATTCCTAGTCCGTTTATTTTAGTCTATTAAAACACGGTTTTAGGAATTACTCATCTGCCATGTGTGCAAGCTTGGACTATAGATTCTCCACTGGGAACATGGAGAAATATATATATTTTTTTAATAGTCCTATAATATTTTGTTATATTCTTTAGAGCACCATCAAACATTAAGATCGTTGAGGCCTCATATGAATTCTTGATGATTATACCAACGTAGTAAAGTAAGTACTATGCCGGATATAAATAGCAGAGGCAATGTTGGGCTCAGACTTTCGCTTTACAAGTGTCCTAAGGTGATGTCGATGTCTTAAGAAAGTTGCCCATTAACCTAAAGTTGTGTTGGGGCATTGTCATATACCAACTTTATGATCCTGATGAGCTTTCCTCCGATTCCTAGAGTAAGGCGCTTTCCCCTAGGGCGAACGTCATTAATGGAGTCAAAAGCTTAGTTGAGGTCGATGGAGGGGACATGTAGTTATTATCCTCCTTTTGTTTTAAACGTAGTTCAGAAAAATGGTGAACATAAAGCCAATGCAGCCCCTTCCATTTCCGAATTACCTTGTTCCTCTGGTATTAGAATCTGGTTAATACCCATAACTAAATTCTCATGGCAAAGATGCTGGTAAATAATTTAGGCATCAAATTAGGTCATATTTAATAAGGGCATGGCTCTATAATTATCGATATCACCTCTATTACTTTTTTGAAAAGTATATGCTGTTTTGGTTTGTTTGGTCTGTTATTGGTTTTTTTTTGTTGAAGTGCAAAATTTAGAACAAATTATAGTGTTTGTGTTCCCATTCTGAGATGAAGTCATTAAAATTCATATAAAAAAATTGGACAAGCTCAGGACATTTGTCATTTTTTTGGACATAAGTTCTGATTTTTTAATTATGTTTATAATGCGTCAAATTGTATTTAGAGTATATAATTTGTTTAATTTTTTGTTTAAAATTCATTTTATTTTAATTATGGGCCGACTGTTTTTCTTATCGAGTAGTCATCCGACTGTTGCATAATAAGTACATAACGTCATCTTTCAAAAATAATTAACTATCTTATTTGAAAATATTATATTGAGAAAATAAAGTGAGAAGATGTAAACAAATTTTTGAAATGTTAACAACCCTAGACAGGAGACTAGAGCTAGAATGCACTTTTTATTGCCATCATTAGTTGAAATATATAACTTCTGATTAAGTTTTCCGATAAAAATTGGAATAAAAACTAGCTATTAAGTATATAATATTTATAAAAATACATGACGACTATATTAGACCATATCACGGGGCACCACATGACTGTGTCGTAGGCTTTACTATGAATAACTAATAAAAATATCCAAAAGAATTGTTGCTACATTTTATATTACATTGAGTGAATACACCGCAATCAGGTTCATTGTATTAATATTAATATTACTCAGTCCTTGTACCTCAACTCAACTTCTATAATCAATCAAGGGGACCCTGACTGATACACCATGATGTCACTCAGACCATGCTATATCACGACTAATTGTGATTTCACTAACTGAATAGTGAATGGACTCAGATATTATTCATTCCTCCGACCAGGATGAGTCGATTTTAAGATGACAGCATGATGTTGGAACTATTTTCCATGTTCGGATTATGTGATTGGTATGGAATCTCTATAATCTTATCCGATTTGTGAGTCAATCCTGAGTGAAATATAATTAGGAAAGCTATCAATATGTATTCCAAATTCACTTAGAAGAGGACAAATTTTATGCAGCTGTTACTTCTGTATGATATTTTTCTTTGCAAAAGTAAATTTCGTATAATGAGCACAGCATTAATTATATCGAACGCCACCTCATTACGAAACATCCTTTTAATAAATCCTTATAAAACCTTTTAAGGATTATTCCAACCTAAAATGGTATGCGAGACATGATACGTCTTTTGATATTTGTGTCACCAAATACAAAGATCACAGCAAAGGACATTCGATGTGTAATCTTAAGAATCGATTTATTAGAAAGATCTAAAATAAATCGGTAATAATAAAATAAATAAGTTTTTAGTGTACAATCACTTGGCATTTAAAAATAATTTCAGCTGCGCTTTTATAAATCCTTCGAAGCAAGAATCGTTGTCCTGTGTTACATAAAATATGCCATAATTGATTATAAAATAAATTTATAGATTCGCGAGGAAATTACTTGGGACTTATTAACCAATAAACTCAATGCGGCGCTCATAAAAAGTTGATGATAGATAAAGGGATCATTAAAAGGAAGCCAAAATTTATAATAACCAATTGGGTTTTGATGACCATTTCGCTAAAGGCTATAATCACAACTCAATCAGAAGAGCAAAGGTGTGTTGAACGATTTAACTTTTTACTTGTTGCTGACTCTGTAACTTCTCATCTTCTCGGCAGGTAGCCGCCAGGTGATTGCTGCCTATTTCACACCAACCCACCGTTAATCGAATCGTATTATGGCTAAAGAAATATTTACCCTTAGGAATATAAAAACCCCTAGTAAGTACGGATTCATAATTTTCTATTATTTATCTATTTTGTATTATTTTCTACGTTTTTAATGAATTTTATTCTTATAAATTGCCATTAGATATTCATAGAAGGTAACAATATATAAAAAATGAAAAATATAAAGAAAGAAGTTATACAATAATAAGGATAATAATAATATAGAGGTAAATTAATAATTGCGGATCACAGCAGGTCTCGATTGACTTCAACCGTGAAGTCTTTGCAACTTGCGGATTCTTTCGGGGGATCATTCTATGACATTTTTAGATGAAAAAAATGCGAACATTAAAATTCTAAAGGTGGCCGTTTTTTTCATTTCAACAAGCTATTGAATCGGTTCATCACGATTTTTCACAAACTTGGAAGAAGTATAAAGTGAATAATTGCAGCCCAAATTATGCTAAACACTTATTGAATGCTGTATGCGAATATAATTCTAATCACATTTAATGTGTACCTTAATTATCTGTGAATTTCATATTATGTACTTTTGTTTAATATGTAACATAAATAAAGTAATTAAAACAAATTTTCAAAAATGTAATAACTTTTGAATATTATTATTTTATAAGATCATATTTAATTCCTAAGTGAAGCATTTCCGTCAACTATATGAAAAAAGATACAGGAAGAATAAATACTAAAATTAAATGTTTACACCTTTTGTTAAAAAATGCGAAAATCGTTCAATGAAAAACACGGCCACCTTTAGGATTATAATTTTTGAATTTTTTTCATCTAAAAATGTCCTAGAATGATCCCCCGAAAGAATCCACAAGGTGCAAATACTTCACGGTCTAGGTCAATCGAGACCTGCCGTGGGATACCTATGAAATCATCCCGTCCTGGACTGCAGAGTAAGGGATAGTTCAGATTACCATATCGATAATGAAACTTTTTTTTGGAAAAGATAGGGATTTTAAGAATGCACATTGAACTTGAAATACGTAATATTTCGTCAAATCGTTTACTTACCTTCTTCCGGACGCGCCTCTTGACATAACGTAAGCAGGCGCGCGACGGTAATTTACGGCATCACCAGTTTTACGCCTTTTTGCCTCAAATATTTGCCAAAAATATTCAAATTTCTGCAATTTCAATTTTTTTTAATACATTGACACATAAAGTAATGTAATCAAAAGAAGAAAAGGCTTGAATAAAATTCAAACTCCGTTTTTTACATGTCTTATAAATATTAATGAAACATGCAAACTACAAATATTATTTGCAATAAAACTGTATATTTATGACATTGAAGAACAAAAGTAAGCAACAAAAAATTTAAAAGTTTAAAATCACTGTATAAATAAAAATTTAACTTGCTATCATAACACATTTAAACTTCAACACAAAAATTAACTTAGAAAGAAATGATCAATTAGACATATTTTAAGGAAGATAACATTTAGCATTACAAACACTAGGAACAAAAAAAATAAAAATTCGAAAGGAAATAAGCCTAATAGAAACTTGGTCAAATTATTGAAGAGAGAACAGAAATATTGTCAAAATTAAATCTCCAATAATGTCTCCTATGATCATGGTTAGAATGTGGTCAATAAAATTATAAAAAAGCATTTATCATATCAAATAAAGATATCTACATTAAAATTATTTATTTTTTATACATTTCGCTCCGATGTTTAGGGATAAAAAAAGATACGTAAATGGGCGCGCGACGGTAATCTACCGACACCCGGCACTTTCAGAGTTAAAACACTAAAAGAGAAAGGACACTTCTCAGAAGATGTTGATTCTCGTCTCTGCGATGAGTGATAAGATTCAATTAGAGAATACATGCCCCTCCGCCCACCTGTGACTTGCCTGATAAAACCTGCACGAGATTTTTTAAATGTGACGGTAATCTACCGCCCGCGCGGTTATGGATAGTGAAGTATACCTATACCTAACTAATACATATATTCAATCAGAACCCGTATAATCTGTACATTCAGTCACTATCGCTTACTTCGTTTTAATCTACCATTATTTCTGAAAACTACTTTTTGTGTTATGTTTGTTATTGTGTTGTGTTTATGTGTTGAAATAAACCAAGGTGCATTTGAGATTTTTCTGAGAATTTTAGATTGTGAAGTTTGTATTTTGTTAATGTGGATGTATTTCACGGAACCCCAAAGTTCTGCTCCGTGTGTCAAACTAGATCGTAAAATGGTAGTGTAAATTAGTCGCTTGTTTCTTAAGGTGAGTGATGATCTGTAGTCCAGGAGATGTGGAAGCTGCTTGTACCGTCTGTTGAGTTCTAGTTTTTTTATTTTGGTATGTATGTTCCAAGATCTTACATACAAAAAAATACCAAAGATTCCACTCTTCAACGCTACATCACCCTAACCCAGACATCCATTCTCTTCCCTTCTCCCTGTTACCTGGCCAGACTCGACGTCGACTGAAACGACAGTGGCAAAGAGACCTCTTACTACAATAAATTAAAAATACATCATGAAATTCAAAGTAAAAAAACAACAGTGACCAAATTTGCTTGAATCGCCCCTGCGCAGGTGCAAATCTACAAACGGAATAATAAATAATTAAACAAATAAAATTATGTATAGTAGTAATTCATTGTTATATCATTTGGATTAGATATCCACTAAATATAAATTTACACGAAGCCACTATGGTCAATTTTAGGCCTTTATTACTTGATTTGATCATCTGAATTTTACATTTTACATAAGTGAAAAGAGTTGAATTTTACAAGAAAGAGTTGAATTTTACAATGAATTTTTATAAATTTTCTATGAAAAAAATAAGTACGTAGCTTTAAATTTAAAATGTATTGTGAATAGGTATTAACCACAAGTCCACTCCAGTGCGAAGAGTAATGGACCCCCTCAGAAGAATGTAGTACGGAGGAGCGGACAAATGGTACCTACCCGAGGCGCTGCTGTGAGGGGCTGATAACGCCGCAATGACCGCCCGGGGATGTAATGCGACTGGAGAAGTTGATGACCCCACCATTAGGGCAGATGAAGACATTACAGGGGTTCCCTTATTAAATGGTGCTTAGCACTAGCTCTCCTGCCCTTTTTATATCCATAACAAAATGATCTTCTTCTGCCACTCTCTACCCCCATCAGCGGCCCCGATGGCCGCCTCTGGAAAATCGCGCCGCGCTTTTTCTTTCTCTGAAAGTTTTCTCTCATCAGTGCCTTTCTCCGGAGCATTCATCCCGGCCCTGGATGAGCTTGATTGATCATCTTTTGAACAGTTCGAGGAACAGTCGAAAGTTCCCTTCAGTGCCTCTGCTGATGCTATTCTCATAACCTATTGTATTTCTGAGTTACCACCGATTATTTACTTTTTTTATCATATAATAGCAAATGGCAAACTGATGTTTTAAGGCTCCTAATTTTCTTTCTGATGAAAAAAAAAAATCCTCTCTGTTATGGTCAGCATGGCTGCTCACAATTTCTGTTGGATATAAAAGAAAAAACAAATTTATCATTTTATAGTTCATTTAGGCTAGATCATAGATTAAATTAAATATCTTATAGAAAATCAAGCTCTATTAAATTGATACTTAAAAATTTCCACATTTGTTTGGTCTAATCGAAAGAACTGTTTTTGAAAATTTACCAACTATTGCGTGTTTATAAGTAATATTTGTGGTTGCATTAATTTTATTTTATTGCTATCTAAATATAATAAGTATGCTGGATCTATACAGAAATAAGCATTTTTATTGAAAAATACTCATGAATCTACTTTTGTTTTAACCGCGGCCTGCATTGTTGATCTTGTACGGAAACCTTTGTTTATTTACTTTTTTCCAGTTTACATACGAAATTTACTACCTTTTCTTATTTTACGGGGGAAAAACAATTGATAGCGATAAATGAGGCGATATCGACGAGACTGGGGTGTTGTGTTTACGCTTTTATGAAAACTGCTTCATAACTTATGGAAGCTACTCTTCTCATGATTTCCTCTACAGTCAATACATCTCCGTGGCCTACTATCCATCTCCGGATAACATCCGTTTAATAGCTATTAATTATTGCTTCTTGCGAGCAAATGAGAATAACGTGGAGGAATCCTGAGGAGAGAGGATCGAGGAGTGATATATCCCCGAGATAGAACTTTACACTAGGGACACCCACGTGAGCATTCGCACCCATAGATCAGGAGATGGGGACCCCACAGGTGGAAATGCTACAAGGCTACATTATATATTGTACCTGTTCGCTCTGGTAAAGAGTCGCATCACTTGGCAGTTTGTTTCCGAGATGAGTTCTGTATATCTTCCCCCCTTGCGCAGCTTATGTCGAGTTTTTTTACGAGCCCCTCTTTATTTCAACATAAGACGATACAAATGGCGTATATTAGTCAAGCCCGATAGCGCTAGTGCTTGTCCGCGAAATTTTTATGAATTAAAATTAACACCTGGCCAAGGTTTGTAAGGAGGCCGTTTTGGAATGAGAGGGTTTCTCTCCGATGTGGATTTTAGAATTGGTGTTCCCTTACTTATTAGCATATTTACTTGTTGAGGGATGTAAATGAAGCCTATGAAAAATTAGAAGGAAACCTAATGGATTAGATCCATTAAGGATTCGTAGGCTTTCGTGTCACTAATAATGCGATTCGTATCAACTTTATGTCCCATACCGAGCTATGATATCAACACATGTTAAACATTCGCAAAAAAAAAAAAAAAAAAAAAAAAAATGTACATTTTATTACAAATCTTTCGTTACATCAGAGGTACTAAATCTTTTGAAGCGGGGGTGGTAGAAGGGTGAAATACAGATATGGGTACGAAAGAAGAAAGGAGTTATACAAGAAAACATTTATACAAAAATCTGATGCGGTGCGCGCAACACACAACTTTCAATTACCGACTTACTTAGATTAGATATCGACGTGTATTGATAAACATGTAAAACCCATTCCTCAACTTCACACGTTTTTTTCAGATTTATTTACTTATTTTTGTCTCCATAAGTTATAGATATTATAATTTGTATTGCAAAGGTCTCACTACTTTTCTATTCATTATTGTTATTTTCTTTTTAAGGAGCCTGAACAAATGCTAATTTCACGAACAGTCAAGTTTTTTTTTTCTGCTTGCTCATTTTCTACTGCGAGTTGCTTTTTGTAAATTTATCTTGAAGGTGAATCGATAGAAGATGTATTTACGGATTTTAGTAAATTAAAACTTAATTTTAAAATGTTTGTTTCTTATATTTTTCCGGAAACCAAGAACGATTATTGTTCCTCTAAAACCACTTTGTATTGCATTCAGAAATCTATAATAGAAAGTTTGTAGTTAAAATATAACTAATTAAAGATAATCTTATCCCATACTTTTTTAACACCGTAAACAGCTTTAAATAATTTGACCATCACGTATTTACTCTCTAAATTACACTATATTTTTTTATTGTTAAATAAAATTTTTTATTTTGTGATAATATGATATCACCATATCCAATATCCATCGCGTCTGATTTTATAATTCCCTATTTAGTTGTTGAAAACTTCATTTAGTTGCCATGGAAACAAATTATTTCCATTATGTTCTAAAACACTTTGACAACTCTTTATCAAGAACAGAACGTCTTTACTTACAAACAATGGACGGTACTCATAAACATTAAAGGTGTACTGTGCATGCGTGTGATCAACGAATGAGTTTTCGGAATATTTTTCTTTTTTTTCTTCAGGATATGTTTACTCGATTTCTTTCACATTTCATATTTAGCCGTTTCTTATTTTTAGGCATAAAGAGAGACAATTAATTTCTCCATATTATCAAAATCAAACGTACTTTAATAGTAAAACAGAAAAAGTCCCCTTCCCCATTTACGACCCCTCACAACATTTTTATGATGATAAAACTTACTTGATATTAAAGAATACTTGATTCTTATTATACACGATTTGGATCAAAAACGGCTCAAAAGTTTTTGAGAAAATCGAAAAAAACGTAAAACTTAGACAATTTTTTCAATAAAGTAGCCCCTCCGTTTGACCAATGTTTGCTGTCACATTGCGAATATATAAATACATTAAATACCTAATTTCAGTTACGTATAGTTTATAGTTTTTGAGTTAGTCTTTTCACTCTCACACACAGACCATTTTGCGAAGCTCTTTAATTTGGATTCAGGGGCCCCAAAACGTTTCAATGGAAAACCTGAACACTTGCAACAAGTGACGTTGGAGATGCCAGAGTCTATAAATCTGATTGATGTTTAGTTATTTAGTCATGGTCCATTACTCGTCTTGTATAATATAAATTTTATTCAGTGAAACAGTAGGTTACCGTTATTAAGAAAATGTCTTGTAAAAATTATTATTTTATAATTTTAATTTTTTAATGATAGTTTCTTTTATTGTAGCCTACGGTCTGACTGTATAGTATAGGTTCTCTTGAGGGCAAGTGATGTTGGAATTGTCAGCATCATTGGCATTCTGCCGTATGTTATGTCTCAATATAACGTCAACGATGTCTCTTCTTCCATGTATTCCTTTTATTTTTAGACTTGATAAAGACGAACGAAATAGATAGACTAATAGATCATATTAGTAGTTTTTATAATTTTAACAATTTTCTAAAGAAGATGGCATAGATCTAAACTAAAACAATATTTGAGTGCTACCAATGGGTGGTTTCTCCACACGTCGTTTCATGTTATTGATGTACAAATATCAGATTTACTTATTGTGTTGTAAATAAAGTTGTAAATTTCAATAAATAAATTATTATAAAAAAAACTATTTTCTTTTTGAACAAATATAAGTCAACCGTCTACACGCATGAGATATAGGTTTAAATCAAACATTAAGATTGTAAAGTTCTATCATTATCTGGTAAGACCGGTAGCTTCTGTATTTGAAAATAACTAAAATAAGTCTGAAAAAATTGAGAAATTTCTGGACATTCTTATTGGAAATGCTCCTTCTTCCTGGCGGCTTATAAACCATCAGCAGATTTTGAATTTTTTGAAAAAAATGCGCCCCCATAAACATTTATGGAACCGCAACTGAATACTAGATAGAGCTCATGTATGACACTATCCTCTTTTCGAAGAATCACCTTTGAGTAATGATTTCCGAGAGGAGAACAACTTAAAGAAATGGGTCAGGAATGCCGAAATAAACATTATGACAATCCCTTCTCAGGCGAACAGGACTGAATACATTACCCGAGAAGACGGATGGCCCGGGATATCCGTGGACAAATCGTCGGCTCTGCCGTGTCTCCGGCTCACAGATTAACACATCTCACTGGCCATTCGTACTTCGGCAGACAAATGGTGTTGGATTAGTTTTAAGAAGGTGGGGCCTGTCGGCGGCCAACAACGTGGTTTCTGAGGGTTTCAGCTTCAGTCTCGTGTAGCAAGTAGGAAGGATAAATTTTGATGGTTCACCCAAAACGCGTCCTACTACTATTGTGGAATATGAAGATACCATCATGTAACTTAAATTAACTTATCACGAACATACAAATATTCTCAATATTTATATTTCAAGGAATATGTCCCTTCAATGAGCCATATTCCGCGGGTTCGACCTATCCAGGTATGTTTATAATATCCCTGGTTCCATTGGTAGCGTATCAGATCCCGGTGTCGCGAAGGATATTTTATAGAGCTGCATATGTGACCATTAGCGGACGCGTCCTCTTCCCCTATCAGCGTAATCAGCGTCCGAAATATATTATTACTCCGGGTCATACTCATATTTAGATTCCGACATCGTCATTACGGAACGAGGATAGTCCAAAGTACAACCTGCCCTTAGTAATGTATAGCACAGCTACTAACACATTTTAGTAAGATTTCTAATGTATTCTTTATTGTAAATACATGGAGATTCTACTTGTTTGCTGGCTACGTAACTATGCCGCATAATTCTTATTCTTAGAAATTTACACACAAATTTCTTACAAATAAAATTAACATATAGAAAAGAAAGTCCATTTTCTGAAACATTTAGATAATATCGTTATATATGGCTCATTGAAGGGACATATTCCGCGGGTTCGACCTATCCAGGTATGTTGTTTACTAAACTACCATCTTTCCACAGATTCATAACACAAATCTGGAATGGTATTTTTGAGCATCAAGTTCTTCTAAAAATCTCAAAATGTATTCGACTATTAGCAAAATTATAATAAACACCATTGTTAGTAAAGTTCTAAAAAAATGTAACTGAAAGTGAGTTGTATGTTCATAATTATAATATTTATTTTTTTATTAAAATTTGTTTTTGGGGAGAATCTTATACGAAAAGATTTGGTCGCATGATACAATTTGAAAAAAAGAAAAAAAAAAGTGATAAACATATCTCATTATAAATCAACATTGATATAAATAACTACTATGTATATATATATTATAGAACCTACACAAGCTTTACAATATATTTAAATTTAATATTGTAATGGAAACTATAATAAAGAAATAAAAAACTTCTTCTGCTACATTGTGATAGTAATAATTTTTAATTACTAGGTGGACCCGTGCGAAGCACTTCGCACGAAGATTTGTATCACAGTTTACTTCTAGGTTTAACATAACTATGAAATGAACTTTTTTTTTTTGCCTGTTCGTACCCCCCCCCCCTCCCCCAACCATTCGGGCCTTAAGGTGAAACTTTTTTTCTACAGCAAGGAAGAATAAATTATTTTTCTGTTTAATAGTTAAGGAAGAACTTCTTTTTCTGACGTTTTTCTCTACAAAAGTTTCCTGTAATCTTCCTGGAATATATGAAATCACTAAGAATGTTGCATAGTCTTGGAAATTAATCTTTCTACATTCTGATTTTAACTTCCTTACTGATTTTGTTTTTTCAAAAACAGTTCATAAGATGCTTTTTACGCTTATTTTTCTGACAATGGAGAGGAAGATAGTCTTTTAAGTGGTAAGAACGACATCAAATAGGTTTCCATCCATGGAGAGGCAACAAAACAATAAGTAGCCTCGTGAAGCTGAGGGGCCTAACCCACCAAAACCAAAGTTTTAGAGGTGTAAGACGCCTGGCCCAAAATCGTGGAACGTGTTTGTGTCATAAAGCCCGCGTAGAAACCATTGAAATTCATTTTTCTTATTTCGATACTTTAGTTTTCTGAAATTCCCGTTATAAAAAAGATAAGTTGATAAAACCAAAGTTCTAATGAATCACTATGTAACTATGAATCACCATAAATAGATTTTATTTATTTTATATATATTTTGGATTACAGTCATGGGCGGATCCAGCCGATTGTAAAGGGGGGGGGGTGCATCCTAATGGGGGGAGGCTGGAGCCCCACAGCCCTTCATTTGGATATGCCGATCAGCTTTTTCACCTTCTCACAACTGAAATTCTACCTGTTCTGCGCATTTTTGTTCTTTAACTTGCTTCCTTACTTTAAGAAAAATCAATTTCTATCTTTAAATGACGAAAATTTTTCCAAATGGAGGGGCTCCAGCCCCCATAGCACCCCCCTACCCTCAGATCCGCGAATGACTAAAGTAGACTCCTGCTTATCCCTCCTCGTCGGAACGGATACATTGCCGTTTAAGTGAATGACCGGTCAATCCGGAAAAGTGTATAAAAAACCAGCAAAATATATTATTATAACTTCTATATTTCGATAAAACCCTCAAATCAACACTGTCAAATGCAACACACAACCTATTGTACAAAGGCTATATAGTTATTAATTAAAGAAACCTTTTTGGGGCCAATTTTATTTAACAATTTAAGAAAATTTACACTATCAATCTATTCAGTTTTCACAAATCTTTTATTTTTTTTCGTTTATACGCACCTTAATGTCAACTGACGAAATTTCTTGTCAAAATATAGGAAGCTATTTCTTTGTTAATGAAATGAATGGAGGATACGGATTTTGTTTCAAGATCAATTTTACTTCGAAAAGATTTGTTTTACTGGAGTTCGGTAAAAAATAAAAAAAATTGGTGCGTGCGCGCAACACACAACTTTCACTTACCAACTTACTTAGAATAGAAATTAATGCGTTTTTTTAATGCCACTTCTCAAAGTTACACATTTTTCCACATTCATTTCTTATTTTTGTTTTCATTTGCTCTATAAAAAACACTAATTTATTTTATTAATAAATAAAAGGTTATACTTGTGATAATTCGGCAATGCAAGCAAGCATGATACTCCAAGTCGTCTGATTTTATAATTCTCTATGTATGAAAATTTCATTTAGTTACCATGAAACAAATAATTTCCATGAAATGAACAGAACGGCTTTGATTATGAACAATGATCTGTCATTAAAGGCGTACTACGCATGCATGGGCTCAACGTGTTTTATGAGTTGACTGAATATTTTTCTTTTTTTCTCCTCTAAAATGTTGGCTATCACATCTTTGGCATTTATATACATCAAATACCCAGTTTGATTAAAATCGTTGAAGCCATTTTTGAGTAAATAAAAAAAACACGTGAAAATGATACAAAATTTATTAAGTAAAGTCCCCCCTCCGTTTGACCAATTTTGATGAAATATTGGCTATCACATCTCTGGCATATATATACATCAAATACCCAGTTTGATTAAAATCGTTGAAGCCGTTTTTGAGTAAATAAAAATAACAGGTGAAAATGATACAAAATTTATTAAGTAAAGTCCCCCCTCCGGTTAATCAATTTTGATGAAATTTTTAGTCATATCTCGGGCATATCAATACATCAAATACTCAGTTTAATCAAAAATGTTGGAGCCGTTTTTGAGAAAACCAAAAAAATGTAAAAAGTTATTAAATAAAGTACCCCTCTGGGCAATTTTGATGACATTTTTGCTGTCACATCGCGGGCATATACATATAATAAATACCTAATTTCAGGTTCGCACGGTTTATAGTTTTTGAGCTAGTCTGTTCACACACACACACACACACACACACACACACACACACACACACAGTCCATTTCGCGGGACTTGGTTATTTGGACTCAGGGGACCCCAAAACGTGTATTTCCGTTGAAATCCGGAAGTGGACATTTTTCACGATCGCAATACTTCCCCTTACTATATATTTCATATATAGGTGAGTGAAAGTATAAAACAAAAGACTTTTTGCCTACATTTTAATTTATTTAAGATCTATCGAACCGCAACATAATACAAATTTTAACAAAATTTTTTATTGAGAATATGACAAAATTATAAATGTTTTTAAGGATTTTAAAAAGAATTTTTATCTTTTACAGCGTCCATCAGTTTATCCGAAGAGTCGGTTAAACGGGAACCGGTAAAGTGGGTGTATACTGTAATTGCTAAATGTGAGAGTGCAATTTTCCAACGCTACAATTAAGTCTAAATCAGACGAAACAACATTTTTAGAACCTAAAGACGACAGGTCCTAGCATTTGCTGTAACGTAATACAATAAGTATTTGACCACGTGCGGCGGAGGAGCCTAACCCAGGCGTTATCTCAGAAATGATAGGTTTTAGGGCTTTAAAACGCAAACCCCAGTTTAGTTCTAAAGAACTAAACTGGGTCTTAATGCTCGTATTGCAATCCATAAAACCCAATTTATTCGTTTCGATCCGTTGAGTCAGTACGTTTAGGTCGATATTTTATTTTGGACCAAGAAATGAACACTGAGAATGTAATTCGCAAAAGCTTCGTGAAATTCTGAATCCAACGATACCACATTCGTGGCATTTGAGCACGGTAGGACCTTATAATTGATGAAAAACCGATTTTTACGCTTTGTGAAATAATATATGTGGGATATATTACATATTTTATTTTAATTTTTAATAAAATATGTCCAGCACATTTACATGTAGGTTATTTTTCTTTAAGTACTCCACCCATCAACATCTTTGAAAATATTTCATTAACCTCATCCCGACGTATTATATTTGTACATTTCCTGAAATAAAATTAATGTCTTTTAATGCAGTGAAAATCTTTACATTATATTCATTATTTATTTTCTAGTTTATTGTTTATGTCCAAATATAACGATACTATCTAAATGTTTCAGAAAATGGACTTTCTTTTCTATATGTTAATTTTATTTGTAAGAAATTTGTGTGTAAATTTCTAAGAATAAGAATTATGCGGCATAGTTACGTAGCCAGCAAACAAGTAGAATCTCCATGTATTTACAATAAAAAATACATTAGAAATCTTACTAAAATGTGTTAGTAGCTGTGCTATACATTACTAAGGGCAGGTTGTACTTTGGACTATCCTCGTTCCGTAATGACGATGTCGGAATCTAAATATGAGTATGACCCGGAGTAATAATATATTTCGGACGCTGATTACGCTGATAGGGGAAGAGGATCCGCTAATGGTCACATATGCAGCTCTATAAAATATCCTTCGCGACACCGGGATCTGATACGCTACCAATGGAACCAGGGATATTATAACGTTTAGAAATATCTCTGTATGCATATTCTAGTATATTAACACATATAGCATTTGTGCAAGGCCTAGTGGGCAATATCGTTATTAACCGGGCTATGTAAATGTGGTCCGAGCGGGCTACAGCCGCATAGTTTAACCCCGAGGGTATTAAGATATCATACCCAGAGGAAGAAATATAAAACGATCTGGGCTGTGTTCTTGGGGGTTTAGTCTTGAGGGAGTGGAAGAGTCGATTATCCTGGTTCAGGTCTAGTCAGGTCTTTGTAACGTTTAGCTGCAACTGATTAAACTGTAGTGGGATTAATTAACAAACCAACTGTTTCCGTGTATGATCTGAAGCTACAAAGTTGTTCGTTATTAAACCAAATTCAATGGTATTTTTCATTTAATCTTATAAGATCGATATAAGGTATATGATGCGTTTGTATGAATCTTTTTTCGACTTAATGTACGTTAATAAAAGCCTTCAGAAGACATTTTTTATTGCTATAAACAAAAAAGTACTTCAGTTAGTTCAAAATAAACTAGGATCAAAAAAGAATTAATATTAAGTTCTAAGTTCTTAGTATTAAGACTTAATAAAATAGGGAATAGACGTGAGATCATTCGTAAATAACCGGTAATACTCAAACTTATCTCATAATAATTTAGGTTTAAACTTTTTGTGGTTCTAATCTTTAATAACCATTAAATAAATACTTAATTTCTATACACATGTGTGTATAGAAATTAAGTATTTAAATGTGTACCTGTAAGAATAGGTAAGATTAAAAGTAGAAGTTTCAGTGATTTGGTGTAATCGGGGACTCTTATTTAAACATATAACTCTTCTTGTAATTTTTGAATATTTTTTAATCGATGTATTTTTTGAGAATCTAGATAAAGGTTTACTAGGGTAAACATTATATTCTTTTTTCCATACATATGCAATAAAAAGAAACAACTGTTATTAATGTTTAACAGATTATAAAAATCAAAGAAGTTAGTCCAAAAACAAAAAATCGAATTAATTAAAATATACCAAGAGTTCAGAGATGTCCATAATGTAACGCTGGATAAAAGCTCATTAGATCAGAAATATCTCCATAAAAAAGAAATATCGAGAATCTCCATGGCTTGGAAATGGATAGGAGCTCATCTCCAGAGGCTGCACCACGGGGGGGGGGGGGAGAGCATTATCCTGATCCGTATCCTACAACTATCGTGAAATTTCCTATTAAACGCCGGATAGCGATGGAGGTAGATGGAGGGAGATGGCCAAGATGGAGCATCCATAAGACAATGGGAGATGAACTGTTCCCACGAAACTTATCTCAGATATAAAGTGATAAATCAGATTACACGCTCGTCTCTCGCTATAACGGCCTTCCATTGCGCCGGTGCGCTACAATCCTCTCGAGATTAAAATTTGAGTGCTAATAATAGGTGAAGACTTTAATTACCGAGGCTGGCCGGGGGGATTAGGTATGGTTCCGCGTAACCTACAAATAGAGTTCGGCTTATATTAGTTTTATAGCGGAGATGAGAACCACCCGCCGTGCAGTGTATTAAATCCAACAGAATATTTCTTGACTTCCTAATGAAGCAAAAGCGGTCAAAAATCTTTCACCATATGTTAAAAAAATGTATCAATTAAGTAGTGTCCTGATTTCGAAAACCTGATAGAAAAATGTATTAATTGTACTGTTATTGACATGCGTGTCGCTATCCATGAGGAATCCTAGATATTCTGAAACACTGAATGTTTTTTGACCGTATTAAGATCTGTAGCTGTTAATGTAGTCTTAAATAAATCCAAACATTTTTATTTTAATATGAATCGCTCGCAATTATTATCTCTTTCCGATCGTTAGCTCTGTCTTTCGTTTATTTTGGGAATGATCTGTGACCCTTTTTTGTTATGTTCTTGTAGTTTTAAAGAATTAAAAAAAAGAATTAATAGTTAAAAAACGTAATTTATTTGCCTTTAAATAAATTTTAACTTTTATATACTTTTTTGCGAATTTGTCCTCATTCATGTAACATGGATGCATGTTACAATGCGTCGGAAATGTATCTTAGCCAAATGACGAAGTTGATCGCTGCGATAAGTTTACGAATTACTTTTTCTAAAAGTTACTTAATAGATGTTTATCTCTTACCAAATAAATCTTTCTTAAAGATTGATAACATATCAACATAACCTGTTGAATTCAGTTGGCATTCCAAATAAGAGCATAACCATCAACTTCAAGTTGAATTTCAGATCTTTCCGATTGACTACTATCTGAACCAAGTAGTTACTCCCTTCTTAGAAATAAACATTTGTTCCTCTACCTTGCTCACATAATAATTCTGTAATGGTTTAAAATTGTTTTTTATTAATGTGCTACTCAACAGCGCTAATGTAAAGGGCTTGGTAGCAGTTAAAGGTTATGGTGAACATGACCACAAAGCCCGATTAAAGAACTACTTATTCATAGCCAGATTTATCAGATCATATCCGTACCGTTTATGGGAGAATTTTTAGACTCAGATATAGTGTTGTACACCTACCGAAGATGACAAGAACCGAAGATGGTAGAACAATGACACCTCCGCGATACCGTTAGCCTCACGAATTATTAGATTGACAGAGTGTAGAACGATATATCTGCAGGCAACTAGCACCAGGTTACGACGCATCAGAAATTATAAAGTAAAATTGACGCCTTAGCTCTTGATTTATCTGTCCCGCGTATTTGGTTGTCCGTTTAATTGTCTTTCCTCCATTCGATAAATCATTGCACACTCAATTAGTTATTTGAATAAAGATATTTTTAACAATGGCAACGGATCGGGCCGAAGTTGACGAAAATGGCGTTTTGACGCTCCCCTTTGTCCCTCACCTGCCAGCTTATAATTTATGTAAATAATTATAATTAATAATTATAATTATATTAAGTTATAAAAAAAATTGTAATCCGTATCAAAGTTCAATAAGCTTTCAAATCAATAAGGACCAAGACAGGTAGCTTTAGCAAAGTTTGTTATTACAAAAGTAGTTAATTTGTCGACTCTTTGGTATCTAGATGGTGGTTCATCATCACACTAGTTCGCAAGAGACCAAACTGGAGGCCAAAAAATTGATGGAATGATGTTTACAAAAGCAATGTAAAGCGAGATGTAGCAAACTAAATAGCAATAAACCATGAAAGGAAATGGTGAGAAGCTAAAGGCAACTGAAAGAGTAAGCAAAGAAAAAAACCCTCAGAACATACTGATCAATCCAGACACTAGATTTATATATGAACTTTATGCTAAATGTAAATACAACAACAATAACAAAAACAAAAATATTGTAGGTACATATTTCTACACATACTCATACCTACATATGTTCGAAAGATTAGTTTAATTCCTTTGTATCCGAACGAAATCAGGGATCTTCCTTCCTACATCTGACGCATTATTGCTGCTATTTTACCATTAGAAGTATTGCTTATTACCAGCATTTAGTTGACTGGGTGAAAGTCATTTGCATATCAACCGAGGAAAAGTAACAAAAAAAAAGTGGGCCCTTTTTATAGTGTTTTTATTTTAAATTTCATGGTTACAAATGAACATTTTATCCGGTGTAACACTATTTTTTTGGCTATCAGATACTGATACTGATCACTGTTTATAGTAAAGTATCTGTAAATAAATATTGGAGCAATGAATAAATAATAAATACATCTTTTTTTTTTTTTGTGAATATACAATTTAGACTTGTGTCCATATTCTTTCAATACATGTAATCATTCGAAATGTCACACTTAGTCATTAAAAATAACCGCTGACGGTCGTCTTCTGAATTAAACCTATTGTTTGTCCATAGGCCCCCAAACATTCTACTTTAAATTACTGTTCTTTTTTTCCGGTTTCTTAGATTTTTTTCAAGTAAATGTAACATTAGACTTAATTTTAATATTAATCTTATATTCTTTATATTAATTTCTAGAGCACTCTTTTTATTCATAGTTCGATTTCTATGGTTCTTTATTGATATTTCTAAGAAGAAGAAACTTTTTTTTGAAGATGAAATTAGCAGACAATGCGTAAACTTGATCATACTTCATTAATATTTTACTATTTGTGAATTTTTTACTTTTAAGAACCCTGATTAATTGTTTTTTTTTTTAATTTTATCTATGACCAACGGAAAATATTTTTCATTACTTTTTCATTAAAAAAAAAATAATAAAGATTTAATAGAGTAGATTTTAATTACGATTAGACCCAATGATTTTTGCAATGGACATAGATAAAATTAAAAAACAAAACAATTAAAAAGGGTTATTTAAAGTGAAAAATTCACTAGTAGTAAAATTTTAATGAAGTATGATCAAGTTTACGAATTGTAAAATGAGCACGAAAATGGCCATTTTCAAAATTTGTAGCTACCAAAGTACTCAAATATACTGGTTAAAATTTCATACAGTTGGTTTATGTTGCATGTAAGCAGAAGATGTAAAAAAAATGAGATTTTTATCAACTAGCCCACCAGAGATATTAGAGCCTAAAGTTAACAGACATTAAAAAATGTGAAGTTTAAAAAATTCATGAAAAAAAAAAAGTAAAGAATATATGGGTTAAGAGTACTTTTAATGAAAGCTACTTAGTTAGTTTTATTATCATGCCAAACATCAGCTTTGGCGTACATGCCCTTATAACCAAAACTTACCCTCAATAACGGTTTTGAGAATTTAAAGCAGTTGTTTTCAATAGCACTTTTCAAGTATTGGATTTCAAAATATTCAAATAATAAAGAGAACAGGCTTTAAGGAAAACAAACGTGTTTGAATTATTAGTCTATGACTTACCAGTTTTGAGAAAATGAGTTATTCTCCATTGTTAAATAAGTACAAAAATGACCATTTTAAAAAATTCGTAGCCACCAATGTACTCAAATATACAGGTTGAAATTTGTTACAGTAGATTTATGTTGCATGTAAGCAGAACATGTAAAAAAATGAGATTTTTATAAACTAGCCCACCAGAGATATTAGAGCCTAAAGTTAACAAAAAATTAAAAAATTTTAACTTTAAATATTCATAAAAAAATTAGGTAAATAATATACAGGTTACGAGTACTTTTAATGAAAGCTACTTAGTTAGTTTTGTTATCATGCCAAAGATCAGCTTTGGCGTACATGCCCTTATAACCAAAACTTACCCTCAATAACGGTGTTTTGAGAATTTAAAGCAGTTGTTTTCAATAGCAATTTTCAAGTATTGGACTGCAAAATATTCAAATAATAAAGAGAATACGAAATATAGAACAGACTTTAAGGAAAACAATTGTGTTTGAATTATTAGTCTACGACTTACCAGTCTTGAGAAAATGAGTTTTCTGTGAGAGCTTAAAAACTCGAAAATCGGCCTGAAAGGTGAAACCAAAATGGCTGCGATTTTGAAACGGTTGATCCCAAATTTTTTAAAAAAATTGATTTGAACTACTGATTCCATACGTAATTGGTGGTAAAATTATAATTTTTTTCTAAAATGATCGAGCAACGACTTTGGACCACTTGATATGGAATGACCCTTAGGTAAAATAATTATTTTCATTAATTTAATTTACAAACATGCGAGACCTGGCTGTATGGGTAAAACCAATGCCATCAAATTTGGAAAATTAAAAAAAAAAAAAAAAAATTATTTGTTGCATGTAAGCATAACATGTAAAAAAATGAGACTTTTATAAACTAGCCCACCAGAGATATTGGAGCCTAAAGTTAACAGACATTAAAAAATGTGAAATTTAAAAATTCATAAAAAAATTAGGTAAATAATATACGGGTTACGAGTACTTTTAATGAAAGCTACTTAGTTAGTTTTATTATCATGCCAAAGATCAGCTTTGGCGTACATGCCCTTATAACCAAAACTTACCCTTAAAAACTTAACTTAAAAACTCCAAAATCGGCCTTAAAGGTGAAACAAAAATGGCTGCCATTTTGAAACGGTTGATCCTAAAAATTAAAAAAAAAATGATATGAACTAATGATTCCATACGCAATTGGTGGTAAAATTATATTTTTTTTCCAGAATGATCGAGCAACGACTTTGGACCACCTGATATGGAATGACCCCTAATCTTAGTATATAATAATACGATTGCAGAAGTCCTTTAAGATTTTTTTCTTCAATAAATTCTATTTAACTGTTTACTCCTGTAATTCGGTTATACTGTATTGAGATCTTATGTGTTATTCTACTCAGTTTATCTATTCCACATATTTAAATATGGATTTTAAATATTTATGAATGGAAAGAATTTTACTATGTTCAGTTAACTTTTTTTTATTTATTTATAACTTCAATAAGCCATCATATTATCTGATAATATGTCATATTATCTTTTACAGCTAGCTCTTTGAATATTACCTCTCTTCGTTTCGAGTGCCCCAGGAATACCATTATAATATGTTCAAGAGTCTCGTTATCCCTACATTTCGCGCAATGATTATTATCTGATAAGCCTATTTTGTGTAAATAATTATTGCGAATTCCATGACTTGTTCTGAGTCTAATGTGTGTTTTTATGGTGTCTTTGCCGATGTTTGCTTGTGAGAACCACAACGGAAGTGGACTTCCTTTGGTTTATCTCAGAATGGTAAGTATAAGTAACGTTATTCGAAACAATCAACGTGATGATCGGCAGTGGCAGACGAAGAGTATAACGGAGATCCTTAAGCTGCCGAAACAGGAAGGTACAATACGAATGACAGAGGAGGATGGCAGCGATCCTATCTGCATAGCGTCCAGTCAGGTCCTCCTTATCCTGTCCTCGAGAAGGCCTTTATGAATGGTCCTGTCCACGATAAGGATATGGAAGTCGTCGCTTCATTCACCTGCCCCGCCTGCTTCGCTCTCCGGTATGTCGCTCCCAGTTCGTTGAACTTTAAGTATTTCGACATTTGCTGCTTCAACATGATGCGATATTCTGTTCAATATGTTTATTACACATTATGAAATCGTACTATTTGAAAAAATAAGTAAAGTATACTTATATACCTAAAACTTAAAATAAGAAACTACCTTTCAGAGCATGGAAAAAATTATATGCAAAAAAATTAGTAAGAAACGGATGGTTGGAAAAAAGAGTGATTTATTCCTGATTTTGTTCCCAGAGTCAAGGTGTGGGATTGCTAAAAATATGAATCTTCGACACCTGCCCTTCAGTACACTTTCACCAATAACAAAGGATATTTTTGATATTTTTAGTTTTGTGTTTACATTTCAAGTATTTTTACGTTAAGTATGTATATCAGAAAATTTTTGACTCAGACTTCATCGGAAGTCCTTTGACAAAGAACATCGGTGAAATATTTAATCGATTATTATTATTTAACTATGTAATTAGCTCTAAGTACGGCGAATCTAATGATTTTTTTTTTTTTTTTTTGTCATTTAAAAGATCTTGTAGCGTTGAACACTATGTGACATTATGGTGGTTTTACAAATATTTATCTTGCTTAGAAATCCTTTAATAACTATCAACATTTTGGGGCTCTGCACTTACTTTATTTTTAAAAAACATAATAGTTGTATGTTTATTATTTTAACACTTACAAAGAATCTTATTTCATTGAGCATTCCGGTTGACTTTGTTATATTTTCCTGATTTGTTCTCTTGAATTTATTTTACCTTCCTTTAAAATCTACTTTACTTTGCTACATTTTAGTGAAATAATATATATAAGAGGAAGGATTGTATGCACATTTGTCTGTTTTGTGCATCATTTTGATGTGTTCGAAAAATTAATTTACAAAAGGCTTGTTAATATACTGACTGACCAAAATATAATACCTGACCATCAATTCGGTTTTTTTACTTCACACTCAACAATACAACAATTACACCGAGTTACAAACCACATTGCTGGAGCACTATAAGTGAAACAATACGCTACTGGTGTATATCTGGATGTCGCCCATGCATTTGACAAAGTCGGGCACCAGGGACTTCCCTTCACACTTAAGACCATTCTACCTCATACATACTACCTTTTGATAGAATCCTACCTCTCAAAAAGGGTTTTCTCTGTCCGAAAGGGCTCAGAGATTTCTTCAGTCCGACCAATCTTAGCAGGAGTTCTCCAGGGGTCAATACCTGCTCCCTTACTATACATTATCTACACACATGACATTCCTAAAAACCCCGAAACATTAACTGAAACGTACACAGACGATACAACAATTTTAACAAAACTCCATGACCCTAGACTGATTTCATTAAACTTACAAAACCACTTAATACATTTGAAAAAATATTGCTCTCTTTGGAAAATGAAATTAAACCATGAAAAATCTGAACACATAACATTCACACTCCGACGAGATACATGCCCTCCTGTATATATCGGTGAACACCAAATTCCTCAAACATACAAAGAACGCTACGTTGGACGTATATTTGACAGAAGGATTGACAAACGACTGAAAATACTGTACTCACTATTTTCCAAATCATCAAAATTGAAAATCAGACAGAAACTCATTACACACACATACTTAATGAAAACCATTTGGACATACGCCTTGGATCAGCAAAAAAGACACACCTACAAAAACTACAAACCCTCCAATTCAAAATTTTACGACTAGTAGTGGACGCGCCTTTGAACGTTAGTAACAAAACACTACATACCGACTTACAACTACCAACTATCGACGAACAAATAAGGAGTCTCTATTCTGGCTTCCATATCAAATTACACGGACATAACAATAGACTTATTTATGACATGACCACGACTGAGATGCCTTTTATGAGGCGACTGAAAAGGAGTTGGGTGAGAGACCTCCTCTCCTGAAACAAGTCCGGGATGATGTGCTGCTGGGCACTATCTTCCCTCATGCCTAAAATGCCAAAATCAAAGCAGTTTATCTCACATTTGCTGATTGTCGCTTAGCTGCGACAGGTGCGAATTGAAATATAAAGAAAAAAGAAAAAAAAAGATTAGAATTTTTTTTTTACTGATTTCCGACATGCTGAGTTCCAAAGTTTGTGGAGAGTTTATATATTTATTTATATATATGTTTTAATTAATAAATATTTAGTTTAATCGACAATACATTTATCCAATATCATGTCCCTAACAGGCCCCAACAAGGAATTCACGATGTTTGAAACTGACTAGCCCTTTATAACTGCCATTAGCTCACCTCGGTTTTTTCGTTAGATACCGCTGGTGATTCAGATAAGGCGTAGCGGCCATTCATTTTTATCTAAAAAATCTGGTGCGTGCGCGCAACACACAACTTTCACTTACCAACTTACTTAGATTAGAAATAGACGTGTTTTGCTAATTATCATTTCCCAAAGTCACACATTTTTCTACATTCATATCTTATTTTTGTTAATCGTTAAAGCCGTTTTTGAGTAAATAAAAAAACCCGTGAAAATGATACAAAATTTTTTAAGTAAAGTCCCCCCTCCCGTAGATCAATTTTGATGAAATTTTTACAGTCATATCTCGGGCATATAAATACATCAAATACCAAGTTTGATCAAAATCGTTAAAACGGTTTTTGAGTAAATAAAAAAAACATGTGAAAATGGTACAAAATTTATTAAGTAAAGTCCCCCCTCCCGTAGATCAATTTTGATGAAATTTTTACAGTCACATCTCGGGCATATAAATACATCAAATACCAAGTTTGATCAAAATCGTTAAAACCGTTTTTGAGTAAATAAAAAAAACACGTGAAAATGATACAATATTTATTAAGTAAAGTCCCCCCTCCGGTTAATCAATTTTGATGAAATTTTTACAGTCATATTTCGGGCATATAAATCGATCAAATACTCAGTTTAATCAAAATCGTTAAAACCGTTTTTGAAAAAATCGAAAAAAAACGTAAAAAGTTATTAAATAAAGTACCCCCTCCCTTTGAGCAATTTTGATGAAATTTTTGCTGTCACATCGCGGGCATATACCTACACTAAATACCCAATTTCAGGTTCCCACGGTTTATAGTTTTTGAGCTAGTCTGTTCACATACACACACACACACACACAGACACACACACAGACCATTTCGCGGGACTTGGTTATTTCGACTCAGGGGGTCCCAAAACGTGTATTTCCGTTGAAAACCGGAAGTCGAAAATTTTCACGATCGCAATACTTCCACTTACTATATATTTCATATATAGGTAAGTGAAAGTAAAAAACGACTATCAGAAAATTATATCTAATAAAAGATCTGCTACTTATCTAATGATAATCGTTGGAACGATCTTCCCGATGTTGGTTCTCTATTTGTTGGATATAGCTCCTTCTCTCAAACCTTCTTATCCACCTCTCTTTCCTAGCACTAATATAGACAAGCGTCTTCTCAAATTTAAATGGGCCAGGCCAAGTACTTTTCGTTTAATCGACCTGTTGGCAAACATCGAAGAAATAGTAAAAACATAGGTATATTTATTTGTTATTTGCATTAGGTGTAGTACGAGCCCTCGTGATGGGAAACATGCTAAAATTTAATAGGTAAAGTATATAATAGATCAAAAATGGAAGTTGTAAACATGGCTTGATAAGATAATCTGAAAAGATGTAGGTGATCCAAGAGGCCATAGAACAGAAGCACTAATTGCTGAGAGTCGTCCACTAAGCGTCCTTACATCGCCCCGATACTCGGCGGTAATTTAGAGAATGCTCTCGACTGAATTATTCAATAGGACAGGAGCTGAGGACTGTTTATGTGTGTCCAACATTACGCTACTACTTTTATCTGAGATCTCCCGCCCACTTCTCGGCTCTAATGTCATCGCTTAGCCTCTTTTTCTCATGTCCTATGCTAATGAGTGCAGCGCTGTTCCTAGGTGTCAAATGAGTTTCTATTTTCTCTCCTATAGGTTTAGCAATCCTAATACATTGTGTTTATTAGCGAAGAATTGAATAAATGTTAATTTATAAAACGAAGTTACTAAAAAAAAAAAAAAAATGCAGGATATTGAAGGATTCCGGTTTTATTTGGAAATTAATAGTGGGTTATCTTCGATGGACAGAATATAAATTTAGTCAGAATATGTAATAACTGGTATTTCTGAATAACGACCTGATTCGTAACAAAATTCTTAATGAAAGATCTTATGATAGCTATAATAAGTTGAAAGACCTAAATATTCATACTAAATCCGTCTCATTATCACATTGCATCATACCTCGTATTTGAATTGTTGTAAACATATTACGGATGAAATTACTTAGTTTATTATCTCATTGTCAGATTGATTGAAGATTTATATATATATATATATATATATATATATATATATAATTTTACTCAATCCTGTTGGCCATTAGAGAAAATGAGCGAATGTGATCATATAAAATATATAAGTATGTAGGCATTGCAGGCACGAGAATGGAAAGTGCCCAACAGCACCTCTTTCCGAACTTGACACTAATTCAAGAGAGGGTCTCTCATCCATCTTCTTTTTAGGCTTCTTTTAACGGACATGTCAGCCTTTTACAAAAGTTTGTAATTTTAGATGTGTCTTTTTAACTGAGCCGAAAATCTGTGTGGCGTATGTCCAAGTGGGTTTAAGGAAGTAGTTGTATGTATTCAGTTTCTGTCTATGTTTAAATTTAGAAGATTTGGAAAGAAACAACACTATATAAAAGGTTAGTTTCGTTAAAGTAAAATTAAATCTTAATTATTTTAAGGTACTCAATATTAACAAAACCTTCAATAAGGTAATAATTTACGAGAAACGAAAGGTAATTATTTTAACATAGTAAATATTATCAAAACCAAGAAACAAACAGCTTTCTCTACTTTCTCTACTCATGTATATGGATCAGAAGAAACCTTTTTTTTTCAACCAAGTTGAGAATTCTCTCAGTTCCCTAAAATATGGAATTGTGGATGATTTTTATCTCATTTTAATCATACAAGAATTTATTTTGTATTCCTTCCATTAAAAAAGACAACTTGACATTAGAAGGTGTTTGATATTAGTACCGGCTGTGTATTGGGAAATTGTAATTTAAAAAACTTTATTGGTGTTTCATAAAACTAGCATTAACATAGAATTTTTTTGAGGTAAAAAATTCATTGAGTTGATTAAATTTTCTTTATTACAGATATCAAGTACATTAAAAAGTCCCTCTCTATTGTTCCATTAATTCTAACGATTGTATTTTTGTAAAATATTTATGAATTATTGTTAATATGCATTTTTTTTATTATCATTTTTTTTTTTTTTATATTACCATTGAAATGTTATTTATTTGAACAGGAATAAATATGTTAGACTGCTATACTTGACATAATGGTGGACTGCTCACAGCTCCTGTTATATGAACCCGCTGTACAGCTCTGTTAAGCGGGTCTATCTATCATTGATAATGGCAGGCGCTCTTCATGTAGTGAATGCATGAAGTACTTAACACATGGAGAATCATGTAATTTTGAACCTCACCCTAACCTTATTCTTTCCTCGAAGATATGTTCAGTATAAATATTTTTTTTTTAACATATTTTCAAAGATAGTTTTGCTTATTCATACTAGTAATATTTCATCTTCCTCATCTCGAAGGTTTTCCAATTTTATTGCAACAGAGTAAGACTACATGAACTCTTGAATGGGATTCTTTTGTAACTATCAGCAAAGTTCAAGAAAAAAATCATGATTGATTTTAGCTACCTTTGAATTTTATTAGAATTTGAATATTATATAATTATAATTATAATCATTTGTCAAATGAGATAACAATTTAGTCTATATATTCGAAACCCCTAATTTCCATTAGGATAAGATTACTAAGTATAAGACCACAGCGAATCAACAACGAACAACAGACTACAATACTTTGAAAACGAGAGAGTTTCGAAAAATTTCAAAGAACTAATATGCAAAAAATAGAGACACAAAAAGTACATTGAAAAATAATACCAAAAATTGGAGTACATTTCACTGCAGAAATAATTTTTTAAATAATCTCGAGATTCGTCAAAACCAATTTTTATGTTGTTAAAAATGTCAAAATACCATATCAAATACCAAAATGTAGGCGAAAGTCATCTTTAGTTGCAGTTTTAAGTATCAGATTTTAGGGCAACATTCAACCCCAAACTCATTTACACTGAAGTCTACTATGAAAGGGGTTACCGTATACCCCAGCACAGCAGAGGTTTACCGTAAGCTGGTTACGAGTCTACGCAATGGTGGAGCTGATTTTCATACGTATCAGCTCCCAGAGGATAAAAATAGAAGAGTCGTGGTGAAAAATTTGCATCACACAACGCCGTTAAATGAAATCATTAGCGATATGCAAAAATACGGATATGAAGTCGTAAACATCACAAATGCTATTTCCCGATTCAAAACCCCTTTACCGATGTTTTTTATCGATATCTCTAAGTCGACTTACAATGAAAAAATATTCGACATACAAACAATTTTCTACACTAGAGTTACGGTAGAAGAGCCAAGAAGAAAACGAATGATACCTCAATGCATCAGGTGTCAACAATACGGCCACACCAAGTCGTATTGCAACCACGCACCTCGGTGTGTGAGATGCGGCCAAGGCCACGAAAGTTCATCGTGCACTAAAACGAGAGATACAGAGGCGACCTGTGCAAATTGTAGGGGAAACCATCCAGCAAATTATCGTGGGTGCCTAGTTCTGAAGAAGTTGAGGGCTCAGAAAACTAAAAGAAATAATCATTCACAACAATCTTCTCCTCCAGTTCCAGGTCTAGAAGAATTTCCTGTTCTTCAGCCTCCGAAGACGCATCGTCAACCACAGAAGAATACTGCACCGTTGCCGACTCAGCAGCAGCAGAGAGCACCCTCAACGCAGCCGATGGGATCGCACAGTCAGACTCCAACTCAAAATAAACCGACATATTCAGGTATGAGGCGGGATGTCAGTCAGCAGCCACCTTCAGCTGACAATTACGGCCCCCAACACTTGCATCAGTTAATCAATGGTCTTAACTCTCTCATCCAACCCCTTTTTAGCATCCTCCAACAGCTCGCACAGGTGACCCAAGCCATGTTTCCCCCAAATGGCCCCTAATCAGCTGACTGCTGGCTCTTTGTCCATCCTTCTATGGAATGCAAACGGACTAACGCAACACAAAACTGAACTAGACCTATATCTTCATGAAAAACGAATTGACGTAGCATTGATTACGGAAACGCACCTTACCACACGATCTAAATTTTGTATTCCTGGCTACTTGACCTATAGGACAGACCACCCAGACAACACAGCACATGGAGGTACAGCCATTCTTATCAGAACAACACTATCACATAACCATATACACTTACCAAGTACTCCTGACATACAGTCCACAGGCATTACACTTTACATGAAAAAACACACGATAACACTGGCCTCGGTGTACTGCCCGCCAAGATACGTGCTGACATCTTCGATGTTTTGCGATTTTTTCCGTACCTTAGGGCGCTGTTTTATAGCAGGAGGGGATTTCAACGCGAAGCACCAATATTGGGGCTCACGTTTGTGCACTCCAAGAGGAAGGAATTTGAGGGCTGCCATCCACGAGCTTTCATTAGACACAATAAATCCTGACACACCGACTTACTGGCCTGTATCGAGGCGAAAATCACCGGACCTTTTGGACTTTTTTATTACTAAAGGACTGCGGACTATACCTCACACCATAAATACTACCTCTGATCTTTGCTCTGATCATTCCGAGGTGCATTTAATTATGCTTGAGGAGGCAATAAACAAACCAAGAAAGCCAACGCTGATAGATGGACCAATTGACTGGGATGCCTTTAGGGAGTTTTTAGAGTCTTCGCTTTCGATCCCAGTCTCAATCAAAACTGAAAATGAACTGGAAGAGGCTGTCGAACTATTTACAGAAAGTGTTCAAAAAGCGGCATGGTATTCAACAATACCCAAGGTCAACTCAGCAAGAACAAATAACTTGCCACAATATCCTCAATATATAAGAGATTTGATCAGAGCAAAGAGAAGAGCGCGTAAAATATGGCAGACTGACAGACGCCCCTCAGACAGACAGACATTCAACAGACTAAATAATCAACTCAAAAGGGAAATACAAAAATTTAACAGAACAAACTATGACGCTTATATAACTGGCCTCTCGACAGACGATGGAAGCTTGTGGAAGCATACCAAGAAGTTGCTAAAACATCGAGAGTTGTCAGCACCCCTTCGAAGAGAAGATGGCTCCTGGGCCGTGTCGGATGAGGAAAAATCTGAACTCTTCGCTAACCATCTTTCTTCTGTTTTCATCCCATTTTCTGACTTAACAAACACAGAACATGAGACCCTAGTACTCAACTCATTAGATATTCCACTTCAAATGACACTTCCACCACCTTCATTCACTCCTGCCCAGGTTGCACAACAAATCCAACATTTACCCAAAAGAAAAGCCCCTGGTTATGACTTAATAACTGCCGAGGTGCTCCAAAAAATGCCCAGAAAAGCTCTGGTATTTCTGACAACAATTTACAACTGCATACTAAGGACATCAAAATTCCCACTACAATGGAAATATTCCATGATTCAAATGATACACAAACCAAATAAAGACATCTACTATCCATCTTCGTACAGACCTATCAGCCTTCTTCCGATATGTTCAAAAATATTTGAAAAATTAATATACAAAAGAATAGTTGACATATTGACTGACAAACATATAATACCCGACCATCAATTTGGATTTCGCAAGTCACATTCAACGACCCACCAACTACACCGAGTTACTGACTTCATTGCTGGAGCATTAGAACAAAAACAATATGCAACTGGTGTATTTTTGGATGTAGCTCAGGCGTTCGACAAAGTTTGGCACCAGGGTCTTCTCTTTAAACTCAAGAACATACTACCGTACACCTACTATCTCATTCTTCGATCCTTCCTTTATGACAGATTTTTCTCCGTTCGGCAGGGGTCAGAAATTTCTTCAATTCGCCCAGTCTTAGCGGGGGTACCACAAGGTTCAATACTGGCCCCCCTACTCTACATTGTATACACCCATGACATACCAGAAGGTAATGAGACATTGACCGCTACTTACGCAGACGATACAGCAATACTAACAAAACATCAAGACCCGTCACATGCTTCACTAAACTTACAAAACCACTTACAGAAATTAAACGATTGGTGCAAATTGTGGAAAATTAGACTTAATCACGACAAATCACAACATATAACTTTTACTCTTCGGAAAAATACTTGCCCACCAATTTATATCGAAAATGTCCAAATTCCCCAAACAGACACAATACAATACCTCGGACTAACCCTCGATAGAAGGATGACATGGGGCCCGCACGTTAAAATGAAAAGGGAAACTCTAAACAAACGACTAAAGCTACTTTTCCCACTTTTTTCTAAATCCTCAAAATTAAGACTGAGACAAAAACTAAATACGTACACATACTTACTTAAACCCATATGGATATACTGTTCACAGATTTACGGGATTGCTAAAAAAATACATTTACAAAAACTTCAGACCTTTCAGTCAAAATTATTACGACTCATTTCAAAAGCACCTTGGTACGTGACTAATCAAACCTTACATACTGACTTCCACATGCCAACAGTCGACCAGCACATCAAAATTCTTTATAAACGTTTCCACACTAACCTACACGGACATATAAACCTACTGATAAGAGATATGGCCACAGATGAAATGCCCGTGAATGTGAGGAGGAGATTAAAAAGGCGTTGGATGAGAGATCTCCTTCTTTAACGGACATGAATAACTGAATCAAGCCAGGGAAGAGGTACTGTTGGGTGCCATCCTTCCCCATGCCTGACATGTCATCATCTGCAACTGTATACGGCCATCGAATCTGCTGATTGTCTATCTAATGCTGACAGGCGCGGATATACGAATGAAGTGAAAAAAAAAAAAAAAAAAAAGGGCCATTAAAAAGAATAGTGAGCAAAGTGAACAATGTAATAAATAAAAATAAACAGGTAGACATAATTTTTTTTTTAAATGTTCGGTTCATCTTACAATGGGCCAGTACCATATTGCCATATAATCCCGTTTAGATTGAGGAGAAAATTTAGAAAGTCAAAACAATAATAAATTGAAGTAGTTATTGATAGAAGCGATTCTAATAAGAAGAGTTTCTTAGACATAACATAATTACCAAAATTAATTCGAAGGTATTTTTATACATCCCCGTCAGTTACTTCCAGGTATAAGAGTGAATTAAATTATACAAAATCTACTGAATTATTGATTTTTCTATTTTAACGTCTACAAATTAGCAAATCCGAAAAATTACTTTAATAAGATTCCATTCGTTGTTTGGGATGATTTATACATACATGTGTATCTATACATATATTTTCATAGATAGCCTGGAACATTGTTTAAAAAACCGATTATGGGCCATTATATCGTTAACTGGGGATAATATATTCTAGGTTGTGTGTGTATTTCTATTTATTCTTTTCTCTAATCTCAGGAACTTTCAGCAAATAGTGATTTTCGTTAGTCAAAACGTTACGCCTGCTAAAGGATGAAGCATGCTACATAGCAAATAAAGTAGTTAGGTACTGTTTTTCACCAAAGCTAATAATTCTGAATCCGTTGTTTCTTCTCCTGAAAAGAATAAACATTTAGAAAGTAGAACCTAACTCTTAACGTCTCTAATCACTATTAACAAGCCAATAAAAGTGAATAATAACTAGTTGTTAAAATATTTTATTATCAGAGAACGGGATTTTTCTATTCCAATTCAACCCGCTTAGATTTCATCCTGAGATTCCACTGATTTTATTGTACAATATTTATGATTATTATCATGAGATGAATCTCCTGGGTCTTAATTCTCGTTCATTAATGGCCCTTAAATTTAATAATGATTAGTAATACTCAGTGAGGGATAATAACAGCTGTAATTAATTTACAAATTACCTTTGCTCATCGACTTCACGCATTTTGAACAGTCACTGACCATCTGGTTATTGTCAAAAGAAGAAAACAATTATTTTCCTATCAAATTGAGGACTTTTCATTGTCATTATAGCTCAGGAAAAAAATGGAATTATTCAAAATGTAAAAAACAATTATCCCAACCTTAATTTGTAAATACTTCCATTCATTAAATTTGTAAATAAAGTTTTATGTTGAATCCCAATCAATAGTTGAATAGTTCTCAATAAATGTCAGGCATACTTATGAATTTTTCCCATTACTACCCCGGAAACTGTTTTGGTGCAAAAAAATAAAAATAAATAAATAGCATCTTAAGAAGGAATATCCGATGGCATGTAATCATATCAATGGTAATGGCACCTACACCTATACCACATTTTTAAAAGAATTTGGCATCTAGATATTTTATTAAATGTATTATCTGTTTTTTCTGACGTATGTACCTTGAATAAGTTTGGGAAAAGTCATGGAATAGCTTACTAAGTTAAAGTTTTTTTATCGAACTCCATTATTATATATCTCCTTTTTTTTTCAATCAATTATGCAAAAAATAAAATTAACCATTTCAAAATTATTATTACTTTTTTTGTTTTGTCTATTCATTAGATGTTTCGTTGTTGTTTTCCTTAATACTCTATAGATAGAATGAGGATGCCTATACTTGCCAACTTGGCTGACTTTTATTCTCTATTGTTTTAAGAATAACTTTCTTTAAGGATGATGCGCATGAATATGTTGTAAACTAATAAATAAAATGTAATACCAAATGTTAGGAACTTTGAGCAAGAACTAGAAGAAGAGGTATAGATAGCTTCATAGAATTATAAAGATAAAAGAAAATTTTTGTTGGTACCTCATACAATATGTTTTGGAGTTAAATATCTATAAAATTCCTGTTTTTTCATTTCATAGTTAATCGTCCCGAATCATACAGACCATCCACCATCAAGTGCTCCAACACGTATGTTGCTCTTGATAATAGCATTGACAAATATTGATGACATCCCTGCTCTAAATATGAATCTCCTGCTATTCATACGTGTGGATAGTAAATTGATCATTACAATCTGTAAATTTAGGGCTAGCAGCGCGAGTACCTGTCTCTGTAATCGATTTAATAGTAAGACACCACAAGAACAAAAAAAAAATGTATAGGGTAATCTGTCAAAACCACCTTATTGATCTTAAAAGGAAGCTATGAATTTTGAAGTGGCTGCCTGCTGGTTTAAGGCTATCAAGCTCTCACGAAAGAACCAATTCTCACCAGAGGCTGATCGTTTACCCGATGAAGCCCGATCTTTCGATCCCGGTTAGATGGGCCCCTAATACCCATATAGCCCCGAACGGTAGCTGCCGGGGGAGGTGCCAACCGGCCAATCATTGCCGCCCTTGTGATCTTGCTCATTCGTGATCCGCGGCGGCTCCTGTTATTACCCCACCTCGGGCATGTCCCGCTCCTGATAAGTCCTGTTCCCATCACGAGTGCCTAACCCGTCCTCGCCGGACACCGTTCTGTACACTTGCCTCTGCTATCAGTTTTTGTCATCCCAACATCCACTCCGGCACCGAAACCTCGCTCTCCACCTGACATGTAAAACTAGGAAGTAATAATTAAGAATAAATATTATCAATTATTGACGTTAAAAAAATAATTTTACATATGGAATCCATCTCCAACGCATGATTACTCGGCCGCTCAATATTACGACTACTGAAATATGGACATTAGATCATGAACATAGCTATAATAAGTGCAGATGGTCAACAACTCTGTTGTGGACCCTCAATACTCCGGCTATTTCTGCTTCCTCCTATTCCCCTCTTCAAGCTCTCGCACATTATTTCACGCTTGTTCCAACGACCGCTTTACTTTCTTCAAACCGCACATTTCATGCTCTTTTCCAACGCTCCCTATATGTTTCCCAACACATACTTCTATATAGCTTTTCTCCACTCTTCTTATCTCTTCTTACTACTTTCCATCCAATAAACCGTTTTAACATAACTATTTCAATTTAATACACAAAACTCCTTCTAAGGCGTTGTTAATTGGACCTAAGCTCACCTCGGTAGCATCTACAATGAAAAACAAAATGGACCCAAAAATCCAAATTTGATCAGTATTACTTTTAACATGCTCCTTGTTAGATATATAAAAAAAACTCTAGCTATATATATATATATATATATATATATATATAGAGAGAGAGAGAGAGAGAGGAGGGTGGGGCACAATGAAACACGGGGAACAATGAAACAGTCGTTGCAATGGACGAACCAAAAAATCTAGAGCAACCAAAATAAGACAGCAAGCAGTAAGGGTGGCTCCAAACAAAGTCAGCATATTGTCCCCTTTCGACTTGTTTCGTGACAGACTCCACGTGCTGGAGTGCGGTTTGGTTTGATAAAACTATAATTATTTGTCGAAAGGATTTTCGTCTCTAGCTTTCAGCTAGTATTTTATTCAATCTGCTCTTACAACTTTTTCATTGTATATTTATCTCTTAAGATTTTGCCTGACTTAAGCTCTCCTACCTCTTTACGTTCATCTTAGGAAGTTAAAGACATGAAAATGGCTCGTATGGGGTTCCTTGAAACAAGGGCATCGGGACACAATGAAATGTTTCATGGAGTCCCACGAATGGTTCATCGTGCCTCATGTATTTCATTTTCATTGTGCAATAAGCAGTCGGTTTTTTTCATTTTCTTACAGATTGGTGCGAAATTGAGTGCGAAACAACACAAAACTGTATTAATTTATTACAACTTTCTTCCAAAGTCAAACTTTCCTCTTTGATGGAGAATTTCGTGGCTATCCTAAAGCAGAAGAACGAAAAACCGGCTGGGAGCCGATTAAAGATTTTTTGTTAATTATTGTGTTGTTTTTTTTTTTTTTCAGCTGTTTCATTGTACCCCGGGAATGGGGCAAAATGAAACAAAATTATTTTTTTGGAAAATAGTTGCTCGCGGTCAGATATGATGCCTAAAATAACGTTTATCCCATTTCTCACATAGAATAGATCCTAAGGTAACATGGCAAAAAAATAAAAAATTGAAGATAAAGTCTCAGGTGGGGTGCTATGGGTAAAAAAAAAATTCTGTTTCATACTTGCCCATCTCCCCCTATATATATCTAATCATTACTTAATATAGCAAATGTATTCTATTAGACGGCTGTGTTATATCTCTTATCCGCGGTCATAACGGCTTAAGTCAAAATCTTGAATTTTTCAGGAGAGCAACAGCGAAGTTCAAAACATTATGTAAAATCTAATTATTTATATTATTTGTAATCGTTGTTTTATAAAATAATATACTTTGACTTAAGACCTTAATACTAACCGGTAGCTCTGATTTTGTGCTATAATAATACGACATTATCTCCAAATGCTCAAATGGTGACTTAAGCCCTTATGACCGCGCATCGAAGATATATTCCATGAAATAATTAATTGATATAAAGTTCTATACCTTTAGACGGTGTTTGCACATTTAAAATCTTCCATGTGAAATCAGTCTATTGTAAACACTTGACTAATATGCGTGAAATCATCTGCCATGAGGTACGAGCAAACACGGTAAATCTCGAAAGAAGATTATAGATGAATAATCGACGACGTAAATTTTATCAAAGAACGCGAGGATATTAAAGTATTCAGCGAGAGGATATCTATTGACCCAGGGGTCGGAGTTGAACGCGAGAGTTCCCCCCTCCTCCTGCCCAACGCGAGCCTCCATTTAAATAAAAATTAAATTCACCAAACAGGTTTCGAATATTAGATAACTGACGAAATTATAGCCGAATATCATTACTCATCTTGGCGCCGCTGGTGGAATGCACTTTGTTAAGGTTGTTTTTATATCTTATTAATACACTGAGTATTACTTAGATCACTGTTTATATCTCTATCAATCATTCAAGTTGTGAATCATTGAACTTGTTTTTAGTTTATTTAATAAAACAATTGAACTGAAATATACACATAATAATATAGAAAGATAATATGTGTTTAAAAAAATAATGATACTAGAAATAAATGGGAATATAAATTTAGATTATCAATTTAAAATTAATTTTGGCTTAAAATGTTGTTAGTAAAAAAATGTTTTTACTTTCACTTACCTATATATGAAATATATAGTAAGGAAAGTATTGCGATCATGAAAAATTTCGACTTCCGGTTTTCAATGGAAATACACGTTTTGGGGTCCCCTGAGTCCAAATAACCAAGTCCCGCGAAATGGTCTGTGTGTCTGTGTGTGTGTGTGTATGAACAGACTAGCTCAAAAACTATAAACCTTACAAACCTGAAATTGGGAATTTGTTGTATGTATATGCCCGCGATGTGACAGCAAAAATTTCATCAAAATTGGTCAAACGGAGGGGGTACTTTATTTGAAGAATTTTGTCTAATTTTTAAGTTTTTATCGATTTTCTCAAAAACGGCTCTAACGATTTTGATTAAACTCGGTATTTAGTGTATGTACATGCCCGCGATGTGACAGTCAATATTTCATCCAAATTGATCAATCGGAGGGGGCACTTATCTTAATAAACGTTGTCTCATTATCACGTGTTTTTTTTTTTGTTTACTCCAAAACGGCTTTAACGATTTTGACAAAACTCGGTATTTGGTGTATGTATACCTATGCCCGCATTGTGACAGTCAAAATTTCTTCAAAATTGATCAATTCGAGGGGGAACTTTACTTAATAAATTTTGTCTCATTATCACGTGTTTTATTATTTAATCACAAATGGCTTTAACGATTTTGATCAAACTTTGTATTTGATGTATGTATATGTGACTGCCAAAATTTTATTAACCGTATTATGAAAATAAAAACTTTTTTTATTAATAAAATGATTAATTTTACTTAAGAGTGTAAACACGTGATGCTCAAATTTTTGAAGCATCGCAGGGGTGTAAACATAATATAGGTATATATTAGTCTAGAAACTTTTGTTCCATAATAAATTTTTGAAAACAATATATAGCGATTTTATAGGAACAGTAATCGTTCTTGATTTCCAGAAAGGCATAAGAGACTTAAATACACCTATCGATTCACCTTCACGATGTATTTGCAAAAAGCAACTCGTAGTAAAAAACAAGCAATCAGTAAAAAAAACTCGACTGTTGATGAAATTAGTCCCTTCATAAATAAATTAGCAATAATGAATCGAAAAGTGCTGAGAACTACCAAATTTTGCTATATAGATACTCTATAACTTATGGAGGTATACAATATAAATACATACTTAAATGTGGAAAAATGTTTGAAGTTGAGGAATGGCGTTGACTTATTATCGACACACGTCGATTTCTAATCTAAGTAAGTTCGTTAGTGAAAGTTGTGTGTTTCGCGAATCGCACCAGATTTTTTTCCCTGCAGCTAATACCTACATTCTTAAAAAAAATACTAAAGTACCTAATAACAAGAATAGTCCACTATGATTAAAAGTAAGTATAGCATCAAACCATATATTTCTTATAAATGTAAGTTTGATATAAAACAAAACCATACATCCCCCCCCCCTCTCCGGGACAGGGTAAATAATGATTTTGGTAAAAAAAAAAATACAATTTATTGGTTCACACCAATGTAAACACACATTTACTTTTATTTAATATTCTTTTCACGTGTGCCCAGGACTATATGAAGGGTTTAAAGATTTTTTTATAACTACAATAAAGATAGCTTTGAGAGTACAAATGAAGTAGAAATATCAAAAAGATTTTTTTTAAAAGGAACTTCTACAAGAGATGGGATGTACGAATTGGTAAGTCTTATTTAAGTCAAGTAGTGCTGTGATTTTGTTACATTGTTTTAATTGAACTTCATTTTACTCAATCACATAGGAGTTTACAATGCATACTTGGGGCCAAAGTGACCCCAAAGCTTTAATATCTAAAAGAAAAACACATTTAAAAAATATAATTTCAATTTCTAAAAAATTGTAAAATTTTTCAAGGATCTTTTGTAAATCGAAATTGATAAAAATTAGAAGAGCTGAAAATATTTTAAATTCAAATTTATTTAATTGTGATAGTGGTACATAAACCATCAATAATCGAAATTTATTAGGTAAGCAATGAGACAAATAAAAGCTCCAATAAAAGTGAATCCAATCTATCTGCTAGATTAAAGCTCAGTCTTAACATGACCCCTTATGCGTTTCGATATTACATTTATTATTTTCTTAGAGAAGCTTTTCCCAACATTCTATCGGTGAATCTTTGGTTTTGTTTTATATTATTTGTTTATAACTCGATTAGTCAATGTTCATTTTTGTAATAGGTTTTCCTGTTTTTTAGGGCTAAGCATACAAGTAATATTGGAAAATAAGGGAGTGAAACCAAAACATTAAGGACGTTGATGTATTAATTGGAAATAAAAACTGTTTATCTAACCATTGCAGTCTGTGGTAAACCTTTGAACAGAGAGGATCTCCGTAGAATTAGCAGCCTTCAGGCCAGATAAGACATTTAATTTCAATTAATTTATTTTTATTTTTATTTAACATTGTTATTTAATTATTTAAGTTATATTAGTACATTATTTGTCAGGTTTTTGTTTCTTTGTATTCATTTTAGATAGCATTAGATATTTTAATTGTTAGAAGCTAAAATGCCAGGCTCCAGTGATGGTAGAAATGATATTCCACCAGATATATCAAATAGTTTACACAATAATTTATCTAAAGAACAACCCGTTAATTTAAATTCTTCTGAAATAGAAATGGAAGAGGTTGATAAACATAATTCAAAGACGACCCTAGTAGAAAATAGTCGTGAAATCGAAATAAATACAAATGCTGATAATTTGAATAAACTGTTGCGTTTATATGAAGAAAGAGATTTAGGACCTTATTGCGTATTTATTAAAAGCAAGTCGAACGAAGGGGCCGGGATAAGCCGTATTCACCCTATGACCATAGGGAAAATATTAAATGAATCGAGTCCGGAAATATACAATAATATTTTAGCAATCAATAGAACAGGACGCAATAGAATAAAGGTAGAGACCAGGTTGGGTGTTCATGCGAACGCTTTAGCACCTTCGGAAATTTTTAAAATCAAAAATTTTTTTAGGATATATTCCGCAATTCATGCTGGAGAGAAAATGCGTAATAAGGGGAGTAGATATAAATTTATCGGAAGAAGATATTCTCAACAATGCTAAAACTTTATATTCCGAATCCCTCAAAATCGTTGGTGTTAAAAGGTTTAACAAGAAAGTTTTCAATAACACCACAAAAGAATACGAATATAAACCGACAGGTAGGTACTGTTTTAATTACTTTCAGAGGCCAATTTTTACCTAATTATATTAGTATACACTATGTCAGGTGCGAGATACACCGCTATATTCAATCTGTTATACAGTTTCAGAACTGTTTCCGCAATGGGCATCCCGCCTCTCAGTGTAAAAGCACAAAGCCCAGGGGTCCAGTCTGTGGCGAAAAACATACAAAAGAAGAGTGTACTCCAGGTAATTAATTGAAATGTATTCATTGTAATGGGAATCATTCTTCATTAGCGAAACATCTGTGCCCGGAATTCAATGACCAAAAAAAGATTAAAGAATTAATGGCTAATCAAAAATTAACGTATTTAGAAGCTGAAAATTGTTTAGAAGGAAAATCATACAGTTGGGCCGTTCTCAGACAAACTCCGGAATCATTTCCGACCTTAGACCACGCGGATAAAATAAACTCTAATTTCAAAGCCAATTCATTCATTAAAAGTAAAATTAGTATCAACAAAAGACTTCGAGTCACAAGTCCAGTAAAACAAGACGGGAACGACATAATACGACAAACAAAACCCAATTCAATAACCGAAGAAGAAATTAGAAATATAAGAGATAGAAGCGAAAGCCTTCAAATATAATTACAAATAAATTAATTTAAACTAGATTAAAATATTACAACATATTTTAAAAATTATAATTTAAAGCTATTTAATATAAACAAAAAAATAAATACATAATAAAATTTCAATTTTATGTCTAATCCAGAACCTTTCATGACCGAAACAATACGATTAATGCAATGGAATGCTAGATCAGCTATTTCGAACAAAAATAGCTTAGAATAATTTCTTTTCACGGAGAAAATAGACATCGCCTTAATCTCAGAGACTTGGTTTAAGCCCAATAGGTACGTGAACATCCCTGGTCACAATGTAGTTAGGGAGGATAGACCAGATGGATACGGAGGAGTCGCAATCATAATTAAATCAAAATTCTATTTCACCCATATCTTAAATTTCCACAAAATAAATAATATAGAAATAGTAGCGACTAAATTAACAATAAATAATAAACCCAAGCTCAATCTAGGGTCCTTATAGGTTCCGCCCAAACACTCAATAACTAAAACTGATTGGGAAAATTTGATAAACAGTTTTGAAAGTCCTGCAATCGTAGGTGGCGATGTGAAAGCCCATCATTATCAATGGGGGTGTGAAAATTGTGATAGCAAAGGCAACAATCTAGTTTCTGCTATCGAAAATTCAAATCTGATTTGCTTAAACAACGGCGCGCCTACTCTAGTAAATAATATTCGTCAATCGAAAAATATTGGTTTGGACGTCACTTTTTGTACGGTCAATATTGCTCATACAATTGATTGGAAAGTATATGACGAGCCTTTAGGATCAAATCACTTGCCTATAGTTATGAACATTCTCTATCAAACCAATAACCCACACACAACTCCGGTTCTTCATTCGACTAGAAAATGGATAATTAAGTCAGCTAACTGGGATGAATTAGAAGCTGCCGCCAATTCTAATTGTTCTGCCATATCAGATATACCAACCTATTTAGAGTTTATTGATTATCTTAACAAAATAAGCACTCAGACAATTCCCCAATACAAAAAATTTTATAATGATAAATTTAGCAAAAATTGGTGGGATAAAGAATGCTCTTATTACCTACAAAACAAAAAAATACCTTTAGAACGTACAAAAAATCTCCTTCCATAAATAACCTCATAAATTATCAAAAGGCAGATGCTCAGTCCAAAAATGTCACCCGTAAAAAACAAAAAAAAATCATGGCAATCATTTTACTCAACCATAAATAAAAATACCCCCTTTAAAGATGTAAGGCATAAGCTATCACTACTAAAAAACCAGAAAACGAATAATAAATTCTTTTCTAGTTTTCTATTACTGTCGGTGAATGGTGCGAATAATTCATAGATCAGTTGGCCCCCCATTGGTTAGCATTCCGATTGAAGCAGACGAAATAATTAGGGCAACTGTTCCAATAGTTGACAGGTTAAGAAAAAAATATTAGATTATTGACACTGTTTACTAAAATGTTGATGTTAGGTTAATCTTTGTTTTGAATTTAGTTAGGCCAATCCCTCTAGAAAACTGGGAATACAATATCCTATGGTCTACATTTACGGTTTTTATAAAAAATGATTTCTTTGAATCTTCAAAAACGTGCCAATAGTTGACACATCAAAATGGGAACGTTTGAAATGTTGACATTTATTGAGTCAACAGTTGACACTTACATTACTTTTAAATTTCCCAAGGAGATTATTAGGTAATAAGGACTGCAATAAAAGTTAATCATTTTTTATTTGTAAACTATTCAAAATTGAAACGAAACATATAAAATTTCCACAATTTAATTACTTTATACACAAACTTAATAGACATAAGAAAATATATTAAACTGAAAAATGAGATCATCCAATTAAGAATAATACAAATACCATATAACAACAATCATTTTAAATTAATCTACCTCAAGTGGGAAACTAAAATGATACCTTTGCTGTCCATTAAAGGTAAAAACTTTGGGCATATGTATCGCGGATATAATGCCACATGATGGGACTGTGCAACATGTATCAGTGTTAATAAAACTTGGTATCATCCGATTGCATGGTTGTAAAAGTAAAGCCAGAATCTCTAATTTACTGACAACTTTAGTAACTTGAGCCAGACATTTTTTACGCTTAAATCTCTTATTTGAGAACCCAACTATTATAAATTTTCCTTTATCAACACTTAAACTACCTTGCTCCTCCTCTTGAAGAAATATTCCTTGATCAACATTAATTCTCTGCTCCTGCTCTTGGGGACCTTAGCTTTTCTGATTTTCTTTCTCGTCCCAAATTTCTGGTTGGGATAGTATGGTTTCGTCTACTTCCAGTGCTGCAGCATTTTCAGGTATCTCCTGATTAACTGCATTGTTCTTAGGTTTCTTTTTGAATTCTATTTACATTTATTTACAACAACTATTTACAATATCTACAATTATTATAAGTTTATAGTAAGTTGTATTATTCAATCTATTCAACTATTTAACTTTACTATATATTTTATTCCATAATAAAATAAAATTGTTATAATTGCCGACTGTTACAATTGTTACTTAAATTAAAAAATAAACAAAACAAGATTATGTCAAATAAAGCTGAGGCTATACATGGATGTCAACTATAAACACACACGATGTCAATTTTAAACTTAAGATCGAAATTAAAAAATATATATCTTTTTTTTAATAGTTACGAGACAGAATGTAATCAGCGAGGTCCTAATAGACCCCATTAGCACTCACTCCTCGGATTAATTTAATTATGTTTCATTTGGTCTTATTAGTTTCATGAAACATCCAGTTTTCGAATTCTTTGTATAATTTTAGAAGGGAGCCGTTTCTAACCTTAGAATGAGAGGATTATTGCTCATCTAAACGTGCAAAACCCTTAGCTCTGCGCAATGAATGCCAAACTGTAGCCTGCATGAATACTAATCAGCTGCTAGATATAGAAGAGTTAGTAAATTCTGTGTAGTAAATAATTGTGGGCGGTTGAGCATTGCAGTCTCCAACTGTATGGCTAATGTTGGCCACCCCACTGCTTCGAGTATTCAGATATTCTTTAATAGCGATTATTTATACATTTAAAATGGAGCTATCTTCACTTTTTTTTTTCTTTTCTTTTTTTAAATCAAAATAACTGATATTTTTCCTTTCAAAATTTTATACACATTGTGTAGGAGGAAATTTTAAATACCGAAATGGTAATTTTTTATATTATGAAGGTATATCATTTTAATGTCCGCTCGTAATTTTTTTTATACTATATTAGTAATTATTAATAGTTTTCCATCGTAGTTAATGTCTTCTATATACATTCCCGGTCAAAAGTATCGCAACACCTAAGAATTCCTGCTATTTAAAATAAAATGGCAAGTGTCTGTTCTAATTCCATTACAGGGTGAAATATGATAAGCAATAGGATTATCTAGGAATCTTATGAAAGGATTAAGGACTTAAGGAGGCCTTTTTTCAGTGATAATTCACACATTTCATTCAGTGCTTACATGTATTTCATTGCTTGACAGTGAGTACGATCATATTGTGAATAATTTTGGCCTACTGACTGTATCCAGACCGAAAAATGTACAGACCAGTGCATCTCAATCCAGAGAAATCCATTCGTATTGTTATTTTAGCAGAGGAGGACCTTTCTGTTGGTCGGATCGCGTTTCGTATAAATTTACAGTCTTCACATGCATTAAATGGCACAGGAAGACATTCAAGGAGGCCAACTGGAGGAAGACCAAGGGCCATCAATGCCATGGCAGGTTCAATCACACAGGAGAAGGGAATTGAAGAGCTCCAAAATCTACTCCTTCAGGTGCGTTCCTTAAGCATTTCAAGGCGAACTGTTAGGAGGAGGCTTAATGAAGTTGTCCTTACCTCGAGAGGGCCCGCAACTGGCCTGCGGCTAACCAGGCAACATCGTGTAGCAAGGCTTGCATTAGCAAGAGATAATGTGAATTGGACCACAGAGGTTGGAAGCGCGTCTTCACTTCCGAAACGAGAGTCTCTCTCCGAAGTCCGGTCTTGGCAGACTTTGGAAAAGGCCTCAGGAACGGTTCAGCCAATGCTGCATCAGTCCCCATATCCCTTATGGAGGAGGCTCTTTAATGTTCTGGGGAGGCGTCTCCTGGGGAGCTCTTACAGAGCTTCTCGTGGTGCGTGGTGGGTTTCTGATGGGCCCCAGGGATGTGGAGGAACCCATTCAAGAACACGTCATGGCTTTCATAAATTTCATTGGCCCAGACGCACTGTTCATGCACGACATTGCAAGGCCCTATACTGCGAGCTGTATCTCAATTAAGCTGAAATCGAAAGACTTCAATGGCCTGCAATGAGCTATAGAGTACACAATAGTAGAGTATGGTTAAAGCCCGAAATCCTGTATCCACGACTTTGGCAGGGCTGGAAACAGCAGTTCTGAAGGAATGGGAGCAAATTCCACAGGAAGCCATTCAGTACCACATTAGAAATAAATTAGAAGTAAAGTACTTTTTTGATGATCATGAACTTTAGTTCTTGTTCGGTCAATTTTGATATAATCAATTTGAAAATTTTAACATTCATTAGATTATTTAGCTTGGAAATATCGCAAAATTTGTTTACTTAGACTTAGTTGATCCAAAAATGTCTATTTCCATCAAAACATCCATATTTGAATAATATTTATTCGAACCATAGGTAATCCGAGGGAAATAAAAAAAAAAAATAAAAAAATAAAAAGAAAAGCAAGATGTTAGGCCAAAAATGCATTATGACTTTTGAGTCCAGAATATCTTGTAAAAATTACCCTGGAAAGCATTCTGTAATCAGTCAACGCTCTTCATCTCCTTAAATTATTTTGGATTGTAACTAAAACAGTCTAATTGTGAAAGGCCTTAATATCCAAGATTAAGAGAACGATAGACTTCATTCATGAAAACTACAAGAAACAAAACAGAAGTTGAATTTTAGCTTAAAAATTCATTTTTTTAAACTTAAGAGGTTAGGAAATCTTCATCCATAGAATGGAATCAAATAAAAGCAATTGAATTAAGCAAGGTGCGTTCTGAAGCCAATTTGAACAAACTCCTCTCTATTTTTCGACTTCATACATCGGGTATCGACAGAAATACCCGCATAAAAACAGTTCAATCAAACTTGTTCCAGCGTATTCAAAGCACCCTGGTACGTGAAACGAAACTTTATATACTAACCTCCATCTACCAACAGGTGAGCAGCACATAACGACTCATTACAAAAGGTTTCTTATTAATTTGAACTGTCATCGAAATAGATTAATTAGGAATATGGCTGGCACTAGGTGGGACGTGAGGCCTAAAAAGGCGGTGGATGAGAGATCTCCTCTGTTAAACAAACGTGGAAATCGAATCAAGGAGGGAAGGGGTTCTGTCTGTCGTTTTCCTTTCCATGGCTGTCATTTCATTATTTCCTGGATGGCTGTCTCATTTGCTTCTTTTGAACATCTTGCTGACATGTGCGAGTGATAATTAAAGACCAAAATTAATAAAAAATAAAATTAATCTTGTTGGAATAATTATTTCAAGGAAATTGACATCTTATATTCACCCTATCTATTTTCATAACCTGTCCTACTTCTTGAGGGTCCTCCATCTACATCTTCTCCCACATTGGCATAGACGATATACCCAGGGCCTGTGACAGCGGAGGAGAGGCGCAAGTGGCGGGGATGCTGGGCTGGCTAACGGGATGGTCCTGGGAACTGAGGGGTCAGGGGTCGCCGGGGATCCCTCTTATATTCATTTTAGAATATTTATAATGATTGGCCGCTGGTGATGTGTGTGGCCACTCCGCACTGCCCTCCTATATCACGCCCTCTCTCTTTAATATCCCTTCAGCCTCGTGTTTCTGCATTGCTCATATGCGAATGGCATAGTGTTGTGTGTCGTGCATGAATGAAGGTTTTTGTTATAGTTCAGTGAAAGGCTGAGAACAATATTTGTAACTAATATCTGGAATTCATTGACACCATCTTTATAAGTATGTATCATAGACCATATACCAATGATTCCCAACAAAGTATTTAAATATTACTTATTAATAATTAGAAATTTAGTTTTTTTTTTATAAATGGTTACCTACACACGCAATAGGCTGACTAAGTAAAATAGGTGCCTGAAAACTACGTTTAACAACCTGGAAAATGTTTCCAGGTATACGGTGGATATAGTTTTGTAAATTCCTTTAAACATTCTTCCTTTAAACATTTTTTAGAAATCTTCAGATGGCGTGATTCAAGGACTAAGTATATTTATGCAGGAAAAAAGAAGCATGTTTATTTAAAAGCCTCAGACAATTATAAACGGCATTATTAGTATTGTTGTAATTTATCGATTATAGATGATACTCATTAGTTGTTTCGTTAGTCATCTATCTATCAATAATTGTTTATAATTATTATTATTAAGTTAAAAAAAAATAAAAAAAATCTACTTAAATATATTTATACACTGACTTTAGTCCAATTTGAACAATTTCATCACACCAAATGCCAGTTCTTCGTCTGGATGGCATATACGTAACAGATTTGTTCTTGGCAAGGAAGACAGTAGCCCAGAAGAAAAGAGCTCTAAATAAATTAGTAGATGGAAAGGATGGGTGAAGTAGACAGACGGCTCCCGGAGATTTAAGCGGTGCGAACTAAGGTATTGCCTGAGGACACGCCGAAGAGGAACGCCCCTGCTTAGTATGGGGGAATCTGGAAGTAGAACAAGGGGACCCTGTCAGCCCCTTCTTGTCTTCTCTTTGTCGCTTCTCTTTAGCCTCTCCTCTCGAGTTATGTCTTCCAGTCAGTCTTTAGCTGTCCTCCGCCTAGTCCCTTCTTGGTGTTCCGCCCTCCTCGACGTGTAAACTGCTCTTGGTCGTACTTTTAAGAAGTCCATTGAAGTCTCCGGGTATCTCGCATTATCTTGATACCTGGCTCGGACAGTGAGGTCTCCTGTGGGGGTCGTCGGTCTCCTCTTTCCATTCCTTCTCCAGTTCAAAGGTAAATGATCTCTGTTCTTCAATCATGGTGACCATTGCTCCTCAATTTCTGTTCGCTATTGTACTGAATGATACAACTCTTGAACACGCTACAATAAACTCATCCTCGAATTTTTAAGTGTTTCAAAATAAATAAATAGGGTATTATAGAAGAAAATGTGTCATACATTTAATTTTAAAAAAAATATCAAAAAATGGAATAAGAACAAAACATATTTCTGAACCTATTTGTGTAAAAGTATTCTAAAATAGAGTAATTATTGATCGTTTTATAAAATTTATTTCTCCATTAATTGTATAGATCCAGTGGCAATATGATAAATAATTCGTTTTTGGCTCTTGCAGCCAAAACACTAGTTTTTTTTTTTCTGTTTGTTTTTAACTCCACTTCTTAAACTGCACCAGTCAGCAGAATGTTGATAATCTGCAGATTTGGTTGCTCATTTTTCAGAAAAAAATAAACATATCAGGCATGAGGAAGCATAGCACCCCACAGTATCTCTTCCCTGCCTAGTATTTGTTGGTCTCTTGGTATTTGTTGGAGAGCTATTATTTTCTTTAATTTTGCATTTTGTAATCATAATGAATTGAAACTAAAGGGGTATGATATTATAATTCTTGTGGAGTCCACTAAAATTTCAAAACACAAAATCAACTTACATTGGTCCATTTTCAAATATAACATAGATAGATACCTAATAATATTAATGTGACTCTTATACGGTTTCTCATTGCACCAATCGTAACTAAGTAATTCGATGGAGTAACTAAAGATAATTTCATAAGGCATAATAAACACTCTTAACTTCTTACTCCACTTAGAACTGGAGATGACTTCGGAAGCTGAAAGAAGTATCTAGCAGTGTCCTATTAAAGTTATGCTTGTGGAGCGAAGGGGGCTTAACGCGGCAGTTCATTGCGATTTTACGATCTGGTCTAGACGGTCGTCTGTTTTATTAAATAATATTAAAATTGCTTCAGACATCTGATGCGTGACTTGAGTAATCTCAGTTTGTTGCTGCTAGCGCAACAATACTTTTGAGTTATATTTTCATTCCGGGCTGATTTACTTACAAAATGGATTAGGATAATTTTATTCACACTTGAGAGCTCGTTCGCTAGCAAGGCGAAAGCTTTTATTTTTTTTTTTTTTATTTTTTTTTTTTTGTAAGTCTCAGATTTCTAGTGCCCTTATTTACACAGAACGTATCGCTCTTGATGCTTACTTTTATTGCTTATAAACGACATTATCTTGCTTTTCTTTTATTGTCAAGGTGGGGCTAAGTGTTTCCCTTAATATAGTGGTTATATCCCTGACGGTCTAACATCTATTACGTACGCCTACATATCCCCATTGCAAACATCAACCTGACAACATTCAGCAGGCAACCCTACCATTCCACCACCCATGTTATCTCAGTATTATAAACATATATATTTATTATTTCATTTACTAATATTTTCAAAAATGTACTGTAGAATAATGCATATAATATTATATAGATAGGCATGCTTTATGATTAGTAGAACCTCGATTGACTGAGGTAATGGTGGAATGTTGAGGTGCACAGATAGTCAAATTGGTTTCCGAATTTCCTTATGGTTAATAACGATACAAGAAAAAGCTTAATGTAACAAATTAATTAATTTATATTCAACAGGAAAAGTGGTTTGTGAAGAAGATTTAAAAACTATTTTTATTGTATAGATTACGTTAATTTTTTTTTTTAATCAACAAATGGGAAAATAATAAAATCCTGTTTCGCAGTAGAACAGAAATAACCTTATATTTCAGTAGGTTCCTTCATAATTTTTAGCTGATTTCTCCTCTCTATTCTAATTCTTTTATATAGTTATTATCTTATTTTTCACAGGAATTGTTTGGTCACCAATTCCACATTTTTTTATATTTTTAACACTTTCACAATAAAACGTTTTGACGGATTTGACGGAGGATCCTTTTTAAAAGTATCAACACCAGAAGTTCTTAATTAATCCGTAGTTTATTTCACATATGAATTTATTCCCTTCCTTCCGGAGCATTTAAATTTTAGAATATTATCAAACAGGTTGCTGGAAAATTAAATAAAATAAATACAGGAACAATTCTACAGTAAAGAGGTTGATCAAGAAACCTATATGTAACCTATACAAGGTTAACTTTGTCACATGGCATTTTATAATCAATTGTTTTCACTCAATAAATAACAAAAACAATTTATTAACATAGAAATAAGAACACAAATAAAGGTTTACAGAAAATTAATGATAATTGATAGTAACGAAAACATAAGCAGCATAATTACAAACTAACAAAACAGAAATAAATTGCATCCATACATTTATGGGACAAGTGATAAAATATCAATTGTAAATTACTCACAAATCTTTCTAAAGGGTGCACCCTGACTGTAATTATTACGTTAAATAGCCGGCAACAACTATTTTTCACTAATAATTAAGTCTTGCAACATATGCGTGCTCCACCTAACCCAGCTCGACCGTAAGGCTTGAATGAGTGTTGGTTACTGAACACAATTATTTCAAAACATATGTTGCTATGCTGCTACATATATAATCAAATCCCGGATTATGAAGGTTCTGGTTAGATTTAAAACAATACTAAACAGGCAATAACAATTTTTTTAAAAAACCCATATGAATTTCACACAGCTTAAAAATCACAAAAAGGTTACTAAGTCTACAGACCTTATGTCATTAAATTATTTTCGGAGAAAATGACTAAAAGTATACATACAAATTATAATAATTTTTACAAAAAATACATCATATTTGTATTAAATAGATAATTTTCTAGAGAACCGTTTCTCATGTTATGGGAAAAACAAGGTTCTTTGAGATCCTGACTGGAAATTATTTATTTATATCAATAAATCGGGCTTTCGACCACCTGCGTAATTTTCTTTCTATATTACAAAAGTTGGGGGGGGGAGGAGTTAAATAAAGCAATTTGCCGAAAAGCTGAATCTAACTCCTAGCTAAGACTCGCAGTCATAATAATTAGAAAAACTGTTCTTACCAGAATAAAATTGAATATTAATATGAATTTCAGCTAATTTCATTAAAAGGAGTCCTCGAAGATGAATCTCCTGATTAACATTTAATCTCCTAGATTGATGCCATACTGAATAAATAGGTGTGGTAATGCCTGGTTAAGATGGGAATTTTTATTATTTTATTTTAATATTATATGAATTCGTTTATCTTTCAGAGCGATTATTTTTTTTTTTTTTTTTTTTTTTTTAGTTGCCTTCAGTTGAGTCGAGTTGCCTGGTTTTGCTTACCTTGTACTTCAATTTCGATGAACACATCGAAGTATGAGTATTTACTTTTCTGGACATGAGATTTCTGCACTGCTTTAGTAAATGGAAGAGGAATGAGGACAACGATGGGGTGAGCTTTCACATGCTGAGAGCGCTATAAAGTTCGGCCCTGGTTTAATACCTGTAATCTACTGAGAGGTCCTTGCAATAAAGGACCTCAATAAATGATCCTCAGGTACAGAGGATGCGAAATTTCAATTCCCATCGACCCTAGCAATACTACCTTCTTATCTTCAAGTTGGTTCATGCTTCATTACCTCGTAGGGGGCCGATCTGTACGCTCCACTTCACAGTTTTGGTTAATTTGCTCCATTCATCGAACATTTAAGGAAAGATTCTTCGATTTGGAAAAATTGAATTGATGATCTTTTTTCACGTTTGCAGATATTTTCATTAACACGATTTTGTTCATGAATATCATGAATAATTGAGATCAAATAGTTGAAAATAATAACATCTCTACGAACAGTTGATTTTTTTTTTTTATATAATAACTAGCTGGACCCGCGCGAAGCATTTCGCACTTAGATTTGTATCAGATTTTACTTTCAGGTTTAACATAACGATAAGCATAATTAACTTTTTTTGTTGCCTCTTCGCCATCCCCCCCCCCCAACCACCCAGGCCTTAAAGAGAAATTATTTTTCTACAGCAGCGTTTAATAGTTAAGGAAGGACTCCATTTTCTGACCTTCTTCTCTTCAAAACTATTTCCTGTAATCTTCCTGGTAAATATGAAATCACTATGAATATTGCATAGTCCCTAAAAATTAATCTTTCTACATTCTGAATGTACCTATCCTTCCTCATGGCTCAAATTATTTAAATAATTGAAGTATTAACGAAAAAAGTTAAATTTCAATAAAGCAAATAAATTAGTTTCTTTGTGTGCAAGAAGGCACAGACTCTCTCTTATTAGTGGAAAAATATAAAACCTAATAAGTCATAAATAAAAAACATAGCATCTATACCATTAAAGTGCCCAATTTATTAACCTTATTAAGTTTTTTTTTTTCAAAACCAGTTCATCAGGTGTTTTTCACGGTTATCTTTCTGACAATGAAGGGGGAGGTATTTTTTAAAGTGGCAACAACGACATGAAATAATTTTCTATCCATGGAAAGGCAACAAAACAATAAGAAGCCTCGAAAAGCTAAGGGGCGCAATCCATGGTTTTTCTTAAAAACCATAAGTTTCAGAGAATTAAAACGTCTGGCACGTATATGTGGAACGTGTATGGGCATGTATGCACAAAGCCCGCGAATAAACCATTGAAATGCATTTTTCTCATTTCGATCCTTTAATTTACTAAAATTCCTGCTATAAAAACGATTTTATTAGCTTTGATAGGAAGAAAGAAAATGAGCCTGCAATTCGCATACACTCCGTAAAAGTCTGAATCAGACAATATTAAATTGATGGCATTTGAGCACGATAGGACAGTGCGTTTGGCGAAAACTACATTTTTTTAGCTATTTTGAATAGTATACGTAAGATTTTTTTTTTTTTTTTTTTTCACAGATACTTTCTAGTGTTGCAATTAAGATTTACGCGTACTAAGCGTAAATATGAATATAGTATTTTTTCAATATACTTCAAATAATATAACATCTATAAATATAAAATTATTGGCATGAAAATATTCTTTTGTAAACATTGTTAACTTTAATGTTTTATAAACATGTTATGTTCTTTAAAGGAGTTAATTTTAACTTTATAAAAACAATAATTAATATAATATTTAAGCCATAAATATCAAAATTATAGGAAAACATTAATCTATAAAATCACATATTGTTTGCTTAAAATATCTTTTGGATTAATCTTTTCCAAATATTAAAATTGAATTTTTATTTAATTTAATAATTTAATAGAATCAGAAATAATATTTTTACGCTGACGTTACATACCTTTGTTACAATTAGATCAAGGTATAACTATTATCAAACCATTTGCTTTAAATTAATTTTTTTTATTTCCAAAGAGACTTTTTTATGTAATAAAATATAATTTACTTCAAATTGTAGTACATCTATTTAAATAAACATTTATTGGAATGATAATCATTCATGTTTGAATGAAATCACTGACCTGTTCTTTTAAAATATCTTTTGAGGGGGTCTTAATTAGCAAAATCCATTTTTTCCTGCCTAGACTTCGATTTTCATAATATTTGACAAAATAAAAAGAATGATTGTGGTAATAATTATAACCCAATTTTTCTACCTACGCTATTTGAATTCTGAATCCAACTACACCACACCTAGTTAATTAAATTACACCACATTTAAGCATAACCGAAGCTTACATTTAAGGGAACACTTTTTTTTTCTTTGATTTTTATTTTTGTGAAATAATATATGTACCTAATTTATTTTTTGAAGAGAAAAGATTTGGCTCCGCCGGGAGTCGGACCCGGGTCTCCCGCGTGACATGCGCGGATGCTAACCACTACACCACACAGCTCGGCTCCAAGTAGAGCCAATCCTTCCTCTTCACTGATACCTACTACCCGATCACGCAAATTTTGCGAGTAACGGGAGGAGGACAAAGTTTGTCCAATTTATGGTATTTATTGACGTGCGTCAATTTTAAATTATTTTATATTAATCTAATCTTAATCTGTGGGTGACTACCTTTTTAAATTATTTTTAAATAATTTGCCACTATGAATGCCACTAAGAATCACTATAAATAGATTTTATTTATTTCATATACATTTCTGACTACAGTAGACTTCAGCTTATCCGTCCTCGTCGGAACCGATTCATTGCCGTTTAAACGCGAGAGCCGGTCAATCCGTAAAAGTGTATAAAAAAGCTAAAAAAATATATTATTATAACTTGCGATAAAACCCAAAAACAAAAAAACAGCCTAATTTACAAAGGTTATATAAATATTAATTAAAGAAAACTTTTTTTGGCTAATTTAATTTAACGATTTACGAAAATTTACACAATCAATCTATTCAGTTTTCACAAATTTTTTTTTTTTTTTTTTTTTCGTTTATGAGCACCTTAATGTCATCTCGTCGGTATTGTCTAAATATACGAAGTTATTTCTTCTTAATTTGAACTTCTCCAACACGCTTTTTTCTGTTCCATACTTGGATAATAGGATGTTTCACAACACCTCAATAGAATGAGGGTTTCGGCTTTAACTGATTATTATAATGATGACACTTATTTAAGGAAACATCATTATGTTGTTCAGCAGAGACATCAAAAACCACACGCACTTTAGTGGTAGTGCAGGTTTATATACAGCATGGTGAGGTATAGTATACTTTGAACATCCAGTGGTCAATTTCATGTGTCATAAGTCAAGATATTTGCAAAGAAATTGCTGATAAGATTCAGCACTAGCAGGTTGTCACCTGAAACGGCGCTCGATAGAAAATAATCTATTTAAAGCTAATTGCCCATTATTAGTAGGTACTTTAGCTGTGCTTCGAAAAGGTAACCTAACAATATATTTACCTGTTGGGTCCCGAGAATGATGATACGGTAGTATCAACAACAAGCCCACAAGTAGCTGCGACAGGGCCCATAATTACTACCCCAAAAATAGTGGATAGAGCAGATGGAGAAGAATTCTAATGAGGCTGGTGCTGTAGCAGCGCCTTAACAAACACCTCATTCCCCAAAAGCCCATCGACAGGACCCGGAATGTCAAACGAAGAGTCTGCTGATTCCACAGAGACGAATTTCTGTCTAATAATACTAGGAAGAATAACTGAAGGTACCTGACAGGTTACAGAAGTAAGAATCTCAACCTGAAAATCCAATTCAATATTACTTTTTAATCAAGAATAAATAGTAGTTTTCACAACAACCTTAGAAGCTAAGGTTGGTGAAGAGCCTTTGCCTGAAATTAAAACAAGAGAGCAACACGGCTGGAAACCTGATAGGTTTGCAAAGGCTTGATTAAGGAACGATCTTTGCGAACCTGAGTCCAACACTGCTCGAAAAGGCACTAAGTGTCCATAAGCATCCTTAATTTGAAGTAATACAGTTCCATGTAACACATTGGTTGATGGAGCGGTAGAGCTAGATTGAAGGGCTGTAGCAGTACTACTATCATCACCGATAATATTAGACCTAGATGGATCTGGATTAGAAACAGGGGTATCTACCGAAAAATTATTTACTTGGGTCTTAGCAGAAGCATCCTTGTTAACTCCGAAATGAAGAAGAGAATGATGCCTATCTTTACAAACCTTACATTGACTCAATGAAGAACAATCCCTATTTCTATGATCCGAAGAAAACCAATTATAGCACAGTATATGTCTTTTAACAAATTGAAAACGATTAAAAGGAGATTTCTTCTTGAATTTTCCACATTCTTCTAATTTATGAACCTTAGAACAAAAAAGACAACTATCAACATTTGAACCGACCAACGAATGTAACTTCACCTTGGTAGGTGCATTCTTAGTAGGTTTAGAATTTCGAGCTGGAGAAGAACTACTATTAGAATTATTACCTCCAGAAACAGAATTAATTTGAAGAATTTTACATTTGGATTCAACAAATGAAATTAAGGAATCCACAAGTAGGAAAGGTTTCTGAGGTATAATCTTTCTATAGAAAGATTATATAGACCAAGACACCAAGACCGGGTGTCTTGGTCCAACATCTTTAAACCTAGGTGTAAAAGCATAAACTGAGCCAAATCAGGTATAGGTAATTTTTTTAGAGCAGAAATATTTTCACTAAAAGCTGATAAAAATCTTTGGAGTTCAGTTAACGAATCACTCTTCAAAGAAACAAAATCCAAAACATGTTCTAAATAGTTGGCCGCCAATACTCCAGGATTGTCATAATTTTTCATCAATGCGCCCCACGCTTGAGAATAACTATCTGAATCAAAAGGAATTGATGAAATAATCTCTAATGAATAACCTGACACCGAAGATTTCAAATAATTAAATCTATCAATTTCCTTTAACGCGGGTTATTATGAACAATAGATAGATAAGAATCACGAAAATGACACCAATTCATTAATTTACAGTCAAATTTAGGCAAAGATATTGTAGGTAGCCAGACCGCGCCCATGGCCGACGAATCGGATGACCGACCAGTCCCACCAGTATTAGATGACAATTCAGCAGAATAATTATTTGCAAATCGTCGAATGCATTGACAGACTGTTCAGTATCAACTCGATCTTCCTCGTCCAGAGAGGCATTTAAACTATTTATTTGATCAATAACATCATCAAAATCACGATAAATACTATCAAGTTGTTCTAATCTAACATAAACTAAATTAAATGCACAGCTAATTGTTTATAAAGATCAACAATATTTTGTAAACGTCTGAAATATTTTTCACGGCGTGCTACCATTGATTTAAGTTTAGCTTCAGGATTAGACATCTTAGCGATAAATAAAACAAATGAGAAATATAAAAATGAAAATAAAAATTAAAGTGATAATAATCACTGAAAAAATAAAAATATTCTTCCAATAGTAAATACACCAGGTATTATTAATGTATAAAACAAAACAATAAGATAAACGCAGTATTTATTATTATTATTATTAAGTAAAACAATATTTTATTGTTAGCCTTATATAACTAATAACTTTTATTAACTTCTATATTGTTTACGAATACTGCAGAGAGTTAAGTAAATCGTTAAAGACGCTGCAAAAGTAAATAAAACCCTTTAATTTTAAAACAACTAACTAGAAACAGTTGGTACAGCTAATCGAAAATTCTAAGTGGGGAATACAGACTACTAGCTCCAATAGAAAATTCAAATCTTTCATTTACGTAAGATGTACTAATTACATAGTGTGACGTATGGTCCACGTCATATGACGTACTATATATGTAATTTACAAGCCAAAGCGTATAGGAGAAATATGGCGGCTAACTCTAAAATTTAAATGATATAAATCCATAAATACCTAAACCTTTGCTAAATTTTACTGACCGACCGAAGTTTCGGTTTCGGTTTCGATTTCGGCCAGTTTCGGCCGAAAAACCTGGTTGCGGCCGCAGTTTCGGTTTCGGTCAAAAAATGGCCGAATCTTCGGCCAGGCCGAAACTAGCTCCTGTGTCTGATATCTCCAAGAAGGAAGTAGGACAACACGATTTCAGCTTGTAAGCTCGGTCTCTTTCATGACATTGATCGGACTCTTGAATTTAATAGTGGGAAGTATCTGTTATTTTGGTTAATTACACTTGTTTTGTATTTCGGTAGAACACAGATTTTTCTCATCCTTTTGGTATCTTAACTTGATCGAAAACTTTAAGTTGGGTGTGGAGACAAAAATTTGAGAGTGACAAACAGAAATGTCCTCGAAAATCACATCGAGTCTTAACATGTAATGCTCCTTATACAGAATTCTTTACGTTAAGTGTAAAGAATAGTGTTTATTCTTTACCTTGAGCGTTAAGAACCTTCTTGTGCTTTTAATCATCTCCTCATTAATAATAAAATTTGTTTTCCAAAAAAACAAAAACAAAGATTAACATAAATAAGAATATATATTCTAAATACTTAAACTTAAATACATGTCCACAGATTCAATTCAAAATTGAAAAAAATATTTTAGTCAGTAACCTTGTCATTAGAAGTTGCATTAAATTGTGGTAGTAGGTCTTTGTTCTTGTATGGAATAGAAATCAGATGCAAAACCAATTTTTCAACCATGGCAGTCCCCTTTCGCCCAGCGGTTCACAAATAACGTTCCTAAAAATTGTCTCAATTTTTACCATGAAGAAGCACGTTTTCGACCAAAAACTATTCTATAAATTTTCAAACTAGATTAAATACACTAACATTTGAGACCAAAACTGACTCACAAGGGGAGGCTACGGACGTGGGGTCACCGATTACAATGAAACTTTTTTTTGAGTTTCTAAATTCAAAAATCTTATATACGTGTCCGAGGGTTCTTGCCAATGGGCCTTCTGAGCCGAGAAAAAAAATTTCTTAGGAACGAAAATAGCCAAAAATTGCATCAACAAAGTTGCCGCTGCTCAAAGCTCCTTCAACCAATTTCAATGAAATTTTCAGGGATGTCGGAATATTGAAAAATATTAGACACGTGTATAGGGGATTGGCGAAATTAGCCTCTGGAAGCCCAGAATAAATCATTCAATTTTGTGTTATATTCGCGCTCTCGGTAACGTTAAAAATCAATTCCATTACTTTGTAAATTGAATAAACTACGTTTTTTAGCTACTTCAAAAACTAAATGTTTTTATTTAAAAACAAATTTTTTGAGACGAAGTTTTTATTTTCTTTTTTTATCTTCTAAATTTATATTTAAATATTATAAATATTTAACAGGAAATATTTTTCATAACAAAATTTCCATGCTTGGATTGAAGAGATTGTCACCAAAAAATTTATGCTCGTAAAATAGTAGTACCTATATTTAAATGTAATGTGATAAATTTTTGAAAAATTAAAATTAAAAACTTTTTTGTCCGAAAACATATTTTTGTCAGGAAAATGTTTCAGACTTTTCATGGACTGCATAAACATTATAAAATACCAAATTATCCTAAAATACTAACTAGGAAATTAAAAATATGCGTTTACACCCTACACTGGTTTGGGTGATATTTATCAAAAAAAATAGCTAAAACATAAGTTTTTTCGGCAATGAGAGCATTTAATAAAAGGTACACCTTTGCAGTTGCAGTTTCCTTCCTTTTTCATTCCATCAGGAAAACATATTTGATTGAAATTTTCAAATATTGCTCTCATTGGAATTAACTTGGATGCAAACCAAGCATATTTTACCATGTCAACAAATAATGGAGACGATAATTGGTGATGAATTAAGGAATGAATTTTCAGAGCATCTTCCCTTGAACTAATTTCCTGACGACCATCACTCAATATTTCATGGCAATTTCGTATTTTATTAATGAAGTTTTTTACTTGTCGAAAAAAATAAACATCACGTGGTTGACAATATGCTGTTTTTTGTATTTAGAAGTTCATACTGTGTTTATAACTGCAATCCCTTAATTAAATAAAAACAGTTGTCGTCTTTCAAAGATTTATTATTCTTAATTTTTAACAAACGTTTTCAATCATAAAATAATTCCTTAATTCTTTGGGCAAGGGAAAACAACAATGGAAATACTTTCAGATTCAAAATTCAAACTTTCGAATTCAATTTTTCGCAAAATTATCTTAAATATTTTTTTAAGTAACCATGAAATTGTGCTTTTTACATAAAAACTGGAACATATTTCAAATAGTAATTTTTTTTTTTTTTTATTGAAAATTTTTCTTCAGTCTAAGCAAAAATGCTTTTTCATGAAAAATATTTAATAATATTTAAATACAAATATTTAGTTTTTGACGTAAAAAGCTGAAAAACGTAATTTATTTAATTTAAAAAGTAATGTAATTGATTTTTAACGTTACCCAGAGAGCACCAATATACCACAATATTGGATGATTTATTCTGGGCTTCCAGAGGCTAATTTCGCCAATCCCCTATACATGTGTCTAATATTTTTCAATACTCTGACATCCCTGAAAATTTCATTGAAATTGGTTGAAGGAGCTTTGAGCAGCGGCAACTTTGTTGATGCAATTTTTGGCAATTTTCGTACCTAAGAAATTTTTTTTCTCGGCTCAGAAGGCCCATTGGCAAGAACCCTCGGACACGTATCTAATATTTTTGGATATAGAAACTCGAAAAAAAGTTTCATTGTAATCGGTGACCCCACGTCCGTAGCCTCCCCTTGTCAGTAGATTAAATAGCTTCTGACATACAGCTTTACGTATTCAATAGGCCGTCATTTTGTATTCTATCGGCTTTACTATAGAAAGATTTACTATATTATTTATTATTTAAATATAATAACATGAATTTTTATTAATATCAGCCTGGTATTTCAAGATTATTTCAACTTTAAGGACTGTACTAGTTAAGGGGATATGGTCTAACATCCCACGGGGACCAGCCTTATTAGGAAGGAGGGGGCCGGGATTCGATCCTATAACTTAACTAATACACCTGTTTTACCACTCTTGTATACCAGCTCACTTATTAAATGAATGATTGAGTTAAATTAGTGTTATTTTATAAGCTTTCATTGATATTATTGCTAAGCTAGACATATTACACACTTATATGTATCATATATAGACACGTAAATAAGTTTCGGTTTAGGTTTCGGTTTCGGCCCGAAACTAGGTCTATGGCCGAAATTCGGTTTCGGTTTCGGTTTCGGCTAAAATTTTGGTTTCGGTCGGACACTACTAAATTTACACTTATCATTACAAAAAACTTGGAAAATTCAAAAATAAAAATTATAAATAGTATTTCACCTCCAAAAACTTAATTCATATACAAAAAATGAAATTTAAACTAAAAATTAAAACGAAAAATCTTCTAAATACAAAAACTACAAATTGTTCAAATAAAACGAACAATATAGTAAAGTAAAATATTTTAAACCTTATAATAACTAACAATTTGTAAAAAAAAAATTTACAAATGTTATAAAAAGTTATTATAAAAAATAAATTATAAAATTCACAAAAATGAGTAGTACGGCTCGAAAACCTAAAATATTCAAAAAAGAATATATAATCCGGCTTGGAGGACCAAAAAGGGGGGTATGATCACGCCAAAATCATCAAAAGGTGATTGCGTTTCCCTGGACTTATGTCCCCAAAAATGATTGTTACCAAAGTGCACCACCACCAACAAAAGGTATATAAAAAAAAAACTCAATGGACTGTATGGCTGAAATAATATTGTGCCAACTTATAACTCTTCCGGGTTCGCACAGAGAGGTGATGTTGCTCGAGACGGCATTCTAGTACTACTGACTTCTTCCAGCCTTTTCATGCAGGGTACGAAGTCCAAAATATACCTAATGAGGGCTGGCAGAAACAAATTGGCAAACCTACACCATCTATTGGGAACTGCCTGGTACTAAATATGTATAATTATTATAAATGTCATTTTGACATGTTTAATATCATTTTTTTCTCAATTCAATTATTTTTATTAGCATTATTGAAAATGGCGTAAACATATATTATAATAAATTTAAGAAAAATAGGTTTATCTATGTGAAAAATTTATCCTATTTTAGAAAAAGTTAAAATAATTGGATTTTAACTGATTATATTTAACTGATACTGATAATTGGATTATTACCTGACCCTGCCGGGTAGAGGCAATAATAAATAAATAAATTGGATTTTTTGTTTTAATCACAAAATAATTAGGAGAATGAAAACTGCCCATGGTGCTAAAATAGATCATGGTGAAAACTGCGAATGGTAGGATTTATTGATGTGGGAACTGAATAATAATAAAATCAACAGGGCAAGACATGGTCTTTAACGTGAGAAAGGAATTTGAATCTAATTATATGATTGTAATGAAATTAAAGATAGAGAAAAAGTCCATTGATTAGAAATCCATTAGAAATTTTTCTTTTAATATCTCTTCATATATCTTAGCTCCATAATAACTTTAGTGAATGGTCAACGGATAGATATGTAATAACAGATGACCAACGCCAATCAGAGAGAATGAGTTACTTAAATTCTAGAAATTCTTAAATAACAGGTGAGCAGTGCAATGACAAAGCAAATTCTTTTATACGGCTATGAGACTTTGACACTGACTAGCGCCCTAGAAAAAGTTGTTGAAAAGTTGAAAGATAGGTCTTTCGAACAATAATCGGAAGGTCTGGGATAAAGGGGAGCCGCTACATTGGATATATGAATATAAAAGTATCTGCCATAGCTGGAGTCGAATCTGGGACCTTGATTATAGGATCTAGGTGTCATACTCACTGAGCCTACCTATTGGTTAATGATGGTATTTAGCTATTTCAAAATTAAACAATATATCGATTAGTATTCTATCAGATTTCGTGAGGCTTCTTAATGACAAAATTTCGTTTACTTTGGTTCCAAAGACACTCGAGACTCCTGACTCCATTAAGGGGCCTTCGGGAACACTTGGAGGAGGTGGATCCCTGCTCCTGAATAATTCCGAAGGAGTTAATTCTTGGGATGAGGATAGGGACAGACGGGGACGGACAGTGAGCTACGGTAAGGGCCGGGGACTCACGCTGCGGGCCGTTAGCTGGCGATAATCGACTGATTATCTGCTCCTTCCCACGACAGCTATCCCACTATCCCATAGGTACCCGGTCCCTATCCTCCTTCTGTTTACCAGTTGTTTACTACTCCGTCCCTTTGTTAACCTTTCAACCTCTCACATTCCCGCCCTATCTCGTTCTCCATCTAACACCTAAATCTCGCGCCGCTCTCCGATACTGCACTGTCCCCTGCCGACGGTAGTCCTTCTCTAATTATCCCTGAGTCATTGGTAGCCTCTACTGCATGTTCTAGTAGGCGGTCATGGTAACCTGTGTCCCCTCCTTATTTTCAATCTATCCCTTTGGATGCTAAGTATATGTATCTTAAAAAGTGCTGTGCCCTAGTAGCAAAAGTAAAAATTGATCTAATCATTTCCAAAAAAGTGCTTAAAGTTTCACAATAGTTTGCGAATTGAATTCATTAGAATATCAGAAAAAGTAAAAAACCCAGGCTTCAAAAGGGAACTTATCTTAAGTCACCTTGATTCTCATTTTATTTTTATCCATTTAATCGATAATAAGGGGCATCAATAGTGTGCGCCACCTAAAAGACAACATCGGAAACAAAATTGAGGTAGGTAAAGGTCACACCCCCTTAAAGTAGCTTTCTGATCGGATATTGTGTTTTAGGAGTTTCAATAAAAGATAAAAGCAATTGAATATTTCCTCTGATTGCTGAATAAATAATATAATTCAAGAGAAATTTAGCCCTTGAAATTATATTTAGTGCTTAAAAGAAAGTTAGGAAAAAGTCTATATTTGTATGAATAATTTTATCTCCGGTTCTATTATTGATTTTTAATCATTAGAATTTTGTAGTTTGCGGTCATCCATTAAGTAGTATTAGTAGTAATCCAGTAAGAGCCTTCTAAAGCCATGTCTCATAGAGGAAAATACCCTAGCCTTAGTGTGTCCGGTGGTGGGTCGCATAAAACGAGGCAATGTTAGTAGATGTTCTCACGGCGATAGAAGCTTCAATCACAAGAGTGGACCAAAAAGGGGCATACGCCTAAGTGTGAGGGTGGGGGAGGGATGGAATACTTACACCTGTCATCTTATCGGCACCTAACGAGACAGCCCATACCTACCACAGCTTCATCCTTCTGTTGTTTACTTATGCTCTTGGGAACACACTTACTCGTATACATACAAGTTCACTTTATTCATTTGAGATTTACATACCTCTTAAATAAATAACCAGAATGACAAGGTATTTAAGCATCAATTATATCTCTATTAAGGATACAGGAATAGAGAGGAATTTAATTTAATGATATTTCTGCAACTAAAATCCTTCGGGCTGGATTTTGGATATGAATTCGCATTATTTTTTTGGACTTAGCTGTCAAAATCGTCCCGAATCTTCATTTTTTTGCTTTGCGAATTCAAAATTATAATTATAAAATCAAAAATTCTTCAAAGTTCCTTTACTAGCTCGCCTTTCGTAAATTATAAAATTTAGCTTCCACAAAAGACAATAATGGATGAGAGACCATCAAGATTGCCAGTTGCTAATTGCTCCTTAGAGAGCCTAAGCTTCCAGTTCCCACAGCAGCCAGTTCGGTGGTCCGGGGTGTAATGCCATCAAATTAGACGGGAGCCATCGCCAGCGGCTATCCACAGCTTTGTTTCTCTGACCTCGATCCTAGCGCGCTCCTTCACATCATATGACCATTTCAAGGTGCAACGGGAGTTGTGTTTTTCACTATGAATATGTTTTTTTATGACGTATTACTTAGATATTGATGTCCTCATAAGTATATGTCATTACTTATTATTTGTATATGTATAAACTACTACATTTTCTTATATAAGTTTATTTAGCACAATAATTGACTTAGTTTCCGGCTAAAAAATTTCAATTTATATCTCAGCCAGCAAGGAACGGAATCGATGGAGTTGTTGTTAAATATCTTTGATGCGCGGTCATAAGGGCTTAAGTCACTTTTTGAGCAATTGGAGATTATGTCAAAATATTATAGCACGAAATCAGAGCTACCGGTTGGTATTAAAGTCTTAAGTCAAACTTTAAAAATCTATCAGCTGTACCAATTGATATTATAGCCTTAAGTCAAGTTTATAACTTCGTTTCCGGTATTAAGGTCTTAAGTCAACATATGGCCTTAATACCGTTCACTACTTAAATACATTTTATTGGCGCTATAGTCTTATTCGACTACTCCAAAAGTGGTAAAGCTGGTATAAATGGAGATGAAGTACATCGTGGGATGTTGTTGACCACTCAATGATAGAAAAACAAAAAATCCCGATTTACCATCCTCACGATTGGTTTCAGCTAGTTAGGGGAACCGGAAAGAAAATGCCATTTCAAGTAATTGAAATGGAACAAGAAGATTTTCTTGGTTTTTTCAGAGCTTCTCAAGACATATTTAGTATTAAGGAAGAAAAATTCGGATGTGGACTTATTTTCCTGGCACATAATGTTCAGTACACTCAAGACTACGGTACTCTGTTGTACAAGAACTCCTAAACAGAAGAACCTTCAAGTCAATGAGTTTTAGAAAAATAAGGAGGCCTTCCATAGGTTCAACAAAAGTACAAGTCCATGGTTCCTATGCCTGAGGTAAAGAAAAATGATCTCATTGATTTACTTCCTCTGATATCAGTATTTCACGATTTTTATAGACAACTCCCAACAGATTCTGCTATCCAAACGGAGGAATCTGACCTTCCGGAAGTTGAGCTGGATGTATGCCATTAGTATATTTTGTAATGTAAAATTAATAAAATTGTTCAATACCACAACTATGGTTTATGTATGTCCTAACATTCTTAAGCGATTATAAAGGGTAAAATGTTAAACAAATGAAATCCTTGTTAATTCCCAAATTGTAATTTTGACTTTGTTAATAAACAACTTCAATACAATTTTCTAATGTAGTATTCTGATTTATTTTTTCCCAAATTAAAAAATAAATGAGTTGCTATCATTTTTGTAAGTACTACTTAATTTATTTCTTATAATAAATTTATTATCATTGTGATTGAAATTTTACTGAACTTATTTTGTGTAACATAAGGCACAACTAAAGTAAAAGTACTTCATGAAGAGGTGTGCAGTGAAGAGGGAGGTGTGCAGTCAGTCAATGATCAGACATGAAATAAATGTAGGCGTATAAATGTTTTAAGCTTTGCTGTTGGTCTCCTGAAAAATTCAAATTTTTGACTTTAGCCCTAAACACCGCGCATCGAAGTGAAGAGGTTTGTGGTCAAAAAAAAACTTCTGTCAAAATAAGTCCAAAGTACCTAATCAGAAACGATCAGTTAAGAAACAAATGTATGCTTCAGATAGAATTACTATTATATTGTTTTATTAAAATGACTATCACAAATAATATCCATTATTAGATTTTACAAAATGTTTTAAACTTTGTTGTAGCTCTCCTGAAAAATTAAAAATTTTGACATAAGCCCTTACGACCGCGCATCAAAGATATAACAGCGGCACAGATGTTAAGTCCGAATTTATTTATTGTTACTATTAATTATTTATTAATAATTATTTATTATTTATTAATTATTGTTTATTGAGAAATATTAAAATCTGCATCAAAATTAAGGATTAAATAATAACTATTATTATTTAATAGTTAAAACACAAACTGCAGCAAAACTGAAAGATGAAACATTCTAATTAAAATATAAAAAATAACTAGAAAAGGAACAAAAGTAATAATAGTTGATAAAACGGAATATTTATGATAATTGAAAGTAGTTAATAAATCGAATAAATAGGTTTTGTAAATCGATTGGGATTCAGGATGAGATATGAAAAGCCTAATTAAAAAAAAAAAAAAGAAATGACTATTGATAGTTGATCATTAGTATCATTATCATATTATTTTTTTTCTCATTAAATAATGTGTTTCTTTGATAGGGAATTATCAACTCTAATCACTTCAAATCAATTTTAATTATTACTAGATATTTAATCAGCAAACTATGATGATGCGTGTGTATTATCAGACAAGTCAAACAATGCGATAAATCGCATAATTCTGAAATTAGATATTTTAGGTACATATCCGTGTTTTAGCACCACAAGCTTAGTCAAAATTGAAAAAACGGAGGGGTCACTTTGAAATTTAAATTTCCCTCAATAAAAGCAGTAATAATTTTGTATAACGTGTATTAAGGTAGAAGGTAAGGTGTTAGGTAGGTGTTGTAGAAGACAAAATGATGATTCATGATTTCATTTTATTATATGTTTCTATTTGTAATTGTCTTAAGTAGGTCTAATTTTCTTTTGTCCATCATCCCAGTATTGGTGACAAGTGAAAGTTGTGAAATGCGCGCACTGCTCCATATGTTTTCAATTTTTATTGACCACTTTGCGCAGTCAGCGACAGCTAACAGAAATTAAGTTTTGGAGCATGAGCGAGGTCGATACCTATCGGGCTCTACTCATGACTTTTTCTATAAAAGTTTCCAGGCATTTCCATAGCCCATGATTCAGTGAAAATAAATCGACATTATCCCATGAAAAGTTTAGAAGCGATTATTTCTTAGTAGCCCGTAAATTTATGAATCATAAGTTTATATTAATCTTTCTCAAAATTTTCCCATTTTTTGAGTCCGTCTTTGTGTAAGGGATGCGTCAGTGGATATAAAACTTTGATGTTTCTGCTTACTGTGTAGCACACAAATAATCTAAGTAGAAGTAAGTTATGCGTTATTCTGTTGAGTAGGAAGAGTCAGAATTTAAACGATATTTGCCATTAAATGTTATAAGTAATCAAAATAATATCTGTCTTCGTTGACTTTGGTATCAGCTTAGAACCATATCAGTTTTGGGTCCGCTCTGCTACTGAACCATATCTAATAATAATAGAATAGGTATCTGTTCCTTATTTGGGTTTGAAAAAACTTAGCTGTTGAAATGGACTATTGGAGAAGATATCTCCAAATAACAAAGCTAGACAGAGTCCGAAATGAAGAGGTGAGGCTATGGATGGGTGTAGTGGAGACCGTCTCGGGAAGAATCGGGAAACGGCGGTTGAGGTGGTATGGGCACTGCACGAGGATGCCATAGGAGCATTGGCCGTACAGAGTCCTAGACTGGCAGCCGCCCGAAAAACGTAAACGAGGACGGCCGAGAACAACCTGGATAGAAGGAGTCCATGAAGAGATGACGGGCCGAGGTCTACAGGAGGGAGACTGGGCTGACAGAGAGGTGTGGAGCTCAGCTCTGATCTGAAACGGTATCACTCTCGTTGGTGCACCGAGAAAAGAAAAGAAGAAAAAAAACTTAGCGGTCGAGCTGGTATATTCGTCTTAATAACATTACAATATAAAAGTGCTGACCTGACAATTTTTCTTCGTTTTCCATGTTGTGGTTTGGATGCAGGTTTATGTTGATATATTCTAATAACAGTTGCGTCATTAATTAAAAGGCATACAGGAATAAGAATACCACAGAGAAAAATAAAAACGCCCAAAGACTATTAAAAAAGGAACATCAAATAAAAATGACAGATTTCTAATTTGCGACTACTTTCTAATTTTAATATATTATTGTTTCGTCCTTCTTAAGGGAACGTGAATGGTAACTTGCGTCACCAGGAAATGCGCGTACTATGAAATATGAGCTGACTGATGTCAACTTACCTATTGTTAATTAATACCCGTCTCTCACCTGAGCTAATTGAGAAAGTCCCCGCTCGGCGGAATGTCAGCCGTCGCCCGAAGTCCCACGGATAATCGGGTCCCCTATGAGCGGGTAAAGAAGGCCCCGGAGGAACAGATGCAGTTATTGTCCCTTAAAAGGAGTCGGCTCTAATTGTTCTATAGATTTATAACAGATGAGGGTAATTAATAAAAGGAACAGCTTGGATGCATACCTCATGCCTCAGCCATCGCGTCCATTCTTCTTCGCTTCTTCTGTAGCCTCAACAGTATTTCCTCAGACCGGTTCTAAGAGTCAAACTGTCTTCACGTTTAATAGCTGCGTGCGGTATGAGTCCTTGCATCGTTCATATAGATAGGAAATAATCAAATATTACCATAAACATTCATCTATAATTTAAAATGTATTTATAAATATTATTTAATTTAATAATAAATGTACTTGTCGCATCAGCTGTTTAAGAATATTGTATGATTCTTGAAAATTAATTCCCTTGTACAAAAAAAGTTATTTCTGTTTGACGAAAATTTGTTATAATAGAGCTATCTACATATTATATATTTGGTGGACATATTTTTGAGGCCCCTTATCACAGTGTTGACCAGGGTGGATGGGGGATCGTATGATTCCATGGTACACTTTATCACCCTTATCAGAGTGACGGCGGTGGGGGGAAGCACCGTAAGATATAAGATTATGTTAAAACCTATCAAAATACGAGTAACATAAAAACTAAATTTAATAAAATTTATCTAGATTTAGTGATTGGAATATGATGTTCTGAACATACGATTGTTAACATTTCCTAAACAAAAATACCTATACAAGAGTGAAGGCAACAATGAATTTTTTTTTCTTCATCATACAGAAGGATAATAGGCCGGAAGGAAATTAAATAGCATTGGAATTACAAATTTATCTCAAGTGGGTTTTTATTAGAGGTATATAGGTATTTAATACCTCCTTTAAAAAATTTTCTAATGAAACTTTAAAGAAATAAACCCATACAGCATGACCTGACTACTTACTAACTTGAAGATAAGAATTTTTTTTAAAACACCGGTGAATGAACTTATATTTACTTCTTCTAGCACCGTTTATGTGGTGATAAGTAAAGTGAATAAATCAAAATGATGTGCTTCGGTTCAAAGATTAATTTAATTTGTTACAATAATTATTTATTCCTCAATCAGCGGGAACTATATTATTATGTAATAACCACTCATGACTGATATGAAGAGATAATAAAGAAGAGGATCTTCTTAGAATGCGATCCGTGTACAAGCGTACCTTTTGACGGACCATACAGTCCTCGTAGCAAGCGCACTCAATTGATCTTGGGCGGGACAGAAGAAGCAAGAGCTCGCGCCGCGGACCCCACATGTCGCTCCGGTGATTGATTGAACCGATAATTAACCGAACTCTTCAGGAGAGGAGAGCAGCATCTCTCCTCGCTCCGTAACATCGCTCTCTCACACTCCCTATCCCTCCCAACACCTCCGCAATGGGTTTCACACTCAATATTAATGCTTCTCGTGTCATCTCCACTCGTTCGTACCCCACACGAGCAGTGGTCCATTCTTCATCTTCATCTTCGGACTAGATGTTCGTAGCATAATATCTCTAAAGCATGATACCGATGAATACTCTTAAATAGATTTCTATATATTGTATTTCAATATCAAGCATTTATATTTATTTAACTTAAAATAAATACCATTAAACCTATCTTGTAGCTATAATTTTTAAACACAGAAATATTTCAAGGATGTAGTAGTTGGTGTTGTGTATTAAGGATTTTAAATGGTATGGGAGATTCGTAGATCATTCAGATTTGGACGCCGGACTGTTATAAGTCCGAATTATCAATTTTGTGTTGAAAAACACATGAACAAAACAGTCAGCACCAGAAGAGCAGACTGTCAAAAGTAAACTTTCGTTGACTTTTCCAATTAAATTCATTTATCAAATCCTAGACTTTGGACAGTCTGGCTCGCAAACATTGCCTTATGACAGTTTAGGGCTTTTGAAAACTAGTGAATCTTTACAGAATCGATTATTTTAGTAGTTTGATTCAGCGAGTTCAATTAAATGAAAACCACCACTTATTTCAAAATCGATAAAAAATGCACTTTTGAGATATTCTGACCATTAGGTATTAACCCAAATTATTAACTCTAATCCGCCAGAGAGAAGTACGTTGAACTCTCACAGGTATGTTGCACCGTATCTTCCAGTTAGGAAATAATGATTAGAGTGTTGGCGGTAGGTTTATGTCCGATTCGAAATCTTATCAAATGATCATTTCTAAGGTTTATTATTGTTTAAGTGTTACTGTTTAAACTTTTTTTTTTGCTTTATTATCAAACAATTCAATTGTTTATTGTGAACTGTTATTAGTAATACATTACAAATCAACATTAAACATCGCCTTAGTTGAGCCTTGCCAGTAATTATATCTTTTATACAGTTTGGACTGAACCGGTGTACAGGAATTCTATATCTCGGATGTTATAAATATTATTAGAAACATTTCAGAAGACGAAAAAATGATCCATTATAACTGGCAATCGACTGACTCCACAACGATGAAATGACTATAAGCATGACAAGGTACATTTAACCGAAAATCAGACTACAATTGTCATTTTTTAAATAAAGGTTTTGATGATAGATGGGGACATTGGGCCATTATCAAAAACAAAGAAGAAAACAACTTTCTTATGAAGTGAAAGAAGCGGTTGATTGAGTTCATCACTTCCATTAACTTCCGACACCTGGACTAAAAGAGCGTTTGAAGAAGAGCTGAGAGGACCGTCCTACCTAATAGCATCGTCCTCATGTCTCGACGTTTACAAGCATCCTAACTATAATTCATTGTTCATCTTTATTCCACATGTTAACGCTTTCTTGTTATTATTTTAGTAATTTTTCACTTTCTCTTGGCAAAGCTATATTACTTCCCGCCAGAAGGAATTTAAATGAAGAATTCACATTGGCATCAGAAGATATAAACGGAGTTGAAAAATGAGGTCGAAGATATATACCATTATTTTAATAGTAAGCCAATTATGTAATTGGACATCCGTTGTGACAAAGTAATTTAAATACCATTTAGGTCGTAATAAACTAGGGTAGCAGTGCCTTTGTTACTTCTGCTTCATAACTTCTAGGTTAAGAGTCCAGCAACAATAGAGAAATTGTTTTCTGTTTTAATAGCCGTAGATAGGTAATTTAGAGATGATGTTTTTTTTAATTCAAATGTACTAATCATTATTGCTTAAGAAATTACTCCATAAATCAAATGAGCACCCAAGACCTTTCACAGGATCCTACGATAGGAAATGGTAATGTATAAGGTCAGTGGTAAGGTAAGGTATGGGGGAAGGGAACACATTTTTATGCCTCCTTGATAAATGCCATTATTATAACCAATTTAAAAAGTCCACTTCCCAATCATACAATGTAAGAAGTTCTTCCAAAAAAATACTTAACAATTTTAAATTATTAAATATGAAAATTAAAATCGGTCAAGATACTTCGTATTATATATTATTATAAAATGCATTCATACATTGTTTATTATTATTGAAAATATTAACTACTAATATAAAAAGGTTTAGGGGCCGGGATGGCCGAGTGAACAAGGGCGCTTGCAATAGATAATCAAAGTTAAGCAACGTCCATCGTGGTCAGTACTTGGATGGGTGACCGCTCCATTCGGGTGACCGCCTACCAATGAACGCCACGCAGTCCAAGTCTACCCCCACCCCCGGGTATGTGAGACCCGTCAGCCTACTGGAGGCGACTCACACCGACCGGGCGTAGGATTGATGAACCTTCCCCGAGTATCTCATCGAGAATCGTGGTGTGGTTTTCCAGGATGCCAGTAACCGCCCGGAGGTTTGGTTCAGGGACGGTATGCTTCAGGGAAAGAAATATAGGTCCTCGGGGCCTGTTGACTCTGAGCTACCATAATCCTTGGACCTAGACCAATTTGTCACTGTCCTTGAACCCGAGAGAGCTCACGCCATCGGTGGGAAGGACACTGCCAAATTGGCCCCAATGGGATTGGTTATGGAGCTATGGGCAGTCTGCCGCTGTACCATGGTAACCATGGCTTGCAGCAACGTGAGGTTTGGGCTACCCCCTCCAGGCTGTCTGTACTCCCGCAAGCAAAACAAATGTCTGAAAGAAGACCACACTGCGCGGCCAAAGGTCTCTTCAGGCCTAATGCGCCAACCGAAAAAAAAAAAAAAAAAAAAAAAAAAAAAAATATGTATATATATATATTTATATATATAAAAAGGTTTTTAAAAAAAAACGGGAAATAGGTCCAAATATCAAAAGGTTGATATTTCACCTTATAGTTTATTACACTGGGATTTCTATTCTATCCTGCTTGCAGCGAAGTAAAGTTCATTTTAAAGAAAATAAAAACCTTTCACGATGACATAAAACATATTAGTATGAAGTTAAAAATACAAACTGAAATAATAATAAGCAGATGATGAGCAATAAACAAACATCGAAGCATATTATTACTTTTGTGTTACTGTATTGTTACAAGTAGTTAAAATTCGAGTTGTAATTGTTTTTCTGATTATGTTAATTTTAATTTTCTTCGAATAAAAAATATTTAAACCCATAAGGGTGTTAAAATAGAATTTGATTGCAATAATATTGATGATGCTTAATTCATAATGAAAAAAATAGAAAAGAAATATCCAGCCTATCAAATTTAAAATACATATTTATAATGTAATTTTAAAACTATACAATACATTGCTATTAGCAATTACTTATAATGATTAGGTAATAAATATACATAAAATCGAGAAGGTTTTTTTTACTTACATTTTTCTATGAAGACGATGATCAAATATAAATCGATTATACATCCATCAGAATCGAATGAAAATAAAATTTGAAGATCATACGAACCAATGGGCTGTTTCTGGTCCTATCACGACCGCCGTTAAACGTAAAGAAACTTCTGATCTAATGAAAGCAAGTGAACAGCACGGGGTATAAAGAACAGAAGTAGGGACGGACGGGACTATAAGAAGAAGTAATGTCTTCATACTAATTTGTGTTGGTACAGGACAGTAAAGGAGTGCTTGAGTTAGTGCCTCTGCTCGGTCGGGGCAAAAACGGTACAAGTCTCGGGTATAATTGATCCGTTTTTGGTTGAACGACATGAATAATGCCGGGACCACACCGGGCAGCCTTACTAATTGACCTCGGGTCTACGCGGAGGGCCTCCATGTAATCATCGGCAAAAACGTACATGGCGCAGGAGAAAAAAGAAAAGGGGACATTTATTAATTCTTCAACATGACTACTCCTCAGTCTTGTGAAACGAGAGCGTCCCCTACTACCCTGACTCAGCCTGGTCGGAATCTTTCTTTAAGGAGATCTTCGGGTAGTGTTTGTTAAGTTAAGGTGACCATCTCCCTACATTAGGGTGCGATTGGCTTGATTGCCTTTACTATTGCAAAAGGTCAATTAAGTTTTATTCGCCTTAATTCATTACACTTTATAATTTAGATTTATTTTTTAATTTTTTTTTTTATAAGATTTCGTAAGTGCCGAAGACTGCATTATCTATCATGATAAATAATCATAATATTCATTCAAATTTTAAGTCCAATGAATGAAAGAGTGATTAATTTATTTTATAGTACTTAAAATTAGTTTTAAAAAGTCTGTTGTAACATCATGCACAATGAAAAAGTTAAGATAGAGAACCTCTTTTATTTTCTATTTTCTGTATTTTTAATGTAGTTTGTCTGAAGGCTGAAATATATCTTCCTGAAAAATAGTGATTTTTTTGTATTCTTGTGAGAAATTGTCCATTTAATTTAATTATATAATCTTCTTAAATCATATATATAAATAAAGTATATTTAAATAGATATCTTTTTTTTTTTTTTTTTTTTTTTTTTTTTTTTTTTTTTTTTTTTTTTTTTTTTTTTTTTTTTTAGTTTGAAAGCTTTATAATGACAGGGACTATAAACATTATTACCTGTACCTATGCACACGGAAAATTCAATATAGCCGATTGTCAAAAATATCATACTGAATATCTTTCTCAGGTCAATTAAGTTTTATTTACCTCATTAATAACTTTAAGTACAATCATATTAATGATGTTCACATTTATGTCTGAAACATTAGCATTAAAATATATTTTTCAAATGCTTCATTGGAGTGTCTAATTTAAAATATATTTGTATATATGTGAATAATTTTCATTAAAAGTTCTGACTCATTTTCTAATAAATTATCAACCATCAGTCTACTCCTTCGAGATTTGAATTAGGTTCAACATTTGGTATGAAAGATTACTTAAAATTAAATAAAATTTTAAAAATCCAGTTAACAAAAAGAAATCGTACCTTGGACTTTCGCTTTTCATATGCGATAGTTGAATAGATTTCTGATTAAGGTCACTATTCAGTCTTAGCATAAAAATTTGCATTATGAAATTCGAAGAATAGTATAAGGTCCTGATTGTTCACTAATACCCGTTACTATGAGATTCCTTGAATATCGAATTCTAACCAGAAACTAAATGCGTGTAATTCTCGCTTCCAACCCAATCGTCCTTCAGATTACATTACTTAAAGTGTGAGCATCAATTTTCATCGCGTATGCACTTCATAACAATAATTTTTCAAGTGTTTTATGAGGATGTATAAATGTCCAACATCAATAATATGTGCGCTCCTAAACTTTTAAGATAAATTGCAGATTTAATCCGACTCCAAAATTGTTCTGAGAAAAACATGAAAAAGAAACGTGATTATAGATTAGCTATATGACATTGATATATTTTTTTCTCATTTGATTTTCTATTTATTTACTAGCGAAAAGTTTCAGAACCATAACAAGAATTGTCAGAGAGAAAAAGGTTTAAATAAATCATCAAAAAAGTTAAATTAGATAAATAAAATAAAAAACCCGTAACCAAGCAAAAAAAATCCCTTTGATCGTAATAGGAATTGGAAGTTTTGAATTATCTTATAAGCCCATAGCTTTAGTAATTTATTCGGAAGGGAAACAATTAACACAACTGCAGAATGATATTCAAAGCACTTTGAATAAGGTCAATCATTGGATTAGTACCAACGGCTTCAAAATTTCAACAGCTAAGACAGTTGCAGTCCTGTTCAGTAAAAGACAACCTAATATTTTGCCATCACTTTCCATTGCCGGTCAACCAATCTCTTTCTCAAACACAATCAAATACCTAGGAGTAACTTTTGATAGAACTCTCAGTTGGTCCCCTCATATAAAACTATTAAAAGCAGATTGTCTCCGCTCCTTAAACCTGTTAAAATTAGTATCTAATACAAGTTGGGGTGCAGATCGGGCCAGTATGTTAACGTTATACAAAACTCTTATAAGATCTAAATTGGATTACGGCTGCTGTTCATACAACTCAGCTTCTACTCAAGTCCTAAGAATGCAGTCACTACAGGTGCTTTTCGTTCTAGCCCTTCTAGTAGTCTTTGTGTTGAAGCTGGCGAACCTCCCCTTGACCTAAGACGACAAGAACTCGATCTCAAATACTTAGTTAAAATCCTCTCCACCTACAATCATCCTTTGAATTATCTATTCCCCAATAAACAGCTCCTATCCCAACAACAAATTTCCTTAAAGAAGAGAACATTCTTTGCAGTCCGTGTTGCAGCATCCTTATTTGACCTCAACCTTGATATACCCACATTCCATGAGAATGTAACATCTCCTATCCATCCCTGGGAACTACCTACCCCAAAAATCATCCTTTCTCTCACAAGGCTACTTAAAAACAACACAGCACCACTAATTTACAAAAACGAATTTAATAAACTTAAAGAAAAACTAGGGGACGCTAACTACATTTACACCGACGGCTCTAAGAGTTCTATAGGAGTAGGAGCCTCGATAATATGCAATGACAGGCAGCATCTTTTTTCCTTATCTGCTACTTGTAGCAACTTTACTGCGGAGATCGTCGCAATCCATAAAAGTTTAAATGTTATTCAGGCCACAAAGAAAACCATAGTTATTTGCACTGACTCACTTTCCGCTCTAATCTGTTTGAAAAATGTTTTCTCTTTAAATCCCATAATTCAAAATATCCTCATTTCAATAAAGTCGGGCGTGACAAACAATAGCACTGTATTCTTCGTATGGGTTCCAAGTCACTGCGGAATAGTTGGAAATGAATTGGCGGATCAGGCCGCCAAAAAAGCAATGACAGATGGCATTCCTTATCTAGGGGTTCTAGCAGCGGACTTTTTATCCCTCATCAAGCAAAAAATGAAACAAAGTTGGGAAAACAGGTGGTTAAATTTATCTGAAAATAAATTACTTGAAATTAAAAGAGAGGTGATCCCATGGAAGTCCTCTAACAGGAGTAAGCGCAGAGAGGAAGTAATCTTGACGCGTCTTCGCATTGGTCATACGCGCTTGACACATGGACACCTAATGGCACGCGAAGACCCTACCAACTGTCAGGCTTGTGGATGTCCGCTGACAGTAAAGCATATTCTGACTGAATGCAGGGCCTACGAAGAATACAGAGCACTCTTAGATATACCAAATGACTTATACAGTATACTGCAAGACAACGTAACAGACAAACTGTACGACTTTCTAAAATTAACAGAATTATATAATAAGATATAAACCGAACATTGAATAAATGGCGATGATGAACCTAGTGGTTGACGCCAAAAAAAAAAAAAAAAAAAAAAGCCCATAGCTTCTTCACTAATCCTTATAATCCCATAGCTTCTTCCTTAGTGAAATTTAGCACAATAGCATATAAATATTTAACTAAATCATCTTCCAACTTGAGGAATACATATAATTTACAAATATTCAATCGATATTTCTATTTGCGACTATTTCTAATTTCTACTGACAAAATTCAATTTTTTTTTTTAATTTTCTGAATTTTGTAAAGTTTGCAATAATATGGAAATCGGGTTTCTTCTTCGGATCACGTCTCCATGAGAGCATTTTCTATTCTGACGATTAATATAATAGTGTTGCGCCTATTTGTAAGAGCCATGATCTAGTAATATGAAAGTAGGAAATCATATTCCTTCTTAATAATTCTATCATAAAGAATATTCCTTAATTATCTATTAGCCCATGGCTAAAACTATAGTGTATTTGAATAAAAATTCAAAATATCGCATAATGATTGAATAATTCGGCTACTTCAGGGGACGTTATACTAATGAAACCGAGTCAGTTTTTAGGTTCCGGATTACGAAATGCCTTGTTCGTGTTAATATTGAAAAGAGAAGACCCTCTTTGCCTAAGTAGGTTATCGTGTCAAGTTGGCTAACTAGTTAAACTTCAAAATTGCGACAAGAACTTAAGAAGTGAACATCCAAACAAAGTCAAGTATGAAATGTGCCCAAATATTCGTTCAGTAAAACTGTATGTATCAAAACATTACATTATGTTGGAGTAAGTAGCAGTTGGTGACCAAATGCTTCTAGGATTTAAGAAAGAAATAACTTTATAAAACTGTAAAAATCATAACAAGGTTTAATACTCAGTATTAGGAATACAAAGTTTTAGTTAGATTAACTAATGAAAATTAGAGGTGGGAAAATGCACTATCCCTTTTTTTTCCAACCTACATCATCAATAATATTTTACATGTTTCAGTTATTAAATTGACAAAATTCGTAAGATTTAAAATCGATCTTTTTCTCATGCTGGGAAATAATCGACATCCACAATCTTTCCCGAAGTGGTATAGATATAACACAGCTAAGTATATTTAGCCTTTGTGAATATATTTGTGATATTTTACTTCAAACGTCAACGAGGTTCCAGTATAATATTCTGTAGCAGATGGCCGAAAACGTTTGGATGTCAATTGCTCAAACAATACTTGACCTCTACCAATCCGAATTAAACAAGAGAGATGGACCATTACGTACGAGGCTAATCCATTTATGGTCCATTATATGGTGAGGACCACACTGAGTATGGCTAACAGAGTGTGGTAATGGCAACATGCTCTCGCCACGATAATGATTGATATTTAATGATGTCTTCTTGATGGATGGCCATCCGCCGAGACCATTTGTCATCGAGATCTGTTATCTCCGGTCAGCCGGGTCGTGGTGACATGTCCGCATCCGTGGGAAAAAAAGTATATAGCTCTCTGGTGTACAAGAGCTCTGTCCATTGTCTTCTAACCACTCTACTTTATGATATAGGTGGAGATGAAACACGAGCTTCGATGTCAGAGTTAAAAATAATGATTTTAAATGTGAGTGTATCATTATATATATAAGAAATAAGAGGAGAAGAAGGGGATAAAACAAAAAACAGCAGAGGTTATAATTTGTACATTTTTTCTGCATTATCAAAAAAAAAAAAATCTAAAAATCATAAAAATCGGCATATTATAAAGCTGATAGCGATAGCTTCAAAAAGTAAAGAAAAATTGGATTGACGATCAGGAGATGATGCAGCAACTATGCAGCTTTAGATACTTTCGGGCTCTGTTTCGCTGGTTTGGAAGAGGAGTGCCACAATACGAAAATTTTGCTGTTTTTTCTTAAAAGACTTCGAATGTTATTATGTTTCTTAAAAAAAAAAAAAAAAACAATCACAACAGATGCTTCTCCTGTAAATTTTTAGTTTTTTTGGATCGAAGCAGTATTATTCCAAACGAGCGATATAACCAAACCATACACAATACATTCTGTACATTTGGGAATTAGTATCAAAACCGACTTGATTATAGTAATAAATGTTGTTTATCTTCGAGAAGTATCAATGAAAAAGTAGTACCTATGCAAAAATTATTTATTACATAATTACACATCTCGATCCAATTGGTTAACGCGGTTTTAAAACTTTTCTCCTTAAGTATCGGACACATATCAAAATCGTATCTAAACAAAACATTAGTTAGTTATTAGTATCGATTCGATCGAATAAATGACATTTTATTTAGAACAGTGATTACATTTTTTTCCCCTTGAATTATCTATTTATGAAATATCTAATACGGAAAAATATTGAGGAATGGAAAAATTTCTAATCCGTCTTTTCAATCGAGATACTTACGCATTTTGGGTTCCCTTTAAACGAAATAGCGAATTTTTTTTTTTGTGGGTGAACTGACTTGCACATCAATATCTTATTTGTTTTACTTATTTGTGCTATGTGAGTTATGTTTTGTGCACCTAACACATTTTTTTTTTTTTTGATATATTAATTTGCTGATTTTAACTAGCTTATTTGCAATAAAAGGAAGGACACGTGGATTGATGTCATCCAGGAGTAACTCTTGTATTTTTGGCTTGATTCATTTTGCTGATTCCTTAAGGTTTTCCTTAGTTTTTAGTTATTTTGTGTTCATTTTTTCCTGAAATACGATTTTTCCGTGATTAGGGAAGAACCATTTACTGGTCGGGCCAATTAATTCTGTTTCATAAATTTAAATTCGACCTCTAATTCACTATTTCATTTTTTTAAAGTGATATGCTGTATTACCTCCTAAATATGTGAGGAAAACTAGGAAGCAATGTAATGTTTACTAGGAAATAGCGGATCACTGAAGTGCTGACATATTCGTACTAAAAAATTTAACTATTTATTAAGGTTTTATGTAATGAATGAGCATAAAAAACATTCTAGGAATAATAACACGAAAAAAAATATCAATTAAAAGCCGTTAATTTAATATTGTCAGATAGAAATGTTACTAGTAAACATAGTTTTAATAGACATATAATAAAATAACATATTAAATCCTTAAAGTTCAATTTGTAATGACCTTGGAACCTTCTTAGCCGTTCAAGCTTAGAGATGAATTCTCTTAAGTATCCGGTAAAGGTGCCTGAGAGATTGATTGCAAAGTATTCAGGAATATTAATAGAAATATTTATTATGAAATGAAAGGTCAAATAGTATTTTATTTATAATTTCAATTACAAGAATGTAAAATTTTGATGCCCGTATTATTATTTATGAAGACATCATTATGCATACCTAGTAATGAATTATTATAATCAAAATACACATCTTAAAGGTAAGCTATCCTTAGCCTTAAGCATGACTCCTGGCAACCAAGTATTCTTTCTGTACATGTTAAACACCATTTCCATTTTTTTTTTACTATATATATACTACTACATATTTTATATACTATATATTTTATGTACGTAATATACATTATGGGAAAGTATTGCGATCGCGAAAATTTCGACTTCCGGTTTTCAACGGAAATAAACGTTTTGGGGTCCACTGAATCCAAATAACCAAATCCCGCGAAATGGTCTGTGTGTCTGTGTGTGTGTGAGAACAGACTAGATCAAAAACTATAAACCGTACGAACCTGAAATTGGGTATTTGGTTATGTATATGCCCGCGATGTGACAGCAAGAATTTCATCAAAATTATCAAACGGAGGGGATACTTTATTTAATGAATTTTGTCTAATGTTTACGTTTTTTTCGATTTTCTCAAAACTCAGGCTCGATTTTGATTAAACTCAGTATTTGGTGTATGTATGTATACGCCCACGACGTGACAGTCAAAATTGATCAATTGGAGGTAGCACTATACTTAATAAATGTTGTCTCATTTCACGTGTTTTTTTTTATTTAATAAAAAACGGCTATAACGATTTTGCTCGAACTGGGTATTTGATGTATGTATGTGCACGCGATGAGACAGCCAAAATTTCACCAAAATAAGCCCAAACGGAGGGGGCATTTTACTAAGAGACGTAAATACACCTTCTATTGATTCACCTGCTCGATATATTTACAAATAGCAACTCGCAGTAATAAACAAGCAACCAGTAAAAAAAAACTCGACTGTTGATGAATTTAGGTCCCTTAAAAAAAAGAAAAAATAAGCAATAATGAATCGAAAAGAACTAAGAACTTTCAAGTTTTGCAATACGCATACTCTCTAAATTATGGAGATATTCAAATATAAGCATATAAATGTGTGAAGTTGAGGAATGGCGTTTACAGCGTTCCGTAATGATACTTGAACCAATTATTGGTCGGACCTATTAATCCTGTTGATACTACCTGTAATTAATTATTTCTTAAAATATAAATTGATTCCTTTCTGTTCTGAAAAATTAGCTCTTCTGAACAAATACAAAAACATCACTTTGACGAAATTCAAGAAAAGATGGTTGCATCAATGTATTGTGGTAATTTGAAAGAGAAATTACCATTTTTAATCCCCAACTCCATGAATTTAGACAAAAACAAAAAAAAAATGTTAACCACATTATGGCAACTAGACGCCTTAAGAGAAGTATTCGTCGATCCCTTAAATATACTAATACCAATTGGTTACACAGTAGATGGCTAAGAAGAAATACTTTGTTGAGTACAGATTTTTTTTTTTTTTCTAAAAATCACAACTTCGCAGATTAGTAATAGTAATACATTAATATTGTTCCACACATGTGCTTTTTTATTTTAACTCAATAGATAATCTCTGTAATTTCCTAGTGAAAACTAATATGGCTTATTGAGCTAGTGCCAAAATCAAGATTGGAAGAAGAAAATATTTAGAATATGATTTTTTTTTACAATTTGTTCTTGCTATTGGTGAAATATAAATAATTTTTCCTTATTCAGGAAATTTTATTGTAAGCATGTTTCTCATTAAAATCATCAATATTTAATATGTAAGCCTTGGAGCCTCTGATTATCAAAAGCGTAGGAAGAAAAGGGTTAAGAAATTGCAAAACTTGGCTTTGTTTATTTAGAACCAACCGCTTAACCTAGCAAAGTATCTTCAACTATATGGATCAAAGTTCTAATCTATTAATAAATTATCACTCACCTACAATATTTCTTTTCTAATAATAAACTTACAGCTTTTCTGAGTTAGTAATCCCAGGATATGCCGGGAGGTAAACCATATTACATTTGTGTATTTATTTAGGAGAGCCAATTTTTGAGAAATTCGAGCTATTAACGTTCCTTATAGAGGCAGTTTAATCAGCCTTTTTCACATTGTAGTTAACATTTGTAAGTAGCTCGAAGTATCAATCGATGAACTGTAGTCGAAAGAAAAAAATGGACAATGGAAAATAAAGTTTAGCTTTGCCAACCTGAAAACAATTTTTTCGATGTTTCTATTTAAAATTTTCTCCGCGAGGATTGCCATCATCTGTTATATTTCTTACAATGAGCGCAATTCTTTATGTATCCAATTTCTCACAGCGTTTTCATTGATTTTTCTAATACAATTTTTCATTCAAACATATAAAAAATCAAAGGAAATTGTTCTTCTACCCAGTGTTATATAAATTGAAATAAATACTTAATAATGAGGCGAAAATGTTCTAGTAGGTAAATTGTTATTATACCATTATTCTCAGATAAATTGCCTCGTCTCTGATTAATAATTGATTTTTACTGGCAGTTACGTTTTTAACTGAAGCAAAATATTATTATAATAACGGCTTTAGCGAATTATGAAATTGCCCGTGTTTCCAAAATATTCATATATATTTTTCCTCACTTCAAAAAGGATCTGATACCAACTATGGTTAGAAAATAACTTCAGGTAGGATATAGGTCATGAAGCGACTTGGATATTTTTTCTTCGTCCAAATGAAAAAATCCAAAGAGATAAAAGATAAGCTCTCCATATCGGGCTGATTCCTTATAAGCTATGATGATATGCCAGGTCTGAAAGGAACGGGACTCCAGCTTGGCTTTAAATCATTTTTTGCAAGCGACCCCATTCCGAGAAGAAGACGCCACTCCCGCCCAAACGCAGGACCAAAACGCAGGGCGATACCTCCCCGTTAGCGGTCGTCGCATTCCTCTCCGTCACCCGGGTGCGGATCACGAATCCTCCTGATTGCCGATATTCCGGACGCTGAGACATCTCCATCCTCAGGCGATGTCCCCGTCACGAAGGAGTAACTACAGCAATTTATTTGATACTCCTCATCTAGGAGGGGTCGTGATAAGATCAGCTGGATTTGGTTATCGCTGATCACAAAGGACCTCATCAGAACATCATTTAGGCTAGGGAAACTTAGAAAGCTCCAGCGGGCAAATAACTGACATTACCAATTTTTCGTAATCTTGATTAAAAGATGATTCCACCCTATTTACGAGCACAAGTATCGAGTACCGCGTCCGAACCAAAGAACTCTTGCCGTACTTTAGACATGAGAAATTGGGTATCCAAAATATATCATTCTATAAAAGACTCATGGAAAAAAGGTTATCCCATACATCGATGACCTCCATTCTTTATTATAGGTACATCATAGAAGAATCCAATTAATTGTCTTTTTTTTTATTATTAAAAAACTTGTAACCTTGTTTTTATCTCCAGCTGCTTATGTTTTTACTCATAATCTCAAGATTTGTTCTAGCCTCAAAGCTAGAACAAATATCATGAGTCCTGATTGAACTGAAGGCCCATCAGAAGCTTCTAAAGAAACCAACTACGATACTTTCCAAATTATTAAGGATTTTTCTAGATCCGGTCTTATTTCTGCGGGTATATTCTGTTGTTCGTTTGTTTAACGCCCCTTTATGCTACTAAGGCTAATCGGACGATGCTACAGTGAGAGTCCTAAATTTTACCTATCCAGGTATAATTAGGATAGGTACCTTTAACGAGTACCTGACATCGTATAGGCTCGGGACATCCATATTACGTCCTATCCGAGAGACGGAGTAGCCAAGAATTTTTTACTCCCATTAGAAAATCCTAGGGCCACCGTGGGACGCGAACCCGCGACCTTTAGTATTTTAGGTTGCCATGCTAGCTAGCCACTACACCACAGGTGACCCCCTGGTATATTCTGTTTTTTGTTTCATTCTGGAGAGCTCAAAAATTCTAACAAAGTCACTTTTAAAAATTCTTATAACTGTCAAACATTATTAAAAACATGACAGTTAAAAAAAAATAAAAGAAAGAGGGACCGACTGTTTATGTTTGCTAATTTGTTTATAAAATTGTATAGCGTTTAAAGATATACCAATTTGTATCAAATTCCTTTTGAGTACTAGCTTTTTTACTGTTATATAGCATTCTATGTTTTAAGGACGCATGGTTTATTTTATGGTTTTATTGAATGATTTTATTGTACTGTTTCCTGATTTTACTTTGAATATTAGTATTTCTAATTTTTTTTCTTCTACTAGAGCATCTTCATATAGATATAAAAATACAAAGAGATCTTCTTTCCCATTCTATATAAATTTTAGGTATTTATTTTATGAAAATTTCATTAAAAATATTTTTCGAATCCTATTGCTATTCCGAAGAATAGATCTGGCTTCCTTCGTTTATAGACCATTTAAATAGTACATACATTATTTCTTTCGATGTAGTCATTCATTCATGTAATGCTGCAGTGTAGCATGTGTACATGGTCCCGCTTATGAATAAATGGTGTCGCCATTCTCAACTTTAATGGTATTCCAAATTTAAAAACGCAGTTTGGACTCAATTTAAAACTTTTTTTTATTACGGTGTATTAAGTTATTCATGAATTCTAAGACGTAAGGTCGTGTGATATTTATTCTGTATATAGGTCCGAATTTCCCTTTTAACAATAAGATTATTTATGAAAACACTAACTAATGCCTTCATTCATCATTTGTTCATTCATTATCCCCTGAAGCACTCTTGTAAGTAATGCAGTCTTGTTCCAGTAGAGGTAATGGCAGCCGTGGGAGACACACCAACCGTTTAGTTCACGAAGGCCCTGGAAGAAGACCCCGGTGATGCACCCCAGAAAGCTACGACCCAGAAATGCGCTCTCCTCTGCACCGGAGGCAAATCGTCCTCAGACTGCATTGTTCCGCGAGCAACAATAGCGGCATTACTCTTGGCCAGCGGTTAATTGTTAATTGTGCCTGTTGTTAACAAACCTAGGTTTTGCATATATTCATTAGGGGATGCCTAGCGGCTCCCAGCTCGGCACCGACCAATCACATTCCTCGCCGGTCCACTTCCTGCACCAATCAGGCTAAGAGGAATTTACAAAGAGAAATAGAATTTCTAATCGGAGCCTTTGCCTCAACTGCATTTTTATTTTTCCATAGGCAATCTAAAATGTAAATTCCCTTTACCAAAAGTGGCGAAAGACCGCTCAAGGGGTTATATATTCAATTAAATCGACGTCCAGTTTAAGCTAGAGGTCAGAATGGATTTCCTACCCCAGAGGGTGCCGATGGTAAACGGTCCTAAGCCTTAATTAAGGTTGCCTAATTAAAGATTTACTAAACTATATTGCAACATCAATATGTATTAATAAGCACATATAATATGAATTAAGGTGATTTATATACACCCACTTTCACAGCACTATCTTATATATAAAATTCTCGTGTCACAATGTTAGTTACCATACTCCTCCGAAACGGCTAGACCGATTTTTATAAAATTTCATATGCATATTCAGTAGGTCTGAGAATCGGCTACTATCTATTTTTCATACCCCTAAGTGATAACGGTTGCCCTCCCCTAACATTTTTTTTATTTTTTGGACAAATTTTTTTTTTAATTTTTTTATTATGTGGCATTAAAAAATACACACAACCCTAAATTTTCACCCTTTTATCACCAACCCCTATTTTTTTATAGTCATTTTAGTAATATGTTGAGCGGCAAGCGGTACGATCTTATCGCTGTTGGACTATTGGCTGGGGCCGATTTCAAGGCGTATAGGACCGCTCCGGCCCCGAACAATTCGCCAATGCAATTGGCCGTTTTTTTTTTTTTTTTTTTTTTTTTTTTTTTTTATTTGGGGGTGCAAGGAGAAGAAGAAGAGGTCTGAACGCCAAGTAGCCTAGAGCAAAACTGAGGGATGGAGATGAAAGGGACAGGAGAAGTATGAAGGGATTGACGTGGTGGTCATAACCGGACATCCCCAGGGGTGTCCGGGGGTCCACTACTTCAGGTAGCGGGCTATTACCCTGTGGCCGGGCGGTGCTTACGTACCGCTCTCAAAATTATTGTTAATGGCCAAAATTAAATTATTTATTTATTTTGCAATTTATGCATCGTTCTAATCATATTAAAGTTTATAAATTAGGAAAAAATGCTTAGGCTCCATGCAAAAATACATCATCTTTTCCAAGGCATTTAACGTGTTAATCATTTTTCATCCCGCTCAATAACTGATCAATTATTACTATAATTACTATAATTACTATATACAACCCGCCAGTTGGGCCTAACATTTAATTGAAACATTTACATGGTAACATTCTATCAATGTCATTTTGTCACCCGTCATGACAAATTGTAAACAATTCGTATATGCTTATAACGGAGTTTATCATTTAAAATGAATAAAACTATATACAGTGGTGTGCAGAATTTAATATACACTAAGATGAGTAAGTTTGAAGAAAAACAAAAGCAGCAGCAAGATCTTTTAGGCAAAAAACAGCAATGTTTACTTGCGATAACGAGCTTTATAGGTCAGTTTACCAGAAGAGTTTTGGTACAAATACATCGCCATGACATTACAGCACGTGTGTTCAGACAAAAGTTGAAGTCTTTAATGAGTTTCATTACTAAATTACATGTATTCGGTCCCACACGTTGCTGGCTGCATTCGGTTGAGTGGCAAAAGCGAGGATTACCTCATGCACACATTTTACTTTGGTTAATTTACAAAATCCGTCCTAAAGAAATCGATAATATAATTTCTGCGGAAATTCCAGATCCGTCTACTGACCAATTGCTGTTTGATATTGTTACAGCAAACTTGATTCATGGCCCATGCGGTACTCTTAATCGTTCATCGCCTTGCATGACAGATGGAAAATGTACTAAAAATTTCCCTAAAGATTTCACTAACGATACGATCACAAATGTCGACGGATATCCAATGTATCTTCGAAGAAATCCCGATAATGGCAGTCGATCATTTATTAAAAACATCAGCAACACAGACATTGACACTGACAATCGTTGGGTGGTGCCATATTCGTCTCTGCTGAGCAAGACATATAATGTTCATAATAATGCTGAGTTCTGCAGTTCTGTGAAGAGTCCATAAAGGAATGCTCCTCCAGGGAATAAAAACGATGAAATAACGCTCTACCAAATTGGTCGGTCATCAACTTCAATGAAGCTGCTTGGCATATCTTTGTTTCCCAATTCATGAACGGGATCCAGCAGTTGTTCAGTTAGCCGTCTATCTTGAAAACTGTCACTGTGTATTTTTCACGAATGATATAGCGATTGATCATGCTATAAATCCACCAAAAACTACACTCACTGAAGTTTTTGAATTGCGTAATCGTGCGGATGATTTTGGTGCCTTCGCACGAAAATTACTCTTTTCAAAAGTACCACGCTATTTCGCATAGGCTCAAATAAAAAAATGGAAGCCCCGAAAGCAAGGCTCACCGCAAGCTGCATTGATAAATGTCTCAATTTATTCATAATCAAACGCCTTGGGGCGAGTATTTACAGTCAATCCAAGGCTGACTGAGTGCTTTTATCTTCAACTGTTGTTGGTTAATGTTACTGGCCTATTGTCATTTCTAGATATACGTAAAGTGAATCGGTAACAGTATCCAACGTATAAAGATGCATTCCTTGCACTCGGCTTGCTGAGCAGCATTGAACTGTAGAGCAATACAAATTCGTCTACATTCGCTAGAGTGTTGACTATATGTTTCTCAGCCCGAGAAGAGATATTGTGGGATAATCACAAAAATTCAATGACTGATGATATATTGCATCAACATCGTACAAGATACAACGAACCAGCGATAACATTCAGCGACGCTATGTACATTGAAGCATTGATTCCAATTGAGGATCTTTGCATTACCATTGCCTACTTACTTTTCAGTCATTTCAGCATGAATTTGCCAAATCGAAATGCATCTGATTTAATGAACGCTGAAGTGAATCGTGAACTGCAGTACAACAGTGAAAATGGCGGCGATTGTTCCTCGCAATATCACACTAATGAATGAGGATCAAAGAATCATTTACGACCGCATTATGCTCGCAGTTTTCAGCTGGACAAGGTGGGTTCTTCTTTTTGGATGCACCAGGCGGAACTGGCAAAACATTCCTTATTTCGCTAATTCTCGCCAAATTCCGATCAAATAATAGCATGGCATTGGCCGTTGCATCATCGGGCATTGCGGCAACTTTATTGGATGGAGGCAGAACAGCTCATTCAAAAATTATAAATTACATTTACATATTGGCAGTATTTATTACGATATATATAATATTAAGAAATAAATTAAAAAAATAATGTTTGGTGTTTTATTCTTTTTATATTCCCTCATCGTTCACAGCGCTCCTATAAATCACTCATAAATCACATCCTTATATACTTGCAATAAGTTAGTGATTTCTTTTCTACACTAGAAATAATTTATATGGCAAAACAACGTTTGCCGGGTCAGCTAGTTATATTTTAATAAATAAGTTATGTTTAATTTAGGCTCACATGAGCATAGAAGGCAGTCATCAATATATTTGAAACAGACCTAAATTAATTAGCGCCGCGATTTTTTGGTTGTAATGAGCTTTTATTTAATTATCACAACAAGTAATTCAATTACCGAAAATCGGAGAAAACTTAACCAAGAGGCACAATTATTTTTTCGATAAACTACCACAGGTGTTAAATCCACTATTTAATAGCCTCAGTCCAGAAAATGTCCCATGGCGATGGCAACAAGTATGTGAATGTCAGGATTAAGTATTAGAATTTAAGTTTATTCAAGAAAGAGGTGAGCCCCATCACCGATAACTTAATAGAACACTCGTTCCACAAAATTACATTTTTTCAATACAACTTAAAATGCATAAATGTAGTAAAACGTTTAGTAATCAAGGGTGAGATAAATTGACTCAGAAATTATATAATCATAAGGGGCTATGAAAAAAAAAAATAACTGAATAAATTAATAATAATTATTAAATATTAATAATAAATAAATAACTTTTCTAGAATTTTTGTCATCCGCACTCAGTGGAGAGGCGCTTCCCCTTGTTCCCCCAGTAATTAAATCATATCAAATATAATATATGAAGATATTTTTTTTTCTTAATAGCTTACTACCTACATAAGGACTTATTTATTACCTGATTGTGTTGGACTGTATGCCTTTTTAATAGCTTCAGAGATTTATTTATTTATTTAAAAAAAAAAAAATATTGCTTTTCATCTCAATTATATCCTTATCTTTCGGAATGTACTATTGCTTATTTTATTATTAATTGTCAAATGAATTGTTTACTGTGAATTCCAGTTATTGATACGCTGAATTGATTGAATTAACGTATTAGAGTTTGAGTGAGAGTTTTTTTGTTGTTTTTTTCTACAATATTATAGCTAATCTAATGAAAAAATAATATTCTAACAATTTTAATATTTATTCAATATACTTGTTAATTGTATATGTTGTTATTTTTTAAAATCATGGTTACATTTTAATATCAAGCTAGTGAAGTAAGACCTATTACTGATATTTCTTATTCAGTTAACCAAATATGGTAGAGGTAAGATACTCCTTCTATTGTGTTACCTCTGGATCGAGATGATGAGATTATCATATTCAACGCTGTAGGCTAGAGAGGAGTTGCAAACACTGGCCGAGGAACGGTGCCGTTCAAGTTGCATTTATCTTGCACCTGCTTCCCCGCCGTCACCATTAGTCCTCGACGCAATAGGAATATCTAACCAGCCAACTGCCCCATTCCCGCCTCAACTTCCACCGTTAAATTCTCCCAGGCGGTCGGCGACTTCAACGCCCCGGTACAAGATCTATCCGATAAGTATTATACGTATTTTATAAATTGGCCGCGAATCCAATCTGAGCGATCCTTCTTCTCCAACTTTAAGTTCCTTAAGTCCTTATGGATGTTTTCTCTCCCGAGAACCTTAAAGACACTTAAAGATGGCATTAATTCATACTAAGGTTTATTTTATACATGCTCATTCTCTTAATAATTCTTTACTTTTTCTTTATATGTTCTATAAGGCAATATATAATTATTGGATATCAACTCACCTCTCTTCAGCATATCTAATATAAAAATAAAAAACAATGCTTTCTTGAGTCAAAAACCCATTGCTTCATTTATCCAGTCTAAGTCTGATCAATGACTAAGCAATAATAAATATATAAGTCAATTATTTAGATTAAAATGGATAAGGAAGAAGACAGAGGATCTCTAAACAATTTATTATTGTTTCAAATAAATTGAACAACGGCATAAATATATAAAAAACTAAAAAAGCATAGTGAGGTCAAAAACATTCCAAACGAGCATCTTTATTTGAGCTTGTGGTTTACCTTAGTACAATATAAGGGATTATAAAAGCCCTAAAGAATTTCCAACGAAATTAAAATTGAGAATTATAATTAGTCTAAATATGCGAGAACTTTTATACTTTTGAAACATAATAAATTTATGGAAACATGAAATATAAAGGTCATTAAATTCATTCAAATAAAATAATTACTTGCTGTGTAAGTACCTTCACTTACAAAAATAACAGATGTAAACAGTAAAAACGACGAGTTAATTTTTTTATATATATCGAAAAATAATTCATGCTTCCTCTCTAAATGGCATTTGTAATTAGTAAAGTTAATTTTGAGGAGCTACTGAACTGTAACCAATCTCAAATTATGGATTTATTTTTTCCATACATAGGTATGTCAAAACGAGATTTTCTTGAAATGTTTACGGAAGGTTATTATATCCTGAATAAAAAAAAAATAATAAAAATAAAAAAAATAGGAGTTTTCAATTTATAACCAGTTTTGAGCAAAAGTTGATTACTGTCTTACAAATGTTCATTCCACATCACATTCTGTGAACCTTTTACAAATAATGACGAAAGTTGTACTGAACTCAACTATAGACTCTTACGATTGAGCAATTCTGTGATTAAGCCGAATAACTAAGGACTGCGGTAATTAATAGACTTAATCTATTACACGAACAATTATTTTAATTGAAATATTTATATTCCTTTTTATCTGCCGTTCACAAAAAATTTTTATTACCGAAAGTTTATTCACACAACCTTCGATGAATGAGACTCATTCATAACTTGTTCTATGTGTATATACATGATTTCTATTTTTCGTTGTACAAATTTTTTTTATCTTCTTCAGTGTCTTTTAGTACATATACAGTTTATGATGTGTCCAAACCATCCCCTTGAATGTGGCAACTTATGTTAATTAAAAAATTTTTTATTTTACTTTGTAATTTCACAAACCCAAAAAGTATTACAGCTAATGAATTACACCAAGGAGCTATAGGGAGCATAGAAAAAAAAAAGAACTTGAAATATCATTTGTTACCTTTTATATATTTAGTAAGGGAATATCCTTACAAATCAAGCTTAGCGGTCATAATTATGATTTTATTTGTATATTGCCACCTCCTATTTCTTTCTTATGAAATATCTTATACATATTTATTTTATAATGTCTTAGGCTATTAATTGCAAGTTTAAAGAATTTTGTACCCGTAATTTATCGTTTTTTCCTGCCTATTTATGCTTATGACCGAAGGGTGATTTAATTAACATCATATAGCCATTCCCATCTTGGATTGCATGTTGTGTGGTTATAACTTAGTATCCGCTAATTGATTTTTTTCAATGAATTCAAGACCCCGCAAGTAATGAATACTAATCGACCAGTTCTCCTTCCTTCATAATCCCCAAAAACGAAATGAGTTTTCGCCTTGGTATATCTTGAAGTGTGTTGATCACCCTTGTCCTTGCGACTCCTCATTACTCTACGTCCTCGGACTCCCCTCGGAGTGAAGAGGGGACAAGAAATGTGGGAGGGGCGAAGGAAAATATCAGAAAAATTATTGGCCAGGTCGGTTGGCGTGATGAATAACAAACAAGCTAGCGTGCGCGCCTATTGGTCAATCACGACTCGATGGTTTTAGCAGCTCGTATTGGCACACGCAAGCGAGCTCGGTGTCCATTACCCACCGGATTCCTTCGCAGTTATTACTGTTCCTGTGTCGGTTGCCGTAGTAGTAATAGTTTTAGTACCTCCGCGTAGCCAGTGTTTGTTTTATGGTTCCTCCGTGTCCCCATCCTGTTAGCGAGCTATTAGCGTAGGAGTAAAGTTTTAGTGTGTATGCCTTGACGTCGGCTTAATAGGCTAGATGTGAAATAACGTTGCATATTTTAAAACATTCTCTTAGTCTAATTATGTACATATATTTCAGTTAAAAAAGTATGTATTTTATTTACCTCTTAAGTTTTCATTTCATTTTCATTAACTGCGAGATTACCAGAAATTCATTCTTCTAGTAGGTTAAAATATAGTTTAACGACTACATATTTCAAGAACGAGTACAAATATCTCAATAAACTTTCATGAGCCTCGATATACACCTATGCGAAATTTCAATACTCCATTGCTCACGCTCTTTAAGCAACAAAAGTGTTTGCGTTGTTTCGATAAGATGGTATTAGGTTAAGAATATGGATTCAAAATCATCTTTTTTTGTGTGTTTGTTACTGTTTTGAATCGAAATGGAATAAACCAATTTCGAAATATAGGATTAACATTAAATTTGAAGCTTTATAGGATGTAGGGGAAGTTGGTCAGTCAAATAAAAATAACACCAACACCTAAACAAATGTCGTCATTTATCAACGTTTCGGTCTTAATTTTACCTCTCCCAGTAGCTAAAGTGCAAGTTGTTAAGGATGACCGTCCTGAAATCGAACTTTTTAGTATTGCGAAAGATCGTGCCTTTGAGACTGATTCAAATAAATTAATTGAATCATGCTTCAACTCGCGGGGGAAAAAGATTCTATTGTCAGCCTAGTGGAGTGTCATGTTTTATTTGACCATGCGGGTCCCAACTCCTTCAAGGTCTGTGGGCATTGCCAAAGCCGTGTACACACTTTGTAAGATAATATATTCAAAATACATAATGTAAATCCACATGTGTTCACTGTCTATCATTATTAATGTTTAGTAATAAATTAGATTAAGTGATAATCAAAAAATAATTGAAATTATAAGGGGATTAAACCCTGTTGAGCTCGGAGAGCAAGTAGATATATATATATATTAGGTCGCTTACCTCGAACTGCTGGACCGCACGAAGAACTGAACCTGAAATTAGAGCTACGTGGTAGAAGGAAAAAGGGGTAAAGGAAAAAGGGATAAAATAGGACAAACCACATGGAGCCCCTAATCCTGGCGATCGGCAGCTGGACTCAGGCTGGAGGCGAAGAAAAAAGCGATCTTTTCCATGAGATTATATGAAAACGCAGCGTACATAAAAATGACGACACACGCATATATCAGGAATTCGTAGTTAGAGCACAGTAATTTACTCAAGCAAATAAAAATGGCCGGTATAGGGCTAATGAATTCGGACGACATCCGCTCGCTCTGATTGACGAAGCAGGAGTGCCGGCTAAAGGCCCGGACGGGGATTAAGGGGTCGGACTCCACATAGATAATTTAACGTAGTTTAGCCTTTGAGTACCTCTTATAAACAAATTAATAATTTATAAAATTATTATTATAAAAATGTATTATATAAATTTTAATGAACAATTACCTACATGTTAAATATACAATTAATAGCTACATTTTTCACTTAAGGGTTATCTCCAAAAATGTAATGTAAAATATAGAATAATAGATAAGATAAAAAGTAAAATATAAGTACCAGTAATGTGGATGGTTTAATAATGATTGATGAATTAAAACTAAACAGACACCATATATTAATTTAATCTATTTTTGTGGGTTTTTATTTAAAATAATTTAAAAAAAGGTGGTTACCCACAAAAATAGATTAAATTAATATAAAATAATTTAAAAATTGACGATCGTCAAGAGATTCCTAAAATTGGACAAAAATTGTCCACCTCCCGTAAATACTCGCAAAACTTGCGAGATCGGGAACAGGTATCAGTGACGAGGAAGGATTGGCTCTGCTTGAAAACGAGCTCTGTGGTGCAGTGGTTAGCATACCGCGCATGTCACGCGGAGGACCCGGGTTCGACTCCCGGCGGAGCCCAATCTTTTCTCTTCAAAAAATACATTATTTAAGACAACATATATTGTTAAAGAACTAGAAAGAAACATAATATGGCTAATGAGACTAATATATGAGGAGTTTGGTTTCAAAACCAGGTAACTCCATTTTCAACAAATTTTCAAGATTAATCAAAAAAGGATTTTGATAAGAGATGGAATCTTTTAGTATTGATTATAGAAGGATCTAGATGTTTTTGAAACAAACACATCTAACACATTTTTTTTAACATGAAAAACTTGAAAAAATGTTTTAAAAAAATGGATGTAACTGGTTTTGAAACCAAACGCCTCATATAATATATACAAATAAATCGAATGTGTAATAGAGACTACAATAAAATAGTTTATTACCATCTGTAGATTATGTGACCGAACTAAGTTTTTCCTTGATGAACATACAGCCAAATGTCAATAATCCAATAAATAAGAAATGATGTTCTGAGTTGGTTGAATGTGATAAGGCAAGGGTGAAACGGACCGATTTATTTTTACGGGTGCCTTCCGTTCCGGCTCTCTGGAACCCTAATAGCACTATTAGCTAGCAAGCTACGACCACATAGCACTTAGCATTTGGACTACCGCTGCACTCACTAATAGCTGCGTTATGTTAATGATATAGCACGGGGCTAGGTATGTCTTCTCTTACAACTGGTTTTCAGCCTAACAGGTATAACCGCTCTCATTAAATATTTCTTAGGTTTGTTAATATTTATTTCTTTTGATAAGGTATGAATGTGTAGGGACATCGAGTGAAACTAATCGGTGAATCGATAAGACACGAAATATAGTCACTTAATATTTAACCAATACGCTATAATAAAGTTTTATTACTGTACAAGTTTAACGTCCCCCTCAAGATCGAGTAGATCCATGATTTAATATTTGAAAAGCCAAATGGGAAATAGTTCCTCGTACCTGAGTAGAATACGGCACTTTTTTTTTAAACTATTTTTTTACAAAGGAGTTCTGGAACCGATTAATTGTAAACATCATTACTAAATATTCATCTATATGCTTATGCGATATGGCTCCCTGCAATAAGTAACTGGTTTATCGTGAGTTTCCCCGCTGCTCCAAAGCATTTAGTGTTCCAGACTCTCCAAAGAGTGAAACCCGCCTCATGAGGAGGATGAGCTGTCCTTTTGCCGGGGATGAGTTGCAGGAGGAGTTGATGGGCACGTGATCAGAGGGGAGATGTTCCCGGTGCCATTACATCTCGATTTACAGATCAACAGCCGATAGCCTCATACGGTTCCGCGGCCCATGTTCATCATCCTCATGAACCTCCCTCTTCTTGTAACTGGTACATTAGGAGCGGCCTCCCTCCGCGCATCGGCCGTTTCTGATGAGTAGCTTCATCTTTAGCAATTATGCCTTCGCTCTTTCGAGAACGAATGACCGAGCAATTGTAAAGACTAGGTGTCAATCAAGTCGTCGGAATACATTTCGCGGAACTCAAAAAGTGATAATGTCGCATTATACTTTAATGCTCGCTGGGAAAATAATATCAGTTCACTATGAGCTATGTTCACTATACCAAGTATAGCCGCAAGGAACTATCAAGAAATTTTAAACGATTATCACACATATCCCCCTTCCGTTGGACACTTTCCGTAAGACGTTGAAATTCCGGACTCACTACGCCTATTCAGATAATTATAGTTATTTTGCAAGAAGAGGAAATTTTTCATCACTTCTACCCATAATAATATTTCATAATATCTCTTAGACTCCTGGAAGATTGGGAAATGCAGCCTTAAACATATAGGATAAAGAAGAACACTAAGGTATAATTGATATCAGAACTAGTTGTAATTTATATATATTTACCATGTAAGTATGATTTACAAGGTATCGAGATAATTAACAAGATGTTTAAGACTGCTCATCCCCAGAAAAATTAATTTCCAGTTTTTCTACAATAGGTATTTCAGCGCGCCTTAATAGTTTGACAGCCCGACTCAAACTCACACTATTCAAAGTAGTAACCATCTAATTAAAGTAAGGTTGAAAGTTTAATAAATAAAGCTTGAAGACTGAGCAAGATTAAAGTCTTAATAATTGTTACTCATAAGCTGTGTAAATAATTTGGAAAATGGATTTATGAGTTACGTTCGTAGATTAATTATTGTTTTTACTTGATTGTCACATGGACCTGAGTTTATCTGATAAGAGGCCTATGTTAGGAAGGCTATGTGGCGAGAATAATTAAACAAAAGATTCGGAAAAGGTCAATCGTGGAGGTCCAAAATTGATCGCGAATTTAGTCTATGGCGAGGGCGCGAATTTCTATTGGTCTGCTTCGGAGTGAACATTGAGTGGTTGTTATAGAGAAGAGAGCCGAGGGACGGTGGCTTTGAGGTGTCCAAGAACCAGGTTGTTGGAAAAATCGGTACTCAGGGATCTGGGTTCGTCTCCCGGCCGAGACCACCTTTTATGTCCAAAAATTAAATTATTAAAAACATTATAAATGAGTTCTTTTTAGTTTTCTAAAATTCGGTGACAATTTTCATTTTTATATAAACGTATTTTAACTATAGAAATCAATTTGTATAGCTGGAAAAAAATCAGTGAATATCAATATTTTTTGTTAATCCATCCTGCAAAAATTATCCAGAATTATACAATTATATTTATTATAAACATACCTTAGCTATTCTGTGTACGCAATACGATTTAATGGAATTCACAAGGCTGATAATATGCAGAAAAAAATTTCTTCAATGCAGTTGCGAATGATAATTCCGGATCGAACGGTAATAAGAAATTTATTGCCTATTGTATTCTAAGTGGTTGAGGGCCTATGACGAGATACTCCACCGCCTGTAGTCCTTCTATTTCTCCTAATTACCCGCGAGTATTCAAAGGCCCTCCGGATGGCCAGACGTGAGCGGACAAGAAGATCGTATTAGACAAAGGCTCTGAGGATCCCTGCGACAATGGCCAGCTAACAGTTATCCATTTGAATATAGCCGGTGCTTGGACAGCTAGTTCTGCTCCCGCTGGATTTATCGCCGAAGAGCTCTTTCGGTCCGGTCCTGGTAATGGTCATACTGTGCGTCTAACGGGATGTCTTCTTTGCTTCTCTTCTTGGAGGTTTCTTTGGATTTGGGTATATTTAAGGATCAGCCAAACACAGATTAACTGTTACGTTTTTTAAATGATATTTTATAACAAATTCTGAAGTCTGTTTGCTCCAAACACTTTTTAGCAACAAATGTTTCTTGCTGAGAATTATTCTTGATCTCAGGAACGCCTTTTTATTACTCACGTATGAGAGTAGTTTATTTTTCAATCATTAAAATATACTAAACACTTACATATTTCAGCAATAAATAGAGTTGAAAAAGTATTTTTTAAAAAGTAAATTCGAAGTATTCTTCCATCAAATATCTTAGCACTGCCTTGGGAGAGCTCTATATCGCAGTGGTAGGTTTCAAAAATTAAAAAGCTATCGACTTCTTTCTGCAGTGCTCGAAAGTTGCCAGGCTGTGGAAAAATAAAATTGTTGGCTCTATCAAAATTGAAATAAATGCCGAACTCATATAATGGATCAAAGAATGGAGGAAAACGACTCAATTCCTCATGATTTAAGAATTCTACTCATTTCAGGCCTTATAAAATGGCACAGTCTGCAGGTAAAGCTTGAATTTTAATTATTTTAAAATACATTGAAAACAATACTTACGGATCATTCCGATGAAAATCGAGCTTGAGCTAACATTGATTGGTGATCTATTCATTATAGTTAGATTCACACAAATTCTTTTTTGGATTTATTATTTAAGAAATAATTTCTTTTTTTATCTTTTTTCACGAGTTTTTTGCTTTATTAAGGTATATGATTCGTGTAATTATTTCCCAATTTTTATTTTATCAACAGCCTATAGGGATCATGATATACGTTCGATCTAGCAATAACTTAAACTTAAAAACGTTAGTGGACACAAAAAGAGACTTTAACGCCGGTACGTTGCGAAACGAATCAGTACCCTATGACGGCCATAACAGCTCTGGGAGACGGTAGCCATTAACTGTTGCCGGATGTAGCCCATCTTATTTAGCCCAGCTCGTGCCAGTTCTTCGGGGGCCTCTGTAAATCTCGAGGACAATTAACTATCAGGAGCCTTGTCATAACTCCTTAACATCTTTGCGGTACTTATCTTATGCCTTTGTCCGTATGATTCTGACACGAGTCAATTTTTCTGCGGTGACTCTGTTTTTTAAACCGTGAATCGAATATCATTCGATAATAGACATTTAAGTCCAAATAATAATTAAATATTCATTTACTTTACTCAATTATTGAGCAGTTGATGAGGAGAAGAGTGTGTCCAATTGATAACCTTAGCAAAAAATAAACCTAATAAACTCGAAATGATCAATAAAATATTTAATAATAACGGAATAAGACAAGTTAATTTTTTTTTTTTTTCAACGGTAGTAGGTACTGGCTTTCTAAGCATATCCTATATCTCATTTTAACCTATCCTTGCGTTCTTCCATTCATATTCAAACCTTAAGTCCAGGATTGGGCAAGGATGTTTCAGAGGGGTGAACTTGTTGGTGACTAAAAACTATTTTATTGTTAATCTTTCACCTCCTTCAATAATGACAGTGTTTAAAATGATATATTGGAATGAATATAATTATTTCATATCATTATTTTTTATACTTGAGGCATTCAGATATAATAATAATAAAAAATAATAATAGAAAAGATCATCCACGAAAACTTTATAATACATAAATATATGAAAACGTAACATTCTTTGGGAGTACGAAAAACGTTATTTTTTTTACAAAGCAGCTCAGAACTTACCTTTTGCTGTGCAGATCTATTGTCGCTATATGAAAAACCTTTTCGACTGTTTGTATTTTACTTGCAATAGCTACCAATCCATCTCTATCCTATTGAATTTAGCGTGTTTTCATGGAGGAAAGACTTTTTCTGAAGAAGAAAAAATCACCTACATATTTGAATGCGTCTTTATTGAGGTTTCTTTTAAGAATAACAGTTAAGAATGTCATAGAGAGGAAGCCGGGAAGAAAAATATGTTTTACTCATTCATTGATAAAAATAGACCGTCTCAAATATTGATACATTTAATAAAAAAGCTTATAATTTCCGCACGTGTCGCTCCTCTGAAATTCGCTTCCGGCTCATTTGTGTCCTTCACCCCTTTCCTCTTATTTCTACTCTGATAAGTCGATACTGCCTATTTGTACATTCCATCTCATAATGCAGTATTTTTTTATAGTTATCAATCAATTTACTCGCATCCCTAATGGTAAGGTGTAAAACGCTAAAAAACATTACATTACAAACGTGCGAAAACTCTTGCTACCGGCAGTAGCAATAGGTTTCCCGTTTTAGAATCACTCATCAAGAGAGAGAAATACTTTGTTCAAAAACAAAGCAATGCTGCTCTATTGCATAGGACTGGTAAACACAGCAACTGCATCAATCCGTCTCAGACATAGAAACAGGTACATTTGTCTTGTTGTGTAAAGATCAATTAATCTATTTACAAATAATTACACAGGTTTTTTTTCCACTGGGCACTTTTTCATTTACTCCAATTCTTATTAAAATCAAAGATCAAATTGAACACAAAAAGTTTCAAGCACATAAATATATAATTTAAAAAAATCTGGTGCGTGCGCGCAACACACAACTTTCACTTACCAACTTACTTAGATAAGAAATAGACGTGTTTTGTTAAATATAATTTCCCAAAGTCACACATTTTTCTAAATCCATATCTTATTTTTGTTAATCGTTAAAGCCGCTTTTGAGTAAATAAAAAAACCCGTGAAAATGATACAAAATTTATTAAGTAAAGTCCCCCTTCCGGTTAATCAATTTTAATGAAATTTTAACAGTCATATCTCGGGCATATAAATACATCAAATACCCAGTTTGATCAAAATCGTTAGAGCTGTTTTTGAGAAAATCGAAAAAAACCTAAAAAGTTATTAAGTAAAGTACCCCCTCCCTTTAAGTAATTTTGATGAAATTTATGCTGTCACATCGCGGGCATACACCTATACTAAATACCCAATTTCAGGATAGCACGGTTTATAGTTTTTGAGCTAGTCTGTTCACACACACACACACACACACACACACACACACACACAGACACACAGACACACACACACACACAGACCATTTCGCGGGACTTGGTCATTTCGACTCAGGGGACCCCAAAACGTGTATTTCCGTTGAAAACCGGAAGTCGAATTTTTTCACGATCGCAATACTTCCACTTACTATATATTTCATATATAGGTAAGTGAAAGTAAAAAAATATTGAGATGATAATAATAATACTTTCCTACTACTAATTACCATATTACTAATTACCATACGGAAGGTGATGGACAATACCCAGAGAGTCCAGAAATATGTGTTCGGTCAAAATCGCTACATCCTCAGTATTTACACGTCCTCTAAGAAGCTCCCAGTTCTCTTCCACTTTTTCTACAAGACCCGAACCAGAGGTATTCATAAAATACCTTCATTCACATGATTTTAAAACAACGTTTAAAAATCTCCTTAATCATCAACTTTACTTGTATCAATTATTATATTTCTAATGGTGGAAGATAGTGTTCCGTAGATATAATGAACAGAAAATGGTTGAGGATGCGGTCAAAATAAGTAGCACAAATATGTGAGATTTACATGTTTTATTGTAGCTAACATTTCGACCCAAATTTTAGGTCGTCATCAGAAGAACGGCGAACTTGTTTGAATTTGTTGAAGTTGGACGGCGAAATAATGTTAAGGTTCGCCATCTGTCTGTCAAAGAGCCTGATGATGACCTAAAATTTGGGTCGAAACGTCGGCTACAATGAAATATGTAAATGTCACATATTTGTGCTTCTTATTTTAACCGCACCCCCAACCATTTCTTGATTGTTATTTCCAAATTTATTGGTTTTTTTTTTAAATTTATTAATAATGTGACCCCTCCTTAAAATATTCCATGATCACTCAGTTTTAAGAAGTTTTGTTACAATGACGTAGTTATGGCTCGATCTAACGACATCCTAATGTACTTTCTTAAGTACTTAAAAAAAGAAAAAAAACACAAGGGCGTGAAACGAAAATGCAGTTAGGTTAGCATTAACTTATAACTATTATCAAAGACTATTAGGCCCCTGCGTACCTTAAGATGTTTTCATTAGAGTCGGTTACTGTACTGCATTAACTTCACTGGCAGTGTAATAACAGCACTCACTACTATCGTCGTTTACAGCCGTGTAAAGCGTAAACCTTTTTTTCTGATTTTTTTTTTTTCATTTGATTGGTAATCCTAGAAGGCTTTTCATTTCATAAATAACTCTTCGTTATTGCAAGCATAGGTCGCAAGATCTTTTGCGCTAGTTTTTTATTTACTTTTTTATCCCTCACTAAAGTAATTTTTAAACTTTCGCTTTGCCCTTTCATGGATTAGTTTTGCCCTTCAATCAAGGACATTTTTATATTTCGAGATTGGAGTTTTCCTAATGTATTAAATAATTTTCGAATGTTTCGTTTTCAAAATTCAGATTCAGTGTCATACTTAAATTTGAATATTAATGATTCACGATAACGTAGTTAGTTAATTTATTTTACACACAGTAAAACTTTGATGTTTAAGAACTTCTCAATTAAAAAATGGAATTTTATAAATGAAAAGCCAATGAAAAACGTTTTTCGCGGAAAATAGAGGGATTATATATTACAAAAATCGATTTTATAAGCTCTGAAATTCCATACACAATAAAAACCGTAGAGCTTCAAAGAATGAAAATATTTGGAATAAGTGCCACGTTCATTATTAATTTATTTCACCATTTTGAGAATTAAGATACCATTCTTGTCCGACCTTCCTCCAAACTTCCTATTTCCTTCTTGGGATGGGATGCTTTCCCTTTATCAGGAGCGCATTAGTGATATTCATTTATTATAACAAAACTGAAACAAATCATAAATGAAAGGCATACTAATAATATTTATTGCACAGGAAAATGAACATATTTAATATTTGTATCAAAACATAACATATATAAGTATTAATCTTCAAAAAGAAGAAGACTAAAGAAGACCACTAAGTCTCTAGGGTCTCAAATTTGAGACCCTATCTGCTTAAATTGTGAACTTCCTTCATAACATATATATCTAAATTTATATTACGAGAATATTTGAGATAATAATTAGATAACATTTGAATTATTATATGATTTCTTAATTGAATTATTATAATTAGGTAAAATTTGAAGAGTTATCTACAACTGTTTGAACGGAGTGTATGGAAAACTTATTACAAATCACAACTTAAAAGGAATAAGAGCTAATAATTTTATAGGCGCGGTATATTGTGAAGCCTCGGCGAGTTTCCGTCGAATTTTATTGTTGATTTTTTTCTGCAAGCTTATTGGTATTTTTTTAACAAGCTAGGCTTGATTATTGCCGTACATTAGTTAGAAACTAAGCTACTCAAATTTTTATCTCAATTAGCGTGCTTATAAAATTATTCATAGAGATCTATATAGTTATAAATGACCTCAGATTTGGTATAAAATAGATACAATGCCGCCTTTCAATACTACTAAAGTACTTGTTCCTAACCTCCAATCTCAATATTTTACCGATCAGGTCCAATAAAAGCTTTAGTTGGCTATGGAAATTATAGCGCTTTGTGAAGGAAATAACCTGAAGAGATGCAGCATTTAGTCGCATCCCTAATGGTAAGGTGTAAAACACTTATAAACATTACATTAAAAAGGTCCGAGAACTCTAGCTAACGGCAGTAACTGTATTTACAGTCCGAGGGCCAGTTGTTTAAAGAAAATCCTGCTGGTGCAGTCCTCTGATGATCCAACGGAGAGTATGCGAATGCAATTGTACGTCTAACTGAATAAATATACAGTATCGTTTATATTACCCTGTTTCGAACAAATTTCGAAGACAATAATCTTATCTAAAGGAAAATAATCAGTAATATTACATACATACGTTCTTTCACTTTGAACTTTAAAGGAAGTCAAAGGTTGTAATAGGTTAGCTGTACCGTTACATGAGGAATTTTCATCTTAATAGGCACGTATAATACAATACTCATAATAGGAAATATATTTACATAATAGATTTAATTACCATTTACAGGTTTTACCATTAATTTTAATGTGGGGTCCCCTGTTGTGTTGTGGTTAGCATGGCAAACCACAATACTAAAGGTGGCGGGTACCGTCCCGCGGTGGCCCTAGGATTTTTTAAAGGGAGTAAAAAATCCCTTAGCTATGCCGTCCCTCGGACAGGAAGTAAAATGGAGGTATCGAGCCTGTACGATGTCAGTTACTCGCTAAAGATTCCTATCCTAATTATACCTGGATAGGCAAAATTTGGGAGCCCCACGGTAGCATCATCCGATTTGCCATAGGTCCGTTAAATCAACTACAAACAACTTTTGTATGTATTGAAGAAAACTAAGATAACAATGAAGAATTATAAATTTCTGAATTGATAGTTGAAATTTCTTAAAACATCATAGTTATTGTTACGATAATAATTAATCAACAATTTTCTGTAAAATGTATTGCAAAATAAGTAAGCTGTTAAGCGAACTTGTGGCATATGCGTATCGAACCAGATTTTTTTTTTTTTTATTTTAATCTGAATATCATCTGTCTTTAAGCAAAATTATTTTATTAATCATTTTTGTCTACTCTATACTATTGTGATTATTTTTAAATTGTAAATAACAGTTTTAAGACCCAATAATGAGTATTATAAATTAGCGTTTGTGAGATAAAATATGTGTTACGAGAGTGTTTTCTAATTGACTAGACCGTCAAACATTATACTGTCGGTGTAAAACCATAGTGAACTAAGCGCCATATTAATGTTTAATTTTTTTTCGATTACCTACTATTTTCTTTAATCATGCTTCTTTGTATTTGAATAATATAAAAGACGAAGTGAAATATATTGTGCTTCAAAAGCGATAGAAGTAAACGCAACCCTGTTTCACAAAATTTAAACTTTAAATTATTCTCAAAAGATGGTCTTTGGAGCTTAGTTCACTTTGGTGTTACACACTCAGTCACATAGGGTAAACCATACAGTTATTGCCACCCTTAAGACTAAATTTCAGTGGTGGCATTAAAAAAAATACTTCTTAGGAAGGGATCTAATCGAAACTTCCTATAACTCTCCTTTATCTATCCATATAAAGACTCAAGAGGTTTTTTTGGTTAAAAAGTTTAGTAGTCCTACAATATGACAATATTTACTGTTAAAAGTGTCAAATCTAGTTATTGGCACCCTGTGGATTTAACTGTGAAATCTTCACTATGGTTAGTTTGTTAAAGTCTTACTTCATATATGACTTAGAGGACCCTTCAAACATTAGACTCATGTATGTCTTATCATAAAATTAGGACTTGTTTACCTATTTCTTTAAGTTAAAGTTGGAGTGTCAATAACTGTACTGAGTGCCAATAACTGTATGGTTTACCCTATTTCTTTAAAAAAAGTTTTTCCGAAGTTAAAATCCCTCTCAAGGTAGTGTTGGCCATTACGTTTACCGTTGCGACATCCCCTGCTTACGAATCACCTTTAGTAGATCGCAGTACACAAGCGGTCAGGCTGTCCGTCCGTATGCAAAAGAGGAGGCATAAGGTTTAGAAGGGGCGTGTCGGTGGGCACTTAGCTGGCCTGAGATAGGGGCTCCCAATAGGGTTTGGTCCTCCCTGCTCCATTAGTTTTGTGAAACTTCACAGATAAAGCTTTTTTGACTTATCTCTCGGAAACAGCGTTTACCCTAGCCTGCTTCCTTATTTAGACTCAACACCTTGGAAGTATATTGATGGCCTCTTGTCGGGGGGATTCACTTCAAATCGATAAAGCTCTCCACGGAATGGATTCGAATCCATCAAAGTTTAAACCTTTTCATTGGCTAGCTGTCTGTTAAGATTACGGCGTTGGCCAGTACTGTAACCTCAGTATTATGTGTGAGAAAAAAAGTCGAGAGTGCTCGGTGTGAAAATTTATCTCACTGAATTCTTCACTCCTTCGAGAGTATTTCACTGATAGGGAAAAAATGCCGGAACAGAAAATTAATTTATTTTTTCTTTCTCTTATATTTCATCTTGCGAAATCACAGTCACATGTCAAAGTGATAACCAAGGCACAATTACATTAATATAGTTTTCAATAAGTATTTATTTAATAGATCTGTAAAAAAATGAAGTTGCGATTCCCATCTCTGCTAAAAATTTTAGTGTATATTAGTATCGTTATTACAAAAACTCTTCACAAAAATCGTCGAACTCCTCTAGCGGTTAACTTTTAAGAAACACTTAAGGTGAATAGATGGAGGTTAACAACTTTTTATGCTGACTTTTATGCGAACATAACAGACTAAAATGTCATTTAATATAATATATAATGTTTATTATATATTACTTTTAAAAATAAATAAAGGTTACAAGAGGTTTTGTGTGGTTATGAAACCATGGGCGTCCGCAAGGGAGTGGGGGCTGCCCCTCGTAGAAAATTTGAGTAATAATAACTGCAAAGTCTTATTCATTTACCGTATTTATTAAGTGTTAAATAAATAAATATTTTAATTTTCAAATATAGTTAGTTCAAATTAGTGTCCGACCGAAACCAAAATTTTAGCCGAAACCTAATTTCGGCCATAGACCTGGTTTCGGGCCGAAACCGAAACCGAAACTTATTTACGTGTTTATATAATATATGTAAGTGTGTAATATGTCTAGTTCAGCAATAATATCAATGAAAGCTTATAAAACGATAGTAATTTAACTCAATTGTTCAATTAATAAGTGGGCTTTGTATAGAATAGTGGTAAGACAGGTGTACTAGTTAGGTTATAGGATCGAATCCCGGTCCTTACTTCCTAATATGGCTCGACCCCACGGGATGTTAGAACGTACCTCCTTAACTAGTACAGCCCTAAAAGGTGAAATAATCTTGAAAGAACAGGCTGATAATAATAAAAATTTATATTACCAATATAAAATTCATATTAACAAATAATAAATAATGTAGAAAATCTCTGCCATAACAAAGCCAATGGAATACAAAAGGACTGCCTATTGAAAATGTAAAGCTGGAGTTAAGAAGCTATTTAGTCTAATGAGTCAGTTTTGTCTCAAATATTAGCGGATATAATCTAGTTTGAAAATGTATAGAATAGTTTTTTGTCGAAAACTGTGCTTTTTCATTATCAAAATGGAAAGAAGTTTTTGGGATGTTATTGGTGATCCGGTGAGAGAGCCCCCTTCTCTATTAAATTAATTTTTCCATCTAAGTCTCATCCCATAGGAACAAAGAAGAAAACTGGTGGTAGTAGACCATTTGATGCAACTTGAGCCCCTATTTAGAACAAGGTTACTGACTAAAATATTTTTTTTTTAGTACTATATTTGTTATAATATAAGTATAAAATATATAAGTATTTTAATAATATAATAAGTATATAAGTATTTTATCTTTTGATTTGAATATGTGGACATAAACCTCAAGTATTTAGAATATTTATACTTATTTAGAGTTAATCTTATTTTTTTAGGAATCAAATAGGAATTCATTATAAATAAGGAGATAATTAAAAGCAAGAAAATGTTCTTAGCTCTCAAGGTAAAGAATGTATACTATTCTTTACATTCAACAAAAAATATTCTGTTTGAAAAGAATGCTTATCATTAAATGTTAAGACTTGGTGTAATTTATGGCACATCCTTGTTTGTGACAATCACATTTTTGCCTCCATACCCAGCTTAAAGTTTTCGATCAATTAAAGATACCATAAGTAGGAAAAAATTCTATGTTTTATCGAATGAAAATACTAGTGTAATTAACTAAAATAACATATACTTCATACTATTAAATCCAATGGTGTTAAAAGCCATGAAAGAGATCGAGCTTACAAGCTGAAATTGTGTAGTCCTACTTTTTTCTCGGAGATATCAGACACAAAAGCTAGTTTCGGCTTGGCCGAAGATTCGGCCGATTTTTGGCCGAAACCAGGTTTTTCGGCCGAAACTGGCCGAAACCGAAACTTCGGTCGGTCACTAGTTCAAATAGTTATATAAGTTTTATTTGAAAAATTAATAATGCTATACTTAGTAATACCTCGACTCACTCCCACGGTCATAAGAATTTTACCAGCCCCCTTGTACGAAATTCTGCGGTCACCCTTGTATGAAACCAACAATGACGATTAGTATACCTGAGAAATTTTTCAGTTTGAACTTTGTTTCCGCGTTTTTTTGCTCAATTTTATATAAGTATGTTATATTAGGAATCTTCATTGCTCGGAATACTAACATCCTATAACTCGAATAAATTATGTTAAAATATTATTTTTATTTAAGTTGACTTTTACGGAATAGAAAAAAAAAGTGACTTAAATAAAACAGTGTAAAAAGATTTTATATGCATTTTAGGAGCGATGAATGTAACAGATTGATATTCCTGCAATATATCGTTGGATTCTTTTTCTTAGGTCGGAAATATGCGAAAGTCTTGAGCAATGTAACGATTTTGTTGAAGAAAAATCGAGAGTAGACGTAAGAAAACTTTTTATTAACCTTTAATTGGTCACTTCTTGGGAAGCATTGTGGAGGGATAAAACGAAACAGAAAAACGAACTATTCCATTTTCTCGACATAAAATTTCCACTTCTTTGTTTCCTAAGAATACAAAATCATTCTTTGTGACATTTACCCCACAGGTGTACGAACAATTTATATATTTAGAAAAAAACAACAACTTTGAATTGGTACTTGTTAGGATGTTTTGAGGACATAACTTAGTTTTATATGCACAGTGAGCTATAGGATATAAAATAAATATTAACTACTTGCTGGAATTCGAAAATAAACCTCTTCGAAATGAGCCCTCCCGTGCGGTGATCATGGTATCTGAGCTCTTTACCTATCGAAAGAACAAAAAAAAACTAAAGGGCTTTTAATGACGTTTTCAATTTTAATTTTATATATAAATTTAAATAGAATAAAAAAATAAAAAAACTATTGCTGAATTAGACGTTATTCTTTCTTTGTCAAGAGAGATAACAAGCATAAAAGCATATTCATATATTTCTAGTTCATGCTTGCTATCAATAAAAATAAGTAAATGAAATCTAGGGGAGGCACTTTAGTGTTGAGCGTGATCTCGCTCTAATCACCATTGCCAATGATTGGTCCTTCCTAATACGTTTCTGAATTTTTTTCTGTTTAATTCAAAAGTGGCATTAAATTATGCTTTCTTATTGATAGCATCGTCAGATTTTGGAAGAAGGTATTTTTTCCAATGTTATATAGGTATTTAAATGGAAGGCTTTGTTAAAATAAATAATAAAAGAACAGGCCTTCTGGACAGGTCAATAAACCACCCTATGTAATTTCATTCTTTTTGATGGTTAGTCAAAAACCATCGTAATATAATTCGGGTCATAAGTCCTAGTGTAACTAGTATTAAGTATAATACTTTTGCTTTTTAATTTCTTCTGTAGAATGAATTGTTAATGAGGACATAATTATTTTTAGATTTTTTCTAAGGTTTATTATTTTTTCTTAGTAAACTGCAGCTGCAGATTCAAGTGCTAATTAGTAGCGTACGTCTAAGTACCGATACAAAGTGCAAGGATCTGGTATGGCGCTGGCATCGCTTGAGTTAACACTTACACCTGGTCGAGGCAATTTAGGACCTAACAATAAAGAAGATAGTGTATTTGTTAGACGTCAATGATGCTCAATTGTCCGCCGATTGCTTTGTCACTAGGAAGATGGGAGATAGCAGTGGCTGAAATATTTTTATTGGCGACCAGCTGTACCTCTATCTACATCTCCATCTTCCTATCTTGCCTATCTCTCATTGTCCGTCCTCTGGGTCTACATCACCTTCCACAATGGTTCTTGATGAGCCCATGTTCTTTGCCATCATGTGGGGAATTAGAGGAAAACAGTATTCTGGAAACCATTTGGCGTTGCCAGCTTGCAATTTATTTATAGTTTCTGTATAGTAATCATCCCTCTTCCAGCCCTGAAGGCGTGACGTATACATCATCCCATGTTCGTATTCAATGGTATCCGACAAATAGAATCCTTCAAAAGCTTATTTAAAACACTTAAAGTATTTATATACAGGGTGTTTCGGAATTGCACGGCACTATTTTAGGTACGTGTTCTCTAACACAAAATAAACAAAAAAGTTCATATTAACATATATCTCAAACTCATTTATTAAACAGATATCAAAGGTTAAAGATTTATTATTTATTTACTGCATTAAGACTGACTGTACAACGTTTAACGTGTTTAATACTAAATAAAAGGTTTTAATCACCTGATAAACAAATGAACGATAAGCAATGACAGTAGTTGCTCATCTGTTTGTCTAGTTCTGTGTGTTTTAGTGTGAGTGAATCTTGTGACACAGTTCAATTTATGATTATCATGGGAGATACCACAAATTTATTCACTTTTGATGAACAAACAGACATGCTTTTAACTTATGGCGAGGTTCATACAAACGGTGCTGCTGCTGTTCGAAGATATCGTGAAAAATTTCCTAACCGAAGAATACCAAATCGTAAAACGTTTGAGGCAATTGAAAGACGTCTTAGGGATAATGGTACGCTAAAACCTATACGAGTGAACGCCGGTCGACAACGATTTCGACGAACTACAAACGTAGAAGAAGAAATACTCGATGCTGTTCAGTTATCTCCTACTACTAGTACCAGAAGATTGTCACGTCGTTTCGATGTTTCCTATACCAGCGTATGGCGAACTTTACGTGAACAACAATTATATCCATTTCACGTATCAAGTAGGCAAGATTTGTTACCACAAGATTATAACAAGCGCAGAAATTTCTCCCAGTGGTTAATTCGACAATGCACACGAGATCCTAACTTCCTGAACTGCATTTTGGTTACTGATGAATCTTGCTTTACAAGAAACGGGATTCTTAATTTTCGAAATACCCATACTTGGGCCGAAGAAAACCCTCATACGACTGCTGTTGGACATTACCAACATACATTCTCTTTAAATGTCTGGTGTGGTCTTCTAAGCGACAAAATCATCGGCCCCTTCTTTTTGCCACCTAGGCTGTCAGGTATATCTTACTTGCAGTTTTTGCAAAATAATCTGCATGATATTCTAGAAGATATTCCGCTAGGCATTAGGCAAAGGCTGTGGTTTATGCATGACGGTGCTCCAGCTCACTTTTCTCATAGTGTCACTGATTATTTAAATGCAACTTATGGAGACCGATGGGTTGGTCGAAACGGACCTGTTAAATGGCCACCACGATCTCCGGATTTAACGCCATTAGATTATTTTGTGTGGGGCTGGATGAAGTCTATGGTTTATTCTGCGGCAGTTGACACGCAAGAAGAGCTAAGAAATCGGATCGTGGAAGCCGCAGTAACTATCAACCACCATCCTGATGCTATACGAAGAGCCAGAGAAGCATGGATTCGTCGTGCTGAATGTTACATTCAACAAAACGGAGGCGCCTTTGAACATTTACTCTAAATGTTGTAATAATAATAAATAAATAGTAATAATAAATCTTTAACCTTTGATATCTGTTTAATAAATGAGTTTGAGATACATGTTAATATGAACTTTTTTGTTTATTTTGTGTTAGAGAACACGTACCTAAAATAGTGCCGTGCAATTCCGAAACACCCTGTATATGTATATATATAATAAAGGTTGTTGTATTTATAAAAAATGGCATTCAATAATCGATTAAAGGTTGATGTGTGAGGGTTAGATCATACATGACCTGGTAGAGCACATAGTGTGTTATGTTTGTAAGTGAATAATGGGTTTGCCGAAGTATATTAAGTATATTGTTTCAATATCACCTGGGTACTAATATGATGAAATATTTATGAATGTAGAAATTATGCATGCTGTCAGAAGTGGGATTGAATTTCAAATTCATTGATTTGGCCCGTCCCAAAATGTTTTTACCATTTTTTTTTCATGTTTTTTGTTTTTAATCCAACAAGATATTTTGTTGTTTTCGAAATATATTATTAGCCCAGGAATATCTGAGAAAAAAAAAAAAAAAAAAAAAAAAAAAAACAAACAGTATAAACTCTTTGGAATTGCTTTGGAGGTTAGAAAATACCAGATGGTACTTTTAGAAATTTTTAAAAACCAAAATGTGTCGAAATTTTTAGTCGAATATTCATATGATTCAATTAAAAAAAGAAATCCTCGAGATCAAGTTCAGTAAAAAACATTAATTATCGTTTATTTGAGATTTATATAAATTCTTCAATTTATTATTTGATGTATTATTACATCATTGCTGTATTATACAACGAAATAAAGAGTAATAAATCAATTAATATTTAACGAATTTTACTAGGCGCGCGCAGCCACTTTTGTAAACTACTTACATTTTGTGCGGGTACCTAGTTGTTTTAAGAAATATAGTGTAGTTAGGCGTCTATTTTGTTCTCTGAAAGTGTGAAATTTGTTCAAGAAATAAGTTTCCTGTTTTAATACGAATGGTCAACAATTATCCTTTAAACATTCATTAGCAGCTAGTAAGTGAAAAATTCTTTCATATTACAAATCGGCAATGTAGTTTCAAATATAACATAACCTCTAATAAGTCGCATGATCGCCTGATAAACTATATCTTTATGTAATTAAGGATAGTTGTTTTTAATATTTTAACATCATTTCGGTTAACGCTCCTTTCCCATAAAAATTAAAAATATTTACTTTGACGTCTAAGCAATTAGGTTTTCCTCATATAAAACTTTTGGAAATTAGTAAATAGCATCGTTGATTAGCCAATGGTAAACATATTTAGTAAGGGGAAAGAATAATACCCATTCTTATTCCACCACTTCGCTGGCACAATTCAGATACCCCTTGTTAAAGAGAATTTTTAATCCATCCTCTTATTCATGGAAAATTCAACTTTAGCCATATAATGATTATTACATTATTATGTTCTTGTAAATAAATATGAAAAAGTTTGTAAAGGGATAACTGTAGGCAGTTGGAAGTAAATATGTAGTAGTGGCTATTTCAGCCAATGGCCAAACTTCTTTTGATATAAGTTTGAATTGAAGAATTTGCAATATGAAATTTCGGCTATACTGTAATGTCTTTTCTAATTGCCGAAACCATTCCGCTGGCTGGGTATAACATAATTTATAAAATGCAACTTCTATGTAAATCGTTGCTAAGACGTTGGCCACACTCGCGTGGATATTGCTTGTATTGGCTGATGCAAATAGAAAAGCCTATTGGCCGCTTCGGAAAGGATAACGCGGATGGTGAACACTGAAGCAAATACGAGGCTATAAAAGATGGAAAGCCATAAAGAGGGCAATCTGTTAGCAGTCTTTAATACCCAGCGTACCCTAGGCAGTTTGCTCGTAGTTTCATCCATGCCTCTAGCAAATAAATTATAATCGCCTAATGTTATAATAACTTTTTCTCACACCTGTGTTAGAACAATATTACAGTATTACAGTCCAGATAATAATCCGCAAAACGAACAACCAGAAGTTAATTTACACTCATTTTCCTGTGCAATTTCAGATAATGTTAAATATACATATATTTTAAATATAACTTTGGGAAAAGATGAGGAAGCAATGTCCAATCTCATAAATATGCTTGAAAATATAAATTGATATGGAAAAATATAGAAGCCGTTTGAATTTTTAGAATGTAAGATGTAAATGGCGCTAGTGGTAGGGATGCGACATCGATGTCGATGTTTTTGAAACATCGATGTTTTGCGCAAAACATCGATGTTTTTAACATCGATGTTACACAGCCGATGTTTTCCGACCATCGATGTTTTCGGACCGATGTTAACATCGATGTTTTTAATAGCTGACCTTTTTTTTTTTTTTTTTTTTTTACGTATAAAAATAAATATGTTTTAACATCGATGGTTTAGGTATAACAATGATGTTTTTAACATAGATTTATTCGACAAATAAAAATATGTTTTAACATCGATGCTTTGGAAAAAAAGAAATATACTTTAACATCGATGTTTTGACAATAACATCGAAGTTTTTGAGAAAAACTAATATCTTCGATATTATCGATAGTATCGATAGTATCGATAATATCGATACTTTATCATTAACAAACTTGTTTTCAACATCGATGTTTTGGACAAAACCAAGTATACTGTAACATCTATGTTTTGACAATAACATCGATGTTTTTTAACAGAAACAAAGCTGTAAATAACTTCGATGTTTTTAACAAAAACGAAGCTGTTCAGAACATCGATGTTATAGACTAAAACAAATTTATTTTAACATCGATGTTTTTAACAAAAACAAGTAAACTTTAACATCTTTGTTTTGACAATAACATCGATGTTTTGACATTAACATCGATGTTTTTAACAAAAACAAGTATACTTTAACATCTATGTTTTGACAATAACATCGATGTTTTGACATTAACATCGATGTTTTTAACAAAAACAAGTATACCTTAACATATATGTTTTGACAATAACATCGATGTTTTGACAATAATATCCATGTTTTCAACAGAAACAAAGCTGTTAATAACTTCGATGTATTTAACAAAAACAAAGCTGTTAAAAACATCGATGTTATAGAATAAAACAAATTTATTTTAACATCGATGTTTTTAACAAAAACAAGTAAACTTTAACATCTTTGTTTTGACAATAACATCGATGTTTTGACATTAACATCGATGTTTGTAACAAAAACAAGTATACTTTAACATCTATGTTTTGACAATAACATCGATGTTTTGACATTAACATCGATGTTTTTAACAAAAACAAGTATACTTTAACATCTATGTTTTGACAATAACATCGCTGTTGTGGATAAATATATATTAAACTCGATGTTATGGACAAAAACAAATTTATTTTAACATCCATGTTTTAACAATAACATCGATGCTTTAGACAAAAAACAACAATATATATATATATATTCTTAACATCGATGTTTTAGTTAAAACAAAGATGCTTTAACATTAACAAACTTGTTTTCGACATCGATGTTTTGACAATAACATCGATGTTTTTAACAAAAACAAGTATACCTTAACATATATGTTTTGACAATAACATCGATGTTTTGACAATAATATCCATGTTTTTAACAGAAACAAAGCTGTTAATAACTTCGATGTATTTAACAAAAACAAAGCTGTTAAAAACATCGATGTTATAGAATAAAACAAATTTATTTTAACATCGATGTTTTTAACAAAAACAAATATATGTTAACATCGATGTTTTTAATAGCTGAACTTTTTTTTTTTTTTTTTTTTTTTTTTTTTTTTTTTTTTTTTTTTTTTTTTTGAGAAAAACTAATATCTTTTAAGATCGATACTTTATCATTAACAAACTTGTTTTCAACATCGATGTTTTGGACAAAACCATGCATACTGTAACATCTATGTTTTGACAATAACATCGATGTTTTTAACAGAAACAAAGCTGTTAAAAACATCTATGTTTTTAACAAAAACAAATTTGTTTTAACATCGATGTTTTTAACAAAAACAAGTATACTTTAACATCTATGCTTTGACAATAACATCGATGTTTTGAAAATAACAACGATGTTTTTGACAGAAACAAAGCTGTTCAGAACATCGATGTTATAGACTAAAACAAATTTATTTTAACATCGATGTTTTTAACAAAAACAAGTATACTTTAACATCTGTGTTTTGACAAGAACATCGATGTTTTGGATAAATATGTATTAACATCGATGTTATGGACAAAAACAAATTTTTAATAACATCGATGTTTTTTAACAAAAACAAGCATACTTTAACATCTTTGTTTTGACAATAACATAGATGTTTTGACATTAACATCGATGTTTTTAACAAAAACAAGTATACTTTAACATCTATGTTTTGACAATAACATCGATGTTTTGACATTAACATCGATGTTTTTAACAAAAACAAGTATACCTTAACATATATGTTTTGACAATAACATCGATGTTTTGACAATAATATCCATGTTTTCAACAGAAACAAAGCTGTTAATAACTTCGATGTATTTAACAAAAACAAAGCTGTTAAAAACATCGATGTTATAGAATAAAACAAATTTATTTTAACATCGATGTTTTTAACAAAAACAAGTATACTTTAACATCTATGTTTTGACAAGAACATCGATGTTTTGGATAAATATGTATTAACATCGATGTTATGGACAAAACAATTTTTTTTTAACATCGATGTTTTTTAACAAAAACAAGGATACTTTCTTTGTTTTGACAATAACATCGATGTTTTGGATAAATCTGTCAATAACATCGTTGTTATGGCAAAAACAAATTTGTTTTCAACATGTTTTAACAAAAACAAGGATACTTTACCATCTCTGTTTTGACAATAACATCGATGTTGTGGATAAATATATATTAAACTCGATGTTATGGACAAAATAAACTTTTTTTAACATCGATGTTTTGACAATAACATCGATGCTTTAGACAAAAAAACAACAATATATATATATATATATATATATTCTTAACATCGATGTTTTAGTTAAAACAAAGATGCTTTTACATTAACAAACTTGTTTTCGACATCGATGTTTTGGATAAATATGTGTTAACATCGATGTTATGGGCAAAAACAAATTTATTTTAACATCGATGTTTTTAATTAAAACAAGTAAACTTTAACATCTTTGTTTTGACAATAACATCGATGTTTTGACATTAACATCGATGTTTTTAACAAAAACAAGTATACTTTACCATCTATGTTTTGACAATAACATCGATGTTTTGACATTAACATCGATGTTTTTAACAAAAACAAGTATACCTTAACATATATGTTTTGACAATAACATCGATGTTTTGACAATAATATCCATGTTTTCAACAGAAACAAAGCTGTTAATAACTTCGATGTATTTAACAAAAACAAAGCTGTTAAAAACATCGATGTTATAGAATAAAACAAATTTATTTTAACATCGATGTTTTTAACAAAAACAAATATATTTTAACATCTATGTTTTGACAATAACATCGATGTTTTGGATAAATATGTATTAACATCGATGTTATGGACAAAAACAAATTTTTAATAACATCGATGTTTTTTAACAAAAACAAGCATACTTTAACATCTTTGTTTTGACAATAACATCGATGTTTTGACATTAACATCGATGTTTGTAACAAAAACAAGTATACTTTAACATCTATGTTTTGACAATAACATCGATGTTTTGACATTAACATCGATGTTTTTAACAAAAACAAGTATACTTTAACATCTATGTTTTGACAATAACATCGCTGTTGTGGATAAATATATATTAAACTCGATGTTATGGACAAAAACAAATTTATTTTAACATCCATGTTTTAACAATAACATCGATGCTTTAGACAAAAAACAACAATATATATATATATATATTCTTAACATCGATGTTTTAGTTAAAACAAAGATGCTTTAACATTAACAAACTTGTTTTCGACATCGATGTTTTGACAATAACATCGATGTTTTTAACAAAAACAAGTATACCTTAACATATATGTTTTGACAATAACATCGATGTTTTGACAATAATATCCATGTTTTTAACAGAAACAAAGCTGTTAATAACTTCGATGTATTTAACAAAAACAAAGCTGTTAAAAACATCGATGTTATAGAATAAAACAAATTTATTTTAACATCGATGTTTTTAACAAAAACAAATATATGTTAACATCGATGTTTTTAATAGCTGACCTTTTTTTTTTTTTTTTTTTTTTTTTTTTTTTTTTTTTTTTTTTTTTAGAAAAACTAATATCTTTTAAGATCGATACTTTATCATTAACAAACTTGTTTTCAACATCGATGTTTTGGACAAAACCATGCATACTGTAACATCTATGTTTTGACAATAACATCGATGTTTTTAACAGAAACAAAGCTGTTAAAAACATCTATGTTTTTAACAAAAACAAATTTGTTTTAACATCGATGTTTTTAACAAAAACAAGTATACTTTAACAACTATGCTTTGACAATAACATCGATGTTTTGAAAATAACAACGATGTTTTTGACAGAAACAAAGCTGTTCAGAACATCGATGTTATAGACTAAAACAAATTTATTTTAACATCGATGTTTTTAACAAAAACAAGTATACTTTAACATCTGTGTTTTGACAAGAACATCGATGTTTTGGATAAATATGTATTAACATCGATGTTATGGACAAAAACAAATTTTTAATAACATCGATGTTTTTTAACAAAAACAAGCATACTTTAACATCTTTGTTTTGACAATAACATAGATGTTTTGACATTAACATCGATGTTTTTAACAAAAACAAGTATACTTTAACATCTATGTTTTGACAATAACATCGATGTTTTGACATTAACATCGATGTTTTTAACAAAAACAAGTATACCTTAACATATATGTTTTGACAATAACATCGATGTTTTGACAATAATATCCATGTTTTCAACAGAAACAAAGCTGTTAATAACTTCGATGTATTTAACAAAAACAAAGCTGTTAAAAACATCGATGTTATAGAATAAAACAAATTTATTTTAACATCGATGTTTTTAACAAAAACAAGTATACTTTAACATCTATGTTTTGACAAGAACATCGATGTTTTGGATAAATATGTATTAACATCGATGTTATGGACAAAACAATTTTTTTTTAACATCGATGTTTTTTAACAAAAACAAGGATACTTTCTTTGTTTTGACAATAACATCGATGTTTTGGATAAATCTGTCAATAACATCGTTGTTATGGCAAAAACAAGTTTGTTTTCAACATGTTTTAACAAAAACAAGGATACTTTACCATCTCTGTTTTGACAATAACATCGATGTTGTGGATAAATATATATTAAACTCGATGTTATGGACAAAATAAACTTTTTTTAACATCGATGTTTTGACAATAACATCGATGCTTTAGACAAAAAAACAACAATATATATATATATATATATATATTCTTAACATCGATGTTTTAGTTAAAACAAAGATGCTTTTACATTAACAAACTTGTTTTCGACATCGATGTTTTGGATAAATATGTGTTAACATCGATGTTATGGGCAAAAACAAATTTATTTTAACATCGATGTTTTTAATTAAAACAAGTATACTTTAACATCTATGTTTTGACAAAAACATCGATATTTTGGATAAATATGTATTAACATCGATGTTATGGACAAAAATAAATTATACGTTAACATCTATGTTTTGACAATAACATCGATGTTTTAACATTAACATCGATGTTAATACACATTTATCCAAAACATCGATGTTATTGTCAAAACATAGATGTTAAAGTATACTTGCTTTTGATAAAAAAAATCGATGTTAAAAAAAATTAGTTTTAGTCCATAACATCGATGTTATTAACAGCTTTGTTTTTGTCCATAACATCGATGTTAATACACATTTATCCAAAAGATCGATGTTATTGTCAAAACATAGATGTTAAAGTATACTTGTTTTTGTTAAAAACATCGATGTTATTAACAGCTTTGTTTTTGTTAAAGACATCAATGTTATTAACAACTTTGTTTTTGTTAAAAACATCGATGTTATTAACAGCTTTGTTTTTGTTAAAGACATCAATGTTATTAACAACTTTGTTTTTGTTAAAAACATCGATGTTATTGTCAAAACATCGATGTTAAATGATACTTGTTTTTGTTAAAAACATCGATGTTATTAACAGCTTTGTTTTTGTTAAAAATATCGATGTTATTGTCAAAACATCGATGTTAAATGATACTTGTTTTTGTTTAAAACATCGATGTTAAAAAAAACTTGTTTTTGTCCATAAATCGATGTTAATAAATATTTATCCAAAACATCGATGTTATTGTCAAAACATAGATGTTAAAGTATACTTCTTTTGATAAAAACATCGATGTTAAAAAAAATTTGTTTTAGTCCATAACATCGATGTTATTAACAGCATTGTTTTTGTCCATAACATCGATGTTAATTCACATTTATCCAAAACATCGATGTTATTGTCAAAACATAGATGTTAAAGTATACTTGTTTTTGATAAAAACATCGATGTTAAAAAAAATTAGTTTTAGTCCATAACATCGATGTTATTAACAGCTTTGTTTTTCTCCAAAACATCGATGTTTTGAAATATTTATTTATGTTCATAACCAATTTGTTATGGTAAAAGCATCGATGTTTAAAACAACATATATGATGTAATTGTCAAAACATGTTGAAAAAATCGAATTTTTTATACATTAAATTAAATATGATTATTATGATACATTACATTAAATATGAATTATAAAATGCTTTACACTTTAACATTGATTTAATTACGTTTGGGCATTAATATGTTAATGTTTAAAGACTGTATAAATTAAAAAACATCGATGTCAAAAAACATCGATGTTCTTGAACATCGATGTTTTGTGGTCGATGTTTAATCGACATCGATGTTTTGATTGCAAAAACATCGATGTTCAAAACATCGATGTTTTGCCTTCGATGTCGCATCACTAGCTAGTGGTCGAAATATAAAAAAAAAAAATATCTTGGGGGAAGTGGGCACAATGAAAGACAAAAGTTGTTTTTACCCATAGCAGCCCACCTGAGACTTTATTTTAATTTTTTTTATTTTTTCCATGTTACCTTAGGATCTAATCTATGTAAGGAATGCGTTAAACATTATTTTATGCATTATATCTGACCGCGAGCAGCTATTTTCCGAAAAAATAATTTTGTTTCATTGTGCCCCATGCTCGGGGTGCAATGAAACAGCTGAAAACTTTAACAAAAAAACTTTATTCGGCTTCCACTCGGTTTTTCGTTCTTCTGCTTTATGATAGCCACGAAATTCTTCAGGAAAGAGGGAAGTTTGACTATAAAAGAAAGTTGTCATAAATTAATACAATTTTTTTGGTGTTCCGTCCTCAATTTCGCACCAATATGTAAGATTATTGCGTAATGAATATCACATGTGGCACGATGAAACAATCGTGGAACTCCCTGAAATGTTTCATTCTGCCCCGAACGCCCATGTTTCACGGAACCTTATACGAGCCATTTGATGTCTTCAACTTCCTACCGTTCATCGTAGGGGTAGGAAAGCTAAAGTCAGGCAAAACCTTAAGAGATACATTCATAATGAAAAAGTTGTAATAGCAGATTGAATAAAATAATTCTCATACCTAGAGACGAATATCCGTTTGACAAAAATTTTTAGTTTTCCCACACAAAATCGCACTTCAGCATGTGGAGTCTGTCACGAAACAAGTCGAAAGGGGTCAATATGCTGACTTTGTTTGGAGCCACCCTTACCGCTTGCTGTCTGAATTTGGTTGCTCTAGACCTTTTGGTTCGGCCAGTGCACAAAGCGTTTATTTTATCGGTCATCAAGAGTAATCATATCCTATGGATCCATAATAATTCTTTCGAAAATATGTGGTAATTCGCAGAATGCAATATCTGCATGTAAGAGAATCAAGCTCATATTATCTTGGTAGACTGTTTTCCTTGTGATAGGTTAAATGTTAAATAATCCCAGGTTAGGTTTAATTGCTTATGGACACTCAAATTTGCATAAATAATCCCATATTCACTCTCAATACATTCATTTAATAGTTAGACTAGTTTCTGACATTTATAAAAAAACCAAATATATTTAGCAAATAAAAGAACTTATGACATAATAATCTCTATACTACAATAATATAATTGACAATTGTTTTAATTGAAATGCTGAAAATCTTTTACTGCAATATATATTTATTAAAGGTTTGGTGAGTAATCTTGTCACCTAATTGGTTTATATTTTTATTTTGGTAGTATGGGTTTTGTGTTTTGATAGTTTTGTTGTTCGAAACGCAAATAATTATTTATGTTTTGTAACGAAGGAAACTTTTCCAAATAAACACATGTCAATGATTAATATAAATAACATTTAAAAAACACTTTTCGGTGTGTGTGAAACTACTTCATTGGCACACTATTTTCCACAATTATTAATTTAGGATTGATATATTAAGCGGTGTAATTTTAATATCCAAAAATTTTACTATTTTTTAATGCATTATGAATTTAGAGTGTGAATATGGAGAAAACGTCTGAAACGTCCACCACTTTATAATCAATAAATGATTGTATTGAGAATGAACATGGTATTACTTAACATTTAATCAAAAATCTAGTTTATAAAACTAAAGGAATATTTTATTATATGGCATTATTAAAAAATATATATATCAACCTTTCAAAAGCTCCTACACTACAACTAGAACCAAGTATCGGTCGGAGTATAAATTACAGTCATTTTTCATTTCCCCTGACAATCCTTCTTTATCATTCCATTTTTGACAGACATCTTCCTTTACAACTGATTAAAGAATCAATAAATAAATGATTAACTGAGTTGCGATATGAGATGGAGGAAGGGCCGTAAGAGACGCCTCCCAAACAGAGGTGAGGGTGCTGTTCCCACGACTGAGGATCCATCTCATCCTAAAATTAAATATCTCGCCGCCCACGGGATACGTGCCTCTCTCCCATTCAGTTTTAAAATCGTGACCCCTTCTTCCATTAACTATATCTTCCAGGATTTTAAATATCTCACAAAGTGGTCATTAGTCCTGCCGATAGGAAAAATTGAAATGATAAACGACAAGAGATAGTATTGATATATGGGACGTAAGCGAATAACACACCGAAGTCTTGTTCTGGACGATAGCCAGCTTCCCGTGCTACATTGATCATCCCGCCCAGGGAACACCATTTTTACATTTGTTCAACCCGAGCCTGTTGACAGAATTCGCTGATTTGAATACAATGGACTCAAAGGCGAAAATGACTTGAATGGCTGGTGCCTATGATTCACCCTGGTCCCTTTCTGTCAAAATCCTCTCTCCTCCGATTGAACATGACTTTCACTTTTTGTCTAGTTTCAGTCTCTCAACTTCATACATACATTTTCAGAATAACTTGCTAGGAAATGAAAATCAAACGACTAAAACCGGTATCTAAAATATTTATTATGTGATTTACATTTTAAAAATTGTACAAAATTTATCTAACCATATCAATTTATATCTAAAATACCGACAATATCTAATTTCGTTCGAAAGTTTCATTATATGTAATGTATCGAGAACGGATTTCCATGGTTTTTATATAATGTTGGAGTTGCAAGGTATGACTAACATCGATATATTTGTCCGCATAAACTTGAGATTTCAAATAAGACCTCTGTCAAAAATGGAAGGTAGAATTTATTGTAAAGGTCGAATGTCAAACATTTTATATTTTGGGATTTTAGTGGATTTTTAATCAAAACTAGTAGCTACAGTGTCCTGATAGACGACGCATTTCAGCAGTCAACAGAAAAAAAGAATCATGCAGAGTAAACATTATTCCAATGACGGGATTGGGTTGATAATCAAGCCTGTGTGACACCAGCCTATAGCGCAACTATGAAATTAAACTAAAAGAAAAAAATTAAACTAAAAGATGTAATAATGTTTTAAAAATGAAAATTATGATTTTAATACAGCGCAGTAAGTAACTAAATGCTTCCATGTGCAAGACAAGACTGAGTCCCTAGTCCATTGCTTCTTAAATTTAGTCCCGTATCGAACATTCCAGAATGGCAAGTACCTTCGCGTCACATCCAAAGCACATGATTACGTACCGATAACGCTTTAAACAAAAGTCTTGAACTCTAAGTTGTGACACAAATCTTATATTTTTGTTTCACGTCACAATATCGTGTCGTCGTGTAGTATCACCTTTTGCAGTACCAACGGCAAAATATGCAAGAAATGTAAATAACTAGCTTTGACATTGGTCGGAAATGCGGGGACGCCAGCTTAGTAAAATGATTCCTCCTTCTCAAATAACCACATACGAGTATATCCTAGCACTATAAGCCATCAATAATCGTGGGCGGTTCCTGCCGCTTGTTTAGGGGGGCTGCAGCACCGAAAGCCCCCCTTGATTACCTTCATGTTCCTATCCCTCCCTCACCTAACATGCTACTTGTTATGCAAATTTTCTTTTCTTTAAATAATTTCTTTACTTTTATAAAGTTAAATTATGTCTTTAAAAAACATAATACCCATAGCGACCCCTGAATTGACCCATGTGTATCCTCGGATACTTTTGTGTTATTTCTAAGAAATTTTAATACATTTTATCAATTTAAGTGATTTTTTCTTCATATAAAAAAAAATTAGGCCAAATTGGGTTCTATCATTCATCTTTATTTGAATCTGCCGATCTGAAATGCCAAACAGAAGGTATGAACAGTCTCAGTAACTCAAGCGACGCTGAGGAGAATAGGATATTGCGAGGGTACTTATAGAGCAGACAAAGCGGGGGGATGAGCGTGCCCTAAGAACAGGTACTCGGATAATCCTCAGCGCTCAGTCTCCCGGAGAAGCGATAACTCGTCCTTACCCGCTCGAGTCTTTGTCCGCGCGAGCAGGCCAGGACTCGGAGGAAGTGGAGGGAGGAAAATGATGCGAAAAAAGGAATAGGCCGGAGAGGGGAAAAAAAAGAAGGAGGATATAGCGTTTTGAAACGGACCCATTACCCTCCGGAGCGAAACTTGGCCGCCTCTATATGGGTCTATTCAGTCCCTTTCGTAAGGTGAGCTTCAAAAGGATATTCAGTGATAAATTTCTTATGAATGATCCCCGCGGCTGAGTGCCGCCATAGCTCTCCCCTTTCAGCTGATCTGTTATCCGCTCCCGTCCCTATTTTACATTTAAAAGACGTCTGCATCTCAAGAGAAGCAAAAATGGCAGCATAATGTATAAAATAGGAATAGTCTTTATGGCGGCTGTGTTGTCATCCTGTCGCCCTTCTATGGAACGGATTACTGGAAATATGGGCTCCTTATAAACTGTTTTCATTGTGTCCCGGAGAGGTTGTCACTTTATTTCATTGAGAGGGTATAAGAAAAATTGTAAAAAGTCTTACTATTAAAGATTTTTATAAATACAATGAAAGATTGGACATCTTTTGATAGATCCTTGGTCATAGCAGAGTGTCTAGCACGTTAGCCTAGTAATGTTAAGATTACGGGATCGAAACCTACTCGGCCCCTATACAATAACCTACAGCTGGGCCCCGCTGAAGCTAGACCATACCCCCATTATGAGGGCAGACCTTATGTTAAAATATATGTTGATAAAAAGTCTAGCATGATAATAATGGGATATATAAGAATCATTTATTTTTTTTAGATTAAGCATCTTTTAGTTATTGTATTTTTAAATGATAATGTTTTATATAACAAGAGCTAAAATTCAGTAGCATATCCTCATCTTAGGGAAAAACGATATATGAAAAATAAAAAGAGGTCAAGGAAAATTTTAAATGTTACATACCAAAATGAACGTTTCATATATTATTATTTCTTTCTATTTATTTCATTAATTCTAATTATTTTAATATATCTTGCACGAATACATTCATTTGATATCGAACAAGCTCGGGACCTCCATTTTAAGTTGTATCCGAGGTACGGCAAAGCTAAGAATGTTTCGCTCACAAATAGAAATCCTAGGGCCACCTGGCGCTGTTATTTTTCACCCTGATCAGCTTATTGGAGCTCTCAGAAATTTGTTAACTTTCTATATCAAACAGTTTAAAGTTTGAGGCTATGCTACATAAAACAAGCCATAATTTTTATATGACTCATTTAATGAGTATTTTTCATAGGAAAAGAATTTAATATAATATGTAAAAATAAGAAAAGTTCGTGGTAAATTATTAGCGGTGGCACACACTGATAACTGCCACCGTCCTGTTTATGTTTATCAAATAAAAAATAATTTACACAAAAATATTTGGAATTATAACAAAACATTTATAAGTATTCTATTAGTTTTAATTTCATTCAAATAGATAAAAATAGCTTCTTTTATACGGGGTTACCTGGATCAGGGATGAGGATGGGGGATTAATTCCGAGTAGTATTAAATGCCCCCTGGCTCCGGGTTTTGAACTTGCTATCTTCTTTTTATTAACTTTTGAGCGGACCCAAATATCGTTTATATCGCATTAGTTGTAATGAATCGATACCTGAGCGCGTAATCCAAAAATCTATATCATTTTCACAATCAGCGCCTTAATTAACCTAGAAGTCCACCTCAACATTGTAAATATCGGATAAGTTATAATCGATACCTGAGACGGCCTGCGTATATACCGATATTATTTTCATTATCAGCAGCCTTGATAATCTAATAATCGATCTTAAGATCGATATAAGATTTACCCTATAAGATTTCCATAAAAACGGTTAATCCAATAATGTACACCGGTATGGAAAAATCCGTAAAAAACTAATAAATTTATCCTTATATAATTAAAATCAAGCTTTGATTCTTATATTAGGTGTCATTGTGAGAAAGATCATATCAGGAATTTTATTTTCTGGCCCGAAATATAAAAGTCATGATGTGATTTTTATTTATTTATTAGAAATGTAGAATTCCGGATTTGACTTTTATTCACTTTCCGAGAAAATAAGAGTTAATTTTAAACCCTGGTCAAAGCTTCATTTAGAGTTTCACAGACTGAATGTAAATATTGTATCATTCTTTAATATCTTTAAACTTCCTCTTTTATAATTTATTAATGAATATAATATAATATATAACAATATAATTTTATTGTTGTTGATATTTGCCTGGAACAAAACCTGAATCCCAAATGAAACTAAGGAAAGGTGGACATTTTCACTACTAAAAAAAACTGATTATTCGATTTTTACATGTATCGAGCAGGAATGCATTTTGGGCTGATTTTGATTTTCTTTGGTGGATACCAAACTCTTGGTTACTCCTTTGAAGCAAAAAAGGCTGATTTGTTTAACTTTGTTAATAAATATGTTTCTTTGTTTATTTAATATTACTACGATTGACCCCCCCACCCCCTCGTCAGCCACATTATTAAGACTTTATAGCCCACAGAATTCAAATGAAATGAAATGTTGCACTGTCAATATATAAGGTTGTAATGTTTTGGAAACAAAATATTACAGGAAAACTAAAAATAATTTCATATAGTTTGGATGAATAGATTGATTTTCTGTTTTTTTATTGTTAGACATAATTATTACTACGGAGAACGATTTGTCGGAACGAGCTTTAATTTTAAAGTACTACCTATTGCTTATGCTAAAAATAATATACTTCGTTATGCTAAAAATATGTTCTCATGTTTCTGAAAAATTAAATAAAATGATGCATATTTGCTCACACATATTATAATATTAAGATGGTTTAAAAACCCGAATTGATACAATTCAGCACAACAGCTATTAATATCCCTGTGTGAGAACAGAGAACAAGAGAAAATTAAAACTCTGACAAAGGGATGTATGTGCTGGCAGCCCTGACAGAAAGATATATATAAATATATATATTGAATAAAAATCGGATGTATCCTAACCTAATGACCCCCGATTACCATAAAGACAATGGCGGTAGCCGGAGTGCATTGCCATGCATGAGATGTAAACGACGTTTCGCCATGCACTGATTATTGAGACGTTAAACAGACTGTTGCCATAGAGTCGCTAGTATCCCACTCACGTTTCAGCTATCCTATCGGGCCGGCTAATTTTCAAGGAGGGTTCAATTGTGCCATCAAAGCACATATCGGTTGCTAATCTGGCTCTTTAGTTGTCTGCAAATGAAGTCGTATGGGCAATTCAATATGGGATGGCTACTATGCAATAGGTTCGGTTTTAAGATTATTTCAAAGCGTTTTATTATTTAAATAATCACCCAAAGTATGAAAAGATATATATAATTCTTCTGGGAGACTGGGAAAATTATATATGTATTAAATGTTTTTATGTGCCTATATTAACACACTACTGTTACAATGTTTTCGCTGAAAGAATTCCAAAATATAAGTAAATACTCGTACTTAGCGATACTTGTAATACGTGCGAAGCATTCACTCTAACCTACTTAAATCCCACTTCATTAAAGTAGACACCGTAACTTAGTATCGTTTCTTTGAACAGGGAGGTGGGGGGGAGGTGGAAAACAAAAGGAGGAGCCATTTCCAAACTGTAATATAGAGAAGAGGTGAGGTTAGAAGACGGAATACTTGAATACACATATCGGTTTCGCGGAAAGCGAGTGTGCTGATTCGAATGACTGAAACTGTATGTTTTTGCCTGTAACTCACAAACGACAGTGACAATCGGAAAAATGTATATAAACAACAATGTTCATCTCGACAATCTGAAAAAAAAGACACCTTCGGAAAAGCCCTGCAATCATTTTGAAATTTTTGCTGAGAATGCCGTTTTTCGTTTACAACTCGCAAACGAAGGTGTTAATCGAAAAACGTATAAGACCGAAAATATTCTCCTTAAAAACCTGAAAAGATTGACACCATTTAGAAACCTCTACGACCATTTTCTCGCCGAACCCGCGGGTTCGCGCTTATAACTCGCGACCGAAGACGAAATGAGCAGTTCTTTAAAATGATGCCTCGTTCATGAAATTTGATGAAGTATTAAGGAAGTTATGGCGTACCGACAAAAAAAAAGCCTTGAGAAATAATATATATGATGATTGAAAACCAAATATTTTATTTTTTTAAATATAAAACTACAATTATTTATTATCCTATTTTTGCGATATCGCTTGTGACCAATAATTTAGCACGTATGTTTCTCAGGTAATATCCTTCAGAAATCGTTTATAATTTATTTGCTGATGACCTATTTATTTAAGATAATAAACTTAAAAATAAATATTTTAAATTATTTTATTATAAGATAAAAGATTCGACCACGGCCGGGAATCGAACCCAGGTCCTCTGCATCTACGTCGCCGCGCTCTTACCACTGAGCTAACCGTGAGTCCGTTCCGATCGTGATCGAATCTTTCTCTTCTGTGATCCCTCCCTCCAGGTCTCGCCACATTGTAGCGAAGTACCGGGGGGGGGGGGGGGGGGCTGAACAATTGTCCAGACAGACGGGATCTAGTTGACATACGTCAAATATATACATTGTATGTTGTTATGTAGTAATTAGTTATCGTTAGATAGACGGACTCACGGTTAGCTCAGTGGTAAGAGCGCTGCGACGTAGATGCAGAGGACCTGGGTTCGATTCCCGGCCGTGGTCGAATCTTTTATCTTCTAATAAAATAATTTAAAAAATTATAAATTAATTATCTAACGATAACTAATTACTACATAACAACATACAATGTATATATTTGACGTATGTCAACTAGATCCCGTCTGTCTGGACAATTGTTCAGCCCCCCGGTAACAACATACAATGTATATATTTGACGTATGTCAACTAGATCCCGTCTGTCTGGACAATTGTTCAGCCACCCCCGGTACTTCGCTACAATGTGGCGAGACCTGGAGGGAGGGATCACAGAAGAGAAAGATTCGATCACGATCGCAACGGACCCACGGTTAGCTCAGTGGTAAGAGCGCTGCGACGTAGATGCAGAGGACCTGGGTTCGATTCCCGGCCGTGGTCGAATCTTTTATCTCCTAATAAAATAATTTAAAAAATTATAAATTAATTATCTAACGATAACTAATTACTTAAAAATAAATAGAATAACAAATCAAGATCCCTCGAATTTCCATTAAACCAGCGAATTTTAACACTAAATGAAAATATAACCGAACACTAAACATTTTAACGCAACAGGATTTTTTGTATGCTTTTCAGGCAATTCACAGGAATGTTAATGACTGGAGTCTTATTTAGCCCATGATTGACCTATGAAGCCCAATCCAGAAGGAATTTCGTTGTTTGAGCATAGCAACATTTTTGCCGTCTATGTTACTTTGTTTTCATATAACATCTTCCATTTTAAAGCAGATAAGGCAGTCCATTTTTTATTACCTCCATGCTCCATTAATGGGTTTAAGTTCACATCCAAATACTAATCTCATAGCCCCGTTCTCATATACTTCAAACAAACATTCTTCATATTTCTGTTCTAGACATTTTTCTCGTAGCGGAGATCAGGAAAATCATCTTAAAAGACAAAGTAATTTTAAATTTTTTTCGTTTCGATCAAGAACACGGTGCCTATGTTTGTATATTGTAGTTTATCCCTTTCTGAGGACTTTTATAGCAATGCTACTGAATAAAAATAGTGGTACTACTTTCTAGAAGTCATATAACATTTTCTAACTGTTATAAGGTTTTCTCTTATCCTTTGTCAGTAAATCATTATACTTGACGTGAGCCCCTCCTAAGCACATTAACGACCGGCTCCTGTTTTTAGGTAAGTAATAGAAGCTAAGGAGAAAATCCACCTCCGATATGGACTTAGCCTACCTATTCAAAGATAGAGGCTCTAAGTCCGCCGAATAGACTTCTGCCAATTCAATACTTGATAATTACCCCCCTGACCAAGAACCTCTTCATTGCATCTCAATAGGAAGTCCTTTGTCCTAGGAAGGCATTCATCAGCTTCTTCAGGTCTTCCTTAAGACCTTCGATGTCATATATTAAGCTAGAAGAGCTCCTTGGGTATACCTTTCATGACAAATTTAGATTTTTTTTAGAAATCTAAAGATAGTTAGAACTACGGCTTTCTTGTTCCTAATTGCAAATTGATATATACTGTTGTTGTCTTATAGATGAATTAGTTTTTGTTTATAAGGTGCAATTAGTTCAAAATCCACTCTATTTATATTTCAATTTTGTAATAAATGTTAGTAGTAACAATAGAAAAGAGTTTTTTTAAATATTCGTTTGAGTTTGGAGAAATATATAATGTAACACTTATTTGGGTAACAAATATTTATTTAACAGAAATATTTGAGCAGTTTACAAAATTGATAAAGTTATAACACGAAATCATATGACTTGCGCTACAAAGTCAAGACACAGACTTCAACTAACTCGTTCAGTCACTGCTCCTTATATATAATCGCAAATAGTCAGGTCTGGATTGTTCTAGAACAATGTGGGCAGTTCTACGCCTTTGTGGACTAGGCGCGAAAGATCTAGACCCCAACGGTTCGTTCCAACCGCATATATTGTTCCAACAAACGGTCCGGGAGTTTACGCCATATGTTTTTTTTATTTGCTTATCGATTTATCGTTACACTGCCCCTCCTTAGAGACATTCCTCCTGGATGTCTTCCTTTTCATGCGTGTCTGCTCCCTAGGTCGAACGAAAGGTCTCTTCCGTAATCCGCTGCACCTGTTCTTTTTCGTGGTTCCTTGTATGTGGGATCCAAGCGATCATTATGGACAATAATGGGCTTTCCTTTGGGGTACTTGAACACCCTGTAGACCAGATCGTTGACGTGCTTCTTAATCACGTATGGTCCTCGCCTTCCTTGTGGGTTGTAGAGCCAAGCAAGTTCTCCTTCTTCGTATCCACCCTGGTTGGCCCTGCTCCCGCTTTGTCTCCTCATCCGATCTCTGGTGACGTGTCTCTTATTGACAGCGATAGGGTGATTTCGATTCTCTTCTCGGGCCAGTGACGGATCGACGCCTTCACTCACCCTGTCCTTCTGCTTGTATTTCAGCTCGCTCTTCGTAGTCGCCTGCCGAACGAACGAGGTAATCGACGCCGAAGCCATAACCTTAGAGCCTTTTCGAAGAATACTTGAGCGCTTATCCCTCGAAGGAAGTTTTACACTCTGTTCCACGGTGGCTACCACACCGGCTGGTCCCCGACTCCGTAAGGGCAGCATCTCTCCACTGATCTGGACACTCCTCCGTTCCAGGTCGAGCTGAAATTCATTCATGAGGTCCATCCCGAGGATTACACTTTCTTCAATGTCAGCCACTAGGACCGAGTGTGAGACACGGCTTGAGCCTAACTGTAACTTTATTGTTAAAGTTTATTCTTTCTCACAATAATAATTAAGAAGTAGTAAAATCTCTAAGAACAAAGTCGACGCAGAGGGCGAGAGGAAATACTTTCATTAAAATCCATCACTATAGAGTCTCAAAATTCAAGGAGGAAAACATTTCTGTATTATTTGACCACTTTAAATCCTTTGTTATTCCATATTCCTTGTTGAATAGAATGCAGGGCTTTTAATGTGTGTAATATATTGCAGCGGCGGTATCAGAAAAAATTCATGGGTGGGGGATTGCTCAGTAAAAAAACAGAAGAAATCCAAAAACGAGCACACAAATCAGTTACTTATTTAAAAAATATATAGGTACACTTATGAATCCATATGTATAAATAATACTGCACTAGAAACTTTGTTAAAATCTGATGTATAATTTTATTCCACTTGGGTCGGTCCCTGATATCCCCCCTTGAGACCGCCCCTGGTGTTATCCTGGCATGGCCAATGAATGATAGAATAAAGCCATTAGCATAGAGATGTAGGGAGAGCTCCCAGTCGATCAGGACCCTCCTACAAGAAGATCCTTCCGTGGGTGTGTCTTTAACAGGAACCTCGCCCGATCCCATAACCTTATATTGTCCTTCCTCGGGAGCAGTCCGGCCCTCGAATAACCATAAAATTCCACCTGATTTCTACCCACTATTATCACCTGTAGTCTTCCAGTTTAAATGCTCTCTTCTTATTGTAGCCCTCGCCTGAATAGCAATCACTTCTTCGCTCGGTTTCACGAGATGTTCTTTACTTAGCAGGATGGACGATGGATCAAACTGGAATGTACAGAAAGCTAATCGAACTAAGTTGGCACTTCTCCAGTATTGATATTTTGAGGTTTATTAATTTAGTTTCTAATATTTTGAAACTAAGATAAATATGTCCGTAAGATCATAGTTTGTCGCTATATAGATGCAAAATTTGAGAAGCTTTGAATTCAGGTTTAAAGCGAAAAAAAATTGTTCTGAGAATAAAAAAAATTCACTGTCCTAGAAGAACAAAGTTAGTCCGTAATAAAAAATATTTAGCGTTTATATCACCTTTTTTATCGTTAGCCTGATTCATAATAAATTCTAGGGAACTTTTAGGGATTTTCCTTAAACTTTCATTGTCAAATTATTTTATCAAGCTTACATCCAATACAGTGAATATTGCACATGCTGAAACGAAGGATATAGGGTAGAATCATTTTTAAAATTATCTATTATTAAGTTTAATTAATTTTATAATCATACCCTTGACAAGCTGTAATTGAATAACGGATAGTCTGATTTGACCTGATGTTTTTTATTACCTCGATTAGCTTTCATTAAATCGTGAGGAAGCTATGCTCACCTATTCGGAGTTTTTATTATAGTGTCTTTTCTATGCTTTTAAAATTTTCTATAATACAATATTAAATTACAACTCTTAAAGTCTGTCTTCACCTGTCTCTGTAACAACACATATATGTGAGCCAAGGATTCCTCTTTGATGAATGAGGAGGTTAACTTGATGAGGTTATAAATTTGATATCTGATGGGCCTCACTTCCATTTTACGTATATGTTTGTTATTGGTGTTCGTCTCGGATCCCAAAGAAATGGTGCTGTGCAAGCTATCGAACTTAAATCAGTCTGTGTTCTAAATATACCAAATGTACATAATTCCGAAAATAAAAACGATTTTGATACAGTGCCTCGGGATTAATGATACTAGTTGTGTTTTAACATATAGAAATATTGTCAAAGATTATGAGAAGACTAATTACAAAATTAACTGCTTACTTAATTAGATTAAGACTAACAACATAACTGCTAATAAACCATTTAATGCTATTTCTGAGATCATTGTTATAAAAAATAAGCATGGGTATTGATGAGCACTCCTGAATTAAATAAATGTCGAAAGCGATTTTTTTTTTCTTTCAACCCTTTTAAGCCTTTACATGGTTTTCCCGGTCTAAGGGAGGTACTCCTGGCTCCTACTCCTTGCAGAGTGGCTAATGTGATGACCCTAATCAACGAACGGTTACCAGATGTTAGTGAGTTAAATTTCCGACACCCAGGTGTTTTTAACAACAAGGCATTCATCCTTCCCCAACTCTGGCCCGGGAAAAACTCCCTAGCTGTAAGGGCTAGGAAGAGTACGAAGAAAAAATATTCACTGTTAAATAATATTAAATATAATGGGTCAAACAAAACCAGATTTTATCCGGAAATTATTCTTAATTCTCTTTAAACGGTCATAAAAATAAACCCAATGAAATAGATTCTACTTGTAGTTTACTTAACTACTAATGCTTTTCTATAAACACGAAAGACAAATCTTTGAATCACCCAATAAATAAACTAAACGATGCCGTGTTTAAAAAGTTTTTTTTTTTTTTTTTTTTTTTTTTAATGGGGATTTTACTAATAACTTTTTATGATTTGTAAGAATATCTGTTAAGCTTCTTTCACCTAAGTAAGTATTCATTCTGCTCAGTTTGAAGGGGTACATTTACTTATGGTTGTTGAGGTAAGAATACGATTATTAAAAAAAAAAAAAAATTAAAATACAAAAACAAGGAAAATAGAGGACTTAAATGGGAATTGAGCGGGGAGTGATTATGGCGGAGATCTAATGAGACCCTGGTCCCATGGTATTAGATCTAAGGCAACCTGGGAGGACCCTTTGAATATTGATAAGGGCTCCGTTCCCATGACGCCCACGCGCCAATAACGTGACACCCCACTTCCCATTCGTCAATCCCATCTGACCAATGAGAGGGCTCCATACAACCTCTCTTACTTACCTCTGGAACCGCCTCTAATTTCCGGGATCTAATAGTTATTATTCAACAAATAAGGAAGGGATGCTTCCAACTTATCTGCTTAGATTGGGGGAAGTATCGATAATAAGATAAAAATTGAAGAAGGTACTATACGAAAATTAATGTTTACATCACCTTTTTATAAAATATGCTTTTGAAATAGGACGTACTAATAACTGTAAAATCAATAAAAATGTGTGACATATAAAAGGGTAAATCCCGTTTTATGCCTTGTAATTGAAAAACATAATTTCTGATTTAATCTCTTGTACAGACTGATTGCGATTGCGCCACCACTGCTAATTTGATAGTAGGTCTTTCGAATAACATTTTATTTGTAAGGCAGGTCCAAATTCTTACCACATATGTATTTTTTTGTTAATTAAGAGAACTTTGCGTTCCTGTTCGATTCAACAAATTTCAAAGCCTTTATTTTTAAAAAAAAAAACAATTTTTTTTTTCTTTTGACTTTAAATCTACCGTGAATTAAATGATTCTGAATAAATGAATAACACTGTAGACATACTTAATACGTTAGGATATTTAGTACTTCATTATAAAAATTGAACTCATTTAAACAGATAGGGTCTCAAATATTTTCTTTAATTGACTTTAATACAGTCAAAGTCATATTGTATTTACGTTGACGTTTCGCTCGACTGAGAGCATTTTCAAAACTAAAAAGACCAAAAACAAGGGAAAATCACAGCTTTGTAGTTAAATTTACAATTAAAAACATTATTAATAAAACAACAATACAAAATATATACAAATTCAATCTTACCAATTTATCAACAAACTCATCAAAAAATTATAAAAATAAAAAACTGTGTTTCATGTGTAGTATGTTTTTGAACAGTGATGTTGCTGTTTTCTATATAGTTTTTGTTAATTGCATGTTTGAGTAAAACTTTTATTTGAATTTTGTCTTTCAAAATAAGTAATGCAGATATTGAAATTGAAATTGGTTAGATTGAATTTCTATATATTTTGTATTGTTTTTATTCATAATGTTTTTAATTGTAAATTTAACTACAAAGCTGAGATTTTACCTTGTTTTTGGTCTTTTTAGTTTTTCAAATGCTCTCAGTCGAGTGAAACGTCAACGTAAATACAATATGACTTTGACTGTATAAAAGTCAATAAAAGAAAATTTTTGAGACCCTACCCGCTTAAATTTAGAACCTCCTTCATTCTTTTAGTGGTCTTCTTTAGTCTTCTTCTTTTTGAATATTAATACTTAACTAATTTAAACATCATTAATGGACTTCAATCTATTTAAGTCTTTATTCACCACAAAAGAAGATAAAATTGAAGAAAAATACATTTCACACACAAAAAATCATTTTGGTTATTTGACTAAGGGACCTCCAAAAAGTGTATTTTCGCTGATGACGGTTTTCGACTTTTTTTTTTTTACAGTGCAGTTCTACGTCTACATGCATATAATTAAGAAAAAGTGATGGAATAAAATTAACTTTTTTAGTTTTTATAAATGTACGTTTTTTTTCAGGCGCCTGGAGGATAAATGTTATGGAAAGGTAAAACCGCACGACGCATGAAGCAGACAGTTTAATGATAATTGGTTTTTTTGAAAAGACTTTAGACAAATAATGATAAGAAAAGGTAAGAATAATGCAACATGTTGCTAATACTTTTTTAATAATGGTTAATCAAGGTTACTGTTAATCTATTTGATCAGTCTTGTTTATATTAAATTAATAATTTCATTGGTTAGCCGGGTGAACATTACGCACGAAATATTAGTCAATGTTATAATATATCATATAAAACCAAGAAATATATGTATATATATAAGTCTGTATATGTGTGTGTGTTTGTTGGTTTCAGGTAGACTAAGAGCGAGAGGAACGGGTAAGAATGGTAAAAGCTGAGAGCCCCTAATTACGACAGTGTCCCGCGGAGTGGCCTATGGGCAGCCACCTCACGTTCTCCGCTCCTCCCTAGGATAATGACCAACGACAGTGGCCCTGCCAGATCTCTGGATAATTAGCGACACCAGTTAGTTATCCTCACGCCTACGTCCTCGGGAGGCAATAACTCAACCCCACCTTGAGGTAATGGCCTTCATTAGGCTCTCACCCCTGTAGGAAATTGGAAAAATCTAATAGAAAAAATAACCATAAATCCATCACATAGCAACCAATATTATTTTTAATACACCAGGTCTTGTGGTTTTTTTAAGGATTCTGACCATTGTACTGCACGATACCGATCAGTATGGTTAATATTTGCAGCATGATCAAATTTGATCATCAGTCTATGAATATAATAGGACCCCATCACGTAAATAGAACATTAATTCGATTAAGAATGTCTTAGTTAATGTTAGGAAGACGACGTAAAACGGAACTTGAGGAAACAGGAACCAACTATGCCATCATAACATTTTATTTATTTATCCCTGTATAATGATCTATTATTATATGATGGTAATTCTTATTAGCATATTGTTCATATGTGTTATATTTTTATTATAATTTGAAAAATGATCCTATCGTTTTATTATTATCACCATATACCACAATCCTCGACTCACCGCAATTAATCAAAAGCTCCTGATGTTGAAGCGAAATTGGAATATTCTTTAAAAATATTGTAACACAATTGTGGATTTTAATAATTTTAATTAGACGGAAATAATAATTTAGAATGTCAGATAAACATTAACAGTCAAATTATCAATAATGTTACAAAAAGTATCAAATTGTAACAACGAAGTAACCAAATGATTCGATCTTCAGAGCAAGACTAAAGCTCTAGTCCATTGCTGGTTTTCGAAAAGCGGAGACGATTCTCGAACAATCTCTTTGTTTCTTGTTTCAGGTTACTACAACATGATTGATTTTGACTGTGCTATTACAATTACTATATTTCTTTGGTGATTTTTTTGAATGGGTGTGTCTCGTAGGTCCGATCCTTAGTCGCGTCAATGACCTCTCTACAGCATTTACGGACGTAGGTTAGTTTGTTTACGCTTTTAGGCGTACAACCCACGAGGTCACCATCGTCTGCACTCAATATTCATCTATCACTAATATTTCTATTATCATTATTAGGGATCGACCGATATAAAATTTCTTGCTGATACAGATTTACCAAATGTCGACATATCGGCCGAATTTTGTATTGAACGCTGATATTTCGTTAAATTTCTATTTTGTTCCTTCCTCCTTTGGTTTGACCCTTATATATAATAAAGAATAGAAATTTATCATATGTGGGTACCTTTAATTATAGCGAAATGCCGCAAATGATTTGAATATCACTGATTTACCGTTATTATTATTGATATATAGGACCTATCGATCATTAACATTGATATTGCGGAAGGAGGTACTACAGGGCTTAAATCTTTTTCGTTCTAACTTTATTATTGATTTATGGGTTTTCTTCATTGTGAAAAGATGCCATGTAAGCAATGTTTATTTTATGAAAATTGCCTTTCTTAATTGCTAGATCTTCTTAATTGCTAGATATTCAGTTTGGTCTTCCCTAATGTTTCCCACGATACCCATGTGACACGGGACCTTTATAAATTTAAAAGGACATACTTAAATTTTATAAAGAGATTATTTAGGAGTGTATAGTGGATTTTTATTTGGTCAAAAAAAATCAAAATAAAGTCAATCTTTAGTAAGTTTATAAAGTCTGTAAGCACTACTGTAAGATGGTGGTTTTATGGATATTTAAAAGTGAAGTAATTGTTTCAAGTGCGGTAGTGTAAATAGTACATAATATAAGAAGTTTTATTTTAACAGTGCAATCTTATGTTATAAAAGATGATGCTGCTCATTGGCGTGGGTTATAATAGCTTTTTGTGGGAGTAGGATTCTTTATATGGAACTGTTAAATTTAAACCACTGCATTTGTAAAGAATTAAAAGTTGATTTTGTATAATTTTAATTAAACAAGCATTAATTCTGATGTAACTTGGATGATGACATTGGAGTAAAATTAAAATCTAGGCTTAATACGCTGCAAAAATTGTTCTGTTCCAAGAAAACAACATCTAAGCACCATTGAAAATCCAAATGGAATAATATTAAGGAAGTGGAGATAGATGTAAACAAGAATTCAACCAATTGAAAATTTACTAAAAAAAACTAAACTGGTTAACCCTGATTCCATAGAATGTCTACCACTAAGCAACCAAATTGTTAATCCAATTAGTTTAGTCTTCAAAGCTTCAAACGTCAAAGCTAAATAAGTGCAAAAAGTCTCATACTCATTGCTCGATTCATGTAAACTTCAAAAAATGTCTTACCAGGCTGAGTGGTTTTTATCAGTATATTTTTATGCTTTGAGTTTGCCTATTTCCAGAATTTCAGACTTTTTTCACTTTTCAGAATTTTTCTTGTCGAGATTATATGGATATCCAGTATTATAATTTGTTTATAATTTTCAAGTGAATTGACCTAATTAGCATAGAAGAAATCTATAATGTTCTGTGACGAATACTTTCCTTCTTTTAAGACAAATAAGTGATGTACAATTTCAAGTTCCCCCAGGATCATGCCCTCGATTAACCGAGATGGATTTTAAGAGAGGAGGTGAAGAAGAAAGATGGGAAATGAAGTGGAGGAAACGACCGAGGGCTATAAGCAAGGGCTGCTATAAAACTGGAGTGGTGTAAGACCCGCTAGAGAGCCAAATTGCCATGAAAGAAATTGTGCACGGTTAATGGATTGTTCTCCCAGCGGCTGCTTCCCTTTGATCCTTCTGCTCTACCCACATACCGAAAAAAAATAAAGAAAATTAGTATATATAAAAGAAAGTATAAAATTAATAGAAGCTATATTTGTTTCATTTTATCAGTTTTCATAAAGGTTTATTGCACTATGTTCCCCCGCTCTCTAAGGAAATAACCTTTGTTGCAATCAGAATACAAAAAAACGATCTCATTGATGGAACTTAACAATTCATAATATAGCTGTTTCTGTCTATATAATCAAAATCTGCGCGCCTTATAAATGTTTTTATGTATCGAATGACCAATTAGGAATCCCACTAGTTCTTTCGTATTATCTATTTTTTACAGTCTTCCAACGGTCTTGCTGTTAAAAAGCAATGAAGGAAATATAACGATGTCTTAGACCATGTTTTGTCTCCATGCCATAAAATATTCTCTTTAATTTGGGTCATAAATCTTCGTTGCCTTCCCTTTAAAAAACGAAAACAAAGAAATAAATAGTGATAAATGAATGATTATTAATCCTCGTTTAAATTGCTGATGATTAGAGAACATTAGAGAATAGTTTACTGTCAATCAGCGTCAGTAACGGATTATATCAGTGTTTTGCCTGTTTTTGATATTCGTATTGGAAGGTCCTGTTATAATTAAAGGAATGGATAATTCATCATCCAAAATAAGAAAGATAGTCCTTTCTCTTTATTTCTCTTCAAAATTACATTCACACCTGTCGCAATTTGTGCCTATCTTCAAGACATGATACAGGAAAGTGTCCTGTATAACTTTACGGAATAGAAACTAATTTACAAACACCTTTATTTAAGGAGAGGTATCTTTTTACAGCTTCTTTTTGCAGCCTTCTTATGGGCATCTAAGCCGTTACCTAGTACTTCCGCGCAATTTATCATGATAGTTGGGATTAAATGTTCGTACTTCATTGACTGTATGCTGTTTTGTAACGTACCGAGGATCGTTTGTTATAACTCATAAAATGTTGGACCGAAATGTTTTTAGATTTTGTAAGTGCGTCTTCTTTTTGTTCAGTGAAAAATCTGTTTGACGTATGTCCAAAAGTAAGTGGGTGTATGTGTTCTGCCTCATTTAAAATTATATTTATTAGCAGAAATAATTAAAAATAGATTTAGTCCTTTATTAAGAGTATTTTTTTCGACTAAAGTAAAATTGCACGTAAAAACAAAAATATTTCTTGGGATTCAACGCCCTTTAAATTCAAATTTCGTGTCTCAAGGCAAGTGCGGAAATCCAGAATTCTCGAGTAAGCGATAAATGGGCTGGCCGTTTTCCAAAAACTCCGTCGCATGCTGTTAAATATGAAAACCAGAAAACGATAAGTTAGCATACTAGTATTGTGCAGGGATCTGCCCACACTGGAAAATGACTCAGCGTATAATTTTTGAATTTTAAATGTGACACCCCAGCCCACTAATCTATTTTAGGAGTTAGCAGATTTATTCCAATCCACTTTATAAAGATAAACAGATTTATGTCAGAGGGATCGGAAACTTTAATTGTTATGGCAAATTTACGATTTTAGATTTATGACGGTTATGCATTACTGTGGTAGCGAGCGATTGATCTAATTGTGGGGTATTTGGTTTGCAAAATTATTTTCGCATTTGACAGGTATAAAAAGTGATGAATGATTTATGACTAAATAATAAATTATATTTAGTCAGTGTTCTTTTGGTTTTGTTTAGTAATCAATTCATTGATATTTATTACGATATAGAACCATTGATTAAAAAAAAATGATGTGTGATGCGTTGGTTTAGTAAAATTGAGAATGCAGTTAAAACTTCACATTTGATTATAAAAAAGAAAAAAACAACAGTTTTTTGAGCTGCTATCATCTTCTTGCTGACGTGCGATATGATATTAAGGTATTAACTATACTTATTATATTGTAACGTTAAATAAAAAATAAAAAAAATATATGATTTCAAATCCAAAACCGTTTTTGGAACAAAATAAGCGGTTGAAACGAACTGTTTGGGTCTAGATCTTTCGTGGCTAGTCCACGCTGGTGTAGAACTGTCCACATTGTTCTGCAACATTCCAGGCCTGACTATTTACGCTTATATATAAGGAGCAGTGACTGAACGAGTTAGTAGAAATCTGTGTCTTGACCGTGTAGCTCAAGTCATATGATGGTGTGTTATAACGTTATTATTTTTGTAACCTGCTCAAGTGTTTAAGTTTTATTAATTCGTTGGCACTGACAGCTGTATATTTTTGTTTAATAAATATTTGTTACCCACATAAGTGTTACAATATTATTTTTTTTATATGTTAAAAATTAAAGATCGAAAAGATAGTTATTAATTATTGTTATTCAACTAATTAAACTTTCGGTATAGTCATTCATTACGCAAAAGAACTGTCTTGACAATCCGATGATGACACTTATTGTCAGCTTGTAAACGATCCTTTAATTTCTTCATTCATACTTTAGAGAGCAGATGAAAGTGTATGCGGAGAAGCGATTAGTTTCAATAAATGATTAAATCATTCTAAAGTAACTAACCAGTCAAACTTTGTTCGTTCGGATACCGGCATAATCAGAAGAGACAAAATTAATATAAAAAAAAAAAGTGTAGGAAAAATTCGGCATATATTATATCTATCTTTCAAAAAAAAATCAACTGACCATATCACTTGATCACATTTCAATACATACCGAAGGAATAGGAGGTAAATTAGTAGCAGACGAATTTTGATGAACATTGTGTAGTTATTTGTTTTAAGAGGTCTAGACGCTTTATGTATGGAATCTTAGATTCCCGAAAATGGAGTTTTACATGTCTCTCATATAGTTGGCTTACACTGAGCGAACCTAACCTTTCCAACAGGCTGTCTTATTTAGATTAGCCGAGCAGCGGCTAATCTAAATAAGACACGAACTCGCATAGGTTCTTTATCTGTTCGCCTATGTTTTCGGGGATAGCACTAGTGTCGCATTTGAGTTTATCAAGATAAGCTTCTAAAACTTCTTTTAGTATATTTCTGAAGTTACTCATATCCAAAATAAGTTAGAGCAAAAGGTAGAACAGCGGCTAGTTCCATGTGATTCTTCTTGGCCGTCGTTACTAAGATGCATAGGTGCGGCCAGAGATCACTGTTCACATTTCAGTCACAATGAAGCTAATTAATTACATTAGCTGTTCGTATTAAGCCGTTACGGCAAGATTCGGGGGATTGTCTGTTCGAGAGTGAGGTTCGGACAGTGCAAAAGAAGCTTTAAATTATCTCCGCCAGAACAGGGCTTTAGAGTCGTTACGAAAAATAGAAGCTCTTAGCCAATTGGTTTGATTAGAAAATGTTAAAATTGTATTTATCATCTTGGATGATGGCAGACGTGGCACAGCGTACAACGCACGCAGTTCAGCTATAGAAGTAGTATTGTTCGAGAGTACACAATTAAAAGTTAGTAAGCTCGCGTGCGGGCTCACACTTAGTAATAATGAATAGGTCTCATTAAAGACGAACAGAGGCCGCAACACCTTGAGTACCTTATCTAATCAGATATAGGTCCGCGAGTCCCGCCGAGCGCTAACGGACCTCTTCGACGGCTGAGGACGAGCTGATGTACCGCAACTACAGATCCTACCGAGATTATTCCTCAAACAAAGTCGCTATTTATTAGTGGTGTAACATTACCACGCGGTGTAGGGAGTCGTGGTTGTAACCCAACAGACAATACAATCATCCAAGGACATGGTCAAGAGTCTACCTGTACTTTATTCTCTAATTATGTTTTGTAAAACCTCATCTAACATGTGAGATAAAGTATAACTAATCAATTATTTTAAATAAACAATACTTGGTACATAAACACTAGTAAATTGTTTAAAATTAACAATCCTGATGTCATTGATTTAATGCTTTTATCTAAAAATTCCTAAATAATGTTTTTTCGGATAACAGACTAATAATGCGAATATTTGTACACGCTGTTTTTAAAATATAAGCGAGTATGCAGGAAAACACAACCAAGCGGAAGACTCAATGCATTTGGTGTAATTGATGCTTTGTTGTATTTGGTGAACTTTATATAAGTATGCCAATCTTTCCTTTTACGGACGAGTATTTATTAAATATACGTATTTCACACCTTCTACATTCAGGAATGTGCAGCTTCAACCAAATTCAGCCAAAGTTAAAAAAATAGATACCCCACTATATTATTATCATTATTTATGTTTTCTCTTTTTTCTACTAATAGCAAAAAATGGGAATTGAAAATATCTAAGGGTTTACAATGTTTTACAATTAAAATAATTGTATCGTTAATAACCGTATACACACATTACGTACCTATAAAACATTTACACAAACTAGGTATAATATGGGTAGAATCTAAGACCTAGATTTTTATTCCATTAAGAAAACGATTTCAAGTTATCTAAGAGAACATGTCATGAATTACCAATATTGCAGAGAATTTCTCGGGCAGGTCTTCAACACTGATATTGCTAGGCAAATAGATACCTTGACTAGCCCCACAAAGATATTGTTGTTATATGGATATTTTGGACATTGTGTTATATCGTAAAAGGTATTTAAAAAAGTCAACAAAAGCAAAGCCAATTTCAAGATCCTTGATAGAACAGAAAGTAGCAAGTTGAGGCAATCGGCGATTAATCAAGCATTGCACCGTCTCATTTAAAAGCTCTAAAATCTTGTTATAGTAATTAAAACAACATAAGTACACTCAAAATCAGATATTTAGCACCCATCCACGGATATCTAATCTGTGGGCTGGAATCTCAAATTTCCAATACTTGCAATACACCTTTTACGCTGAAAAATATTATAACAGCATGCACAAATGTAATGTATCTTACTGGCATTATTATATCAATAAAAATTATTCATTTAATTAGGTCTGTGCATTGTTGCATTGGCAAACATTGATTGTAAATCATCAATTTATCTGTGTCACACTGACTTACAACCTCGTTTTACCACACAATCTGTATGTATGGTAAAACGAGGCATTCAAAAATCAAAAGGATAGCTAATCTCGTTGGAAAAGATCCTTAAGAGAACAGGGAATGGAGCCAATGAGCGAATACACTGAAATAAATCAAGCATTATATACCCCCATTTATAACTTCTTTCAGAAAGTTCAGTAATAATAACTAAAACTTAATGGGCTGGAATAGCCAATTTCGGAAACATACCTTTTAAAAGTCATATTTATAAGAACCTTGAAATGACATGAATAAAGATTATTCATTTAACTACGTCTATGCATTGGTCATTGTTGTATTGGCAAACAATAGTTGTAAGTCATCACCTTATCATTGTATAAAAATCTTATTTTAGTAATCAATCATGCCCGTACTGTCCTGATGAAAAGAAATGGAATGTTAATAAATGCATTAAAATAAAAATCGGTATGACCCTCGATAGTTCAGTTCAGTTCGAACAATGACCTCCCAAGCCGATGAATATCTGAGCTAGGACACCGGTAAAGCACGGAGCGGCTTCCCGATTGACCAGCGTGCCATAAAGCTCAGTCCATTAGTTGTCGAGGAGATAGGAGCGGGGGATATGTGTAAAGAAGCAAACAGAAGAAGAGGCTAGTAATAGCGGTTGTGTGTAGGAGGCGGTATCAGCCTCATCCCTAGAGTGTTCCCTTGTTCCCCGGGGCGGGAGGAGAGGACAAGGCAGGCGACACCAGATACCCCCGAGGAATGCTACTCCACATCCCGGCCACATATTTATAGCGCCGATAGCCAGCCTCGAGCCAGATAGCCTACCTCAACTGCTCCCGCCCCTCCCGATTCGGTTCGTATCTAGGCCACCAGATTACACTAAATAGTTTGCCTTTAGCAGGGAGGCCCATGAGTCATTTTGATTAATTGCCATGGATGTTGAAACATGATTGGCTCCAATTACTTCGATTTTCACAATTAAAACCAGTTTTATTTTGAACGTTTTATTTTACCTTTTGAAGCTATTTCATTAATAATTTTATATTCTCAACTCCCACATATTGATACGTGATCAGATTTTATAAAATTAAGTGAACAAGGTGCCTGTTCCTAATAATAAAAAATCATGCAAAAGGTAACCGTCTTGATCTCAAGAGAGATAGTAGAGAGTCTGGACTGTTCTCCCTCAAGGAATTCCAATAACAGTCTAGTACATGCCTGATGGGTTAAGGAATGATTAACTTAGAGCGCCCAGCAACCCAGATAGCGTTATAGTTATTGATGGTTTTTGCATTAGCTGTTTAAATTAAACTAGATTAAATTAAAACAAAATTATCTTATATTACTTCCTGTGTATTTCACACCTCTGAATCCAATTAAAGTTACTAAGAAAAGGTTATTAAACAAATTAACAAAAGCAAACATCAAAATTTGATCAATCAAAGTGAAATGTGATTAAAATGTACTTTGTGTATATACTCCAAGTAACAAAATGAAAAATCTGGTGTGATGCGCGCAACACACAACTTTCACTTACAAACTTACTTTGATTAGGAATTGGCATGTTTTGTTAAATGCAATTTCTCAAAGTCACACATTTTTTCACATTAATTTACTTTTTTTTTTATTTGCTCTCTAAAGTACATCAATTTTTTTTATTGTTAAATAAGAGTATTTACTTGTGATAATTGGGTTATTTCTATTCAAATACCTGAGTGAAGCCTAGCTGGTACCGCTGCTTGTATATAAATAACATAAATGAATTTTCCTTTTTTTAAATTATTTTTGGTTGTGATCGGTTCAAGACATCCATTTTGTACATAATGGATGCACCATCATATTAACATGAGTAACGATCAGGAGGTCAACTGAAGGGGTTTTTTTCTCATAACTGTTTCTGGGTAATGACTATTTTTATTTTTAGAAAAACTTTAAAATCAAGGACAACAAATGAAATTTGGGAGACAACTAAATTTTCTATCAAACGCATCTAAATTCTTCAGATCTTAAGTCCATTGTTAGCGTTCCTTTTTATATAAATCATCTTTCACCGTGTCCTCAATATCCCGCTTATTCAAGATCTATATGCCAGAAGAATTCTCCAAATTTGAACAAAACCTTACTCAGCATTCAAATCCGTTTGCACTCACAATCCCTAACAATCTCCACCCCTTCTTGAAATGGCCTGGTATTCTACTAAAGTCAGGTCCGCTTGTTGCCATAGCGCCCTCGCTAAGCCTCCATTTGCTTACTACCTGTAAAGCGGCTGGGACGAATTCGCAGGATCTCCTGTAGTCATTCTCTTCCGGGGGATTTCAATGCGTGGGGGACTCTATCAGGATTCATCAGCCTAATAGTATGTTGTGTATGTTTTATGATTTTTGTTTTAAATTACTTTAAGTTCGAGTAGCTCTGTTTTAATTATTTAATTCATTGGTCAGTATATTGACGCACAAATACTAATAAGAGAAGCAGAACTAATATATCTTTAAGTGAATGAATGTATAACTTTATTTATAATTGAAAGCAGAAAAATCCAGCTCAACAATAACAACCGCGCTGAAGGAAAGTAGTTCCCAAAATTAGACCGATTTAAATAGGTACCTTGGCTCCATAAAAACTTCAATAAATGACAAACGTAAGGAAATATGGCCGACTTAAGCCGAGCTTAACAGATGTATAAATAGGATATATAAAGTCGCTGCAGAGGTATATGTAAAAAACTAGAAAGAAGAACCCGAGATTTACAAAGGTGGAAAGGGCTTGTTCATGTGGCTTAAGCCAATAGAAAAAATATTCTGTTTTATCACCAATAGCGAGTAATTTCATTTGAAAAATAGTATAATTTAATTAATATCTTCAATAACTATTTTGCTATTCCATCAATAATGATCAATGCCTTTAGATGTGTACAATGAATTTCATTGATATGTGCTGAAGTGAGGGACAGCTTTCATGAAAAATTCAAAAGAGTGTAAATAAAAAAAAAACGTAACTATATTGAATCAGCTGTTTTAGAAATTAGATACATAGGTCCAAAAATATCGGTCTCCGTTTTAATTTTTTTTAGGGCTTCTTCCTTGCCGAGACATATAATTTACCAGAGTCTAATGAAGTTCCTACTGAACTTCGCCTTGCAATAGAAAACGAAGTACTGAAGGACATTGCCTTTAAGAAGAAAAATTGTTTAGCAAAAAATTGAATCACGGAACCGAAGCTTAACTCATCGATTTCATGCTTCTGGTGTAAGCCTTCTTATTTGGCTTGGTCTGTCGGTGGGAGGACGGGAGCTGAAGCAATTAGGACAAGCCCTGCCCAGGGTTTTAGTTAGCTACCAATCTACCACGCTCTTGTCCTTTCTTTGCCGCCTCTTGGCTAAATTGTTTCTTATTGTTCCACCGTTTCATTTGTGACCGCTGTCTCTTGTGGTCTTTGCGGGCAATACATACCTGACTTTTTTTTAATTTCAACGTAATGTGATAACATTTCTTTCTTCTTCTGCCTGTACAACAGGCACGTGAAGCTGCCCTTGGCCTTCTCATCATCTACCAACCCTTCCTCTCGTTCTCTTGCATCAGAGGACTTCGCAGGAGGATTGGAAGCACCAGAGGAACTTCAGTTGGCTAAGTTCCTGAACTACTCAATCCATTGATCCGCTTTTTGACCAACTAAGAGGGTGTTCACCGAGTACTATTGTACGCTATTGACCATTCTTTCACTACTCATCCTCATAACATGGCCAAACCCTTTTAACCTTTGTATTTCGATAAATAGGAGAATTCATTTTAGAGCCGGGAACAGTCCACTGTTGTTTTTTTTTTTCTTGTCCTTTCGTTATTTAGTGCTATATAGAGGAATAGCACCAGAATAACCCTCAACTATAATAAAATTAATCTAACTACGAAGTGGTACGTAGATACGATACGTACGACGTAGTAAGTAGACGGAGTAGAAGCCCACTTGATGGGTAAAAACCTATTTTTATGTATTAAAATCAAACTATCATGTCATTGCTTGTAAAAAAGACTATAAACTGTGGGAAAGTCATCGGGCATCAATATATAATAAATTTTATGTCAATAAAATTTATATGGCATATAATTTTAACTTAGGTTACATTATATATCCTAAAATATTAATTTTCTTTAGTTAATTTTAAATTTTTAGCAGCTTATTTAGTACAAATTTGTTCTGTTGTCTTATGTACTACAGTTGTGTAGCTTATGCATGCAATTTTTGACATTCTACATGGTGAATACTTTCCCCACCTGAGTACTTAGGACATAAAAAAGGAAACTGATACAGATCTGGAGATAGAGGCGCTTGATGTAATAAAGAGCGCGTGACAGGAGGGGATCCGATAATAGAAGGACGGTCGGGCACCGACTTGTAGCCAATTAGGAATGTGATAAATGGGATATTTCATGTTATCTTCCCATTATGTCTTATCCCTTATTTCGGAATACTAATATGCGCTAATAAAATGAACAATTTTTTCCGTTTCTAATAAAGCCTTAATGGACTTCCAATATTTAATTTGGACTTATCCAATTTTTTTGGATTCCAGTAAATATTACAAACCTTAAAATTAGGAATTATGAATGACCGAAGAAAAAAAATCAGCTCATCTGCATCATTGTGCCTGGATTCATAGCATTTTTTTTTTTTTTTTTTTTTTTTTTTGGGACGTTTGCTGTATTGTTTCCTCAGAAACTAGAAATGACATACTTTATTCTAAACATTTACGAATGAGCCTCACTCCAGAATTCAGGAAAACTCTCTTTTCTATGAAAATACTATATATGTAGGTACACCACACGTCTAAGCAAAGATTCATAATTTCGAAGATGGTTCTAAAGTAATCTGGAAATAAGGACGTAATATGGTTTAATTGTCGTAACAAATTATTTATTATCTAATTTTCGGTAATTATATATCTTAATGAAACAATTTTATACGGTTGTATATGGTGCTATTACTTCAAAAATGACATCTCATTAAAATATTATTAGAAGCTATAAGTTCAAGACTATTTACTGTTAGGGTACTGCAATGTCAAAATCGGGATGGATGGAGGAAGTGTTAAGGCATTGTTTTCCAGATTATTCATTAAGAAAATAGGAAAAGGTTACTAATTGCTGCATTAAGAAACCTGAGCATAGGAAGCGCAGTATTCCGGAGACGACGAATGGATAAGGCTAAGTGGAATCCACCTAACGAAACTGTCTTCAATTAGATAAACCATCTCTGTTTGACAATAGAACATACCTTAGGGCGCAAATATAGATTCTGTCAATTATTTGATAATTGCTTGGATTAGGACGAAAAATTCAAGAGCAAAGGTTAACAAATCAATTTACACTACTAAATGTTTCGATGTTCTATTATAAAATTAATTGCGATTAAGAATGCATCTTATCTTACTGCTTATTTTTCAAAATGTCTGCAAGGAATGCAACCCACAGAGTACCGTCAGATAAAGCCTTTGCTTTACCTTAGATAGGGATCGAACGCTTACTATGTTACAAGTTTTAGCGAGCCGTGGTAAATAAGTAATACCCCAGGACCCCTTGGGAAGAACAATCCACGACCAACACCTGCAGCGGGCGATCCCATTGTTATTCGGATGTATCGCTACAAGGTATTGGGGCGTGTTGGGGCTATCGGAGGCTGGGGCACGTTCGATATAATCGAGCCTCGTCGTGGACTCAATGTATCGCCCACGCCTCGAATCTGTTCCACACAGGTAGCAGCTCTGCCCTACTCATTCGATAGCTTTGTCTAAGTCGATTCTTAGTGTCGTCTCCATGCAGTTTATTCCCGATACCTTTACCTTCCCACGGCCTTACCACCTGTGAACTTTCTTCTTCAGTAAGCTCTTAATAATGAAACCAATGTAATATTATTTATTTATCCTTTTGATAAAACAGGTTTTCGGAGGAATCGGGCATCGTTCATATCTTTTTAAAACCTCCCTTCTGCTGCTAAAAATGTAATTTTTGTTTACAAATTTTGTTCTTTGGCTGAATATTTTCGTTTCTGGATTTGGCATCCGTCTGATATTTTGTCCTCTCCTTCCTATTGAACTCAAGCGGGCCAACAACAGTTTTCGAAAGCAAAGAAAATCACAGTTGTACAGATAGTTTCATGAATAGCTGAGATAAATCGACCTGTTTTTATGTCTAGTTAACGCGAAACAAATAATTATCGGGTGCTTTTATCCAGTTAATTCAATATTTGAATGGTATTTATAGCAATAAAAAATACTACTTTATTGTTTTAATTATATTAACTTAATTGATATACCTTGTCTTTATTCTATTTTTTCTTCTTAATTTTACGAAACCTCTTGTTTATCTATTAACTAAGTAAAAAAAAACTATCCTTCCTCACTCTAGAAAACTACGCTTATCATTAGTAATAAAATAAAAGTATATTAATCAAAGAGTAATTTCTAAAGTATATGTCTAGGTGAATAAAGAGAAGGTGGGCTCACTTGGGTAGGCAAACCCGCAAGACCTCTTCTCGCTTACGTCATAGGACGCAGGTCTCAGAGCAGATGTATTGAATTGACTTTAAATAATTTTACAATTTCTAGCAATTCCTTTAAAGTGACAAAGATTAATATTTTCAATTATTTTAAATTCTGATTTCACAACTGAGATTTTTTCTCCACAAACCCGATGTTTGTTCACGAAAATCAGACTTTTAGTAAATAAAAAATTCGAGTTGGTATAGTTTTTTCTTTTCCTAATACTGAAAAGAACCTTGCATCTACATAAAAATTAATGATATTTTCCATGTGATTATTTATATCTGTTGTGTCTACTCATTGGACTTTTGCTACTGATTTAATAATTTTAATCAGGATAGATTTATCAATTAAAAAACAGAAAACAACTAGAGAAAGAACATTGAAAATCATTGAAATAGGTTTCATTGATAATTAATGGTAAAATATGGGCAACGAAGTCATTGTATGTAAAAAAAAATCAATAAAATGTATTGATTATTAATGGCAATGTAGATATTTTAAAAAAACAACCATATTTACTTATTTAACAATTTATTTACCTAAAAGTATAAATAGTAAGATCAAAATATATTTCAAATATTAATATATTTCAATATATATTCAAAAGTTCTAAATTACGTCAACATACAAATTAAAAAATGGTTGACTGGTTTAAAAAATGGAAAATTACACTGAATCATGATAAATCAAAATATATCAAATTTACCCTAAGAAAACATACCTGCCCACCCGTTTTTATTGACAACAACCTCATACCATACAGCTGCTGATACCGTACTACTGACAACAACCGCAGCAGACCAAGTACACTATCTGGGACTTATGTTCGACAGAAGGATGACATGGGGTCCTCATGTTAAAATGAAACATATGATGCTTAAAAAGAGACTGAAACTAATTTATCCACTCTTCTCAAAAACTTCTAAACTGAAACTAAAACAGAAATTAAAGACATACACATACTTACTTAAACCAATATGGACATACTCATAACAGATATATGGATCAGCTAAAAAGACACACTTAAATAAAATTCAAAGATTTCAATCAAAACTTTTACGACTCATAACCAACGCACCCTGGTACCTACGCACCCCCAACCACACCCTACATACGGACCGTCACCAGCCAGTAGTTGACCAGTTCACAGCGACACTCTACAAACGTTTTCACACTAACCTACATGGACATAACAATCGCCTATTAATGGACATGGCAACAGCTGATATCCCAATAAATACGAGGAGGAGATTAAAAGGCGTTGGATGAGAGATCTCCTTACTTAAACAGCTCTAGTAATTGAATCAAGCCGGGAAGGGGGTGCTGCTGAGTACTTTTCTTTCCCATGCCTGACATGTCATTGTTTTCTCATCCGGGCACCACATTCGCTGATTGTCAGCTTTATGCTGACAGGTGCGAATAAAAAAAAAAAAATCTGGTGCGTGCGCGCAACACACAACTTTCACTTACCAACTTACTTAGATAAGAAATTGACGTGTTTTGTTAAATATCATTTCCCAAAGTCACACATTTTTCTACATTCATATCTTATTTTTATTAATCGTTAAAGCCGTTTTTGAGTAAATAAAAAACCCCGTGAAAATGATACAAAATTTATTGAGTAAAGTCCCCCCTTCGGTTGATCAATTTTGATGAAATGTTAGCTATCACATATTTGGCATATACATACATCAAATACCCAGTTTGGTCACAATCGTGAAAGCCGTTTTTGAGTAAATAAAAAAAGCACGTAAAAATGATACAAAATTTATTAAGTAAAGTGCCCCCTGCGGTTGATCAATTTTGATGAAATTTTTACAGACATATCTCGGGCATATATATAGATCAAATACTAAGTTTAATCAAAATCGTTAAAGCCGTTTTTGAGAAAATCAAAAAAACACGTGAAAATGTTACAAAATTTATTAAGCAAAGTCCCCCTCCGGTTAATCAATTTTGATGAAATTTTTACAGTCATATCTCGGGCATATAAATACATTAAATACCCAGTTTGATCAAAATCGTTTAAGCCGATTTAGAGTAAATAAAAAAAACACGTGAAAATGTTACAAAATTTATTAAGTAAAGTCCCCCCTCCGGTTAATCAATTTTGATGAAATTTTTACAGTCATATATTGGGCATATAAATAGATGAAATACTCAGTTTAATCAAAATCGTTAGAGCCGTTTTTGAGAAAATCGAAAAAAACCTAAAAAGTTATTAAGTAAAGTACCCCCTCCCTTTAAGTAATATTGATGAAATTTATGCTGTCACATCGCGGGCATATACCTACACTAAATACCCAATCTCAGGTTCCCACGGTTTATAGTTTTTGAGCTAGTCTGTTCACATACACACACACACACATACACACACACACACACAGACACAGACCATTTCGCGGGACTTGGTCATTTCGACTCAGGGGACCCCAAAACGTGTATTTCCGTTGAAAACCGGAAGTCGAATTTTTTCACGATCGCAATACTTCCACTTACTATATATTTCATATATAGGTAAGTGAAAGTAAAAAAAAAAGCCAAAAAATAATTATAATATATTATTATGTTACATCATTAATTTTTGTTTCTTAAGTAACTTTTTCATTGTAACATTTAACTGTTAATTTTTTTTTTAATTTCAGTTTCGTTAAGCATTAAGTATTTCAACCTTATGATTAATGGCAAACGTTCGCAATTTATTAGGAAAAATATCATTATATATAACTAAGGTAGTTGTAAAAAAACTACCTTAGTTATATATAATGATATTTTTCCTAATATAATTGAAGTTATTCTTTGAACAATTTTTTTTTATGTTAAAAAATTGTCTCTTTTGGCTAAGGTCTTAATTTTTTTTTTCCATTTTATACAAATCCTTCATAAAATCAGGTGCCGGATTAGTCCCCCAAAAGATAAATGTCTTATACATGGCTTTAAACTGTAAGTGCGAATATTACATTCTGAGTCAGCACCCAATTGAGGATATAGCTTTTTTTTTTAATTTAAAAACTAGCTATTCCCCAATGTAGCTCAGGCTATCAATAGAGATTTCAGGATGATCAACTTCACCCATTTCGAAAGATGAGGTGTTTCTTTCTGTGATAAAATTACAAAATTAATGTAAAGAATTTAATATTTACTGTCACTAATTGAATATAAGCAGTCACTAAAAATATCCTCAATCGCTCAAAAAAACAAAACAGAATGTGAACATAAACACTGTAATTATGCCTACCTACTGGCTGTCGATTCGCAAATGCGTCCGAATACGTCATAGGTCAGGCAGCCATATTGCCCCTTAGAAACTGAGCCCACCTTCTCTCTACTAACCTTGAGTATATATAAGTAAAAATAAAATTATTAACTAGCCAGCTGAGTATAATTATTACAAATAAAACGTATTTCCACAACTGGAAAAGTACCAACACCCAAAAGTTGAAAAGTAAAAATATTTATTTATTTATTTTTTAATAATACCTAATAATATTTATTTGCAAAATTTTACAAATGCCATTTGGCATATATTGTAAATGAGATCACCATTTGTTAACCTCCTCTAGAGTATTGACAAGAATACTTGATTGGAGAAACCTCCCAGTGAAGGCACTGATAGCATGACAGTTCTACAGTAACAGGTCCCTGCTCCAGAGGCGTTTCAGTCTCCTTGTTGGATTCTGTGGCTGTGTCTGTTTGTACCAAGGGGTTAGGATGACCAGCAAGAGAGTTATGGAAAGTTTTGTAATGTTTCCTAATTATGTCAGTTACGAATGGTATGTTTAGGTCTTTGTGTAATGATTTGTTAGTAACATAGTACGGGCAGTGAGTGATGTAACGGAGAAATTTAGATTGAAAAATTTGGATGGTCTGTAGGTGTGATTTTTTGCATGATCCCCATACTTGAATGGCGTACGTCCATATTGGTCTAAGTAACATATTATATATTATAATTTTCTGTGTAAGTGATAGTTTGTTTTTATGATACAATATTCGTCTTAATAGTGAGAGTCGGTGATTTAATCTTTTCTTTAATGTTTTGACATGGCATTTCCAGGTCAGTCGTCTGTCTATTATTAGTCCCAAGTATTTTGTTTCTGTTTGGTTTTGTAATGGAATATTATATAGAGTCAGTGGAGGGCAGTCTGATCGTCTTAGCGTGAATGTAACCTGATTTGATTTTGGAATGTTAATTTTTTATACGCCATTTATTAAGCGATTTTTGCAATATATTTAAATGATTCTGTACGTTGTAGGAGGCAGTTGCCGGGTCATAGTTAGATGAGAGTATAACAGTGTCGTCTGCGTAGTTGCGAGTTCAGTGTCTTGTGTCTGTGGGATGTTAGAGGTGTAAATAGTGTACAGAACTGGGCCCAAAATGCTTCCCTGCAGCACTCCAGCCCTGATTCGGCAATAGTCGGAGTGTTTGCCATCCTGGTTAACAACAAAAAACCTATCCTCAAGATATGACCGAATAATCAGATAATAGCTATGCGGTATGATCGATTTAACTTTACAAAGAAGACCATCATGCGACACCTTATCGAATGCCTGTGCAACGTCCAAGAAAGCTGCTGTACAATTTTCTTTCTTTTCAAATGCCACCGCTATGGTATCAACCACTCTATGACATTGCTGTATTGTAGAGTGTGCAGGTCTACAGCCGAATTGGTGATTGGGCATAACACTATTTGCTACAAGGAATGGATAAAGTCGTTTTAATAACAATTTTTCAAATATTTTAGAGAATAACGGTAATAAGCTAGTAGGTCTGTAAGATGTAACTTGGTCTGAAGGGTTGTTTGGTTTCGGAATCATCTTTACGATAAAAAATTTCCATACGAGGGGTAGTAAGTTAGTCGAAGAATAGAATTGTAAATATTGGTCAAATATATAATAGCTTTTTTAGGAAGAAGTCGTACAATTTTAGGTGTGATAAGGTCATAACCCGGGCCCTTTCTTCGCGGTAATTTTTCAATGCAAAACTATACATCTGAAGGTCTAATAGGTGGAGGAGGTAATGAAAAAGGAAGAGGAGATGAGAGACTGTCTTGAACGTCAAAGTGTTGTTGGTCAAGTAAGTCGTCATGTGGTTGAAATAAGTCCTTAAGATGAGAGGCAAATAAATCAGCTTTCTCTTTATCGCTCCTGGCCCACGTGTTGTCAGGTTTACGGAGAGGAGTCTTTGTTTGGTGGTAACTGAGTATCTTTCGTGTTTGTTGCCACAGAGTATTGTCACTCGTCTGTAGGTTTGCCAGATGATTGTTGTAAGTGTCCTGTTTGTGTTTCTGTATCAGCTTCCGCAGTCTGTTAGTAAGAGCGTTTAGTTGTCTTTTGTCACTAGGATAGCGAGATCTTTTCCACTGGTTCAGGGCACTTCGCTTTTCAATAATAAGTGACTGTATGTCCGGAGGTAAGTAATATTTGTGTCTTTCTGTCTCACGTACTTGTGCTGATTGCCAAGCGGCAGTTTGTACGGTCTTAGTGAGCGTCTCTACAGCGTTGTCAACTTCACTTTCCGTCTTTAGGCTTGTATTAAGTTTAATGTCATTGTTTATAATGTTGTGAAATTTACTGAGTAATATTGGACCAGAAGTTAGTAAGTGATTTGTGGTAAATTTGTGTCTAGAGAGGTTCAAAACAACAGCTGAATGGTCAGATGAAAGATCGTTGCTAATGGAGATGTTATGATAAAGAGAATTTAAATTAGATGTAATAAAAAAGTCGAGTAGTTCTGGTTGTCGGTTTAAGTCCGTTGGCCTGTATGTGGGTTCAGTTGGTAATATGCAGTCATAGTTAAGATCTACACAAGTACTAAAAAGAGCATTTCCCCTTTAATTTTGTGCCCTATTTCCAAAACGGGGGTGTTTGGCGTTGAAGTCTCCTCCGCACAAAAATTTAGGTCCTAAGCTGGTCAGTAAGTTATTGAATGTCTCTTGTGAAACTAGTTGCCTCGGAGGACAATATGCACTGGCTATAGACATATAGGTGTGATCAATTTCAACTGATATGATTTAAATCTGAATTTCTGGTAAAGCGATCTTGTGTTGAGGACAGTGATGTAATGTTCATTTCACGAGTATTGCCGTACCACCACGGGCAGCACCGCTGGGATGATCACTTCGGTACACCACGTACCCTTGAATGTAGAATCTTGTCGATTGTGTGAAATGAGTCTCCGTTAGTAGTGCAATGTCTATGTCATGCTCGTGTAAGTAGATGTCAAGTTAGTTCCTTCGTTGTATGGCTCCATTTGAATTCCAGAGAAGGAGTTTTAGAGAGTGTTGTGACATTGAATTAGGGACTGGCATTAGGAATAAAATTAGTTACTAGCGTGGAGAGAAGAGTGATGAGCGGTGTTATCATGGATATCAAATCATTTAAAAATAAGGTCAAATATAATGAGAGATCGGGATTACTTGGTTGAAAGTTGAGTGTAGTATAATTAGATCTTGAGTATGAGGATGGAGTATATCCGGGTGTTGAGTATTGTGGTTGGGTATAGTGAGATGCCGAAACGTGGGGATAAATATGTTGATGAGTTGGAGGTGAGTATTGAGGAGAATTGACTGTATATTGTGAATGTTGAGGAGGAGATGAACGATGAGTACTAGCATGGTGAGAAAATGGGTAATGAGGAGTTATCCTCGCAGTTTGTGGATTTGTATATTGGGGCGCTGTGTTATACATCTGCCACCACCTGCCCGGCACTGTGGACAGCTTATCAGGACCGACGTACTTCCATGGATAATTATCACCGGACGAGCCAGGCGTCATACTAGTTCTCCCATTGTCTACCAGAGTGATGCTGCGCCGGAAATTAGTCCCTTAAGACTCGGATAGACTGATCAACTGGAGCGGGGTTTTTTTTTTTTTTTTTTTTTTTTTTTTTTTTTTTTTTTTTTTTTTTTTTTTTTTCATCGTCTTCTCGAAGGTATGTAAGGGCACGCATACAGTGATAAATATTATCTAGCTTTGAATTGTTGGTATGCATATATCTCATTGTTATTGTTTTTTTTTCCTCTAAATTATATATGTATATTTGTGTGTATATATTTTAGCCTCTTTTATAGTTTTAATTCTTAATCATTTATACCTTTTTTTTTTTTTTTTTAATCTTTTAGACTGTTAGGTATTTCTCATTATAGTGATACCAACTGATTTATATGGTTTAAATTTTTAATCTCTAATTTTATTTAGTTTTGGTTCTTTTTTTTTCCACCTTTAAATTAATATTTTTTTAAATACTTTATTATTTTTTTTTTTAATGGTTACCATCTTATATATATGGGTATATATATATATATATTTTTTTTTTTTTTTTTTTTTAATTTTTAAACCTTTTATGTATTTTTCATATTATAGTTTTACTAACTGATTTAAAAATTTTAACCTTTAATTTTATTTATGGTTTTTAGTATTTTTTTTTTTTTCCTTGCTTTTATACTAATATATATTATTGTTATCTTATAAACATGAATAATTAGATTGCATATATTTTATTTTTTATTTTTGTTGTTTTCTGTTGAATTATTATATAAATTTTTAGCTATTTATCTATTTTAAAGATTATTTATTCATATATATATATTATTTTATACTATATTTTATTTTTGTTGTTTTCTGTTTAATTATTACATAAATGTTTAGCTATTTATCTATTTTAATATATTTTAAAGATTATTTATTCGTGTATATATTATTCTAAACAATATTTTATTCATTAAGGTTAGTATAGAATTAGTTTTCAGTATCTACTGTTAAAGTAAAGAGATATGGATTATAATGAAGGTAATTCTGGGAAAGTTGAAATAGGACAGAGAGTATGGGTTTTGAGGTCGGCGGGGCCCGTACAGGAAGCAGAAGTTGTCTCCTTTATGTCCGTGGCCACCGCGGGAGGAGGCGAAAAAAAGTTTGCGAAGGTAGAATGGCAAGAAAATGGGAATGGCCCAGTATTAGGCAAAACTGTGCCCATCGAAGACGTCTTGCCAAAGAGGCCCAAACAGCCGCCGAGGACCGCGATAACTAATAAAGATGTAGATGAAATAGAGCGCAGCCAGGCGGATCTTGCATCAGGTGCAAATGAAAGAGTCTGTCCTGTCTGTGGTCTGTCATTTAAGGGCGATAGAGGCCTCAGAACCCATATAGCCAAGAAGCATCCCAGGGAGGCAAACAGCGCAAAACTAAGGGGTATACTTGGTAACAATGTAAAAGAAAATATTGGAGAGGATGAGGCTGATGATGTTAAAAAAGAAATAAACAGATGGTCGGCTGTCTTTGAAGACTTTACGAAGGGCAATATATTCAAGGCTGAGGATTTCGATGAAGCATTGGGCAGTTTCTTAAATTTTCTGAAAAATATAAATGCCCAACTGCCTGGCCCACAGCATCCTGCTATAAAATTCTACAAAATTAGGAACAAAAATAAAACCGATATGGCTAGCAAGGGTGCTGGAAAAACATCAAATCCTCAGCGAGCCAACAAGAAAGATAGGAGCCGTCGGCAAGAACAGTACCAGTTCGAAGTAGCCCAATACAACTACTATAATAGGCGGAAAAAAGTGGTACAGACCATTATGAATGCCGACGCTCCCAAGCATTGCCCTCTGAAGGTAGCCGACATCGAGAGCCATTTTAGAGGCCTCTTTGAGAAAGAGAATCTCTGCAAACGTGCGGATTACGAGAAATGCGCTCCGGTGCCAAATGTAGTGTCAATCGACGCAAAATTAGTAAGGAAGGCAATTAAATCAACTTCATTGGACACATCACCGGGACCGGATGGAGTCTTGATCCGCACGATAAAATATTTTGACGTATCTCATATAATAAAGAATATTGCAGAGATAATGCTGAAGGTGGGTTATGTGCCAGAGCCTCTTCGTCAAGGGCGCACAATATTGGTATATAAAGGAAAAGGTGAGGTCAGAAGCATATCTTCATGGAGACCAATCACGATATACTCCATAGTGCGCCGAATCATAGAGAATGTTCTGGACCACGAACTGAGGAAACAGGTCACCTTCAGCAAAAATCAAAGAGGCTTCATCAGGGGCTTACCGGGAGCACATGTGAGCGCGAGGATTATCGATGCGATTTTAAAAGATTCCAAGCATAAAAAAAAACGACTGCGCTGTGGCATTCCTCGATGTAGTAGGTGCATTTGACAACGTTGGCCACAATCACATCGTCAGCTCTCTAGAGGCAAGAGGGGTGTCACCGGACCTCAAAAATATAATAGCAGCTCTCCTTACCACTAATAAAATTAAGATTAGTGTAGGAGCGCACTCGACCAGCCAGATCAGTGTGCTCAGAGGATTGCCTCAAGGCGGGCCCTTGTCGCCTTCGCTATTCAACCTGGCCATATACCACCTCTACCGGGGCTTATGTGACCAAGAATTTGCCAAAAAGTTTGGCTACCAATTAAGTGACCAAGAATGTGTGGTCCTTACAGGATTCGCGGACAACCAGGCGGTCTCGGCACGCGACAAGGGTGCAGCCGCGAGAATTATTAACAGCACTCAGAGGGTGCTAGCAGAGATAGGTCTGGCTATAAATCCGCTAAAAAGCGTGGGAATTGTTATAGAAAAAGGAGAGCTGCAGACGACGACACTCCCTGGAGAACGGAGACAGCATTCAGACTGTAAATAAGAATGAGAGAATAAAATATTTGGGATGCTTGTTCTCGGGAGAGATTGTCTTTAATGATGAGGCGGTGACAATAGTGAACGCTAATCTCGACAAATTGGTAAGCTCGTGTTTGTTAAAACCAGAGCAGAAGGTCAACGTTGTTAATCAATACGTGTTCCCGGGGCTTACTTATCCTCTCCAGACAGCACCCCTAACTAAAATACGTCCTGCAGTATTGGATGGTATTGACACCAATATTCGCAGGAGTATCAAAGCCATAATTGGGCTCCCAGCCAACACCTCGACAGCGATGTTCTACGCACCAAGGAGGTATAGAGGACTGGGATTGATCCGTTGCCAATGGGAGGCTCCTTTGCAGCATTGGTCCATTGCTCAGCGGCTGTCAAATGTGCCGGATGCCCTGTTCCAGTCTATATTTAATTACCAAGAAGAGCTGGCGGAATGCGCCGAGAGACTGGGTGTTGATCAGGGCTACCGAAGTGCGAGAGCTCTACGTCAGTCGCTGCGTGAAAATGCTTTTGAAGAATGGGCCAATTATAAATGGCAGGGAATTGGAGTTCGACATTTTAAAGAGACCCCGAAGGCTAACAGATACATCTACGACAAGCAGGTTCTTTCGGGGTCAGAATGGTCGAACTCCTTAAAACTCAACATTAATTATGCCCCTCTGCGAGGAGCCCCAGGAGCCAGCGGACAACCGAGAGAAGTTGGGTCCCTCTGTCGTAAATGTGGCAGAGAGTCTGAAACACCAGCCCACGTGCTGGGAAAATGCCCCAACAACTCCCTCCTCATAACTCGCCGGCACCATAGGGTTAAGCATGAACTTATAAGACTCCTTAAAGAGAGGAACTTCGCCTGCTTTGACGAGGTCTATTGCATTGACACAGATGGATCCACGAGGTATGCAGACATCGTCGCATTCCCTAAGACCGGGAATAAAGCACTGGTGGTGGATCCGACAATTAGATTTGAAAACAATGACCTTGACCAGGCGGGTGAGGTGGAAAGGGAAAAGAGAGATATCTACGAAAAGTGCATCCCTTTCCTTAAAGAGAAGTTCCGCGAGACCTTTGGAGAGAGAGAGTTCTCCGTGACAGGCCTCTGGTTCGGATCTCGCGGAACGATCCCAAAAAGAACAAGGAGTTTTTTAGAAGACCTAGGTGTCGAGATGAGAGAAATTTCGGTGTTGGCTGAAAATATAATCTTGGACTCCCTGGGCATTATCCACTATCACCTATATGGCCACTAATTATGTGTGGCTGTTCTGTCTGTCAAAGATTTTTTTTTTTTTTTTATATATATATTTGTGTACATTTTTTATTTATTTATTAATTGTGTATTTATTTATATCTATTCACTTATTTATTCATATATTTATATATTCGTCTAGTTATTTATCTATTAGCTATTTGCTCTGTATGCGTGCCATGATAGGACGGGGAGAAAAATGAGAGAGAATGTTGAAAGATTTGCTCAAGAGTGATGTAAACTATAACGGGGGAAGAAAAAAGTAAGAAAAATGATGGTTTAAGGGAAAAAAAGAGAAAAAAAAAGGAAAAAAAAAATAAACAAATAAAAAGTAAATAAAATATTGGAAAAGGAAAAAAAAAAAAAAATTTAAGACTTTGTAACCGTACGTTTATATGCATGAAAAATTATAATCTAATTTTAGTTTAATTTTTAATGTACGAAATTGTATTGATAAGTATGCTGTGTGTTGTAGCAACCCAATGTAATTGGGCAGCACTGTTTTGTTTTGTTTTAAAAAATAAAGCATTTCTCTCTCTGTAGTGCTACAAGTTGGCTGTACGTGTGCAGTAGTTTGAGGTTCTTGTGTTGTAGCACCAGTGTGGGTATGTTGGTCAGGTCCCGTCCCTGGAGGCAGGAGCTCTGTTACCTCTCGCCTTGAAGTTCTCTGGAATCAGTTGAGTTTTCTTCTCTGCAACTTGAGATATACTAAGCACCCCCTGTAGTTTGCAGGATGTTCTCCACCGCAAAGAGCGCAGACAGGAGGCTCGTCATGTGGTTTCTGGTACCTCTCGCTGGGATGATCTTGACCACACTTGACGCATCTTGGTTTGTGGTGGCAAAAAGCTCGAGTATGTCCGTATTCTTGGCATCTCATACATTGGACAATATTTCTTCTCTTGTGAGGTTCCTCAATTTTAACTTTCGTATAAGCAATGTTAGTTAAATTGAAGACTTCAGCATTATTTGGGGATGGTTCCAAGTCCACAAAGAAAAGAGGTAGAGGTTCTTTAGGACGTGGATGTAATACATTAGTTATAAAACGGACATTAAATCCTTTTCTTTCTAATTCATATTTTATCATATCGTGCGGTGTGGAATAATGGAGATTTCTTATTACAAATCTATAGGCTTTGTCTTGTTGTGCTTAATAAGTATGGAAGTTAAAGTTTTTCGATTCGAGATATCGAACACAGGCTCTATAAGCGTCACTTGTAACAGTTTTTAAAGTGACAATCGATTTGTTTGAAAAACATTCAAAATTATTTTCCCCTATTAGGTTAACTAGGTCAATGCATAAACTTTGAAAATTTGTTATCCCTTTAATTTTTATTGGAGGTGGTTGATGAGGTCTTTGAACTGGTGTTTCAACTGGTTCTTCTTCCATTTCGTTAGACAGTGGTTGAAACATATTACTAACGGGCACATTAGGGATACTATTTAATGTTGTCGAAATAACGGTTTGACTAGGACTTTGATTGAGGTTTATTTGAGTTTGAGTATTGTCGATAGAATTTTGTGGAGTAGATTTTGAAATATTTATGGGAGAACTATTATCTAAATGATTCATTTCAGTAGTTTCACACAGAGTTGGGCATATTTAGGTTTATGTACATATATAAATACGAATATGAATTTATTTTTATCTTAATTTTAATGTGAATATGAATATAAATTTATTAATATCACGATATTTGTGAATATAAATATAAATAAATTCGTATTTACAAGTGTGAATATAAATAAATTCATATTCACAGGTGTGAATACGAATTTATTCATATATACAAATTTTTCTGTAAATAAAAAAAAAATTCACAGGGAAAATTGTGAATATTCACAAAAAAATGTGAATCTTTATATCTCAGCTGAAAATTCGGCCGTATTTATAAATAGAGATGTGAATATAGAAAAAATTCACAAATTGAGATGTGAATTTCTACTAAATTCATAATTTCCCAATAAATTTATAAAATTCTTTTCGGATTTCTCCATATTGGTACACATTATAGAGTTAACCCTTTTTATGGAAATCACATCAGATATTACCTGATATCGATTACTAGGTTATTTGGGATGCTGAATATGAAAAAAATATCGATTTTGAGATTCCACCGCCAGGTACCGATTTATTACAACTTGCGCGATATAATCAATCTTGTTGTCGGCTATATGGTTATCTCAGGTGCTAATTATGAAAATGATATCGATTTTGAGATTCCGCCGCCAGGTATCGATTTATTACAACTTACGCAATATAATCGATCTTGGTGTCGGCTATAGGATTATCTGAGGTGCTGATTATGAAAATGATATCGATTTTGAGATTCTTCCGTCAGGTACCGATTTATTACAACTTGCGCGATATAATCGATCTTGGTGTCGGCTATAGGGTTATCTGAGGTGCTGATTATGAAAATGATATCGATTTTGAGATTCCGCAGTTAGGTATCGATTTATAACAACTTGCGTGATATGATCGATCTTGGTGTCGGCTATAGGGTTATCTGAGGTGCTAATTATGAAAATGATGTCGATTTTGAGATTCTTCCGTCAGGTATCGATTTATTACAACTTGCGCGATATAATCGATCTTGGTGTCGGCTATAGGGTTATCTGAGGTGCTGATTATGAAAATGATATCGATTTTGAGATTCTTCCGTCAGGTATCGATTTATTAGAACTTGAGCGATATAATCGATCTTGGTGTCGGCTATAGGGTTATCTGAGGTGCTGATTATGAAAATGATATCGATTTTGAGATTCCGCAGTTAGGTATCGATTTATTACAACTTAAGCAATATAATCGATCTTGGTGTCGGCTATAGGGTTATCTGGTGCTGATTATGAAAATGATATCGATTTTGAGATTCCGCCGTCAGGTAACGATTTATTGCAACATGCGCGATATAATCAATCTTGGTGTTGGCTATAGGGATATCTGAGGCGCTGATTTTGAAAATGTTATCGATTTTGAGATTCCGCCGTCAGGTATCGATTTATTACAACTTGCGCGATATAATCAATCTTGGGGTCGGCTATAGGGTTATCTGAGGTGCTTTGGTGGTTTGTGGTGGCAAAAAGCTCGAGTATGTCCGTATTCTTGGCATCTCATACATTGGACAATATTTCTTCTCTTGTGAGGTTCCTCAATTTTAACTTTCGTATAAGCAATGTTAGTTAAATTGAAGACTTCAGCATTATTTGGGGATGGTTCCAAGTCCACAAAGAAAAGAGGTAGAGGTTCTTTAGAACGTGGATGTAATACATTAGTTATAAAACGGACATTAAATCCTTTTCTTTCTAATTCATATTTTATCATATCGTGCGGTGTGGAATAATGGAGATTTCTTATTACAAATCTATAGGCTTTGTCTTGTTGTGCTTAATAAGTATGGAAGTTAAAGTTTTTCGATTCGAGATATCGAACACAGGCTCTATAAGCGTCACTTGTAACAGTTTTTAAAGTGACAATCGATTTGTTTGAAAAACATTCAAAATTATTTTCCCCTATTAGGTTAACTAGGTCAATGCATAAACTTTGAAAATTTGTTATCCCTTTAATTTTTATTGGAGGTGGTTGATGAGGTCTTTGAACTGGTGTTTCAACTGGTTCTTCTTCCATTTCGTTAGACAGTGGTTGAAACATATTACTAACGGGCACATTAGGGATACTATTTAATGTTGTCGAAATAACGGTTTGACTAGGACTTTGATTGAGGTTTATTTGAGTTTGAGTATTGTCGATAGAATTTTGTGGAGTAGATTTTGAAATATTTATGGGAGAACTATTATCTAAATGATTCATTTCAGTAGTTTCACACAGAGTTGGGCATATTTAGGTTTATGTACATATATAAATACGAATATGAATTTATTTTTATCTTAATTTTAATGTGAATATGAATATAAATTTATTAATATCACGATATTTGTGAATATAAATATAAATAAATTCGTATTTACAAGTGTGAATATAAATAAATTCATATTCACAGGTGTGAATACGAATTTATTCATATATACAAATTTTTCTGTAAATAAAAAAAAAATTCACAGGGAAAATTGTGAATATTCACAAAAAAATGTGAATCTTTATATCTCAGCTGAAAATTCGGCCGTATTTATAAATAGAGATGTGAATATAGAAAAAATTCACAAATTGAGATGTGAATTTCTACTAAATTCATAATTTCCCAATAAATTTATAAAATTCTTTTCGGATTTCTCCATATTGGTACACATTATAGAGTTAACCCTTTTTATGGAAATCACATCAGATATTACCTGATATCGATTACTAGGTTATTTGGGATGCTGAATATGAAAAAAATATCGATTTTGAGATTCCACCGCCAGGTACCGATTTATTACAACTTGCGCGATATAATCAATCTTGTTGTCGGCTATATGGTTATCTCAGGTGCTAATTATGAAAATGATATCGATTTTGAGATTCCGCCGCCAGGTATCGATTTATTACAACTTACGCAATATAATCGATCTTGGTGTCGGCTATAGGATTATCTGAGGTGCTGATTATGAAAATGATATCGATTTTGAGATTCTTCCGTCAGGTACCGATTTATTACAACTTGCGCGATATAATCGATCTTGGTGTCGGCTATAGGGTTATCTGAGGTGCTGATTATGAAAATGATATCGATTTTGAGATTCCGCAGTTAGGTATCGATTTATAACAACTTGCGTGATATGATCGATCTTGGTGTCGGCTATAGGGTTATCTGAGGTGCTAATTATGAAAATGATGTCGATTTTGAGATTCTTCCGTCAGGTATCGATTTATTACAACTTGCGCGATATAATCGATCTTGGTGTCGGCTATAGGGTTATCTGAGGTGCTGATTATGAAAATGATATCGATTTTGAGATTCTTCCGTCAGGTATCGATTTATTAGAACTTGAGCGATATAATCGATCTTGGTGTCGGCTATAGGGTTATCTGAGGTGCTGATTATGAAAATGATATCGATTTTGAGATTCCGCAGTTAGGTATCGATTTATTACAACATAAGCAATATAATCGATCTTGGTGTCGGCTATAGGGTTATCTGAGGTGCTGATTATGAAAATGATATCGATTTTGAGATTCCGCCGTCAGGTAACGATTTATTGCAACTTGCGCGATATAATCAATCTTGGTGTTGGCTATAGGGATATCTGAGGCGCTGATTTTGAAAATGTTATCGATTTTGAGATTCCGCCGTCAGGTATCGATTTATTACAACTTGCGCGATATAATCAATCTTGGGGTCGGCTATAGGGTTATCTGAGGTGCTTTGGTGGTTTGTGGTGGCAAAAAGCTCGAGTATGTCCGTATTCTTGGCATCTCATACATTGGACAATATTTCTTCTCTTGTGAGGTTCCTCAATTTTAACTTTCGTATAAGCAATGTTAGTTAAATTGAAGACTTCAGCATTATTTGGGGATGGTTCCAAGTCCACAAAGAAAAGAGGTAGAGGTTCTTTAGGACGTGGATGTAATACATTAGTTATAAAACGGACATTAAATCCTTTTCTTTCTAATTCATATTTTATCATATCGTGCGGTGTGGAATAATGGAGATTTCTTATTACAAATCTATAGGCTTTGTCTTGTTGTGCTTAATAAGTATGGAAGTTAAAGTTTTTCGATTCGAGATATCGAACACAGGCTCTATAAGCGTCACTTGTAACAGTTTTTAAAGTGACAATCGATTTGTTTGAAAAACATTCAAAATTATTTTCCCCTATTAGGTTAACTAGGTCAATGCATAAACTTTGAAAATTTGTTATCCCTTTAATTTTTATTGGAGGTGGTTGATGAGGTCTTTGAACTGGTGTTTCAACTGGTTCTTCTTCCATTTCGTTAGACAGTGGTTGAAACATATTACTAACGGGCACATTAGGGATACTATTTAATGTTGTCGAAATAACGGTTTGACTAGGACTTTGATTGAGGTTTATTTGAGTTTGAGTATTGTCGATAGAATTTTGTGGAGTAGATTTTGAAATATTTATGGGAGAACTATTATCTAAATGATTCATTTCAGTAGTTTCACACAGAGTTGGGCATATTTAGGTTTATGTACATATATAAATACGAATATGAATTTATTTTTATCTTAATTTTAATGTGAATATGAATATAAATTTATTAATATCACGATATTTGTGAATATAAATATAAATAAATTCGTATTTACAAGTGTGAATATAAATAAATTCATATTCACAGGTGTGAATACGAATTTATTCATATATACAAATTTTTCTGTAAATAAAAAAAAAATTCACAGGGAAAATTGTGAATATTCACAAAAAAATGTGAATCTTTATATCTCAGCTGAAAATTCGGCCGTATTTATAAATAGAGATGTGAATATAGAAAAAATTCACAAATTGAGATGTGAATTTCTACTAAATTCATAATTTCCCAATAAATTTATAAAATTCTTTTCGGATTTCTCCATATTGGTACACATTATAGAGTTAACCCTTTTTATGGAAATCACATCAGATATTACCTGATATCGATTACTAGGTTATTTGGGATGCTGAATATGAAAAAAATATCGATTTTGAGATTCCACCGCCAGGTACCGATTTATTACAACTTGCGCGATATAATCAATCTTGTTGTCGGCTATATGGTTATCTCAGGTGCTAATTATGAAAATGATATCGATTTTGAGATTCCGCCGCCAGGTATCGATTTATTACAACTTACGCAATATAATCGATCTTGGTGTCGGCTATAGGATTATCTGAGGTGCTGATTATGAAAATGATATCGATTTTGAGATTCTTCCGTCAGGTACCGATTTATTACAACTTGCGCGATATAATCGATCTTGGTGTCGGCTATAGGGTTATCTGAGGTGCTGATTATGAAAATGATATCGATTTTGAGATTCCGCAGTTAGGTATCGATTTATAACAACTTGCGTGATATGATCGATCTTGGTGTCGGCTATAGGGTTATCTGAGGTGCTAATTATGAAAATGATGTCGATTTTGAGATTCTTCCGTCAGGTATCGATTTATTACAACTTGCGCGATATAATCGATCTTGGTGTCGGCTATAGGGTTATCTGAGGTGCTGATTATGAAAATGATATCGATTTTGAGATTCTTCCGTCAGGTATCGATTTATTAGAACTTGAGCGATATAATCGATCTTGGTGTCGGCTATAGGGTTATCTGAGGTGCTGATTATGAAAATGATATCGATTTTGAGATTCCGCAGTTAGGTATCGATTTATTACAACTTAAGCAATATAATCGATCTTGGTGTCGGCTATAGGGTTATCTGAGGTGCTGATTATGAAAATGATATCGATTTTGAGATTCCGCCGTCAGGTAACGATTTATTGCAACTTGCGCGATATAATCAATCTTGGTGTTGGCTATAGGGATATCTGAGGCGCTGATTTTGAAAATGTTATCGATTTTGAGATTCCGCCGTCAGGTATCGATTTATTACAACTTGCGCGATATAATCAATCTTGGGGTCGGCTATAGGGTTATCTGAGGTGCTTTGGTGGTTTGTGGTGGCAAAAAGCTCGAGTATGTCCGTATTCTTGGCATCTCATACATTGGACAATATTTCTTCTCTTGTGAGGTTCCTCAATTTTAACTTTCGTATAAGCAATGTTAGTTAAATTGAAGACTTCAGCATTATTTGGGGATGGTTCCAAGTCCACAAAGAAAAGAGGTAGAGGTTCTTTAGAACGTGGATGTAATACATTAGTTATAAAACGGACATTAAATCCTTTTCTTTCTAATTCATATTTTATCATATCGTGCGGTGTGGAATAATGGAGATTTCTTATTACAAATCTATAGGCTTTGTCTTGTTGTGCTTAATAAGTATGGAAGTTAAAGTTTTTCGATTCGAGATATCGAACACAGGCTCTATAAGCGTCACTTGTAACAGTTTTTAAAGTGACAATCGATTTGTTTGAAAAACATTCAAAATTATTTTCCCCTATTAGGTTAACTAGGTCAATGCATAAACTTTGAAAATTTGTTATCCCTTTAATTTTTATTGGAGGTGGTTGATGAGGTCTTTGAACTGGTGTTTCAACTGGTTCTTCTTCCATTTCGTTAGACAGTGGTTGAAACATATTACTAACGGGCACATTAGGGATACTATTTAATGTTGTCGAAATAACGGTTTGACTAGGACTTTGATTGAGGTTTATTTGAGTTTGAGTATTGTCGATAGAATTTTGTGGAGTAGATTTTGAAATATTTATGGGAGAACTATTATCTAAATGATTAAGTTTCACACAGAGTTGGGCATATTAGGTTAATGTACATATATAAATACGAATATGAATTTATTTTTTATCTTAATTTTTAATGTGAATATGAATATAAATTTATTAATATCACGATATTTGTGAATATAAATATAAAATAAATATTCGTATTTACAAGTGTGAATATAAATAAATTCATATTCACAGGTGTGATACGAATTTATTCATATATACAAATTTTTCTGTAAATAAAAAAAAAATTCACAGGGAAAATTGTGAATATTCACAAAAAAATGTGAATCTTTATATCTCAGCTGAAAATTCGGCCGTATTTATAAATAGAGATGTGAATATAGAAAAAATTCACAAATTGAGATGTGAATTTCTACTAATTCATAATTTCCCCAATAAATTTATAAAATTCTTTTCGGATTTCTCCATATTGGTACACATTATAGAGTTAACCCTTTTTATGGAAATCACATCAGATATTACCTTATATCGATTACTAGGTTATTTGGGATGCTGAATATGAAAAAAAATATCGATTTTGAGATTCCACCGCCAGGTACCGATTTATTACAACTTGCGCGATATAATCAATCTTGTTGTCGGCTATATGGTTATCTCAGGGCTAATTATGAAAATGATAATCGATTTTTGAGATTCCGCCGCAGGTATCGATTTATTACAACTTACGCAATATAATCGATCTTGGTGTCGGCTATAGGATTATCTGAGGTGCTGATTATGAAAATGATATCGATTTTGAGATTCTTCCGTCAGGTACCGATTTATTACAACTTGCGCGATATAATCGATCTTGGTGTCGGCTATAGTGGTTATCTGAGGTGCTGATTATGAAAATGATATCGATTTTGAGATTCCGCAGTTAGGTATCGATTTATAACAACTTGCGTGATATGATCGATCTTGGTGTCGGCTATAGGGTTATCTGAGGGGGTGCTAATTATGAAAATGATGTCGATTTTGAGATTCTTCCGTCAGGTATCGATTTATTACAACTTGCGCGATATAATCGATCTTGGTGTCGGCTATAGGGTTATCTGAGGTGCTGATTATGAAAATGATATCGATTTTGAGATTCTTCCGTCAGGTATCGATTTATTAGAACTTGAGCGATATAATCGATCTTGGTGTCGGCTATAGGGTTATCTGAGGTGCTGATTATGAAAATGATATCGATTTTGAGATTCCGCAGTTAGGTATCGATTTATTACAACTTAAGCAATATAATCGATCTTGGTGTCGGCTATAGGGTTATCTGAGGTGCTGATTATGAAAATGATATCGATTTTGAGATTCCGCCGTCAGGTAACGATTTATTGCAACTTGCGCGATATAATCAATCTTGGTGTTGGCTATAGGGATATCTGAGGCGCTGATTTTGAAAATGTTATCGATTTTGAGATTCCGCCGTCAGGTATCGATTTATTACAACTTGCGCGATATAATCAATCTTGGGGTCGGCTATAGGGTTATCTGAGGTGCTTTGGTGGTTTGTGGTGGCAAAAAGCTCGAGTATGTCCGTATTCTTGGCATCTCATACATTGGACAATATTTCTTCTCTTGTGAGGTTCCTCAATTTTAACTTTCGTATAAGCAATGTTAGTTAAATTGAAGACTTCAGCATTATTTGGGGATGGTTCCAAGTCCACAAAGAAAAGAGGTAGAGGTTCTTTAGAACGTGGATGTAATACATTAGTTATAAAACGGACATTAAATCCTTTTCTTTCTAATTCATATTTTATCATATCGTGCGGTGTGGAATAATGGAGATTTCTTATTACAAATCTATAGGCTTTGTCTTGTTGTGCTTAATAAGTATGGAAGTTAAAGTTTTTCGATTCGAGATATCGAACACAGGCTCTATAAGCGTCACTTGTAACAGTTTTTAAAGTGACAATCGATTTGTTTGAAAAACATTCAAAATTATTTTCCCCTATTAGGTTAACTAGGTCAATGCATAAACTTTGAAAATTTGTTATCCCTTTAATTTTTATTGGAGGTGGTTGATGAGGTCTTTGAACTGGTGTTTCAACTGGTTCTTCTTCCATTTCGTTAGACAGTGGTTGAAACATATTACTAACGGGCACATTAGGGATACTATTTAATGTTGTCGAAATAACGGTTTGACTAGGACTTTGATTGAGGTTTATTTGAGTTTGAGTATTGTCGATAGAATTTTGTGGAGTAGATTTTGAAATATTTATGGGAGAACTATTATCTAAATGATTCATTTCAGTAGTTTCACACAGAGTTGGGCATATTTAGGTTTATGTACATATATAAATACGAATATGAATTTATTTTTATCTTAATTTTAATGTGAATATGAATATAAATTTATTAATATCACGATATTTGTGAATATAAATATAAATAAATTCGTATTTACAAGTGTGAATATAAATAAATTCATATTCACAGGTGTGAATACGAATTTATTCATATATACAAATTTTTCTGTAAATAAAAAAAAAATTCACAGGGAAAATTGTGAATATTCACAAAAAAATGTGAATCTTTATATCTCAGCTGAAAATTCGGCCGTATTTATAAATAGAGATGTGAATATAGAAAAAATTCACAAATTGAGATGTGAATTTCTACTAAATTCATAATTTCCCAATAAATTTATAAAATTCTTTTCGGATTTCTCCATATTGGTACACATTATAGAGTTAACCCTTTTTATGGAAATCACATCAGATATTACCTGATATCGATTACTAGGTTATTTGGGATGCTGAATATGAAAAAAATATCGATTTTGAGATTCCACCGCCAGGTACCGATTTATTACAACTTGCGCGATATAATCAATCTTGTTGTCGGCTATATGGTTATCTCAGGTGCTAATTATGAAAATGATATCGATTTTGAGATTCCGCCGCCAGGTATCGATTTATTACAACTTACGCAATATAATCGATCTTGGTGTCGGCTATAGGATTATCTGAGGTGCTGATTATGAAAATGATATCGATTTTGAGATTCTTCCGTCAGGTACCGATTTATTACAACTTGCGCGATATAATCGATCTTGGTGTCGGCTATAGGGTTATCTGAGGTGCTGATTATGAAAATGATATCGATTTTGAGATTCCGCAGTTAGGTATCGATTTATAACAACTTGCGTGATATGATCGATCTTGGTGTCGGCTATAGGGTTATCTGAGGTGCTAATTATGAAAATGATGTCGATTTTGAGATTCTTCCGTCAGGTATCGATTTATTACAACTTGCGCGATATAATCGATCTTGGTGTCGGCTATAGGGTTATCTGAGGTGCTGATTATGAAAATGATATCGATTTTGAGATTCCGCAGTTAGGTATCGATTTATAACAACTTGCGTGATATGATCGATCTTGGTGTCGGCTATAGGGTTATCTGAGGTGCTAATTATGAAAATGATGTCGATTTTGAGATTCTTCCGTCAGGTATCGATTTATTACAACTTGCGCGATATAATCGATCTTGGTGTCGGCTATAGGGTTATCTGAGGTGCTGATTATGAAAATGATATCGATTTTGAGATTCTTCCGTCAGGTATCGATTTATTAGAACTTGAGCGATATAATCGATCTTGGTGTCGGCTATAGGGTTATCTGAGGTGCTGATTATGAAAATGATATCGATTTTGAGATTCCGCAGTTAGGTATCGATTTATTACAACTTAAGCAATATAATCGATCTTGGTGTCGGCTATAGGGTTATCTGAGGTGCTGATTATGAAAATGATATCGATTTTGAGATTCCGCCGTCAGGTAACGATTTATTGCAACTTGCGCGATATAATCAATCTTGGTGTTGGCTATAGGGATATCTGAGGCGCTGATTTTGAAAATGTTATCGATTTTGAGATTCCGCCGTCAGGTATCGATTTATTACAACTTGCGCGATATAATCAATCTTGGGGTCGGCTATAGGGTTATCTGAGGTGCTTTGGTGGTTTGTGGTGGCAAAAAGCTCGAGTATGTCCGTATTCTTGGCATCTCATACATTGGACAATATTTCTTCTCTTGTGAGGTTCCTCAATTTTAACTTTCGTATAAGCAATGTTAGTTAAATTGAAGACTTCAGCATTATTTGGGGATGGTTCCAAGTCCACAAAGAAAAGAGGTAGAGGTTCTTTAGAACGTGGATGTAATACATTAGTTATAAAACGGACATTAAATCCTTTTCTTTCTAATTCATATTTTATCATATCGTGCGGTGTGGAATAATGGAGATTTCTTATTACAAATCTATAGGCTTTGTCTTGTTGTGCTTAATAAGTATGGAAGTTAAAGTTTTTCGATTCGAGATATCGAACACAGGCTCTATAAGCGTCACTTGTAACAGTTTTTAAAGTGACAATCGATTTGTTTGAAAAACATTCAAAATTATTTTCCCCTATTAGGTTAACTAGGTCAATGCATAAACTTTGAAAATTTGTTATCCCTTTAATTTTTATTGGAGGTGGTTGATGAGGTCTTTGAACTGGTGTTTCAACTGGTTCTTCTTCCATTTCGTTAGACAGTGGTTGAAACATATTACTAACGGGCACATTAGAGATACTATTTAATGTTGTCGAAATAACGGTTTGACTAGGACTTTGATTGAGGTTTATTTGAGTTTGAGTATTGTCGATAGAATTTTGTGGAGTAGATTTTGAAATATTTATGGGAGAACTATTATCTAAATGATTCATTTCAGTAGTTTCACACAGAGTTGGGCATATTTAGGTTTATGTACATATATAAATACGAATATGAATTTATTTTTATCTTAATTTTAATGTGAATATGAATATAAATTTATTAATATCACGATATTTGTGAATATAAATATAAATAAATTCGTATTTACAAGTGTGAATATAAATAAATTCATATTCACAGGTGTGAATACGAATTTATTCATATATACAAATTTTTCTGTAAATAAAAAAAAAATTCACAGGGAAAATTGTGAATATTCACAAAAAAATGTGAATCTTTATATCTCAGCTGAAAATTCGGCCGTATTTATAAATAGAGATGTGAATATAGAAAAAATTCACAAATTGAGATGTGAATTTCTACTAAATTCATAATTTCCCAATAAATTTATAAAATTCTTTTCGGATTTCTCCATATTGGTACACATTATAGAGTTAACCCTTTTTATGGAAATCACATCAGATATTACCTGATATCGATTACTAGGTTATTTGGGATGCTGAATATGAAAAAAATATCGATTTTGAGATTCCACCGCCAGGTACCGATTTATTACAACTTGCGCGATATAATCAATCTTGTTGTCGGCTATATGGTTATCTCAGGTGCTAATTATGAAAATGATATCGATTTTGAGATTCCGCCGCCAGGTATCGATTTATTACAACTTACGCAATATAATCGATCTTGGTGTCGGCTATAGGATTATCTGAGGTGCTGATTATGAAAATGATATCGATTTTGAGATTCTTCCGTCAGGTACCGATTTATTACAACTTGCGCGATATAATCGATCTTGGTGTCGGCTATAGGGTTATCTGAGGTGCTGATTATGAAAATGATATCGATTTTGAGATTCCGCAGTTAGGTATCGATTTATAACAACTTGCGTGATATGATCGATCTTGGTGTCGGCTATAGGGTTATCTGAGGTGCTAATTATGAAAATGATGTCGATTTTGAGATTCTTCCGTCAGGTATCGATTTATTACAACTTGCGCGATATAATCGATCTTGGTGTCGGCTATAGGGTTATCTGAGGTGCTGATTATGAAAATGATATCGATTTTGAGATTCTTCCGTCAGGTATCGATTTATTAGAACTTGAGCGATATAATCGATCTTGGTGTCGGCTATAGGGTTATCTGAGGTACTGATTATGAAAATGATATCGATTTTGAGATTCCGCAGTTAGGTATCGATTTATTACAACTTAAGCAATATAATCGATCTTGGTGTCGGCTATAGGGTTATCTGAGGTGCTGATTATGAAAATGATATCGATTTTGAGATTCCGCCGTCAGGTAACGATTTATTGCAACTTGCGCGATATAATCAATCTTGGTGTTGGCTATAGGGATATCTGAGGCGCTGATTTTGAAAATGTTATCGATTTTGAGATTCCGCCGTCAGGTATCGATTTATTACAACTTGCGCGATATAATCAATCTTGGGGTCGGCTATAGGGTTATCTGAGGTGCTTTGGTGGTTTGTGGTGGCAAAAAGCTCGAGTATGTCCGTATTCTTGGCATCTCATACATTGGACAATATTTCTTCTCTTGTGAGGTTCCTCAATTTTAACTTTCGTATAAGCAATGTTAGTTAAATTGAAGACTTCAGCATTATTTGGGGATGGTTCCAAGTCCACAAAGAAAAGAGGTAGAGGTTCTTTAGAACGTGGATGTAATACATTAGTTATAAAACGGACATTAAATCCTTTTCTTTCTAATTCATATTTTATCATATCGTGCGGTGTGGAATAATGGAGATTTCTTATTACAAATCTATAGGCTTTGTCTTGTTGTGCTTAATAAGTATGGAAGTTAAAGTTTTTCGATTCGAGATATCGAACACAGGCTCTATAAGCGTCACTTGTAACAGTTTTTAAAGTGACAATCGATTTGTTTGAAAAACATTCAAAATTATTTTCCCCTATTAGGTTAACTAGGTCAATGCATAAACTTTGAAAATTTGTTATCCCTTTAATTTTTATTGGAGGTGGTTGATGAGGTCTTTGAACTGGTGTTTCAACTGGTTCTTCTTCCATTTCGTTAGACAGTGGTTGAAACATATTACTAACGGGCACATTAGAGATACTATTTAATGTTGTCGAAATAACGGTTTGACTAGGACTTTGATTGAGGTTTATTTGAGTTTGAGTATTGTCGATAGAATTTTGTGGAGTAGATTTTGAAATATTTATGGGAGAACTATTATCTAAATGATTCATTTCAGTAGTTTCACACAGAGTTGGGCATATTTAGGTTTATGTACATATATAAATACGAATATGAATTTATTTTTATCTTAATTTTAATGTGAATATGAATATAAATTTATTAATATCACGATATTTGTGAATATAAATATAAATAAATTCGTATTTACAAGTGTGAATATAAATAAATTCATATTCACAGGTGTGAATACGAATTTATTCATATATACAAATTTTTCTGTAAATAAAAAAAAAATTCACAGGGAAAATTGTGAATATTCACAAAAAAATGTGAATCTTTATATCTCAGCTGAAAATTCGGCCGTATTTATAAATAGAGATGTGAATATAGAAAAAATTCACAAATTGAGATGTGAATTTCTACTAAATTCATAATTTCCCAATAAATTTATAAAATTCTTTTCGGATTTCTCCATATTGGTACACATTATAGAGTTAACCCTTTTTATGGAAATCACATCAGATATTACCTGATATCGATTACTAGGTTATTTGGGATGCTGAATATGAAAAAAATATCGATTTTGAGATTCCACCGCCAGGTACCGATTTATTACAACTTGCGCGATATAATCAATCTTGTTGTCGGCTATATGGTTATCTCAGGTGCTAATTATGAAAATGATATCGATTTTGAGATTCCGCCGCCAGGTATCGATTTATTACAACTTACGCAATATAATCGATCTTGGTGTCGGCTATAGGATTATCTGAGGTGCTGATTATGAAAATGATATCGATTTTGAGATTCTTCCGTCAGGTACCGATTTATTACAACTTGCGCGATATAATCGATCTTGGTGTCGGCTATAGGGTTATCTGAGGTGCTGATTATGAAAATGATATCGATTTTGAGATTCCGCAGTTAGGTATCGATTTATAACAACTTGCGTGATATGATCGATCTTGGTGTCGGCTATAGGGTTATCTGAGGTGCTAATTATGAAAATGATGTCGATTTTGAGATTCTTCCGTCAGGTATCGATTTATTACAACTTGCGCGATATAATCGATCTTGGTGTCGGCTATAGGGTTATCTGAGGTGCTGATTATGAAAATGATATCGATTTTGAGATTCTTCCGTCAGGTATCGATTTATTAGAACTTGAGCGATATAATCGATCTTGGTGTCGGCTATAGGGTTATCTGAGGTGCTGATTATGAAAATGATATCGATTTTGAGATTCCGCAGTTAGGTATCGATTTATTACAACTTAAGCAATATAATCGATCTTGGTGTCGGCTATAGGGTTATCTGAGGTGCTGATTATGAAAATGATATCGATTTTGAGATTCCGCCGTCAGGTAACGATTTATTGCAACTTGCGCGATATAATCAATCTTGGTGTTGGCTATAGGGATATCTGAGGCGCTGATTTTGAAAATGTTATCGATTTTGAGATTCCGCCGTCAGGTATCGATTTATTACAACTTGCGCGATATAATCAATCTTGGGGTCGGCTATAGGGTTATCTGAGGTGCTTTGGTGGTTTGTGGTGGCAAAAAGCTCGAGTATGTCCGTATTCTTGGCATCTCATACATTGGACAATATTTCTTCTCTTGTGAGGTTCCTCAATTTTAACTTTCGTATAAGCAATGTTAGTTAAATTGAAGACTTCAGCATTATTTGGGGATGGTTCCAAGTCCACAAAGAAAAGAGGTAGAGGTTCTTTAGAACGTGGATGTAATACATTAGTTATAAAACGGACATTAAATCCTTTTCTTTCTAATTCATATTTTATCATATCGTGCGGTGTGGAATAATGGAGATTTCTTATTACAAATCTATAGGCTTTGTCTTGTTGTGCTTAATAAGTATGGAAGTTAAAGTTTTTCGATTCGAGATATCGAACACAGGCTCTATAAGCGTCACTTGTAACAGTTTTTAAAGTGACAATCGATTTGTTTGAAAAACATTCAAAATTATTTTCCCCTATTAGGTTAACTAGGTCAATGCATAAACTTTGAAAATTTGTTATCCCTTTAATTTTTATTGGAGGTGGTTGATGAGGTCTTTGAACTGGTGTTTCAACTGGTTCTTCGTCCATTTCGTTAGACAGTGGTTGAAACATATTACTAACGGGCACATTAGGGATACTATTTAATGTTGTCGAAATAACGGTTTGACTAGGACTTTGATTGAGGTTTATTTGAGTTTGAGTATTGTCGATAGAATTTTGTGGAGTAGATTTTGAAATATTTATGGGAGAACTATTATCTAAATGATTCATTTCAGTAGTTTCACACAGAGTTGGGCATATTTAGGTTTATGTACATATATAAATACGAATATGAATTTATTTTTATCTTAATTTTAATGTGAATATGAATATAAATTTATTAATATCACGATATTTGTGAATATAAATATAAATAAATTCGTATTTACAAGTGTGAATATAAATAAATTCATATTCACAGGTGTGAATACGAATTTATTCATATATACAAATTTTTCTGTAAATAAAAAAAAATTCACAGGAAAAATTGTGAATATTCACAAAAAAATGTGAATCTTTATATCTCAGCTGAAAATTCGGCCGTATTTATAAATAGAGATGTGAATATAGAAAAAATTCACAAATTGAGATGTGAATTTCTACTAAATTCATAATTTCCCAATAAATTTATAAAATTCTTTTCGGATTTCTCCATATTGGTACACATTATAGAGTTAACCCTTTTTATGGAAATCACATCAGATATTACCTGATATCGATTACTAGGTTATTTGGGATGCTGAATATGAAAAAAATATCGATTTTGAGAATCCACCGCCAGGTACCGATTTATTACAACTTGCGCGATATAATCAATCTTGTTGTCGGCTATATGGTTATCTCAGGTGCTAATTATGAAAATGATATCGATTTTGAGATTCCGCCGCCAGGTATCGATTTATTACAACTTACGCAATATAATCGATCTTGGTGTCGGCTATAGGATTATCTGAGGTGCTGATTATGAAAATGATATCGATTTTGAGATTCTTCCGTCAGGTACCGATTTATTACAACTTGCGCGATATAATCGATCTTGGTGTCGGCTATAGGGTTATCTGAGGTGCTGATTATGAAAATGATATCGATTTTGAGATTCCGCAGTTAGGTATCGATTTATAACAACTTGCGTGATATGATCGATCTTGGTGTCGGCTATAGGGTTATCTGAGGTGCTAATTATGAAAATGATGTCGATTTTGAGATTCTTCCGTCAGGTATCGATTTATTACAACTTGCGCGATATAATCGATCTTGGTGTCGGCTATAGGGTTATCTGAGGTGCTGATTATGAAAATGATATCGATTTTGAGATTCTTCCGTCAGGTATCGATTTATTAGAACTTGAGCGATATAATCGATCTTGGTGTCGGCTATAGGGTTATCTGAGGTGCTGATTATGAAAATGATATCGATTTTGAGATTCCGCAGTTAGGTATCGATTTATTACAACTTAAGCAATATAATCGATCTTGGTGTCGGCTATAGGGTTATCTGAGGTGCTGATTATGAAAATGATATCGATTTTGAGATTCCGCCGTCAGGTAACGATTTATTGCAACTTGCGCGATATAATCAATCTTGGTGTTGGCTATAGGGATATCTGAGGCGCTGATTTTGAAAATGTTATCGATTTTGAGATTCCGCCGTCAGGTATCGATTTATTACAACTTGCGCGATATAATCAATCTTGGGGTCGGCTATAGGGTTATCTGAGGTGCTTTGGTGGTTTGTGGTGGCAAAAAGCTCGAGTATGTCCGTATTCTTGGCATCTCATACATTGGACAATATTTCTTCTCTTGTGAGGTTCCTCAATTTTAACTTTCGTATAAGCAATGTTAGTTAAATTGAAGACTTCAGCATTATTTGGGGATGGTTCCAAGTCCACAAAGAAAAGAGGTAGAGGTTCTTTAGAACGTGGATGTAATACATTAGTTATAAAACGGACATTAAATCCTTTTCTTTCTAATTCATATTTTATCATATCGTGCGGTGTGGAATAATGGAGATTTCTTATTACAAATCTATAGGCTTTGTCTTGTTGTGCTTAATAAGTATGGAAGTTAAAGTTTTTCGATTCGAGATATCGAACACAGGCTCTATAAGCGTCACTTGTAACAGTTTTTAAAGTGACAATCGATTTGTTTGAAAAACATTCAAAATTATTTTCCCCTATTAGGTTAACTAGGTCAATGCATAAACTTTGAAAATTTGTTATCCCTTTAATTTTTATTGGAGGTGGTTGATGAGGTCTTTGAACTGGTGTTTCAACTGGTTCTTCTTCCATTTCGTTAGACAGTGGTTGAAACATATTACTAACGGGCACATTAGGGATACTATTTAATGTTGTCGAAATAACGGTTTGACTAGGACTTTGATTGAGGTTTATTTGAGTTTGATTATTGTCGATAGAATTTTGTGGAGTAGATTTTGAAATATTTATGGGAGAACTATTATCTAAATGATTCATTTCAGTAGTTTCACACAGAGTTGGGCATATTTAGGTTTATGTACATATATAAATACGAATATGAATTTATTTTTATCTTAATTTTAATGTGAATATGAATATAAATTTATTAATATCACGATATTTGTGAATATAAATATAAATAAATTCGTATTTACAAGTGTGAATATAAATAAATTCATATTCACAGGTGTGAATACGAATTTATTCATATATACAAATTTTTCTGTAAATAAAAAAAAAATTCACAGGGAAAATTGTGAATATTCACAAAAAAATGTGAATCTTTATATCTCAGCTGAAAATTCGGCCGTATTTATAAATAGAGATGTGAATATAGAAAAAATTCACAAATTGAGATGTGAATTTCTACTAAATTCATAATTTCCCAATAAATTTATAAAATTCTTTTCGGATTTCTCCATATTGGTACACATTATAGAGTTAACCCTTTTTATGGAAATCACATCAGATATTACCTGATATCGATTACTAGGTTATTTGGGATGCTGAATATGAAAAAAATATCGATTTTGAGATTCCACCGCCAGGTACCGATTTATTACAACTTGCGCGATATAATCAATCTTGTTGTCGGCTATATGGTTATCTCAGGTGCTAATTATGAAAATGATATCGATTTTGAGATTCCGCCGCCAGGTATCGATTTATTACAACTTACGCAATATAATCGATCTTGGTGTCGGCTATAGGATTATCTGAGGTGCTGATTATGAAAATGATATCGATTTTGAGATTCTTCCGTCAGGTACCGATTTATTACAACTTGCGCGATATAATCGATCTTGGTGTCGGCTATAGGGTTATCTGAGGTGCTGATTATGAAAATGATATCGATTTTGAGATTCCGCAGTTAGGTATCGATTTATAACAACTTGCGTGATATGATCGATCTTGGTGTCGGCTATAGGGTTATCTGAGGTGCTAATTATGAAAATGATGTCGATTTTGAGATTCTTCCGTCAGGTATCGATTTATTACAACTTGCGCGATATAATCGATCTTGGTGTCGGCTATAGGGTTATCTGAGGTGCTGATTATGAAAATGATATCGATTTTGAGATTCTTCCGTCAGGTATCGATTTATTAGAACTTGAGCGATATAATCGATCTTGGTGTCGGCTATAGGGTTATCTGAGGTGCTGATTATGAAAATGATATCGATTTTGAGATTCCGCAGTTAGGTATCGATTTATTACAACTTAAGCAATATAATCGATCTTGGTGTCGGCTATAGGGTTATCTGAGGTGCTGATTATGAAAATGATATCGATTTTGAGATTCCGCCGTCAGGTAACGATTTATTGCAACTTGCGCGATATAATCAATCTTGGTGTTGGCTATAGGGATATCTGAGGCGCTGATTTTGAAAATGTTATCGATTTTGAGATTCCGCCGTCAGGTATCGATTTATTACAACTTGCGCGATATAATCAATCTTGGGGTCGGCTATAGGGTTATCTGAGGTGCTTTGGTGGTTTGTGGTGGCAAAAAGCTCGAGTATGTCCGTATTCTTGGCATCTCATACATTGGACAATATTTCTTCTCTTGTGAGGTTCCTCAATTTTAACTTTCGTATAAGCAATGTTAGTTAAATTGAAGACTTCAGCATTATTTGGGGATGGTTCCAAGTCCACAAAGAAAAGAGGTAGAGGTTCTTTAGAACGTGGATGTAATACATTAGTTATAAAACGGACATTAAATCCTTTTCTTTCTAATTCATATTTTATCATATCGTGCGGTGTGGAATAATGGAGATTTCTTATTACAAATCTATAGGCTTTGTCTTGTTGTGCTTAATAAGTATGGAAGTTAAAGTTTTTCGATTCGAGATATCGAACACAGGCTCTATAAGCGTCACTTGTAACAGTTTTTAAAGTGACAATCGATTTGTTTGAAAAACATTCAAAATTATTTTCCCCTATTAGGTTAACTAGGTCAATGCATAAACTTTGAAAATTTGTTATCCCTTTAATTTTTATTGGAGGTGGTTGATGAGGTCTTTGAACTGGTGTTTCAACTGGTTCTTCTTCCATTTCGTTAGACAGTGGTTGAAACATATTACTAACGGGCACATTAGGGATACTATTTAATGTTGTCGAAATAACGGTTTGACTAGGACTTTGATTGAGGTTTATTTGAGTTTGATTATTGTCGATAGAATTTTGTGGAGTAGATTTTGAAATATTTATGGGAGAACTATTATCTAAATGATTCATTTCAGTAGTTTCACACAGAGTTGGGCATATTTAGGTTTATGTACATATATAAATACGAATATGAATTTATTTTTATCTTAATTTTAATGTGAATATGAATATAAATTTATTAATATCACGATATTTGTGAATATAAATATAAATAAATTCGTATTTACAAGTGTGAATATAAATAAATTCATATTCACAGGTGTGAATACGAATTTATTCATATATACAAATTTTTCTGTAAATAAAAAAAAAATTCACAGGGAAAATTGTGAATATTCACAAAAAAATGTGAATCTTTATATCTCAGCTGAAAATTCGGCCGTATTTATAAATAGAGATGTGAATATAGAAAAAATTCACAAATTGAGATGTGAATTTCTACTAAATTCATAATTTCCCAATAAATTTATAAAATTCTTTTCGGATTTCTCCATATTGGTACACATTATAGAGTTAACCCTTTTTATGGAAATCACATCAGATATTACCTGATATCGATTACTAGGTTATTTGGGATGCTGAATATGAAAAAAATATCGATTTTGAGATTCCACCGCCAGGTACCGATTTATTACAACTTGCGCGATATAATCAATCTTGTTGTCGGCTATATGGTTATCTCAGGTGCTAATTATGAAAATGATATCGATTTTGAGATTCCGCCGCCAGGTATCGATTTATTACAACTTACGCAATATAATCGATCTTGGTGTCGGCTATAGGATTATCTGAGGTGCTGATTATGAAAATGATATCGATTTTGAGATTCTTCCGTCAGGTACCGATTTATTACAACTTGCGCGATATAATCGATCTTGGTGTCGGCTATAGGGTTATCTGAGGTGCTGATTATGAAAATGATATCGATTTTGAGATTCCGCAGTTAGGTATCGATTTATAACAACTTGCGTGATATGATCGATCTTGGTGTCGGCTATAGGGTTATCTGAGGTGCTAATTATGAAAATGATGTCGATTTTGAGATTCTTCCGTCAGGTATCGATTTATTACAACTTGCGCGATATAATCGATCTTGGTGTCGGCTATAGGGTTATCTGAGGTGCTGATTATGAAAATGATATCGATTTTGAGATTCTTCCGTCAGGTATCGATTTATTAGAACTTGAGCGATATAATCGATCTTGGTGTCGGCTATAGGGTTATCTGAGGTGCTGATTATGAAAATGATATCGATTTTGAGATTCCGCAGTTAGGTATCGATTTATTACAACTTAAGCAATATAATCGATCTTGGTGTCGGCTATAGGGTTATCTGAGGTGCTGATTATGAAAATGATATCGATTTTGAGATTCCGCCGTCAGGTAACGATTTATTGCAACTTGCGCGATATAATCAATCTTGGTGTTGGCTATAGGGATATCTGAGGCGCTGATTTTGAAAATGTTATCGATTTTGAGATTCCGCCGTCAGGTATCGATTTATTACAACTTGCGCGATATAATCAATCTTGGGGTCGGCTATAGGGTTATCTGAGGTGCTAATTTTGAAAATGATATCGATTTTGAGATTCCGCCGTCCGGTATCGTTTTATTACAACTTACGCAATATAATCGATCTTGGTGTTGGCTATAGGGTTATTTGAGGTGCTGATTATGAAAATGATATCGATTTTGAGATTCCGCCGTCAGGTATCGATTTATTACAACTTGCGCGATATAATCGATGTTGGTGTCGGCTATAGGGTTATCTGAGGTGCTCATTATGAAAATAATATCGATTTTGAGATTCCGCAGTTAGGTATCAATTTATTACAACTTGCGCGATATGATCGATCTTGGTGTCCTCTATAGGGTTATCTGAGGTGCTAATTATGAAAATGATATCGATTTTGAGATTCCACTGCCAGGTACCGATTTATTACAACTTACGCTATATAATCGACCTTGGTGTCGGCTATAGGGTTATCTGAGATCCTGATTATGAAAATGAAATCGATTTTGAGATTCTTCTGTCAGGTATCGATTTATTACAACTTGCGCGATATAATCGATCTTGGTGTCGGCTATAGGTTTATCTGAGGTGCTCATTATGAAAATGATATCAATTTTGAGATTCCGCCGCGGCGGCCACGGCTAAAGGGTTATCTGTGGGTACAATAATGATAATAAGTATAATTAAATTCATATTCGTATTTTAAATTAAAAATATACCTATAAACCTATAGTTAACCCTATAGCCGATAACAAGATTGATTTTATCGCGCAAGTTTTAATAAATCTATACCTGACGGCGGAATCTCAAAATCGATATCATTTTCATAATTAGCACCTGAGATAACCCTATAGCAGACAACAAGATTGATTATATCGCGCAAGTTGTAATAAATCGGTACCTGGCAGTGGAATCTCAAAATCGACATCATTTTCATAATTAGCACCTCAGATAACCCTATAGCCGACACCAAGATCGATCATATCGCGCAAGTTGTAATAAATCGATACCTAACTGCGGAATCTCAAAATCGATATCATTTTCATAATCAGCACCTCAGATAACCCTATAGCCGACACCAAGATCGATTATATCGCGCAAGTGGTAATAAATCGGTACCTGACGGAAGAATCTCAAAATCGATATCATTTTCATAATCAGCACCTCAGATAATCCTATAGCCGACACCAAGATCGATTATATCGCGCAAGTTGTAATAAATCGATACCTGACGGCGGAATCTCAAAATCGATATCATTTTCAAAATCAGCACCTCAGATAACCCTCTAGCCGACAACAAGATTGATTATATCGCGCAAGTTGTAATAAATCTATAGCTGGCGGTGGAATCTCAAAATCGATATTTTTTTCATAATCAGCATCCCAAATAACCTAGTAATCGATATCAGGTAATATCTGATGTGATTTCCATAAAAAGGGTTAACTCTATAATGTGTACCAATATGGAGAAATCCGAAAATAATTTTATAAATTTATTGGGAAATTATGAATTTAGTAGAAATTCACATCTCAATTTGTGAATTTTTTCTATATTCACATCTCTATTTGTAAATACAGCCGAATTCACAGCTGAGATATAAATATTCACATTTTTTTGTGAATATTCACAATTTCTTCTGTGAATTTTTTTTTATTTACAGAAAAATTTGTATATATGAATAAATTCGTATTCACACCTGTGAATATGAAATTATTTATATTCACACTTGTAAATACGAATTTATTTATATTCATATTCACAAATATTGTGATATAAATAAATTTATATTCATATTCACATTAAAATTAAGATAAAAATAAATTCATATTCGTATTTATAAATATAAATATGCCCAACTCTGGTTTCACAATGAGAAATATTATATAAACTAACAGATGTTTTTGTTAGGTTAGGTTTTATAACTGTGTTTTTTATCACTGAACTTTTTGAATTTGCTTTCTTTTTCTCTGGTTGTCCATTTTTAAGTGAAACATTACTATTACTAGTTACCATTCTCTTCATAAGTGTTGTAGAAAACTTCTGAACAGACTTTCCACTGGGGCCAGCCAATTCATTCACACTCATTAGTAATGTGTCTTTTTTCACTTGAAAACTTACTTAAAACGTCCGTGGCTATTAAAGAGATCACATTTTCACAATAAAACACCAAAGTCTTCACGAATTAAGTAATTTTAATAACAAGAAAATTTTAGAGCAACCGCACAGTATAAGGTATAAAACAGCTAAAAATATTTATAACACAAAAAAAACATTGGTTTTTCACATTTTTAATATTCTTAATGCCCCCCTAGGGGTATGGCACATCAGGATCACCCTCGAGTACCTCATGGCAAGGAAATCCCCGCCTCAATGCATCACCTGCGGTGTGTCTCTGTCGTTGTCGCATATCAAGACAGAGTGCTATGCTTACGAAATAGAGCGGAGAGAAGTGGGAATTGGAATCGACTAAGGCGAGATACTCAATAACACCTCGAACATGGAAGAAAATTGTTCTTGTTACTACAAAAAATTAATCTTTATGTCAAACTTTAATGTATTTTCTTATTATGTTTCATTGTTCTTTCGTTTTTCACTTTAATTCATTTATAATATTATCCTTTAGTATTCTCTCTTCCTAAGCAATATCTAAATCCTTAATAGAGATACTACCTTCTTTATTGTTTTCTGTCTCCCATCATTTTTATGTTACTATTGTATTATTTTATTTTTTATTCTAATATTTCTCTTCCTACTTTTGCAAATGCTCTATGGAGGCTAAAATGGCCCAAGTGGTTGAAGAGCCAATTTTGTTATAAATAAATAAATATTCTTAATTTTGGTGCATGTTTGTAGAATATATTTATCACACAGTTAATTATCCCTACAAAAAGAAAAAATATATTTCATAAATCTTAAAAGGGACGAAAGATGTGAGCAATAAATACACACGAGCAACCAATATCGTATCCATTACACCATCTTATCATCTCATAATTCCGTCTCGATAAAATACAGAAAGCTTTATATTCGTGTCCCAGGTAAGTGGCGTTCGGCTTTGAAACCGGTTTGTCGAGGATAATTTATAAAGAAGAAACTCATGTGAAAATAGAAGAAGTTGAAGCGAGCGCTATATTAGTAATGTTTATTCGGGCACAGACGCAGGCTTTTGATACGAAAGGTTTATTGGTCGGCCTAGGAAGACACAGCTGCCTGACAAATGAGGTCGTTTATCAGGGCTCTGTGGAAATTGAAAAGTATTAATCCAACTTGGATAGACGTGATTAAACTCCTAGAATAGGTTACAGTTATTTGTATCTGGGCTGTTCCATAGTGCACCGTGGGAAACTCCTCTGCCAGCCCATCTCTGGGGCTTCAGTTTGCAGCCTTATTTACAAGGCTTCGGGGTTCATCCTGGAGCTAAAAAGAGCTACAATAATGAAGTAGAGGATTATTAATTCTCCAACTTACATTAGTTTATATATTCAAGGAAGGCGGCATCGTTCCTCCCCACTGAGCGAAAAAATCGTGAATGAAAAAAAAATTCGACAAAGCTTCATGACTTACTAAATTATGCCGATACATCAAATACAGATTTTGGACTTTCTGCATCTCCGGAGTTATACGGTATTAGATTTTGAAATTTTACAGACAGAATTTTCTTCACAATGATAGTAAGTGATAAAAGTTTCATTGCATTAACTAAGGGAACCGAGGTATAGCACTTAATTTATGCCGGTTTTGATGTAATGTTCTCTTTAGATGAACCTTCAGCCACATAGCATGAGAATTGGGACTTGTGTATATGTGTATGTGGCACACTTTTTAGAAATATTTTGTTTTGCATAAATTTGTAACGTTTCTAAGGATTCCGAGTCTTGAAAAAGTTAAGAAATAAAAAACACGCAATTTGGGCTAGGTATGAAAAGTTTATTCATAAACCAGTAATAGCGATTTTACTATTGGATATTTGCTTCAAAGTATTTTAGTTTAATAATTTTTTATCAAATTTCGGGAATTGTGAAATAGAAATACAAACCTCTTATTCCGTACGGAAAGCTTCATTGAACAAACAATTCAATCTTTAAAAAAAAAAAAAAATATATATATATATATACAATTTTATTCACATAGACGTGCATAGTGATACTATGCTAGATGTGAACGAAGCATCAAATAAAATAATTATTCTGTCCCTTATCCTCAGTTACGACATAAGTAGCAGCTATTCACTTCGATACGATTAAAATGCAAATACACCACCCAAAATTCTTTGAAAAAGTTATTAATGCTGTTTTATTAACTTCGTCTTCAAAGACATGAGCATTCCTACAGACAAAACAATTGAACTTATGAAATTATAGACCTCAGCTATCGATATTGCTATCGTGCTATCTACAACCCTTCTCCGCAGACGGACGGACGTAAAGGCCTGAGAACAGTAGAGCCGGGAATGTGGCCTCAACCAATAAACCACCGAGTCCATCCATCGCTCACGGGGGATGGGCATTCCTAGGCTTCTTATCTGCCTCAGATCGGTATCTTTTAATTTAGTTTACAGCTCTGGGGTGATGAGTGCACGCAGGAAGAACTGGAAGAATAGACAAAAAGTTGACCATGGTAAGAGACCTGGAAGTAGAGTTATGAGGGTAACGATTATAGAAGAATGATTGTCCTGCACTGGGAAAGTCTAAATGATTCCCACAACCCAAGCCCTTGCGGAATCTTAGTGTGAAGGTAATATATTTTTTTTATAATTGTATTGTGTTTAAATTATTTTCTGGAAACATTTTTTGATATAAATATAGCATTTGTTCGTGTATAAATTGCTTCCTTCCTCTCCCTTAGCCCTGATAGCTAGTCTGGAAATCTGAAATGACGAACATTTATTTTCTCTTCTCAAAGCCGTAGAAAGAATTGAAGTCTTCCATGATCACAGCGAACACACGATGGTCTGCTGAACGAAACTTATGTTTAACACATGAAACTGATTTTATTTTAATTTAAAAATAAAAACTTCACTCTAAGCAACAGAAAATCCGCCAAACTATTGCTGATCATAACGGATAGTTACATTCATAGTCAATAAACGACAGAGGTCGCTTAGGTATTTCACAAATATTTATTTAAGATTATTACATTGTGTGTTATTTTATAATTAGGAGTAAGTAAATGAAATGAAGTTGAAAAAATGTGTCTTAATTAGGTTATGCGTTGGAATCCATAAAACCTTAAACTTAATGGTTAAATATATAAGTAAAAGTAATGTGGTCTGGTAATCTAAGAGAGGGTGAGTAAACGAAAATTTCGATAGCGAATGTGGAGTTCTCTGGGTTTTGAAACGGAAACAAGCAAAGGTAGTAAGGTAAACTATACTCAAAAGTGCAGGAATCCCTTCACATTATAGTGACTGATTGCCTTTGAACGACTAAGGCATTATTTTATTCTAGAAATATAATCGGTCTTGGAAACTATTTTTCCCCCCTGATAAGAAAAAATCTGGTGCGTGCGCGCAACACACAACTTTCACTTACCAACTTACTTAGACTAGAAATTAATGCGTTTTGTTAATTGCCACTTCTCAAATGAACACACAATTCATTTTTTATTTTTGTTTTCATTTACTCTATAACAAACACTAATTTCTTTTATTATTCAATAAAAGTTTTTACTTGAGATAATTCGGCAATGCAAGCAAAATACTCCTAGTCGAGTGATTTTATAATTCTCTATGTACTTGTTGGAAAATTCATTTAGTTACCATGAAACAAATAATTTCCATTAAATGAAAAGAATGGCTTTAATTATGAACAATGGTCTGTCATTGAAGGCGTACTCCGCATGCGTGGGCTCAACGAGCTTTATGAGTTGACAGAATATTTTTCTTTTTTTCTCCTGTTTATGTTTTCTTTATTTCTATCATATCTCATATATAGCCATTTCTTATTTTTAGGCGTAACGAGAGACAGTTAATTTCTCCATATAAATAAAAACAAAGGTACTTTATAGGAAACAAACAAACAAAAAAGGCCCCAACCCCCCCTCCCCAAAAAGCCCCCTCAGAACATTTTAATAATGATAAAGCTTACCTGATAATAAAGAACACCTAATTTTCATTAAACATGACGAATTTGATAAAAATCGTTAAAGCCGTTTTTGAGATCATCGAAAAAAGGTGAAAATTGGAAAAAAAATTAAGAAATAAAGTGCCCGCTCCGTTTGTCCAATTTTCATGTAATGTTAGCTATCGCATCTTTGGCATATACATACATCAAATACCCAGTTTGATCAAAATAGTTAAAACCGTTTTTGAGTAAATAAAAAAAACACGCGAAAATGATACAAAATTTATAAAGTAAAGTCCCCCTTCCGGTTGATTAATTTGGATGAAATTTTTACAGTCGTATCTCGGTCATATAAATAGATCAAATACTCAGTTTAATCAAAATCGTTAGAGCCGTTTTTGAGAATATCGAAAAAAATATAAAAAGTTATTCAATAAAGTACCCCCTCCCTTTGAGCAATTTTGATGAAATTTTTGCTGTCACATCGCGGGCATATACATACACTAAATTTCTAATTTCAGATTCGCACGGCTTATAGTTTTTGAGCTAGCCTGTTCACACACACACACACACACACACACACACACACACACACACACACACACACACACACACACACACACACACACACACACACACACACACACACACACACACACACACACACACACACTCACAGACCATTTCGCAGGACTTGGTTAATTGGACTCAGGGGACCCCAAAACGTGTATTTCCGTTGAAAACCGGAAGTCAAAATTTTTCACGATCGCAATACTTCCACTTACTATATATTTCATATATAGGTAAGTGAAAGTAAAAAATTGGAGCTACGATAAAAGGAATACAGGTAGAATTTTCAAACCATTTGCAAATAAATCCTAGTCGAAGACCATAAAAAATTCGAATTGATGTACCTCAAGTCAACGTATAGATTAGCGAACGAATCTACCGAAAGATAAGCATAATACATCGATTAATCACCCCCAATGCGAGTTTATCGATTTAGATACGTCATCTCCAAGCAGTCAATGCTCCTTCATTAAACCGTAACCAGACAATTAACCGTAGCGAATACATTCTTGCCAAGTGCAAACAGTGCAGTCATGAATACTCAATAAATCTCTAGTGTATATTGTTATTAAACGAATATTATAAATCATAAGATAATTAATAATACTTACTTTAAATAAACTGTTATTATACAGGTGTCAATATGACCAATATTATAACAACCCCAGAGTTCATGTTTAAAAGATTATACCATATTCCTTGATGAAGGCTGTAACATTAGTTACAAAAAAATCTGGTGCAATGCGCGCAACACACAACTTTCACTTACCAACTTACTTTGATTAGAAATTGACGTGTTTTATTAAATGCCATTTCTCAAAGTCACACATTTTTCCACATTCATTAACTTATTTTTGTTTGTATTAGCTCTTTAAAGTACACTATTTTTTTTTTTATTATTAAATAAAAGTTTTTACTTGTGATAATTAAGCAATGCAAGCATAGCCTACCTAATACTCCAAGTCGTCTGATTTAATAATGCTCTATTTAGTTGTTGAAAATTCCCCCATTTAAGCCCCCTCAGAACATTTTAATAATGATAAAGCTTACCTGATAATAAAGAATACTTGAATCTCATTAAGCATGACGAGTTTAATCAAAATCGTTTAAGCAATTTTTGAAGCGAGAAAATCGAAAAAAACGTAAAAATGGGGAAATAAGTTATGAAATAAAGTGCCCTCTCCATTGGATCAATTTTGATGACATTTTCGGTGTCATATTGCGGGCATATAGATATATCAAATACCTAGTTTTATCAAAATCGTTAGAGCCTTTTTTGAGAAAATCGAAAAAAAACAACAGGAGAAGTTATAAAATAAAGTACCACCACCGTTTCACCAATTTTTATGAAACTTTTGCTGCCACATCGCGGGCATTTACATATACCAAATATTTGGTTCGTATGGTTTATAGTTTTTGAGCTAGTCTGTTCACATAAACACACACACACACACACACACACACACACACACACACACACACACATACACACACACACACACACACATACTCAGACCATTTCGCGGGACTACACGATTTAGACTCAGGGGACCCCAAAACTATTATTTCCGTTAAAAACCGGAAGTCAACATTTTTCACGATCGCAATACTTTTCCTTACCATATATTTCATATGTAGGTAAGTGAAAGTAAAAAAATATAGTAAAACAATAGAGAGATGATAATAGAACAATCTAAAAAAAAAAAAAAAAAAAACTTTTTTTTCTAATATAATATAATAATAATAAAAATAATAATATAATGTAATTTAATAATAATAAATTTTAATTTAAAAAAAAATAAAATTCGTCTACAATAGAGTCCAGAACGGAAAAAAAAAATATTACGCATTACGAAAAAAATGTTTGTTGTAGTTCTTAGTTTGCCGAATTCTGATAATTTAATTTAAGCCTTACAGAAAATTAGGAGAAGCCCCAGCTAATATTTTCATAACTGATAGGACTAATTCATGGAAAGGATAAGATGGAAATGAATACATCTTGTAACAAAAAAAATCTGGTGCGTGCGCGCAACACACAACTTTCACTTACCAACTTACTTAGATTAGAAATTGACGTGTTAAATATCATTTCCCAAAGTCGCACAGTTTTCTACATTCATATCTCATTTTTGTTAATGGTTAAAGCCGTTTTTGAGTAAATAAAAAAAACCCGTGAAAATAATACAAAATTCAATAAGTAAAGTCCCCCTTCCCGTTCATTAATTTTGATGAAATTTTTACAGTCATATCTCGGGCATATTAATACGTCAAATACTCAGTTTAATCAAAATCGTTAGAGCCAATTTTGATGAAATTTTTGCTGTCACATCGCGGGCATATACGTAGCTAGTCTGTTCACACACACACACACACACACACACACACACACACACACACACACACACACACACACACACACACACACACACACACACACACACACGCACACACACACACACACACACACACACGCACACACACACACACGCACACACACACACACATACACACACACACACAGACCATTTCGTGGGACTTAGTTATTTGGACTCAGGGGACCCCAAAACGTGTATTTCCGTTGAAAACCGGAAGTCGAAAATATTCACGATCGCAATACTTCCACTTACTATATATTTCATAAAAATCTGTAAAATTCAAAAAATATTAGAATATATTGTAACAGTGATGTGGGCTTAAATATTTTTTATAAGATGTAGATAATAAATCACAATGTCAAACAAACCTTATCCTAACAAAGCAGTTGTTGCTAAACAAAGAATTTAGTAAAAAGACAAACTTGGAGTTAAAATAGATAAGATGTGTGTAGAGTTATTTGTATGTTTTTATTTAATTTAATATTTAATAATTTAATAATTGTACTACCACCAGGACGATCACATAAATATATTTTGTTATTATTTAATATATATTTAATAATTTATTACTTAAATATGTTGAAAACTTACGTAGATTTTTTTTTAGTAAGGTTAAATGTAGGGACCCTGAGGATATAAGAAGGTTCCGAAACGTAGGTCAGAAAAAAAGTAAAATAATTATTGGACTTGTTATCTATAATGATACAACAAAATAAGGAGGATTTGATCTCACCGCTCAATTATATAAACATATTGTATAAAAACAATTGTTGTATAAAAACAAAAGTACTTATAGGAACACAAAAAAGGCCCCTTTCCCGTGGAAAAAGAAACCCGTAAAAATGTGACAAAATGTATCAAATTAAGTGCACCCTCCGTTTGACCAATTTTGATGAAATGTTTCTCTCGCATCGCGGGCATAAGTATACTGCAAATACCTCATTTCATACTAATTTCGTACGGTTCATAGTTTTTAAGCTAGTCTGTTCACTAACCCACAGACCGGGATTTGGTTATTTGGCCTAAGAGGACCACAAAATATGCATTTCCGTAGAAAACCCGAAGTCGAAATTTTTCACGATCGTAATATTTTCCCTTACTATATATTTCATATAATGACAAGTAAAACTAAAAAAAAAAAAAAAATTTGGGGAAATGTCTCTGTTTCCCCGAAATTGGAACTTTCATTTAGTGCCTTTTATTGCACTGTTAAGAGATTTAAAAGTAACGAGGCAGGTGAGTTTAAAAACCAAGGATGTCTGTTTTCTACCCCAAGTAAAGACATTCTGCTTTTGCAATGCTGTCATAATGTTTTACTCTAGTAAAGATTAGCGAAATAAACAAACAAACTTCAAAAATATCTCTAAAATAAATATTATAGACTCTGATAGGAACGGAATCTTGAATGAACATGGTAGAACATGGTACAAGCCAGCCAGATGAGAAAAAATCTGGTGCATGAGCGCAACACTCAACTTTCACTTACCAACTTACTTAGATTAGAAATTAATGCGTTTTGTTAATTGCCCCTTCTCAAATGAACAGAACGGCTTTAATTATGAACAATGGTCTGTCACAAAAAGCGTACTCCGCATGCGTGGGCTCAACGAGTTTTATGAGTTGACTGAATATTTTTATTTTTTTCTCCTCTTTATGTTTTCTTTATTTTTATCATATCTCATATTTAGCCATTTCTCATTTTTAGGCGTAACGAGAGACAGTTAATTTCTCCATAGAAACAAAAACAAAGGTACTTTATAGGAAACAAACAAACAAAAAAGGCCCCAACCCCCCCCCCCAAAAAAAAAAAGCCTCCACAGAACATTTTAATAATGGTAAAGCTTACCTCATATTAACGAACACCTAATTTTCATTAAACATGACGAATTTGATAAAAATCGTTAAAGCTGTTTTTGATATCATCGAAAAAAGGTAAAAATTGGAAAAAAAATTATGAAATAAAGTGCCCGCTCCGTTTGACCAATTTTGATGAAATGTTGGCTATCACATCTTTGGCATATGCATACATCAAATACCCAGTTTGATCAAAATCGCTAGAACCGTTTTTGAGTAAATAAAAAAAACACGTGAAAATGAGACAACATTTATTAAGTAAAGTCCCCCCTCCGGTTGATCAATTTTGATGAAATTTTTACAGTCATATCTCGGGCATATTAATACATCAAAGACTCAGTTTAATCAAAATCGTTAGAGCCGTTTTTGAGACAATCTAAAAAAACTTAAAAAGTTATTAAATAATGTACCCCCTCCCTTTGAGCAATTTGATGAAATTTTTGCTGTCACATCGCGGGCATATACATACACTAAATACCCAATTCCAGGTTCGCAAGGTTTATAGTTTTTGAGCTAGTCTGTTCACTCACACACACACACACGCACACACACACAGACCATTTCGCGGGACTTGGTTAATTGGACTCAGGGGACCCCAAAACGTGTATTTCCGTTGAAAACCAGAAGTCGAAATTTTTCACGATCGCAATACTTCCACTTACTATATATTTCATATATAGGTAAGTGAAAGTAAAAAGACATGCTGCACCATTTTGATTACACCAAAAAAGTGATAAAAAGTATTTATCTTGTAGTATGTGAATTTTATTATGCTACAACCGGTTTCTAGTTCGACAATTCATTACTAAACGTAAGCGTTTTTTATGTAGTAGGTAATAGGTAGTATGTTGACCAGAATTTTTGAAACATCAAGCATCAATTTATTTAAAACAGTACTCAATATATATTTTAAAATTCTAAACAGGTCTATATACCTTCGAATACTATCTTGAGACTTGATTGTTCGCCCATTCTCATCCTTTCTAGGTGATCCGGCCTGAACAATTTATGCGCTCAACTCGCACGAAATGGGTTCTAAGAATATGTTGTGTGTTGTAGATCGTTCTGTTCTTACTCAAACGAAATGTTCATCCGATTCCCATTATTTTCCTAGTAAGCTCCTTCTCAATCTATCCAAGATGACAGGCATATGTTAGAATAGGCTCTCATCTATTCTAAACTCAAATTATCTTTTCAAAATTCTCTTTTGATCAACATAATTAACCATTAGTTACTTATCTCTTGTTATAGGTAACCCCAATTATTATTTTTTTTGTTTTGGTTTTTATCAATTCCTTTTAATTGATACCGCACTTTAGAGACCTTGCTTGCACACCACATAATCATTTGTGGAGTTACGAATTTTTTTATGGCTTAAAACAATTATTTTCGTTTTTTCTTTAACTGTGGACACTATTTATGATTCTCTAGTCGAATATGGGTATTGTGTTGTTATAATGTAGCTGATTAATTGAAACCAAACGTTTAACTGCGTAACTTTTTCTGTACATGTTATATCACTAATAATAAATTCTTAGAAAATGAACTTATTAACGAAAAATGGATTCTAGCTCAAATACCATATATGACCGACTTTGTGTATAGGTAGAGGTGGGTTGATCATTGATAGTTGATGTGCATGACGCCTTGAACAAAAGAAAAGAAAGAGCCACAGACTGTTAAACGAATGTTTTAAGACTAAGGCGCCATAATTTTTATTACTTATTTGTAATATTATTTCTGCATTTATTAATCCCGTCGGGTGCTGAAAGTAATCAGAGAATCACATTATACATGTGAGGTTGTGTGAGTTCATTTAAACCCTTTTGAAGGAAGTTGAACTAGACTTCTTAAGCTACTAGGCAATTTAATTGCTAACACCAACCTTAGTTGGTCCTTTCTTACTAGTCCGTTCCTAACTCTCACCTTACTCGAAATCGACAATATTGGATAAAACGGAAACAAACAAATGAGACGATAGCATCCAAACAAATGCTGAAGGAATAGAAACGTAACATCTGAGAAAGGTACAGCTCATTATGAGAAAGAAATTATAAAACAAAACAAAATATTTAACTAAACAACCTATAAAAAAGATCCATACCTACTACAAGAAAAACTATATATCAAAGATGTGGAAAATAAATATACGTATACTAAAGAAAATTTTTAATTTCAACAGCAGAGGAAGATTGTAATAGATTTTATTCATTTATTTAAACATAATATTTAATGTTTTAAACAATTTTGAATTTGAATTTTAAGTACTCCTTGTAAGAATAAAACCTCAATACCTGCTAGCTACCGGTATCTTTAGCGCCTTACAATAAAAATCATGCCCTATTTAATCCCTCCTTACAATTAGCCGGGTTCTGGATCAATGGGAGGATACCATAAAGATGGCTCTTGTTGACCTAGCACAAACAGCACGAGAAGTGTATGGCTGTTGCTGAGGAGGTGTTCTTTGTGGAAGAGACGGTCTTAACTGTAACGACCTCTTTTGTCCTGGCAAACTCTGCGCTCGTAATTTTTGTTCAATGATTGCTCTTATTTCTCTTTCTTTGCCACCTTTATTGCCAACCTCTATTATATCATGAGTTTTTTGAATGCGCAAGTTATGACTGCCCGTATATTTAAGGATCTGCAACCCTCTTAAACAAACTGAACTCCCTATAATTGACGGAAACAGACCAACTTGGTGAGTAGAGTGACTGCTACATTCTTAAAAATTCTTAATCGTTTCCGAATATTTGAGTATTTATGTTTATTCTTCCTCATATCATTATGAAAAGCATATTGATATATTCAAAACAATGCCCAAGTTCTAATTCTGGTTCCATGCTTTTTCCCCGGGCTAGGGGTTACATAATTACATATTGCCCCGGTCTACCACACTGACCCCTTTGTAGTTGTAATTTTGAAATTAAATTCTTTCGTATCGTTTTAAAATAAAATCAATTCAATATCATCTTACATATGCACTTATGTGAAAATTCACCTTTGCATGAAAAAATAACGAAATTTCATTTTTAAACCCTCCCTTTGTTACTTTCACTTACCTATAAATGAAATATAAATTGAGGGAATTAATTAAGATCGTGAAAAATTTCGACTTCCTGTTTTCAACGGAAATACACGTTTTGGGGTCTCCCAAATAACTAAGTCCCGCGAAATGGTCTGTGTGTATATGTGTGTGTGCCTGTGTGAAACAGACTAGCTCAAAAACTATAATCCGTGCGAACCTGAAATTAGGTATTTAGTAGTTATGCCCGCTATGTGATTAAAAACTTTTTACGTTTTTTTCGATTTTTCAAAAACGGCTCTAACGATTTTGATTAAACTGAGTATTTAATGTATTAATATGGCCGAGATATGACTGCTAAAATTTCATCAAAATCGATTAACCAGAGGATCGATTATCACTTTACTAAACAAATCATCATTTTCAAGTGTGTTTTTTTATTTACCCAAAAACGGCTTTAACGATTTTGTTCAAACTGGGTATTTGATGTATGTATAAACCAAAGATGTGACAGCCAACATTTCATCAAAAATGGTCAATCGGAGAGGGCACTTTATTTTATTACTTTTTTCCAATTTTTACCTTTTTTTCGATTATCTCAAAAACGGCTTCAATGATTTTGATCATTTTCGTCATGTTTAATGAAAATTAGGTGTTCTTTAATATCAGGTATGCTTTATCATTATTAAAATTTTCTAAGGGGGCTTAAATGGCCGTTATGTTCATTTAATGGAAATTAATTATTTCATGGTAACTAAATGATGTTTTCAACAACTACATAGAGAATTATAAAATTAAACGACTTGGAGTATTATGCTTGCATTGCCGAAATATCACAAGTAAAAACTTTTATTTAATAATAAAAAAAAAATTAATGTTTTTTATAGAGCAAAAAATCAATTTCTAGTCTAAGTAAAAGTTGCGCGCACGCACCAGATTTTTTTATTTAGGTCGAATCTTACTACTCCTACGAAGTTAAAACCGAAGCTTCACGATGGTACATATTTTGTTTTAATCATGGTCAATTATGATCTATTTATGCTATAATATAATTCTTTATATAATAATAATATAATTCTTTAGTTTATTCTATTTTTCCAATTATTGCACAACTCCCTGAGCGAAGCCTGGGTATCCCACCTAGTTTTAGATAAAACAGCTTGACATCTAAAAGAAATAATATGATATAATGCCAATTAAATCGAATGCGCCTAGTCCTGTAGTAATGACCTCTTTTTTACTTCTTTCAACGTGCTGATGAATAGATGTTTTATTCTAGATAATATGTTCGCCTTAAACAGGCGATGTTGGTGTTGTTATCCTCCCAATGACATATTGTGACGACGGCGAAGAGGCCTACTAAACTGAAAGACGGAGGATAGCCGTGGGAAAGGCGGCAGGCTCAGAGCAATTAGTGACAGATGAGACGGTAATAACATAGCTCGTGTGCCTGCGATAATGGTCTTGTCCCTTTATAGCCGCCCATTACCTCCCGCTCCTGGCTACTGTCCTGTCTCCCGGTGCCCGGCGATCTGGCTACGTGCAGACCAAGGGTACCGACCTATATTGAACACAGAGCAGTCCTGGAAGTAGGGGGTCAGCCGAGGAACCAGAGAATAAGATATATCAAAGACGGATTACTAGTTTGATATCATTGAGATCCTCGAAAATTTTTATAATACTCGCCATCAATCCCACCCTTTCCCTTGGCCCGGAAAATCCTAAAAGGCCAAGGAACAAAAAAAAAAAAAAAAAAAAAAAAAAAAAAGTAGCCAGTTCAAATTCCGGAGACAGGGAAAATTTAAAGATACTCAGCATTAATCCCTCACCCACTCCACAGTTCTGGGAAAATCCCTATGATCTAAAGGGAGGGGAAGGAAAAAAGAAAAAAAAAAGGTGGACCTTAGATGACAAGGGGTTTTGGTCACTATTGTTACTACTTTGAGTAAATCAAAGTTAAAATTTGGAAAAATATTTTTATGTTAATTTGGAAGATCATTTATTTTTTATTCAAAAATCTCAATTTACTATCCCATACATTTATATTAAGCTCCAACTCCATTTTTTTCAAAAATTTTACTTAGACCCCTTCTCTCCCATGATATTGAACTATTAAAAAAAACATAGAAATTGATAATGTAATATTTCAAGGTCAAATTCATGACTATGAAAAAAAATTATTATGTTATTTTTTTTCAATTATTTCAAACTGACGTATGTCTGAAAATGAGATCAGCGTTTTTACTTACGGTGTCTTCGTAATATTATTTGAAAATTCATTTTTTCAAAATCATGAATTAAGGTTTTTTATAATACGGATTTTTATTGTTCGTTAATTAAATCACCCAACTTCTTTTTATTCTTCTATGGCCCTTGTCAGGAGGTTTTTTGTTTTCGTTTTTCCTTAATATTCGTTAGTATAAGGTAAATAAATATGAAAAAGTTAAAGAAGCACTTTTTTCTTTTTGTGAATGCATCTAACAAAACTCTTTGTTATGGATATAACGATCAACGTTGTTTTAATGCACACACATCGAAATAATTTTAAAAATAAACATATGAAAAAAAACATCCATGATTAGAGGTTCTAGCGTGGTATCCTTGTACGAGATTCTCCTTCGATTTGATGCTTATAAGCCCTTATAATATCTAATGAAACTGTTTGCGATAGGTACTTCAAATCGTAAGCTAAGGGAGGAATGCATGTTAAGCGGTATAACTTATACCATTATCCTTTGTAGGTTCCAGTTTCGGCATGAAAATATACTTGCAATATCAACCTAAAATTTCATTATGAATGAATGGGAACCGAGTAAAGTTAGGAATAAGAACATCTAGATTTTTTCTGCTGAAATTATAATTTGTATATTTAGATTTTTAAAATATTTACCCAGCACTTTTCTTGTGTCTTCTGTAATAACTCAAAACCATTAGTGAACGCGGCCTTGGTCGTCCGAGACTTGGTAACCGGTAAAGCAAACCTATGCCGATCGTGGATCAGTTTGCCGAGGAGGCAAACAGTGCCTAAGAACTGTCCCCGTTGTTGAAGACTAATTACTGTAAAAACAGCCAAGCCCACGAGCCTCGCGCTGCTCCACAAACACAGCCATTCCAAAGTGCTAAGCGGTCTAAGGCTCTGAGTCTGCATTTTCTCCTCTTCCCTTTACATCATGGTCTGCCACGAAGATGATGTAGTCACATCTGTGTGATTTAGTATTGATTCGACAGCCAAATTTACGATCTATAAATCAATTCAGTAACTAGCCGTAACACAACGATAAAGTTGGTATAACAGTTGAAGTAGTGTTTGCATCAATACTATTGAACAATCGCAAAGTACTGGACGAACAGACAGTTGTGTTTCTAATTATGACATGCTTGCTAGGACCGTTGTTTATGACATGGGGAAATAGGTTAAAACCATGTTCAATTTAACTGTTAGGGCGTAAAGTAATATTCTTTGTTACTCGGTTCTTTCCTTCTTACAAAGATTTAAAACAACCAAAGCCTGCAGTGTACGTTGCAAAACTGCCTGTAAGCTCTTTGAATTATTCATTTACAATATATAACACATTTTGTATGTTACTTTACAAATTATGATTAAAACTCAAAAGAGATTTTGGTTCTATGTAAAAATATCATCACACAATTCTGAGTAAATATTTAAAAACATGTTTCTATTGTTTGGTGTATTAAATGTTTAATATTTGGCAAATACCTAATTTTTCTATTAGATACTAGAACTTTTTTCACTAAGCGTATGAATCGCATCGTATAATGAATATTACATAACAGCAACCTATTTATTGATTGCGACCATTTACGGCACTTTCCAAAAATTGTACAAATGTTACAAATGTTTTTATTTATCATTTATCCATGGTTGAAAGATGAGCATTTCGAAATCAGATACATTATATAGAATATTGAAAAACAAATTATATTTTGTTTAGAGGTTACGAAGTCCATAACAGAAAGTTACTAGACAAGCAAGAAAAAAATAGGTACTTACATTTTCACGTATTTGTGAGTGTACTCATTAATTTTTTTTATCAAAATTATTAAATTGTAATTGTATGAAATTATATTAGAAAAAAAGTTACAAACAATATAAAATGTTAAATCGGTAAGTTTAAATCTCATTTTCCATAGTATGTATTCTATATCATAACTAATTTAATTACATAGAAAAATATTTCTGTTTAATATTTGGTTACGTTCAATGTTATAGATATTCTTTGTTTTAGATTATATACGGTCCCAAATTAATGAATAGGTTATATTTTCATGCATTTAAATTTTCGAATGAATTTCTCAAAATACAACTTTTAGAAGGAAAGCTCTTTTGATATTTAAAAAAAAATATTAAAAAAAAAACATCATTGAAAATCTTCTGGTAGTAAATATGAACTAATGAAGTGACTCATGAATGATTAAACAATCTTTATTTATTTCCGGCGGCTATTTTAGGAAAAAACTAAGAGCTTCTTCCAGAGCTAGGCTCTAAGGGATGTATGTGAACTATCAATTTCGTTTAGAGAGAAAGATCTGTGGCTGCTATCTTTTAGCTCTTTCAGATTCGAGAAAGCTCGGCTCTAAGTGTAATCAAAAGCACGATTCAAAGATGGGCGTTTCCACAAGTTAAGTGGATAACCGCACCTACGATATTCCTTAAATAGTAAAGAGGCAATACAATGATCCAGCTGTAAGGACAGCCTCCTCCAATCGCCGTACAATCATTAAAGTTAGATGGACGGGGAGAGATTGGGCCGAAGACCCTCCGCATGGACGACACTAAAGAAGGACATTGATGGAAAGGAAGCGGCCGAGGTCCAATTACTTAGCCGCGTCTTGGACAAGTTATGTTTATTGTCCTTCCCCCTGGAGCTGGAGCTGGAGAATACTCCTGATTTAGCCCCTATCGTTCTTATCCGACATCTCCTCCTGCTCGCTTCTTTTATATCGCTTGTCCTCCCCGGTGGGTTCGATATCGCATTACCTCAAATTGTTATTTACTTCGCTCATATTGAATTTAAAGTAGAATAAATACGAGTGCTGACTTCTCCTGCCCACGTAATCTTAAAAAATGTTCTGAGATCAAACAAATCTTCATGCACTTGAACGCATTATCATCTAAATTTTTAGAGATTCCAATGACAGATTTATCGAATTAAAGGATCGAATTAAAGGAATCGGAGAAAAGGATCGATGTTAAGTTATGAAGCGTCTAAAGTTTGCAAGTCGGTCATTAACAATAAGATATAAGATTTAAAATTCACAAAGTATTCCTTGAGTAAAACTAAATAAACAAAATATTAACAAATAATTATATTTAAAAAAATTGCAAACATTTTAGTGTGGAGAATAAATTTTAGTGGAGAATTTCATTATTCAATAAAAGATATAAAATGTTATAAAATGAGAGGTAGATTATAATAATAATTAAAATAACAACAATGAATAATAAAAAGAATGAAAAACAAATAAAAAGAATGAAGGGCTACAGTTTGAATTAATATAAAAATAAAAAGCTATTTCAGGAGTAAACAAAAAAAAAGGCACATACGTATCGAATTGAGTAACCTCCTCTTTTGAAGTCGGTTAAAAATACGTGAAACCTCCACTAACGGACACCTCTCATTAACGGACACCTCTCTTTAGCGGACATTTTCGGCGGTACCGGCATTGGGATAGGATTTTTTACACTTCTGATTCTCTATTTAGCGGACCCTCTATTTAACGGACGCGGACACACAGACATACAGAAATGTAGTACAGAAGGGGCGGAAATTTACCTCCAAATAACGGACAGCGGAGCAAAAGGAAATGCTTTTTCCGAGAAACCATTACATACTCGTTCAGCCGGTGGGAAACGTGCCCGGAGAAGTAACTCTACGAAATGTTTTGTTTACATTTGTCCAGTATCCCCCTCCCTTCTTTCCGTTCCAATGGTAAGCACTGTTAGTTCTTCTCTGACTTTCAAAGAGCACGATTATGTCCGCGAGAAAAAGACTGTGTTTGGAAGAAAAAGTGAATTTAATTCAAACCTATGTTCGGAAAAAAACCAGTGTACGTTCCCTTGCTGAGAAGATGGGAATTGGCAAGACTCAAGTTTCTGAGACATTAAAAAAACGTGAAGCCATTTTAAAATTATTTGCGGAAAATAAAAATAAGAAAATTAAGAACGTTTTAAAGCCAGGTACTAAAACTTTAGATGTGGATTCGTGTGTGTTGGAGTGGTTCGTGCAGGCTAGGGCGAACAAAATTCCTATCAATGGTCCGCTTATTCAGGAAAAAGCTCGAGAAGTCGCCAAAAGTTTGGAAATTCCGACATTTAAAGCGTCAAATGGATGGCTGGAAAAGTTCCGGATGCGAAATAACATCGTCTACCGATCAATTTGTGGGGAACCTGGAAGTGTTGCTGAAGACGACGTCAGTGATTGGTCATCCAAATTAAAAGTTTTGATTGCAAAACATGACGAAAAGGACATCTATAATTGTGACGAGACTGGACTCTTTTATAGAGCATTGCCTGATAAGACAATGACGTTAAAAGGGGAAACGTGTGCCGGTGGAAAAATTTTCAAAGAAAGGTTAACTGTCATGCTATGCGTAAATATGATTGGTGAGTTTCTACCACCATTAATTATTGGAAAGGCGAAAAAACCGCGTTGTTTTCGAGGAGTCGACACAAACAACATTGGAATCGACTGGAGGTACAACAGCAAAGCGTGGATGACGCGGGATATTTTCTCAAATTGGCTGAACGAGCTGGACACAAAAATGGGTAAGCAAAAAAGGAAAATGTTGTTATTGTTAGATAACGCTTCTTCCCATTGCAAATCTCAAAATTGAAAAAATATTGAACTTTTATTTTTTCCCCCTAACACGACATCAAAGTGTCAACCACTTGACCAAGGAATCATAAAAAACTTTAAAGTCCACTACAGGACAAAAATTCTGAGACATTTAATAGCGAAGACAGATCGTGAAACATCAGTGTATGACCTGAACAAATCTGTGTCTGTTTTAGATGCAATTTTTTGGACTGTTGCCTCGGTTAAAGAGATCAAACCAACAACGGTTAGGAACTGCTTCATCAAAGCAGGATTTAAGAAAAAGTGTAGAATTAAATCCTATGCCACCGTCCGACGAAGCCAGCTCGTCTCAGCCATCGGAAATCGCTGATAATGCAACATTCTCGAACGACCCTCCTGAGGAAAATCAAACTGCCGCCATAACCAAAGAATTTCAAGAATTTATGAAAGAAATAACGGTAGAATATTTTGAAATTGATGATTCTGTGATCACAGATGATCAATCTGTTGACATAGAAGAAATAGTAAAAAGTATGAAAATGCACGAGGACGGCGAAGAAGACAGGGATGACGACGACGACGCAAACGCCAAGGAACTGCACCCTAAACGTGTTACATTAACTGAAGCGTTAGAAAGCGCTGGAAAAATTAAAGCTTTTTTTTTAATTGTGATGATCCGGTAGGGGTGAATTTTGTTGCTGCCATCCAAATGTTAATATCTTCGAAATTCGAAAAAATGCATAAATGCCAAACCACAATTGACGATTTTTTTAAAGCAAATTAGACTTCATATGTATCTAATTTTTAGAAAAAAATTATTGTTTATTTTTGTTTCATTCATTCATTCCTGTGTTTCCTTATTTAATTTCAATGTATTATGTACTTTATATTTTCATTTAATTTCATCTGTACATAAGAATGCATACCTACTTATATTTTTCTTTCATTTTACCTTAAATGTGCAAAATTAGTTTTAAACATATGTACAACATATTTCTTTAACCTTTTTCCATATAGACTTATACTGTGATGATTAATAACGGTATTTCCTTGCATTTACACGCAGTTTACTTACAAGAGCTTATAGGTAAAAAAAAGGGGGGGAGGTGTGGGAACCTCTCTTTAACGGACACCTCCTATTAAAGGACACCGTAGAGTGCACCGAGGGTGTCCGCTAAATGGAGGTTTTACTAATGTAATCATAGAATATAAAAGTAGCGAAAGAAAGTAACACATTAATTCATGTTAAATTTCTTAGAATATCAATCGATGTAACATTGGTATCTTGTTGCTTGATTCAAGAAAAGAATTACTCTTGATTGGATTTGATTTATCTTTTAAATATGTCGTGAGTTATAAATGCCTGACTTAAAAACGCTACAAAAACGATGTTGATTGGGTCCCTTCGTACTGCTTACATGGAAGGCACCAACAGTGGATCAATTTTCCAAATATATAAAACCATGACAAACGAAGATTGGTGCAAATCCATGATGTACAAATTAAGATGCAAATGGCAAGAAGGTTGGAAGTTATCACGATCAAAACTTTTAGAGGTCAAAGATGAACCTATGAAATAGAAAACCAGCATGCGGATTACCAGAAGAGATGAAACGATTTTGTGCAGACTCCGTATTGGGCACTGTGAATTTTCGTACGGTTACCTGCTGAGAGTGAGCACATTTTTAAAGATTATCAAATTCTAAAACCAACTATAGATTGAAAAAGATTTTTCCAATGATCCTAGAGGCAATAGTAAATGAACAATTAATAAATTAAGGTTGAAGCGAAATTCTTAAATGTGATTTTCCTTTTTCAGAAAGGAATATCTCGTATTAGAGTACAATATATATTAATAAGACTACCAATGAAATGATAATAATAAGCCATTATAGAATCGACTAAAAATTTTTTTACCTTTTTTTTTAAACAACATTTTAACGAATTGCTGTTTACCGAGCTAAGTGTGCAGTTGAATGCAAACATGGCAATATTATGCGCGGTCACGATTGTCCACCAACTTTTCCAAGGCCGGAGGTAACTTGGGCGGCCATAGCTGTTTATCCCAAGCGTCACTAATTGAATCCCAAATGACCATGGAAGTGGGAAACGATATGTCAGTTCTGGTGGATACTGGGGATCCAACATGTGTTGAACCATGCGCGAGATTGATGGTCCGCGGAACCACTCGAGGATGTTGCCAATATCGCACATTGAGTTAGCCTTGTAGTCATTTGTTGGCCTAACAGCCAAATCAATAAGAGCCACTTATCCAAAGACATTAGTTAGGCTCTCAGGAATAAATTACGATATAGAGTATCCTATTTATTTATATACTCGCTTCTTTTTGTTGGGCGGGGAAGGGGGGAGCCCCTTTTCAAACAAACTTGGCTCTAATACACACTACTTAGACAATGGATTAATACAGTTCGTGAATAATTTACCAACTAAATTCAAAGTACTTATCCAAGTTTTAAACTTACATTTTATCAAATGGATTAAAATACGACCGAAAAAAAATAAATTAAATTAAATCCTTATATATATAAAAATCTCGTGTCCCGATGTTTGTCTTTCTACTTCTCAGAAACTACTCAACCGATTTTAATGAAATTTGGCTCAATGTATATAGTTTGCCAACTTAATAGATTGGATAGTTTTTAACTTGATTAGTGATCAAAATAATTCTTATATAGCGAATATTGCAAATACAGTAGGTCGTATTTCGATTTATTAACATGGCTTCATATGTCGATTTCATAACGTTTATAAGCATGCTATTGTAATACAGGTTATCATTATTATAATTTTGTATTGTGTTAAGTGAATGCAGTTATTTGTTCCTTTATTATTATTTATTAGTAATACAAATCTTTGTATTTATTGTTAATTTTCATTAAAGAATAAATAAATCAATAAAAGGTTACAATAAATTCTCAAAAGTGTAGGTACTTTTTCTTCCTTTTCCTTTTTTGTTTGTATTTAAATTAAATTACTAGCTAAGAGCTGAAACGCTTTGCTGTGGCCCACCTTTGATATCAACTTTTAGTAAAGTAAATACATTTTAATAATTTAAATTAGGCTATTATTTGAAATAATACTCTATAAATGTTGTAACACCACCTACTGTCATAGGTGTAACCTAATAGAAACCTGACTTGGGGAGTCAGTGTTGCCAAAAATTAGTGAGTTGGCTACACTGCGGGTAACCAGTCATAAAAACTCCCTGAGTGTGTTTTGATTAGGTGTTGTGGGTTTGTGTTAGTGGGTGTGTGTTTGTGATTTGCTAAAGAACTGCATAATTAAGATTTGATTATTATATTTACAGTTGATTTATTTATTTATTTAACAGAAGTTTCTTTATTTTCATTATTCGTTTTGTTATATTATTTAAATACAGTGTTTTTTTATTTTACCAAACCTTTTTATTATTTTTATCCCGTGCTCTAAAATGTAAAATTTAAAAAATGTCAATGAAGATTTTTAATTCCTCCTTTATCAACAATAATTTAAAGTTGAGAAAATTTAATCCCAATCGAATAGAGGCTGTTACTTCCTGTTCAGCAGAGTTGTAATTATCTTTATATGTAAAATTTAAGAAATGTCAGCGAAGATTTTAATCCTTTCTTTAATTTAAAGTAGGCTATTATTGGGAATGATATTTCGTTGTTAATTTCACCAGAATACAAATTTTTACTTATTTTTAAATGATTGTTGATTAAGAAAGGATTACAAATCGCGGCATTTTTAAAATTTTACATATAATGATTATTACACCTCTACTGAACAGGAATAATTGTTATTTGGGTAACCGCAAGTTTCAGATTTATCCACCATAAATATGAGAGTACTACTGCAAAATGATCCATCGGCAGATATATTTTCTAAACAATTGCTGTATATTGGAAACGGTGAAATAGTGCTGCATCGAAATTCAAAATTTATCAAATTACCAGAAAATTTCTGAACTGTTATAGAGAAGAAAAATGAAATGCATACGAAACATGAAGTGTCTTTCCTGATATTTTGAAGAATTATTTGGACTATAATTGGCTGGGTAGTCGTGCTATTTTGGCAGCAAAAAATGTTGATTTCGATGAAATAAACTTCCAAACTCAATTGACAATGTTCTAGATGTAAACGAAGCCGTAAATTTCCCATCTGAATTTTTTAATTCCCTGGATATACACCCAAACAATCTCCAGTTGAAGATTGGCTCACCGATCATTCTTCTTCGTAACTTAAATCCACCTCAATTGTGCAACGGTACACGTTTGGTCATTAAAAGGATCACAGGAAATGTTATTGAAGCAAAAATGTTGCCTGGAAGGTTTACAGGAGATATCGCCCTGTTGCCTCCTATACCCGTGGAACCGTCAGAATTTTCAATAAAATTTAAAAGGCTTCAATATCCTATTCCTTTGGCTTTTGCCATGACCATAAACAAATCCCAAGGGCAATGTCCACTTGGACTTTGAAAATCCGTGTTTTTCCCACAGGCAATGGCATAACTCGCGTGGGAAATGGGCATCGCCTGCTCACGTGTGTGAAAACCATCAAATCTTTGGTTTGTGTTAAAAAAACAAAAAAAAAAAACAGGTTAACCCAAAACATTTTGAACAAATTAGTACTTGAATAAATAAAAATTCTCAATTGTATTGTATAAAAACCTCTTTAAGAAGAGATTTCTTATCACTCAAATATATTGCTAAATAAAAAGCTTCAACACACCACCCTCCTACCGAACACTTATTTGCCGAAGGGTCGGGAAATCGAGGTCTCAAAGAAATTGAGAAAAACGCCTATCAAAAGGACATTATATGACGCGTTAACCAAGATTGGCATGACCCTGAGCAAAATTAAACCCGTTGTTAAACTAACAATACCAAGTTGAAGTAGTGTTAGGCCAATAATCAATAGATCAATGGCTGAGGTTACCAAAACTTACTTCAGTCATCCTGTTTAAAATTAGTGGAAAAATACAGCCATTTCGAGTTAGTTTATACCGATCCATCAAAAAAGGGCGAGAGTGTTGGCAGCTCTGTGAGTCGTAAACACAATCAGCTCTTTTTTAATCAAACTACATTGAAATATGAGATGTAAAAAATAAAAACTTTAACTTTCCTATATTCTTTACCAAATACTTTTAAATGGTGTAATGCTCTATTCTCAATCACGTTGGATTTTGATTAGCTGTTTAAAAATATTAGGATATAACTACTGAGCCACAGCAACGCGTGGCCGGGTTTGCTAGTATAATTATATAAGGAATTAAATGGAGTAATAATACATTATTGAATTTAAAATTATTTATTCATAAACTTGAATGATATAATAGAACAAAAATATAAAAAAGGTATTGTTCATTAATTATATGATAAAAAAAAAAGATATTTAATTATCCTCCTAATATGAAATAAATTGTATTGTCTACCCAATTACACAGGTGTATCTTACCTGTAGAATAACATATTGGTATAAAAACCACATAAAAAAATCACTTATGGACAAATAATTTGTTATAAAGAATAAATGAACTTTGTATTATATCAAATATCTGTATTGTATGTACATATTTTTATTGACTTAACTATTTGGATGTAAATACTTAATTTAAAAAAAATTAATTGTTTTATATTATTTCATTAAAATTAATGTAACAGCGTAGCGAAGATTTTTCAAATTGATATGGACATTGGTATGATGATATTATTGGAAAATTTAATTCAGTAATCCATCCCGATAACACATCTACTTATATGTTTTTGATATACTATTATATTCTTCAGAAAATTTTCGAACTATTTAAACATCGTTGTTCTCTGAATTTTTCACAGAGATCTGTAGAAGATCTATATTGTTTGTGAGCTGTGGGACCAGTTAAAAATTTCTGTACAGATAATTCACAACCACAGTAAGGGCACGTTTGCGGTGCATCTAACTCTTTCCTGATTAGATGACAATGGGTGGATTCACGTTTGGCCAATCCTTGGGCTCATGAGAACCACCTCTTCCCTTCTTTTCAGGCTCAGGATGTTTTACATTTTGTTACATTATAACCAGTTTCTTGTTCCCCGTCTTGAACCACGCATATTACCAATCCACTTTAAGCCATTCCTATTCATTGATGCGCGATGCTAAATCGTTTTCCAAGGAATTATACGGCATCTTACCAGATTCTTTAAAAAACAAAATTTGTGCCACTGCGATCAGTTTTTTAAGCATTTTGATTTTGGCTTTGTTTCTTATTTCTCGAATCGAAATTATGCTTCTTCATGCCACCGTGAAATTATTTTTCATTAATCAAAATCCATTTTCTGGATTATTACTTGAAGCCTGAAAACCAGATATATTCTACCGTATAATTTTATTTTACATTCCACTCAACACGAAAAATGTTATAAAGAACTTTATTATTTTAACATTATTATACTTCATGAATAGTATCATGTGCTCTGGTTAACTCCGGCTAATTAAAGAACGATTATACAAAAGATTTGCAAAATCAAGCGTATGCTCAAAAGAACTACTGTAAAAATATTTTTCCAATAAAATGATTTCATATTGACCAAAAACTACTTCTCGTTGGACTGAGATAAAAGGATAAAGTTCTTAATTTATCTAAATTGAGCATGGACGTATAATAGATATTTTTTGTTATAACTCTGATTTAAGGGGTTTTGACCAATTTTCTCGAGTAAAATACGACCTACATTGTTCTTGTTTAAGGCTTTTATTTATCCTTAACCACACCAACGTTGATAAGTAAACTATATAGTTTAAGATTTGAAAATAAGCATAAAGCAAATAAATTAAACTGTTAATATTTCTCTTTAATTTTATATTTTATTAATTTTATAGGTACATTATTCGACTGAACAGATCATCAGATCAATATAATGTCTCACGTCCTGAAAAGGAATTCGAACATTATTTTTTGGTTGGCCATCTTTGTGGAAGAGATCACAGATATTCGATTCGCAAAATATAGGGACAACTTTAACTGATGAGTGGAATCGCCTTCGGAGTTGCAGGTAATAAAATTGTAAACTGCATCTTATCTTGAGATCTTCGACCGTTCTTATACTTCCTTACTTTTTTTCTTATACCTTTCTTGGCATAGAAGGATAAAGGTCCAGAATATCTTAAATCTTTTGGTGCATCTCAACAATAAAGCTTTCTTTATAAAAGGTCTGTCTCCAAACATTATGTCGTATGAACTACACTATTTATTTTCACCATAGCCCATACTGTTATTGTCATGTTAAAGGCAAGTAATTTAATTTTTTATTTTTAGATGGTCAATATCCTATATTTTAAAAAATAGATTAGAAGTCATTTTACATTCCACTTATGTTTTTTCTTGTTACCAAAATAGCTAGTTTTGATAAGAAATAGTTTTACTCCATGTCTACCCGAAGACAATATGATAGGTCACGATTGTTCCACGCGTCTTCGATATACCATCGGCATCACCATCAGGAACCCCTTGGTGCTAAGAAGTGGGATATCCAGTAGCTCCCCAGATGGTATCGGTCTAATGGGGCAGGTGCCGTGGGAACTGACCACACTATGTTTGGAAATCTACAAAGCCTTCGAATACATTTGGTGCTCACTCGAAAGGTCATCGCTTTTAAATCATTTCCAACAAAAGACCGTGTCTAGACTCTACCTGCTGATTGCTTGCCACTTATTTCACACGCGCTGTTATTTCAGCTTTGGTTGAAAATTTGAATTCCAAAGTGACCTGTTTTAAATTCCCGAATCACCATTTTCTGTTTATTTAAGTAAATAAGTCAGTCAATAAGGGCAATCAGCAGTTAACCAAATAAGTCAGTATTCATGCCCTCATTAAAAGCAGTAGTTTACCAAAAGAAAAACTATTATACTTGATTAAAACATTAATAGTAAGTTACAGGAAAATAAAAATATGTAGAATATGAAATTCCTGGACATTTCCTCTTTGCATCTTCATCGTTATTGCTGTTCTTCATGTTACAAATGTAGTTTTAAATGACAACACGGTAATGTTTATTATTCAGATTTTACTGAAAGAAAATTTGTTGGAAATGATGAAAAAGTAAGTTGATAGGGCGCATTAACAATTTTTTTTTTATTAATAAAATATTTAAAAAAAAAATCGTCAAACTAAAGTTTTTAAAAAAAGAAGAGTTGAGGTATATAAGAGTTATATTGTCATAAATATTTTTGTAATATTATATTACACTACTACTAACCGACTAACCGAAAACGTGGTAAACATTAAGAATATCTTAATATACAATTTTTAAGCAAGAAATAAGTTCACTGAAAGCAAGCTCGTTGTTTTTATTGCATAGTTTAAAATATGTATAGGATTTTTTAAAAAGTAGTTTTTTTTTTTTTAAATTTACTATGACATAGTTGTTGGTTTGCCAAACGCTAAATAATTTCTTTCATAATTATTATGGGCCAATTAAATTAATTTATCATAATGAGTGAAATTTTATATTAATATGCAAAAAACTTTATCCTGAAATTGTGACTTAAAACGTTCTTAACTATGATTTCAAAACATCATATTTCAATGATGGTAAATATGTAGATATTATTTAAAGAAAATTTGTTGAGGAGAGTGCAGCTAGGGAAATGGGATATTAGAAAATATCTTGTAGAGAAATGTTTTTTCCTTGGCTATGTGGTCCCTCGGATAGGACGTGAAATAGATGTCCGAAGCCTAAGTAAGCGTTGTAACTTTTTCGTACTTTAATATCTCTTTAAATGCTTTTGTGATTTTTAACTTTTTTCAAAACATTTATTTTTAAACATTTATTCTGAAATCAAATCTGCACATAAATTATACGTAAATAAAATAATTACGAATAGAGATCAAATTAAATAAAATTGGGTAGGGGGATGCAGCTTCGAAAGAATGTGATTTAGAAATATAATGCTATAAAAAAAGCTTTCGATACCTTGGTTGAAAATAGAAGAAAGAGTGAGGATAGAGGCTTTAGTTGAAAAAATATTTCTTATAACAATATTGAAAATATTACACTATAATGTTGTAAATTGTTCTTGACTGCAGGTATCCCTAGATACTTGAATATGACTACATAATGCGTCAAAACAAAAGCATTACAAAAATTGTACAAATAACGTAAAAAAGAAAATTGTACAAAATATAATTTCAAAGAAACTGGAAGATTGATACTAATAAACTATTTATCTTTTACTTTGAATGAGATTCTAACAATTTCAAATTAATAGATTCAGACATCGAATAACAGAAAAAAATAGTATCACTATTTTGACTGCCTAACGCTCGAATTTTTTTTATTATCTATTCCTTTCAAACTTTTAAATTTTTTTGATGGGTTGAACCTATTCCCACGGCAAAACATAAACATACCAACATAAGCTTTATTAGAATTCATTAACTTTTATTCATAGTATTCAAATCGCGGATAAGTAATTACTAAAAATTGTGATATCTATAAAATATATATCCACAACCATTTAAAACAAAAAGGACAGATTTAGAAGATTGGCAATCTAAAGAAATCTGATCCCAGTAATTATATCTAATCTGACGTGACTTCTTTGAATTAGTAAAAAAAGGTAAAATAAAAACAGTAGTTTTCTGCTCAATAAAACATCTGATATTTTCTTTTATCAGAATTTTCTTTCATAAAAGGTCTAAGGCACCTTAGAAAATAAAATATGTTTGAAAAAAATTAGTTACTCGGTGAGGTATATTAATATCGTTTGAAACATAAATCAAAATTAACTTACAAAACCTCTTAATATCTTTATAATCCATCTCCATTCAAACTACATTTAATTTTTTATTTATTTTTTTAAATTAAAAACATAGAATTCGATTTTAACCACTGGTTTTCGTATTTCGTACTTATATTTTCACTTACATCAACACTGATATCATACAACATAACGAAATTCAATTTAATTATCATTGGATATTCTTTTCAAAAGGTATCCATCACTGTATTACTTTACTTATTTGTTGTGATTAGAAACAAGCAGATTAATTATTAAAATCGAATCTAGTTTGTTAAAACATAGCTTTATTTTTATTAATGAGTGTCTATAAGATTGATTTGTTCGTATGTAGGATTTAAATGAAGGTAATCCTTGGACCCAATCATTTGTGTTATTTCTGTAGGACTGCACTCCTAACCACTTCCACATTATCGATTACATCTAAAAAATGTAATCGACATTTTTCTTGAAGTATTTTCCTCCCATATTTTTGTTAATTAAAATGTTTTATTTCTCTGTGTGATAATTTAAAATTAAAATTATCCCAACTTCTACGAATATCATTAACAATTTGTAATTGTCAATAAAATTTGATACGTTTTAATTTCAATTTTCATTAACTAGTAATCGCCTTGTTACCAAGATTTATGGTAATCGATTAAAAAAAAAAAAAACAATAAACGAGCTATTGGTTTACAAAGGAAGATACTTTAATAGTCTATTTCACGACTTGTCAATACTTAACTCAATTATAATTCCCATGGAGGCACGATGTTATTGCATGCTTCTTTCAACATATGAATTTTATAAAATAACTTCAAACCATCATTTTAGTAAACCACGTTCTTAATATAATACGAATGTAATTGAGTTAAAAAAAAAATAAATACATCGTGTAAAAACAAAATGTTTTATTATTTGTACGATACAGGGAAACCCTTTTCTCTCTCGGAACAAACTCCGTAAAGTGTTCACTTCCCGAAAATATACCCAAAAGGTCGTCATTCTCACGATAAACCGATTACCTCCGAGACCTGCCCCCATGATCCCGAAGAAAACGATAGAATAATTCTGTAATTTAAGGCAAGTTGTTACCTTTATGTTCCGACCCATTATTTCTTACGTGGTCGAACACTTTCAAGAGATATTTATTTAGAGATAATTTAGTTGTACTTAGTATTTGTCGAACAGATAGCCTTATTATAATTAAATCATAATAACTATTTTTAAACCCTTTGTGGTTTATTATCCACAAAAATGTTTGGATGGCTATAATTTTTCAGTCTTCTCATTCCCTCTTTAGAGAGAAAGAGCATCTCAGAATGTTACCATTTGTTCCGTTAACAGCATATTGAATCAAGCCGAAACTTGAAAATATTTTCCAACTTCAGTAAAGATGCCTAGTCTTGATAGGTTTTTATTCTATTTTTTTTTTTTTTTTAACCATTCAAAGATTTTTATAACAATAAATCAATTATTCTGAGCATTTAATATTTCAAAAAATTTAAATTAAAAATAAAATCTTTTGTTTTCATGTTAAAGTTACGGTCGTCAGTTTACGTTTCTGACCAGCCTCAACTGAAATCACTCGATGACAGCTGACTTGGCGGTGGCTCGATAATGATGGAATATGATGATGATATTTAAAATAAAATAAAAAAAAAGTTAAATAATATCATAATTTACGCATTGCACATAAAATTTCCAAATAGATATTATTTTTTCATGTACAATAATTAGTAACTATTTTCACCATAATAATAAGGTACAAAATTTTATGAATTGTATTCTTGTAACAAAAACAGTTTGCACGTTATTTTCCAAAAATAATTGAATATTCATTATTTTGGATGATAAGTTAAGAGTTTTGATAGATTACAAAAAAGTTTTACTGTAGATTTCATTACTACTTTCACTTAACTTATATACCTAACGGCTTAATAAAAATGGATCGTGTTGCTAAAGTTTGTAGAGAATATATTCAATAAGCAAATATTCCTTCTTTTATCCTTTTTTATTCCTTCAAGTCATTTACGAATTCGTGACGTTTTATTGGTGAGAAAAATATCGAGATGAAAATGTTTTACTGTTGTAAAAACATAATTTTCAATGGAAAAGGTTTGAACTTCAAAATGGCTTTGAAATTTAGAAAATTCGTCAATTTTAAAGGAGATAAAAAACTCTAAATACTGATTGATTTCTGTTCAGCATGGCCAGAAACTTGTGCACACAACTGCATTTCAACACTACTTCACAGACCATAGTCGTTTCTTCTCTTCTTTATAGCCAGAATCCCATAAACGAGAAGGGATTTTCTAAAAATGTGCATGCCACCAACCGTTAAATATTCAACTTACGAAACACTGGAAACGTTAACCCTCATCAGGTAGGAATGATAATATCCTTACATTTCTAAATGCTTCTAGACAATGTCCTCGAAGGATAAGGAAAGCCCGTACATCACCAAATAACAGAATAAATCTCTGCCAGGTGCAGAACTAAGTACGCGATCGAAGCGGGATAATGGCGTCTTGAGCCGTCACTCAGGAGGGCCGCAGCGAACGGACAAATTGTTGAGGGAAATAGTTGTGTTATTTATTGCTGAAGAGGTAGCAGGGTATTTTGCGAGGCACATGTCTGCTAGAATGGTCCGTCTTCGTGGGACTTACTTAAAATATTGCCTGCCTTTATGTCAAAGCCCATTGCAGTAAAAGTAAAGTCTGCAGCTAACAGGTTTATCAGTGAATTCCAAGTGTTTTCATTTCGTTATTTGAAGTTTTTGCCGAACATAACTTTATTGCGACCGCGACATGACCTTCCTATACTGCTCAGATATATCTGCAGCTGCTGCGTAGAGTGTCGAGTCCAAATTGAATAGAATTTTTTCAATTGTTGTAAAAATGACTTTGAAGATGTTTAACACTCCACGTGGTTGGCAAAGTTCTTAAAAATTTTATTTATTCAACAAGGTATCGCTTACAAAGTTTTAAAAACTTGCAAGTCTCGTGCAAACAAATTACTAACAAATAACAGCCACAGACGTTTACTTACATAATATTGTCACTAGAAAAAACACTAGAGGTGCCTTCACACTATGCGAACCTCACCCTGGACCAGACCATCCCCTGAACCTTGCCGTACTACCTACAGCTATTTACACTCAAACGTGAAATCCATCGAAAAATGATGTCTGATCGCACCTGAGCATTAATACAACGACGGCCGAAACAGCTCACTTGGACTAGCTGTTTGCGGAGCGGAGCGGCTGTTCTGACTTTTGCTCTAACTTACTATGGATTTAAGCAACGTCGGAAAAATAGTAAAACAAGACTTAGAAGCTTATCTTAACTAACTCAAAAGCGACACTAGCGCTATCCCAGAGCACACAGGAGAACAGATAAAGTTCGTGTCTAATTAAGGTTAGCCAAACTGTGTCCGGGACAGGCTTTCGAGAGTGAGGTTCGCACAATGTGAAGGCACCTTAATAAATATATATATTGATAAGTATAATATTTATTAAGATTAAGTTCTTCATAGTTGGGTGATTCTCAAACTACGGGCAAGTTTTACATTTTATTTTCGAAATTTTTCAGTGTGGTTAAAAAAAAAAAAAAAAAAAATATACATGTATTAGGACCCATCCATAGCAAATCTAGCATAATAGCAGTTCATGATCATTGCTTGAAATTCAGGTAATTTAATTTAAAATTTCACTGTCACGGCAATGATTTCAGTTAGGTACGTCAATGATTAATCGTAAAACTGTCTTAATTCAATTTATTGTTTAGTATATTCCACATTTAATACAGAATCGGATGATACCATAAGAATTGCGATAATAATTTTTTATTAACGGAAAAAAATTCTTAAACATAAAATCATATTTTTTTCCAGAAATAAAAAAAAGGCATCGAAAAATAACTTAAGCAAACATCTGACCCCGATTCACCTAATTCATTTATATTACTGGAAGGAGGATGAAATTAATTAATTATATATATTATATAATGTTTATCAAAACAGATCTTGCATCATCTCGAAGAATTCCAAAGATTGTAGAGAAAAGGAAAAATCTTTTCCACAATACACCTTTAAGCACCTCGAGGAATAGAAATGATCAGATTGAGAATTTTGTTTCCATTTGGTAGAAATTAAATATTTTTTAATGTAAACTTGTTGCAAGTGCCTTGTCCTCTTTAATTCATGTTGTCATGTTCGTTCAAAACTGAAAAAAAAAACATAATTCTTTAAAACTGAAATAAGTGTCCGACTCTTTGATGAATCCAAATATTTTAATTATTTCATTAACTAATTCATATTTTTTTGACTAATACACAAAAATGTATCCTTCTTTTTTAAATCACCAGTACATTGAAAGGTTCAAATCAGCAAAAACTAGAATAGCTTAGTTTGTTTTAGTCGAAGAGACACATTTTTGTGAAATTGTACATCATCTCAGTTAAATTTTTTTTCTTGTTTTTCTTCCCCTCCTGGTATGATGCAGAAATGTTCATTATTTAAAAGCTGTTTTATATTCTTTCATTATGTTCCATTACAATAGTCATTGCCATGGGCAAATAATTGGCCACGACCGGAAATATCCACGAGAATGAGGCGGGGAATGCTCCACGAGAATGAAAAAAGGACATTAACAATTTTTTCTTTTAAAAAGTATATGATTTACGAAAGAACGAATGTCATAATTGAATAGAGCGAGTTAAAGGGAAAAATAAGAAAATATTTTTAAGCCGTAAATTCATAAAGAACAGCGAAAAATTCGAGTCACGTGAATGAGGGTAATAAACATAAACTTCCATTTTTGATGAAAGAACACCACGGCATGCGCCGAAATAGTGCAGAAGGTAATAAAAAGAGGTGAAATCTAACTCGACAGAATTGACATTACTGAAATTCTCTCATTGGGTCACTTAATTCCCTCTTGGTTGGTGTACGATTCGATAATTATCCGTCCACGGTAATGGCGTCATATCCCAGTGACAATTTTTAAGTATTTTTTATTGGCTTATCATTTACACCAAATGGTTGAAAATCGTATTATTTTAATTCTTCTTCCGTTATATTACAATCAGGGCTATACATTTTTGCCAATTAATGAGTACTATAAACCAAAATATACATTATGTAAGAAAAATCGTTACTGCTGAAAGCCCACGAGAATGACGAATGAGATAAAAATCATCAGATTCGATCAGAAGAACATAGAAATATGTTATAATTTTCATTTCATCAGTCAGATAACTGCTGACAGAAAATGTTTACATCTAAAAAAAGTAAAAAGAGGCCACAATGCCGGGTTTGGCTTTGAATATGGAGTGACAAGAAGTTGCCCGTAGTTTGAGAATCACCAAGTTATGAAAGTAAATTACTAATAATAAATTACTAATAATTGTTAGTATAAATAACATAGTTGATGATTCCAAAAATCTTAAATTATATGAGTATTTACATATTTCCTTATATTATCATTTTTAAAAATGTATCATACTTATAATTTAATTATAATAACTAAATCCATTACATTTATTGAAGAACTATCTTCTTGGAAAGGAGTGAATGAAGGAAAATAATTTAAAACAAAAACATTGATTATTTTTTTCGATAAAAGCAAAATCTGGTTCTAACAGCAGCGTAGAGTGAATCCTTATCGAGTTTTTAAGACTGCACAGCCCAGAATAGGAAACATAAGAAAAGTGCGCCCATCTACTTTTTCAACCTTAAGCTTTCTCTTTCCAAATGTAAAAGAAAACCTGAGGATCTAAAAGAGCGTTTTATGAGCCTAGTTTTATGGCGATTGGTCAATAGGGGAGATCGAATCACTTGTTCAAGCTTAGGCAACAATCGAAGAGTTTCAAACATCTGTCATACCTAACTGTTTCATTTATGAGAGGCATTACATAAATCAAAAGAACATCTAAAAAAAATTAAATCATTGAGTATATTATTATAGACCCTATTACAGCTCCGGAAGTATGACACATCCACAAAAATTCAATATTTTATTTGTGATTTTGTCAAATTTTAATTTGTTGGTGGGCTTACAAATACTTTAAAATAAATATATTTCCTTGATGTTTGAAAATGGGCAAAAATTTCGCCTAATTTCGCCCCTGCTTTTATAGTCCAATCTCTTGAGATAATTTAGATTTGTAATATTTGTAGATATTTTTCTTTTGCTTGCACTGTAAAATTTGTAGTTATGTCATTAGGCTTCCAAAACAGCGATATTATGTTCATTATAAACACTAGAGATAAAAATTAATAACAATAAATTGAAAATAGATGTAAGATAAAACGCAATTTATGCAATCAATTTTTTTTTAAATATATCTAATAAATTTATGTAGTATGCGTTTTTGTATTAGCAACTCAGTATATTACGTTGTTCAGCACAGGTTGTACGAGAGTGAGGTTCACACAGTGCAAAGGCAGCTTAACATTTCTTCTTTACAGAAGATGTGTGAAGAATAGTAAACATAAACATACTATCAAAAGAACGGATTAGTTGAGAAGGATCTCATTAGGCTATAATGGACTAAGTTTTGTAAATATGATAATAATAGCCAAAAAGTACATCGTTTATGGATATTAATTTTTTTTTTATTGTTAGATAAAAAGATATTGATTTGATATTAATTTGTCAACATAAACTTTGTTTATTCAAATCAGAACATTAAAAAAAAACAAAGGCTATATCACAGCCAATGTATTTTAGGCATAGAGGAGTCAAATGTTTACTCTCTCTAACTAAATTAAGTTTAGCTTCACTCTTTATAAAACGTTTTCTCGTGTGAGTAATGTGAGTGATCTTTGTTCATTAGTTTTAAAATGCTCATCCTTTGCGCAAGAACAACACTGGACTACGTCGTAATGCTGTTTTTTGTTAAGCTTTGGTCAATCTACTAAGCTTTGAGGTCTTTTTGAATGGATGCTGACTTGGAGGAAAGTTTACTTAGGCCAAAAGTCTCCCAAAAGGATTTTTAAGTAAATTAAAATAATTTGGAAGTTTGCATTATGAATACAGTTTGGTGCTCCTGTTGTAAGAAAGACTGACTTTCAGTGGTAGAGGACATTTGTGGTGTATTACAAGATAGGAGGTAGCTGGAAGATATTCGAGAAATGGTTTTCTCTAACAGTGCTATTCTGGGTACTGTCCAAATTACTTCTTATTAGTACTTCGGGAATAGGATCTGTCAACTGAGAACAGCAGGCAAGCATCCTTTACATTTATAACCATTAATGATATATATTACAGAATAGATTTTGAGACTATTTCTACTATTTGCAACAGCCAGAAAGAGGAAAGCCTGAGATATTTTCCCCTGAGCTAAATTGAAATAAATTTTAGTCTTACATTAAATGATTGTCATTCACTATGTCTATATTTTTTTTTCTTTCTGTGTTCCAGAGAAGACCTAAGTGTCGCTCTGCAGCTGTACAAGTACAATACAATCATGCCCAGACAAACAATAACTGTCGATACTCACAGATACTCAATTATCTATCCCCTCGCAGATGGTACGAAATAATTCAGGGACTCAATCGACCATAAAGCCGGTTTGCTATTGGTCGAAGCGAGCCACCAACCCGGGAGCAATCACAACCGCCCGACCAATAAAAATCCTCCTCTGACGTTCAATTATCATCTATTCAAAACGGAGCCGTAGTTGCTGCCCCTAAATCGCGCTGTTTATTGTTGGCCTTTGTCCCGTCGGCGGTCTCGGAACTGGGTCTCGCTCTGTATCATAACTCCCTCCATGTCCTCTTATTGCCGGTCCTGCTCAATTAGGCCGATCCTACAGTTCTGGGCCGCAAGGTAATGTACGGATTTATTGTTACTTGTTGAGGTTCAGCGTGTGAGGCAACCTTTACGGTGGTCTCACAACCTTCAATACTAAAGATTTTGTCCGATGATAATGTGATATATATATTTAATATAATAATATATTTTCAATATATTATTTAGTTTCTTATCTACACCAATTAAACACCTTGGGGCATTGTTTATACTTCTGTACATATGTATAAATATTTTTCGTTTCCTCCCCTACACTTCCATGCAAGAACATAACCCGTTAACCCTTACACTAACCTGATAAGCTGAGAAGGTGAGTGCCATTATTTTCTATCTGTCCAGGCTTTAATTAATAATTATTATAATATTCTTCAACTTCATTTTCTTGCGATCATTGAAAGTATACTATCAGTAGCTGCTCAAGCTCCTTAAAAATGGGATAAAACCTAATAGATGCTTCTTCCTAATAGATAAATTTGGAGAATGTTCCCCACAAAACAGAACAATAGATCATGCAAGAAATAAGTATGGCTTGTAATTGTAACACCAATCAGCTTTCACAACCCATCTTTAACCATTAACCTACCGACTGTTACCTTGATCGTTCAAACTGTTTTTTGTAATTTGGTTTTACTTTTTAATAACATAACATGCTCAATAACTGCGACCGTTGGGAATGTTTCTGCTCTCTGTCGTTAATCAGAGCGATTTTTTCCTTGACTATATTTCTTCGGTGACAGCTATTTCCTTCTAATTTGCGCTAACAATCATTCGTAATCTTGAGAACCGTGGCCCCTGACTCCGTTTGTCATAACGGTCACTGTTCCAGTTCAGGAGGAATTGAAGCTACTCTACGCAATTTAAATCTATTTGCGTTAATGGTGCGGCGTACGAGCCGTCGATTAGTGTCGTCAAGGCGCGGCGCATGCTTTAAGTAAGCTCCCCTTTCAGTCATGGTTTAGTAGATGGGCTAAATGACAGATAATTGAGTAGCCATAATATCTGACTCGTGAGCTGGGCCGATCTTGTGAAGCATTATACTGGAAATAGCTACGCCTGGCAACACCATACTTAGCGACATTATACCTTATGGCTAATGTCTTCTTAAAAGGCCTATCGTGCGATATGGTTAATTCATATCCGAAACGGAAAAGAAGTGGTTGGGTGGGGGAAGTTGAGGACCGTTCGTGGTGTCACGTCTTTGGGCAGGTTCATGAGAACAGCAGGTGGATCCCGCAGGTAATGAGGACTCTCTGATCAAAGGCCAATTTGATCTAGTCACGAAACATAATATAATTAAAAGTTATTTGGGCGATATAGATTTATATGGTTTAATATTCAATATATTATTATATTTAACATATCTTTATAATGGTAAAATATCGAACAATATTAATAGCAGGATCGAATCCCTGCCGGCCCATTAAGGCTAGTCCCCGCGGAAGGTTTTTTCCATTCTATCTATTCTTAATCTAAATTTTTTGTATCGTTAAAATTTTTGTAAAATCTAACATAACTAAGGGTTGCCTGAGAGAAGGCTGTTAAAATAACTTTAGTTGCCTATTCTTTTGCCTCTTCATTGCTCCAAATATAAATTATATCAAAAAAAATCTCTAGAAACTGGCTGTCCACTAAATTATATCTCCTTGAGCATGTTTTCCTTGTATTTTTTATAGCTCTGTATTTTTTATTAATATTTTTATGGGGAATATAAATATGTGGAAATAAATATGGGGGATATATAATATGGATATATAATATGGGGAAATAAATATGTAGTTACTTACATTACAACGTAGAACGATTTATAATTTAAATCTATCCGTATTTTGCAATCATGATTTTTTTTTTTTAAGACAGGAAATTGTAGTCTTTCAATAAAGATTTATGTATTTATCCATGATTGAGAAAATTGAGGTAAAATTATTTCAATCCTAGATTTTTGAATAGTAAGTTGGCGGGGGCCTACAAGTTGAATATACTTTAATAAAAAGGTTCATAACATTTCTATGAAGAGGTACAATATTATAATTTTGTTGACAAACTGAATAAGTAGTTAAGAAGAATTCAGTCATAAGTGGCTAAGGTGGAAAAAAAGAAACATGGAGGCGGTTTATTTGTAATGAATAAGTACTAAAAGTCAGGCGTTCAAATGAAATGTAGTTATTATAATTTGCGTAAAACCTGTTGTAATCGGTCGATGTACAACATGCAACACTAATACCTCATTACTGATAAGATCTATTCAGTTGGTGTAATAACAATCTTAAATAAAATCTTAAAAAGATTTTAAGACTTTACTTCTTTGTTTAATAAACATGGTATAAAATGATGGTTTGAGATTCACCACTCAATTGTTAATAAATATGGTTATGTTACAGTAATCAGCAGTCGCTAAGTTGAAGAAATTCCAACTCTTAATGATGAAAACCTGATTTTATTCTAATACCGTTCAAACTTTATAAGTCATGCCCTGGAAAGTAAGGAAATTTGGCTTAGCCACTTATTTACTGGGATGACAGGGTTAATATCCTCTATAAATATAATATGCAAACTTACTTTGTTTTAACCATCAATGATTCACCATTTGAACTTTTTGTTATTCAAACTTTATAAATTCTTTTTTTTTTTTTTTCACGGCGCAATAACCCGGTCTTGGCCTCCCCCACCCTACTGCCATCCAGTTCCCAACTCCTAGGATGTTGAGAGCATCTTCTGCCACTCCATCAGACCACCTCAGCTTTGGTTTACCTCTTCTTCTTTTTCCACGTATCGGCAGAGTTAGCAATGTTTTAGGCATCTCACCATCTGCCATCCAGGCGATATATCCTGCATATCTCAAGCGCCTCAACTTCATTGTTCTCAGGACATCAGCCTCTCCGAAAGCAATGTACAGCTCCTGGTTCTTGCGTCGCCTCCATTCCTCTCCAACTTTCACACGACAAAAATACATCGGAGAACTTTTCTTTCAAAAATAAGGAGATCCTTTTCCGTGACTTTTGAAGTTTTCCAGCACTCAGATCCACAAAGAAGTAAGGGGAGTACTAATATCTTATAGAGGTGGATCTTGGTCTGTCTGGAGAGTATCCCCCAGTTTAGATGTTTTTGAAGGTAAGTTTTGGGTATAAGGGCATGTACGCCAAAGCTGATTTTTGGCATGATAATACACCTAACTAAGTACCTTTCATTAAAAGCACTCTTAACCCGTATATTCTTTACCTAATTTTTTTATGAATTTTTAAAGTTCAGATTTTTTCATTTTATGTTAACTTTAGGCTCTAATATCTCTGGTGGGCCAGTTAATAAAAATCTATTTTTTTTTTTTTACATGTTATGCTTACATGCAACATAAACCTATTGCAAGAAATTTCAACCTGTATATTTGAAAACATTGGTAGCTACGAATTTTTGAAAATAGTCATTTTCGTGCTTATTTAACAATGAAGAAAAACTCATTTTCTCAAGAATGGTAAGTCATAAACTAATAATTCAAACACAAAAGTTTTCCATAAATTCTGTTCTATATTTCGTGTACTCTTTATTATTTGATTATTTTGAAGTCCAATACTTGAAAAGTGCTATTAAAAAAACTGCTTTAAATTCTCAAAACACCTTTTTTGATGGTAACTTATGGGTATAAGGGCATGTACGCCAAATCTGATTTTTGGCATGATAATAAACCTAACTAAGTAGCTTTCGTTGAAAGTACTCTTAACCCGTATATTCTTTACCATATTCTTTAATGAATTTTTAAACTTCACATTTTTCAGTTATTTGTTAAATTTAGGTTCCAATATCTCTAGCGGGCTAGTTGATAAAAATCTCATTCTTTTCCATGTTATGCTTACATGCAACATAAATCAACTGTAAGAAATTTCAACCTGTATATTTGAGTACATCGGTAGCTACGAATTTTTCAAAATGGTCATTTTCACGCTCATATAACTATGCGTAAACTAGATCATACTTTATTAAAATATTACTGTTTGTGAATTTTTTACTTTTAATAATATTAATTTTTTTGTTTTTTAATTTTATCTATGTCCATCGGAAAATATTTTTACTCACTTTTCCATTAAAACAGTAGGGGGGGGGGGGGGTAGCCCACTGGTAAGGCAGTGGATTGCTGTGCTTAAGGTCCCAAGTTCGAATCTGACATGGCTCATGATATCTTTATTATTCTGCCACAGTTCACATGTAAAATAATGAGATTTTTATCAACTAGCCCGCTAGAGATATTGGAACCTAAATTTAACATGAATGTGAAGTTTAAAAATTCATAAAAAAATTAGGTAAAGAATATACGGGTTAAGAGTACTTTTAATGAAAGCTACTTAGATAGGTGTATTATCATGCCAAAAATCAGCTTTGGCGTACATGCCCTTATACCCAAAACTTACCCTCAAAAACGGTGTTTTGAGAATTTAAAGCAGTTGTTTTCAATAGCACTTTTCAAATATTAGACTGCAAAATAATCAAATAATAAAGAGTACACGAAATATAGAACAGACTTTAAGAAAAACAATTGTTTTTGAATTATTAGTCTATGCCTTACCAGTCTTGAGAAAATGAGTTTTCTGTGAGAGCTTTAAAACTCAAAAATCGGCCTGAAAGGTGAAACAAAAATGGCTGCCGTTTTGAAACGGTTGATCCTAAAAATTTAAAAAAAATCGATTTGAACTACTGATTCCATACGTAATTGGTGGTAAAATTATAATTTTTTTCTAAAATGATCGAGCAACCACTTTGGACCACTTGATATGGAATGACCCCATAGCCAATGGGTGTTACAGATAAGTATAAACAATAGAATATCTTGCATCTAATTACCTACAAAAGTCTGTATTCCTTTTTTTACTTTCACTTACCTATATATGAAATATATAGTAAGTGGAAGTATTGCGATCGTGAAAATTTTCGACTTCCGGTTTTCAACGGAAATACACGTTTTGGGGTCCCCTGAGTCAAAATAACCAAGTCCCGCGAAATGGTCTGTGTGTGTGTGTGTGTGTGTGTGTGTGTGAACAGACTAGCTCAAAAACTATAAACCGTGCGACCCTGAAATTGGGTATTTAGATTATGTATAAGCCCGCGATGTGACAGCAAAAATTTCATCAAATTTGCTCAAAGGGAGGGGGTACTTTATTTAATAACTTTTTAAGTTTTTTTCGATTTTCTCAAAAACGGCTCTAACGATTTTGATTAAACTGAGTATTTGATCTATTTATATGCCTGAAATATGACTATAAAAATTTCATCAAAATTGATCAACCGGAGGGGGGACTTTACTTAATAAATTTTGTATCATTTTCACATGTTTTTTTTATTTACTCAAAAACGGTTTTAATGATTTTGATCAAACTTGGTATTTGATGTATTTATATGCCAAAGATGTGATAACCAAAATTCCATCAAAATTGATCTACGGGAGGGGGGACTTTACTTAATACATTTTGTATCATTTTCAGGGTTTTTTTTTATTTACTCAAAAACGGCTTTAACGATTAACAAAAATAAGATATGAATGTCGAAAAATGTGTGACTTTGGGAAATGATATTTAGCAAAACACGTCAATTTCTAATCTAAGTAAGTTGGTAAGTGAAAGTTGTGTGTTGCGCGCACGCACCAGATTTTTTCGGTTAATGGCGATTTTCAGAAATTTCAATAAGTACTTAGTTGTTGTTTTTAATGTGAAACTTTGTGGAAAAGCTTTAATTTTTTTTTATAGTACAGTTTTTTTTTTTATGGACTAATAATAGAAAGATATAGAACACTAAATTTTTATTGATACAATGTCATTAAGTTTGTTTTAAATAAATTATATCCCCACCCTATTAATGTAGGGCTTAATATATTTTTAGGTAGAAAATATACATTAGCAAAATTTTCATGAGATCATAAATTGTCAACTCATCATATGAAAATATTATATTTATTAATTGAAAAGTTAAAGAAATAATAAACTTTAAGATAATATTGATTTTTCTGTTAATTTTTAAGTTTCCTGGAAAGGCAGAAAAAAAAAAAACATGATAATACCCAGTCTTAAACATAAACGATATTTTAAATTTTCTGCAACATCAACTAAAAATTCAATTCTGATATTATTCCAATTATTTCTTTTACGAGTGTTTTAAATTTAAATTACTTTTTAACTAAAATATTTTTTTTTTATCTGCTATTCATTATCGAAGAAACGTAATTTCTTAGATTCATCATTGAATATTATCAAGCTCAATCACCTGTTTTCTTAAAAAAAAAGTAAATAACAAAAATTAAAGGAAATATTTTCTGGTAATGCTTACGCTATGAATAAAGAAAGGAAAAAAATAGTTATATTACAACTACAAATAGTTATATTATATATATATATATATATATATATATATATATATATATATATATTATATTCATATTATATTAAAGTTTTGAATTGTATGGATATTTAAAAGATAAGAATTTCGTTTTTGTTAGTTTCATGCTTTGCATTCTAAATATTTTAGGTATGGTTTAAAAATATGTTTTGCAAAATATAATCTACATTCATTAGGAATCATACACTCATGAATATCAATCGTAACAAATTCACAAAGGAATAAACAAATAGTTATTTAATAAATTAATACAGCTTTCAATATCTGGCTAAAATGATAAAAGTTTGGAATCAAATTTTTAAATTGATGAATAGTGAATTTTCTAGTAATTAACAAAATAAATAAATAAAATCAGGTTTTTAAGTAGTTGCTTTTCCTGTTTTTATTTTCATGCAAATATTTTTACTTTCACTTACCTATATATGAAATATATAGTAAGTGGAAGTATTGCGATCGTGAAAAATTTCGACTTCCGGTTTTCAACGGAAATACACGTTTTGGGACCCCCTGAGTCGAAATAACCAAGTCCCGCGAAATGGTCTGTGTGTGTGTGTGTGTGTGTGTGTGTGTGTGTGTGTGTGTGTGTGTGTGTGAACAGACTAGCTCAAAAACTTTAAACCGTGGGAACCTGAAATTGGGTATTTAGTGTAGGTATATGCCCGCGATGTGACAGCAAAAATTTCATCAAAATCGCTCAAAGGGAGGGGGTACTTTATTTAATAACTTTTTATGTTTTTTCGATTTTCTCAAAAACGGCCCTAACGATTTTGATTAAACTGAGTATTTGATCTATCTATATGCCCAAGATATGACTGTAAAAATTTCATCAAAATTGATTAACCGGAGGGGGGACTTTACTTAATAAATTCTGTATCATTTTCACGTGTTTTTTTTATTTACTCAAAAACGACTTTATCGATTTTGATCAAACTGGGTATATGATGTATGTATATGCACGAGTTACGACTGTAAAAATTTCATCAAAATTGATTTACGGGAGGGGGGACTTTACTTAATAAATTTTGTACCATTTTCACATGTTTTTTTTATTTACTCAAAAACGGTTTTAACGATTTTGATCAAACTTGGTATTTGATGTATTTATATGCCCGAGATATGACTGTAAAAATTTCATCAAAATTGATCTACGGGAGGGGGGACTTTACTTAATAAATTTTGTATCATTTTCACGGGTTTTTTTATTTACTCAAAAACGGCTTTAACGATTAACAAAAATAAGATATGAATGTAGAAAAATGTGTGACTTTGGGAAATGATAATTAGCAAAACACGTCAATTTCTAATCTAAGTAAGTTGGTAAGTGAAAGTTGTGTGTTGCGCGCACGCACCATATTTTTTTATTTACTCAACAGCGGCTGTAATGATTTTTATCAGACTGGATATGTGGTGTATGTATATGCTCACAATGTGACAGACAACATTTCATCAAAATTTGTTAAATGCAGGGGGCTCTTTATTTCATAACTTTTTTTTCCAATTTTTACATTTTTTTGGAATATCTCAAAAACGGCTTTAATGATTTTGATTAAATTAATCATTTTTAATCAAAATCAAGTAATGTTTTTTATACTATTTATAAAAATGGCAATTAAAAAAACATGTCGATTTTTAATGTAAGTAAGTTGGTAAGTGAAAGTTGTGTGCTGCGCGCAACGCACCAGATTTTTTTAAAAGTGATTGTATAATTTTTCGATGTTGTCGCAATAATGTATCTTCCCTGGAAAATAAGGAAATGGAATTTCAAAAAAGTAGAAAGAGATTTTTTGTTGATACAAACATTTTGTTTTTTATTTAATAAAATCATACTTGAAATTTGAAATTTCCTTTACACACTCACATAATATTAGAACAAAAATATCAACACCATAATAAATAACCCCTTTATACTTAATTAATTTATACAAAGCATCTAATATAAATATATACAATCATATTTACAATTTCATATAATTTGAGCTTTACAAAGTATCTACTGGCCTTTAATTTTTTTAAATTGAGCTAAATCGTCCAATTTATATTTTTATTACATTTAATTGGACAATATTGTATAAATAAACCATTATAAATAGATATATCTAAAGATAACGATACATAAATTTTAAACAATTGTATCGATTGTTTAAAAATCATTATTTACATTTTTCTTTATTTTATTTGTTTGTTTGTTCATTTGTAACAAACATAAGAGTTTCAAATTTGTTTATTTAATTTATAATGATTTGTTTTTATATTTAGATCTATAATTAATTTACAACTTACCGTTTATGGCATCAGATTTCTTATAAATAACATATTAACATATTAATAGATCATGCTACTACTATAATTTACGGCTACTGTATAACATAGATCATATAGACATAACATGAGATAAGATCAATTCAGAGTCATATTCATCACTAATATCTGAAGTATGTTTTTTTAACTATGTTATCATCTATCGATATTGAGAAATTCTTATTCAATGAAAAAAAGGAACCTTTTTTGAAGAGTAATTTTATTCCTTTTCTTTTTTTTTTTTTTAACTTTTCTTGATTAAAATATAATAATTTGAATTGATTTATATAATGAGGCTCGTGAGTTTATTTTTTCTAGTTTTATCATTATGAATATCTTATATTAATATCTAAAATTTATCAATGTATAAACGCATAGTTACTGATCTATATAATCTTAATGTATCTAAATTTCCTATTGTAACAAAAAATTACGGAAATTGTGATAAAAGTACCATACATAATAAAACATATGCTATTTTATTTAATATCATGTATAAAATATATTTATCAATGGACTTCCAAAACCAGACAAACCCAAAAGGGTTTTTGTTTGTTTCTTCTTTCTTTTTGTGGGGGGGGGGATGTTTGTAATTTAAAAATTACTTACCTATATATACCTATATATATATATACCTTTACTTACCTATATATGAAATATATAGTAAGTGGAAGTATTGCGATCGTTAAAATTTTCGACTTCCGGTTTTCAACGGAAATACACGTTTTGGGGTCCCCTGAGTCAAAATAACCAAGTCCCGCGAAATGGTCTGTGTGTGTGTGTGTGTGTGTGTGTGTGTCTGTGTGTGTGTGTGTGTGTGTGTGTGTGTGTGTGAACAGACTAGCTCAAAAACTATAAACCGTGCGACCCTGAAATTGGGTATTTAGATTATGTATAAGCCCGCGATGTGACAGCAAAAATTTCATCAAATTTGCTCAAAGGGAGGGGGTACTTTATTTAATAACTTTTTAAGTTTTTTTCGATTTTCTCAAAAACGGCTCTAACGATTTTGATTAAACTGAGTATTTGATATATTTATATGCCTGAAATATGACTATAAAAATTTCATCAAAATTGATCAACCGGAGGGGGGACTTTACTTAATAAATTTTGTATCATTTTCACATGTTTTTTTTATTTACTCAAAAACGGTTTTAATGATTTTGATCAAACTTGGTATTTGATGTATTTATATGCCAAAGATGTGATAACCAAAATTCCATCAAAATTGATCTACGGGAGGGGGGACTTTACTTAATACATTTTGTATCATTTTCAGGGTTTTTTTTTATTTACTCAAAAACGGCTTTAACGATTAACAAAAATAAGATATGAATGTCGAAAAATGTGTGACTTTGGGAAATGATATTTAGCAAAACACGTCAATTTCTAATCTAAGTAAGTTGGTAAGTGAAAGTTGTGTGTTGCGCGCACGCACCAGATTTTTTCGGTTAATGGCGATTTTCAGAAATTTCAATAAGTACTTAGTTGTTGTTTTTAATGTGAAACTTTGTGGAAAAGCTTTAATTTTTTTTTATAGTACAGTTTTTTTTTTTATGGACTAATAATAGAAAGATATAGAACACTAAATTTTTATTGATACAATGTCATTAAGTTTGTTTTAAATAAATTATATCCCCACCCTATTAATGTAGGGCTTAATATATTTTTAGGTAGAAAATATACATTAGCAAAATTTTCATGAGATCATAAATTGTCAACTCATCATATGAAAATATTATATTTATTAATTGAAAAGTTAAAGAAATAATAAACTTTAAGATAATATTGATTTTTCTGTTAATTTTTAAGTTTCCTGGAAAGGCAGAAAAAAAAAAAACATGATAATACCCAGTCTTAAACATAAACGATATTTTAAATTTTCTGCAACATCAACTAAAAATTCAATTCTGATATTATTCCAATTATTTCTTTTACGAGTGTTTTAAATTTAAATTACTTTTTAACTAAAATATTTTTTTTTTATCTGCTATTCATTATCGAAGAAACGTAATTTCTTAGATTCATCATTGAATATTATCAAGCTCAATCACCTGTTTTCTTAAAAAAAAAGTAAATAACAAAAATTAAAGGAAATATTTTCTGGTAATGCTTACGCTATGAATAAAGAAAGGAAAAAAATAGTTATATTACAACTACAAATAGTTATATTATATATATATATATATATATATATATATATATATATATATATATATTATATTCATATTATATTAAAGTTTTGAATTGTATGGATATTTAAAAGATAAGAATTTCGTTTTTGTTAGTTTCATGCTTTGCATTCTAAATATTTTAGGTATGGTTTAAAAATATGTTTTGCAAAATATAATCTACATTCATTAGGAATCATACACTCATGAATATCAATCGTAACAAATTCACAAAGGAATAAACAAATAGTTATTTAATAAATTAATACAGCTTTCAATATCTGGCTAAAATGATAAAAGTTTGGAATCAAATTTTTAAATTGATGAATAGTGAATTTTCTAGTAATTAACAAAATAAATAAATAAAATCAGGTTTTTAAGTAGTTGCTTTTCCTGTTTTTATTTTCATGCAAATATTTTTACTTTCACTTACCTATATATGAAATATATAGTAAGTGGAAGTATTGCGATCGTGAAAAATTTCGACTTCCGGTTTTCAACGGAAATACACGTTTTGGGACCCCCTGAGTCGAAATAACCAAGTCCCGCGAAATGGTCTGTGTGTGTGTGTGTGTGTGTGTGTGTGTGTGTGTGTGTGTGTGTGTGTGAACAGACTAGCTCAAAAACTTTAAACCGTGGGAACCTGAAATTGGGTATTTAGTGTAGGTATATGCCCGCGATGTGACAGCAAAAATTTCATCAAAATCGCTCAAAGGGAGGGGGTACTTTATTTAATAACTTTTTATGTTTTTTCGATTTTCTCAAAAACGGCCCTAACGATTTTGATTAAACTGAGTATTTGATCTATCTATATGCCCAAGATATGACTGTAAAAATTTCATCAAAATTGATTAACCGGAGGGGGGACTTTACTTAATAAATTCTGTATCATTTTCACGTGTTTTTTTTATTTACTCAAAAACGACTTTATCGATTTTGATCAAACTGGGTATATGATGTATGTATATGCACGAGTTACGACTGTAAAAATTTCATCAAAATTGATTTACGGGAGGGGGGACTTTACTTAATAAATTTTGTACCATTTTCACATGTTTTTTTTATTTACTCAAAAACGGTTTTAACGATTTTGATCAAACTTGGTATTTGATGTATTTATATGCCCGAGATATGACTGTAAAAATTTCATCAAAATTGATCTACGGGAGGGGGGACTTTACTTAATAAATTTTGTATCATTTTCACGGGTTTTTTTATTTACTCAAAAACGGCTTTAACGATTAACAAAAATAAGATATGAATGTAGAAAAATGTGTGACTTTGGGAAATGATAATTAGCAAAACACGTCAATTTCTAATCTAAGTAAGTTGGTAAGTGAAAGTTGTGTGTTGCGCGCACGCACCATATTTTTTTATTTACTCAACAGCGGCTGTAATGATTTTTATCAGACTGGATATGTGGTGTATGTATATGCTCACAATGTGACAGACAACATTTCATCAAAATTTGTTAAATGCAGGGGGCTCTTTATTTCATAACTTTTTTTTCCAATTTTTACATTTTTTTGGAATATCTCAAAAACGGCTTTAATGATTTTGATTAAATTAATCATTTTTAATCAAAATCAAGTAATGTTTTTTATACTATTTATAAAAATGGCAATTAAAAAAACATGTCGATTTTTAATGTAAGTAAGTTGGTAAGTGAAAGTTGTGTGCTGCGCGCAACGCACCAGATTTTTTTAAAAGTGATTGTATAATTTTTCGATGTTGTCGCAATAATGTATCTTCCCTGGAAAATAAGGAAATGGAATTTCAAAAAAGTAGAAAGAGATTTTTTGTTGATACAAACATTTTGTTTTTTATTTAATAAAATCATACTTGAAATTTGAAATTTCCTTTACACACTCACATAATATTAGAACAAAAATATCAACACCATAATAAATAACCCCTTTATACTTAATTAATTTATACAAAGCATCTAATATAAATATATACAATCATATTTACAATTTCATATAATTTGAGCTTTACAAAGTATCTACTGGCCTTTAATTTTTTTAAATTGAGCTAAATCGTCCAATTTATATTTTTATTACATTTAATTGGACAATATTGTATAAATAAACCATTATAAATAGATATATCTAAAGATAACGATACATAAATTTTAAACAATTGTATCGATTGTTTAAAAATCATTATTTACATTTTTCTTTATTTTATTTGTTTGTTTGTTCATTTGTAACAAACATAAGAGTTTCAAATTTGTTTATTTAATTTATAATGATTTTTTTTTATATTTAGATCTATAATTAATTTACAACTTACCGTTTATGGCATCAGATTTCTTATAAATAACATATTAACATATTAATAGATCATGCTACTACTATAATTTACGGCTACTGTATAACATAGATCATATAGACATAACATGAGATAAGGTCAATTCAGAGTCATATTCATCACTAATATCTGAAGTATGTTTTTTTAATTATGTTATCATCTATCGATATTGAGAAATTCTTATTCAATGAAAAAAAGGAACCTTATTTGAAGAGTAATCTTATTCCTTTTCTTTTTTTTTTTTTTTTTTAATCTTTTCTTGATTAAAATATAATAATTTGAATTGATTTATATAATGAGGCTCGTGATTTTATTTTTTCTAGTTTTGTCATTATGAATATCTTATATTAATATCTAAAATTTATCTATGTATAAACGCATAGTCACTGATCTATATAATCTTAATGTATCTAAATTACCTATTGTAACAAAAAATTACGGAAATTGTGATAAAAGTACCATACATAATAAAACATATGCTATTATTATTACTCACATTATTTAATATCATGTGTAAAATATATTTATCAATTGACTTCCAAAACCAGACAAACCCAAAAGGGTTTTTGTTTGTTTCTTCTTTCTTTTTGTGGGGGGGGGGGGATGTTTGTAATTTAAAAATTACTTACCTATATATACCTATATATATATATACCTTTACTTACCTATATATGAAATATATAGTAAGTGGAAGTATTGCGATCGTTAAAATTTTCGACTTCCGGTTTTCAACGGAAATACACGTTTTGGGGTCCCCTGAGTCAAAATAACCAAGTCCCGCGAAATGGTCTGTGTGTGTGTGTGTGTGTGTGTCTGTGTGTGTGTGTGTGTGTGTGTGTGTGTGTGTGTGAACAGACTAGCTCAAAAACTATAAACCGTGCGACCCTGAAATTGGGTATTTAGATTATGTATAAGCCCGCGATGTGACAGCAAAAATTTCATCAAATTTGCTCAAAGGGAGGGGGTACTTTATTTAATAACTTTTTAAGTTTTTTTCGATTTTCTCAAAAACGGCTCTAACGATTTTGATTAAACTGAGTATTTGATATATTTATATGCCTGAAATATGACTATAAAAATTTCATCAAAATTGATCAACCGGAGGGGGGACTTTACTTAATAAATTTTGTATCATTTTCACATGTTTTTTTTATTTACTCAAAAACGGTATTAATGATTTTGATCAAACTTGGTATTTGATGTATTTATATGCCAAAGATGTGATAACCAAAATTCCATCAAAATTGATCTACGGGAGGGGGGACTTTACTTAATACATTTTGTATCATTTTCAGGGTTTTTTTTTTATTTACTCAAAAACGGCTTTAACGATTAACAAAAATAAGATATGAATGTCGAAAAATGTGTGACTTTGGGAAATGATATTTAGCAAAACACGTCAATTTCTAATCTAAGTAAGTTGGTAAGTGAAAGTTGTGTGTTGCGCGCACGCACCAGATTTTTTCGGTTAATGGCGATTTTCAGAAATTTCAATAAGTACTTAGTTGTTGTTTTTAATGTGAAACTTTGTGGAAAAGCTTTAATTTTTTTTTATAGTACAGTTTTTTTTTTTATGGACTAATAATAGAAAGATATAGAACACTAAATTTTTATTGATACAATGTCATTAAGTTTGTTTTAAATAAATTATATCCCCACCCTATTAATGTAGGGCTTAATATATTTTTAGGTAGAAAATATACATTAGCAAAATTTTCATGAGATCATAAATTGTCAACTCATCATATGAAAATATTATATTTATTAATTGAAAAGTTAAAGAAATAATAAACTTTAAGATAATATTGATTTTTCTGTTAATTTTTAAGTTTCCTGGAAAGGCAGAAAAAAAAAAAAACATGATAATACCCAGTCTTAAACATAAACGATATTTTAAATTTTCTGCAACATCAACTAAAAATTCAATTCTGATATTATTCCAATTATTTCTTTTACGAGTGTTTTAAATTTAAATTACTTTTTAACTAAAATATTTTTTTTTTATCTGCTATTCATTATCGAAGAAACGTAATTTCTTAGATTCATCATTGAATATTATCAAGCTCAATCACCTGTTTTCTTAAAAAAAAAGTAAATAACAAAAATTAAAGGAAATATTTTCTGGTAATGCTTACGCTATGAATAAAGAAAGGAAAAAAATAGTTATATTACAACTACAAATAGTTATATTATATATATATATATATATATATATTATATTCATATTATATTAAAGTTTTGAATTGTATGGATATTTAAAAGATAAGAATTTCGTTTTTGTTAGTTTCATGCTTTGCATTCTAAATATTTTAGGTATGGTTTAAAAATATGTTTTGCAAAATATAATCTACATTCATTAGGAATCATACACTCATGAATATCAATCGTAACAAATTCACAAAGGAATAAACAAATAGTTATTTAATAAATTAATACAGCTTTCAATATCTGGCTAAAATGATAAAAGTTTGGAATCAAATTTTTAAATTGATGAATAGTGAATTTTCTAGTAATTAACAAAATAAATAAATAAAATCAGGTTTTTAAGTAGTTGCTTTTCCTGTTTTTATTTTCATGCAAATATGTTTACTTTCACTTACCTATATATGAAATATATAGTAAGTGGAAGTATTGCGATCGTGAAAAATTTCGACTTCCGGTTTTCAACGGAAATACACGTTTTGGGACCCCCTGAGTCGAAATAACCAAGTCCCGCGAAATGGTCTGTGTGTGTGTGTGTGTGTGTGTGTGTGTGTGTGTGTGTGTGTGTGTGTGTGTGTGTGTGTGTGTGTGTGTGTGTGTGTGTGTGTGTGTGTGTGTGTGTGTGTGTGTGTGAACAGACTAGCTCAAAAACTTTAAACCGTGGGAACCTGAAATTGGGTATTTAGTGTAGGTATATGCCCGCGATGTGACAGCAAAAATTTCATCAAAATCGCTCAAAGGGAGGGGGTACTTTATTTAATAACTTTTTATGTTTTTTCGATTTTCTCAAAAACGGCCCTAACGATTTTGATTAAACTGAGTATTTGATCTATCTATATGCCCAAGATATGACTGTAAAAATTTCATCAAAATTGATTAACCGGAGGGGGGACTTTACTTAATAAATTCTGTATCATTTTCACGTGTTTTTTTTATTTACTCAAAAACGACTTTATCGATTTTGATCAAACTGGGTATATGATGTATGTATATGCACGAGTTACGACTGTAAAAATTTCATCAAAATTGATTGACCCGGAGGGGGGACTTTACTTAAAGAATTTTATCTAATGTTTACGTTTTTTTTATTTTCTCAAAAACGGCTTTGATGATTTTGATGAAACTGGGTATTTAATGTGTGTATATGCCTGCGATGCGACAGCCGAAATTTCATCAATATTGGTGAAACGGAGGGGGTACTTCATTTAATAAACTTTTTCTTATGTTCACGTGTTTTTTACTTTCACTTACCTATATATGAAATATATAGTAAGTGGAAGTATTGCGATCGTGAAAATTTTCGACTTCCGGTTTTCAACGGAAATACACGTTTTGGGGTCCCCTGAGTCAAAATAACCAAGTCCCGCGAAATGGTCTGTGTGTGTGTGTGTGTGTGTGTGTGTCTGTGTGTGTGTGTGTGTGAACAGACTAGCTCAAAAACTATAAACCGTGGGAACCTGAAATTGGGTATTTAGATTATGTATAAGCCCGCGATGTGACAGCAAAAATTTCATCAAATTTGCTCAAAGGGAGGGGGTACTTTATTTAATAACTTTTTAAGTTTTTTTCGATTTTCTCAAAAACGGCTATAACGATTTTGATTAAACTGAGTATTTGATCGATTTATATGCCCGAAATATGACTGTAAAAATTTCATCAAAATTGATTAACCGGAGGGGGGACTTTACTTAATAAATTTTGTATCATTTTCACGTGTTTTTTTTTATTTACTCAAAAACGGTTTTAACGATTTTGATCAAACTTGGTATTTGATGTATTTATATGCCCTGGATGTGACTGTAAAAATTTCATCAAAATTGATTTACGGGAGGGGGGACTTTACTTAATAAATTTTGTACCATTTTCACATGTTTTTTTTATTTACTCAAAAACGGTTTTAACGATTTTGATCAAACTTGGTATTTGATGTATTTATATGCCCGAGATATGACTGTAAAAATTTCATCAAAATTGATCTACGGGAGGGGGGACTTTACTTAATAAATTTTGTATCATTTTCACGGGTTTTTTTATTTACTCAAAAACGGCTTTAACGATTAACAAAAATAAGATATGAATGTAGAAAAATGTGTGACTTTGGGAAATGATAATTAGCAAAACACGTCAATTTCTAATCTAAGTAAGTTGGTAAGTGAAAGTTGTGTGTTGCGCGCACGCACCATATTTTTTTATTTACTCAACAGCGGCTGTAATGATTTTTATCAGACTGGATATGTGGTGTATGTATATGCTCACAATGTGACAGACAACATTTCATCAAAATTTGTTAAATGCAGGGGGCTCTTTATTTCATAACTTTTTTTTCCAATTTTTACATTTTTTTGGAATATCTCAAAAACGGCTTTAATGATTTTGATTAAATTAATCATTTTTAATCAAAATCAAGTAATGTTTTTTATACTATTTATAAAAATGGCAATTAAAAAAACATGTCGATTTTTAATGTAAGTAAGTTGGTAAGTGAAAGTTGTGTGCTGCGCGCAACGCACCAGATTTTTTTAAAAGTGATTGTATAATTTTTCGATGTTGTCGCAATAATGTATCTTCCCTGGAAAATAAGGAAATGGAATTTCAAAAAAGTAGAAAGAGATTTTTTGTTGATACAAACATTTTGTTTTTTATTTAATAAAATCATACTTGAAATTTGAAATTTCCTTTACACACTCACATAATATTAGAACAAAAATATCAACACCATAATAAATAACCCCTTTATACTTAATTAATTTATACAAAGCATCTAATATAAATATATACAATCATATTTACAATTTCATATAATTTGAGCTTTACAAAGTATCTACTGGCCTTTAATTTTTTTAAATTGAGCTAAATCGTCCAATTTATATTTTTATTACATTTAATTGGACAATATTGTATAAATAAACCATTATAAATAGATATATCTAAAGATAACGATACATAAATTTTAAACAATTGTATCGATTGTTTAAAAATCATTATTTACATTTTTCTTTATTTTATTTGTTTGTTTGTTCATTTGTAACAAACATAAGAGTTTCAAATTTGTTTATTTAATTTATAATGATTTGTTTTTATATTTAGATCTATAATTAATTTACAACTTACCGTTTATGGCATCAGATTTCTTATAAATAACATATTAACATATTAATAGATCATGCTACTACTATAATTTACGGCTACTGTATAACATAGATCATATAGACATAACATGAGATAAGATCAATTCAGAGTCATATTCATCACTAATATCTGAAGTATGTTTTTTTAACTATGTTATCATCTATCGATATTGAGAAATTCTTATTCAATGAAAAAAAGGAACCTTTTTTGAAGAGTAATTTTATTCCTTTTCTTTTTTTTTTTTTAAACTTTTCTTGATTAAAATATAATAATTTGAATTGATTTATATAATGAGGCTCGTGAGTTTATTTTTTCTAGTTTTGTCATTATGAATATCTTATATTAATATCTAAAATTTATCAATGTATAAACGCATAGTTACTGATCTATATAATCTTAATGTATCTAAATTTCCTATTGTAACAAAAAATTACGGAAATTGTGATAAAAGTACCATACATAATAAAACATATGCTATTTTATTTAATATCATGTATAAAATATATTTATCAATGGACTTCCAAAACCAGACAAACCCAAAAGGGTTTTTGTTTGTTTCTTCTTTCTTTTTATGGGGGGGGGGGGATGGGGGCATGTTTGTAATTTAAAAATTAGCTTAAGTAATAAGCTTTTTTATATAATTATAGACTGGTAGTATTCTATTCTTTTTTTTTTTTTTTTTTGGTACGAGGCTGTAAAAAATAAAGTGAGATATTAAATTAAAAACAACATAACCATTTGGGGGTGACTATAAAAATTCAACTGAATGGGTTTGGCTGGATTTAGAAATTAAAGCTTAAATTTTTATATGTGAATGATCAACTGCTGACGCCCTTTTGGCTGATCCATATATTTTTTCATTCATTAATAATTTATATTCTGAACTGAAAGATTTTTGTCTTTTTGTACTGATAAAAAATACTAGTTGTACAGAAAATATGAATAAAAAGTATTAAGATAGGTTGTACTGATAGTAAGGATTTTCAGTTAAACTTTTTTTTATTTTGAACAGCCAACGTTTCGATCCCTACATGTGGATATTCATCAGGGCTTCTGAGTCCAGAGTAATACAGGGACTGTTAAAAGAACTCTGGACTCTGACTAGGGATCGAAACGATGGCTTTTCAAAATAAACGATGTTTAACTGATAATCCTCTCAATCAACCTATCGTAAAGAATAACAGTTGACTATTTCTCACCTCTAAAGTGTTAAGGTTTTTAGCACGGTGCCTCCTAATCCGCGTAAAGCCCACATTTCGAAACCCCTAACAAAATAGCCTCAAACAGTTGCGAAATTCTCAAGCGGCCTTTATATGGACTTGCAAATGCGGCGATAGGTCACAATGCACGGATATCAGCCGCAGTCAAAGCTAATAGACTCGCTAATCGAGCAATAAATTCATTGTTACCTGGTCCTAAATGGGCGGTGAGATGAATAGGTACCGTCCTGGAAACAGAAGAGAAAGTGTATCAACTTCGCCGCATCTCCTTGAAGAGGATGTACCGGGTAATTAGAGGACTCTAAATCAGGAGACCGGGAGATAAAGGTTGTGGGAAGGCGAGATAAGGGTTCGGTTCATACCTCCGTCGGTGGAGGCGCCCACGCCGGTGATGAAGACGTCATGGGAACGATATGCAAGGGCATCGCGCGGGTCACAGAAGGGCTTGGAGGGTCACAGGATAACCCTAAGGAATCTAAGAACTTGGGATGATAACATCAGGCTGGTGGTGTAATAATTCATATGTCATACGTTATAATGTTCATGAGTCATATGTTAATCAGCATTACATTGCAGTACGAAAGTTTCTTTGTTTAATGCCTAAGTTTGGCATGTATATAAATAATTTAAGATATTGTATTAAGATGTAATAAGAAAAAACTGCCAGCTGTTTGGAAATAATATGAGGAGTCCACGGAAGAAAGGGGGAGAGTCAATTTTTTTTCCGAATTTTAGTTATATATATATAATTGTTCGTCTAGTTGAGTAGAATATGTTGGTAAAAAGAAATAGAAAAAATGACAGTCGGTTGGTTACAAGCGATGGAAAGAACCACGTACTCGGAAGAAAGGGGGAATGTCCTCGCGATTAAACGTAGAATGGGCGAGAGTCATGTTAGAAATTATATGGGTTGTGTATTAATATCACCACTTCATAAATAAAACAGGGAAGAAAGGGGGAGCGTCCAGGACTATCCCCCTTTCTTCCCTGTTTAGATTGTTGTTTTTTACTACAACATTTTTTTTTTAGAGCGTATGTCTTTTTCGGGCAAATTTATTATTTTGACACGCAAAACAAAAAGGAAAAGGACAGATAAAAAAATTGAAGAAAAATGATAAAAGATACTCAAGTGATTAAAGATCCAAACCTAAAAACTCGATTTTCTCGGAAAGCACTCCAAATGAAATCCCCCCTTTCTTCCGTGGACTCATCATATTTTAATTTCCGAATGGAATTGCTAATGTTATAACATATAAAAAAAAAATTAAGTGTACCAAGCAATGTTATAACACTAATAAAACAAAAACATTCATCGGTAAGTATTAGCTGAAACTATAGATAAGCTGATGACAGAAACGATTAAATAGTTTTGAAATCAAATATCTTTATGGATTGTGATGAAAGATATTTTTAAATTAACTTTAAAAGTTTGGTATGCTTAGAAAATTGTAAAAGAATTTTTGATAGATCTGTAGTGCAAAATTATTATTATTAATCGAATCGAAGATGTGTGATGTTATACGAACGGTTGAAGAATTTCAAAGTGACATTAAACAAATGGATGCGTAACCCATTGCAAGTGTTGTGGGTTTTTGAAATATGCGCTACACCGGAATATTTTTATTTTTTTTTTTAACTTAAATTTTTAAATAAATAATAATAGTATTTTTTTTAAACAGTATTTTTGACTCGACATGTTTGACATAACAAAACAATAACAATCCCATTACACTCAATATATTTTATAAATAAGAGTTATTAACTGATTTCACTGTGTAAAAACATGCGCCTATACCAGAATCATATTATTGTGAATTATAACTATATGGTATAAGTGAGTGGGCATATAGTTGTGGCAGGCCGCAATATGTTGATGTCTGATATCGATTTTATAGCTCACATAATTCAACTGGAAAATATTATCATTGTGTGAATTAATACAATCCGTAATGGATTGCTAAATTTTCTACAGGAATAAAGAAGTAATTTAGCTGTTGATTGCTGGCTTGAAAAATTGCTTCAAGTTGTTTTGCAGTCCATAAATTTAAAAATACCAATTTCAATTTTATTGCTTTGGATGATCACCTTCATTTTGTACCAAACCAGTTAAAACAGAGGCATGCTGATGAAATCCAAGGTCTTGATTCCATTAAAATTCAGAAATTGAAATCAATTAAAACAGATCAAATTCATGAGAACAAAGTCAATAAAAATTAATTCACACCATGAATTGTTTTTTTAATCTGAGTCTAGTTAAAAATTATTGCTGTTATAATGATTCTCATTACTCAACTGAAATGAGAAATTTTAATAGAGTTTGATCAATAACCTCAGTGAACATATCTGCGCACATCTCCTGCAAAAATTAACGAAGCGTTTCTGTACACGCAATTGTTTCGGATTCATAAAACGCACACAGGTATATACACGTCAATTATAAATTGATTTAGTGCCCATGAATATTACAATTGATATAAAAAATTCTATTATTGGAACAAAGAAATTTTCGATAATGTGTGAAATGTTTATTTAAGAGCCATTTCCTTTGTACATTGACCGTGAGATATTTAATGTATGAAAAAAATATAACATTTATATAAATTAAGGCTATAATTTGAATTCATTCATTCCATTATAATTAAATAAAGAAAATGTTTATTAGCCCTAAGGCTAAATAAATGTTTATACAGCTGGTTGAAGTATAATATTATAGGTTGTTTTTTTTTATTTAACGTGGCAGTAAGTCGAAATCGTTTATTTTTGAGATGTGTAATTCGATCTAAACTAACTGGCACGTATATATTATAATGTATAATATATACGTGCTATAATATATTATAGCACGTATTATCACATAATGGTAAATAAAACCATACCATGAATCTTAAATTTGTAGTTAGTGGAAAATCGGCAGTCTTCTCGTTATGATTTAGTTGCAAGTTCTAGTTATGATTGATCTATTTAGTTGCAATGATCTGATTGCTACAATTTTTAATATTTCATACTTTTAGTTACCATATGCCTCCAACCAAATATTTTGGTAAAAGATGTCTTCCACTGAATAGGCGCTGATCGAACTGGAGGCAGGTCACACCACTCCGGCAGAGGCAGGAGCACAGCAGCCGCTTTACTGATTGATGGGCCGATTCAGCTCTGGACAGAGGAATCGTTCCGACAAGAAGAGAAACAATGGAAAACAATAAAACACTAAGACTAGGTTTTCACACACGTTAGATCTAGAGGAGTCTTTTTCGTCTCTTCCGCACCCTCCTCCTTCGGCTCCTGGCGCTTTCTGCTGGACAGGTCCATTGGTGTGTCCTGAACAGGCCCCAGGGAACGCAGGACGTCCAAGGAGTTCGGGGGAGGAGGCGGAAGTGGCAAAGGCGGTCTCGGGAGGAAGAGCGGAGGCAGCGGCGGCGGGAAGCCGAAGAGCGGAAGTGGAGGTGGCAGCGGAAGTCGCCACATCGGGGACTTGATCTCCTTCACGGAGTTGTTGTTGTCTTCCTCCCACTTGGAAGACGCCCCCTGCTCTTGAAGGAGGCAGTGGATCTTGAACCAGTTGGACCTGCGGCCGTAGCGGGAGCCGCTCTTGGACATGCCGACCAAGAGGCACTTCCTCAAGCGGCAAGCCTTGCAGGAGGTCCGGTTCTTCTTGTTGATGACGCACTCTCCGTTGTTCTTGCACTCCGATATTGAGCCGAGGTTGTTGTACGTCCGCCCAAAGAAGGACTGAAACAGAAATAAATATATTTTATAATCTCACTGTAGTGGTCATAAAATAATTAATTTTGTTGACTTTAAAAGGAAATTATGGATAAATTAATCTCAACAAATTATCTTGGTAGTGTTAACATTTTTTCTTTAAACGTAAAAAATAATAAGCTCAATAGTTTATTAATTAATAAGAAAGATATCGATTCCGAAATTGAAATATGACAAACATAAGGAAAACATAACTTGTTCCTCAATTTCAAAAAATTTAACATCGCCTTGAGGAATAGTGAAGCAATGATATAAAATAGCTCAACGAAATTTGTACCACTTTTATAGCCTTTTTAAAGAGTTAGTAGATTATTGATTGTCAATAATTTTTTTAAAACATTAGAATCTTGGTATACTATAACATTTTAGTTTACTATAAAAAATACAAGAAATAAAACTAGTGATAGAGAATCATCTTGTTTCAAAACAGAGCGACCCTCGAACTTCTCAGAAAAATACTACCAATATTTATTTTATTGAACCTTTCAGTTGAACAAAATTTTACTAGGTTTATTAACTTTTTTGGTATTCCCTGCTTGACAAGAATATTATGCAAGATTGGCGGGTTAATCGAATCACATGCCTATTTGAAATCGATGAAAACCTGATGTACTGTTCCGTTATTGTATATTTTTTTCTCTAATATTTAACGTAGGGAGAATATTTGGTCTAAGGTTAAACGATATCATCTGAAACCACATTTATAGTCCCTGACGATATCCTCGGGGTATCCAGTAATTCGAAAAGTCAGGATTAACGTAAATATTTTATAACAAACCGGAAGGAGTGAGATTACGCGATAGTTTTAGCAATTTGTCTTAGATTTCCTTTTTCTGAATCGGAATGAGAATAGATTCTTTCCACCCTTCGGGTATTTCCTGTTCCCAGACCTTTTAAACCAAAATTTGTATTTTAGAGACCCCAGCTTTTCCGCATGCATTGATTAGTTCACTAGGTATATACCCGCTCCTTTATGCGATTTAAATTTTCCAATGGCTATTTCAACTTCCTCTTTACTCGGTCTACTATTAACACGTTAGGTGCGGCATCGGTCCGATGTCTTACATTCCCTTCTTTTTCAGCCAATTTTCACATGAAAAAGTCCGAACCCTTCAACACTCAATTTTGTTGACTTTTAATGTGATTATTGCAGGAAAAGCCAACAGCTGAAATTCTGTTGTTTTTTAGAAAAGGACTCCGAGGTCCGATTTTCGATAAAGAATGGCGTAAATCCTGTATCGGCCTGTCCTGCGTCTATTATTTTAGTTCCAATCCTTACCAAGAGTTAATGTCCTTGAGACGCTCATTCAATTCCCTTTTATCAAAAGATAACGCTTTGTAACTTTGTTATCTTAAAAATCGAAAAGTAGCCGGTGAATTTACTTGAAACTTAACAAAACGTTACGTTGCTGTTTAGCTAAAAGGCGGACATATACAATTTTTAAGTTAATATCCCTATTAAAATAAATGTAACTATCTTTATTTATACAAATTAAAAAAGTCATCAATCATTTACAATGCATTCCTATCCCACTGCAATTCAAAAATCTTCCATTACTTGTAATTATGTTTTTATAGTAAATTTCGGAGAAGTACATATATTTATTTCTCCAAAATTTGATAGCCTGTACAAAGTATGGCCAAGCTTAGCTAGAAAGCAATACAAATGTAAACCCAAATGCTTAAAATTGTATGGCTTTGGGGATGAAAACTCATAGGGGGTCCAATCTAGATAGAAAATAATTAAGCAATCGCGATTTTCTAATAGAGGTATCAATATGGCTAAAGCATTGCATGTCAGATTATTAATTTAATAGGATTTCTTTAAATAATTATTTTTAGTGTTCTACTAATTGTTTTATTTTAGTTAAACATTAAATGAAAAGAGATAATAAATGGGAAACTTATTCGTGTTTTATTTTTATAATCCTCTCTTCTACTTTCCTCTAAGTGCCAAGCCTTCTGGAGGATTTTATCGATTATTTTAACTATTTTTATTTTGTGTAAAAGTAAACCATTCTCTTAAGCTGCGCAGCCACGTTATGTTCTACGTCCTACACTTTTCTTTCCCCTTTTATCATTTCCATATATGCCAAAATATTCTAATTTGACCTATTATTTTTTGCTATTATCTTAATTGCACCCTATTTTCTTAAAAAAAAAGGCTAATTACTTACAAATTAAATTAATATTTATGAATGAGAACTTAAAACCAACTTGACTTCAACAACGTAAATCGTTGGGTCGATCTTAAACTCACTTTTTACATCTTCATCATCATCTCTGTTCCCGCATATTCACTGCAAGCTTGGCTTCCTATCCTTTACGTCTTGATTATCCTTGACTTTCAACCCCGAGGTCATCGGAGGCCTCACCTGATGGTATACCCTTGCGAGTTATTCCCTCCATTGAAATCCTTCCAGGATATTCCTCTTGATATACGGGACCCGGCTGAGCACGAGCTTGGATAAGCAGCAGCTAAGAGGACGAGACGGTTTCCTTATAAGCGAAGGAGAACACAGAGGAACAAAAGAGTTGAGCAAGATAAATAAGAGAAGACGGGGCTAAGCAAATGACAACTGACATCTGCGGCTGGCTATCCTTGGCCTCTAACCCACCTCTCCTTCTTCGACGTCTCCCTCTTTCTGTGTCCGACAACTGTCTTAAGAATTCTTCTTAACTCTTCAGAGCAAAGGAATAACATTAGCGGAACATTTATTTGCTATTATTTGTAAACTTTTGACTTTATCAATTCTTTTTTATGCCTGAATAAAATTTATTAATATTATTATATTCCCCTGCAGATTTGAACCTGCGCTATGGCGCATCAAGTATTTGTGATATCTGTTGTTTTTCACTTTGAGTTTCGTGATTATTTGAAAAGTTTTGCATCTATTACTGTTGATGGTCTTTTGGCAACGATCGTTTCAGCCGACGCATAGTGCCTCGAGCTTGGACAAAAATGAAAAAAAAAGAAAAAAGTTGATCAAACTACCCAAACATTTTTATGTCAATTGGGAGAAGACTGTACTGTGTCACAGTAAAAGTTCGAGGAATTTAAAGCACGGGGGAGGGGGAGGGATTCAAGTTTGAGATAACAGACAGTCCCATTGAAACCATTAGTTAGTCATTTAATTTATTTTTCTGAAATAAAATCCTCTATAAAGGGCAATCAGCCTTTTTTTGGCTTAAAAAAAAAATGTTATCTTACGATAGAAATTTTTCAAAAAGTTTAATATGGTCTCCGAGATTTTTTGTCATTGTAAGATCAATGAAACTATTTTCAAAAAAATCCTACTCCATCATATGCATCTGACAATAATAAAAATTATCTTTTGGGATGTTCGGACCCATTGCTGTCAAGTAAATCAAAATTCCCGTCTAAAGAACTCAAGCATATTGATGAATCAACAATACTAACTTATTTACATGATGAATGATGAAGAAGAAACTTGTTCTCGCTAAGAATCGGAACCTTTCCGATAGTTGAGTTTTAGTGGAGGCGAGCATAGAGAAGAAGGGCAAGATATTGAAAAAGAAAAAAAAAATTGTACTTTTAGTTAAATATTGCGTGAAATAATAATGCCAACACTCAGTTAAATTTATTTTAACAATATTAATAATTTCATGTTCCTGCGAATTACAGTTTTCATTTAACTTTCGCTTAAATGTTATTAAAAGGTTTTTTCACTACATATTTACACAACTTTTTATATTTGTTCTTATCCCCTCATCTGTACTTTATACTAATATGATTTTTAGTAAAAGTTTGATTAAGTTACAATTCGTTTTAAATTTATATACGTTTCATGGGTTAAATTCGACGTTATATAATAAAAAAGATTTTAATAAATTGTTGTATTGAAAGTCTTTTTTACCAAATGACAACAATATTATGTTTATATGAAATGGTAAATTTAGGAATTATTTTTAATATGTTTTATTCCTCCATTTAGCATTATTGAATTCCGATAAGAACTGCTTTCTCAGAAAAAAAATGTTTTCGGAATGAATGATTATAATAATGATTCATAAGTTGGTATCGACGCGTAAATTGTTTGTCGATGTACGTCTTTGAATTAGGTTGGTGTTTTCTTCATAAAAAAAAAAAAAAAAAAAAAAATCTTGAACACAATATGTTAAGCAGTTGATCTCCAAACCTAAGCTATTGCGAAAGAACGATACGCCCATATTAGGTATTATAGGTAAACAACTTAAACTATTTCTGAAGGTTTAAGATTATTTGTTATTTTGTTTTCTTATTTCCTTTATATAGATTTTGTGTAAACAAGTTAGGAAGAAGTAAAGGAATGCTTATATCTTATACTGATTTTATGACTGTTGAAGTTGACATTAGCGAAGCATTGGTCTAAAATAAAAACGTTTATTTCAAAATCATGCATTAATTTATTCATGTAGGTATATATTATATTCTAAATCATAATAGCGGTGTAAATTTATTACAGTTAATAATTACTATAATTAAGAATATAATCTATAGATAACAAAAATAAAACAAGGTAAATTACCCATTTAATTAAGCAAGAGCGCACGTTATAACTCTAGGTGACGAAACTTTAGAAAAAATGTAATAATTCATTGCTTAGGTGTCAAATGTTAATGACTACTACAAAAAAATTAAACGTTTGTTATTATTATTGACATCACTAAATAAATTAAGTAACGATTCACATGAAATACTTCTAAAACAATTTATCAAGAAAGTTACTGTCAGCTATTCTATTAATAGTAATTTAGCAATGTTAAACCAATAGAAACAATAACGTTGTTTAATGCACATAAAAATAACTTGTGACCTGATTTTAAAAAATTAATAAATATTAAATTTCTATGTAATTTTGTTTTATACTGATAAAAGAAAGTTATATGTATCCTTTGTGGGATGATATCTATATATATTTTTTTTTAATTTGCATTTCTTTTGTCTATAATATTTTTTAATTTTTGTTATCTTTTATCACGCCTTATACGACTTTTAATCAGCAAATTCTAGTTCATCATGTATTTGGAATATAATTGCAAAACCGTAATTTATTTTGGTAACGGTGGCTATTTACTGAAATTCTTGTTACTATTTACTGGAATCCATGTTTAAGATAAACCATTATTCCTTATTCCTTATTATTCCTTTTAAATTGTAATGACCAGTATATCATGTATATTCACAGGAAAAATAAATTAATAGTACTAAATTTTTTTATCTGTGAATTATAGTAAATTAGATGAAACAACTTTTTTTTAACTTTTGGAAGACATATAACATTAAGTATAATGTTTTATAGTGACAGTCAGTTCCTGTACAAATCTTGCTGACCTTAACATATTAGTTCTGATATCGACAGCATAACACATAGTTTTCTACAAGTACATTAGGGTTCGTTTAAAAGAACCACATTAAGAAAATTTTGGTTTTTGTATTTTTTTTACTTACAAGATTTTAAATTACATTATCTTTCTTTAAGAAACTCCCCAGATTTTTAAATCCATTCTATATCACTGGAGAGCAGTATTTCTTTGAGTTGAGAGATAGCAGTTATGATTATAACAGATGCTTTTCCTGTAAAATTTATGATTTTAGATTTTGGCAGAAAACTGGCACAATCAGTTCAAACGAGGGATATACTCTAGGCAAATTAGGAAATGGGGAGAAATAATTTATAAAGTTTTTTCTTTAAAAAAATTATTTTATGCAAATAAGTATAAATAATAAACTCATTATGGGTGTAATAGTAAGGAACAGAAATGTTCACACCACTAGAGGGGCGCGTCCCCCCATTCCCACCCAAATTCCCTTTTATTTACATTTTTCACTTTTTAGACCAAACGGTATATTTTTGAAAAATCTTATAAATAATAAATATTCCGAATAAAAATCTGCTCAAAAATGATTTAGGCATGACAACCCGTTCTCGAGATAGTACAATGGAAAGAAATGAAATATCCATTAGTGTGTGAATTAAGTCCGGTTTTCAATATTTTTATTATTAGTTAACTTTAACTGAGACAGGTCGATAGGTAAAAATTCTAAGAAAATATGATAATTTTTACAAAGTATTTTAAAAGATCGGACGATATATGGAACGATATAGATATAAAAGTGATAATTTTAAAGATTTTTATTGTTTAGGTGATCAAGAGAGAGATTTGGAAAATGGTAATGGGGCATAACTCCGAAACTTCGCTGATATGAATTAAAAAAAAGGTTAATGAAAATTAATAGAAAATATCAAGGGCGTCCGCAGAATTTCGTCTAGGGGGCCATTCTGGTAAAGTTTTCGTCTTATTTGTCGAGTTAGTCTGACTAGGTAAAGCTCAATTAATTGTTCGAATAAAACTTATTAATATTTGAAAATAATATATTTGTTTATTTAATACTTAATAAACAAAATAAATGAATACGACTTTATTTATTTTGTAGCTTTGGTTTGTAATACACATAAGGGCTTCCCTTTCTCCCCATCCCACATGCGGACGTCTTTGGAAAATATCTGGTAAATGGAGAAAAACATTTTACATTCCTATTGTCAGACAAAAACAATTATTTCATTGTTTCATTATGACGAAAAATAAATAAATAAATAGAATACTAAAAAAGCAATTCAATTATAATTAACTTTGATTTATTTATAATTTACCTCTTCCTAACTCCCCCTGACATTGAGCTTAATTCTAGTGAGTCGTTGGGCTACGTTCAATCGTTCTAAAAAGCCTGCGCGATTCGAGTCATAACTCTAGTTATAAAAAAGTTCTGTCACATCAGAGAGTAAAACCAACATTATCGCAATAAAGCGGTAAGGTGAGATTATACAGAAATAAAGGTGGATTGCGGGATGGGATGTGCATACAAGTGGCCTAAGATGACACAACCTTCTCCTTCGCTAATGTCTCCGCGCGCTGCAGAGTGAAAAAGTCACGAAGAGCAATAAACAATTAGTGCTTCTAATAACGGCAATAAATAGCTTCATATAAATGTGCACTCGTTTCATAAAGCGGTCATTAAGTCTTCCATGAAGAAAGGTACATGAACATTTTATAGGCACTCTCATAAAAAGCCAACTTTACTACGATTACCCCAACTCTCCTTTTAGATCACTTTTAGTATTTACGAAGTTTTTTCGATAGTACTAATTAGTTCTCAGTAAGAACGGTGATTCCGAAGGTGTATGTGTAACCGATGCGAATGTTATCACACATCGAGTAAATGTTGCACTTTTTACTTCAAAATGACCTCGATAATTTTGAAGTAAAAAGTGCAACATTTAATATTTTATTTTAAAGCGAAAAGATTCGCTTAGGCCGGTACTAATTACCATCCGCGCTTGGCTATGCACATGTGAATAATAAATTTAATGTAAAAACTTAAATGATATATGGATTTCCTATAATTTCGCCTCCACCCCAGTGGGTCATTGCCGTCCTGTTTATTTTAATTCGATTTCAATTTCAACGTGTTTATTCAATTCGATTTCTTTTAAGCATCTGAGTAAAGTTTAAATTAACATAGAAATTTATACAATTTATAAAGTCTAAAATTATACTATTTTACTTTAATTCATCCGTATGTGGAATAAGTAGCTCGTTTTGAAGAAGACCTAAAATTTAGAGAATACGTTGATTTGATCATAATTATTGCTATCCCTCAACTCTATGGAAGACTGGCTTGACTGCTCTCCAGCGTGAAATGTAGGATTTAAAAGTTCTTAAAAGTATTTAAAATTTACTCTAAGAAAGATAATGTGATGTAAATTTATTTATTTAATAACAAACGTTTAACAATTATAAATTTGCGATCTGCAAATTACTTGCAATGAGCAAATTTTGCTGGCAGCTACATGAGCGTTCCTTCTGGAAATGACAAGTTAGCCCAGCAAGTCTCTTGGCCACCACCTACGTAGTCGACGTGGTGGGCTGAAAGGGTTGTGCGAGCATCTTAAGGCTTCCGTAAGAGGGTTTGTATTGTAGGTCAGTCTTTGGTGAAAGCTATTATAATTTTCTTTGGCTGTTTCCGAAATTGTTCGCATGTCTAAGTCTTTGTGTATTATATCGTTGCTAACAAAAAATGGTGCATCAACTATTCTTCGCAACACTTTTGCCTTAAAAGACTGTATTCTTTGGATGCTGGTCGATTTTGCAGAGCCCCACAACTCTATCCCGTACGCCCATATAGGTTTTAGGAGGACTTTGTATAATGCGAGTTTATTTGCCAAAGATAATTTTGAACGTCTGTCAAGTAGTCGAGGGAGCGGGGTAGCCCACTGGTAAGGCTTAAGGTCCCGAGTTCGAATCTGACATGGCTTATGATATCTTTATTATTCGCCACAGTTCGTCTCGTGGGCCGAGAGACCCTCCTGGGGCCAACCCAGCCTCTATAAAGTGGGTACCCTTAATTGAAAAATTAAGGGGAAAGAACCTGGCGGTTGAGCGTGATCACGGTCAAATCATCTCCTTGCACGACCGCTGACCAAGAAACAGTACTCTTCCTTACATAGTACTGCACCCAAGACCCTTTATAGGTTGTAGTGGTACAGGTCAAGTAGTCTGGATAAAGGACCGTATCGTTTGTTTAGTTCTTTACGTTTTAGTCTGATGTGAGTTTTCCAAGTCAGTCTTTCGTCCAGATAAAAACCTAAATATCTAACTTCATCAGATGGCGGTATGCAGATATTATTAAAATATATTCCTGGACAAGGGCCACGATTAAGTGTAAAAATTACATGAACACTCTTTTTTTCATTCATTTTTATTTTCCACCGAGTGGCCCAGTCTGCAATATCATCCAAATGATTTTGAAGATTATTAAAGGCTTGAATAGGGTTTCTGAGCAAAGTATGGCTGTGTCGTCAGCGAAAGTAAAAATAAACGCAAAAACGAAAATTTTCGTAATGTGGCACGTTTCCGCCAATCGCTTCTCAACAATAAATTTCAGTACATAGCCACCGTTTCTATGTTAAATTAGGAATTTACAACAATATTTCATTCAGTCATTTCTTTGCTGAATAACTAACCCAGATAGCAAAGGTATCGAAATTATATATTTTTAAATATTTACAAAGCCAGCAATGTTTTCTTCAGTACATTTTTTATTCTTTTTTTTATTAAATTATGATTTAAAATTGTGTTTCTCATTTTCGTCAAATACTGACAACTCAAAATTTTAGATATTGTAGTTTTTTTTTCAATTTATCAATTTATGTACCAGTATGTCAGATATATCTTAAACTTTAAGCGATTGAAGCGTGGAAATGCAAAAGGGTCTAAGTGCCAAAAAAATAAACCAAAGTTTTTTTTGCCATATTGTTATATGTGCCAAAGCCATTCTTCAGAAATGGGTATAAGTAATGTTTTGTTGTTAGAAAAGAGTTAATTGAACGTATGAAAGATGGCATCGTGTAAGTACTGAACATAGTTAACCCTAGGGGGTATAAGTCACATAATTTCTGTAAAACTTTTGTAAGTCACTTATACCCTTATGCAATTCCACGCTTCAATTGATAAATACTTACACACTGTATAAAATATAACAGTATTGTACAATGTATAAAGTATAACAGTATTACACAATGTATAAAATATAACAGTCATAATTATAGTACCTGTTAACTATTTAGTTTGTGTAAATGAATATCATAACAATGAATATGTAAATACTTCTTTTGATAAATTTTAATCGTGACAATTTCGACTTGCGCCACTATTCTTACCGACCTTAGATATGCTATTTTTCATGTGCAACTATTTAAATGAATTTTTTTTTTCTTGATTATTTCGATCTGTCTCTAAGTCGGATTAGGTGCTGATACATGAATTGTAGTGCGTCGATAGGAGAAGCCTGTGATCGGTTCGAGGGACTACGTGAAGGTACTTCACACACGTAGCAGCATTTTTCGAAAGTTCTCTACTTTCTTCCCTCTTAGGGGAAGACCGAAGAAGATACGCAACCGAGATGAACCTCTGGTACTTCCATAAACCACAGGTTAGGGCTGAGGAAACTGAGCGTGTAAATTGGAAATGAAGAGATATGGTAGGATTTACAGTGACGGTAATGGCCCTAAGAAGGTAGAACGGTACGTGTAGCCGTGTGAGAACCGATCCAGCCGGCGAGATAAGGATCCCGACGTGGCTCCGCCAACACGCTCTTCATGCTAATTGATATCTGGATATTCAATAGCTCAATTGTATATGATTAGCTTTCGCTCGGTCTGCTCGCCTTTAGCCTTCCTACATTCGGGAATCTTTACCGATCATTACCGTCCATGTCTGGTGAGTAAGAGGTCTTATTACCGACTATCGCAAAAACGCAAATGTAAACAAAAAGCCACTGTAAGCATAATCTAAAGCGAAAAGTTCACGAGAAATTATTTTACTGATAACTGTATGAATTCGGGTTTAAAATCGATAATTAACACTAATTTAAAAAAAAAATCCAGAATTTATAAAAATCTTTTTTTTTTTAAAGTGATTTTGTTTGTTTGTTTAACGTCCCTTTATGCTACTAAGGCTAATCCGACTATGCTACAGTGGGAGTCATAAATTTTGCCTATCCAGGTATAATTAGTGTAGGGATCTTTAACGAGTACCTGACATCGTACAGACTCCGGACCTCCACTTTACGTCCTATCCGAGGGACGGCATGGCTAATGATTTTTTACTCCCATTAAATAACCCCAGGGCCACCGCGGGTCGCCAACCCACGACCTTTAGTATTGTAGGTTGCCATGCTAACCACTACCCCACAGGTGACCCCTTAAGTTATTTTTATTACTGATCATAAATAAAAAAAAATGATATCCTGATAATTATTTTTGAACACAATATTAGCTAATAAAAATAATAATTAAGTTCGAATAATACTTTTTTTCTTAAATAAGAAATATATTTTTCAAAATATTCTAAATGATATATTTCGAGTCTGCAGTGGTAGCTGAAGATATTTTTTACCACTTTTTAACAACAGAATATCTTTTTTTCAACAATGCAATTGAAATGTTGGTTAGCAAAAAATATAGGTATGTAAATAAAAACTGCCTGGGTGGAGCTGCAAGTGTTTTATTTATGAATCAGAATTTTTTCAAAGTGCTCAGGTGTCTACTACCTGTACTGTACTGTACTGTATATTAACATTATTTGGTGAATACTTTTAATAAAATCCTTACTACCCCCACTAGGCCCGAATAAGCTAACCAATGTGTCTAACTAGTATGAAAATTTAAATGAAACTTTATATATATATATATATATATATATAATTTTAAATATTTTATTTTCGAAGAGAAAAGAATGGTCCTGGCCGGCAGTTGAACCCGTGTTCCTCACACGTGGTATGCGCGGCTCGCAAACCACTACGCCACCAAGCTCGCTTCCAAGCCGAGCCAATATCTCCTCTTCACTGAACTCTCTCCCCCCGATCTCGCATATTTTGCGAATTTTTGCGGTTGGTGGACGACAAATCATCGGTTAATTGGGCCGAAAATTTCTGGAACTTTAACTTTTCCAAGAAACATAATGTACATAGCACTTAACATGTACATAGCACATAAGAAACATAACCACTATGAGCCCACTAAAACTATTATAACCTAAAAATCTGAAACCAAGCCTGTTTCTTTACCAGAAGCAAGTAATTGCATCGAAAAGTTAGGTCGCTTTTTACAAGAAAGGAGGTAAAGGATTTTAGATCTCCTAAAAAAGTGCAGTAATTATTTGGGTCGTAAGTATACATGTAAAAGTGTAACAATGCACATTTGATTCTTACCTGTTAAAAAAAGTGATTTAAAAACATGTTCTGATTCACCTCTTATTTCGAATTTTTTTCTTTGTAAATATAATTTATATTATAAACAAATATTTATTTTAATTTGTGCCATTTTGTCATATAAAATACCTAGCTAATAAAAATACATTTTAACAGTTACATTAATCGTATTACTTTGGCCGCATTATTAAATTAATAGACGAGAATACGTACGCCTAAATGCACCTATGAACTTGCTTTTCCCAAAAATATGTCCAATTTGTACGGTGGCTCAATTATTAGGCGCATTTAGGCATTTTTTTTTTTTTGCTTTTTAGTGTGCATTCTTGATCTCCGCTTATTAGGTACTCCACCTACTTAGGACAAAACGAACTTTCCCTCCATGGCCCAATAAAACGGTATCGACTGTATATAGATAGGTGAGAGAGAAAATTAATTAAAACAGTGACAAAAATTCCACGACTCAAGTTAAAAAATCTTTAAATAAAAGTGAAACCAGCGATTACGTTGTTCAATAATGTTGGACGTAAGAGAAAATGCGCCATGAAGAGCAATCCCGCATTTTTGATGGATCAGGGATCAGCATTAGAATCAGACTAAGTCTAAGAATGCAATAAAGGATATATTCTGGCCCCCTTAAATACAAGCACATTGCCCAGAAAACCGTAAAGTTGCGCAACTAAAGGAGATTATTCTAATTGTTCCTGCTATTGTTCAATTACTGTAAGCGCTCTCTGGTAATACCTCTTCACTTGCACTCCGCCATTAGATTAATTTGTCGGTGTAAGCCATGATAAAGATCACTAACTGTGAACGCCTTCAATCTATTATGTAACACCATGTACGGTAGCAATCGATCTACTCTTTAAGGCGAGAAAACGTGCAGGTTGCTGACAAAAATTTAATTTTGTATTGATTTTGTATATTATGAACATTCCATCTTCATTATCCCTCAGTATATATATATATATATATATATGAATTAATTTGTGAAGAAATAAAAAAAATCGAATTAATTCCTTTATTCATTTCGGAAAAAATGTTTGTGTTTAACAATGTTTCTAAAATGGCGATTTAATTGATAAAATTTAAATTGGACGAAATTCTAAATTTGTCATGGGCTTAAAAAAGAAAATAACTTTTACGTATAAATATTAAAATTTATCGTATGTTATGCTTTTTGGTTAATCTATTGTCGTAATACTAAGCGAGTTAATCTGTAAGAAAATATAACTTAGTTGAAAATAAATAAATCCAGGTAAACTAAATTTTTTTAAAAGTAATCGATAAGTGATCTATAACCTGTTTTTAACATAAATTGAATAACTAATTAGTTTGTAATTTAGCCATTTATAAATATTATTTTAAAACTATTTTACAACTATAAATTTCTAATGATAAGATAATGACGTTGGGATTACCTTGCATCCTTCGCAAGTAAAAGCACCGAAATGGAATCCAGCGGCAGGTTCGCCGCAGACTCGGCACAGCTGGTTCATCTGAAAGAAAATATAATTAAAATATGTTAATTAAAATCAATAACTGAATTAAATATATTTATTGTAATAGTACTTACTATTGTAAGTACTTTTTATTACAAAATAAGCCCATGAATGCTGTTTATTGGTCAAATCGATATTAGAAAAGCTTATTACAGGATATTACTAAACACTAAAGAGCTAGTTTAGAGTATAATTAATCCATGAAGTGGCGATTCAACTATTTAGTTCAATGTTTATTTTAACTGTCTTGGTTAAGGAAAGTTGGAAGACTTCTTCAAAATTAACCTGCCAAATTTTTTTGACAATGTTGAACCAAACGACAGTTCCCTGTTTTTACTTTCACTTACCTATATATGAAATATATAGTAAGTGGAAGTATTGCGATCGTGAAAAATTTCGACTTCCGGTTTTCAACGGAAATACACGTTTTGGGGTCCCCTGAGTCCAATTAACCAAGTCCCGCGAAATGGTCTGTGTGTGTGTGTGTGTGTGTCTGTGTGTGTGTGTGTGTGTGTGTGTGAACAGACTAGCTCAAAAACTATAAACCGTGCGAACTTGAAATTGGGTATTTAGTGTAGGTATATGCCCGCGATGTGACAGCAAAAATTTCATCAAAATTGCTCAAAGGGAGGGGGTACTTTATTTAATAACTTTTTAAGTTTTTTTCGATTTTCTCAAAAACGGCTCTAACGATTTTGATTAAACTGAGTATTTGATCTATTTATATGCCCGAGATATGACTGCCAAAATTTCATCAAAATTGATCAACCGGAGGGGGACTTTACTTAATAAATGTTGTAACATTTTCACGTGTTTTTTTGATTTTCTCAAAAAGGGCTCTAACGATTTTGATTAAACTTAGTATTTGATCTATTTATATGCCCGAGATATGTCTGTAAAAATTTCATCAAAATTGATCAACCGCAGGGGGCACTTTACTTAATAAATTTTGTATCATTTTTACGTGCTTTTTTTATTTACTCAAAAACGACTTTCTCGATTGTGACCAAACTGGGTATTTGATGTATGTATATGCCAAATATGTGATAGCCAACATTTCATCAAAATTGATCAACCGAAGCGGGGACTTTACTTAATAAATTTTATATCATTTTCACTGGGTTTTTTATTTACTCAAAAACGGCTTTAACGATTAATAAAAATAAGATATGAATGTAGAAAAATGTGTCTGAAAAAACTTATCTAAGTAAGTTGGTAAGTGAAAGTTGTGTGTTGCGCGCACGCACCAGATTTTTTTAATACTTCTTTCTTAATTCAGTGGCTTTATAAACAAATACAAACAAGAATGAATGTTCTACACTAACAAAGGGGCAATTTTAGTACACCTAGGTGCCAAGACAAGGCACTGTCGGTGCAGCTTGGTGACTTTTGGACGTTAGTGAAATTTTTCAATTGTGGCCTTATCTAATACATGGTATTTGTAGAGATGAAAAGAGTTTAAGACAAGAAATATTTATCTTTGATTTTATATGATATATGTTTAAATAGAGTTAAAACTTAGAACATCCCATCCTTGTGCGTTCCTCGGAACACGTGTCTAATAGGTACTGTATATATTTTTGAAGACCACTCCGATAAAATCAGAACTGGACATTTCAACATTTAAAATAATGAATTCATCAGAATATGTAAAAGCCTTATGTAATAAATAATGTAAAATGGGTGGAATGTCTGAGACATTTGAATGAAACGATGCGAGTTTGGGAATCTGTGTCTCTTAGGCATAGCACTTTTCGGGCGACTATAGCTTGTGGTGGGAAAACGACAGCAAGAGTGGTGTGCCCTTGACTGCTTGATCTTTGAATACTTACTGAAGGCTCTCAAAAAATTTGGGCCCAAAGGGAGCAACATAAGTCACTATTAGAAGTTTTGAGAACTGTAGGTGTCAGGTAAACACATGTTCCGTTTTAAGTGTTAAAAATTACAATGATTTTAAGATTGAACTCTCGAACATCTCCAAACACGTTTACAATCAGAACTCAGTTTTATCTTTCATGTTGTACTAAAGCAGTCCGCTGAAAATAAATCTGAAACTATGCTTGCTTGCATTCCAGTAGCCAGAGAGGTGGTGAACTGTAGCCGCAAGAACAATACAGCTTAATAAATCTATTAGCAGTTAGTGGGCTATCAGATCTGGTGGCGCCTCTCCCGTGAAAGCTGCTGACTCACTGGGTGCGGTTCTTTTGTTTCTCTCCCCGTCTTCAGTGCCAGTAGGCGTTCCTCTGTTCCAGTCTGTCTCTTGTTTTCATTAAAGGGAGAGGGGAGTATATTGCAAAATGAGTCATATCTGATTCCTCATATCTGAAGTATAATATAATTAGTCTAATTTATTTTCATTTAATTTAAGTTGTAAGCTTTCTGCTCTCCTTAATTGAGGTTTATAAAATTATCATATAGTTATCCTCCTGTGCCAAAAAAGACGGCCCTGCCTTGTGCAGCAAAATCCTGTTGCGTGTGTGCAGCAGGCTCTTTGCATCCAGTTCTACACCATCTGCTCACTAGCCACATTTTCTTGTGGATCGCCTCAATCGGGTACCGTCCCAGTCGTCCAATTTTTCGATGTAGCTCCTTGGTCGGTACATATCTGGGCATTTCAGTGTCACCCATCCGTTCAACAAGATCGGCCCAGCAAAGTCGTTTTATCTTTGCATCTCGCGCTGAATAACGGAATTGCTTTCTGGTTTTCCCTAATAACCAGACTTCTTCATGTTACTGCTCCGAAGATTCAGCTTAGCACCAACCTCTCGAATGCATAGAGCCTGGTATTGCAGTCTTCGTGATTGCCCATGCTTCGCACCCATATGTGAGTACCGGTTGGACTAGGATCTTGCGTAGCGATTGAATTTTTCGTGTGAGGAAAGATACTTGCTTTTAAAGTTTTGGACAGGCCATAGAAGCATTTAGTCGCAGCATTAATCGGCCTCCTTACATCCTAACATACATCGCTTCGTAAGTTCGCCCCGGATCCAACCTATATGAAGATTTCTACTCTCGGAAACTTATAGGGGCCAATGTCTCGATGTGACATGGTCTGCACCACAACTGGCTCGCATATACATATTTATTTGTTTTTTCCTTACTACCGTGAGAATTCTTTTGGAGCTGTTTTAAACGAAACAAATGTCACTTACATTTCTTGCTCAGACCTCGCCATGATGGCATAATCATTGGTCGTTACTAAACATTTCATATAAAAATTAAGAAGTTACTTAATTCACCGTTTCACATATATTAGTGGACTGTAATTATTTTCAAGAAATGAGGAGAAAATTAAAGTTGAACGAGTCACTACCAGAAATCCCCCAAGATTCGGAGGAAAGTGTGGAAAAGCTTATGCGTTTCCTTAAAGATATAGGATACTATAATAGAATATAAAAAAAAAAAAGGAACATTGCCAATGACCCCGTCGGGTAGAGGCAATTATAACAACAATAAACAGTAAACTGTGATTTATAACTTGTCATTCATATTCCAAATCCTGCAATGGCTCCTTTACCGTCCACACCATACTTTCAGTCATCAGATGCTCTTTACAGTGATTTTATTTTTACAATTAGAAATCCTAAAATATAAATCCTCCCACAGAATCAACATCTTTTTTCACTCAACAGTTGTTCCAAGTTTTTAGAAGTGGTTAAAAAGAAAAAAAAAATGTGCGGTCCCTCTGAATATTCCTGGGTCCCCCACTGTTTTGTACGCTATTCGACTTACACCTAATCGAATCCGCAGCGTTTAATATATAATTTTATAAATAAAAATAACTTTGTATTTCTTTAAAAGCTATGGTTTATTTATTTTTTTAATTTATACTTGTATCATCAATAAAAAAGAGTATAACTTACAACGTTTTCAAATATATATGTATATATATAATCATAAAGAATACCCATTAATTATTTGAAATTTAAATATGCAATATATATGATTATAGAATTGATTAATGTAATTATTGAATCGTTAAGTATTTTACAATTTAAATTATATATTTATAAGCTACTGTATAGTTTAATCAATCTTACTGCAAAATAAATAAATAGGTAATAGGAAATATTAGTTTGAAAGCATTCATAATATTTTAGACGACAACTAAAGGTGTTGGCTGATGGTCAGAACCGTCATAGACTGATATACTTTTCAAATGGTCCACCAGATGCCACTAGCCACCGCAGAACTAGATCACCTTCCCCTACCATAGGTACAAAATGGCCGTCCACAATAGACAAAGCTATCCGCCTTTTTATTTCTCCATTTTAGTGCCTGCTCCAGTAGGATATATATATTAGAATTGTATTAATTATTTATCTTGTTTTATGAATTAACTTAAATGAACTAATATATCGTTTCAATTTGTTCACCTATATTACCGTGCATTTATTTTTCATATAACTCCTTAAAAATTTAAATTCCATACTATAGAAATATATGCAGGTTTATTTTAAATTTTCAATGAAAACCAATAAGTCCTGTATTGCATATCTTTGAACAAGCATAATTACTAATTTTTAAGCGAGAATGTCAACTTTATTTTATAAGGAAGCAGATATTTTCATATCTGATTTTTTTTTGTTTTTGTTTTTTATACAAATAAGAATTGATAAAAAATATAGATGACAAAGAATTCTAAAAAAAAATTCTTTTTAGTAACACAATCTACCAAATAAAAAATCAAACTAACACAGCTCCATAACTATCAATGCTAGCAACTGCCTTTTAACCATCAAAGACCCTTCATGAAAATTAAATCGACTATTAAAAAAATTGTTTCTTCTGTAACATTCGACAAACGCATAATTTTTGCATCATGTTAAAAAATTAAGTGCTTTTTTTTTTTTTTATTTAATTGCTGTAATTTTACTAAACAAATGTACATATAGTAAAGTAATGTTATTACACATTTTAACTTCTTAATGTACAATGGTAACCTAAAAACAAAAATGACGCTTTATTGCTTAAAAAAATTGACCTTAAACGATATTCAAAGGAAAATCATCTATGACAGAAACAATTTTGAGACTATTATGGAAAAGAGTTTTGTAGTCTAATCCGACAGAATTTTTGATGTTAGTGTTCAACTTCCTAAAGGACTGTGTAAATACGATGAATAAATAGTAAAAATCTTCTAAACTGCCATAAATTTCAAAGAAATCGCAAGAAATATGATATAAGAATATAGAAATATAAAAAGTAGAGAAAAACATTTTATATATTTCTGCTATTAGATCAGGTATTTCATTATTTAAAATACTAGCAGTAAAATGTCTATGACTGTTTCGCAAAAAGATATTTTGCAAGGCCTCTAGTAAAATTATTAAGCACAAACGTCAGGTCTTAAATGTATGTACAGCTGAAACTAGTCCGCTTCCAGTTGCAATGCGATGCTTAAAAATAAATTATACTTCAAGTCTTAATATTGATACTCGAACTGGGACTTATTTGCATAACTGACTCTGGTACACGGGCGGAGTAAATAGAGAATGTTGCATGGAAGTTTTTCCCTCGAAGAAGGCGAGACTAAATTTTCTCCCGAAAGGTGGTGTACGAGGCTGGTAGCACAAGGCATCGGGCGAAGATAAAGATATCGTCTTTATTGGAAGATTTTTCGAAAAATACTGAGGTCTCTCTCTCTATCCAGAGGACGTGAGATTTTTATCTGCCATGCTTATTCACAACCTTTAAGAGCCCGGAATAGTTTATTGAGGGACAAACGAGAATAAAGAGAGTGAATGTGACCATTGCCGCTTGTTTTACTCATAGCCGGCTTATGAAATTGTTCCTACATTACAGTCCTCATAAGATCGTTACTTGTCTCAACAACCTGTTCCTATTTCAAGTCTTTCCACAATCTTCAGCATCTCAATTGCAGTGTAACATCTTACAAACGCAATAATTATAAACATCGCAATAATTTTGTTTTCTCTTAAACCTAGTTCATTATTAGAGCTCATGAATATATAATATACCGATTATTAAAATCATATATTAAACAATCTAGTTGAAATTCATTGTAAATAAAAAAATTCCCTCCAAAACGAAAATGTTAATATTGAACTAACTTCAATACAATAAATAAAATGCGCGCAATACACAACTTACACTTACGAATTTACTTGGATTAGAAATCGACGTGTTTCGATAATTTTTAAACGCCATTCACACATTTTTCCACATTTATATGCTTTTATTTGTATATATCCATAAGTTATAGTGTATCTGTAAAGCAAAATTTGGAAGTTCTCAGTACTTTTCGATTCATTATTGCTTATATATATTTTTAAGGGACCTAATTTAATCGAGTTTTTTTTTACTGCCTGCTTGTCTTTTACAACGAATTGCTTTTTGTAAATACATCGTGAAGGTGAATCGATAGTTGCATTTACGTCTCGTTGTAAAGCTGGCCTCTTATGCGTTTCTGGAAATCGAGAACGATTACTGTTCCTCTAAAATCGCTTTATATTGCAGAAATTTATGATGGAACAAAATTTTCTAGACTAAAATATAATTAATTATATACTATTATCTTATACAATATTTTTGCACACCCTCGATGCTTTAAAAAATTTAAGCATCACGTATTTACTTTACCCTCATAAGTAAAATAAATGTTTTTATTAATAAATAAAAGTTTTTATATTCATAAAAAGGTTAATAAAATTTTGGCTGTCGCATCGCGGGCTTATACATACTTATTTAATTTTCTTACATACATATTTATATTTGATATAAATTTTGACTGTTACATCCCTGGCATATACATACTCCAAATACCCAGTTTGATCAAAATCGTTAAAGCTGTTTTTGAGTAAATAAAAAAAACACTTGATAATGAGAAAACTTTTATTAAGTAAAGTGTTCCATCCGTTTAACAAATTTTGATGAAATTTTGGCTGACTCATCCCTGTCATATACATACACCAAATACCGAGTTTAATCAAAATCGTTAGAGCCATTTTTGAGAAAATCGAGAAAAACCTAAAAATTAGACTAAATTCTTTAAATAAAGTACCCTCTCCGTTTGACCAATTTTGATGAAATTTTTGATGTCACATCGCGGGCTCATACAAACACCAAATGCCCAATTTCAGTTTTGTACGGCTTTTAGTTTTTGAGCTAATCTGGACTTGGTTATTTGGATTCAGGGGACCCCAAAACGTGTATTTCCGTTGAAAACCGGAAGTCGAAATTTTTCACGATCGCAACACTTCCACTTATTATATATTTCATACATAGGTAAGTGAAAGTAATAGCATTAATCTGTTGACATCCTTAGAGTTTTGAAAAGTTTTTGGTTTAAATTAAAAATTTAACTGAGGATTCGTATTCTATCACAATTATGTTATTAAAAGTAAATATTTGAATTTTTTTTTAATTTATGTCGCTTCAACATCTATGCTCATTAGCAACGATTTGGGTTCTCAGATGTGATGCTTTAATTTTATGGTCTTGAGATACTTCAGTGTTTATTCGATGTCTCGATTCTCTTTGTAGAGGGTCGGGCTGATGATTTTGAAGTTGATTCGATCACTTACATGCTTTATACACTGAAATATATGTAGGGCTGTTAGAAGTGCATTGTCACAAGTTCAAAAGATCGGTCTGTACATCCAAGAAGCCGGCAAAGTTTGGTCAGTTTGGTGTGATAGATTATGGCACATTCTTACTTGAGCATTACCAATGTTTGATTGTGTTCTATAATGGTTAAATTGTGTTCTTTCCGATTCTTCGGTCCAGCTTTTCTTCACTGCATGCATTTAATCTACGGAGACAATGCGTAAAGAAAAGTGGCTCTTAATTAAAGAGCCTTATACCGATGTGTTGTTACTTGCTTTGCCATAAAATGTTATTTCTTTCCCACTTTCCGCGTGTTTTGATTCTTTGTTTCAAGACTTAAATTTAAATATTTTTAAGACAAACTAATATTTGAAATAAAATATATTATAATCACACACAGCTCAAGATAAAATATCGAAATATCTAGTAAAAATCGACATCAATTGATATCCATACAAGTTAAATTAAGAATGATATCTTTTCTAGTTATTACTAAATCAGCCAGCCATTTGCAAAATCCTGTTTGTTCACTAATTCAAATTTGTGGCGAAAAAAAGTTGTAAAGTCAGATTTCCTTAACTCATTATTTTCTCCAAATATTTATATCCCTTCTTAGATCTAGAAATACACTTCTCTTTAATTTTCTCTCGAGAAAGTAGGGGCCCAAAAAAAAACTAAAACGAAAATCTAATATTTTGGACATGTCAGGTTTCTCAAATGACCGATTAAATGGGTATGGATAATTATTCATTCAGATACTTAATCTTCCTACTTTCACTTTAGCCTAAACATATTTTTAAAAAATCATTTGTTCTATAGGGTCATTCCATATCAAGTGGTCCAAAGTGGTTGCTGGATCATTAGATCGAGACATCATAGAAAAAATAAATAAAATAAAATTATAATTTTATCACCCATTACGTATGGAATCAGTAGTTCAAATCATTTTTTTAAAATTTTTTAGGATCAACCGTTTCAAAATGGCAGCCATTTTTGTTTCACCTTTCAGGCCGATTTTTGAGATTTTAAGCTCACTCAGAAAACTCATTTTCTCAAGACTGGTAAGTCATAGACTAATAATTCAAACACAATTGTTTTTCTTAAAGTCTGTTCTATATTTCGTGTTCTCTATATTATTTGAATATTTTGCAGTCCAATACTTGAAAAGTGCTATTGAAAACAACTGCTTTAAATTCTCAAAACACCGTTTTTCAGGGTAAGTTTTGGGTTTAAGGGCATGTACGCAAATCTGATTTTTGGCATTATAATAAACCTAACTAAGTAGCTTTCATTAAAAGTACTCTTAACCCGTATATTCTTTACCATATTTTTTTTTATGAATTTTTAAACTTCACATTTTTTAATTAGTTGTTAACTTTAGGCTTCAATATCTCTGGTGGGCTAGTTCATAAAAATCTCATTCTTTTACATGTTATGCTTACATGCAACATAAATAAACTGTAAGAAATTTCAACCTGTGTATTTGAGTACATCGGTAGCTACGAATTTTTGAAAATGATCGTTTTCGTGCTCATTTAACAATGCGTAAACTAGTTCATACTTCATTAAAATATTACTGTTTGTGAATTTTTTACTTTTAATAACCCTTATTAATTGTTTTTTTTTTAATTTTATCTATGTCTAATGCAAAAAAAAAAAAAGAAATATTGGGTTTAATTATAATTAAAATCTAATCTATTAAATTTTATTATTTGTTTTAATGAAAAAGTGATTAAAAATATTTTCCGTTGGACATAGATAAAATTAAAAAACAAAACAATTAATGAGGGTTATTAAAAGTAAAAAATTCACATACAGTAATATTTCAATGAAGTATGATCTAGTTTACGCATTGTTAAATGAGCACGAAAATGACCATTTTCAAAAATTCGTAGCTACCGATGTACTCAAATATACAGGTTGAAATTTCTTGCAGTTGATTTATGTTGCATGTAGGCATAACATGTAAAAGGATGAGATTTTGATCAACTAGCCCGCCAGAGATATTGGAGCCTAAAGTTAAGCAATAATTAAAAAATGTGAAGTTTAAAAATTCATAAAAAAATATGGTAAAGAATATACGGGTTAAGAGTACTTTTAATGAATGCTACTTAGTTAGGTTTATTATCATGCCAAAAATCAGCTTTGGCGTACATGCCCTTATACCCAAAAGTTACCCCCCAAAAAAGTGTTTTGAGGTATGCCTACGTGTTTTGTGCCATTCGAGCCCATGTTAAAAATATAGAAGAAGAGATTGAGAAATAAGTAGTGAAAGGATATATACTTCCGAAATAAGTTTATAATAAAACATAAACGTAACAGATCCCATCCAAACTATAATCAACTCCTCCCCCGAATTCGTTTTAATGTAAGAATATTTAACAAAGTTGTAGCTTATTTAAGACCAAGCTTAAAATTAACGTATGCTCAACGTTTTTCTTGTTCCTTAATTAAAAGTTTATTCCAAAAACTATCAAAAAACAGAAATGGGCATCTCTCAAAAGTGCGTTTGATGGCAGTTTAGATAGGCATCAATATGTGTATATTTTCGCTCTGAACTAATAAAGGAAATTTTATAATCATAAATAGAAAAAGCAAAAAAAAAAAAGGATTATTTTGTTATCGTCATTTTATCGAGGCTTATAGAATTTCAGCCTAAAAATGAATTTAAGCCCTGCGCTACGTACATACAGCCTCCTGTTGTTCGGTCTCTTCAAAAGACACTCTTAGACAGTAGCTGATCATCGTGGTCTGGGAATGTGGCTAATTGGATAATTACTCCGTACTGGAATGTTACGGTGGAGGGGCTAGCAAAGCTTCGTTTCGCCTTAAGTTTTAAATGTATTTCTACTTCTTTGTTAAATAAATAATTAAAGCATGGGTCAGAATAATATCGTTTTTTCTTATAAATAATATTTATTCATGTCAGTTAGGAATTAAATCAACGTACTGATATTTTCAGACCAATAACATATAACCAATAACCAATAACTTCTCTCCTGAATTGTGTGCATCGTATGATGTCGATTTACCGTTAATGAGTGTCAGAGTGCACTGTGTGTTATGTTAAGATTAATATTTAAAGGTCTTAAAGAAATGATGACGTTGTTAATGATGAATGACCTTGCATACAGCACAAATATGTTTCTTATGATCCTTATTATGGAAGACAAACTATTGCTTAGAACCATTCATTTTGGAAATTACTGTACAAAACTCATACAAGCTTAGATAAATTGTCTACTAAATGGAAAATAACTGGAAGTATAATGTATATAAATATAGCATATAAGGTTGAATTGGGGCAAAGTCAAAATTATGGCTCATTTAAATCTTCTATAGTTTCTTAGACAGTGACAGACGAAGCGAATCTTTACTCCAAAACGTACTAACTGCTTCTGTTAGAGGAAGATATTTTTCAATGTCCTGATTTTTCGAGTACCTCCTGACAACATTATTTGAATGGTCTATAAATCCGATAGATAGGCTTATGGATATCTATTGAATTTGATGTCTCGGCATGCAAGGAGTTCAAAAATTAAAGAAAATATACAAATATCCTCCCCTCAAAATTTGAGATTTTTCGATTTAGGAGAGAAATAAAAAAAATAAAAGATTCCATCCACCTTTCTGTAATTCGACATTAGCATCCTCTTTTTGTATTTGAAACCAGCCCGTTACTATAAAAACATCTGCCTGAGCTATATTGTGGACGGATGAAATCGATTTTTTTTATATTTTATTATGTTTAATGAATTGTGTACAAAATACCTATCCTGTGAGTGTTTCAGATTAATGGTATCTGAGACTTCATATACATATTTTTAAACTTGGATAGTTTTTATTTCTTTCATTACCAACTCATTATTTATGAATTGTTACCAGTGGTTTACCAGTTTTGTTTACCAATGGTGGCAAATTATTTTAAGAAGTCTCATGGATAGGAAAAGAAGCTACGAAAATCAGGTATTTGACAGAGCTTAAGTTAAATTTAAAGCAAAGATGTGAGCCTGAGTGAAATTTATTTAGTGTCCCCATAAGCAAAGTTTGCTTACTCATTCTGTCGGCCTTCGTGTTTCCTCTTCCATTAAGTGCTTCTACTTCAAAAAACGCCGCCTGACAATAAGCCATCTTCACGCAAATAGGTAATGCGTTACCATGGAGTATGTAGACTCCGTTCTTGGTAACCTATATCGGGATAGCGGTCAGGCATAAGAAACTTTTGGAATTCACCATGAAATTTCATATAACAGTAATGTAGTTATTAATTATTTACTTAATTAATGATATGAAACAAATTATTATAGTGCACGCAAACAATTCAATATTTGATTTTTATAATTATAAGTTCAAAAAATTTGCTTATAAATATTTATGGCTTCCATATCTTGATTTTATATTAATTATAGCCTTAAACTTAATTAGCGATTTATTAAAGCAACCCTCGCACTCTCATAACAATATGGGATTAAAGCATCTGCTTATGTCAGATACTATCGATATATCACAACTGGATCATGGTGAATAATACAATTGATTCGGGTTTAATAACGGGGCGCAATCACCAGTTCGATTTTTATCAATGATCAGCCTTGAAGAATAAAATCGATTATTTTGTATCGAAAATGGTTACAGCAAGAGACATGAGTTCATTTACCCGCGCCTACTTGCAATTATTCGCCACGTATTGAATTAAAATTACATACATAGTACCGTTCGTCACAATTGGATTTAGACACTTTCATATTTTTAGACTATTTGAAAAGGCTGAATATTGGTTGATAACTACCACCTAAGTACCGTTCGTCACAATTAGATTTAGACGCTTTCATATTTTTAGACTATTTGAAAAGGCTGAATAATTGTTGATAACTACCACCTAAAAATATTAGATATATTTAATTACCAATTTATCTTCAGAGTTTGACCAAATATTTGCTATATAAGGAGTACAAAACAATGTTTATATCAGTACCAAAGGCGAAAGCGCTATAAAAAGTATGTATACATGTCGAATTAGTTCTGAGAACGCAAAACTAGTTACTTTACTTAAGCCAAAAAAAATAAATAAATAAATAAATATTTATTTATATACATATATACATGGCCAAGTTTCTTTATTTTTTCTATTTAAAAAAAAAAAATCACTTTTGACAGTTTGGAATACTGTACAGACTGTGTGTAATATTCGTATGTGAATCTGACAATAAAATAATATCACTTTATAAAAATACTTTTATTCTACACCAGAGAGTCATTGGCGTTATCTTGTTTATTTATAATCGATTATAATAAGATATTTTTTTAGCCATCTGAGGAAGGTGTTGACTTCTGCCTCTATTGGAGTTGACTGCTTTCAATATTTCGTCTATTGATTTAGACATTTTCAACTTATTTTTTAAATTTTTGTACTTAAGATCTTTTAGTAACACGGTTTCATTTCACTTGGTGCATTGTTGCATTTTTCGTAGGGTTCTTTAAGACTAAGAGAAAAAACTATGTGTAAATTGACAGAGTCGGATCCATGTGCGACTTAGTACAATTTTTTCTCTTCTTAAAGTTCTTGACCTTGTGGCTCATTCGCTGCTTTCTTGTTGAAATTCTAACAGTTTTGGACAGATTATTTTTCCTCAACGATTCCCGATTATGAAAGAGTTGGTTCTTCGGCTGATATATCCATCTTCAATCGATCAATCTTCTAACTAACATCTTTTGTTTTACTTATTCCAGGTCCATTAAGACATGGGACCCCCCCCCCCAAAAAAAAGTTATAAGAAGCTCTCTTGATAAAACCGTATAAGTTGTGTTGCTTTAATATACCTTATTACCAAGTAACCAATCGTTCTAAAACGAATTTAGATTCACACTCAGAACCTCCTATTTCTATTATAGTAGAGAAAGTTTATTTTTCTGCGCATTTGTAGGAGTAAATCAGCAGGTATCAGGCAGGCTTTGTCAAGAGAATTTCTTTTTGCATAATTTTTTTACTCCTCTGAAAGACTTGACACGGATTTAAAACATGCGGGTGACCGTACTTAACTTAAATTTTTAGCCAAGAAAGAAAAACTGACAAATAAGCACCTTGGCACGTGTCCCGCATAAGGATAAGCTACTATGAGCACCAACCTTGATGTCCTGCCTTTATGGAAAGAGTTACAAGTGTTGGCTCGATTACGACGTTAAAAGCTTACCATCCACTCTTCATTCACGTCTGTAAAATTATAAAGAAGAAATAATTTAGAATATAAATATAAAAACTACGGGATGCTGTTGGGTAGAGTCCTTACCATGCCTAATATTTAATTATATCCATTATCATCTCATTTTCTGATATTCATAATGTTGGTATATAGGTGAGAATTAAAGAAAAAACAACTAAATAGTGAATTTAAGTGATTAGAAATGGAACATAAATTGTTATATGAAATTTGAACGAGTAAGGTCCTAAATATAACTTCTTAAGATCTTCACCTCAAATTTTGAGCTTTTAGGTTTCAAGATAGAATTCGTAAAATTTAATTGAAAAAAAATAAATAAATCTTTTTCATCGACCGTTCAATTATTTCTCATTCGTTAGCCCAGAAAAAAAACTACATCCAAATAAATAGTGAATTTCTGTAATTATAAATGGAACATAAATTGTAATTATAATTGCAATGCAGATATTGCAGAAAAACACTTAGCAACATAACGTATGAGACACTACCTTAAGGTTTAGAGATCAGCTGCTTCATATTAGCATGAAAAATAAATTAATACATAATACCGGGTGTTCCACATAAGTAATTACAAAAAATCTAGCAATCCTACATCGAATTTCCTACCAAAACTCCCTACCAAGTTCAATTACCAATTACGAATGGTCAATTACCCACTTTTTTGGTTTGTTTGTGGTTTTTATCCTTTAAAAAAACATTTGTTTCTAAGCCAAATGTCAAATATCATTTATATTAAAAGAAAAAGAAAATTTACTTTTTTACCATTAAAAAAAAACCGAAATTTTCATGAGGACTGGCATTATAGTTTTTATAAATAAAAAAAAAATAATGGTGTTCTTTCAAATGTGTTATTAATAGTACATAGACTCTTAGTCAGAGAACGAATATAATAAGAATATAATAGTTATTCTAAAATAACTATGTAAATATTCATAATATTACATTATAACTTGCTAAAACTTTTGAATTTTTTCAACGCTAAAATAAGCATTCATAAATAATTCTATGACCTTAAAAGTCCGGTAGTTTTATGACACACACATCCTATTTTTATCGGAGGTTTTATTTAGGAATAATGTAGGGGGAAATGATATTTTTTTCTTTTAATTGAAGAAGAGAAATGCATTCGTTGAACACTCGGAGACCCTCCTTTGCATAGGTAGGATGTGAATCCAAATAAGAGTCATTAACCGAGACTATTAACTTAAATTAATTATTTCCGCTCATCGTAAGTATAATTAAAAATTAATCAGTTTAGGAGGAATCGAACGACTTTCTCTCGGTCTTAAAAAATATCTTTAAAGTGCCAAGGATATTATTAGCTAACAGATATTGGGTATTATTCTGAGACTTTACTATTTCGAATTTATAACACTCACATAAAAATGTTTATTAAAATAAAAGGGTTTATGGATGCAACATTAAAGTTATATTGATGAAAGCATGTGCAGTTATTATTCCAGTTAATATTCTTCTTTTCGACGATTTCTTTTTTTTTTTTTAAAAACGTATTTTGTTGTTTATTGCGTTCAGCGTTCTTATGTATAAAGCATTTTAATTGCAGCTATTGGAAAAAAATAATAACAAGAATTTATTAATTAAATTAAAATAACACTACATTATCCTTATTATAAGGGTATTTTCTTTTTTGCGATTATTCATCTAAATATTTGAGTACAAATATATGCTCCAATATAATATGAATGATAACCCAAAGGATTTTTGGGTGTTTAAGTCCCAGTGAGATGGAAAGGGTGTAGACCTTTTATAGTTGTTAAATCCCTTATAAAATCGGTAAAATCGGTCCCTTGTAAAATTTAAAGTTGTTAAAATCCCTTGTAAGTTGTCCGTTGTAAAATCGGTATTAACCCCCTACCATCAACCCTGGATGGGGAAAATCCCCGTAATAGATGTGGGAAATGGGAGAAGAAAAAGTTATCATTTTCATTTATATGTATAAGTTAATATGATAGTATTAAATGCTTCTGAAGATCAACAGTAATATAGGGATGGTTTTTTAAGGAAGGATTTCATTGTGATATGAAAACACTTAAATCCCTTAGATTCTTATATTTTTTATCTCTTATTTTTGAAGCAATATATTCGGCCTCGTTCATTACATTTTCGGCTTTTCTTGAGCTTTCCTCTCCAAACTATTCCATTTGAACATTTTTATAAGTTACAGCCGACTTTGCGTTTGATTTTTGCATATTATATTTTGAATCTTGTTTGAAAAACCCGTTGAATTTCAAGAAAATATTTGCACAGATGCTGTAGATCGATGAAAACTTAAACGTGCTGCACACACCCCTCTTTTTAAAGAAATAAAGTTGTTGGGGGTGGAGGGGGAGGGAAAGACGAGTTACTAAGGATTCTCTTTTAGGAAATTTTATGTGGAATAAAAAAGGTCCTTTGCGTCGTAAAATGGAGCCTTACATTTTTTGAAAGGATAAGATTTTAATTTCTTATTTATTATTATAATTACTGGAAATAAATATATTCTCAACAGACTAATTGGAAATACTAACCCATTTAAATCTATTTAAATTAATAAATTTTGTGTAAAAATTCAAGTCATAAAATGCTTTTTCGTCTCATTCGCCTGATGAAGAGTTCCTTTTTTTTGTTTGTTTTTGTTTTATGTTATTTTGTTGTTTTGGTTTTATGTTAATGTATTATTTTAAATTTCAATTAATATTTAAATATTTTTATTATATGTATGTAATATTTTTATAATATGTATGTACTATTTTGAATTTCAAGTCATAAGTTCCTTCCGATTTCATTAACAACTATTAACCTATAAGGAAACGATAACATAGATATTATATCTACAACGCGAAAAGGGAACAGCAGTTTCTAGTTGTAATAAAGAATAATAAATAGTTATCTCCTGTCTTCACCCCTGTCAGTTTTATCAACTTTACCATTGGAACAGATGCAGTTATTGGGTTAAATTTTTTATTTTATATTGTTTATTTTTTAGCTGGTTTTGAAGCTCGTTTCTTAAATTGTAAAATTTCCTCCACAAAATTAAAAGCAGTTCTAGGACAAGAACTCGACTGAAATACAATTTCATCACTATTCGCTGATCATTAAGCGTTGATTTTAGATGAATAAGTCCCATTCGGAGCTGTCGGGCCTTATTTGTTACACGTGTTTTTTTGTTGTCTTTTTTTTTTTTTTATTATTATTGTCAAATGGATTCAGATCGCCTGCAGAAAATTAGCAAAATCATTTAATGATTAAGCCAATATAAATAATATATCACTAGTGTTTCGTCAAAAGGGGTTAAGTCATCGAATGCGAAGCATAAACAACGATTTATCAAGCTATTGAAAATCATTATAAATTCTTTGTGATTGTATTTCTTTAATCCAGAATAATAAATGAAACTATATTCTTTCAACAGAGGCTGTAATAAATTATGAATAACGGATAAATTATTGTCAATTATGAATTTTAAAAAGACGAGACAAAAATAAAGTATTATGATTCAAGTCTTTTTGCCCAAACATGAATGATATAAGATAAAAACATTTTTAAATATTTCCTGGCCATTGGGATTCACCATTGCATGGTACTCTATTCTTGAATTACACGGGCGGTAGTTAGCTGTTCCATTCGATTGATACGAACCGATCGATTGGATATTAGCCCCACATCGATTAACAGCGCCTACGAAGCGAGCGCGGATATTGAGAGACTCCAAGAAGTGGATGTTTCATTGCTCCGACTCGGTTGCAGGCTAAATGCACCACTAATGTAGCTTGGAATCGACTCGTGCTTCAAATGCACTTTCTAGATTTCACAGGGATCGCCTTCGGGCCGCCGGCATTCGACACAGGCTCGCCCCGTCACAGTCCCTCGCAACTGCATTCCGCGCCCAAAACCTTATCTCATCATCCGCTTAGCCTCACCGTCAAAAATAATTTGCATGTCATTTTGGTTTGTTTGTTTAAACTGCAATCAGGACACACTGAGAATCGTTCCAGGTAAGATTCATGTAGGACTAATAACATATAAAGCAATCGAACATGTACACCTAGCCTATAATAGGCCATAACAGCCAAATAAAACTTTTAAGTTACAATTAGCTACCGTTTCGAAAATGCTCTATAACTTATAGGAAAAAAACTACATTTTTTTGTTTAGATTTAAATTACTGTACAAAAAAGTTGAAACTGATGTTAATGAAACTATAATTTTCTAAATAATAAATTAACGAATCTGACCAATCAGAAATATATCGCACGTCGGCAACAAGATCGTTAAAACCGAAAATATATCAATTTTGAGTTATGCATACCTTTGGAATCAGAATGACAAAACCTAAAATGCCTAAATATTACATTAGTTACTGAGGAGGTGGCAAAGAAAATAGTTTGCCTCTTGTATCGACATACGAATATATGATAAGTGAGTAACATGTTTCTTTTTCTCTAAATGTCCCTATGTAGCAAAGTAGTAATGCATTTTTATAGTCCTAGATCCTTGTTTTACTTTGTTTTATTTTATCTCAAAAATTAGTTTATTCCTGTAATGTTCTTGTTTAAAAATAAAATTTATTGTAGGGGTTTCTGTCCAAATTAAGAGTCCTCCTATTGCTTAACTATTTAGTTATGCAACCACTCACAATAGCAGTGCAAATTAAGACTTTTGTAAATTATAAATTCAATTGTTTTTATTTATGCGCCATATATTATTAAACGGCTCCTATTTAATTCTGTAAATAAAATAAATAATATTAATGATCAAATAAAGTTGTCAAAACAATGGTTTCATTTATATTTAAATTAATTATTCCATATTGTGAAATAGACTTCTATTTATAGTTTTAATTTTATTCGACGCTACCGTCTACTACAAAATTTACTGGAATAACGCTCAAAAATACCAATCTATTGCAAAAGTTTTTATATTCCTTTATATTGATAGTAATAAGACCTATTTGGGCTTACTGTATCGAACTTGTATTAAACCTAATTCCTTTCGTATCCAATCCTTACAGTCCAAAATCCTTAATGCTACTTATTTTGTAAAAAATAAAATAATCCACAAAGACATTAATGTTCCATATCTCGTCGAATTAGCCCGGTCCAGATACCAGTCCTTTCATAGTAAACTCCAGACCCACCCGAACCCACTTTTATCCACCCTCGGATCCTCATCAATTCCAGACATTCCTCCAAGGCATATGTGGGCAACAACCGGCCCCATGTAAGATTTGATCCGGCCCGCGAGACATTTTGAAAAACCCTAATAAAAAATATATATCAGAGTACTGTCTCATACTCACTTCAAATGAGGAAGATTAAGATTAATAAGGGCATCATAACTTCGGTGTGTATCGGTACAGCTTTATTTGAGCAACAACGATTTACGTGTGTTCAAAAAATGCACAAGTTTTGAAAGCAGCCCGCGGATGTATTTGCACACTAAAGTTTGGCCCACAACATGTCAAAAGTTGCCCATAACCGCTCCAAGGCGTCTGAAAAGATGGCCTCGAAATCTTTTAAGTTAGATATTAATTAAGTACTATCAGTAGATAGTTTCTCTAGATGCTTATTCAAGACATTGTTTTATTTTATTTCAGCACATTTACTTAACGTAGTATTTGTAAATTCAGTTTTCAATAAACAAATAAATGTATATCTAAAAAAAATAAAATTTTTGAATATTCTATATAGACTCTTGGTACAGAGTGCACCAATTATTTTATTTTTCTATCCTCAGTAGAAATGGCCAAAACTTGAAAGGCCGTCCTATTGCACACACATCATCGAATGGATACCTAAACCTTCAATGGTTCGATAGAGAACTCTTGCGATTAATCGTGATCAAGACATCAATTGCTTTATTGTTAACTTCTACACAGAAACCTTTTATGGTCTAACGGTAGTTTATCTCTAAAACCTATTTTTACATTGTAATTCTGTACAGTAAATATGTGTTTATTTATATAAACACTATATTGATGAAAACAGGAATTGAAGTAAAATTTCCAAGTGAGAAATACCTTCACGACAAGGAATATGATGGGATAGAAATAAGGAATTGAAAATGAAGTGTAGAAGAGGAGAGTCTTCATGTTCTTCGCGTTTAGTCCTCGATGGCTACTCATAGACTGAATAGGGATGGGTATGACTTAGTGACGCTGTATAACGTCGGTTTTCCTTCCCTATTTGCTTTTTTGTCAAAATTGTCAACGATATAGTTTTTCCATGTTTTTATGATTTCATAGAAAAATCGTTATTTTAATTTTATTTCAAGATCGGTTATCTTTCTGTATTTTTTGCATCGTCTTAAAAGTTGGCTTGGTATATTATTTACCCTTTTGCACTTTTTATAGATTTTTAGGAATAGTATATATTGAGAATTGATTTTATTTTTGTAAAAATTAATTTACTGATACTTTCAATTTACCAAAGGTTCAATTACTTATATAACTTTGGTGGGTTTAGACACGATTAATGTATGCTACAAACACACAAGTAAAAAATATTATTTATAGGTATAAACATTCTAAACAATTAGGCTAAAAATTCATAACAAACTTTTAACTAATAGCCTATCATATGTTCTTTTTTCCCCCTTTTATAATTTCAAATGATATAGTCAGAATGAATATGAATTTATGTATATCAATAATATTTCATTTAAATAAGTATTCACATTTTCACATTTTAATTTTTACTTAGTCATTGTTTGTTTTAATAACCGCAATGATTTTAAACTTAGAAAATTTGGTACTATAAGAGTCGTGTGGACGATTGATGATACATTTCAGTAATAAGATAAAACGATCCACCTAGACGTTCTTAGTAGTTTTGTTCAATAACGAAGGAAATCTGTGAATTGTTCTAGTGAGGATATGATGAAGTTCGATATCCGATATCCGCTTATGGGTATCCTATTTTAGCATGTACCTCCAGATGATTCTCTAGGAATACTAATACTAATTCGCCAGCCACTGGGGGCAGAGAGTACTATGCACTGTTTGCTGTTGATGTTATAGCTCCCTCCTTCTGATCGTGCCGTCGCACACACCCGGCCTGTCGACGCGTTCCATCCTGTAGCAAAGACCGCACCCAGAAGAGAGTGCAAATGGTTGAGTAAATTCCACCCTAAGTGGCGAGCAAACAACTCAACGTTTGCGTCAACCCGGTGCTACGTGACCACCGGGTTGTGCAATATCTCACCGCTGGGAGTGCAAGGGATACGCGGTGGCGCCATCTCCTTCGTTAGCCAGGAAGATCCCGCGATGAAGGAAGTGGAGTATACGATCTTGTAGAGAGACGACGAGGGAGGTCCCCCAGCAGTTGTTACCTTTATCTCCTCCAAAGCCATATATGAAAGCCCTCGTGTGTCCTCCCCCTAACTAGACACCCAACACCTGCCTTATGGCTGTATGAATTAGTAGCGTTTACTGCTTTCTGTATTAAGCTAGATGGAGAATGTGCGTCTCGGAAGATAAAACGGCGAGTCCGCTAGACTCATACCGTTGAAGGTTGTAGGCAATATTGCTTGTGCATGTTCTAAATCCTCATAAAATCGAATAACGAATGGTCCGTTCATGTCGCGACCGAGTGAGCATCGCTTCATTTAATTATCAACCTTTATCAGCTTTATATTTTTGAATGATTTCTTATTACATAGAAAGGTGTTAGAAAGAGTAATTAACAAGGGTAATGGAAAAAATAAGAAATATTTTAGGAAATATCCTAAAATTGTATACTATTACACCGATTATTACATTTTTACCAATTTTGACAGATAAAGAATGGGATAACATTTTTTAAAAACTTAGAAAATTTAATTCAATGTTTTGGCTATGTTTTAAGGCACGCCTTATTTTTAAATCTCATTCCTTTTTTTAATATTTAAATTATCAGCCGATTCCGTTTCATAGGTAAAGTGGTGAAGTAAAATATTTCACGCATAACATATACTGTTTCGTTTTTAAAATAATACTAATATAATTCTCTTAGATAAAATTGTTGTAAATGTACTCTAGGTTTTGGTAGAAAAGCTATTAGATCTTCTAAAATTCTAATTTGATTCCCACATGTTATTTTATTTGGGATTTATCTTAGATATAGTATTGCGTAAGGATGTGACTTGTAACATATTATTTTATTACTACATACTATTATAATCATTACATATTCTATTTTCCTTCTAAACCATAATTATAATAATTCTATGTCACTTTATCTGAGTTGATTACTTGTTTCGCTCTTAGTAATGTTTTTATTTTTTTATGAGTGAAAAAGTTTTTATTTTATTTTTAATTAATTTTTTTAAATATTAAAACAAATTTATCTTTTAAAAAGAAAGCACTGAAGAAGCCTGACACCGGAGGCTTCTTTTAAAACCCAAAACCGTACTACATCATACTTCATTCTCTCCTTTCACCGAAATTGTCTTACCCTGCATGACTTAAAAATTTCTTTAGTCCGAAAAGTCATAACTTCAAGTATCATATATTTCTCCCTTACACACATAATACACCCAAGGATTATTTTTCATTATCGCTGATTGTCGATAACAGTAATTTTTATGAGATCATTAATAATTTGATGACTTCTTTAAAAAAACATAATTATTCAAAACGTTTAGCTAATTGATTTTCTAGTATTTTTACATGATCTTATCTATTTCTATTGACTGTTTTGGCTCTATTATTTTTACCCAGAATACATACATGTGTTCATTTATAAAATTATTGTCTTGTAACTACTATACCAATGGCTAGAGGCTCATGATAATTAGTTTTATTTATCCTAACACTGTAATTACTTATTACTTAATAGAAACATTGTAGAGAAAATGAGAGAGTCAAGTACTTTATTGAAAAGAACTGCTTTATAGCGTTGCTAAGTACACAGCATTCTGTTACATCAATCTTTCTATTATATATTTTTTGAAACAGATTTTTTTCTTGAAATTTATAACTGTATTTACAACGTACTAATAGTAAGAAGAAGAAATGTCACGAACAAGCTAGATGAGATGCTACCCATTGGTAGGACTCAACTAGTAGGTACACTTAAAATAGAAGGTCCCGAGGCCATCTTATTTTCATAAACATAAACGAGAAAAATAATAGTACTTTTAGCAGTAACCTTTTTTAATTAGAACTCCCCATAATCTCGAAAATATCATTAAACCGATATCTTTAATTTGCCATGATAATGGAGTTTTTTTTTAATTATGAAACTGTTGAATATTTTAATATTTTCAATTCTGATTTTATTTTATGCAATTAAGAATAAAAAGACTTTGTTTAAAAATTTAGCTTTCCAATTTTGGGAGGTGTAAATCACATCATTTTTAACATATATTGAAAATAATTGCTACTGTAAAAGTTATTTCTAAACAAATAATAATAACGGCAAGGAATAATAAAGATAGTTTCTTACATCCACATAGTTTTAATGGAATTACAAACACAGATTTATGGTAATTCCATTTTGGCCGTAATTTCACCTATTGACAGGATTTGCGAAGATAAATATCGTTTCTCAGAGTATAAAATAACCACAATAACGTCAACCTTTGGCCAACTATTAGCAGTAACAAGATCGCAAGAAAATCTCTATTCTCTCTTTCCAAGATATTGAAATTAAAATCTTCAGAATTCTTTTTAGGAATGAATATCTATTATCCTCTTAATATGAATATCTTTAGAAATTTCATATTAAGAGGACTCGACACTGCCTCTTATAAAGCTCAATTTAATGGAATGAGTCAAAAAAATTACCGTTTACTTTTTGTTTGAACTTTGCATCGTAATTCCTTTCTTGGTTACATTCGGGAGCTCAGAATTAGGATAAGAAGTTCATGTTTAATCCCTTCTGAATCATTTGGTAAACATGCCCTCTATCCGGGCTCAGTACTACTTTAGCTTTCCTTTGTTAACAAGGAAAAACAGTAGAGTACGAAATTCTCGTAATTTAGCTTCATTGTTGGAAACGGAAGTTTTCAGCGGCTGAAGCCACTCGTTTAGTGGTTGAATTTGAAGATGAAGACTCTTTGAATAAAAGGGCGGTGAGAAGGTGGTTCCAAAAATTTCATGAAGATGATTTGAGCCTTGAAAGGAAATAAGGACCAGTGCGTGTTTTAGTATTCAACCAGGACGCTCTGCACACTGCTATTGAAGCCGATCCACGGAAAGAACTCGAGAGTTGTCAATTGAACTTGGCCACTCACAATCTACTGTGACTTGACACCTGCGAGAGTTAGGAAAAGTGAAACGTGCATGCCGAGAGGTTCCCCATATGCTTCCATCCCAGCAAGACCAACGTCCTGTGGAACTTTGAGAGTTGCTTCAGCAAAATCCGACTACTAATCTTTTCATCAAAAGAACAGTCACATGTGAAGGAAATTGGGTGTAGTGGCGTAATGCTAAAACAGCAGGTCAATGGCTTAACCATGGTCAGGTTGCTCAGCCAGTTGCCAAGCAAGGGCTATTCGAAAAAAAGACGATGCTCTCTGTATTTCCGAACTATGAAGGAGTCATACATTATGAGTTCATACCCGAAGGTCGTTATATAAATCAGAGGTTTTTTCAGAACAAGTGCAAAGAATGTATGATGTTTTGTTCAGCGGCATTAAGGTTTAGTCAATAGTAAGCAAGTCTTGTTCCAACAAGATAATGCCAGACCCTATACCTCTCACCTCAATGAAAGGACGGTGAGAAGGTGGTTCCAAAAATTTATTGAAGGTGACTTGAGCCTTTAAAGGAAATTAGGATCAGGGCGTGTTTCAGTAGTCAACCACCCCTAACCACCCCAAGTGTCATCTCTGAGAGGATCTCGTCTATTGATAATTTAATCATTTTTTAAAAAAATCTTTATTTCTAATTTTAGATAAAACTTCGAGGTATAAAACTTGACTTCCAAGCTATAATACAATAAGACTGATTTTTTACTAATAAAATTTTTTAATGGTTATCTGACAAGGGGAATTCAGCCTACTTAGTTGAAAGTATTTTTATGGTCACAGTTATTTTATCTTGATAATGGCATAAATGCCGAAACGTAGAACAAATCATTAAAAAAGTGAGGCTTATAAAGGATCACAAGAATACTTGACTAAAATCTGTCTAGCCTAAAATAAATTATCATAAAAATAAAACATTTCATAAATATTACTTTATGTTTAATGATGAGGTATGTCTGACGATCCTATTATCAGGAAAATATATGTGCCTTCAAGAAATTTGGGTACCATAATAAGAATTTCTGGTATTTTCAGACATGAATTTTCCGAATATGCCAGACAGAGCAGCAAATCTGTGGAGAAGAAAAGCAAACGGATCATACTGATGGACCTAACCACCGCTGCTGACTGGAGGTCTTAGTCCGAAAGGGCATAACGAGAAGAGTGGCAAAGACAGTAAATTCAGTCCACAAATAAGTTGAAATAAATTAAGAAAGACATCCATCCTTGGAAAACATCTTTCAAAAAGACCAAATCAGAAGAAATTATCTTAAAAGGACATGCAGCCTTCACTAACGGGTATACAATATGAAACCTAGGACCGCCATATTTTTGATAACTGCTACCTATATGCCTTTTAAAATTGAGGCACATTTAATCAAAATACAGACTTAACTCTAATACCGGAGCAAAACATGAAATACCTTCAACTATGAGTGAATCGCCTGCAGATGCCAATGAAAAAAATAGGCAAAATAATAAAAATAGGCATATGCATTTCTAACAGTTAACTTTTATTTAATTTAAAATATGTTTGATTAGTACATGCCGCAATAGCTTATAATAATAAAAATCTCATGACTTAATTACTAATTATGCCGTTGAGTTTCTTGAAAATATATCATCATCAATCAATACAATTACATTTATCAATATCAATAAATTTTTTTGAAATGCAGCTCAAAGAAGTAGGAATCTTCTTTATTCTTACGTCACCACTCCACCTGACGGTTATTATTATTTATACTCGCCGACAGGTATTGCACCATTGCAATCAACAAGCACCGTTGGCCGTTGCTCAACATTTATCCTCCCATCTATAATTCAGCGGTCGATTCCAAGGGATCCGTGACTTATGCGACGGTTTCTATTAAGTTGAAAGTGATCGCCGTTGGCTCACCCACACACGCACTCAACTGGATGCAAATTTTAACTCAACTCGGGCGCGCGGTAAATAACCTAACTAAATAACTTACAACTTGTCGCTGAGGTGGTTCGGTCAGCTAGCGAGTTTGAAAGATATTACGGCTGTTAAGAGCTTGCATTGCCCGTCGGAAGTTATTGCAAGCCCTCGGTGGGCTTAGGATAAACTTTGTTGTATATACCTGGTAATTATAAAAATTAGAACATAAAAAAGTTTCAACGAAACTTAAGGCTTTGTAATAGAAATATTAAAAAGGTCTATATTAAAATATTAAAGGTAAACCTTGCAACTTTATATTCTAACTAAAGAGGTACATTTTCATTCATTTTATTAATTGTTCTTTTTATTTATGCATAACCAGGATTATATAGTATTGAAATCAGAACTACAACTATACCATAAACCTGAATATTTCTATACACTATTTCGAAAATAAATTAATGATCAAGAAAATTAAGACCAAAAAATATAAAATGGAAATCAAATTGTACAATAATATTTTCATAAATTGCAAGATATTGTTATAAAATTTATTTCATACAACTCTAAAATTATGAGAAAAATATTAGTGTAGATATTAAAAATATCCCCCTTTATAGAAATGCTGTTTCATATTTGTAAATTACTTGATATTGTAGTTATATTTATATTATTAATATTATATAAATATTAATCACACTATACCACGTTAAGCCTATATTAGCGTTATAATTTCATTAGAGTGATTTTGTATTTAATTTTGTAAAGAATTTTTCGTTTGGAATTTTTATAATCGAGAATTAATTAGAACTAAAACAGCACTAAGTTGTGGAATATCATATCTGCATAATTTATAAAAATAAAATTCTCTTTAATATTTTTAATTTTTATTTTCGTTATAAAAATCTATATTTTATTCCCAAAAAAAGATCATCATCATTATATTTGAATCATAATTGAACTATCACACATCAGAGAATCATATTTGAAAAAAGAAAATGATATGTCTTTAATTCGTTAAATTCCCCCAAGAGATTCCCAACATTTTAAAGGGTACGAAAATATATGGCATAAATCACTGTCATACTTGGCGTTGATTAAATGGAAACTTAAATAATTGTCCATACATTCTTTTATTCTTATATAAAAACTTCTATTATAAAAAATAAAATTTTGAAAATACTACAAAGTTAAAATAATTAGCATCCCGAACATTATACCTAAGGGAGCGAAATCGCAAAGGATATCACAAGCTAAGAAAAATTATTAAAAAAATAAAAATACGATTTTAATACTACATGGATTATTTATAACCTAACCCAAGTTAAAATGCATAGATTTTTGCTTAAATAGGCTTTCGCTAAAATCTTAAAGAAAAAAAAAAGTTCAAAAAGCTTGTGGTAAAAGACTTTTTTGTTTTATTTATTTGAGTTTTATTACTGATTTGAAGTCTATAGCCACATATGGACAACTTTATTAAAGTTTAAGAGTATGAATCACCATCGAGATACACCAAACTTCCTTAAAGTGAGTGTGAGTATCTAATCATTATCATCGTTCTTATAATTTATCTGAACTGAAGTAGAAAAAATATTTGAATATCCTTGGAAAATTAAAATTTTTAAAAAATCAGAATAGGCTTTCTATATATTTTCAAAAGGGAAAATGATTAGTTAGGTGCAGGAACTGACTTATTAAGTGAAATTGTGGCCCCTTACACAATCAATGAATACCCTACCCTCATTTCTTTCCTGCAGCTCATTCAACTTTCAAAATTTCGGAAATTTGGCCCCTTTTAAATATTTGTTCTTTTTTCTTAAAAAAAGATATGTGAATGTAACATCCGAAATTTATAATGAGGAACTTCCCTCTCAACTAAAATTTAATTTCGATGGTGAAAAAAAAATAGGCAAAACGATAAACACAACACACTAACTGGTACATTGAAATACTTAAAACCGTAATAAATAATCAATGAGATCAACTTATGTGCATTAATTATATTCCCTCAATGTTTATAAAACTTTATGACTGGTAGCAGGGGAGATATGTTATGTTATATAAATGAAATAACAGCTTAACGTTTCTCTAATCCTCTTCTTTTGATGTTCGATTAGATTAGTGGAACATCTGTACGGAATTAGAGAGAGTGATTAGTTAGTATCGTAGCATATTATTATCCGTTCAATTTTATATCTATTGCATAGAAATACCGAATAATACAAATAATTGCTTTAATTCATTGCCTGAAGTATAAAAAAAACAAGGGTGCCCAATAACCATGTTTATGGTAAGCACTACGTGAAAATCATATATCGTAAATGTTTAACCCTTTTATATTCCTAAAAAAAATGTTTAACACAGTATATTCCTACAAATCTGCAAAACAATGTTCAAATATCTGTTAAAAGTTTGTCATTGTAATAATAAATATCTAAAAAGCCATCCAGCCTTCTTTGTTTTTCAGAATGAGTTAACTTTTTACAAATCATTTAATTCAGCCATGTAACAAATGTTTTAAAAAAATAACTTAATAACTAAAATAACTAAATAACTTAATATCTAATATAAAATAACTAAATAACTAAAAATACTAATAAAATAGAATAGTAAATAGATACAAAGTAGACTTTTTGGCCGTCATTTAAAATGTTGAGTTGAACCTTTCCAAGAAAGATTAGTAAAAGTGTCTCATTCGAGCAGATTTAAGCATTATTTAAATTAATAAATATATAAAAATACTCGAAAAAAAAAAAACACTTTTCCGAATAATTACTTTTCATTCGAGAATGGATACACATAACATAGCCAAAGCGTCTGTCTTAAACTAATATCCAAATAATATTATGAATTACGATATAATATAAAAAAATATTATATACTATAATAAAATATACTATCCTACAATATTTACATTAAGCATCATAAACAATTTAAATTATTTTTTCCTCTGAAGTCACCGTAGTATCAATTATCAATTTTTTTTTTTTTTTTTTATGGGATGACATGATACCATTCTATGGAAATTTCGGACCGATTAATAGATTTTCAAATTGCTATTCACAGTTAATATCGCTGCAATGGGCAGTTATTTTTCAATTATCGGATATCGCACAATTTAAATTCAATCAATACTTTAAATTGAAATATTTTCGATTCAATTTCAAACCCTAAGGACAATTTTAATTGGATTTTTCGAGATTCGATTCATTTTATTGGTAACATCAAATCTTTTCTGATCGATAATGGAATTATTATCTCAATAAAAGACTGATTGGATTTCGGAGCATATTTCATTGGTGGAAAATAAGAACTATACATATATATAATTATCATCACAAGTCTTGCAGGTACATCTTCCAAATCATGGCAAATAATTCATAAATTTGCCAAACAAAAATGATTTTAACAAATGAGATATGGGTTTCCGAAACAACGCCACTTACTTTTTTTCATGATTTGTTTTTTATAACAGAGTTTTTTAACTGCATTTTCATGAAAATTATAAAAATCATTCACATATATAATTTAGTGCCAAAATTATTGCATAATATTAATTATAAATACAAAATTAGTAATATTTTGAAACATTATGCTAATATAATTTAACTTTTTTTATGGATAAACTGATAGAGGTTAAGAAGGGATTAGTATATTCTTGATTTTCTTTAAGATTGGCAGAAATCGAAATTGTAATGTTTATTAATAACTTTGAGAAATTGTCAAAACAATTTTACATCCAAAACTACTAGGACTTTAGTGTTAGTGTCATCATCGCACCCATCGCTTGATATTACAAATACTGTATACGTAATATAAATAAACTTAACATAATAATAAACAAACTATGCCAACAAGCATATAACAATTGATGATGGGTTATTATCTATAATGATGAATGTAAAATATTATTATTAGCTAATAGAAGAATTTAGTTTAAAACGATAGATAATGTTTCGTAAACACCCACATTTATCTTCATTATGATACTTGGTGATATATAATAGCTATGATAAAGAATAACTATCTACTTTTTCCTAAAATCGACTATTTTTATCCCTAAGAAAGACTTAATATGAAAATTTTTCAAAATTTGATGCATATAAGGACCGGCTAGACTTCTCCGAAAGTGTATATGTGTATATGTTACACTTACGCACATACATGTGTTAATGTATACTCTCGCAAATTTGTGCATCTTTATGTGTATGTATTTATATACGGGTCTATTATGTATTTATATACGGGTTTATTATGTATTTAACTATAGGTCTATTTATGTATAATTTATTCAGTTTTATATTATTCATTCATGTTATTCAGCTATCTGTAATCTATCATATACTTTTACATTAGTACAAATATGTTATTCTTAAGACCCAGAATGAAGTGCCTTTTTCTATCAATTTATTCCGCTAAATGTTTTCATAAATATTTTACGGAATCGTAGTTAAAATTTCTACAACATTCTTACTGTTAAAACTTAATTTTTTGACCATAATAAAGTTAAGCCATCTTTTTTTTTTATTTTTCTATTTTTTTTTTTTTTTTTATTACTCTACAAGCATTTCCTTACCATTTTCACATTTTAATACTATGCTAATTTCTTTATCTATGATTAGGTATATATTTTCCTCCATCTTCAACCTGTATGTTTACGTGATTTAATATTATGTTACTTGATTGTGAATATGTAATATACGCGTTATTTCGAAACGTGGCACTTAAACATAAATGCACTTGTTAAGAAAAAATGGAAATAATTTAAATTACTTAAATATATAATGACATAGAATGTTAATATATTGCATTGATGTCAAATCCAATCACAATTTTCTCAGATTCGTAAAGATATTATTACATAAACCCAATAATTCTTTATTTATTACAAACAGAACTCTGGAATGGAACAAACAGTATATGTTGTTTGTTGAATCAACGTCACTTTATGCCACCATGGCTAATCGGACAATGCTACAGTGGGAATCCTAAACTTTTTCTCTCCAGGTATTATTAGGATATGGATCTTTAACGAGTTCCTGACGTCGTACAGGCTCGAGATCTCCATTTTACGTCCTATCCGAGGGACGGCATAGCAAAGGATTTTTTACTACCATTCAAAAATCTTAGAGCCACGCGACGTTTAGTACTGTAGACTGATATGAATATTAAAGTATAAAGTATGTATATATGTTTATATGTATATATAAATCATATCACTTTTTTCTCATACCTCCACAAAAGAACAATTTTATATATAAATACTGCATAATTCTGTAACGTTAAACAAAAGCCTATGATTAATTCTGTTTCATTGGAAAAAAGTTCTAGACTTTTGTTGCAGCCGTTACATTCATGAACTAGTACATGACCAGATGTTTTCGAACGATCTAGGACTTTCAAATAACTATACAGTTCCTATTCCAAGTGACGCTTTTTAATTCCCCCAAAAAATCAAAATCTTATTACTAATAATGCATTGTAATAAATTAGGATTAAAATTTAAAAACAAAATAAAAATTTTCTAGTATGTATGAATTTCACATAAATTTTAAAGTTTGTATTAAATAAATAACAAAATAAAAAAATTAAAAAATGATTATTATCATTTACACTACCTATTTTCATACATATGATAATGGGCAATACCCAGGGAGATATAATAAGCGATAGAATAGAGACTTACTGACTCTTGCTCTGAAAATCGAAGTAAAAATTTTCGCGTTAATTTCGCGTCATTATTGTGTCATTTGTTTCTATTTTTTGTAACGTTGTTACTAATTTGAGCTTTTATTGTTTGTTTGACGTTGTAAACTATAATTTTACCTCAATAAAAATTATTTGACCCCCACATTGGTGTTACAATACTATAATGTTTTTATGACTATTGATTGATAAAAAATTGACGTTTTTTTTTAATAGATACCTTCTTCAAATATTTTTTAATATCCGGTTTTCCAATTTACATTTTTTTTATATATGTTCTTATAGCAAAGCAATCACATATTATTTGAAAAAGTCAATATCTTTCATAATCCAGAAGCGTTTGGACCTGTCTTGGTGCTACACCAGGAATCGATAGCTTTGAGCCGGAGGAGAGGAAATGATTTTTCACGCCAATTTCGTCACGGTCATTAAACGTGTAATTTTAAATACCTTCAAAAGAGAAGAATGAACTAAACGCAGCGGAAGATTCAAGACATCGATTGAAAAAAATATATTCTATTTAACGCTTCTCAGTCGCGTATGTTAACGGCGGAACGTAGCGAAACACGGGAGAATGCCTTGTAGATTATTCAAATTAAATCGTTTCTAGTGTGTAGTCATGATATATAAAACAAATTTCTACCATTAAAGGATTAAAATTTTATTACTACACATAATATTCTTAAAGAAAAAATGTAAACATATCGTTCACTCATTTCGTGACTACGTCCTATCTCAAAGATCGGCTATTTTTTCTTATGACTGTTTACTTAATGTGCTATATCATGTAAGGATATACTATAAAAGAGTAGTATATCCATACAGTAACATTATAGTTTTAACTCAATTCAAGCATCATCTATAAAGTTATTAGCAATAACGACACAAAGCTAAAGACTTTCTTAAAACAAAAATGTATATATATATATATTTACTTTTCATTTAACAGAATCAAAATAAGTCATTTTTTTAATCTAAAGCGATTTGCTGAATAATAAAAAATTGAATTGGAGTCTTAGTATATATTCTGAATGAATTGTATTATATTTTGAAACATTATATTAAATCTACTGAAAAACCATGTTTTTTTAGATATGGCATTATGGATGGAAGTGAGCGATATAATATAAAGGTGAAAAATATGATTGTCAAAATATGTATTAACCTCTCAATCAACCTTAAGCAGACAGAAACCAATCCACATTGTACATGTACTGAGTGAACTCAAATCAAAATTTAATATGCAAGCTTTCATATAATTATTTTTTTTTAATGGAAATTAAATTGATACTTTAATTTGAATGTCTCGAACTCGCAATGCTTTTAACCGTTCGGTCACACCGGCTCATAATATAAAGATAATTAATTAAGAAAATTGAACTTGAGAATTGAATCTATTGAGCTGACTATTAATGTTTGTTAATTAATATCTAAACAACACAATTTTTTTTTTCAAATATATTAAAGAATATTTAGCAAAGTTCTTGTTAAAACCATGAATAACCAACTCAATCAAAACCGCTCGTTTTTTTTGCATATTTTTTTATTCAGCCACTTCAGCTTAGTGCCTCTCAATTTTTATCAATTAAAAGGAAACATGGTAAGAATTAAAAATGTCAATTAAATGAAAAAAATATTTATTATTATAAACATCTTGAAACAAATTCGAGATTTTATTGAAATTCTAAATTGATTAAAACCCGGCAGATACTGAAAGTATTTTTCTTTATTCATATTTTTTTTTACTGTATACAGTGTGATTTTAGTTTTCCAAATGTCATGTTTATTTTTAGCATTTTATATATTGATCATTTGATATGGCGACACCGATCGTCGCCTAATGTTTTGGCGAAAATGAAATTATTAGTGCTTCTGACTTTCCTTTATAACTTTTTTCAATGTATTTATTAGTTTATTATTTTTTTCAAAAAGATGTAACTTCACTCACATCTCTGTCGATTTCATTTTTACTGTTTGATGATTCCTCCGCGTCTCCCAGATACTTCTTGATGCTGTTTTCTATTTTTAAGTTGCTGCGAATTCTGAAAAATCTCGGGCGATCCAGAAGGATGTCCTTGAGAGTCCTGATTGAGGGGTAAAAAGGTTCATAAATAAATAAATTTATTTGATTGAATAAATATTCGTTTACTATTTAAATGTTAAATGATCCCATCTTCAGTCTCAATATATTCTTTCATTGCTTTTAGAGTGGTGGATGTTTAAGACATTTTGCTCTTCCAAAGTTAATTTTATATCTTTGAGTGTAATGTCAGAGCAGTGCAGACCTGGGCATTATTTTAAATAAAAGTATTTTAAATACAAATGAAAATACTTTTTTTTTTATTTTAGTATTTTAGAATTAAAATAAAATAAATCACATGTTTATTTTCATTTTAATTCTAAAATACTCAAATAAAAAAAAGTATTTTCATTTTAATTCTAAAATACTAAAATAAAAAAAAAGTTTTTTTTTATTTGTATTTTAAATAATAAAATAAAATAAATCTTAAATAGGTTGTTTGAAGTAAAACAATTTTCGTAATAGGATAGTGTAGTCCTTTGCCCTAGAGCTCTCACTCCTAAATATTGAGCATGTACCAGGTCATTCAAAAAGTCCTGTCGTTTTTTTGGGGGAAATTATAAATAAATAAATATTTTCAAATAATCACCTTTATTCATCAAAATATCGACCGTTACAGTCGGTGACCTTCTCCCAACGAGATGGTAAAGCCCAAATTCCTTCCTTAAAAAACTGTTGATTTTTACAGCAAAAATAAGTGGTCAGTTCGTGAATTAGGTTGTCACGGTCTTGAAAACATTTCTGTCTCAGATTGTTGTCGAGATCTCTGAATAGGTGATAATCAGTGGGTGACAGGTCAGGGGAATATGGTGGGTGAGGCAAAACTTCCCAGCCTATTCAAGCGGGAAGTTAACGAAGATGCAGTTGTCAAGCAAACAAGCATATTGGCATCGGAAAGCTTATGAGGAATCCATTTATCCAGTTTTTTCACTTTTCCCAGTTCTTTAAAGTAATTCCAGGCAGTGGTGGCTGAGATATTAAGTTGAGAGGCTATCTCTGAACAACTTTGACGCGGATCCAACTCTACTACTCTTCGAACGTCCTCCTTATCAACTACAGTTGGTCGACCCGAGCGTGCCTCGTCTTCTAGTGTCTCGTCGCCTCCACGAAATATTGAAAACCAAAATTGTGCCTTCCGCTCAGGCAGCACATCTTCCCCAAACACGGAGCATATTTTTCTAGCAGTTTCGGCAGCTTTTGAGCCAAGTTTAAACTCATAGAGCAAAATCGACCGAAATTGAGTTTCAACTGGAATCATTTTAACTAGACAGTTGGATGGTGACTGCATTCAATTAATCCTCCTTAGCCTCCTATTCATAAAGTATAAACATTTGTGTTTACATGGATACAAGTTGTATTGAACGGAATTAATTAGCAAACACTCTAGAATCAAAATAAACAACGAACAAACGAAAAACGACAGGACTTTTTGAATGACCTGGTATATTTATTTCAGTTTGATGTTGCTGTTTTATTTTACTTTTTTTTTTTTGGGAGGGGGCGCAATTATTAACTTTGTACCGCTTCATCTGATTTCAACAAATTTTGTCATATTGGTGGTTTTTGATTATCTAAATAGACGTCTAATGAATTCATTTCACATAAATGGTTTTATGCATAGGTTTTGGGGTGGGGGGTTAAATATTAACTTTTTACCGCCATATCGGATTGTCACGAAATATAAAACAAAGATTGTTCATAAGTCAAATAACAAGGCCAATTCCTCATAATTTTTACAATAAATAGATTTTTATGGGGGGGGGGCCATAATTATAGACTTTTCACCGGTTTATTTGAAAGTAAAAAAATCGATTAAATTCCATATATACTAATAAGCGCGGTGACGAATGACAAACGTCTGAGGGAAGTAAGGGGTGAAAAGTAGGTTGGAGGATTTCGTTAGGGCTGATTTGCCGAAATTCCTATTGGACGTAGGACGTTGGATGGTGTATGGGTAGCGAATAGTCTAATGGGTAGCCCAATTAGCTTAAATAGGTTCCGAATCAGTTGGATCTGTAGAAAATAAATTTTATTTAATAATTTTAACAAAATGAAAGCAAAGATGATCTGAGTATCAATACATTACACCAATCAAAGACAACGGAAAAAAACTTTTAAAAAACTGTCGATTTATTAATCAATTGCAATACTAAAAAAAATATTTATTTATTAATCAATTACAATGCACTAGCTAATAGGTTTTAAAAGTATTTTGTTTTTTCATTTTAATTTTTTTTATTTAAAATACAAAATACTTTTTTTATTTTGCATTTAAAATAATTTTATCGAAAAGTATTTTAAATGATTTGAGGTTAAAATGCATTTTATTCAAATTTATTTTAAATACTTGCTATTTAAAATAATGTATTTTAAAATAAAAATTAAAATACTTTTTGCCCAGGTTTGGAGCAGTGTTTTAGAGTTGGTAAAACAGTTTACCTAAATAATATGAATTATTATTTTCTTAAATACTTATTTATTCACAAATTATCTAATTAATATTCTAAATTAATTAAATTTGATAAGAAAAACGTTTTAATAATTTTTTCTATAGATTCTTTTATTATAATATTAATTATAATTATAAATAAGTTCCTTAATTTTTTAGCTTGGTCTTTATTTTTTAATTAGGTGTTTGATTTCAGTTTTTATGTATGAATAGGTTGATGAGAGTTAATTGAGAGTATAGAAATTTTTTTTTTTTTTTTTTTATACAAATCAACTTAAAAATAGGAAAAAATGCATATCATTCATATTTGTTGTTATGCTATATGTTAATTATTATATATAGGTTAAAGTCACAAAAGTTGGTTTTTAATATTTATATTATACTATGTATATAGCACCCATTATCATTGCACTGCATCATTAAAATAAAAATTGTTTCTCTGAATGGGTATAGTCATATGTTATAGAACGGAGCAATTTACGACGGAATAGCTCCACTTCAAAAACATACCTCCGTTTCGAAAATGTAATATGAGATACCAATTGAGAAAGATACAATTAACGGGGTATTTTATAGATTTTTTAAACAAAATTTAAAAAGTAATTTTTGCGTTTCTGGGAGTACATTTGTCAAAGTTTAGGTTATCAAGGATTATTTAGAAGTAACAGGAAACGACTAAACGATATCTTTTACGTACCACTACTTCGTGGAGTCTTTGGGTTCCGAAACTTACCGGGTCAGTAAATCACCTGAGTGATGTATTGAAAACCTGTTTAGACAGACTGATAAACAACTTCTACACCTATTATAATTATTAATGTCAAAATATTAAAAACTGATAATGTAATGTCAGAAAATTAAAACCCATAATTGATGAATAATTTTATTGCTTTTACTTATTTTTTTAAATAACCTCACATTGTTTTTTGTTTTTTTGTAATTTCACCTGATCATTCTAAATATGATTTGAGACTTATTATAACTATTTTTAATTAGGTTTTTTTATATTTATTATAAATATATATAGTTTTAAAGTACCTAACTTTTCAAAAATTTTAAATGTTTCAAGCCTTCTATATTGTATCGCTAAAAACATAGAGAGAATAATAAAGAAGAAAAAAAAAATACATATTAATTTTAACAGCATTATGATTCCAACAATTGATAAGGCACATTATCATCCACAAAATGAATTAATTCGAATAACGCCTGAAGAAAAAGAAGAGATCTTATTTAAAATTGTATTTGATGGTGTTGTATTGAAAATATGATTTTTATCACTTATAATTTGACCGTTCAACACCTCAAAGATAACATTCAACACATCTTAACGGTATTTTTTTGCGTACGGATTCCAATATATTTTTATTAATGTTTCATTTGTATTACCTTCTAATATTATTAATGCCGTATAAAAATTAATGTTCAAATAATTTGCGGCTAAAATTAAGGTTTAAAATATATTGATGGAAACAAAGTTATTTTTTATTAATCAATTCAAGGGATAAATAAAAGTTTAGCATTCTGGATTTGTTATTAAAAAATAATTTATAACATTCCGCATTCAAAATATTTTCCGCTTCTAGAAAATACAACCCACTACTTATATAATTTATATTTATTAATAAGAAGGCAATTTGTAGTTTTCGTTACCTAAAAATTATAAGGGATGAATATAGATTTTTAGAATAAAAAGGCAAAATGTGTATTTACAGTATGTTTCTGTTTATCCAATTTTCTATAGATTTTCATGACATCTACCGATTGAAAATTATTTTTCAGCTGTTTTCATCTCCGCAAAAAAAGGCGCGCTATAGATAAGGATTATTTGAATTTGAAACAAACATTTAATAAATGGTAACAATATGCAATTTATTGTATTAACGACTGATGCCAACCGTAGATAATATATACTTATTTTATTTTACACCTTGTTCATCAAACTAGTTGGTCATCATGATCAATCAATTTAATAATGTGTACATTCTTCCGAATATTTGTAAATGGTAGGTATAAAAAAATAATAAATAATTAAATGTTTGAATTAAGCTTCAAAAAATAATGTTTGTAGATGGTTGCGATAATGTTTTACAGAAATCTTCTTCCAGAAATTGTTATTTTTACACTTAATCGGCAAAAATTTCTAAAAAAAGTAATGAACTTAAAAGTTTTTTAGACAATCTTATAAAAATTAAAAGTTGAACTTGTAGTATAGACTTATAGTTTTATGGGGGTAACCCTTTGACATGTGGAGACTTTAACGCCCAAGTGCGCAGACGGCCAGCGCTGGCCTCAGTTAGATTCCTTCATGCTCGCATCCCATATACAGACGGACAGATAGATATGATGTTGATGATACTCACGACATCAGGTCGGTGGGACGCCTCCCACCATCGCGAAGGTCCTGCCATTCACATTTCCCATGTGTGGTGTTCTCCGTCCGAGCACTCACTGCCGCCTAAGTTCCTCCCCTCCACTCTCCTCCCACCCTTCGAATAGATAAATCTATCCATGTATCGGATACATTCACCCCTCCACGGGACCGGCACCACCATTTCCTAACTGTTCCGTCAGATGATGGTCCCAGAGGGCGCCACGCGACTGTCCTCGGGCTGACGGATGGCTAGGAACATGCGATATGACGATCCTCCGCTCGAAGACAAATGGGAGTTACAGTCGCTAATCGTCGAGCTCCAAGTTCTTCTTGAACAAATGTACGTTCAAAGAAGCATCTGTTCGTAGGCGCAATCCATAGCTATAAAAATAAACTACGGGCTTTCCTCTGTTTTGTTTAATCTGCAAATAATATATATTAAAAAAGTTAGATCTCCATAAATAAAAGCTTATTATAATTATAAATTATATTAGTCTAAACAAAAGTACTAATATATAATGATTTACCACTCCGCATCGACAAATACTCCTTCAGTAATGAAATTTTCCAAAATAAGCAACAGTATAAACTTAAGACATAAAAAATATACTTCCATAATTTAATTTAATTTAAACAGGCTGGAATAGTTATTTTTTTTTTAAAGTATCTTACTTTTAAATGATTCTTGTTCCTCGCGAGAATAATTTCTTTGTTACATATCTATAGTAGAGAGAAGGGAATAAGCATTATTTTTTTTTAATTTCCCTTTGCAGTTTAATAGGATATAATTATCTTTTTATCACTACTTTTTATTCTAACTATATCAACGAATAGGTATATAGTGTGATGTCTGGTAAGAAAGGACACACATATTTTTATTGTTTTATTATGTGCAATCACCTGCATCCAGGATATAATTTAGTTTATTTATCTTTTAAAATTCAAATATATATTTCAACAACGGATGTGAAACCTGGGTCCTGACTGGAGCGAGTGAGAAATTGCTGAGAACATGGGAAAGAAGAGTTCTGAGGAAAATGTTTGGGCCCATAAGAGATATCGATGGGTACAGGATAAGAAAGAACTCAGAATTAAAAGAATTATTTTCGGACCCAGACATCGTTAACGTAATAAAGAAAAGAAGATTAGGCTGGCTGGGACACGTGGAAAGGATGCCATCGTCGAGATTGCCTAGACGAATGCATTGTGGTCATCCAGGAGGATCAAGAAAGAGAGGTAGACCTCGGAAAAGATGGCTGGATGACGTGGAGGCTGATCTTCAGCAGATGAATACACGACGATGGCGTGCCAAAGCCACGCACAGAGTGGAATGGAGCAGGATAATGAAGGAGGCTTTGGTTCAGAATGGACCGTAACGCCAAAAAAAAAAAAAAATTCAACAAATTTGTAAATTCAGTACATTATAATATTTATTGTTAGTATAATGAGTTTTTCTTAAAAATCAGGGGTCAATGAATATGAAATATAGATAGTTTAAGTTACTGAGTCTCCCGAAAAAGAAAGTGTATCTTATATTCATTTTCGAATGCAGATTAGTGCTAACTATGAGCATTTCGAATCAATTAATATTTCCGGATAATGTTTATTAACTTCTAAAATTCATTTTTAAGGTCTTTCCTATGCCTTACTTACTTACTACCTTTATATAATCACATTCATTGATTGTAGGAATAAAAGTATGAAAATAAAATTCAAAAAATTAACTTTTTTTTAGGCGCATCCTTTAATTTTTTATTTTCATACGTTTTGACACCACGGTACGCCTCTAGTGTTGGAAAGCTGGAAATGTTTTTAATTTTTTTTTTTTTTTTATGGAAATATATTTTTTATTTTTTGGATGGATGTCTGTTAATATTTTAAGTTTAACACATTTGTGCGACGCCCACGGGAAGACCCCCAATTTTCGTATTTTTAGTTAAAATAATATGCATTCATTTTAACATAAAATATTTAATTATAAATAAAAACTAATGAATTGGTAATTGTAGAACAAATATTTCTGTTCTACCATTAGTGAAAACTAATTTTTGGTTAGTTAGAGTAAAGCGGATTAAAAAAAAATCCTGAGCTCATTAAATTTCCGCTATTGGTTTATAGATTAGTCAATCGAAACTAGCCGCTTCAAGATATATAGAGATAGTTATTGAAAACCAGTGAATTGCTTCATTCAAAGTTTTCCCCGTCATGGCAGGAACAAGGTGAAACTACTAAATATTGGTGGGTGTCATAACATCAAAATGACGCATCTTACCATGAATAAAAGAACGTAAAATCCTTTCCAAATTGAGTTTCTAATGTAATTCATTTCTGTAAAAGAATCAAAGTTGAAATCAGAAATCGTTGATGTATGAATTTTCTTTTTATAAAAACCTGCTAGGGGATTTCAATTGTTTTGAAATTTAAAAAAGATTTCTCTGACACCAGAACAAAAAATAATATACCATCCACTATCGCCGAAGCATTGTCGGACGACGATGAAAAAATTGACAATGTATTCAAGATTCCTAAAAGAGATCAAAATTGTCCATTTAATATAACCAATGTTTACAAAACTGTATAAAATAAAATTTATGAAACAAAATGTAATTAAATGCAAATGTAAATAAAGATGTAAATATGACATTTTATAACATGTAAGTTAGTAATTATTGTACATAACTGACATTGCAAATAAATAATCATTGTACATAATTGAAATTGTAAATAAATAATCATTGTACATAGCTGAAATTGTAAATATCATGGAAAAAGATTTCTGACCGCTAATGACCAAGTTGGGTAGATGCGGAATAAATAAAAAAAAAAATTCTTTATTTTTTGAAGAAATAAGTAAATTGATAAAGATTGATTTGTACTGTTATTTTATTAAGAAATAAAAATCTTGTGTTTATAAATCTCCAATATACGTCCGAGTGACGAACGACGATTAGTGGATCTATGCTTATGAATAGATGCAGTCTAGATGTAGTCGAATATATGTAATCTACAGATGATACTGCTAGGCCACATACTAAAGACAACTCCAATCCTCATTCCCGTCTGAGATATTTAATTCAAAAACATCAATTAACTGAGTGAAGAAATAAAGTAATCTTTGTTCTCTAAACTTAATTTATTGATTTTAGAATAATAAAAAAGATGGTGACGACGATATGGCGCCATTCTAACGAGTTCACGTTGTTTGGAATCTTCCAGCTTAACACCGACAATCTGCGGGAAAAAAGAAAAAAAAACATCATAAGCCGTAAGGTGCCTTTACGCTGTGCGAACCTCAAACATCGAACTGATAATCCCCCGAACTTTGCTGTACCGAGTTACTACGAACAGCTATTTACTCTGAAACGTGAATTCGAGCGAACGATGGTGTCTGACCGCACCTATACGCCTATTCTGACTATTGCTCTAACTTATTATGGATATAAGCATCGTGAGAAAAATGCTAAAAGGAGTTCTAGAAGCTTATCCTAACTAAGTTAAAAGCGAACCTAGCACTATCCCCGAGCAAGCGATCGTACAGACAACGTACCTCTTCAAGTTCGTGTCTTTTTATATTAGCCGAACAGGCTGTTCGAGGTTGAGGTTCACACAGTGTAAAGGCACCTTTAGGCATCGCATTTCGGTAGTGACCGATGTTTTACGTTGTATTTCTGAGTCTGTTGCTATGAAGATCATTTTTATTATCATTACAACGATTAAGAGACGATAAAGAGAAAAAACGTTTCTATTTGTGAAGATTAGACGCCTTTTTTTGGTAGGAGTAAAAAAAAAAAAAAGATGTATACTACTACTATATATATACTAGAATGTTTTTAAGCCTTTGCAATTATTCTTTTAATATATGTTTCTTTTTAACATTATATTATTATTATTACAAAACAGTCCATTTGTAGATAAAGGGCTATTGCGTCATTGTATTTTCATCAAAGTACATACTGGATTGCGCCAGATAACAAGGGAACCATCTGCAGTTAGTGTAATTGTAATGAACTATAATTTTTACAATTCTACTTTCTCTTGCACTTTTTTTTAAGACAAGAGCCATAAAATTGCTTCAGGTCAGACTTTAGTACAGATATAAGAAGTAAATTTTTTTACCTTTATGAAACTTTGTTATAGACTAAGATTCAAAATGTGCTGAGTCTGCCAAAATTAAAGGGGCCTAACCACTTTTCAGAGGTGGTTGGCAAATTAGTTTTAGCGCAATTAATGATGCATTATTATTAACAGATTATATGCTTCTGGATCCAAATAGACCATTCCAGTAAAGTCACTACTTAAAAAGTCGTTAAGAATTATAATTCAGAAATCAGGTATTTCAACTGAAATCACAGCCAACAAATTGATCATTTCATTATATATAAAATCAGTAAAAGGAGGAAATCGGATTTTCATCATAAACAATGTAAGTACTTAATATAACTTTGAAATATACCTAAATATGTACTTCTTTATTTAATTTTATTTCCAAAAACCTACAATTAAAATTTCAAATAAGCATATGTTTTACCTATAAAATGTTCCAAAAAATAATTATGAATGTAAAAAAAATAATCAATGTGAAACAAAAACAGAGAAGTTTGTCCCATATTTTGTGAGTAATTTTTACCCGCAAAATATGATTTTTACCTAAAATCAATTTTAACAAATGTATGCTTTTCGATATTTTATATGCTTCTCAATATACTAAGACTATTTCATGAAGATTCTGTCAGTAATTTAAAGGCTATCTATTGATTATAGATGAAAAATCACATTTTGTGCATTAAACGTTTCTCTAAAAGTACTTGGGCAAACTATCAATTCACGTTGATTATTTTTCTGTATGCGTATTTACTTATGGCCACTTTCCCTTCATTTGAGATCTCCAAAAGGCTGGTTGTCCACCGTTGATTTTTGTGGACTCTGCAGATCCCAAATCTTTCTCCTAGGAACAAAGTTTCATGAAGGTACAATTTTTTTCTAAACAGGATTAATGTTGGTCTATTTTCCTGTACTATTGCTCTTGGAGATAGATATAGGGATTTCTGGTGAAATTGTTAATTGTGATGAAACAAGTCAAATCGATGAATGTGTTTTTCATTATGCACAAAACCGGAAAAGTGCTAAAGCTATACTAATTAATATCTGAGAAGCTAATGATTTTTTAAAAATTGAAATGAACAAAACTATTTAAAATGAAATGAATTATTTATTACAATTACTGAGAGCACACATTTAGACTTAATATAGTCATTATTCTTCACGATAAAAAATTAATACAAAAGTAGGCAAATCTTAAATCGAGTGGTATTCGAAAACAAAACAATAAAATAAGATATATGTGAAATTTAAAGAAAATCAAGGGTTTACCACAGAAAGAACTATTTTTTTCAAAATAAAATCAAATCAATAAAGATATTGTAGGACATTAAATACAGTCAAAATGAAAAAAACTTAACAAGTTATGTTAAGACTTAAGGAAGCTCAAAGATATGGTGATGAGATATGAATATAGATTTGTATTAAAATTCAACTGCCATATAGCATTAACTACAAAAAAATGTAGACATGATTATAAAAAAAATAATAAGAAATAAAATAAAGACTAAGAAAATCAGTATATTTGAGTAGCACTGTTTCAACTACCACATAGTGAGGACAATTTATATATTTAGCAATGCAAAAGTCAAAAAAAGAGGAAAAGATTTTGTACTTGATACTAATTTCAATATGAACACAATTTCTTTCTTCATTTAAATTTATTGACAGTAATTCTCAGAGCCTAGCGGTATAAATAGATGGCTTGAAAATGATGCAAAAATTCTGGGGTCTTTTTTACAAAGAAAAAAAATTATAGATGAAAGAGGTTACCTACTAAGATTACCTCCTAGATTTTAAGAAATGTTGAATTTGTTTTTGTAAATAATTAATCTGATACAACTGAGTCGTGTACTTAAATAGCAACAAGCGACATTTTAGATGTTTCGGAATATTGCATAAAACATGGAAATGTAGATGAGGAAACTTTATGAAGCTTGCTTTTCATCAAAGAAGATCTCCAGCATTTAGATGCAATATGAGAAGTTGAAGAGATGAAATCGGTGCTTATAAATTAAACTATTTTTTTTTTGTTTATATTTAAAACTTGTTAAATACACTACTTTAAGCATCTGTTCTTCACCTGTATTAATATAATAATAAGATAAATCACTCTTTTAGAAATAAGTAACTGGTGTGGGTAAAGTAAAAAAGACCCAAATACAAATAGCTCAGAAGTATGTGACTAAAAATTAAATTAATGATGTTTGGCAGATGAAATAGAAGTAACAGAAAACACATAATCACAATAATTAACATTTCAGAAACTTACAAATGTTTCTTGATGAAAATTTCAACTTTTCTTTTACTTTTAATTTAGTTTCACCAAAATGTTTGCTCTGTAATAAAATTAGTGATGCTAAGTTTTGATTTTCAATTAAATCTCATGTGACTGCGTTCACAAATTTTTTTTTTCTCAAGTCATTTGTATTCTGGTATAAATAAGGCCTCTGATAAATGAATATTTGGAAAACAAATGAAACTTAATACTTTAATAAAATCATGAATGGTCGACTATTTATTATCTTTTTATTCTTTAAAGCATAGAAAATAAAAAATTAAGGATTTAATCATAACTTTAAGAATGCAAAAGTAATAAAACAGAAATTAAACTTAGTACTTGACACTAATGTCCATTTATAACAAATGTTTTCTTTGTTGAAATTCCCAAAGGCTAATTCCAAACCACAATATTTGTTAACAAATCCAGGATTTTTATGAAGTATTAAATAGTGAAATAGGTAGATCTGCGGCCATTAAAGAACATTTGGAAACTTTAGAAATAATATTGTGAATTTCAAAGTTATTTTAATGATTAGTTGGAAGATTGATTTTATCTTCTGAAGTGTAGCTTAATTTGTTAACAATATCAAGTTTCTCTTTTTGTTTTTTAAATTAGATTAAACCAATTACAATCGCATTCATACTATAATTTCTCCTCAATATTTAGAGAAAATAAAAATGCTTGTAGAAAAAAAAAAAAATTAGCAGTTAGGATAATAAGAATCAGGTTCTGAAATGGAATTTCTCAACTATACTCATATATATATACACTTTAGTACCCCAGACATCAATGAGGCTACGGAAGGGACTAGTGGTCAGGTGTCATGGTCAGGGCATGTTATCAGACTTGATGGCATAAGAGGAAACATTGACCCTCTGAATCGCCATTAGCACTGTTTTAATTAGCATGTTATTGAAAGTGATATTTTTTTTAAACCTTATCATATTAGATATCACACTTTTTTTTTTTTTTTTTCAAAGATTTGTATTAGGATATTGTCAAATATAAGGAAAGTAAATTACTATTAATGAACAAAATGGATTTCCTTTATCCTAAATCCATGGCCCAATGGACTGATTTACTTACTTGTCTTAGTTAAAATATCGAGTCAGTCTCTTCCATTTTATCTATTCCATCTTATCCCATTTCCTGGTTGTCCATAACAATTGTTCTAACATAAAATGTTGCATCTAATTGAATTTATTTTATTAGCAATCAGTTATTTTATTTAAGCAGTTCCTGTGAAAAAATGTCTATCAGATCCAATCAGGATTTAAAACTATAGGTGCCAACTATAACGAACACATAAGAAAATTAATTCTTAGATAACTGTGATAATTAAATAGTTTTTGGATTCTTATAAAAAAATTAGTAGAAATTAAAATTATTGCTATGTTTGTATTTTTTAAATATTTGTTGGAATGGTTTATTTGGCATGCTTGAATTTGAATAAATAAACAATTATTTTATAAAGTAAACTTTTTACATGAAATGTCATTAAACAATATTTCTCATATTTCTCCAGAGACATTAACTATTTTTTTTTTTTTTTTTGTGATTATTATAGACTATGAAGATCCTTGATACATATAAAGCTTAAATACATGTTTGACAGCAAAAAAAATAAATAAATAAATTATTATTTTATAAAGTAAACTTTTTTACTTAAAAAGTCATTATAAAATATTTATCAGTGATATTAACTTTTTTTTTAGCTTTTATTTTATGTTATCATTTTATAGACTATGAAGACACTGGATAAACACATATATTAAAAACTATTTTAAACTAAGGAAAATAAATGCATAAATCTGTTTTAAACAAAACATGAATCACAATGAGGAAGGAAGGAGTAAAAGAGGTCGAAAAACCAGTTCTCCCAGGTTTTGGTTTTCCCATAAAAATCATCCATCAGATATTTCTACTCAGTATTACCTTGTCTTCATATGTTTAAACTCGCTCCTCACTCCATTTTTGGTGAATAATTTAATTAAGTTTAGGCAATGATTGCCTTTTTTTAATTCCAAAATTATCTTATACTTACTTACCTTGATGTGATCGCTTATATTTCCGTTTACTAAATTTACAGCAGCAATATAATGGTGACATCTTACAATTTCTAATTCCTAGCTTATCAATAATATGGTTACAGTGGATTTCTTTTTATATTTTTTTCATTATTTTTTTTATGCTTCACTACATGAAACGTTATATAATTTTTGTATATATCGTTTAAATTTTAATCGATTTTTTTTTCTCTTGTATTCAGGAGTAATAGAAAAATTCAGAAAGTGCATAAGAGCCCATCTTGATATCTTGACCAAAGATATTTCAGATTTTTAGTGAATTTTTTAAGCCATATAGAATAAATATTTATTAGTTCCACATGCAAACATGCTTATGGTACACACATCATTTTTCAATTAATACCATTTCTCATTCCATGATTTAGAAAGATATTATGATTAAGTATCAAACATTTATTGTGAATTTTTGATTTCACAGGATGTGGAATAATTATTAGCAAATAATTTATAGGGAATCATTAATGTATTACTATTAAAAACAATAGTATTACTGGCAATATAAAATTAAAATAAATAAATAGTACGAAATGAATGAATCAGATGATAAAAGTGTCCTTGAATTGAGTTCAATGTGTCACACTATCTCATATTAAAAGGGATTGAAGATATATCATATCTTCATAATATCACAGTGCCCTTGTACGTTATCTCAGTTGTTGTGATGGCTGAAATGTAACATTGAGTATCTTCCAACAGACGATGCGACTCCTTTACCTCCTGTCTCTATTGGTCCCACTAGTCCTCAGTGGCCCCGAGTTAGAGACATCCCACGGCAGGCTTAAGGGACGTGTCCTGAACTCTAGGAATGGAAGAAAGTACTTCGCCTTCAACAGCATACCTTATGCTCAGCCACCTGTGGGCAATCTCAGATTTAAAGTGAGTGAAGCATCTTGATAGCACATAAAAGTTAATAAATTCATATTAATAATATTTCAATGATTGAAATTTATGGTGCCAACAGTGTAGTTAAATTATTTTTATCATTATAAAATGTAAAATCTTACACTATTTGGACTCAAATCAAAAAACATCACACAAATGGAACAAAAAATAAATTAAAATGAAAGTAATAAATACATAAAGCTTATTCATTCTTTCCCTTCTAGGGTTTTTTTTTATCATTTCAGAATCCCTGTGGTGTTGCCTTGAGCATAACTATTTTTAACCATCCACATTACTAACAGGGAAACAAAGGGGAGCGGGAAGTGTCCTTACACTAAAACCACTTCCCTAGGTGGTTTCAGCGTTAGACATCCTACAAAAGGATAGCTACTGGCAAATTCATGTTGAAGGATTCCTCCGTGCCATACATAAATAAAAAATAAAAAAAAATTCTTTGAACCCAGTTGAGTCCCTAAAGCTATGATATATGAAAAAATGAAAACATTAAAATAATTTAAACAAATGAAAACTACCATTTTGTAAGAATACGGTTCTTTAAAAAACTTACCTCTTTCCAATTCCAAAGTGAAGGAATTATTATTAATTGTAGTAATCCATTGATTAAGTGAATTTTGTTAAGTATGTTCATATTGTAATTATTTTGTTTTCAGTATTGAGAATTGTGTAAGCAAGCATATTTTATTGGCAGTGGAGATAGAAATATGTAAAGTCCATTACAGGGGCGGCTGCTTCATGCTGTTCTTAGATGCTCAGCTGTACAGACCCTATGTCCTTTATAAATATACTATAGTTAGGAATTCTTGTTTGTTATTATCTCAGAAAACCCTTCAGACACAAATATGATATATATAAAAATGATGGACCCAGTTTACTGATAAAAACATACTTTCTATAAATATTATTTTCTGCTTATAACACATTTGAAAAAAATTTTCATTGTTTTATTACTGCTTAGCCCCCATTACCAGCAAAAGGTTGGAGTGGATTATTGGATGCAACTAAAGCAAGTTCAATTTGTTACCAATGGGATTATGCTAAATCTAAGGCCAAAGGACAGGAAGATTGCCTATATCTCAATGTTTACACACCAAAGGTATTTATTATCATTATAAATTTATTTTATTTTAATATGGGTTGCAGGATCTCTTATTCAATTCGTTTTAGATATTAAATGCATCTTTGCCAGTAATGATTTACATCTATGGAGGTGGTTTTAAAGTAGGAGATGCAGGGCCAGCTGAATCGAGCCAGTATTTCATGGATGAGGATGTAGTCTTGGTCATACCAAATTATCGTCTTGATAGACTAGGTATCAATTATATTACATCATACAGATTATATTATATTTACGTTGGTTGTATTGATATGTCAGAGGAGGTTTTATAATATTTGTATGCCTTATTTTTATTTTATTTATCATCATAATACAGTCATCATATATCGACAACACAATGTTCTAGCAATTATATTGAGTGCCGATGAAATCTACTCTTGTGTGTTTAATTTCACATGGTTCGTTTGTTTATTGATCAATGAAATTTAATAATGAAAAATTACCCAATTCATGATATGTAGAACGATTTCATAAAGCGACTTTATTTAACTAAAAAAAAAGTTTATGGATGGGAATTAAGCATACAAATTTAGATTGAAATATTTTTTAATTTAATTCAATATAAAGTTACATTAGATATATTTTCAACTGATTGGTTTATTTAACTGTTTGATTACATTTTCTAGGTTTTCTCAGTTTGGAGGATGAAATTATTCCTGGTAACATGGGTTTGAAAGATCAAGCACTGGCTTTAGAATGGGTAAGGAAAGAGATCAGAGCGTTTGGAGGAAATCCAGATCTAATAACTGTCTTTGGTAACAGTGCTGGTGGAGCTTCTGCCCATTACCTTTGCTCAGCTCCCAGACTATCAGGTAAATGGGAAAGACAGTTTCAATTGCAGAAGAAAAACAGAAATTTAGTTGTTAATAATGTAGAATGTAATTAATTAATTAAATTTTATTTCACCTCTTGAATTGAGCAGTTTAATGATGCTAAGACACTGCTTCAAAAAAAATTGTTTAACAGTACTGAAACTGGTATGAATAAATCATTTAATAAATTATTGAAAACATATTAATTTGCCTTATTTTCTAATATTTAAAGGTCATATAAAGGGTTGTATTTCTCAAAGTGGAGTTGGAGGTGCTGCAGCATGGGCACTCACCAGGCCTGGGGAAGCCCGTGCAGCAGGTTTAAAAATAGTCGAAGCACTAGGATGTTCAAAGAATGAAATTCTTTCTTGTTTGCAAAATAAAAGTGTCGAAGAAGTCTCAGATGTAACCTTAATTTCTCCTAATGTAAATGATATATTTCCATAAATAATATACTCAAGTATAGATATTTTAATTTTCTTTAAAGTGATATTTTTTAGGAGAAAGGTGTAAGGCCTACTCCAGTGATTGAGCCACCATCTGAACATGCAATAATAACTTCTTGGCCTCCTCAAAAAAGTGACTTACCTTGGATCACTGGAACAACAGCAGATGAAGGAATGCTGTTCACTGGACGTATGAAAGTGATACATTTCATTCTTATATTTTAAACATAATATCATACACATATCTTTTTTGGTACAGTGAGAATCTTTTAACCTCTTACATAGCTGATCATCATAAACAGCATTGAAAATGTGTTTGGTCATGCTTAGGGATTATTATTTGAATTAAAAGGCCTTTTAATGCATTAGTCTCTATGACGATGAATCACATTATGTGTTAATAAAATAATTTTCATAGGAATAACTTTCAACAAATGTAATGAATTGACTTGTGGTACTTAATAAAATGTTTTATCAATAGAATTTTTATATAGATTTGAAGTGAAGATTTTAGTAGGTAAAACTGGTAATTTAATATTTTATAAATATTATTAATTGTATACTATAAATTTAAAGTGAATTTATTTACACTAACAATCTGCAACCTTTTTTTTTTCTTTTTTCAGCATTTGAATTTAATTTAACTAATCGAACATTCACTAAAGATGAATACATGAAATATTTTAAATCTCAAATTAGAGACACGTTACGCTTGGGTAACCAGTTAAATGTTGTAGAAAAAATTTTTGACAGATTCACTACTAAAGAATCAAATCCATTATTAGCTGGAAGAAAGGTTAAAATCCAATACCTGAAAAAGTCTCACATTATGCTATAGTCTCTACCTTGCTGTTTAATTTTTTTCTTTACAGTTTGGAACTGAAGCCTTTTTCTTGTTCCCGACTCTAGAAGCATTAAAACAGCACAACGGACCAAAATATTTTTATATATTTGATTACATTGGAGGGCCATCGTACTACGAAGTGTTATTGAATAAGAATCTCAATATCACAGGTTTGAAATATGGCTTTGTAATATTGCTTTATTTTTAAATTAATTTACTGTTACTGAGAATGGTTCAAATAATAATTATTTTATATTATCTGATGTTCATAGGAGTCAGCCATCATGACGACTTCCCATATTTATTTTACATGCCTAATAAGTTCAAACCAGAAGGATGGCCAGGGCCCAAAGACATTCATGCTTCACAAACTCTAATAAAACTCTGGGTAACATTTGCTAAAGACCAGTAAGTATTCTTTTAGTTTTTTTTTATTGAAAGAATTAATGTATTCTGTCACAATTGTGGGCATTTATATCAGAGCTTTAAGAACACATTCTATACTATATACACTCGCGGCCAAAATAACCGGCGCACCTTCATTTTTAGTAATAAATGTATCTTAACGTAGGTATAACGCGTCCTAGCATCGATTTTTTATTTCTTATCTAAAATAAGCACATGTCCCTTCAATATTATGTCAATAATCCTCCATAGTAAACAATCAACAGATTAGAATTCGAAACAATACTGCATCAGTACGTATATGCGACTTCAATGCTATACGTTTTCCTGCTTAAAGTGCTTTTCTTTTTAATTTTCTTTCGTTTTTTGTGTTTGTGGTTGTTACTTAATCTTTTTCTTTTAATAAAATGGTTTTAGAAGCTATGACAGTTGCGAGAATGATTGCATTAGTAGAAAAAGGTAGGAATCAACGTTAGGTGGCCAGGACGTTAGGCCCACCAGAAATAACGGTTCAAAGGGCGGTTCAGAGGTAGCAGGAGACGGGACTCTATACGAGGAGGCCAGGATCAGGGAGCCCCAGAACGACTGAGCCAGCAGATGACCGTTCCATCATTATGCAAACGTTAAGAAACCGCACACAGACTGCAGTAGAAACCGCTTGTCGGCTGAGAATTTCTCGACAGGTGAATGTGAGTTTAGGAACAATAAGTAGAAGGCTCGCCGAAGTGAACTTGCACTCCAGGGCCCCAGTAACAGGTCCTCAGTTGACGGCAGCTCACCGAAATGCACGTCTTCAATTTTGCCGAGAACATGCTAACTGGACTGAAGCTGATTGGGCCTCCGTTATGTACAACGACGAGTCAAGGTTTAATCTGTATACTCAGGATGGCAGAGTAAGAGCATGGAGAAGAAGGGGAGAGAGGTATAGCCAGTGCAACATCGCTGAAACGGTGAATTTCGAAGGTAGGTCTGATATGGTGTGGAGAGACATCAGATCACAAGCGAGGACAGACCTCCACGTGTTCAACAGACCCTCCCTCAATGAAATCTCGTATATCACGGAGATTCTAGAAGAACATGTGATGCATTTTAAGTCTTTCTTTGGCAATAATTTTCGCCTTATGCAAGATAATGCCCGGCCATAAACAGCACATGTCGTGCAAGAGTATCTGGATGAGGTCGGCATTCGTACTCTTCCATGGCTAGCTCGAAGCCCTGATCTGAACCTTATAGAACAGCTATAGGAGGTGTGTCCGACGGCGGCCAAACCCTCCCATTACTGTACAGGACCTCAGGACAGCGCTAATGGAAGAGTGGGAGGCTGTACCCCAGGAACGGGTAGCTATCCTCATCCAAAGTATGCTGAGGAGGGTTGAAGCAGTCATCAGAACCAGAGGAGGGAATACCCGGTACTGAGGACGCTTTTTTTTTTGTTTAATCAAAGTTAAAAATGTAAAAAGTCAATTTTTATTTTTAGAGATATTTCGTTTATTTTATAATAAATTTTATTTCTTTTTTATATGTCGTTTTTTCTTCATTTTCCTTGTGCGTCTTAGAAGCATATAGTATACACTTTGCTCAGAAAAAAATTGGGAAGTTTATCTCAGTCCAACAAAAAGATAAGTGCAAAAATCTAGGTGCGCCGGTTTTTTTGGCCGCGAGTGTATAAACTATAACATATTCAACTGTCCATAAAAAGAAAAAGAAAAGAAAAAAAATGTTGACCTCATAGAAGCAAATGATAAATACATAAAATTATAGTCACACGTTCATACACACATTAAATAATTAGTGCTTCCTTCTGTGTTATTCATTGGCGGATCCAGGGGGGGGCTGTGGGGGCTGCAGTCCCTCCCTTTGGAAAATTTTTCGTCATTAAAAGATAGAATTTGACTTTCCTTAATGTAAGGAAGCAAGTTAAAGAAAAAATAATGTGCAGAACAAGTATAATTTTAGTTGGGGGAAAGGAACATAAAGGTAAAAAAGCTGATTAGCAGATCCAATGAAGGGCTGTGGGGTTGCAGCCCCCCCTTTACGATCGGCTGGATCTGCCCATGGTGTTATTAAATATATGTCTTAATTGTAAGACAATTTTAGCTTAATAAAATAATATATGTTCATACAGAACTTGAAATGATTTTCTTCTTATAGTTTAAGAAAAATATCTAAATAAGATAAAATCAATCAATTTCTTTTTTTTTTTTCTTTTTTTTTATGAATTTTTTTTTATATGCATGTATGTATGTATATATAATACATATACATGATATACAATCTAACTAAATTTAATGAAATCTAAAAAAAATCAATTTTTCGAGGACAATTGAGTTTAAACTGCGGTTTTGGAGAAAAATTTAAAATTTTAAGCAGAAGTAAATAAAAACTGCAAAAAAATATAGTTAATTATAAGATGAGCCTACCAATTAATTAAGAAATAATAATAATTAAGGCTTAAAGTGTTAAAGTTAATCATTTAGTTCAGTTATTCAGTTATCCAGTTCACTGAAATACAGTCACGAAATAACCATATAGATGGCATTGTTTTTTTTTTTTTTTTTTTTTTTTGGTCTCACCGCCATCTTGTATTGTACTAATGTCTACCATGCTTTTGTTTGTGTTAATGCACCTTATAACTGTAAAAGGTTATGTGCCCAGTCGCTTTATATAGATGTTTTGTTCAGTAATTAGTAAATCATTAAAGTTCGTTTGTTTAGTGTGAAGTTTTGCCGAGTCCATTGGTAAGATGGAGTTTGCTAAGCACATTAAACCACTGACCAGTGCAGCAGATTGGCCAGTTTGGAAACGTAAAATTCGTGATTTACTTGATTATCATGAAGGTGCATTGGATTGTATCGATCAAAAGTTGTTAAAACCAGATCCATTAAAAGCTGATGCAACGAAACAAGAAATGAAAGAACACAAAGAAGCGTGTGATTTGTATAGGAAAGCAAATAGTTTTGCTAAGTCCATGATCACTAGTACGGTTTCTGATGCAGTTTACCAAAAGATAATGGACAAAGTTAGTGCAAGTGAAGCTTGGGAAGCTTTAAAACAGCAGTTTGAGGCAACATCTAAAGACCAACTCTTTAAGGTATGTGCAGATTTCTTTTCATTTAGTTGGACAACAGGTGATGACGTTTCTACTCATGTTGCTAAGTTGAGGAGTCTGTGGAATGAGCTAAACAATGGCTTAATGGAGATAAATGAAAACACCCTTCCGAATCTGCTTTTGGTATGTAAAGTTTTGCATATTTTACCAAGTTCATTTGAAAGTTTTAAATCTAGTTGGATGCTGCTTACTAAAGATCAAGTCTGTTCATTTGATGAATTAAACATGCAGCTATGTGTTTTTGAGCGAAATATGAAACCCATCACAAGTAATGAGAGTGATTCTGAAGCTTTAGTGGCTAGGTCTGATAAACAGAAACAGAGTTATAATAGCAACTCTACCAATAAACCTAGTTCCAAATACACTGCTCAAAAGTTGAGGCCAGGTAATTGTAACTATTGTCACCAGCCTGGTCATTGGGTTCGTAAATGTAGAAAATGGATTGCGGATGGTCGTCCTCGCCCTGATAATGGTAGTAATAACCCTCAGAGTAATATAGCAGATTCAAGAGTTCCTGCAGGTATGATTGCTCTTGTGTCTATCCACAATGAAGTTTTAGCTGCTGAGCCTAATACAGAGGATTGGTGGGTAGATAATGGTGCTACCAAGCATGTCACAAATCGTTCAGATTGGTTTAGTTCTTTTAATAAGTTCAAGAACTCGTGCAGCATTAAGGCAGCTGGAGATGAAAGTTTAGATGCTGTTGGCAGTGGTATTATTGAGGTCAATTCCATGGTTAATGGTAGATGCCAACGTTTGCAATTGAAGGATGTTTGGTTGGTTCCTAGGATTGCTAGAAATTTATTCTCTCCATTATCTGCACATGATAAAAACCCAAATAGCAAGTTCCAATCTACAGTTTCCTCCTGTTCCCTTTCCGTGAATGGTGCTCCAGTGGTGGTAGGTTTTCGAGAGAAGAATGGAACATTATATAAAGCAGATATTAAAACTGTGTGTCCGAGTAGTATTAACTATATAGAATCAAATGACACACTTCAGTTGTACCACGAGAGGTGGGGACACCAAGATAAACGTCACATAAAAGAAAAGCTTGAACGTGAGCTAAATATTAAAGTCAAGCTAGATGATAAAGTATGTGAACCTTGCATTTATGGCAAGTTTCATCGATTGCCTTTTGGTACTAGAAGAAAAGCTTTGAAACCAGGAGAGCTTATGTCAACTGATGTTTGTGGACCTTTTGCTGATTCATTTCAGAAGAAGCGTTATTTAGTTGTATTTAAAGATAGTTACACTAAATTTCGGTATGGTTTTGTCATCAAAGAAAAGTCAGAAGTCAAAAATGTTTTAGAACAAATGCTTGCTCATGCAGAGAAACAGGGTCACAATATCAAAGAACTTCTAAGTGACAATGGTGGTGAATTTGATAATGCAAATGTACGAGAGATTTTGCTAAAAAGGGGAGTCACACAGAGGCTAACAGCTCCTTATACACCACAGCAAAATGGAATTTGTGAACGAGAGAACAGAACAATCGTTGAGATGGCAAGAACATTTATGTACTCGAATCCCAATGTTCAGTTTCCATAAGCAATTTGGGCCGAGCTTGTGTCGACAGCCATCTACATATTAAACAGAACTAGTAAATCGTCTGTAAATGGAGTAAGTCCTTACGAACTTTGGTTTGGTAAAAAACCGAGAATCAACCATCTTCGTATTATCAGTACAACCTGCTACTTACATGTTCCTGTGCAGAAGAGGCACAAGATGGATAAGAAAGCCCAAAAAGGTTACTTAGTAGGCTATGATGGTGAGGAGCGTTACCGTATCTATATTCCAGAAGAGAGACGAGTCATGTTATCCCGAGATGTTCAATTTCAAGAAATACTTCATGATTGTGCTCAGGAAGTAAAAGTACCTTTTTTGAGTACTCCATTGAAAGAAGAGTCACTTGAAAAATATCAAGATGATGAAGAAGAATTTTATGGTTTTTCAGATCAAGAGGAAGAAGAAGCAACAACTTCTATGGAACTTAGAGATAGGAGGAATCTTCATCCACCTAGTCGTTATGCTGAGTATGTTTCTATGATAATGACAGAATCTACAAAAACTCCAGAGACCTATGAGGAGGCAGTTCGTTCAGAATGTTCCGAAAATTGGAAAACTGCCATGAGTGAAGAAATAAAAGCTCTCAATGAGAACGATACATGGGAACTCGCTGAATTACCTGAAAGTAAAAGAGCTTTACCTTGCAAATGGGTATTTAAAGTCAAGGAAAATCCAGATGGTTCAGTGGAAAGGTATAAAGCTCGCATAGTTGTAAAAGGGTTTACTCAACAAAAAGGAGTTGACTACAGTGAAACATTTAGTCCTGTAGCTAAACTAACCACAATAAGGACAATTTTAGGAATTGCAGCACTTAAAAGAATGCATCTTGCTCATTTTGATGTTTCGACTGCATTTTTGTATGGTAAATTAGAAGTCAGTGAGGAAATATACATCCAGCAGCCCAAAGGATTTGAGGATGGTACCAGCGAAGTATGCAAGCTAAAAAGGAGTTTATATGGATTGAAGCAAGCTGCCAGATGTTGGCATAAACGTATCACTAGTTTCTTTGAGAAACTTGGTTTTAATCGCAGCAATGCGGATCCATGTTTATTTGTGAGAAGGATTGGATCTGAAGAAACTATTGTAGCTTTATATGTTGATGATGGTCTTGTGGCGTCAACAAGCAGGAAAGATTTGGAAGATTTTTTAAGAGACTTGAAGGCAGAGTTTAAAGTCACTACATAAACCGAAACTGTCTTTTATGATTAGTGAAGTGGGGATGTCGTGCCTGTCTATTCAGTGAGGGAGAGTGTTAAAGTTAATCATTTAGTTCAGTTATTCAGTTATCCAGTTCACTGAAATACAGTCACGAAATAACCATATAGATGGCATTGTTTTTTTTTTTTTTTTTTTTTTTTTTTTGGTCTCACCGCCATCTTGTATTGTACTAATGTCTACCATGCTTTTGTTTGTGTTAATGCACCATATAACTGTAAAATAAAGAACCCTTAGGTTCGATGTCGACACCACAACTCACTCTCTACACACCTCCATCCACCCACTGCCGTCCAAACCCAACTTCGACAGATCTGCCTTCACACTATCCTCCCACCTTCGTCTCGGCCTACCCTTCGGACATTTCCCTGTCCCCTGTGCTTATTCTTCCTTTATGGATTCGTTCACCATCGAGTTGAGCAATTTTACAAGCCCATTTTATTTGCCGCTCTACTATTACCTTTATTATATTTATCGGATACAATTCACTTCGTTCGGTGTTGTATAAACACCTAATTCACTGGTTGATTCGCCCCTCTTCAGTCCAAATATGCAATACCTTATTTCCAAAATCACTCAGCCTTTACTCATACCTCAGTGTAAGTAATTTCGCTCCTGAAAAGTAGAAAGATTCCCAGCTTTTAATCTACCCTTAATTTCCTCATCGATTTTGTTTTTTCGAGTTCTCATTGCTCCTAAATCTAAGGCTAATCATATATTTTGTCTTATCCATATTTATTACTAAGCCAAGTTCTTGAATGGCTTTTCTCAACATTTTTGTATTTAGTTCTACTATTTCTGCGTCCTGACCAAGCAAAACCAAATCATCGGCCAAACCGAGCACAGATATATTTCCTCCCTTGAAATCCTTGAAGAAAATTCAAACCCTTTCCGGTAAAAGTCACCTCCCTAATGGCATATTCCAGCTAAATGAAATAAAACAGGTGTATAGAGAAGCTCCATGTTTCAAACCGGAGCGAAACATGAACCTCTCAGAAAAATAACTACCAATTCTTAATAATGAGGAAATGAGGTTTAATATTTCCTTAAGATTTTCAAAATATACTCAATTTTTTTAAAAAGTATATATAAGGTCCATGTCCATCAAATCTAAAAGATCTTCAGGCAATGAAAAAAATATATTAACCATCAGAATTTGTATTGAACTCATATTACAAAAAAGTACTTTTAAAAGTTGTAAGAAAATACAAGACATTGGAGAATTTTTTTATAAAATATTAAATAAATATTATAGTCCGTTTATTTATGTATTATTTATTAGGAATGTTTTCTAAATAAAAAATTGAAGTAAACTATTATTTATTTTAGGTCACCCAGGAATGCATTACCTCAATGGAAAACATTTGAAGACAAAACTTATTTAGAAATAGGAAACGATGGATTTAACATTAAAAAATTTGAAGATTTTGAAGATATTTTTAACTTTTGGAAAGATATAATATAAGACATATGGAATTGTATTATAAATTCTAATTTTTTAAATTAAAATTCTTGTAAATAAATCATGCATTAGTCACCATTCCAGGAATAATAGTAAATAAACAAATGTACTAAATCTATTATAGTTTGTGATTTTAACCTTTGTATGCAGGCAGTGGATTAATTCAATTAAACCTTTTAATTTTTATACTCTTTTAAGAAAACTTAATAATTTTTGCAATCATATATTGTTTAGCTCCATACCAAGTCCAAAAATTGTAAAAACTTGTAATTATATTATATTGAATACCAATTCATTGTTTCAAAGACTACCATCATTACCTCCTGGATAAATGGATTAATTTTAAGGAAGAGCTATCAAAAACCATTTCGTACATTTAAAGAGTCTCAAGCACTTTTCTAGCATTTAATTTTGATAACACACACATAAAACACAAATATTTTATTAAAGAACCATGTTCCTCAAAAAAAGAGAGACCACCACTTTTCAGCATCTTCTCTTAGCTCTCCTCAGAATAGATTCTTTCCCCTATTAAAGAAGTATAATAATTACTATCTTTTATGATTTCCACATAAAATCACTTTTATGTTAATGCTTTTATAATGTTCGTTATTTGTATGAGTACTTATTTTTATACTGCTTATTTATTTATTATATTAGCTGGTTTGGCATTTTTTATATTAAAAATAAAGTACCATTTCACTATCTTATGTGACAGAAAAAAAAATTCTAAAAAAATTGAGGTTTACTTACAATTTAAATTATTAACACTTATGAGTGGGGCAGGTATTTGTACCCATTGCAAGGATTGCCACTTATAAGCGGGGCAAGTACTAGTACCCGTTCCGCACATTGCCGCTTAAAAGCGGGACAGGAATTAGTACCCGTTTAAAATAATTAATTTTAAGTAACACAAGGGAGGAATAATGTTTTTCAAATATATGGATCGGTGTATTTTACCAGGAACACATCACACATAACATAAAATTTGTTTGCTTCTCTTTCAAATTTCACTTATGCTAGGTTTAAGGTTTAATTTTTTTTAATGATTTAGTTAATAATTAAAGGTTTTTAAAGTATTAAAGTATTCATAAGAAGCTCGACTAGTAATATTGTATTTTTATAAAAGAAGTGGGTCCTGCAGAATCTCACGAATTTCTGAAATATATTTGTCGGTTTCAAATAATATTTTATTAAAGTCTTCAAACCCTTATCGTTTTTGTAAATATTTAAAATAGTATTTTTCTTAAATATCATTTTTAATTGATTACTACAATATTTACCAAATATAAAAATATAAAATATAGTTGCAGATAAGATCCATTAACAAATTTAGGAAAAATCTAACCATTACTTTTATGTCTATCAGGTTATTTTCACAAGCTTATATTTTGCTTAGCTGGCAAATTGGGCTGCAAGGCAGCACTGTTCTATATCCTAAGCCAGCCACTCATAATGTGTTAACATGGATTGGCCCACGATGTGACAGCAAAAATTTCATCATAATTGCTCAAAGGGAGGTGGTACTTTACTTAATAACTTTTTAAGTTTTTTTCGATTTTCTCAAAAACGGCTCTAACGATTTTGAATTAACTGAGTATTTGATGTATTAATATGCCCGAGATATGACTGTAAAAATTTCATCAAAATTGATTAACCGGAGGGGGACTTTACTTAATAAATTTTGTATCATTTTCACGTGTTTTTTTACTTACTCAAAAACGGCTTTAAAGATTTTGATCAAATTAGGTATTTGATGTATGTATAAGCCAAAGATGTGATAGCCAACATTTTATCAAAATTGATCAACCGGAGGGGGGACTTTACTTAATAAATTTTGTATCATTTTCACGTGTTTTTTTTATTTACTCAAAAAGGCTTTAACGATTTTGATCAAACTGGGTATTTGATGTATGTAAATGCCAAAGATGTGATACCCAACATTTCATCAAAATTGGTCAAAGGAAGGGGGCACTTTATTTCATAACTGTTTTACAACTTTTTACCTTTTTTTCGATTATCTCAAAAACGACTTTAACGATTTTCATCAAATTCGTCGTGTTTACGTCGTGGAATGACAATTAGGTGTTCTTTAGTATCTGGTAAGCTTTATTATTATTAAAATGTTCTGAGGGGGCTTAAATGAGGAAGGGGTCTTTTTTTGTTTTCCTTAAAGTACCTTTGTATTTGGGTACCACTACTGAAGTGCGGCTGATGGGGCAACCCTGCTTCGGGGCGTGGCTATCACTCCCTTTCGGAGGGGAAATTCTCGTCAGCTGATGCCCCCACCACCTTATCACTATTTCCCCTCCTTTTTAAAAACAGCGCGTCTTGCTTGAGTGTTCACGTCATTTTTACGTCATAAGCCATCTTACCAATTCTCCAATTGACACATCGATTTTTCACTTGCTACTTTATAAGTCGATATACTTCTCCCACTTTTGAAGTAACGGCCTTTTAGGAGTCCATATTGTTCTCCAACTTTTGAAATCATTGCCCTCAGCTTTCATACCATTTTTAGAATTATCAGTAATTCCGAAATCGATAGAAAGTTTTTAATAAAATTAAGACTTATTTACTTCATATACCGTAAAACGAGGTGACTTTGTGACTAATGGGGTGACTTTGTGACAAGCCTATTTTTCTAAAGTTTTTGAATTTTCCTCCTTAAAAAGAATCAGGTTAGGCAATTCAGTGTACTTGTCAGTTGGTCAGTTATGTGCTGCAACCTACTGGCCACATATAACTTCTTTCATTCCATTTATCATGGTGCTTTATTTCAAATTTTGAAGTAAATGAAAACAATCAAGCATATATGAAATAAAGCACCATGATAAATGGAATGAAAGAAGTTATATGTGGCCAGTAGGTTGCAGCACATTACTGACCAACTGACAAGTGCACTGAATTGCCTAACCTGATTCTTTTTAAGGAGGGAAATTCAAAAACTGTAGAAAAATAGGCTTGTCACAAAGTCACCCCATTAGTCACAAAGTCACCTCGTTTTACGGTACTACGGGATTTTCTCTATTTCAAATTCAAAGAGTTACATTTCAACTTTCATAAATACAAGCTTCATTACATTATTGATGGAACACGCATTTAACAAATCAATGAATTCTTATTCAAAATAAAATATTAGCCTGTAATTTTATTCTTTCCAACTTTTATTATTATAAATTTAAACTATCATCATTTAATTATACAATACAGTAATAAAATAGATTATTAAGCTAAGTCCCCTTTTCTTCCCTATCTTCATCAGTGATTTGGAACACGTCTTGCATTGAATGTTATCACCAATATACCTACTTTATGTTATTGGCAAACATAAATATTTTTTATTGCTTATGCTGTGGATGACCTTGCAATTATAGTTCATTCAATAACTGATGCACAACAAAATCAATACCCTTGCGCAATATTGCCAAAATAATAAACTGGTTATTAATACATAAAAGACTAAACCCATGAGAATTCTGAAAGGTAGGCCTACAATATGCAAGTTGCATAAATAAAGAGGTATAGTGCAAGATGCAAAAATAAAGAGGTATAGTGATAAATCATATAATAAAAAAAAGAAAAGTTAATTTGAGCTGTTTTACTTATAATAAGAAATATAACTCTGTAAATGAGCTTAAGATCGGTAAAATGATATTATGATGCTTAATTCTCAGCAGGAAAGTTAAAAATATATAAATTATATAATAAATCGAAAGTATGTATAAAGATATTTAATTTCAAACTTAAGGTATTAGTATCGAAAATAGCACGGTCGATCTTTATTGTCGATATAGAGAGGTGACGATTACATGACGTCACAGTCGATTACTGAAGGGAAATGGCGGGAAAAATAACTGGGACAGAACAGCGAGGTGGAGCCTTATCTGCGAAGGGGGGAAGGTGGTGGGGACGGCAGTTCGGCAAGGCCCCGAGCGATCGCTGCGCCTTAGGCCACGCCCCGAAGCAGGGTTGCCCCATCAGCCGCACTTCAGTAGTGGTACCTGTATTTGTTTATATCGAGAAATTATCTGTCTCTCGTTTCGCCTAAAAATAAGAAATGACTAAATATGAGATATGAGATGAAGCCGTTCTGTTCATTTAAATGAAATTTTCAACAAGTACATAGAGAATTATAAAATCAGTTGACTTGGAGTATTATGTTTGCATTGCCGAATTAAGTAAAAACTTTTATTTAATAATAAAAGAAATTGGTGTTTTTTATGGAGCAAATGAAAACAAAAATAAGAAATGAATGTGGAAAAATGTGTAACTTTGAGAAGTTAGGCATTAACACAACGCATTAATTTCTAATCTAAGTAAGTTGGTAAGTGAAAGTTGTGTGTTGTGCGCACGCACCAGATTTTTTTTTTTTGTTTTTGTACGAGAGATACGTCCTCCAATTGTCGAGTTTCAAACGCTTCTTTTTCCGCACATTATGAAAGGAGTAACATTATGTGTATGAAGTGCTTTGTAAACCTTTGTTATTCTCGCAATTTTACTACTAACTTACAAGGTAGCTGAGTAAATGTGGTAGCCCTTTGGGTTAAAAAAAATTAATCATAGTTAATTTATTGGAATTTGATAGATTTATCATTGTTGATGTAGAGAAGTGATGTATGCAGGCATATCTTCCCTTATCATTATTTTTTTATTTATTTTTATAATGAATTAAAAAATTGAAACGTTTCTATAAGTAACATTCAAAACCACATATTTTATAAAATATTATATAATAAACTTGTTAACTAATTTAATCTATTATGTCAGTCTTATGATCTGCTCTGTTTTAAATTTAATATAAGGAGAACTGCGGATTTGCAAATATATACAGCAATTAGCGTTGCTTATTCCAGTTAGAGAAGCGATTTAAAATATATGTTTTACAAAGGAATGATCAGCTGATTTTGGCGTGGTATTCCAGCTGACAGTGTTACCTCACGTCATATCAGATTGAGGGGGTTTACCTCACCAGTCATGTTATCAAGTAGTCATGTTCAATAGCTAGAAACTAAATTTTTGGATTAAATTACCTGCCTATTCATTTATGCACAGAAGCACTCTAACCTCCGGCCAAAAATTAAGTAAACTTAGTTTTTAACAGTATTAACTTCGACTTTGCATCAAAAATCCATGTTTTTTGTGTTATATAAAAACTCAACAAGACACTTCTAATGGTCCAAATACAGTGGAGGAACTTCATAATTACATTTTGGTATAAATTTGTTATACATGAAAAATACTTTTAAATTTGCACAAACATTTCCGTTGTCAATGTTTAGTCTGCTGCTATTTTTCACTTAATAATATCGACTTGATTAGCTGTTAATTTATCTTATACAAAATTCAGATTTATTCTGCTTTATAATATTAACTACCTTGATGATACAAATTCTTGTTATGGATGTTTTGGATTTGATTGGCCTGTAATTAATGGAAAAGTATTGTGTCTTTTCTATTACTTCCTTAGCTCTTTTACTTTTTGTTTCTATAAGCAACCTTTTTTTAAATTCCGATATAATAACCTTGGTTATCTACTTTAGAACACCTGTTGTCTGAACTACTGTACGATGATGAAGCCATGTACAAATTATTTAGCAATACCAAAAGGAGATTTAAACAATGCTAAGTATAAAACAAGCTTGCATGCATCCCATTGCATGATTTATTCCATAAACCATGGAAAAGTTATTCTTGAAGATGAGTATTATGCAAAAGCAAATGTTCTGGTAAGTGGTGACTTTTTTAAAGTATTTGTACAAAATTAATTAAAAATAAATTCATGCTGTACATTTTCTAATTAGCTATGATGTTTAGATATAAGGTAATGCTACTTTTGTGGCTATTTCAAGAGGTTATGTATTACAGTATTATAAGCTTACTCCCATCTCTAACCATTCCTAACTAAACAGTGTCATATTGACCACACCTAAATTTAGCATAGTGATAATAGTATCAATTAAAATAATGTGTTCTGTATAATATTGTTTTCGAATTTTCACATGCCCATAAACTTAATTGTGTCAAGGAGGGTGTGGTGCAAAACAGTTTGGGAACCTAGTCAGTTAGAATCTTTGTATTCCAAGGCCCACATAAGTTGCTGTTGAAAAACTGCCAACATCAATTGATATGTTATCTTGATATTTAGAGAGTAAGGTTTGGTTTATGATAACAGTACTCATAACTCATTTTGGCCATTCTTTGAATAAACAAATTACTCTTTCCGGCTGTAATATTATAAAAGTACACAAAAAATCTGACTATACACTTTAAACTTTTGCTTTTATAGGAATGATTTTTTTTTTCTTAAATAGAATTTTTATATGTTTTGTAGATGCAGATGAGATTTGATGGTCATTTAGGCTTCCCTGGAGGGCTTGTTGATGATGGTATTAAAACTATCATAGTATAGTATAGTATTATGGTATAAAAACCCGCAAACAATAAAGAAGTGAAACAAATGACAATGCTTTGGTTTTGTCCTGGTCATGTTAAGTATTTTCTGGGATATGATTCTAATTTAAACCTCTATAGAAAAAAAAAAACAAATAAATAAAAAAAAAGGTCCTATTACTTGTCTAAATTTCTTTTTCATTTAATTTAAATAAAAAATTTTCTTTATTTAGAATAATAAATTATTTTATGGATGTCAAGAATAAATGAACTAAAAATTAACAGTTATTCATATAAGTATTTCTTAATGCCTTAAAAATTCAAAATGTGCACAGTGGATGTGATTGCATCCCAAATTTGCAAAATTTTCAGCAAAAATGAAACATAAAGTATTACTTTACCAAAATATTTATACCGATTCGTTTAAAAAAAAACAAAAAAAAAAAAAAAAAAAAATAGTAGAACAGTCGAAATATAACTAGTGTTCTAAATATGTTATATAATTTGTTTTATAGGTGAAACTCCTGAAGAAGCTGTTACTAGAGAAATGGAAGAAGAAATGGCTATGGACCGACAAAAATTGAAAATTGGTAGTGAAGTAAGTTTTTTTTCCATTAAAGCTTAGTATCATGAAATATGAATTTCATTAACTTCTAAAGGTGGATTTACATCAAATATTACTTAGCTGACAATATGGGTTAAGTTATAAATTTTTAACTTCTAAATTTAAACTATATCTTTGCTTTTTTCTTAATCATAGTTTATATCAGTAGTTTATTTTAATTTTAGGATCATGTGATTTCTCATTACTGTGAAGAGAAAGATTTAGTTCTTCACTTTTTTGCCAAAGAAGTCAGTTTAAGCCTGTTTTCAGACATTGAAAAAATGTCTTTAAAATCTCATGATTATGGATCTGAGGTAATTATTTCCTTAACTAAGTATTTACAACTTAAAACTTTTATTGGTTATTAATTACATACATGAGTAATATATAGAATTTCTGATATTCTGACATGTCATATAACAAAATTCAAGGTATATCTGGAGTTGCATTTGAACTAAATATTTTTTAAACTCTTAAGAAGGGCTCCATTGGTTGTAAGAGTTTAATATCTGTAATTAATTTATTTCACTTGGTGTTAACGAGCACATGTGTGTTTGTGGGTGAACATACTAAAACTTTATGTGATACAAACATGTAATTAAGTATTTGAGATAGGTATATACCCTTGACGTTAAAGCAGTTTTTTTTGTCAACATCGATTGACCGGAAGTGGCCCTTTGTACTTGCATAATTTTACAATGTTATCAAAAACCACTCTAAAGATTTGAATTAAACTTGCATGTTTGATTAGAATTATGTATCCTTAAATTTCAGGTAGGTTTTATCTTCAGAAAAATGGCTTATAATATATTAGGATTATATTACAATAATATAATCATCCTCTTTTTATATATAATAACAATAAAAATAAGAATGATGAAGAAGTTATAATTTAAAAAAAAAGTGTTTCTGTTATATTTCAAATGTTGTGAATACTTTTTTAAAAAACATATAAATTTCAATAGGTCACAACTTTCACCCATGTGACTGCATCACATCAGATTTTTTAAATACATTCCTATGCATTTTTTCAGGTGATGGGTATTATGAGGATTCCCCTCTATACGATGATTGATGGTTATAGAGGTTTCCCTGCTTTCCTTAGAAACTGCTTCATTGGTAACTCTAAAGAGCAGCTGATATACACATTGATCCTTAAAGGTATTATGACTAAAGAAGAAATCGACAAGTCGTTAGAAGCTATACCTTCACAGTAAAGCCAGTCATAAGCAGTCAATTAAGAAAAAAAAAAAAATTCCTATAATTATGGAATTTAAATTGTTTCAAAAAAGGAAGGATTTTTTCTCATTTTGATTTTATACAATTATGCACTTTCCTTTTAAAAATTCCTTTGTAATATAATATCGTATAAACTAATGTATTATATTATTTTAATTTCTAAAATATACGGGTTAAGTCAAGTTACAATTATACTATTTTTGTCATCCTCAAATGTTTCCCTGTTAGCCTTTCAACAGTGGCATACTGTTTTCTAACCTTAACCTTTACCACCTTAACAAACCAATTCCTTTATCAATAAATACGATGTATATTTTGACATCTCATAAGTAGAAATAGACACACACAATAGGACACCATTTTATATTGATTAATTGGTATTGGATAATTAATTGATTAATTGATTAGAGGACAAGGAAATATGTTTTTGGTTCATATATCATGAACTATTGATTTTCTCAGGAAAATTATATTTATATTGTGAAAATTTAAATTTACAAAATTCAAAATGCTTTTGATGTTTCTAATGGCTCTTAATACTTAGTGGCACCAAAATCCATTTCTAAGGTAAGGCGCACATTGAGCTGTGCCACGCAGGCGGCGCAAAGCAGAGCAGAGCAGGCGGCACGAAAAAAAAACTGCGTCGCACAGGTACCCGCGCACATTGGAGAGCAGTTTCTGTGCCGCAGTTTTCCGAAGGCAGGGGCTTATTTTGTGATAGTATGTTAGAATTATTGAATTCAAGCTCAGAACCTGATTCGGAAATAGATTTAGAAACCAAATAAATTGATATATCAAAAGTCATGCTAAAATATATTGTGATAAAATGCGTATATAGAGAAAAGACCAGGAGACGAAAGAATTTGCACTCAGAATTTTCTTAAAATAACTATTTCCGCCTGAGTCTGGTCATGGAAGCTCATAATTACATTGAAGTTACTATTTAGTCTGACAGACCCAATGCTTAAATTAATAACTTATGGTGATGTTTAAAATCATGTAATGATAGGTCTGGCTAAGCTCTAAGTTTGTATAAGCTTGTTCATTATATCATATTAGGCTCAAAATCATTGTGTGTACAATGTCTCTTAAAATCCTCTTATATGATTTTAACAACATATCATTATGAAATAAATTTTCATTAATCTCTTCTTTATTTTTATTATTTAATTTATTTCCGATTTTATTTATTTAATTAATGAATATATTATTCACTATTTTTTATACTTTTAATTTTTTATAAATATTTACTTTTGTTTTTTATGTAAATCTTATCTTTCATTATCCACCAATACTTTATTTATTTGGCCAGTTGTAATTTTATTTTTGTTCTAGTCAGTTAATTTCTAAGGGATCTCGTCTCACAATAAAGTTTATTTTTTCTTCTACTCCATTCTGTATTAGGATATTAATAAATTATGAAGAAATTATCAAAGAGAAGTTATATTTACTTCACATTTCTTATTAAAAAGTCCTATCGAGACATGGTCTATTTTCCACTCTTTTCGATTAATCGTTTTTGATTTTCTAAATAGCAGTTTTCTTTCTTTCTTACTCAAATATATTTATAAAAAGAAGAAAAATATTTTATTTGTTTTTATTATTATTATTTGTTTTTAATCAACATTTACGTTAACTAAATTTCCATAAAGCATATTTGTTTTTTTCGGTGAAATAAAATCAGTCAAATTTTCCTGAGATCATAATTTGTTGAATCGTTTAATGAAATTCTAGTATCTATTAGAAGAAAACTTGATTTTCTATTTTTTTAACATGTCACGGTAAGACGAATAAAAACTAATCAAAACCGGAAAAAGGTATTACAAATAATATAACAATGTTAAAACTATTTAAGCAAAAGTATCTACTTTTCGACCTTCAGAAAGGCCCTTATCTAAATTTTAATATATTTTTTTAAATAATATTACAACTACAGCAGACTCCGTGGTATTGGGTGGCACGGCAACCGCGGATGAACCAATTCCAGGGATAATCCGCAAAATTTTCAAAAGTTCAACAAAACAATTATAATATTATAATAAATAACATATATATATTATATTATAATAAATAAATAAACAATTATATTATGATATAAAGTATTGTATTTTTAAAACCGTTTTTTTCCCCTGTACTTATCTAGAACACCCTACAAATACAGAAGACCTACTTAGTTTCCTTAACCTGCTAAAGAGTAAAGTAGAACTTCACAAACAATAATTTAAATGATAATAATAGGAATTAAAATAATCAAATATCGAAAACTGCGTCGCATCGGCACAGTTTTCTGTGGCAGATCCACGAATGCCACATCGGCCTGTTCTGCTCTGCGTCCCAATGTGCGCGGTTCCTATATATTTCACTATCCACAAAAACTGCTCTACCCTGCTCTGCGTCGCGAGTGTCTCAATGTGCGCTCGGCCTAAATCTAAGCCTTCTGCTACAGTAATCGCCAGTGAGCTCTATTGTGCTTGTGCTTCTGCTTCCCTCCATCCAGCCATCTTGTTTTTGGCATTTCAACTTTGTATTCTGATGGAGGACTTCTGTAATCAGTTTCTTAGGGACACCTGAAGGATCCATCCTCAACTGATGTCCAGCTGAACAAAGCATCCCAAGCTTGATAAACTACCACATCTATATTTTTATACAGATCCTACATCTGGGCGATTCTGAAATTATGGTGGTAATTGTTTGTTTGTTGTTGTTTAGAGGCGTAAAACATTTGAAGTCATAAACTGGTGGTATTTGTGTCATATATTTTATTTTTGTCACAATATGATAAATGGAGAACGATTTGAAGGATTTTTAATGTATTGGTTATGAACACAACTATCTCATTTAAAGTACCTAAAGACAGTATATATGCCTACATCAGATATACAACAACACAAATATAACAATGCTCATTTTGTCCCTCTAGCTTGTCACAATGCAAAGGTCATGTATTTGAAAAATAATTAAATTTTTTTCTTTCATAATCTGAAAAATCAAGCTCCAATCCTCTTAACTTGCTTTTAAAATAAAAATGAGCTGGAACTACAAAGTGTACAGAAAAACTACCACTAGTGTTGCGAGATCACTTCCTAGCTGGTTTTTTATATGTCTACCGTTCCCTTCAGAAATAGAAATTTCATGCTGAAAACATACATGCCAATGCTATTACAAATCTGCCGACATAGTGGCCTGAAGCCAATTTTCTCCGTTGATATTGATTGAAGGTTGATATAGTTGCTCTCAGGACCTAGAGGAAGGTGTTAAGCTGTGCATTATTTTTGTGGCGAATAATTCCCTATACCTTGTCACCATAAAGCTAGTAAATATAAATGTTTATTTTTATTATAGTTTTCTAGTGAATCTCTTTACAGTACTACAATAATCTAACATCATATAGGTTATTATTGTACTTGTTTTACCAACATTGATGAGAAACTGCAGCTATTTTTCTCCCTAGCTTGATACTGATTTCGTGATTAGCTAGTGAGTGACATTTTTGACCTCAAAAAGACATGGAATTTTATTCTGAAATTCGTGGTTATGTCCATAAATCACTATCATCATACTTCAGAATGTTGTTTATGAATCCTTTGCTTATGGAAGGTGACCATGTCATCCATAACAAGAAACATAAGCAAATAGAACTATTAAATTCCATAAAAGTTAAAAGCTAAATACCACTAAAATTTTAGAATTGTGCTATTTGTGCTTCATCTCCATACAAATCCCTCAAAGGTTGGACCGCAAATATTAATCTTTTTTTGAAAGAATCCAAAAAATTGTATTTAGGAGCTATTCTCATCAGCTTTCATTGCAGACCATGTTTCTGAGAAATAAGGGAAGGACAAATAAGGTTTTAATAAAATCTTGATCCAATTGGATGTTAGCCATTTTTTCAAATGCTGTGCAAAACCATGAAAAATCGGATTTGTGATGACAATTCTTCAATTAATTTCTTGACTTAGATCCTGAGTTTACTTCAGATCTCAGGTAGCCTAAACTTGTAACAGACCCAGTAAGTAATTGCATCATTAGTTATGAATTAGACTAATGTATCTGTAAATTTATTTTCCGATATTTTGGAGGTAGAAATAGGTACCTATTATACCCATGGGACTAACCCTGTTGTCTGTATTTTGAATATAAAATTGCTACGTCTTTTATATTTGTATTTTTAATATTTCGATTTTTTTTTGTATCAGTATGGCTCTTGAAATCGTCTCCAATCTCAATGTTAGTTACGTTTTGATTGCTCTTCAGAGAGTGTCCCAGTGAGCCCCCTTTACAAAAGTACAATTTCTTGTACAAGGCTCTGTCACTGAGATTACGCACAGGTTTAAATAGGTACTTTTTGCCTTCTCCAAGTTTCCATTCATCCAATTTTTTATTATTTATAATTTCATTATAAAAATACATATCCAGCGCCTTAGGTTTAGATTTGTTAGTTATCTCGCTTTCCCTTTTCTTTGTATATTTCGGAAGCTACATATCTGGGATGAAATGACTGAAGGCTTTTTACTTTCACTTGCCTTTATATGAAATATATGGTAAGGAAAAGTATTGCGATCGTGAAAAATTTCGACTACCGATTTTCAACGGAAATACACGTTATGGTGTCCCTTAAGTCCAAATAACCAAGTCCCGCTAGCTAAATGTTCCGTGTGTGTAAACAGACTAGTAAGACACGAACATGAAGAGGAACTTATAGTCTGTATGGCCGCTCTTTCGGGGATGAGCTTTTAAGTTAAGATAAGCTTCTAGACCTTCTTATAGCATCTTTCTGACATTGCTTATATCTATAATAAGTTAGAGCAAAATGCAGAACAGCCGCTGGTTTAACGTCAGCCGTCTTTGTAATGAAAATTGTATAAACCCTAGGATTACCAAGGGGTATCGGACTTCTTAGTTTTAACAAGGGGGGATCTAAAAATCCACATCTTTCTTTTATAGTTAATTAAATCTGAATGATTTCTTTTTTTAAATTTATTTAAAAAGGTTGCAATATTTATTTATCAATATTAAATAATATAATATAATATATAATCTCAATATATAATTATAATTATAATAATTACATAAATAATATAATAATAATATATAAATATAATAATATTTATTTATAAAACTGTGGAAGTAAAAATAAAAAAATGTATAGAGGGAAATGAGTCATTTTTCAATAATTAGAAATGTCATGTCCATTTTTTCTAAAATTAATCGTTCTCAATATGTACGAGATATTTAATTTACACTTTCAAAAATGTTTTTTTTTCAGGTACAATAAAGAAAAAAAAAAACACCTATTTTAACTTTTAAACATTAATAAGTGTTTTTTGAGCAATTAATTGAACCTTACTAGGTCAGAATACCTCCACCCCTTATACCAGGCATAAGAATTATATCAGCCAGCTCCCCCCCCTAGACGAAATCCTGTGGGCTCTCATGTTTTAATATCAAAATGTACCAAATGTGATATGGTTGTACCATGGGCTTCATCGCCGAGGGGGACGCCCCCCCCCCCAATAATTTGGAAGGGGGCAACTGCTTACACTCTAAATTTGATATGAATTGACAAGTTTTATAAATACCTTTAAATACATCGTTGGCTGAGGAATTAAATGTCCTAACAGACGTTTTTATTTCAATGTTTAGCCTCTCGAATTTTTACCTATCTATCAAAATATTGATTCGTCCCCTCCCATTAATTTGGTGCTGGTGAAGCCACAGGTTGCACCAACAACGGCAACCCTGGTTCTAATCTAACCTAACCTAGAGATGGGCGTTTCGGTTGTTTTTACAAAACGCCAATGAACTGTTCGTTGAAAAAAAACAACTGTTGGAAAAAACGGTTTGAAAAAAACAGGTTGGGGAAAACAGAAAACCTCCTATCTGTTTCTATCAGGTGTTTGTTTTGTGTTGTGTTGTTTTATTGGAAACGTAATAATAGTATTAATTCAAAGTTTAAAAAAATAATAATAATTTGAGAATAAAATCAGAAAATGTCACTAATTGTTGAAGCAACAAAATTAAAATAAAAAATCACAAACTTAAAATAATTTTGACAGGTCTTTATCGAGAAAAATGTTAAAATATTATGAATTCTTGAAATATTAAGAAAAATAAACTTCTTTAATATTTAGATTTTTTTTTTTCATTGTAATGAACTATATATAATAACTTCCTGTTATTGTAATGTATTCTCATCCATACACAGCAGTTTGGAGATATGTTTTAATTAGCACTTGAATAAACTCACATTAAAAAAAACGAAAGTAAAAGTGTCACTTTGAATTTTAAATGAAATAAATAGAAATTCGAAAATAGAATCCACAGAAAACTTAACGGAAAATCAAACAACGGAGCGCTAGTGGTGGAGAAAACAACTGTTATTTTCAATTTCAGTCGTTCTGTAACGAGTTCCAAACGTTTGAGTAGTTGAGAACGGGAAGAGAAGGAAGTTCTAAATCCCAACTGTTTGGGCTGGTTCAGGAAAACAGTTTTTTCCGTTTTTTATAAAAAACAGTTTTTTCAAACAGTTTGGCGTTTTTCTTCCCATCACTAACCTAACCTGCCACCCATGAAACAATATCCTCTGTCACTGCATAAGAACAATGTTAGCAGATAATGATTTTTTTATTTCTCGTTTCTATTTCTTGAATGGAAATTTAAGTATTTCTGTTGAAATTAGATCCAATCTCTACTATATTTTAAAAGATTACATGCATAAATAAAAAATAAAAAATCTGAATTCTGCAATATTAGGTTTAAAATAGAGCATGTGTTGCATACATATAATGAATTAGTACTTTTTTTCTCATTACAGGATTCGAACAGTACAGTTTGTTTTGCAAAGGTATCTAGGAACAATGAGCCAGTCAAGAGATAGGCTTTATGAAGCAATACCCAGATATATGTTAAATAAGTTTAATAATTCATTGCAAGCATCACATTGTATGCTATATGCTATTAATGTCGGAAAAATTAAACTTGACCATCAAGAGTATAGAGCTAAAGCCAACATTTTAGTGAGTAAAGTGCAAGTAATTTTCAATTCTTTTACTTATGATATATATTTGTTGACAATAGTATAGTAATCAATCGCAATCACAATATTTTACCACATTTCCCTCATTTAATTGCAAGTAAGTACATTATAAAATTACCGAGGTAAAATGATTAAAATAATGCCATTAATGATTCATTAAATGCTTAATTTATTTTATTGGCAGATGCATCTTAGATATGATGGCTCTATTGGCTTTCCTGGTGGCTATGTTGATGAAGGTAATCACTAAAATCTTAAATAAATCCTTTCATTTCTGTTCATATAGAATGGTTGTTTAGTGTTTGAATATATATTAATTTTCTCTTCTTCTTGTTGCATTTATCATTGATTATTGCTGGTTGTCATGGACTGTCAGCAATGAAGTGGAGACTAGTAGCATCGAATTTTTTATTGGTAAAGCTATCACTATGTTATTTCCGACGATGACCTATTTCGGAAGGTTATATCTCCGTAATATTAGCTTATTCCTATCGTGTCCTATCAATTAAAAATGAGTTAGATCAGCGTTATTAGATCCCAGCCTTCGTCTCTTCAATCTCTCTTCAGAGATAAACACCCAAAAGGGTACTTTTAAGTTGAAATTGGGGCCTCACTCTACAAGGCCCTTTTCGCCATGTCTAGAATTAACATACTGATGCTAGTACCTTTTTATTTAAAAAAAATATCACATCAACTTCATATTTCTATTTGTAACTAACTGATAAAATTTTTGGTTGAGTCCTACCAAGTAACCAAGGTAAAAATGATCTTGATTGTTTATTATAACTGGATGCATTTGATAATTGGGTTTCATTATGTAGAAACCTACTTACCCACAAAATGATGAAAATTCACTTACAAATTTGAAGAAAATGAGGCCAAACTTAGTTTCCTGAAACCAACCAAACTTTACTAAACTTAAAATTCAAGAGAAACTGACCAACAACAATGCCACATGTTATTTTGAATTTATTTAGTTTTTGCAGAACATTAACAAGCCATTTGGCAGTTTTCTATTTACACCAAAATTTCTGAAAATAAATTGGCTACTCATCAAAACTATAATAGTTAAGAAATGTTATCTCTTTTAAATGTAAGTTAAAAATTACTGAATTGTTTAGGAAAATATAATAAATATCAGAAAAAAATAGTACCCCCATGATGAGAATATAATAAATATTTAGTCACTGTCACTTATTAGCTATGTGGCTTAACAGAAAAATGATTTCCAATGCCAAATCTAATGATCTACAAGATGTGATTTATCTTATATCCTAGGATTGCCATTCTTTCTATAAGAGAGGATGATGTACACTTACTAACGAAAGTCTCTGCACATCCTCAAGCTTTTTTTTTATTTTACCTAAAGATACCTTATGAGCCAGATATGGGCAACGAATCTCACATATTTTTTACATGATTAAATCTATTTTCATTAACAACAATTACATTTAATATAATTTATTTAACTTATAATTTATGAGGAAAATTACATAAAATGTCAAAATGTTGATGCGCCAAAAGTTTCTGCACGCAGTGGAATTAGCCAAGATACTGATATGTATATAGCTTGCACATTATCCCATTCATCCTCCGGCTAATCCTAACTTGTCAGTGTTAATTTGGGCCTGAACAGTTAAGATTGTGATAAAAAATGGAGGTTCCAACACCGATTCCTAACCAAATTGTGAATTTGAGGAAACTCATAAGACTCATACCGGTAAATAGGACAATTCGTCAACAGGAACGACTACCTATTAAAGTTGATTTGGCTTCAATAATTAAGCTTCAAGTTGAAGAAAAATGATGTGTGCAGGGACTTTTGGCACATCAATATTCTGACATTTTATGTAATTTTCCTCATAAATTATAAGTTAAATACATTTTATTAAATTTGATTATTGTTATTTAAAATATATTAAATTAAGTAAAAAATGTGTGAGTTTCATTGCCTATATCTGGCTCATAACCTATCTTTAGGTAAAATAAAAAGAAAGCTGGAGGGTGTGCAGAGACTTTTGTTAGTAAGTGTATGCGGCTAAAATGTGAACCATTTAAATTTCCAAGCTGATGGAGAACACTAAATTTCTGGTTCAATAAAGAATATGTGGTTTTGTAAAATGTTTCCTTCTTAACATCACTGTAATTATTATGATCTTAAAATAAATGTTGTTAGACTAATAATTTTTTTGTTTTTTTCCCTTTTTACACCTACTTTGAAATCAATGGAACATTTTATTAAAAATAATTGTTAATAATAATAAGTTCATAAGTTTAAAAATCACATCATCTAAAATAAAAATGACGATCTGACTGCCCCAAAATCTCAACATTTCTTATTATAGAATTAGAATTAACCAAGTTTATGTTAACATGACTGAAAAGTGGACATTGTTAAACTGAAGATAAATTTGGTTTTGACTTGATTTAAGTTTATGTGCAAATATTAATTAATAAAATCAATCATTAATTAATATACATCTCAAATTAATGTTTATTTGGGGAGGAAGGTATTTGCCTAATGCTGCCCTAAACACATGTATAAAACTAATAAAGGTATCTTTAGGTCTCAGTTTGGCTGCTATCCTTACTTATTAACTATATTAATAATCAGTATAAGAAGTATGAGTCTAGTCATTGTCATTTGTAGCATTCAAAAAGGTTTTATTTATTTTTTTGTTAAGGTTCTTCTAGTTATTCTATGATGCTTAAAACATTTTTTGATATTTTATTTAACAATTATTATTTAATATTATGGCAGTAGTGCGGCATTTGTCAATATGACTTAATCTGTTTAATTGTTCTTTATCATTGAGAATTATTACATATCACTGTATTATTATTCAGTACATCTCTGTATTAGTGTTATTTCTGTATTTTCATAGTTGAGGATTTCCAGGGCATTTCTTTTTGGTTTTCTTATTTTTGGAGCATATATGTCTTTGTCAGAAGCTTCTTATGATCTCCATAAGCAAAAAGTTTAAAAAAGTTAATTATAATCATCATACTGACAAATGGGCTATTAAGCATTGTCTAGATTAGGTTATTGACAGAGGTGTGTAGAGTGTAATATTGAGTATAAGCTCCATAAAAGCACTGACTGACTTGGGATGAGACTAAGAGGCACAATAGAGGATGTCAACAAGAGGAAAAGTGATAAAAGAAAATATTGGATAGGCTTAACATAATTTTATATTTAAATAAATGCCAAATGTTCATATTATGAAATGGAATTATTCATGACAAAATATTTAGGTTAATATGATATCTTCTCAATCGATTTCAAAAATATAACAAAATACATTATATTTAGAAAAATACATTTAATGCTTCCATTCTCCAGTGTTTCTGGAAAATTGAGCTACTATAGCTTTATTTATTTTTAAAATTCAATAAATTAGTTTTTTCCCAAAACAATAAAACAACCATAAAACATTAAACACCTAGTATCATCAATTTGATTAATAGTCATAATATTAAAACAAAGAAAATAATCATTAAAATTTATAGAAAGCGATAATTTTACACATGTATGAATACTATTATATTTGTAAAAGTTAAATCACGACAATCGAATCAAGAGACCTAGACTAGGATAAATTATTTATATAATTTTTTAAATGCTGTAATTATTATTAATAACACAGCAAGCAAACTTTTAATTGTAAAGCTAACCATTGCAGCACCTGGAGTCATAGCTGCGCTTTGTAGACAGGCGATTACAGATCCGGCAGCAATGTTTCCAACATGTGATTGTGCTGCAGCTGCCATTCCTCCAGCTGCTATTCCAGTTGATGATATGCCAAACAAATTTGCAACTAATGAAGCAAGAGGTGGAAAGATGAATGTTACCACCCCACCTACTGCAGTAACAATTATATATGAAAATAGGGCCATACTCTGAAAAAAAAAAAAAAAAAATTGATCACATCTAACTTTTCTATACTGTGTTCAAATATCTTTTTTTTAAAATTATACTGAAAGATAGTACCACCGATCAAGAAATTTTTTTGGTTTTTCATATGATCAGATCGAAACTCTTCAGATCAGTACAAATCTGCTAATGAAGCAACGAAAATTTTATATTATTTCTTCTTTCATTTACTTACCTATATAAAAAATATATTGTAAGGAAAAATATTGCAATTGTGTAAAACTTCGACTTCCTTTTTTCAGCAATCATATGTTTTTTGCATTAAACTAAATGTTTTGGGGTCTCTTCCAAATAACCATGACCTGCAAAAAGTTCTGTGTTTGTATTTCAATATGAGAGTCAACAGACTAGCTCAAAAATGATATTGAGGATTGAAAAAAATTGATATTAGGGATTGAAGTAGGTATATGCCTGAGAGTGAAATCAAAAGTTTCTTCGAAAATGATTGAATGGAGGGGGGGACTTTATTTGATAAACTATAACATTTTTTACGATTTTGTCAAAAACGGTTCCAACTATTTTGATTAAATTTGTCATGTTTATTGATAATTAAGTATTCTTTAATATCAGACAGGTTTAATCATAATATAAATGTTCTGAGGGGGCATAAATGGCGAAGGAAAATTTTCTTTCTGTTAAGTACCTTTGATTTTGTTTATATGGAGAAATTTCAATTTACCTTAAATATTGCATTAATATATTATGTATAATTTATTGCTGTAAAGCTGAGAACTTCAGAAAAAATAATATTAAATTTATAAAGTGATAAAATATTCACATGCACGAAAAATTCAAAATTTCTACTTTTTTATTAAGTACACATGTTCTGACAAGTATTTTAAATACTTCTTCATGCGTGTTACACCTTTAATAACAGTCCATTAAATATGTTATTAAATACGTTCATACAAGTAAGGCATACAGTGCATGCGATGAAGTCAATATGTTTTATGTATAATATTTGTAATATGTGTAATTATAATGTAATAAAGAGATTTAAACGAATAAAAAATAAGTTAGTGGAATGAAAAAAAAAGAAAATTAAAAAAATGATGATTATATAAATATAATATTCAAAAAGCAATAAATGGGAAGTAATCATCCTGCAAGCTCCAAATAATTTTACTTTGATTTTATTATTGAAATATTTTTACATATAATCCAGATGAAAAATAAAAAGTTCAAAATTGGGGATATTATATTTATGACTACATATTACGAGACCTGATATGCTGCACTCATATTTGTGAATTTATCCTTCCAGGTGTATACCTGAATGGGATTAATGAATAACAATTGCTTGTTTTATTTTTTGTTTAATTTATTACATTTTTACCTCAATATTTTCTCATTTTGTTTAAAAATGAGTATGTCAAAAGTATCCATATGGTGGTGGGCTGTTTTATATTTTCTCATTTCTTTTGCGATTTGCAATAGTAACTCCCTGGTAAGACTCTGGCCTTAGTAGTGTTTTTTGAATCTAGCTCTTTTTTAAAAAAAACATGTGAAAAACACGCATGGAGTGAATTGTATGTTCCAAAGGTTTATTTTAATTTAAATTAAACCACAAACTACTTTTATAACTAGGTTAGTATAAGCTATATTTTTCTATAAGAATTTCAAAGGAATTATCATTAAATTGACAAAGCAATTCCTTATATGGAATTGATTGAATCTTGTTTCAAATAATTTGACATGGCTAAGGAAATTTTGAAAAAATTAAGGAAAGAGTGAAATTATTTCCACTCTGGTGCTAAAATTTTATTGAATAAGTAAGACTCATTAAAAAATTGAGTGAAGAAGTGGCCCAGGAATTTTTACAATTTAACAGAAATGATAGCAATGATTCAGTTAAAACCTAATTGTTTTTATCGTACAGCACATCTTTACTAAAGTTGTTTGGCATCACAAGCCCTTTTTCAAAATTACTTACATGAAAATTGAGTGTTCTACAGAACACAAAAATCTTCACATTTCAATACAAGCACCAGCCCCAGCCTGAACTGCTTACCATGTTGTTCTGGAAATCACAGGAAAGATAAGACGTAGGCTAGTGGTGGGGTGGTTAAAAGCGACATGCTTATTTGAAACAGGAACATTTCAATAAAGATTAAATAGATATCACAAGTGAATGGAAAATATCTTTTAATACAAAGTGCAGAGTAGCATGTCTAGTATTTTTCAGGATTAAGTTTTCTTATGTATTTATTTAAATATAGTAGTAAATTTCATTAAATAAATAAAAAAAAAAAAGTTTTTTCTTTGTCACGTGTATACGCTCGTTCATACAAAATTATACCGAAAATAAAATTTTTCTTAAAATAAATATAATTACTGATTATATTGCCACTAATCAAGCCATCACAAATCAAACTAAGGATTGCATATATTTATGAATTTGATGAAAACTATAAAAAAAAAAAGAAAGTTTTCTTATTCAACAAAGTCATGATTTTAAATAAGTTAAATTTGTTCAAATAAACAAAAGAAAGTACATACTTATCAAATATTTTGCGTATTTATTCCCCCCAGTACCTCCTTCCCACCAAAAAAAAAATTGGATATTTTTGGCATTATATTTCGAAACAAGCATCTTATTATAGCTCGACTCCTCAAGTAATTTACCTGGGAATCGCATGCGCGAACTGTGACGTCATTTTAGTGGGCAATAGAAAGGTACTATAACAGTTAGGGTACCTTACTTCGTTTTTAGTTTTTGGTATACTTTGTTTTTGTTAGTTTGATTGTGATCTAACCGCTAAAATGTCAACACCTTCATGCAGTTACGAGACTCCCAAGAAGAAAGAGACGGGAAAATCTACTAAAGTGATCAGAAGGCAGGCTAGAGAAATGGTTTTCCGTTTTCATGACTACCTAAAAAAACAAGGAGATACATAGACTTGATTATATTATTTTAGATGTAGTATGTGACATATCGCAGTTTTCGAAACCTACTGTGATTAAAATAGTGAAAGAAGGTCAGAAAATGTTAAAGACAGATGGAAAATTAAATTTTTCCACACCAAAAAAAAACAGGAAAAGTGAAAAGCGCAAAGATGAGGGAAATGCTAGTACCAAACGTGCCAGAAAATAGTGTGGTGGTTATGGATAATGCTCCAGAATTAAACCCATGAATTAGTGTGATATAAAAAATAGGGTAGCACAAGGGTGCCTATCGACTGCATTAAATGAAAAAAGAGAATACCTGGAATTAATGTTCAGTAAATACACCAAGGAAAAATGGAAAGCATGCTGTGAGCATGTAAAGAAAATTGAAGAATATTATTGGTTAAAGGATGGTGTCATTGATGTTGTCATTGAAGAAATTATTGTTTTATTAGGTGACACTTGTACATCCGAGGATTTTTTGAGTGAATGCAGCGATGCTGAATAAGATGAAATATTTGGTCATATTGAATTTCTTTTCACAAAAATAAATAAATTTCATTTAATGTGATAGATGTGTTTTGTGGAATTTGTTTAATTTACTTCATATCAGACATATTTTATCCTATACAATCATGATTATTACTGTAATTTACCATTTATTCATGTTTTTTGTAAATACTGGATGAATGTGATTAGTGATCATTATAATATCATTGTCCACTGTTTTGAGTTTTACATTTTCAGAAAGAAAAAATCATGTTATTGAATTTTTGATTTATTGCACTTTTGTTTTGAATTGAATTTTATGAAAAATTGTATTATTTTTAAGTTTGTGATTAAGTTTGATGTTTTTAATTTTATTCACATTGAAAGCAATTCTATTTATGCATAATTGTAAATAAATCTTTTTAAAAAAATTGTTTTGTATTTTTAATTTGAATTTATAAAATTTAAATATTTATTTTTATTAAATGATGTTTCGGAATAATAATTTGAATATTGATGGTTAATTTATTTCTGAACCTTTTTCTATTGCCAATGATAATTATTTCATGAAATATAGTAACCTGGTATTGATTTCTATGTACTCTCTATCTGTTTGTCATCATTGATAGCATAACCTAACACACTTCAAATTTAGCGCCAAAGCAGAAGTAGGCGTGGCTTATTTAAGCTCCGCCCTCAGGTAAATTACTTAAGTTGTCGCACTATACATAATTTTCTTTACTAAACTTTATACTTTTCATTAAGTGTTCTTTATATTAAACAAAGCTCAAACCCCCCAAAAAATAAAACTAAAATATTTTACTTAAGGCAATAGTTTTTTTTTTGGGCCATAACAGGGTTGAAATATTTAAAAGACATTAAAACCTGTGGCTGTGTCTCTGTAATTAAATACATAGCTACTTAATAAGTTGGATTTAGGGAAGATAGTTATTTGTGTAATAATAATAATATAATAATAACTTTATTCGTTGTTCACAACTATATATCGGAATCCTAATATTGAAATTTCTCGATCGAAAACCGATATCCAACCCCCCCCCCTCCAAAAAAAAAAGAAATAGAAAATATTTAAAATAGAAATTTCTAAAATAAACATTAGAATCTGCATCTCTGGTCCAGTCTCTAGTTTTTTTTAGCTAATTATTAATTAGATTTAAATTTACTCAAATTTCAGTTATGTAATGTTTGAATAGGCTAATAGCTGTTTAAACGACTCACGAAACATTGTAGTGGATATTCATTAAATAAAAAGTGTAAATTTTTAAGAAACAGTGCATGTTTAAAGGATAAAATTAATTGAGAAAAAACTACATTAATATTGACCAACGATTGGGACACATTCGTAAAAAATTGCCAAAATCCGCGTTATTAACCATTTTACCTAATTTTCATTACTGTCTGGCAATTTTCAGGTCGAACAGAAAATTAACCGAAACCGGGTAAAGTTACCACCTTTAGAAAAACTTTTCATTTAAAAAAAAAACCAATCGCATAAATGGTCGTTACAAAACCTAAGGGAACTAAGCCTCAAACCAATTTAATATTTTTTTTTTTTTTTAAATTATCTATTGCTTTTTTTTTGTTTTTTTTTTTTAATCACGCTTATTTATATTTGAATAATTTAAAATACAGAGTGAACTATGTTTCACTTCAAAAGCGATTGAAGTAAACATAACCCTATTTCACAAAATTCAACTTTAACTTCAGTTTTCTCAAAATATGGAGTTTGGCTCTTAGTTCACATTTGCGTTACACCGACCAAATATTTCTGTCATCCTAGTGAATAAGTAGTTAAGTCAAATTTCTTTACTTTTCAGGGCACGAGTTTGGAAGTTTTAACAGTTTGATGTAAACTCAGGTTTTTATTATCAGCCGTCGATATTCCGTCAACAATACCACAATGGGCGCTACTGATTGTGGCCATCATCATCATCATCACAGGCACTACAACCCGCTACGGGTCTTCGCCGCGTCAAGTCGTCGCCTCCATTCTTCTCTGTCTTGCGCCAGGGTCTGCCAAGCTCGGGTGTTCAGGAGCTTCAGAGCGTCGGCTTCGACCTCATCTACCCATCTAAGTCTTGGCCGTCCTCTCTTTCTTCTTCCATCCACATATCCGAATAGTAGTCTCTTGATTGGGGAGTCACCATCCATTCTTGCAACATGCCCAGCCCATCGTAATCTTGAGAGCCTTATAAAGTGCACCACATCCGGTTCCCGGTAAATTTGGTACAACTCTGCATTGTGTCTCATCCTGTACTGGGTGCCATCTTTTATAGGACCAAACATTCTTCTCAGGATTTTTCTCTCAAAAACCTGCAGGCAGATGGCGTCTGCACGTGTTAAGGGCCATGTTTCTGATGCGTATGTCAGCACAGGTCTGATCAGCGATTTGTACAGAGCAATCTTGGTGTTCCTTGCCAGTAAATGACTCCTTAATATTTTAGCCAGGCCAAAATAACACCTGTTCGCAGTCGTTATCCGTCTCTGCACCTCTTGGCTAGGCAAATTGTCCGTGCTAACTAGGGACCCTAGATACACAAAACTGGGAACGCTTTCAAACGTGTATCCCCCAAAGGTAACAGTATGTGGTGGTGGTCTAAGAGGGTTGGCAACCATATATTTAGTTTTAACTTGGTTAATTTGGAGCCCCAAGTTCTGACCTGCTGCCACTATTGCCAAGAAGGCCTGTTCCAAGTCCCTCTGTGATCTTGCTATAATGTCAACATCATCTGCATATGCTAGAATTTGTACAGATTTAGTGAGGATCGTACCAGTTCTTTGCACTTCAGAGTCCCTAATCACCTTTTCTAGTGCAAGGTTGAATAGGAGGCATGATAGGCCATCACCTTGTCTCAGGCCCCTGGTGGTCGTAAATGTTTCTGACAGGTCTCCCTGTACTCTCACCTGACACCTCGATCCTGCCATCAGCAGCTCCGTCAAATGGATTAGTTCAAGTGGGATATTCATTGTTTCCATGGCCTGGTACAACTTCTCTCTCACGACGCTATCATACGCACCACTAAAATCGATAAATAGGTGATGAGTCGTGATGTTATATTCTCTCGTCCTTTCAAGTAGGGTCCTCAAAGCAAAGATTTGATCAGTGGTAGATCTCCCTCTCATAAAACCGCATTGGTACACTCCTATCTCTCTTTCTGCATGCGGAAGTAGCCTCTGATAAATGATGCTAGACAGGACCTTGTACGAGCTGTTCAGAAGGGTTATGCCACGATAATTGCTACAGATGGTCTGATCTCCTTTTTTATGGAGAGGGATTATGACGCCTGTATACCATTCTTCGGGCAAAGTCTTGGTAATCCAAATGCTATGCAAAAGGTCACGGATAGCCTTGACCAGTTCGTTCCCACCAGCCTTTAGAAGTTCAGCGGCTATGTTGTCGCTTCCTGAGGCTCTATTGTTCTTCAATTTTTGAATAGAGTCAATTATTTCCTCTTCATCTGGTGGTTCGGCCCACTCGTAGCTATCGCTCATAACAGGGGTTATCCCTACCCTAGTGGAATCCTGGGGCGCTCCCAGAATACTTCCAAAATGCTTGGCCCATCTGTCTAGGATGGTTTCCTTGCAAGTGATTAATGATCCATCCTCGCCTCGGCAAGCATTAGATCTGGGCTTGAATTTCTTGCGCTGGGCATTCACACTTCGGTAGAAGGCTCTTGCATCCGCTTGTCTTTTTAATTCTTCCACGCCTTTAATTTTTTCCTGTTCTCTTATTCTTTTTTTTCCTTCTATGAATGCGCTTCTCTTCTCAGCCTTTAACTGCCATGCGAGTCCTATGCTTTGTCAACATATTCATATAGGCCTGGTTTTTCCTATCTGTAGCTAACTGACATTCCAAATCAAACCATGCGGATCTCTGATGGGTCTCCTCTATACCGAGCACCTCCTCTGCTGTTTCTTTGATGGCGGTTTTGAAGTGGTTCCATCTTCCATTCACCGTATCTTCCAAAGGACCCGATTCCAATGCTTTTTCCAGTTTTTGGGTGAATTGTTCTTTATAATCCTGTTCACACAGTTTACGGGTATTGATCCTTTCCAGTCGAGCCCCTTTGGTTTTTTGAGCATTACTTATTCTGGCTCGAATACGTGCCACGACCAGATAATGATCGCTATCTACGTTTGCTCCTCTGAATGTTCTGACCGCTATGAGACTTGACCTTTGTCTCCTACTAATCAAAATATGGTCAATTTGCGTATAAGTCCTATTGTCGGGTGTAACCCACGTGGCCTTGTAAATGTTTTTACGGTCAAACATAGTGCTACCAACAACCATGTCCTGGGATGCGGCGAAATTCACTAGTCTGATCCCATTATCATTGGATTCCGTGTGAAGACTATGTCTTCCTACTATAGGCAAAATAGCAGGTTCTCTTCCGACCTGGGCGTTAAGGTCACCTAGTACAATCTTCACATCATGTTTTGGACATTCAAAGAGCATTTTATCCAAATCTTGGTAGAAATCATCCTTAGCCTGCTCGTCTGCCAACTCAGTTGGAGCGTGGACCGAAAATAATGAATAATTTCTGAATCTACCCCTAATTCTCAGCATGCATAACCGCTGATTGACCGCTTTGAAATCCATGACATGTTCCCTCATATTACTGCTCACTACAAAACCTACTCCGAAGACATGTTGATTCATGTGGCAGCTATAATAGATTGTATGTCCTTTCTTCTCCATGATACCGGATCCTACCCATCTCATTTCCTGCAGTGCCGTAATATCCGTCTTATATTTGGAAAGTTCATCTAGGAGTATTTGTAATGCTCCAGCTCTGTACATTGAACGAACATTCCATGTTGCCAACTTAAATTCCTTGAGAGCGCCGGGTCGATACCGTTGAGACTGTCCAAATCCGAGGCAATTTCCTTGACGTTTCACAGCCACAAAGAGTTTTTCCGAGAGAGGAGCAGCTGACCCCTCCGCCCAACCCCCAACCTGGAGGACCAGTCCTGTAACCCTAGAAAGGAGCCCTAACTGGGTGCTATCAGCCGGGCCAGCTGAACCCAGGTTTTTTAACGAGGTTGTTACTCCTCCCCCTCCTCCTTTTTCATCCTGGCTTGGGACGATTGTGGCCATCAAACCAACTAAATAGATCTTATCAATAATGAGATATTATTGTTAACTAATTTTTCACCGACCGATTAAAACTGATTTAACGCAAAATATAATGACTACGTTTCAAATGAACGCCCGACTTAAATTCACTGCGAATTCACTAGGAATAAACCGCCTACCATTAATAGTGCTTCAATTCACTTCGAAGAAAACGCCTAGATTCTTCGCTTTAGCCCTTAACCGATTTTGGGCTAAATTCGACTTAACCAGGCATCGAGGCAATATGATCATTCAACTTGGAGAGTTGAAAAACAGTCCACATGAATTATGTGGAATCTTTTCAGAAGCCTTCTACACACTATGAAGATATTGATAACTTCGCAGCAATCATGAAGACCACCTGAACATTTAGAGTTGTGAGCTATCGACTTCAACATATTTTGCAGAATAATCATCGTAACAATGTTCAGGTCCATCCTCTTATGAATACGTTTTATCGGAGGAAATGCAGAAAGGTTTCATTTCTTGCGGTCATGATAGATTGTGAAGTTTACTTTGTTCATGGAAGATATCTGATTAGAAACATATATCAGATACGCCATTAATATTATTTGTCCAGGAAGAGTAGATGATTCATAATAGCCCTTGATTGATAAGGCACCAGTTTTTTGTTTATTCTTGATGGCTCCATACTACAATACATTATATTAGTACAGTGTCAACTAACGCTAGCAGACATCACTATTATATCGATCATTTAAAATCTAATTGCTCCATCTAAAAAGTCTTATCGTAAGCTATTCCCAAGGTAGAGATTTTTCATATTTTAACTCATTGCCCATGTTTTATCCATGGTTAATGGTGCAATAAATATTAAAGGACGCTAAATCCTCTAATGTTGGGGTTTCCTCGAGGAGCATCCGGGTTCTTACGTAGGGTCTTTGAATGTTTTAACCTACTGAATCATTTAGTACTTCTGTATACTCGAATCATCATCCCTCACTAACATATCTGTACTCCGGAGGTAAAAAGCATCATAGCCATTTTTTATTGAATTAAATTTTCCACTATGGATTTAAATAACTTGTTAAATACTTCTGATTACTTATCAACGCCAATAACAAATTCCATTAAGTTGTCTGAATAAGTAACAAGAAAACAAATTTAAGTAATCAGAAGTATTTAACTCTAAAATGTTCAATTTAATTCAATAAAAAAAATTACATAGTGTTATTTACCTCGGGGGTACAGATATGATTTTGAATAAAAGCTTCCTCGAATCCAGAAGTGTTTTCTCTCTGGTGACATTTCTATTTTATTTGACAAATAATTAAAGTTGTAAAAAAAAGAGAGATGTTGAGGTAATTGAACTCCCTTATTAATTGGAACCCAGGATGAGCCGCATCTACTGATATTAGGTAGGAAAAAAAAGCAAGAACTCTAACAGCAGGCCACAATCTAAGAAAAAAAATTGAATTGACTCGTTATTGTGTTCACTATTTATTTAAAATAGTAAATAAAATTCAACCCAACGACCTTGCCTCTCTTCTAGATTCTGATTGGTATTTGGGCGTTATAATTGAATTTTCTTTGGGCTAAAAATATTTTTAAAACTTATTTAGCGATATAAAATATTGCCCTCATCCATTTGAATATATTAATTAAATGTATATTATTCTTCCTTATTATTAAATATTTCTTAGAGACCATATGGCTACTTAAGTCACTATTTCTATCTTTCTTTAAAATATCCTGCTTTACGATTATCAATATTAAAGTTTCAATTATATAATCTTTTTATAGGTGAAAATGCTGAAGAAGCTGTTATTAGAGAAATAAGAGAAGAAATTCCTTTTTGTGTGCAACGTATCGACATTAATTCAGAGGTGGGGAATTTCGTTTTAAAGAAATACTAATTTATCATGTTGAAGTAATTTTTGTTGTCTGAAGATTTCTTTCCTCTCCAGCTGTGAAAAATAGTCAGAAACGAAAAAAAAAAAAAAATATTCCGAAAAAGCTCTTTGAGGAAAATAATACTTTGTTCTTGCATAACTCAAAAACTATAGATTTTTTAAATATATATATATATATATATATATATATATATATATATATATATATATATATAAATGCGGAAGTGAAAAGTCTCTGTATTACCTAAAAAATGAAAAAAAAAAAAAAAAAGAAAAGAAAAAGGATGTGTCTATCTTGTGTGTGTAGTCAGTAGCCCTCTCGTGGCTTCAACCATAAAATATATCTTAATTTGAAATACTTTGAATGTACTAACCCACAAACACTAGCTTCCAAAACATTCTTTGAATAGTGAAATAAGATTTTTCCCCACCAATCAGCTACTATTTTATTATTTTTCTAAATGTAATGCAGAACTGAAAGAAATCAGTATTGCCTAAAAAAGAAAAAAAAAATTATTGTAATCGGACCATTAGAAACAAAGTTAAGAGCTCTTTGAATTTTGTTATATTTTGAGTGTATATAGAAAAAAAAATTCTCTTATTCATAATATAGTGGTTTAATTATTTTCATATTATGACTATGAGATCACTGAATAATGCAGTAGGCCTATAATTCGCCTTTATGTGATTTTCTTTAAACTTATATTTGTTTAAGGATCACGTTATTAGTCATTATTCTTCAGAAAAAAACTTGCTTGTTCATTTGTATGCAAAAGAAGTGAGTTTGAAGCTGTTCGAAGAATTAGAGCAACGCTCGCTAAAGGGATATGATTATGGTGTAGAGGTAAATTTATTATCAAACCAAAGTTATGTTGTGCATATGTGCAAACTACATCATTAGTTCACTATTTCTTTTTACAGGTGATGGGTGTGTTGAGGATACCACTTTATACGATGGCAGATCAATTTGGAGGATTCCCTTCATTTTTGCACAACAATTTCATTGGCAATTCAAAGCAGCAGTTGTGTTACGCATTAGTAGCTAGAGGAATAATGACGGAAGAAGAGGTTAACGAAGCTTTGATCTCTCAGCCTCGTATATCTCATCCTTCAAAGTAAATATTCAAGTCTCCATCGTGACGCATCCTTCAGTTTTTTTGTGGTGTTTAAGGGCGTAAAACAGCTTGGTCATCAACGCTCATATGTGTAACGGTGAGAACACTCACATACTTCTTATAAGAAGGAATCTATCAATTTTTCGCGATTTAATATATGACGAATAGGTGTTTTTTAATTACTCATGGTCTAATTTGTGATTACTTTGGTAATTTTTTTTACAATTTAGTACTTTTGCCATGTCACCTCTGGGTGTGGCTTATTTGGGGCCGATTAGTATAACGCCGATCTCAACTGCATGGACCCTTTGGGGGTTTATTTTTCTTTTTCAAGCTAGCGGAAGTCGAAAGCTGCTATATAATGCAGGTAATCAGGGCCCTTTTCAACTGATATAGGGTCACGTGACGCCCAGAAGTTACATAGCAGTAGTGTTAACGTCAGCTCTTTTAGTTTGGAGATCTATTCCCGAAAACAAATGATTATTCAGCAAAATTTATATTTTCCTACTGATTATGATTAAACTCTGTAACGAAAAATATATATATTTCATCACATTTTGGCATTTAATTATTTATAACCAAACTTGTCCTTCTAAAGATAAGACATCATATTTTTAACTGTAGTTTTTTGCTCACTCTTGCCACAAGTGGAGATAGAGCCTAACAAGAAATATAACAAAAAGCCTCGACCGTTAAAAGATGATATATTGTCAGCATTTACGGCAAAAACTTCGTCTCTATCGAACACTTCATCAAGTTCTTTATCAACAGCGTTTGTTGGCGGCAAGTCCTTTAATGACTGTTTTGCTTATTGTTTTCATATTGAGATAAGCAGCCGAATATTAATCTGTCATCAATTCAGATAGGCACAGTGAACTAAACAGTCTCCAATGGCTTAGAGGCTCCGATACAACGTACAAAAAAGTTGGTTATCACTTCTTGTATAATCCTACTTAACAATAGTCAGAAATAACCCCTTTCAAGCACATTTGTCAAATAATGGAACCGCTATCTCTGACAGTCGGGAAAGCTAGATTTCTTGCATACTCCATTTCAGTATCTAAGATTAGATCTTTCTTCTGATAATAATTTTTGAAAATCCAATTTTTCCATATATGTTTATAAGGAATACCATGTTACATATATTATAACATTATTATATTATCTTATTATCACCATTAATATTACACATATTATAATAACATCGCATTATCATATTATCATCAAGAATATTACACATATTATTTTATGAATAAGGCTATAACATAATCTAATAGTTATATTAGACATACTATGTCGAATTTTTCTATAATAATACAAACGTATCTTAATCAAATTAACACAATTTATGAATTTCATCCGAATCAACTTTGTAACTAACCACCGTACACGTTTATATACAGACACTCTAAAAGCTCCTCCACAATTAGAGTGATTTATTTTCTAGAGTTTAGAATACATTGTCTGAATAAATAATTATTGAGTTCTAAGTCATAGACTGACGATGTATTTGATATTTAGTCTTCGAAATTTACATACAAGCTCATTTACACATATTTGTATTTATGATTATAAGAGAGTTTAATTTAAAAAAAAAAAAACTATAGTGAGCCATCATCCATCACCCTGAAGGATACTCTATGTTGTTCTGTAAACTTTGTTTTTCATGTCAGTGTGGAAGTGGTCGACTACTTCTGTATATCCAATGATTTCACAGTTCATGGTCAGGTATCGTTTCATTATCAGACCTACCATTGGTTCATTCAGAAGAATTACTCTATCGATTACAAATTATTATACATTACATATTATACAAACTAAGGAATATTAAGACCTTTTCCGGTCAGGTCTCTCGCTCTCCAGGGACACGATACCAACCAAGAAAACTCCCAAACATTTTGGATTACATTTACTAGGAGGAAAGAAGGCAAAAAAATTTAGGAATTTGGTTCCAGAATGCATACATGAGTGTGTGTGTGTATTAGAATGCTCCGAATTCTTAACATTTCAGATTTGCTTCCCTCTTTCATATATATTTTATTAAAGTATATTTTATTTTAATAAATATGTATCACATCATACATATTTATTGCTTCAGGAAAGTTTTGTCAAACTAAAAATTTTTGCTAAACGAAAATCTAATTTAACTGTACAAATCCATTCCATATTGTATTAATCAGTATAAGAAAAATGAAATGATGTTCGTTGGTTACCGCATCACGTGAAGAATGGCTGGACCTATTTGGTTACTTATTCTTTTAAAATATTCTTAATAGTAGCTTAGTTATTGAAATTAGATAAATAAAGTTCTGTATAAAAAAAAAATAAATGTAGTGCATTATTTTAACATCGAATCAATCGTCATGGGATATCAATTTCCAACCAAAATTTGATCTACCAGGTATAGTGTTATAAAAAAATACACTTATGTATGTTGACAAGAAGATGGCCACTATTCAAAAAAACTGTTTTTTTGAATAATCGCATTTGAAGTTTCAACTGCATTTTTAATTTTACTATTTACCTTACAAACAGCGACTAGGTAAAATAATCTTTGATCACAAATAGTCTACCATCGGGGCAGTTATTAGGCTGTTACCGGTACTAACCATAATTAATATAATATATAACCATAATAACCTCTACCTCCGTTTAAAAGATCATCCACACCATAAGAGAATATTGTAAATTGACCCTTACATGAACGGAACTATTAGTATTTTTTTGACTTTATCTTTCTTTGTAGGGTTCGTCATTCTGATTCCACCGGTATCCATAACTCAAAATTGATATATTTTGAGTTGTAACCATCTTCCGACGAGCGGCATGAGAGTGGGCATGGATTATATTGTATTAACACGTTCAAGCCGGTGTGTACCACCGATGGCTCACACTTGACTGCCTCATCGGGTGGCGTGTACCACCGGTGGCTCACACTAGAATGCCGCCTCTGCCAAATAAATAGATCTTTAACACTTTAACAGTGCCGTAAAAGAATACCTGAGAATCACGCTCTCGTTTCGACACAATTTTAATGTTTAATTCTCTGAAGGTGTCATGGCTGCCAAAGTGTCAAGAAAGTAGAAATAATTTCTACATAGCTGAAAATTAAAATAATGAAAATTTATTTATTTTTATATATTTTTTATATTTATATTTATATACTTATAAATAGGGATTGGATTCGTATGTATTTACATATTTTTTCAAGGCAATTTGCAGACGTTTTTCAACTAGAAGTGTTCATACTGACGCTTTTTAAGCTTTTTGAGCCTACTTTTATTTCACATATTTGGATTTTATTGCATATTTATACATATTTGATCAAAATAAATCCACATTTCCACATATTTAATCATTTTGGGCATATTTTCATAATTTGGAGATAGTTGACAGGAACTTTGAACCACATACCGCAAAGCTGTGAACCACACTGGAGACAAGGGTTATTGTAATTTACAGAGAATGCTTCTAAACAGTTACTGGCGAGAAATAACGAGAACCAAGATAAAATTAAGGATGTCCTTTCACGTCTCGAAGGTGAAGCAGTAACGATGAATACAGCCAAGTATTTGTTCGAAAAACCTAATTTAAAGAACAACCTAGCCTTCATTTCTAAAAATTGCGTATTTCTCGCACAAGCCATTACATAACTTGAGTACCCAAAATGTTCCACTGACAAAAAACGTGGCTAGCTTTAAAAAAGTCATCGAAAAGGTAGAAGCAATATCTGGGAGTGAGGAAGTTATGATCAGGTCAAAACTGGCAGAAGTACTGAGCAAGAGCAAAGGGTGGGAGATCGTATGTCAGATTTCTGTATGCGAAATAATTATTATAAGTTGTAAAAATCAGCGGAACAGAAGTCACCTCTGAACATCGTGTATCCTTTACTAGACAACTTCTTTCAGCAAAGCACTTATAACATCTGTAGATGTTGAAAGATCTTTTAGCTGTTACAATTCCATCCTACGCCCAGATCGTCGTCGCTTAACGTCCCAACATTTGAAATTCCATTTGGTTGCAAACAATTTCGAATAATTCTAATAATAATCTTTTATAATTATAAGTTGTAAAAATGTTCTTTTGCTTCTAAAAATTATTATAAATGGGGTCAACTGTGGTGTAGTGGTTAGCATAGCAACCCTCAATACTAAAGGTCGCGCGATGGCCATTGGTTTTTTTAATGGGAGTAAAAAATTCTTGGCTATGCCGTCCCTCAGATAGGACGTAAAATGGAGATCCCGAGCCTGTACGATGTCAGGTATTCATTAAAGATCCTATCCACTATCCTAATTACACCTGGATAGGCAAAAGTGACGTTTAACAAATAAAAAACAAACAGATTATTATAAATTGTAAAAATTGTTCTTTTGTTGTATATCATCATAACTTGTAAAAAAAAAAATCTGGTGCGTGCGCGCAACACACAACTTTCACTTAATAACTTACTTAGATTAGAAATTGACGTGTTTTGCTAATTATCATTTCCCAAAGTCACACATTTTTCTACATTCATATCTTATTTTTGTTAATCGTTAAAGCCGTTTTTGAGTAAATAAAAAACCCCGTGAAAATGATACAAAATTTATTAAGTAAAGTCCCCCCTCCCGTAGATCAATTTTGATGAAATTTTTACAGTCATATATTGGGCATATGAATACATCAAATACCAAGTTTGATCAAAATCGTTAAAACCGTTTTTGAGTAAATAAAAAAAACATGTGAAAATGGTACAAAATTTATTAAGTAAAGTCCCCCCTCCCGTAGATCAATTTTGATGAAATTTTTACAGTCACATCTCGGGCATATAAATACATCAAATACCAAGTTTGATCAAAATCGTTAAAACCGTTTTTGAGTAAATAAAAAAAAAACGTGAAAATGATACAAAATTTATTAAGTAAAGTCCCCCCTCCGGTTAACCAATTTTGATGAAATTTTTACAGTCATATTTCGGGCATATAAATCGATCAAATACTCAGCTTAATCAAAATCGTTAGAGCCGTTTTTGAGAAAATCGAAAAAAACGTAAAAAGTTATTAAATAAAGTACCCCCTCCCTTTGAGCAATTTTGATGAAATTTTTGCTGTCACATCGCGGGCATATATCTACACTAAATACCCAATTTCAGGTTCCCACGGTTTATAGTTTTTGAGCTAGTCTGTTCACATACACACACACACACAGACACACACACAGACCATTTCGCGGGACTTGGTTATTTCGACTCAGGGGGTCCCAAAACGTGTATTTCCGTTGAAAACCGGAAGTCGAAAATTTTCACGATCGCAATACTTCCACTTACTATATATTTCATATATAGGTAAGTGAAAGTAAAAATCTTTTGTTCCTAATAATTATTACAAGTTGTAAAAATGTTCTTTTCTTGTGTAAATCATTATAACATGTCAAAAATTTACGAAAATATTTTAAGAAAAACACATATTTGACGAAAATAAATGCTTATTTTAATTAAATATTTGGCAGTTTTAAATACATAAAAATCCGATCCCTACTAATAGACGTTTAAACATTTATTTATTAATAAAAAATATAATTAATACCGTATTATAAACATAACTATTAGGATATTATTTTTTATTGTTTATTTTATTATTGTTGGATTGCCAATACTGTATAATGCCCTGGAATAGCTCCCGTTAGATAGAGTGAAAAGCATTAAACAGTCCCTGCGTGAACGTGTTAAAGGGTGGTCTCACAGTTAAAAAGTTTGAAAATTTATGACTTTCACAAATTCCATAAAGCTTAATAAAGACAGCTCAGAAATGCGTTTTTATTTTTACTTATTTTTACAATCGGCAATTTTCTCGAAACAATCACAAATAAATTTTTCGTAATGTGGTTAACTTCTATCGGGAGAATTCTGAATAAAGTTATCGAATATGAAATTAGTTTTATCGTCTAAGAATAAATAAGAACCGAAGAAGTATTTCCGTTATCCAGAAAGAATCTTCCATAGCTCTATAATAGTATGATTGGTAAGAGGGGCTTTATTCATCAGAATGTACTCCCGGTTAACCTACTTAAAATAGTAATGGAAAGTAAATGAAGGGGTTTTAGAGGTAATTTACACAATATTTTGAACCGTTCAAAGACATCCGATGTTACATTACCATAACTTTTTTTAGATAACTTTCTATGTGAAAAACGTCGAAATCTTTTGAATTATTAGTTATTAATTTTTCTCCCCGCTTCTTGAGATTATCCAATTGATAAAAATGTGGATTAGGGCGACCAATTAAGTCTCAACACTATATTTTCTCGTTAGAACTTTATTTATGCATAGGTTTTGGCCAGTTCGGCCATCATCAGTGCTAAATGTGATTGATGGTAAAAATTGTTTTCTACCTGTTTGTGGGTAGTTGTACCAGGGTAGCAGATACCTATATATTTTAATTATTTAAGACAAACCACAGATGGTGGATTTTTAGAAAACAATTTTTACCATCAATCACATTTAGCACTGATGACGGCCGAACTGGCCGAAACGTATGCATAAAGTTCTAACGAGAAAATATAGTGTTGAGACTTAATTGGTCGCCCTAATCCACATTTTTATCTTTTGAATTATGTTTAAAGCGATGTGATCACTTTTTCTACTTTATTATTTTTTTCCTATTTTCATTGTGGTATTCATTTTCCTACATCCTGTCGGAAAATGATTATCATGACAGTTTCTTATTTATCTGCTTTAAATATATTAGTGCAATGAAACAAATTGAAGAAAATTATATTACAATATAAGATAAAATTATATAGCTAAGCTAAAGCCACGAAAATTATATAATAAGCTGATTCCTTCAATCTGATTAAACTTTCCTTCACAAAGACTCTTGGTAATATTAGAGCGGCCTCCGTAGGACAAATTACCCAAAGGCCCCGCAGAGACTAAAACATAGGTCAGAGCATTGAGCCCTGATCTTCCCCCATTATTGCCTGATGAGAGGGAGCCCCAGCTTCTATTAAGGCCCACGGGAGTCTAACTTAAGTGTCACTTTATCATCTACATTGCCTTCCTTATCCTCAATATTGTTCAATGTTTTTAGCCATTAAAAGTGAAAAATGTCTTTCCTATAAGCGATTATAAAGGATTATATTGGTACTAATCAAAATTAATTTTAAACAGTTATAAAATTTGCTCAAGCTTTTTACGCCATTTGATAAAATGACCGATTCAATCGGCATGCGCCTTTTTTCAAGTTTTGAAAACTAGTAGTACTATAATCTAGAAATTCAATCATATATGGATTTTTTACAGTTACAGTTAATTATAATTTTATCTACTGGTTTTAAAGTCATTTAGAAAATTACTAATCAGTATGTATGTAATATATGTATCTTGTATAATTCGATAATTCCAAATATAATTTAAGGAATGCAGAAATATTCGTTTACTCATTATAATCGTAAGTCAAGATTAATGTATTTTAGCCTGATTAGAGCCGTGTCAGACCTACTATAGTTTAGAAAAACAAATCTTGATAACAATATAAGGAGTTGAAATCATTTTAGAGTTTCCAGTTCTCCGAAAAAATAATAGAATAATTGTGGTTTAAGAATGATATCGCGATCACTTAATTTTGAAAATTAATATTTCGGAAAAACGAAGCGAAGCACATCCAAGCAAATACGCCAGAATCTTTATTAATTTCCTATGCATATAAATTGTTCACATTCGAGCAAGCAAAGTTTCTGGCCTATGTTAATCCGTCAAGCTTCCTACCCTAGGTCACATCTGGTATCTTGAATAGATCTTCAAGTTTATCTATCTCGTATCAAGTCTATCTAGTTTGTTTGACGTCTACTATCCTGTATAATTTCTAATGTTTGACCTCTACCACTGACAAATTTTTCCTTGTTATATACGGATATACGTACACAATTACAACAATTAATTTACGTACAACTATTTACAATCATCCGATTATTGGTATGTAGAAAATAAAGGCTTTACGGTTTGCACTTGAAAAAATAATTCAGTTTAGTTTTTGGTCGATGCAGAACTTATCTTCTCAAGAACCTGACTGAGAGAGGGTATACAACCTTTTTTTTGTATATTCTGCATATCCCTCGTTTGGAAAAAGTGTGCCACTGCATGAAAATTTTCTATTTTTTTCTTTTTAAAATACTTCAAATCACATATTCCTTGAGAAAAATAAATTATTACCTGATCACAATTTTAAATCAAATTTTTAACGATATGATAAAAACACGGTATAAAAGCAATAATAATAATCAAAACATAGTCTGTTACATTCTAGTGTTTTGGTAGTCTTCTTCTAAATGAGCAATATATCGTCGTCACCATGCCAAAGTAACGAATATGCGACTAAAAACCTATGCATATCCGTTAATTTAGCATGGTAATGACGATATATTCATTGAAATCCCATAGTTCTTAAAAAAATGTCGTTGATGCCGAGAAGTATAAGTTGAAATAATTCTAGGTCCTTCAAGATTTCGAAAAAAAAATAAAAAAATTCTGAGGTAGGTCGTTTGATCGAATTGAACGAACAGCAAAATTTAAGCGATTGTTATATTAAATAAAACACCAACGATACATCTGAAATAAAGTGGAACTTTAAAAATATTTATACATATATAATATACTTAAAAAAATAGGAACCTGCTGAACTTTTACCTAATGAGAGCCGTCAGTGTATTGGTTAGTAAGGAAGTGGTCTATTGATATTTTTATCATCAATGTTGTAGGACCCCTTTACAATGGTTATAGCTCAGAATATCTACAGACTTTTTTTTTTTTTTTTTTATGAAATAATATTACTTCAATTTTTCAAAATCATCTATTTCAAAAGTCTTATTCGATTATTACCGGTTAAGATCTCGCAACCACAGATCAACGAAGATCTCGTTCATTCAATTTATCTGCTCTTTCTACCTGAACTTCCGAACACCTTACAGATGTTGCCGGGAAAAATGATTGAATACAAAAGATTATTGGCAGAGGCTTTTGTAGGTAGGAGACAAAGCAGTAGCACACGTGAGGAACATACAACGTTAATGCAATTGCCAGTAACAGAAGATATGAAATAGTAACAACGTTATTCACAAACATGGCGACGTGCTTTGTTTCTCAAACAAGGTGGGTGGCATCTGATGCATATAGGCTTTATTCTCATCATTATCAGTTTAAATTAAATGAAAATTTTGTTTATGAATTTTCTGAACTTATTTCAAACAATTCTTTGATAGTTTTAATGTTAATTCTTGAATGGTTTGGAACCGTAAAAATTGACTGTCCCCAAAACCTTTAGAGGAAAATTAGTATTTATAATTATAATAATAAAAATATATACTGTAATAATATTAATAACCTAATAATTAATTATTCATATAATAATTATTATAGTATTAATAACCTAATTGTTCGGGACCGAACGCATAGTTAAATTACTTGATCAATTTGGTTTATTTTTAAGTTTACATCTTTTTTGTAATGTTTCATTTAAATTTAACATGTAAAAGATTTTTTTATTTTTCAATTTATACAACATCATAGCTCTATTAACAAGATAAAATGTTATTCTTTTGAATGTGCGTCAGTGAACAATCAATCATATGTTTTTCTATTGTTTTTTAATTAAAAAATCTCAGTTGCGTTCAGTTCAGTGCTAACAGCCGGCCGGCACCTTCTCTCTTTCGCTCTAACGAGTACCAAACTTCAGTTGACTTCTCCACTCAATGAAGGCACAGAGGACTGGAAGATTGATTCTATATATCCATTCTATCTATTTGGAACATATCTACATGTATCTGGAATAAATAGTCTACCATCACTACCTGCCCTAATGGGTTTGTACGAACATCATTAAAAACTTTTAATTAACAAAAAAATAGGTTAGATTTAGATCTAAGTTAGCTTAACGTTAATGTTAATTATAAATGAATTAGAAATATTAGTTTAGCCTATTATATTGAAATGATAAATTTTGTCAGATGTTTATTTTTTTGTTGTTAAGGTAACTGTTTAAGGAATTAATTTAATTTATACTTCTTATAATTATCATATTAAAATTTATCAGGCAACTTTTATCTATCTTTTATTTTGTATTGGCATTGATTATTAATATATGTTCTTGATTTATTTACAATTTATTTTAGAAACCTTATTTTGTCAACCACCGCACTCCAGAAGAACTAACTTTACAGTTTCTTTAATTTTGAATTATTTCTTGTCAACCTTCCCTTTCCACATCGATAACGTGAGACGTATTGGGTGTTGCAACATTGGTCCTCCGCGGGTCGGATCGCGGTGCATGACAAAAAAGGTTATGTATTGTAAGTTATTTATCATTTATTTCATGTATTTTTTCTCTTTCACTTATTAGGTTATAATTGTGTTATCTCATTAAATTTTAGTTCGCGTGGTCCCGAATATTCTGTTTATTCCCACTATTCTCTTGATCATAATATTCCCTTTTTTATTAACGTGATAATTTATTGAGTTTAACCTATCATTAAATTTTTATCTCTTCCTTTTCAACATGGCTACTGATATAGATACTGAAAAACATTTAAAGTATTTAAAGACGAAGTTATCGATGCTTCAAATCCGTATCAAGGGAGTAACAGACCAAGGAAGGCGGGTTGCAGCCGATGCTTCACAAAAACCACTTTTTTACGCCATGTATGATGATTTAACTTCCCTTCGGCTACAAATGGAACAAACTCAGGAAGAAATTACACAAATTTATTTTCAAGAAGGTCGCGAAAAAGAATATCCCGATGAAAACGCGAAAGCAAAAAGGGAAAATTCCGACCGTTACTATTACGAATGTAAAATTTTATACAAACGTCTAACTGAGGAAGATGCCGAAACATCACGGATTAAATCAGCAGACCAAACACTTAATGTAACAGCCTCATTAAATGATTCCAAAATTCCACGAGGGCGTTTGCCAAAAATTAAGCTCCCAATTTTCAATGGAAATCCTATTGAGTGGCCTCACTACCGCGATACCTATGAAGTTCTGGTTCACAAGGATTCCGGTCTAGACAAAATTGAAAAATTTCATTATCTGAATTCGACTCTAAGTGGCGATGCTCTAAATCTTATTAAAAATCTCCCAATTCAGGAGCAGAACTATGACTTGGCCTGGGAAAGGCTTATTACTCGATACAATAATAAACGGATTTTAGCCTCTCTTTATGTTCAACGGTTATTAGCCTTCAAGCCAACTAATGGATCACCTTCGCTATCGTCCTTAAGGCATTTCTTGGATTGCATTGCGGATAATGTAACACCATTTCGGCAGCTACACCTCGAGGATGAAACTGGATTTATTCTATTCAGCTTAGCTATGCGTTGTTTAGATGCATCAACTAAAAAGGCCTTCGAACAAAAACATATTGATGTCGAGTTCCCTACTATTGACCAACTTACAAAGTTTGTAACTCAGCAATGTAAAGTTCTGGAATTATCTTCATCCCTATCTGAATTTCAAGCAACTACCAATCACAAGCCCAAAGGTTATTCCTTTATTGTTGCAAAGCAACCAAATTCTCAAGAGAATAGACAACTGCCCACCTGTTTTTTATGCAAACAAAACCATTACTTATCTAGCTGTCCTCGCTTTAAGGCAATGACTGCCAGAGAGCGGTTTGAATCACTAAAAAATTATCCAGGTTGTCGCTATCATCTCACCTTAACTCATTCAACCCAAGAGTGTAAAAATAAAACATGTTGCAAATATTGTCAAAAATCACACAATTCACTGCTGCATTTTCCGAGCCAAAACAACCAATTTAATAGCCAAGCGAATGATGACATAACACTTGTGGCCAATCAAAATCAACCTGAAACATCTCCTTCAGTAATGACACATGCCTGGCAAGACAACAGTGATATATTGCTAAGTACGGCTATCGTGCATTTGCAGGACAATAAGTCGAGGTTTAAACCAATTCGAATACTCCTAGATTCCGGTTCACAGTGTACATTGATCACCCAATCATGTGCGAATGCCTTTCATCTCCATGTTGAGAAAGGTAAAAGAAATCTTTCAGGAGTGGGGCAACATCTAACGGAGGGAACAGGAACAGTTCATTGCATATTAAAGCCAAGAAACAGCCACGGTCCTTTATTATCCACACAAGCAACCGTTGTGCCCAATATTACTGGTAAACTGCCAACAAGCCATGTACCCCGTAATATCCAACACAAAATCGCATCATATGCTTTAGTTGATCCTAATTTCTTTGAGCCTCGAGAAATTGACATTTTATTAGGAGCTGATTTATTTTGGAAAATTCTTCGGAATGGAGTACGGCGAATCGAAGGTGAGGAAGCCACGTTAATGAACACAGTATTCGGATGGGTTGTTTTAGGACGATTTCACAATGTTGAACCTTGTTACACAGCTTCGTTGCATATTTTAACCACACCAACAATTGACAATTTAATCGAAAAATTCTGGGAACTTGAGGAACCAGCTTCTTCGAAAATTCCATCGAATCCTGCAGATCTCGCTTGTGAAGCTCATTTTGAACAAACTCATTATAGATTACCTTCTGGACGATATGGGGTTCGACTACCCTTTAAAGGTACACCTCCGGATATGCGTGATGGCAACCAACAGGCTTTAAAACGTTTTTTCTCCTTGGAATCTAAATTTTCAAAAAATCAAGATTTAAAAAATTCATATTCTCTCTTTATGGAAGAATATCGCCAATTGGGACACATGAGGCCAACAAACGATCAAGCCAAGTATATAATACCACACCATGGTGTTGTCAAAAAGGATAGTTCATCCAATAAGCTTCGAGTGGTTTTCGATGCTTCAATGCGTTGCAGATTTGGTTCATTGAATGATTTTCTTTACACGGGGCCAAAACTGCAGTTGGACATAGCAGAAATCTTATTAAATTTTCGCACCCACGAAATTGCCTTCAATGCTGACATTTACATGTTCACGGATTCGACTATAGTCTTAGGGAGGTTGAATACTTTACCCCATAAGCTTAACATCTATGTCGCAAATAGAGTTCTACAAATATTAGAGAAAACTGAGCAGACATATTGGTTTCATGTGGATTTATCTGATAATCCTGCTGATGGTGCCTCCAGAGGCATGACCCCTTCTAATTTTTTGAAATACCCACTATGGTGGGCGGGTCCTAAATGGCTACTTCAACCGACAACCGAATGGCCTAAACCAGCCAATATTGCTACGAATGTTGTACTTCCTGAAATCAAACTTGAAAAGAACATTTTTCTGACATCAAACGTTCAAACTAGCACTTATTATTGGTGTACATGGTTAGAGAGGCTTTCTTCATTCGCTAAATTATTAAGAGTACTCGCTTATTTCTTTCGATTTATCCGTAACATAAAACCATCCAACTCCAAAACGATGGGAGCCTTAACTGTTCCAGAAATTCACGCCGCCGAGGTCAACATAATTCGATGGACCCAGCAACAATATTTTCCCAAACATCTCGCCGAGCCAGCTCTGCTATGCAATGGGAAGGAATTAGCTCGACTCTCACCTTTTGTTGACGGTGATGGACTACTAAGGGTGAGTGGCAGACTTCGTCATTCTGATCTACCCTACGACGGAAAACATCCTGTTTTACTACCCCACAAATGTCACCTTTCTAACATGTTGGTAGATCATTACCACCGTATTACATTTCATGGGGGTTTACAGATGATCCAATCCGCTTTACGCCAGAAATATTGGATTCTTTCCTCCAGGCGTTTAATAAAATCTCGAATATTCAAGTGTCTCAAGTGTTTTAAATTAAAGGCGAAACCTTCGCAACCCTTTATGGGAGATTTGCCGCCTGCTCGGTTCACCAGTGAAAGAGCTTTTCTGAATGTTGGAGTGGATTATGCCGGTCCCTTCCAGTTGAAATGTTCGTCAAGAAAGAATTCCCCGACCACTAAAGGATACGTATGCTTATTTATATGTTTAGCAACAAGAGCTTTACATCTGGAGATAGTTTCAAGTCTTACCACTGATGCCTTCCTAGCTTCACTGGATCGTTTTATAGCCAGGCGAGGCCAACCTATTAACATCTATTCCGATTGTGGAACCAATTTCGTAGGAGCAGCTCGGGAGATAAAGGAAATTTCAGAATGGATTAGAGTACCTGCAAATCAACATACCATAGCAAATCACCTAGTAGGGAAAGAAATAGCATGACATTTTAACCCTCCTGCAGCTCCCCACTTTGGAGGCATATGGGAGGCAGGGGTTAAATCCGTAAAACACCATCTAACCAGAACTTTATCTTCTACTCCATACACCTTCGAGGAGTCTTACACCATAGTCGCCCAAATTGAAGCCATATTGAATTCGCGGCCTCTATATCCCCTATCATCTGAACCAGAAGATTTCCAATACCTAACTCCAAGTCATTTTTTAATAGGCGACTGTTTAACGTCTCGTCCCACTCAAGACTGGACAAATGTGGCTGAGAATCGCCTCAGGAGATGGCAACTGATACAGCAACGTACACAACATTTTTGGACGAAGTGGCGCCATGATTATTTGAACACATTGCAGCAAAGAATTAAATGGACCAAACAAGCTCCGTATTCGCCACAAATTGGTGACTTGGTTTTAATTCACGACAAAACAGCTTCGCCCCTTTCCTGGCCAACAGCACGCATAACATCCTTACACAAAGGTGCTGACGAGATTGTCAGGGTAGTCACCCTTAAAACAAATAAGGGGGAATTCAAGCGTCCCGTTGTCAAGTTAATTCCGCTTCTTAATTCTAACAATGGTGAACAGCTATGAAGATTCAAATTTCCATTATATCTCATGGAAATTTTGGTGGGCGGAATGTTCGGGACCGAACGCATAGTTAAATTACTTGATCAATTTGGTTTATTTTTAAGTTTACATCTTTTTTGTAATGTTTCATTTAAATTTAACATGTAAAAGATTTTTTTATTTTTCAATTTATACAACATCATAGCTCTATTAACAAGAAAAAATGTTATTCTTTTGAATGTGCGTCAGTGAACAATCAATCATATGTTTTTCTATTGTTTTTTAATTAAAAAATCTCAGTTGCGTTCAGTTCAGTGCTAACAGCCGGCCGGCACCTTCTCTCTTTCGCTCTAACGAGTACCAAACTTCAGTTGACTTCTCCACTCAATGAAGGCACAGAGGACTGGAAGATTGATTCTATATATCCATTCTATCTATTTGGAACATATCTACATGTATCTGGAATAAATAGTCTACCATCACTACCTGCCCTAATGGGTTTGTACGAACATCATTAAAAACTTTTAATTAACAAAAAAATAGGTTAGATTTAGATCTAAGTTAGCTTAACGTTAATGTTAATTATAAATGAATTAGAAATATTAGTTTAGCCTATTATATTGAAATGATAAATTTTGTCAGATGTTTATTTTTTTGTTGTTAAGGTAACTGTTTAAGGAATTAATTTAATTTATACTTCTTATAATTATCATATTAAAATTTATTTGGCAACTTTTATCTATCTTTTATTTTGTATTGGCATTGATTATTAATATATGTTCTTGATTTATTTACAATTTATTTTAGAAACCTTATTTTGTCAACCACCGCACTCCGGCAGAACTAACTTTACAGTTTCTTTAATTTTGAATTATTTCTTGTCAACCTTCCCTTTCCACGTCGATAACGTGAGACGTATTGGGTGTTGCAACACTAATAATTATATATTCAATCAACATTTAAATAAATTTTAATCGTTTCATTGTTATTTTGTTTATACATAAACATAAACGTTTCATCGTTATATTGTTACTATAATTTTTTATAACTTACTCAGAGGGGTGAGGTGTGTCTCCTGTCCGCCTAACTTTAGCAATAAAATAAGTGAAAGCACGAGAAGATTTACATTAAAGATTAAACAACACTATATAATAGAGGATGTGATGTTTTTCTGCGAAAGCTTGCAAAATGAAATACTACACGGGCACTAAAAACCTTTTTATGTAAAAGAAACACATAAAACCTAAGAAACATATTTTTTAATATTTTTTCCCTTCTAAAGAAATATTTCCGCCTCTGCACCTAATCTTTGATATATATTTGATAATTTGTGGGAATAGCTAAGCCAGCGGGAGAGAATAAGAGAGGTACCTTCTTACTCCGACCGAGACCCCTTCTTCAGGAAAAATGGGGTCACTAAAAAGCAATTTTCCATTTTCTTGAAAATATATGATGCCTATTACCTAACGTTTATTGAACGGCGTATTTTAGACTCCGAGAACAATACCGTTTCTTTTTCCAATAAATAAAATAAAAACCTTGTTTTTCTTTCGGCGGATCTTTTCAGGAGCTATTTATTCTCGGTTTTATTTAAAAAAAAAAAAATTCTATTAATATGTATACAGTTTATAACAATAATATATATGTTATTAATTTTTTTTTGTTGGTCCTCCTCTTCCTACCCGGTTGGGTTATACGGGGTTTCCTTTCCTGGGCCAGGGAAGAGGGTGGGGGATTGATGCCGAGTATTGTTAAACCCCCTGGCTCCGGGTTTTGAACATGCTATCTTCGGATTCCCAAACACATGCCGGTTGTTAGGGGCAACGCGTATTTCCTACGCGTTTGTCCTCTCGGCCATTCCGCCACCCAATATTATTTTATTTTGGTAACGATTTTATTATATTTTTAATACATTTATTTAACTAGCGCGGCGTGTTCTATTACACCTTCAAGAGCAAGATTCCAATTCAAGTCAACCCCTTCTCTTCATTTATCCCTTTTCCCTGATCTCGCAATTTTTACGAAATGATACGGGGGAGGGTGGACTATTCGTCCGAATAGCTAGGAACTGTTGACATTTCATCTATTTCTAATATTTATATATTGATTTTATCATTTTCTCGTGGGTAACCACTTTTTTAATTTTGTAATAATTTTAATATTTTATTTTAATTGGCCTAATAAATAAATACGTGAAAACACCACAAGATTCACATTAAATAAAATATTACAAGGTCATTGTCATATAAAAGAGCTTGTGATGTTTTTCTGTGAAATCTTCCTAATTAGGCTTTCACAGAAAGCTTGGCTTGACCAATATTTGGCCATATTGGCCAATAGTATCGTGGGGACACGGTTTCGTGTTCCGGCCAATAACAAACAATCTTTCTTCTTCAAAGTCAACATACTAACCAGGTTTTACCGATTAATGCATACTATAGTCATGTTTGAATAAAATATAATTTTATATTAATGGAGTCTCTCTATCATGTACATGAATATGTTACATATTTTATTAAGTTACAAATTTAAAAGCAGACGTACGATTATCAATGATAATCAGGTGGTACCTGATGGATGGCCAACATTTAAGGTAAATATAAAATGGAGTTATCCACAGAGGGACCTTCATTCCATGCCACTCCATCGGCCCATAACTCCAATTGGAATGATAATCGATGGCCGGTCAGCTTTATAGGGAAATTGAGATACTTGACGGTTTTTTAATCAAAGTAGGCTTAGTGTTTTCAAGGTATCTATAAATATTTCGATATATATATATTATAATTTGAAGAACCATATCCTATGTAGAAGTTTTTTTTTTTTTTTTTACTTTCACTTACCTATATATGAAATATATAGTAAGTGGAAGTATTGCGATCGTGAACATTTTCGACTTCCGGTTTTCAACGGAAATACACGTTTTAGGATCCCCTGAGTCAAAATAACCAAGTCCCGCGAAATGGTCTGTGTGTGTGTGTGTGTCTGTGTGTCTGTGTGTCTGTGTGTGTGTGTGTGTGAACAGACTAGCTCAAAAACTATAAACCGTGCGAACCTGAAATTGGGTATTTAGAGTATGTATAAGCCCGCGATGTGACAGCAAAAATTTCATCAAATTTGCTCAAAGGGAGGGGGTACTTTATTTAATAACTTTTTAAGTTTTTTTCGATTTTCTCAAAAACGGCTCTAACGATTTTGATTAAACTGAGTATTTGATCTATTTATATGCCTGAAATATGACTGTAAAAATTTCATCAAAGTTGATCAACCGGAGTCCCCCCTTTACTTAATAAATTTTGTATCATTTTCACATGTTTTTTTTATTTACTCAAAAACGGTTTTAACGATTTTGATCAAACTTGGTATTTGATGTATTTATATGCCAAAGATGTGATAACCAACATTTCATCCGGAGGGGGGACTTTATTTAATAAATTTTGTATCATTTTCACGTGTTTTTTTTATTTACTCAAAAACGGTTTTAACGATTTTGATCAAACTTGGTATTTGATGTATTTATATGCCCGAGATATGACTGTAAAAATTTCATCAAAATTTATCTACGGGAGGGGGGACTTTACTTAATAAATTTTGTATTATTTTCACGGTTTTTTTTTATTTACTCAAAAACGGCTTTAACGATTAACAAAAATAAGATATGAATGTAGAAAAATGTGTGACTTTGGGAAATGATATTTAGCAAAACACGTCAAATTCTAATCTAAGTAAGTTGGTAAGTGAAAGTTGTGTGTTGCGCGCACGCACCAGATTTTTTAATTATGTAATAGAGTATTTTACTACCTAAATATTGCTAATTAAGCAGGACTTTAACACATATGTTTGTTTCATATATTCACATATTGAATATTATCGCTATTTAATCCATCTGATGAACGGATCAAAAAGGCTTCAAGAATTGCTGGCCCAAGGGAAAGCCTTTAGAAGGGGTGGCTCTTTCCGATTGGCCGGGGCAGCGTTGAATAGGAGGTGGCCTGGATGTGAGCTATACCTTCTCCCTTTAATAGATCCCTCGGATGTGGTCCCTCTGTTCCTTTGCCGGCTTCTTGTTGGTATCTGCGGCGTCTCTGTCCTCTCTACCACTTAGCAAGGCCCTTGTTTTGTTCGCTCTATTCACTTTCAACAACTTTACTACTTTAGCTGGAGTCCCATTAAAAAAAAGGCCTTTTTCATTGTAGGCAACCTGTTACTAAGTTATGATAACGGTTATTTTATGAATTTAAACAGTGATTTATCTGTATCAGATAAAATCATATGATTTCATATTTGAAATTCTCTAAAGGTTATTATCGCAGTGTGAGTTGGTGTATAAAGTTCATCTGTGCTCTGTATTTTAAAAATGAATCTATTAGAATTATATTCAGTTTTGAAGTCAAATAAAATAGCTGTAAAATTTTTACAAAGAATCGGTGTTCTGCATGGAAAAATGAAATGCAGATAAAGACACTGCATGAAAATGATTTACCGTAAGAAACGCGTTCCGATTTGGAGATGCCGAAGACAGGGATGTAACCAATCCAGAAGTTTATATAAAGGTACATGGTTCGAAAACTGCAGTGTTTCAGCCGATAAAGCTATACTATTTATATATTCATGGACTAATCGTTACACGACAACATCTCTTTAAAAGAAAAAGTTAAGTATGTCAGCTGCTACCATCACAAAAAAGAAAATGAAACTCAAAGAAGCGTGTGAGTATGTATGGAGGTGTCGTAACGAAGGCAAGGGTTTATTCATAGAAATTTTCGAGGCAATGAAAGCCTGTAGGCCTCCAGAACAGTAACCTGTGTTACCCGATTTCGGGAACGTAAATATATGCCCTACTCAGTGGAGAAGGGGTGGGTAGAGAAAGAAGCGACCAAAAAAAAATGAAAACAAAAATTAAATAATTAAAAATTAATCAAGAAGTAAATAAAAATAATTCAATGAATAAATGCCGATTAACAGGGAGGGAAATAAAAATATAATAAAAAAGTGTAGGCGCCACGCCGTTTTTTTTTGTTCTTAAAATCTAAGATCCGGAAAAACGTCGAAAACCTAATACATACAAGGCAAATGATTGATTGAAGTACTATTGAAAAGACTTAAAAAAAATAAAAATTGAATCCTTATCTCTACAATGAAATTCAATATGGATACCAGGGAACCAACATCTCTTATGTTAATTATTTTTCTTCCTTTTTGGATCAAACTTACCTTGTGAAATAAATAATAATTTGGTAAAAAAAAAAAATCAGTACTGTGAATTTAATAGCAATTTCTTTCTCTTTGAGGGAATATAAAATTCATTTACAAAAAAACAAAACAAAAAAAAACAAATTGAACATCAAAAGAAATTAATATTGGTTTATTTACATTTTTTTTTTTTTTTTAAATTACAATCATAAAAAAAACAACTTTTGATCAACCCTATAAATATTTACAATAAGAAGCAAAAATGCTCAAAACAAAAAAAAAAATTCCTCCACCACACAAACTAAATAATAATAATTACAAAAACTACTTTTCTATCCTTATTTTTATAACTACTATAATTCCCTCAAATTATTACAAAAAAAAATTCATTGCTCTCCAACATAATTAAAATATTAATTCAGAGCTCTGAAAATAAAGAAAACTGAAACTTAGCTGGTTGGTGGGTGCACCCGTCGGTCGCTCGCCCCCAGTCCTCTTCTATTTTCAATTTTTGGCTCTTTGCTCGCCAAAACAGCCGCAGATTTTCCTGATCTTGTAAGTCCCCTCCTCGGGTAATGTTCGGCTACCACACTCACTTTGGAACTTAAAAAAAAGCCTCAGGAAAAAATTTAAATCCGGCAGAGCCGCCACCACTCAAGCCTCGCCTCGACTGTCTCTACCCGCTCGTCTTTTTTTTTCTCTGCCATCACGTAGCGCTCGTTGTTATAAGTTAATATTTCTTCACTTTCACTTCTTTAAACAATATGTCTTTGAATTCCACTAATATTGTAACGGTTATTTTATTTTATACTAGTTTAATTTACATTTAATCTTACATTTTATATAGCGAACTATAAAAAAAATATTCTAATGAAATTGCTATTAAATTTCGAGTTATTAAGCTCACTCGATTTGGTTCCCTTTTGTTTATTGCTTTATGACACTAGGTTAATTAATTTAAATCACAATATAAACTATGGCCAATATTTACAAAATTTTATTCTAACCTGTTTAAGCAAAAAATTTCTACCGAATGAAAAAAAAAGATCATGACCAAAACTAACAATAAAAATTGTTCGGACCAAGCTGTAATGAGAAGAAAAGGCCTTGGTCTCTTGAACCTTTACCATTTATTTTTTCAAAAAAAATATACCAGAAACCTTGTTACACCGTAACAACTCTCCCCTTTCATAAAAAAAAAAAAAAAAAAAAAAAAAAAAAAATGGAAACCCAGTGACTCAAACTTAAGACAAAAAGAAATCTTGTTTATTAACCCGTAACTACCTATACCTTTAAAAAACCTCAAAAGCAAGAATAACTAATTCAGTCATCATCACCTCATCAAAATACCATCTCAACATCGCTGTTACTCACCGAGAAATACGAACAAAAGAAACGAATAGTAAATAGTAGAGATTTACAAGGTAGTTCTTAGACAGCGTAATAAAAACAAGAGAATAGTTTCACACCCCATCGCTGGGTTCTCCGGGGTCCATCTTAAAATCCTTGACATGGAAAATTCCGGCTGAACAACCCGAAGAAGGATCTTCTAGCTCATATGTTACAGACGATATCTTATTTTTGATGCGGAATCGTTTGAATTTCGGACATAGTTTGCTGGATACGTAATCCACCGCACTAGATTGGGGATGTGCCCGACACCAAATAAACTGACCAACACTGTATGATACTGGCCGCCTTCGCAAGTTGTAACTCCTCGAGCTCTTTTCATAGGCTCTCTCCAACCTATCTTCGACCTCTTGAAACAAAACCGGCAGTTTTTTCAGTCTTTCCAGACGATCCTCTTTATCTCTTACGACATCTGATGGCCCATCGACTTTATCCTCATAATAATCCACCGATCGCGGCAGCTCACGCCCGAAATTTAAATACGCTGGTGAAAATCCCGTTGTCTCATGGACTGAAGTCTTCAGGGCAAATTCCAATTTATATAAGTCCTTGTCCCATAACCGCTGATTGTCTCGCACATACGATGCCATCATGGTCTTGACAACTCGATTAATTCTTTCAGTGGGGTTTGCTTGCGGGTGGTACAATGGTGTGAACCATATGTTTACGCCGTACTCCTTCATCTTATTCAAGAAGTAAGCACCCTTAAATTGTACTCCGTTATCGCAAACGATTACCTGCGGCACTCCAAACATGCAAAAGACTCTTTCCTCAATTAGCTGGGCAATCTTTTTCGATGTCGCTTCTCTCATGGCCAGCAACACTGAGTACTTGGTGAAGTAATCGCTGACAACTAACAGATACCTATTCTGCTGGGTCGATCTTGGTAATGGTCCCATGATATCGGTGGTGATAATCTGCCACGGCCGGGTCACTTTCCGTTGAGCACCCATTAATCCAGCTGGAGTCTGTTGTGATGGTTTCAGCGATAAGCATGTCTGGCATCGAGCCACATATTTGGCTACATCTGAAGCCATGCCTGGCCAGTAATAAATTTCTTTGATACGCTGCAAAGTCTTAAAAGTGCCTAGGTGTCCTGATAAAGGATTATCGTGATATTCCATCAGCACTTCCCCTCTTTTAGATTTAGGTAGTACAATTTTCCATGGCTTATCATCTCCGAGAATCTTTTTGGGATCTATTATGCGTTTGAACAACTTCGTTCCCTCTACTTTCCAAGTTGGGTATTCGGCCGCACGCTCTTCGACCGACTTTAACATTTTTAGGTACCACGCGTCCATGTCTGGGTACTCAACAGCCACCACATTTATATCAGCATCGGATTCCCTCATACGAGACAAGGCGTCTGCTGCAGCATTATGTTTACCGGGTCGATGCTTGATCTCGAAATTATATTGCTGTAATTTAACCGCCCAACGAGCCAATCTTCCATTGGGGTCCTTGAGATTCTGAAGCCATCTCAGTGCCATGTGGTCGGTAATGACAGTGAAAGGCATTCCCTCCAAGTACGGTCTAAATTTTTCAATTGCCCAGAGGACCGCTAAACATTCGTGTTCAGTTGTTGAAAACTTACGTTCTGCAGCGGTTAATCCTCTACTAGCATATGCAATTGCTTTTTCTCCAGCTTCGGTTTCCTGGGAAAGAATGGCGCCAAGTCCGGTTGATGAGGCGTCCGTTTGCAACAAAAACGGTAATGAAAAATCAGGGCAAGTCAAGATAGGAGCGGATACCAGTTTCTCTTTAATGGTTTCCATCGCTTTCTGTTGTTGCTCTCCCCAATGCCACCGACTGTTCTTCTTCAGTAGCTCTGTCAATGGGGATATAACAGACGAAAAATGGGGTACAAATCTTCGGTACCACGAAGCCAGCCCAACCAGACGTCTGACCTGCCTCACATTTTTAGGAGTTGGGAAATCCAAAATAGCGGTAACTTTTTCTGGGTCTACCTGCAGACCATTCTCATTAACTACGTAGCCGAGATATTTTAATTCCGAGCGGCAAAACTGACTTTTCTCCCAATTTAAAGTGAGCCCTGCCTCGAATAACCTTCTTAATACTTCTTCTAACACCTCTAAATGCTTCTCAAACTCTGGGCTCGTGATTACCACATCATCCAGATAAACAAATACGTATGGCTCTAAATCTGGACCCAATATATCGTCTATAAGGCGCTGCCAGGTAGCTGGAGCGTTGTGGAGCCCAAATGGCATACGTAAAAAGTGGTAAAGCCCCCGCCCTGGGACTGTAAACGCAGTTTTCTCACAGCTTTCGGGGCTCAGCGGAACCTGCCAATAAGCCGACTTGATGTCTATTGACGAAAGATATTTGCTGTCTCGAAGTCTGTCCAAGATATGGGAAATAAATGGCAACGGATAGGCATCTCTTTTCGTTACCGAATTCAGCTGTCTATAATCCACGCAGAAGCGATGCGACCCATCTGGTTTCTGAACGAGAACAACCGGGGACGACCAAGGACTTCTTGAAGGGACGACTATCTTGTCCTTAAGCATTTCTTCAAGTTCTGCATCCAAAATCTTCTGTACGTGGGGGGATACAGGGTAATAGCGCTGTTTTATTGGGCGTGCGTCGCCCGTCTCTATTACGTGCTGTACTCGGCTGGTACAACCGATTTTAGGAGTTCCTTTTCCCCTCCAGTGTTCAATCAGCTCCTCGAGTCGGTTCTGTTGGCTACTATCCAACGAAGTCCGACTTACTAAAGACGGTGTTTCAGTTGCCGAAATGGTGTTAGAAAATTCCCAGGTACCTCGTGATATGTCTGGAACGACCTTAACCTTTCGCCAGAAATCAACTCCCAATATCAGATTCGTTGTCAGCCCTGGAATAACCAAAACGTTCAGTGCCGCAACTTTTCCCCCAATCTCGACTGGAAGCGTTACTGAACCAGCAGCTTCAATAGATGATCCGTCTGCCAGTGCTATCTTGATTTCTTTCTGAGGTTTAAGTTCCATGCCCAGAGAAGAAAACTTTTGCCAACTTTCATGACTTAGCAGTGACCTTGTGGCTCCAGAATCGAGTAATCCCACGAACTTCATCCCTAAAATATTGACAGAGAGGTAAGGCCTGTCATCCTTCCCTTGTAGCGCAGTGAGATGCTTCGTTGTCCGTTCCGTAAATTCCCGCACCGTATCCAGCCACTCCTTCCATTCAGGAGAATTTCTGTAGGACATCAAGGGGTTGTGCGAACTCCGTCCTCCTAAGTTCGCCCCCCCTTCTGCGTTTCCCGGCCTATTTTCATTAGGGCTCTGCTTCGATACTTCAAATGATTTTTTCTTTGGTTTACGGCATTCTCGTGAAACATGGCCAGGCTCCCCACAATTCCAGCACTTCACCCTCGGTATTGGACGCTGTTCCCAATTCGAGTCATATTTCTTTGGCTCCTGGCTGTCTAAGGACCTCGCTAGGTTGTTATCTGGTCTCGGTAATTTTTGGTATTTGTCATTCTGAGAGGTAGGCGGGGTTGGCCTGTAGGCAAGGTCCGGTTCAAGCAAATCACAATTAACGGGAGGGGGTCGGTGGTTTTGTACACGCCATCGGGTTTGCTCTAATTCTTTTCCCAGTCTGCGAAGAGTCTCCAACGATTCTATCTTTTGTAAGGCTAATCCCTTTAAGTAGTACGGATGTAAATTCCTTTTAATAACCTTAAGCATTTCATCTTCATTCGGGGGAGATGGGAGTCGGTAAAAGTAATTTTCCATTACACTTATAAATATGCCAATGGATTCCTCGCTGCCCTGTGTTCTCGTTCTTATTTCCTCCCACAATCTCTCAGAGTAATCCATCGGTTCAAATTCCCCTTTCAACTCGACTACCAATTGAGACCAGGTCTTGACCCGTCGCCTCATAGCCTTATACCAAATTAACGCTTTTCCCCCGAACAGATCGTAAGCAGAGGACAAGAGGTCATAATCGGAGGTGTTCCTAGCTAATTTCATCTCATCGATAGCCTCCAAAAATGCGTTTACACTTAGCCCTGTACCATCCCCAAGGAATCGAATGCCCCAATCTTTGACTGGAACCTGATATCTGTTAATCCCAAAGGTTCTTTCCTCGCCACATGCATCACTAATATCTGGTGATTTATCTACTAGTCCCGTTCCGTTGCAGATATTGTTGAATATTTGCAAACAAGAGACTGATTCTTTTAAATATTCAGACTTCAGTTTTTCTTGCTCAGTACCTGACACAGTCATAGTCGAAAGAGTCCCCAGAAGATTTGCGATCAACTCGTCTAATAGCCGACCCATCGGACTTCCTCGACTCCCACTAAAATTATCAAGGGACCCCCTTATAGTGTCTAGCATCCTTTTTGTTTCAAGGAATTCAGACTGACCCTCTGTCTCCCGATTCATGAGATTAGATTGCCCATCTGATTCCGAATTGATTGGTTTGGTTATGGCAGGTTGTTTCCTAACACCTTCTCCTTCAACCGCACTTTTCGAATCAAACAAATCAAAAAGCTCGAGACAAAATGCGCTCACTGTCTCCTTCCGCTCTACATCCTGCGGTTCCACTACATGGACCCGCGCGAGACGATTATATACATGCTGCAGCCCAGTATCGATTTTAGCCCGATCCCCTGCACTCGAGGACTCATCCAGCAAATTGATTTTCGCTAAAAGCTTTTCTAATTTTTTCTGGCATGTTTCAACCTCAGAAATTTCGGTCATAACTACCGTTGGCCAAGGTACTTTCCCTTCCATTTCAAGTCTTAGAAGCGGTCTAAGTTTCTTCCGCATCCCCTCGAAATCTGAGATTCCCTTTATACCACGAACTTGGAGCTCGTACTCCAACTCATCTTTTGCCAATCGATAGACATCCATGTCGATTTTTTTTTTTCGCCACGGACCAAAAATAAAAACAAAATTATGTATCTATTTATCAAATTTTTTTTTGTTATTATACTGTTTTATTTATATATATATTTTTTAAGGGCCCCACGTTGGGCGCCAAACTTTGTTACCCGATTTCGGGAACGTAAATATATGCCCTACTCAGTGGAGAAGGGGTGGGTAGAGAAAGAAGCGACCAAAAAAAAATGAAAACAAAAATTAAATAATTAAAAATTAATCAAGAAGTAAATAAAAATAATTCAATGAATAAATGCCGATTAACAGGGAGGGAAATAAAAATATAATAAAAAAGTGTAGGCGCCACGCCGTTTTTTTTTGTTCTTAAAATCTAAGATCCGGAAAAACGTCGAAAACCTAATACATACAAGGCAAATGATTGATTGAAGTACTATTGAAAAGACTTAAAAAAAATAAAAATTGAATCCTTATCTCTACAATGAAATTCAATATGGATACCAGGGAACCAACATCTCTTATGTTAATTATTTTTCTTCCTTTTTGGATCAAACTTACCTTGTGAAATAAATAATAATTTGGTAAAAAAAAAAAATCAGTACTGTGAATTTAATAGCAATTTCTTTCTCTTTGAGGGAATATAAAATTCATTTACAAAAAAACAAAACAAAAAAAAACAAATTGAACATCAAAAGAAATTAATATTGGTTTATTTACATTTTTTTTTTTTTTTTAAATTACAATCATAAAAAAAACAACTTTTGATCAACCCTATAAATATTTACAATAAGAAGCAAAAATGCTCAAAACAAAAAAAAAAATTCCTCCACCACACAAACTAAATAATAATAATTACAAAAACTACTTTTCTATCCTTATTTTTATAACTACTATAATTCCCTCAAATTATTACAAAAAAAAATTCATTGCTCTCCAACATAATTAAAATATTAATTCAGAGCTCTGAAAATAAAGAAAACTGAAACTTAGCTGGTTGGTGGGTGCACCCGTCGGTCGCTCGCCCCCAGTCCTCTTCTATTTTCAATTTTTGGCTCTTTGCTCGCCAAAACAGCCGCAGATTTTCCTGATCTTGTAAGTCCCCTCCTCGGGTAATGTTCGGCTACCACACTCACTTTGGAACTTAAAAAAAAGCCTCAGGAAAAAATTTAAATCCGGCAGAGCCGCCACCACTCAAGCCTCGCCTCGACTGTCTCTACCCGCTCGTCTTTTTTTTTCTCTGCCATCACGTAGCGCTCGTTGTTATAAGTTAATATTTCTTCACTTTCACTTCTTTAAACAATATGTCTTTGAATTCCACTAATATTGTAACGGTTATTTTATTTTATACTAGTTTAATTTACATTTAATCTTACATTTTATATAGCGAACTATAAAAAAAATATTCTAATGAAATTGCTATTAAATTTCGAGTTATTAAGCTCACTCGATTTGGTTCCCTTTTGTTTATTGCTTTATGACACTAGGTTAATTAATTTAAATCACAATATAAACTATGGCCAATATTTACAAAATTTTATTCTAACCTGTTTAAGCAAAAAATTTCTACCGAATGAAAAAAAAAGATCATGACCAAAACTAACAATAAAAATTGTTCGGACCAAGCTGTAATGAGAAGAAAAGGCCTTGGTCTCTTGAACCTTTACCATTTATTTTTTCAAAAAAAATATACCAGAAACCTTGTTACACCGTAACACCTGTTTTTTATTTATTTTTTGTAATATTTCTTGTTAATAAGTTAAATAGTAAATAGATAGAGTAAGTTAGATAGAGATCACTGTTTAATTTCATAAAATAACCGTTATCATGACTTAGTAACAGGTTGCCTAAAATGAAAAAGACCCCAAAAAAATATAGTAGATTGATCTAAAAATTTAAAAAAAAAAATGAATAAAATTGCCATTCAGTTAATCCAAATAACAAAAAAGTTTTAATGTATCAGGACGGGTAGCATGCTCAAGTTTTTGATCAATCTTGGAATGAAAATGGCGTAGTTCACTTATTAACTGGTTATAACTTATAACCATCAGCTGTTAATGTTCTTTCCAATATTGGTCGAAAAACCTGTCGAACGTGGCGGTCAAAAATAGAAGCAACCTTTGGCTCGTTCCGAAAATTTGTAAATAGGCCTTTATAAATTTTAATAATAGTGAAGAGCTATTTATGAAGTACCCACGCACTAGAGGTTTTAACTCTAGATTTTTTAACAATTCATTTACTTATACTGATAATTCTTAAATTACATTCCTTCTATTTTGTTTCTAAGGCCTGTCACTTTGATGAATAATAGATATTGCTGGTCTATCATCTTTATGGAGCGCTTTTCACATAAAATTCCCCTAAACATTAAATCCATAACTGAGCTTGTGCTTTGAGAACCACTGAAGTGACGTTTTAGTCTAATAAAGTAATAAACCGGATTGGAAAGATTGAAATAGGTTTACTAGTTGAGGAAGTATCCCAAGAAGTTCAATGAGTTTGGAAAATATTATCTGTAATCATACTATTTACTTTCTGAAACTTAAGCATGTGAATTATTAATGCACATTTGCTTAACAATAGTATAAATTATATCTTAGACTAGACTAAGATGGGAACCGTTTACCAAACATTTATAATTGGTAACTGCAGCTAGTGGGAGTGATTTACTGTTAACTCAACTTAAATTAACTCGAAACTTGTACGTTCAACATTGATAGTCTATTTGAATCCTCTCCCAGCAAGTTTCTAGCTGATTTAGTTTAAAATGTTATTTCAGAAGGCAATATGCATACTTCATAACGACTGTGTTGATGTAAAATTTTTCTCAATATAATTCCGTTCTTAAACTTTTCGTACTGTTCAATATCATTCTGAAATAAAATAAAATCCGTAAAGAATTGAAATAAAATTCTTTTTTCTGAGGCTTTTCGTTACATTTTACCTGACATGATCACAATCTGCAATTATTTACTGATCAAACCCACAAATAACACTAAAGGCGTTAATGTGAACAAGTAAATAAAACACTAGACTGTAATAATACTCTTTTTTGAAATTTGTTATAACAAATTTAAAATAATATAATTACCCAAAATATTATATCCGTAGCAATATCTCTTTGCCTCCCGTTTTCTCGAAACTTGACTTTTGTGGCTAAAACAATAAGAGAAAAAATGGAAATATGTAATTTTCATGAAATACATTACACAAAATTTGTCTGGATGAGATATGACGACCTTATCATTATTATCGTTTTGACACCAAGTTTTTTCAGCACTTTTCCATAAGCCCTAGTAAGAGTTTACGATTCCTTACTTCTCTGTGAAATTTTCTTTCAGTCGATACATCATTCACTGTATTATATTGAATTTGACGATTTTTATTTTATTTAATTACTAATTGTTTTTGCCTCCAGCCTGGAGGTTTATTGTCATTATCTTTTTTTTTTTTTTTAATTCTTTCTTAATATTTTAAATAATTTTGATATTCGAATAGGGTTGAGTTGTTGCTACTACATCTTCTTACATTTCTTTCAAACTTCTGACCATTTTTAACTTCAGTGGTATTATTTGTAAATAATGTAAAATATACACATCGGTAATTTTTATAAACACCCCTCAAACATTTTAAGGTGTTACCTTTTGCCTCCCACTTATCCCTTGAAATATCTTCCTTAATCAAAGGAAACCTTTCCTCCTCAAAAGTAAATTTATTGAGAATAAAGGGAGGAGGGATCTTCGATTGGTCTCGCTCTGTTTGCTCTCACCCCGGGAACTCTGGTTCAATCCACATTAGCAAAGGTTTCAAACCCATGTTGCCTCAATATCGGTTTCAGTTCCTACAATGTGTGTATAGCCTCACCAAACCCTTGCTTCTTTTACATATTTTATCTATTTAAGATATTACGGGTTGAATATGTAATTAACAGAATGTGTGATATGTCAAATGATTAAATAATCTGTGTTGGTTTTTCTTTTATCTCATTGGTCCACATATAGCCTAGGCAATGAAGGCGACAAATTACCATTTACCGGGAATAATTAGAGACAAGCTGAATGTACTTACTTAAAGTAGTATTTTCTCAAAAGCCCCCGCTCCTCCCCTTTGCGCTAACCCGGGGACCCCTCTAAACCTCCATTTTGAGGCCCTTCGAGTTATTGCTTATAGCTCAGCTAATTTTCATTCGACATTAATACTTCTTGTATTATTTTATTCCTCTTTATCTATTCTTTGAATGATTTTATATAATGTTTTTGCGTGACATTTATACTTTTCCTATTATTCGCAATAATATCCTAAATTTTCTAGTTAAAATTTACATTGGAATTAGTTTTTAGGTAACAGATCTTTTATTTCAAACAATACCCAAAAATGGTTCAAATAAAACTTGTAGCACATGACTCGCTGTTTCAAAATGTGTAAATAAAATTATATTTTTGGGCTGGGGAACCCTCAGGCCGAGCGCAACATTGAGACACTCGCGGCGCAGAGCATAGCAGAGCAGTTTTTGTGGTAAGTGAAATAGATAGGAACCGCGCACATTGGGACGCAGAGCAGAGCAGAGCAGAGCAGGCCGATGTGGCACTCGATCTGCCACAGAAAACTGTGCCGATGCGATGCAGTTTTCGATATTTGATTATTTAAATTCCTATTATTATCATTTAATGTTAGTGTTTGTGAAGTTCTAATTTTCTCTTAAGCAGGTTAATGAAACTAATTAGGTCTTTTGTGTGTGTGTTATGTAGGTATTCTGTGTATAGGGTGTTCTAGATAAGTACTAGGAAAAAAAAGGTTTTAAAAATACAATAATTTAATATATATATATATATATATATATGTATATATATATTCTGTTATTTTAGATTCCAAAATCATAATATAATTTTGAAATTTCTCGCTATTCCAAAAGTGTGTTTTAAATTTTTTAAACTAAACAATTTCAGGATGAAAAATGTAGTTGTAAAATTGTAAAATTAGTTTTAAAAAAATATATAGATATATTAAAATTTAGATGAGGGCCTTTCTGAAGGTCGAAAAGTAGATACTTTTGCTTAAATAGTTTAAATGTTGTTCTATTATTTTTAATACCTTATTCCGGTTTTGATTAGTTTTTATTCGTCTTACCGTGACACGTTAAAAAATAGAAAATCAAGTTTTCTTCTAATAGATACTAGAATTTCATTAAACGATTCAACAAGTTATAATCTCAGGAAAATTTGACTGATTTCACCGAAAAAAAACAGGTAGGCTTTATGGAAATTTAGTTAATGAAAATTTGATTAAAAACAAATAATAATAATAAAATATATTTCTTCTTTTTTTTAATATATTTGAGTAAGAAAGAAAGAAAACTGCTATTTAAAAAATCAAAAACCGCGATTAATCGAAAAGAATGGGTAATAGACCATGTCTCGATTGGACTTTTTTAATAAAAAATTTGAAGTAAAGGTAGGCTTTATGGAAATTTAGTTAATGAAAATTTGATTAAAAACAAATAATAATAATAAAATATATTTCTTCTTTTTATTAATATATTTGAGTAAGAAAGAAAGAAAACTGCTATTTAAAAAATCAAAAACCGCGATTAATCGAAAAGAATGGGTAATAGACCATGTCTCGATAGGACTTTTTTAATAAGAAATTTGAAGTAAATATAACTTATCTTTGATAATCTCTACAAAATTTATATCCTCATTTATATCCTCATACAGAATGGAGTAGAAGAAAAAATAAACTTTTTTGTAAGACGAGATCCCTTAGAAATTAATTGACTAGAACAAAAATAAAATTACAACTGGCAAAATAATTAAAGTATTGGTGGATAATGAAAGATAAGGCTTACATAAAAAACAAAAGTAAATATTTTTAAAACATTAAGAGTATAAAAAATAGTGAATGATATATTCATTAATTAAATAAATAAAATCGGAAATAAATTTAAATAATTTCTGATAAAAATAAAAAAGAGATTAATAAAAATTTATTTCATAATGATATTACGTTGTTAAAATCGTATTATAGGATTTTAAAAGGCATTGTACACGCAATGATTTTGAGCCTAATATGATATAAGTAACAAGCTTCTACAAATTTAGAGCTTAGCCAGACCTCTCATTACATAATTCTTAACATTGCGATAAGTTATTATTTTAAGCATTGGATCTCTCAGACATAGTAACTTCAATGTAATTATGAACTTCACCAGAATCAGACGGAAATAGTTATTTTAGGAAAATCCTGTGTGCAAATTCTTTCGTCTCCTGGTCTTTTCTCCATATACGCATTTTATCACAATATTTTTTACCATGATTTTCTATATATCAATTTATTTGGTTTCTAAATCTATTTCCGAATCAGGTTCTGGGCTTGAATCCAATAAATCTAACATACTATCACAAAATAAGCCCCTGCCTTCGGAAAACTGCGGCACAGAAACTGCTCTCCAATGTGCGCGGGTACCTGTGCGACGCAGTTTGTTTTTCTTGCCGCCTGCTCTGCGTCGCCTGCGTGGCAGAGCTCAATGTGCGCCTTACCTAAGCGCGTGTCCAGCACTTGCTATGTATTATGCGTTGTCGGTAGAAGCGGTCTCGCTCGCTCTTTCTTTATTATTTCTTCAGGCGAAGAATCCTTTGAGCATTTTATACTTTCAGAAAAATGATTAAGAAAGAAGGTATGTGCATTGTAAAAAAAAAAAAAAATATTTCAATTAATTTTAAGGAAAAAATGTTTTCGTTTAATATTTTTTAAATAAAAATTAATTTCCTTAAAACATTTTTATTAGTCCAGTAACTTTGCCATGAAGCGGGGGAGGGGGGAGGGGTCAAAGATACATCAAATGGTGGACGTAGGTTTCTTTTTTTTTCTTATGTGGAATTTAACTGATATGCAATTGTTATTACCTAATATTATCAGTGCCTCATAACAAAAAAATCGGAAAATGTTAACGTTTTCAATAATATAGCGCCCCTCCCCAGCACTAAAATTCAAAATTGATATTTTTTTAAAACACACCGTCCTCGATTACATTATTTTAGACCCACGTGTGATAGAAATCTGAAAAAAAATCCAATATTAATGCGCCCTCCACTCACTACAATTTAAAATGAATTATGATGAAGAAATCTAAAAAATGTAACTTTTTAAATATTATTGCGCCCATACCTCTCTCTCGAACTTCAAAATACATTTGGTTTACCGTTTCGAAAAGCCAGCAGAATTTTTTTATTTTTTTTTTGAACGGCTTATATTATATCTTGAAATTGTAAAAATTGAACTAGGATCTTATAAATGATGAAAGGTGCACTGTTCAATTATACAAGTGAAGAGGGTGAATATTTCAAAAGCCCTGGAGAGTGCAGGGGTTCCTCAATATTTAAGGCCCCATGTGCGCCTCGTCTCATGGATTTATATCCGAGTCGCCCTACTGCGATAGTTGCTAGTTCCTGTCCTCAGCCAAACAGTTTCCTCGGTATCTACTGCTTATAGATTACTGGACCACTATCTGGTCTCCTTTATCTATTAAATGTGCTGTTTTGGCACCAGAAAATATATAGTATTGGTCTTGGGGAATAGCTGAATTAATGGCAATAGGTTATTTAGGGAATTGGCTTTGGTCGCAATAGAAAATCAGTAGCAAAATATGGTACTCATTTATCTGAGGTAATAAAGGAAATTCTTCGTTCAAACATTGGGTAAAAACGGTAGAACTTGAAAATCGATTGTTTAATAGTATTTTGTGCAATTGGACGTGATGTATTGGAATTTATTTAACTATCAAATAATTTCAAGATTTTTTTAAACTATGATGATAATATCGCACGTCTTAATATCGCAAAATACCGTTGGAATCAGTTAATTAACTTTTCTGTTCACGAAAGGTGCAAGTTACCGTATTCTTTTATGGAGGGGATGATCATGTTAACGCAGGTATAGAGTTAATTTTTAGTTACAGTTAGTGCCAGTAGAACTAAAATCCCACTAATGGTAGACTATTTGTGATCGAACACTATTTTCCCTAGCCGCTTTTTATTGATACATAATAAATTTGAGAATGCAATTAAACTTAATTGTGATTATCCAAAAAAAAGAAGAAAAAAAAAAGTTGTTTGAGTTGTAACCGTCTTTTTGACGACATGCGATATAAAGATACTAAATACTTAAGTTCATGTTTTGACTTAAGATGAACATTAATCGACTAAGTAAATAAAAATCATCTCTTAATATGCAAATATCGCCCGCTACTTTTCTCCGAAACCACTTGACTACTTAGCCAATTTTTTTTTCTGCTGAGATGTACCAAAATCACGGATCACACTTGAATTATCCACAAATTTGGACATTACTATCCGCTATGTAATTTAAAATGACCACTGAATGGTTCCTATATCTAGAAATAAGATTAGGCAAACATTAATAGAACGAAAAAAATATTTATAGTTACTTCAGAAGAAAAATGTAATAACGTGCTTAGAATGCCATGCGAATTTAGATTTTTTTAATTTCTTATATAGGATGTTATCTTGTCTATTTATGATTCTACAGTGCAGGTTAAACTTTGGTATTTAGTTTAAGGTTCGGCTAAAACTGTATGGTACGCTAGTTAAAAACTTCATTATTTAGCCATTTAGTTTTTATTTATTCCATTTTTTTCACCCATAGGATCGTGAGGATTATTAACACATTTGCTTACAATTGTACTAAATTCATGTCTTAATTACTAATTATACAGCTCATGACCACGAAGTTATTGGAATACAAAGGATAACTCAATCCCCATCAGATGTAATTATAATAGTGGTTAAAAAAAAATAATAATAATGATAACGCAATGGAAGTGAAAGCTGGAGAAAATGTATAATAGGATCTAATGTTGAAGCATCGTCAAAGTTTTCATTCTAAATATGTTTTCATTAACTCAGTTCGGAAAAAATTTCCCTCTTAACTCAAAGCCTTTACATTAGAGATTATTTCCAAGTATAATAAATTCTCAAACTGTTATTGACAAGTACTGTTGAAGAGAAAGTTGTTCGGAAAGTTATTTTGGAGGTTAAAGTGGTGCTGGGACGAAAAGCATTCCTTAGGGCAACAACTTATTAAGAAAAGTGCCGCTAAACTTCTAAAGGAAGTAGACGGAAAATTACCATTAATGCAAAAGAGACTACAGGAAAAAAAATCTAAACAGAAGAAGACTCCAATCTAGGAAAGAGTTTCTCGAATAAACAAGGGAAGCCCCTTTTTTAATTTATTTTAGTGTGTTTACTGAATTTATGTTGGTTAAGGGTTATGTAAAATTCAAAAATACTAAGTTATATATATTTAGTACAATACATATTTTTATATTAAATGAAAAACTCCTATAAAGTCGTAAAAAGAAATTTTGATGAATCTAAATTTTGCTTATCCGATATTTTTGCCCCAATCTGTGGTGATTTTTTTTTTTTAAAATGTCTTTACCCAGGATTGTAAATATTGATTAATTATAATTTTACATGTTTTACTACTGTCTACAAAGATTCTATTTTTTTTTTTTTTTCGGGTTTTGATCCATTTTTATTGAGTTTTTATTAAAGGAGGAACATTCGTGGAATACGCATTTAATCCTGACAGCACTATTACAATATTCACAATTCGGTGATTCCGTTTGAAGTAGGAGTGAGTAAGTCTCAGGTGTCCGAATCCGCACTGGGAGAATAAAAGTCAATATTTCTTGGAGGCCCCACGGGATAAATCTCGATCTACCCACTATGGTTAAAATAGATTGGTTACACCTCTAGAGTAACCCCCGTATGCCACACATAGCCAGGTAGGGGTACCCAAGAAAAAAAAAAGTTTCGCGGTACCTCAATCCCACGCAACGACACTTGCGGATTGAGGTACCTCACGGCTTAACTTCCTTTTTTTATAATTTTTTAGCTTGCTCGGTGGGCCGTTATCCCACTTGCACCGCCAAGCATCTTTGATTCCTGTCTCGAGGGGATGGCTTAGTTCTGATGGGGTTAAAACAGCTTTGCCTCATCCAGGGAGCTCGAACGCTTCTTTTGCAACTCAGTCAGTCACCTCCTTTAAGGTTGGCCTTCGCCTGTTTCCTTTACTTCTATATTGGCTGACAGGATAGCCGAGGGGTCTAGAAAATACTCTTTGCCCCTGACAAACAACGTATGATTGAAAACTCAGTATATCCTAAAAGGCGAGAAAGAAGAGGACTAAAAAAACTGCACTTTCTCTGTAGAGTTCATCTATCCTATGTCTCTTATGGATTTTTACTTCTTAATCACTGGATGTCTAATATTTTTATCGAGGAAGCTGTTTTAATATATTTATTCATTATCCGTTATGTCTAAAACTATTTTGTTCCATCAGGTCTCGTAACCATTCATAATAACAGGCTATTTATATTAGTATTTTTCGTTTCTATATCCGGCTTACTCAAAAGTCATGGCTCCTCTCGGGTGGATTTTCTCAGGAATATAATTTTTTCTTTTGTTATTTACTAACAAACGTAACCTAATTTAATGTAATTTCAGACGGTGATATAATATTCGAAACAACCACAATAAACATATCATTCGCATGCTTTTCCCGGTGGCATCCGATTTAATCTTCCAATTAAACACATGAAATATTTGTTAATTAATTGCTGTATTGGTGTCAGAACCATTGTAATTGTGAGGATACATCTCGATTGTCGAATATCTAAATATTGTTGGACGGATATATCCAGGCTGAGCATGAATAATAGGAATAATAATTCTCTCTGTAATTGAAATATTCATTTGATCCACCCCTTCCCACAACTTACTGGAAATACTTTCCCATCCATTTCGATACGATCAATGATATATAACTACGATAATTGAACTTCTAACTTCTCGAAATCGAAATTATTAAGTATAAAATAATTACTATTGCCCAGGTCACAATTATATCACCGCTTAAAAAATCAACTACATCCAACAATAAATCCTTCGTATTATACTTGTTTCTACCTCTGACAAGGTTTGGCCAAGAACCTTGGTATAACTAACGATTTTGCTGGCTTCCAACTACAGCCATGATAATAATTGCAGGGGCCGCTGCCGCAATATCATCTACATAACTCATTTTCGAAGCTCAATGAATTTTAAACTATCTCAATTGATTAAGTTAATGTCGGTTGACTTGTACTCATATACTGAGGAAATGTTGACTAACCGTGTGGTTCGATATAGTACGGAAACGGTTTGATGCATTTTTTTTTTTCTTTATCCTTCGAATTTTCGTCTAGCATTAGATTCAGAATGTCTCAATTCCTAAATATGGAAACACATAAGCAGCAAAGAGGTGAAAAGTAATGTTATAAATTGTTGCTCTTAGGATAAAATTTTAAATATGCTATTTCCAAAATGTTATTTGATGAATTGTTAAATAGGCGTCTATCGCTTCACAATCAATTTTCATACTATTTTAATTTGAAGTTGTCTGGAAACTTGTTGCATTTAATGCAATTTAAACTGTGACGGCAGACAGTTTGCTATGCTGTAAAATGTTTTGTTTTAAATTGGATTACATTGTATTTTATTTTTCTTCCAATAAACATTGTATGGTGTTGGATTCTATTTTTCTTAGTCAGGAATCTTTGCGACCAATGCTCCTATGACATTCTCCTGCAGTCCCCATACTTCTACAACCGCAGTTTCCCGATTCATTCCAACACCCATCCTCAGCCTTACCTCTTCATTTCGGCCTAGCCTTGTTATTTGGAGATGCTCCAATAGTCCATTTTAACAGCCCGAACCGTTTAATATAAACGAGTATTCATTGTCCATGCATCACATCAGTTATTTAATATAGACTCAACTATGGCCGTGATGGTGCTTGAAATGGTGATGTTCTAGAGAACAGGATGTAAAATCCAAGTTTCAATTCAAATTTCATCAAAATTCCACTTTGTTACGGACGTCAACGTCTGATGCCCCCACGTCTTCCAGAAAGAATCCATACTATTTAAAGGAATTCACCCTTTTGCTCGCATGATCACCTATGCGCAGATCGTCTTCCGCATTTTCACCTGCAGCCATGTACTCCGTCTTTCGGAAGTTAAAGTTGAGACCAGCAGCTTCATAAAATTGTGCTCGTCGTCATCGAAATAAATTCCGTAGTCCAGACATTGCCTCATCCATTGCTTTAATACGTGAGGCAAGTACAGCCAATACCCTTGCTTCAGGCCTTTTGTCCCAGAAAATTTCTCGGAGAAGCGGTTCCTAACCCCACATTTAAAAAGGCAAAATTATCAAGAGGAAAAAGATAATTCTCACCTTATGTATGATAAATGATATATATTTGAAGGGGTCGGGGCAAAATAGTGCCAAGCAACATTTTTAACAAAAATAAACTGTAGCTGCAGTCTACTGTATATTACGTAGGACTATATGTCTATGATAGGAAATGTCACCAAAATATGTCTATAGAAGCTCGATATAGTCATATTTAGATGGCATTTCCATAATATAATAAAAAATAAACTGTAGCTGCAGTCTACTGTATATTACGTAGGACTTTATGTCTATGATGGAAATGCCACCTAAATATGACTATATAGAGCTTCTATAGACATATTTAGGTGACATTTCCTTCATAGACATATTGTCCTACGGAATATACAGCAGACTGCAGCTACAGTTCATTTTTGTTAAAAATGTTGCTGGGCACTATTTTACCCCGACCCCTTCAATTATACCTATGAAAAATAAAATATAATCATACATAAGATGAGAAATATCTTTTTCCACTTCACAATTATGCTATTTTTATATTAATTTATTTATTTATTATTTATTTTCTTCTACTAGTAGGTTTTATAAAATAAAATATTAAATTTCAGGTGAGATTCTTTGATGAGGGATTCTAATTATTTCTCAAGAAGAGCAGTCTAATAAAAATGATGGAGATTAAACGAATCACTGCCTTTAAAACAAATGTTGGAAGAAAAATAAAAACAACAAAGTAAACAGACATAAAAAACAGTAAAGTTTCATGATTTTCTGAAGGAGTGAAGGAACTTGCATGACGAAAGGTTCATAGGTAAAAAAATAATGAAATATTGAGTTTGTTTTTAGTGACCCTTATTGAATCCTGGATAATACTTAATAAAATATTTAATTTTCATTCCCCATTTCATCACCATTATATCAAATTATAATAAGTGTGTACGTTGAATTGCAATTGCAATAATTATTTTTTATGCTACAGACACCCCCGAGATTAGTCTTAATCCATTGGAGATAGATGCTGGAGATACAAGAGTTGTTGATCTTTACGATTCCGTGGTATCTTGGAGAGTCAGCACGTAGTCAGCAGATTGAACTCTGAATGTCTTTCTTAAAGCCCTCTCACGAAGCATACAATTTATTTTAGTAGCAATCATATAAAACTAATTTTTATATTCCATGTTTGGGGACTTGGATACAATTTGATGATACAAAACCACACTCTCTATCAACATAGAGTTTATGATTTTAGACAAAGTAATGACTGTCCTACTGGTGTGTTGGTATATTGAATGTTTATCGGTAGCATTCTCTTTGTAGCCGGCCAATAAACTTCATGCTTTGAGGTTTAATAGGTTTTAAATGTTAGGGGTCAGCCACAAAGTCACACCAAAAGTTTTGCAATTGTGAGGCCAGAGTTGGAGATTGTGAGGCTTGTCCTCAGAGGCCTAACTTTGTTTTGAGGTCTCTTAAAATAGATTATGTCTTACCATGATATATTCAGTTTTAGAGTAAGGTACTTAGTAGTAGGTATTTAGCTAGGTATTTAGGTTAGATATTTAGTTTAGGTATTTCACGAATAATAACGAACGCTCGTTTGTACGTTAGTATCCAAATCCTACATACGGACTTACAACTACCAACTATCGACGAACAATTAAAAACCCTCTATTCTGGCTTTCACATCAAATTGCTCGGACACAACAACAGACTTATTAATGACATGGCCACGACTGACATGCCTTTTATGAGGTGACTGAAAAGGAGTTGGATGAGAGGAGGAGACCTCTCCTGAAACTGAAGTGCTGCTGAACACTGTCTCCCCTCATGTCTTAAAATGCCAAAACACAGCAGTTTTCATGTGATTTGCTGATTGTTGCTTATCATTTGCGACAGTTGCAAATAAAAGTATGAAGTAAAAAAAAAAAAAAAGGTATTAACGAATATTGATTCAATGACAAAAATTACAAAAAAAAACCTTGAAAAAGTAGCACGAAAATATAGGATGAATAAAAAACAATATTAAAATTAAAATGAAATTGTAGATACAAAATGATATTTAGTATATTTGATACTGAAGTAGTCGTAAGCCAAGTGACAGCTGATTTCCATGAGAAGGAATAAAACATTTTATTTATAAATCGTATCATAACTCGAATTGAAAAGAGGAAGCCTTTTGCGGAAGACCACATATTTCTGGCTATACTTAAAATTTATTGTAACATTAGTCTTTATCGCGCTAATAATAGGAAGTGTGAGGCGTTTTTGTTCATGAAGATGAATCTTATAAGATCAAAAATATAAAAGACCCTTGTAAGAATAAGTGTTTTCACAGAAAGAATTACAAAGGGACCACTGCACTCAAAAGATGATGAAACTTTTATTTGTGCCACATTCAACTTTGAAAAGTATGAAATACGCACAATGGAGAAAAAAAACCTGTCCTTAATTATTCTAAATAAGGAAAGGAGGCAACTAGCCTATTAAAAATATTAGTCTTTTATATCACAACTTCTCTGTTGTGAATGATTTATTATTATTTTTTTAATATTTTGACAATTCAGTAAATTTGAATTACATATCTGATTCCAGGTGTGCGTAAATGGCAGCACAGATTCAATCCAAAAAATCTGGTGAGTGCGCGCAACACACAACTTTCACTTACCAACTTACTTAGATTAGAAATTGATGTGTTTTGTTAATTGCCACTTTTCAAAGTCACACATTTTCCCAATTCATTTCTTATTTTTGTTTTTATTTTCTCTATAAGAAATACTATTTTTTTTTATTATTGAGTAAAAACTTTTACTTGTGATAATTCGGCAATCCAAGCATAATACTTCAAGTCGGATGATTTTATAATTCTCTATGTAGTTAAAAACTTCATTTAGTAACCATGAAACAAATAATTTCCATTAAATGAACAGAACGGCTTTAATTATAAACAATGGTCTGTCATTAAAGGCGTGCGAACTCCGCATGCGTTGGCTCAACGTGTTTTATGAGTTGACGGAATATTTTTCTTTTTTTCTCCTCTATATGTTCACTTGATTTTTTTCATATTTTATATTTAGCCATTTCTTATTTTTAGGCGAAACAAGAAACAGATAATTTTTCCATATGAACAATAAGAAAGGTACTTTATAGGAAAACTAAAAAGGCCCCTTCCCCTTTTAAGCCCCCTCAGAACATTTTAATAATGATAAAGCTTACCTGATATTAAAAAACACCTAATTTTCATTTAACATGACAAATTTGATCAAAATCATTAAAGCCGTTTTTGAGATAATTGAAAAAAAAGATAAAAATTGGAAAAAAAGTTATGAAATAAAGTGCCCTCTCCGTTTGATCAATTTTGATGAATTTTTGCCTGTCACATCTTTCTGTCACAAAAACATCAAATTCCCAGTTTGATCAAAATCGTTAAAGCCGTTTTTGAGTAAATAAAAAAAACATGAAAATGAGATAAAATTGATTAAGTAAAGTTCCTCCTCCGATTGATCAATTTTGACTGTAATATCGCGGGCATTTACATACGTCAAATACCAAGTTTAATCAAAATCGTTAGTGCCGTTTTTGAGAAAATCGAAAATTACGTAAAAATTAGACAAAATACTTTAGATAAAGTGCCCTCTTTGTTTGGCCAATTTTAATGAATTTTTTGCTGTCACATCGCGGGCACGAACTTTCACGAAATACCCAATTTCAGGTTTGTACGGTTTATAGTTTTTGAACTAGTCTGTTCACACACACAGACAAGGGACTTGGTTATTTGGGCACAGGGGACCCCAAAACTTGTATTTCCGTAGAAAACCGGATGTCGGATTTTTCACGATCGCAATGCTTTCCCTTACTATATATTTCATATATAGGTAAGTGAAAGTAAAATATATCAATTAATAAAGGTGTGGAGTATTGTTGTGCACAAGGAACAACTTCACAATGATACCAGCTGCGGCTGTTCCGACCCATCTCCAGTTTTGATAAGTTGTCAATAGGTTCCAGTGACACATCGTTCCTGTTCCTCAACTCGGTGACGGCCTTAAGGCCGGGCGATCACTGAAGTTGAAGGCAGTCTCTTTTTGGAATTATTAAAAATTAGACAGCTCTTTATTAACCATTATTAACTTTTTAACCAGCACACACATATATATATATATATATATATATATATATATATATATATATATATATATATATATATATACATGCACAGAGTTGGGCATAATCCAATTACAATGTAATTCAATTACAATTTGGATTACATTGTATTTGAATTACTGTAATTGAATTAAAATCGCTATGAATTAAAATAATTGAATTATAACATCAATTACGAATTACTTTGTAATCCCTGAAGTAATTCAATTATAATTGGATTATTCAAATAAAATTAAAACTAATACTATCACCTAATATAAATAGGTAGGCCAAAACGAAAATGAGTGTGACAAATTTTTCGAATTTCACTCGCTTTTCCGTTAATATATCGTGAACGGGTTAATGGGTTTTCACAGTTTAAACAATTTTCCGACTATTTAGACGTAGGCTAACGGTTTTAACGATTTTGATCAAACTGGGTATTTGAAGTATGTATATGCCAAAGATGTGATAGCCAACATTTCATCAAAATTGGTCAAACGAAGGGGGGACTTTATTTCATAATTTTTTTCAAACTTTACCTTTTTTTCGATGATCTCGAATTCGATGAAAAACGGCTTTAACTGTTTTTATCAAATTCGTCATATTTAATGAAAATTAGGTGTTCTTTAATATCAGGTAAGCTTTATCATTATTGAAATGTTCTGAGGGGGCTTAAATGGGGTAGGGGCCTTTTTTGTTTCCTATAAAGTACCTTTGTTTTTGTTTATTAAATTAAATTTACCTAAGAAATTAAATGTCTCTCGTTACGCCTAAAAATAAGAAATGGCTAAATATGAGATATGATAAAAATAAAGAAAACATATAGAGGAGAAAGCCATTGTTCATAATAAAGCCGTTCTGTTCATTTGAGAAGTAGCAATTAACCAAACGCATTAATTTCTAATCTAAGTAAGTTGGTAAGTGAAAGTTGTGTGTTGCGAGCACGCATCAGATTTTTTTATAACAAACTGTGGTGATAATAATTTTAAGGTCTTATTTTATGACTCGTTGATTCAAATACACTTTTTTTATGTTTAATTTAGTAAATTTTTAATAGTTCATATATATATTTTGATAATATTTATGTTGGCAGTAAAGATATAAATGGCTGTGGAGCTTAGAATAGATCTGATATCTTAGAATGAGATTTCATTAAAAGATTTTTTTTTTCTTCCTAGCCCCTTATGATCATATAATTTCTTCAGTCAATTTATCTCCTCCTTGAATAATAAGCCTTTTACTGCATTTATGCATTTTAAGGTGCATTGAAAAAATGTAATTTTGTGGAATGAGTGCTCTGATAAGTTATTGGTGATGGGGCTCACCTCTTTCTTGAATAAACTCATTAAAAGATAAAAGATACATTTATATGTTTTGAAATATTTATTCCGATTTTTTTATATGGGAATTTGATCTTCTGACTGAAATAATCACTCTTTGCTCTGTAAGTTGTGAAATTGTTTGAATAAAAGAATAAACTCTAAAATATATCAGGAAAAATAGAACAAAATTGATCATGATTAGAATAAACGTTGCATCTTCGTGACATTTCAGCTTTGTTTTTTTTTTTTTTTTTTTTTTTTTTTTTTTTTTTTTTTTTTTTTTTTTTTTTTTTTTTTTCTGTCCGCCGTCCGCTTTCTGCCACGAGGTCTATTCGGGATGGGTTACCTACGGGTAACCAGCCTCCTCTAATCCATGGCAAGCCGCTGAGGCTGTCCAGTGAGGACGTCACCGAATAGAATCGAGCGGGCTTGGGCGGGATTCGAACCCGCACTGCCTGCAGCTATCCCCTCGGCCACGCCGCACAGTGGGGCGAGTCCACTTCTCCGGCCGGACATTGGGCCAAAAATGAAAGTTAAAATTTAGAGGTTTCATAGTATTATTAATAAACTAGAATCCTTTCCCCGTTATGTGCACTAATTTTTAACTCAATCTTTGCGTTAATAATGATACAATATGAGTTGAAATTTGGCAGTAAGACATTCATCATTTTTATATTTAAAGTGAGTGTGCCTATATTTTTTGGCTAAACCTAATGAAATGTTTCAGTAGTTTTGGAAAAACATATGCAACAGTTACGACGGTTCAAACAAATGTTAACTATTTGGTACAATATAGTAAAATGCCGGAAATTGCCCGGAAAACTACATATACCCTATTGTTAGCAAAGGTTAGAAGTTTTATAAACAGTTTTCCGATCTTGCCACAATCTGCCTATTCTTATTTAAATGAGATTTTACCACGCGTGAACACTGAACTCAAGAGTGAATTTGGTTATTTAGAACATCTTCTTAGCATATTTGGGAATTCATCAACCCATAATCCTTAAATTAATATATTTCAAACCAACTACAACAATTTATTCACCAAATTACGATTTCCAATAGAATAACATTTAAACTTTGAACATTTAAAAAAATTGTTAATGTTTTTAATATTTTATATTTGTACTGCACTATAATAATTAGTAAGTTAAAAGAGTACACTGTACACGAAATATTTTTAACAAAAATATTTCACTGTCTTTAATTTACATTAAATTATAAATAGACAGTAGTTGCTTGGTTAAAGTAGGTAGTTTGGAATTGACTAAAGTTATAATTTTGTTTGCCTTTTTTTTAAGTCCTGTCAAACAAAATCAAACGTAGTTATTATACGACTTTTGTGCTGCTAACATCATAATATGAAAAGAAACAATGACCTTTTTCTTTTCTTCAAAAGAATAAGATAGATTTGACTGATACGACCTGGCTTCGGAATAAGGATCAAGAAACAAATCAGAAATATTTTTGATTATGGAGACCAGCATTCCAGAAAAACGTCAAGAATCGATAGTTTGCTATAAAGTCCGATCCCATTTCAATCTCAATATAATAGTGTTGTGAAAAGTAAAATGTCCCAGGAAGCAAGAAGCTTGCTCGTAAGGTAGAATGTGATTCTAATAAATAATTTCATAATTCTAAAAAAGGTATATTACATTAAATTTGTTATTATTTAATTACATTTTAAATCATAGTAGTTATCTATTTATTATTGTTACAACATACTACTGTAAACGTGATTGCTATAAATTTTTAATATAAAATTGTTAATGCATTTTGAATTTATACTAATATATTTTATAATTATAATGTACATAATATATATATATATATATATATATATATATTATAATATATGTACATGTACATATATATATATATGTACATTACATATATATATATATATATGTAATGATTATGAGTGAAGTGAAAATAATTAAGATTCTGCATTCTCAAAAACATAAACTGACAAAATTTGAGAAGTCCAGTGAAATTTCTTTGAGAGTTAAAGCCGATGTCCAACGGGAGTGTGGACTCGTCCGTATAGTCCGTCGTGCGGCGCACAGTGGTCCAACCTGGGAAAAAACCTCATAAATTAACGTAGCCCAAACCTAATTTTTTCTTGGTTTTCGAATACTTAGATACTTGTAGAACAATGGAAAGAATATATTTTTTTGACTAGTTCAAAATTAAAATGTGTGTGTACCAATAAAATTGAACTTTTTAATGATTGAAAAAATCATACTTTTCTACCAACATACAAAAAAATTTCTACTCTGTATAAGATTAACAATAAAATATTCCCCAATACATCAAGAGTGTCTCATCTATATGTGCGCTGTTATGGACTAAACATTTTTAAATTACATCAATAGTTAGAGAATAAATTAATTTTCGAAAACGTTGCTGAAATAAGTATGATGTTTTGACTTTGTTGATTTATAAAACGCTTGCGTTACGTTGCGTTACAGTCGCAATGGTTTAATATGTAACTGTAGGTAGTAGAGGAACTGTGGTCAAATTTTCAGCGCCAACTTCGGCCAACTTTGGGATTTATAAGGATTTAAACCTTCAGCTACGGTTCGAGTGGGGAAGGCGGGAGACCTTGGGGAGGAACTATTAGTTAAGAAAAATCCTCATTTAGGTCTCTAAGGTAGGGGGACTGGCTTAGAATTAAAATAAAATAAATCACACGTTATTTTCATTTTAATTCTAAAATACTAAAATAAAATAAAATTATTTTAATTTTAATTATAAACACCAAAAAAAATTATTTTATTTTGTATTTTAAATAATCAAATAAACTACAACTGCAAGTAGGTCGTTTGAAGTTGCCCAGTTTGCTTATAGTGTATGGTGATCCTTTGCACTAGAGCTCTCACCCCTGAAAATTGAGGCGGTACATTTATTCCAGTTTGATGCTATTATTGTTGCAAGTTTTTTGAAAATCCTTTATTAACCGCGCAAATTACAGGGATAAATGAAGAATTAATTATGAGATTAAAAACAATACTCGATGTGATTTGCTCTCTGTACCCGATTGATACTGCAGCATTTCGCAAGCATACAGCGGAAACGGCAGTGACTTGGTTCCCCTGGTACTACTTCCCATCGACCGTCCACAAAATTCTTTTCCATGTAGCAGACATGATTGAGCACGCAGCTCTTTGTATCGGTTCCCTGTCAGAAGAGGCTCATGGAGAGGAGGAACAAATATTATAAGCAGTACAGGGAACATCATTCCACGAAGATATCTCGAGTCGCAACAAATGAAGATGTTTTCCACCATTATTTGTTACAAGCGACCCCTATATTTCGGATTTAAGACCAGTATACAACAACAAAAAGAAAAAAGTGCTAACAGAGGAAGCATACAATTTATTTAAACAAGCTTAAATAATTATATCGTATTTGTATTATTGTTCATAAAAATGTTAAACAAAAAAAAAACTATTCAAATTTTTATTTGTCACGTCAAATTTTAACTTGATCTGATGCTCTGATTTCGTTGATATTGATTTCAATAGATTCGGCTCCTCAAAAAACATATAAGACTATCACACACGAATTTTTGACTTTTTGACCTCAAATTTGGACTTGATCTGGTGGTTCCATTGCACTGATTTTGATTTCATTGGATTCGGCATCTCAAAAAATCAATACACGGGTGGTTTCAAGCCGCTAGCAAAGTAATTATAATAGATATTATGTTTTTTCCCATTTTCAGCTTTTTTGGACCACTGTGCGCCAGTGGTTCAAAATGACCAATTTAGGGACAAAACCCTTAACCGGTCACAAATGGCAATTAAATGTATACATTCCATGGTTTTTTGGGTCGCTGAATCGATTTATGCCACTTTCAAAGATGTAATATTTCATTTTAAGGGGTAAAGGGTAAAAAAAATACGCATTTTTAAAAATAAAATTTTGATTTTACTTGGAACGTAATAAATATTATAGGAACCAAAGGAATTTAAACTAAAATTGGGTATATATATACTCTAGAGGTATTTAGGTTTCAAAAAATATCTCTAAAGTTCCGGTTGGAGCACCTTTATTTTTTAGGGTTTTGTCCCTATCCGCACCACTGTGAGCCGCGGCCCGCACATTTCAGCTTTAAAAGTCCTGATTTTTTTTTGTAGCTTTACTCACTAAGAATTCTGTTTCTGTTATCACGATTGAATACAAAAGGGATAGCCAAAATGTGTTTTGAGAAAGATATTAAGATAAGAAAGTAGCTTAAAAATATTTTATGAAAATATGGCATTTTACACCACAAGAATGTATTTTCTTCTGGGTGTGGCCTTAGGGATCTCTCGAAAAAATATTGTAAAATCGAGCAATATAAAAATTAAAATATGAATTTAATCTATACTACGATACGCTGCACTATACTACACTGTGTAAAATGTAAATCAAATAGAGGACGCTCTTACTCGAATTTAATGCAATCAAGAACTTTGAATCAGTCTCTCTTTAGTTCTGCTCAGATGAAAGGGACCAATTTGCATTTGTAGTGTAAAGGGTAATTTAAGTGTAATTAGGGAAATGGCATCAGTTCCGTTCGACAGAAAATCTTTTCGAATAGAAATACTTTCGATGTGAACAGTAATGAAGTTTGAATACATACATATAAAATGCGTCCATGAAAGGTTTTCTTAGAAATGTTATTATTGCTTCTCGGATTCAGGTTTTTTATCATTGATTGGATTTACTCAGAATTTATCTAAAATAACCATGACTTTTTCCCTACTTAATAATTGTAGTGTACCACTTTATCTATCTTTTTTACTACCAAAAAATACCATTTCAAAATCTCATCAAACCGGATTAAAATTTGTATAATCATTCTACATTCTCTATTTTCATAAGACACAATATATCCATCTTAAATAACACAAAGCTGAAAAAATAACAAGGAAAATAGTATTGAGTTCATATGGAATCGATATTTCATATTTAGTAAACATTTGAAATTTCCGAAAGTGTAAAAAAAAAAAAAAAAAAAAAAAATCATTTTTATGACTAACTTTTTCGTTACCCTTTTATCCGTATTTACTTGAAATGTTTAGATATTGAAAAAATACACATCACTTAGATCTTTTGATGTCTACATTTTTTCAATTATAAAAACTATATGTTTTTATTTAGACTTTTAAAACAAAAGAAACAGGCATGCTTAATGATAATTTAGTGCTCGTTGAGATTGCAAAAACTGTGCATTGAAATCATTACAAATAAATAAATAAAATGAAAAATAAGTTAAAAAATAATATTGTCATAATTCAATCACTACTCACTACTCAAGTCATACCCTCATTGCCACGATTTCCTGCCCCAAGATGTTACTTAGTAATTGATACTGTGTAATTTATGCTCGGTTTCCAAATTTCAACTTAACAATATATTTTTATTTTCTACAACAATTATTTGTATCGGAACTTTTTTTAGTTTCAGGCATTAAAATGGAGGACGATTGAAATTGATAGCTATTTAAAAACTGAATTTCGAGTTTCAAATTTAATTACAGTTTCCGGACTACATATCTACTCTAAACTTTGGAAACTAGTCAATTATTTATACCTCGATTCTACAACCTATTTGGATATATAGAGCAGAACTTTTGGGTTCTGCAAGACATGTCCACATAAAGAAAATAAAAACTACACAATCCAAAATCCTTACAAAAACCATTCCTCCTGATTTATTTAAAACCTCGCATTACTCGATGACACTGACATACCAACGGTAAAATAATAAATACACATCAAATACCAAACATTTCACTCTTCAACATGGCATTACTCTAATTCACTCAATTTGTCTCTTTCGTCTTAATTTTTACCCTCCACGCAGATTGGAACGGGAGTTAACTACAGACCTTCAGACAGATAACTCTGAAATATACTGAGTCACAACTATCGCGAAGCCAACAGGACACTTGAGTCATAACGTAGGTTTACGGTGAAAATATAATAAATATATGTTCCCCATTTTCGTTGTACTTTTTTTTTTGTCCATGAACGTGTCCATGAAACGTTCAGGATTTAGAAAAACACTCAATAGTGTTTTAACAACCATTTTAAAGCTAATTGATGTCCTATATTTTTCCAATTATAAAAACTATATGTTGATTCAGAGATGCTAAGTTATGCTCAATGCATATATTTTGCCAACTAAAATAATTTTCCCCAATACAAATATCCGCTTAGTAGAACTTAATTACAAAACGAGAGTCCAATCTTGATGATAGTTGAGTGCTATTTTTTAAGGTGAAACTAATATATACATATACATATATATATTCGTGCATTACGAACATTATTGTGGCAGAGGTAAACCCCTCCAGAGAGGAGTAAACGCCCCCTGTGGTGGAGGTTATAGATGTATGCTGATAAAACTACCCTTGGTCCTCCTGTGAACGCCGCACAGTGGTTGAAAATCGACTGTTTTCGGAAAAAACCTTGTCAAACGTGATCTGTAAGCTGCAAAAAAATAAAGTTGATATTAGCATTACCACGATTGAATTTCCTATAAAATGTATATGTTCGAGCCCCGCTTAACCGACTATTCGGACTAACCGGCAGTGTAAGGAAAATAGAAAAAAAATTATACATCAATTTCCGACTCGAGATAAGCTAGTTTAAACAATTTTGCTGTTTTATGCTAAGAATATCCTTGATAGTACTTGCGATATTTTATTTCATGAAAACACTGTAGTGAGGTAAAACAAAAACAAAAAATCAAACATAGGAAATATCAATTATTTTTTTCGTTATGTTTTAATTCTTAACTATTAAAGGTATATCATATTACTATATAAGATAGGGGTCATCCGACTTTAATATAATTTTGATAGGAGATGGTGGGATAGACTATAGGTTTAATAACTGCAACTCTATCTGTAAAAATTCAGTACCCTAATTCACGCTAAATAATAGTTGAACCTTTTTTTAATACCAATCTTCTAAAAAAAAGTTGATGCTTAAAAATGAAAAGTGCCGAAGCCTTTAAGTTATCAGAGGTCATGTTAATAAACTTATTATTAATAATTTCTAAATTCATTCTAAAATCACGGTAGGTGAAAAAGTTGATTTATTATCGACCTAATAACGATTCAGACTGACTTTGTAAATGATACTACAGACCTGGTATGTAAGGGTCCTAATAAGTTTAAAAATCAGAATATCTCCGAATAAATTGATGGAATGTGTCAGGTAACTATTCTATTAATTAATAATGAAAAGACAAAGAATATTCTACTACCTTCAAAAAATAGGTTTTTTCCGCCTTTCAACCACTGTGCGCTGTTATAATTCAGATGAACCACAATCCCTCAATACCACTATAATCCCGGGAATCTATTTCGGCGTTGACGGTATCAGAAAACTTTTTTTAAATAAATATTTAAATCATAACTATGCAAATAAGTTTAAAATGTCACATTTTCTTACCTAGATCTATTTAAATATAAAAATGGTAGATGAATGAAGGATCATAATAATCATATTTTAATCAAAATAAATTTGACTGCAATTTATCTATGAAGAAATAAGACGCATTAAGTTTGTCGCGATGAATTGTGAATTGGATGAGAGAGGGATTAGGAATGGTTTAGATGAGCCCCAAAGCAGGACTCCTTAAGCCCAGGTCTTAAGGAGTCTTGTTAAGACCCTGACCCTTAAGGTCTTGTTGTAGTTTTGCTTTGAAAGTTTGTCTAGTTATACATTGAGATTGTCTCGCAACGGTATTCAAGTAATTTATAAATTAACTCGGATGGGACAAAAAAAAAATATAATTACTTGAGTTGGAAAGTTAAAAAAAATATATACTATAGTGATTAGCTTTGGACTTTCAAACGGCTCTACTAAGTGTAAAAATCCCATAATACCCTGTAAAATATTTAGGCACAGAGCTCTGCTATCAGTTTAAAAATATGGAGGAAAATAGAGAAGTGACCATCACCATAGTTGTCTATGTGGAAAGGCGTGACCGGTTGCAAAGCATTAGCGTATCAAGCAATCTTAATAACTATTTTTCGTCCTTTCCGAAAATTTTTTTACTCGAAGAATTCATATTCAATAAACGTCAGAAAATTCATGATGGACAAATTTATTATGATCTAAGCAATCGTCAAAGGAACTCGTGTTCTAGACCAGTGGTTCCTAAACTTGGGGGCGTAATAATGGGTGCAAGGCCAGTTGAAAATAAAAAAATGCTACTTAGTTAAAATTTTAACACATTTTTTAAAACTAAATTTATGTTGTTATTTTAAATAGGTAACCATGATGTTAAGTAAATTAAGACAATATTTTCAATGTTATTTTATAATATTCTTATACCATTAATTTTGTTATGGAGGCGTGTGAGGTTTATATTTCAACAGGGGCGGGGAAGGATTTCATTTCAAAAGGGGGAGCGTGGTACAAAAAAGTTTGGGAACCCCTGTTTTTCGAGAAGAGAAGTAATCATGACTCGCTGGAGTATTGCCACCTCACCCAAAGTTATTCTGATCAACGAGGTGCTATCAGTGTCGAAAATTGCTATATGTGAGGCTTGTAATTGATGAATGTCATCATATTCATAATGCGAAAATGACACAAGCTGGGAATTCCGCGATCTCTTGCCAGCACTCTGAATGACAATGCGAGCAGCACCAGGAACGTTATTAATTCGCAAAAGAAATGGCATTTGAAAACTCATAAAAGGAGTATGAAGTTCCGATCCCTGCTTTTTACCCTTTGTAAATCAAAATAAAAAATGAAGAAACAAAAAAATTCGCCTAACATTGTTCTTTATATTTTAATACATCCTGACTTAACCCGGGATCCCCTGGTAGCTGACATTTAATACATCCCTTCGGAATTACAACCCTTGCTAATCTGTTTACCCTCTCCGTAAGGGAGGGATACACGACAAGGCTGGAATATAGATGGACAATTAAAGTTGTTTTTCTAAGCCGGAGGAGGTAAAGTAGGCCAGGGACTTATTCCAGAGATTTATAAACTAAAGGAAACATTTAAGTTAAGAGCTGGTGCCCCGGCCAACCAGGAATTGATTAGGGTCGAGAGTCCCCAGTGATAATGGGGTTCATCCTGTATTAGTTCTATAGCCCCTACTGCTTCCCCATTAACGATAATCGACATATTACGGATTACTACTAAATCGATTCTTATCGATAGAATCAACATCGATACAATAAACTTAATATATACTACCTACTTTAATGTAAAATGATTTTTTTAAAATTGATTTATATATTGTTAATTTACAATATGTTTTTATTTTATAGTTCTTATTGGGTCCATTTTATTAAATGACGGTGATTCGTGTTACCTCTTGGAGAATACCCAAGTTTATTAAAGAAAAATGTAGAACGAGTCCAAATCCTATATGATGAAGAAAATGGAAAATATACTGAATATACGAATAAATAAATATATTGAGAGCAATTTTTTTTTTTTTTTTTTTTTTACAATCAAAATTTGAATCTACCTAATATTTAGGTATCAAATTTAATTTGCAGTATTGAGGTGCATTAATTAAATATATATAAAATAATAACATATAAACTTATAAATATATACTTATAATTTATTTTAAAAATTTTAAGGAAAAGAAAAACGCCACGATATTGGGGAAGAGAGATTTGTGTTAATCACCAAGAAATTCAGTGTAATTTGAACAGAAAGTTGGTCGCTGTCGATGATGCTTTATTTCGATTTTTCACACGGATGCCTAAAGTTATTCAGGAATTCTTGAAACCCTCACCTACGATAAAAAAATATGAAACCAACTTTCTGGAAGCAGTAGCACCTCGCGTGAGATAGTCAGTGACAGTGAGATATTTTGCTACGGGTGATAGTTATACATCGCTTATGTATCTGTTTCGAATATCTGAGCTAAGCGTTTCTCGAATTATTCCTGATTTATGCAGAGCTTTAAAGGACGAATTACATGATTTTGTCCGGGTAAGTAAAAATATTAATACATCACCATTTTCTTAGTCTATAAATAAAACATACGTTTTCTTTGATAATATGGCTTCAAATAAAAAAAGGGAATAAAAAATTATTACATATTTTATATAATAAAATTTTATATGCTGTCGAACTGTCTTTCCTTTTTCAAAGCATTATTTTAAGGCCCGTGCCAAAGTCGCAAGGTTATCGATAAGGTAAGAACGGAGGCTCTGGATATTCTGTATAGGGGCGCAATTTTACCCATCCTCGCCTATGGCATCGAAATTTGGTACCCTGCGTTAAAGAAAATGTACAACATTAGAAAGTTGGAAAGGGTCCAAAGGCTGATGGCACTTAAAATTGCTAAAGGCTTTCGAACCCTCTCCGATGAAGCCGCCTTCGTCTTAGCCAAAATTGTTCCCATAAGTATAATAGCTGACTTTTATGTAAGTAAATTCCATTTATTATCCACAAAGACTGATACTGAAACCTTCAAATCGGATGCCCGGACTACAAAGACTGGCCACATCCTGCAGATTACCCAAGAATTATCCTGAATTCCAAAAACACGACAGACTTTCAAATATACACTGATGGTAGCAAGGATGGCGAACATGTAGGGTGTGCTAGCCTAATATTTGAAAATGGGATTTTGATGAAAATTATAAAGTTTAGACTAGGTCCGGATTGCACTAATAACCAAGCCGAACAGTTCGCCATCCTCAAAGCCCTCGAATACATTAACAACTTAAAAAACACTAACAAAACTATTAATGTGCTGACCGACAGCCAATGTTCGTTACACATGATCGCTAACACGCACTGTCACACACCGATTATCGAGAAAATCCACAAGCTATTAAGAAAACTACAAACTGATGGAAATAATTGGATTTCATTTACTTGGATAAAAGGGCACTCGGATATACCTGAGAATGATTTGGCAGACAAGGCTGCAAAAGCTGCTTCCAAAGATACTTCCCTGCCTGTGTGTACATGCCTGCCATTGTGTCCCTGTGACTTCACACATGAACAAACCATTCACCACCTAATACATGAATGTAGACTACTTACTGACTACAGAAATTCGCTAATAACAAAAACTATACAGAAACTGGGACGATGGCCTGTAGAAAATCACTTATTATTTGAAAAAATATTTGTAGACGTGAAACTATTTTTTAAGAACGCACTAATTAAAATTAAAGAAGTTAATGAAAACTATTTTTGATTGATAACTTCTTTCTGGCTTTCATAAAAAAAAAAAAAAAAAAAAAAAAAAAAAAAAAAAAAAAAAAAAAAAAAAAAAAAAAAAAAAAAAAAAAAAAAAAAAAATTGTTCTATTTTGCTGCTGAACGCTTATAATAATTTCTCTATTTTATGTCTTCAAGTTTCATTCGTTTATTATTTCCAGTTTGTAGTTACTGTAAGTTTGGTATCTGATTATATCTTCTGTTTAAATGTTCTGTTTATGTTATATGTTTAAATGTAGTTATGAATTTAAGTGCTTATCTATGTTTTTATGTTTTAATATGTACATATGTGTTTATATGTTGTTTATATGTGTTTATATGTTTCAGTATATGTAAGTATGATTATATGTACGTAAGTTCGTCAATATGAACGTAAAAGGTATTTATTGTGTAGTTGCTGAACGCTACTATTTTTCTAATCTTTTTTTTTTTTCTTCACTTAATCATTTGATTCTTATTATCATGTTTCTTTAGGCTTTGTTTTGTTTTATTGAAGTTTGTTTATTATTTTTTAAAAAATCTTATTATTTGTATAAAACTATAATATAAGTACGTCTCATGTAACATGTGTCGTTGTTGATGCTGCAGAGGTCTATGCACCAGTATCGTTGGAGGCGGGCCCCTGGAGTACCACCAGCGACACAACTAACATGTACATTGTATACAGAAATGTATGGTATGTACAGTATACAAAATAAACTCCCTTCTGGCAGGGTTACTGTTAGAAGGAAAATATTAAAAAAAAAAGTCGCAAGGTGGCACAGTAGACGGGCAACAACAATCAACTTGTAGCATGCGGCAAGGAGACGTATCTTTTGTCGCTATGTGTTCTTTCTATGGGATGCCGCAATCAAGTCAATGCCGCATGCTACATGTCTAAAAATTGACTCAGTGGAATTCCGCCTTGAAGAAATTCGTAAAGTAGATTGAGGCAAATATTAGAAAAGGATCTTGTACTTCGGTTTGTATAATTTTTCTGCATAGTGTATTAAATAAATAAATATATAGACTAAAACCTCAAGCCCTATTTAGATTAGATTATCGACGGAAATAGAATGAAATTTAAATAGTTTGACCCTTTTAAATAATTTATCGTTTGAATAATATTCTTCTGAAATACAATTGTGAAACTCACACCCCTTTCCATCACCCTTTGGCTTACAATCAATACCTTACAAGATTGCCGACTCGGCAAAACAATTTAGTTTGAGAAGATAAGTTCAATCCTACCTAAGAAGGAACATCTCAGGGCTTCGTTTCAGGCTTTGAAATACGCATTTTATTAGGTTTAATAATGATTAGGAGCGTATGGTTTCTCATGAACTGTTTTATAAAAAAATATCTTAATTTACTATAATAATTCAGAAGTTTTAAAATCATTTAAAGGTTTACATAAAAATTGATACTATAGGTTAAATGATAGTCAGGATTTTCAGTTTACAATGATTTTATTGTGGTAAGCCAACGTTTCGATCCAACTTGTGGATCTTCATCAGGGCTAAAAGAAAACAAATATATGAGTATCTATGCTAGAGGCTGACAATAAATGGATACATTACAGAACTGATAATATGAAAGATGGTGTATACATGAATATTAAAATAAGTGGCTGGTTAACAAGATAAAATAGAATCTGATATTCACCTACTGAGTCCAGATGGATACTATGATAAATGATAAAAATAACGTGAGAGGTCGAGGTAGGGGGTTAGTTTGCCGACCCCTTGCATTATGCTGTAATTCTGGATATTTTTGTTTTCAAAATAAATATTTTCTCCAAACTTCTGGCCTTGCAATGGGTAGCTGTCTAGCTCCCGACCTCTCCGGTATTGTCCTCAACGACCTCCTTGATTCTGTAATACCTAAATTCCCCAACGATATTTTTTTCATTAAAAAATATGTAGACGACCTCCTATTGATTTTCAATCCTAACTCTATTACTGATATCCTCGCCGCCTTTAACTCCTACCATCCACGTCTTCGTTTCACTATTGAATTGTACCCTCCATTCCTAGATATTTCCATTACCAGAAACCCGGACAATTCCAAATCCACTAATTGGTACACCAAACCCACTTATTCTGGCCAACTCCTAAACTATTTTTCCCAACATCCACGTCACCAAAAAAATCAACGTCGCAAAAAACCTCATCCACCGTAGCCTGACCTTGTCCGATCCACAATTTCATTGCCATAACAAAATCCGCCTGAAAAATATCTTAAAATCTAATGATTTTCCCGAGCACTTAATAAAAACACTTATCAATAACAATGCTAAAACCCAAAATCTTTCTAACAACTCTTCACAACCTCCGATCTCTACTTTCCAATACAGATCTATCCCATATATCCCCATTCTCTCAAACAAAATTAAAAAATCCTTCTCATAGAGTTTCCCACTCATACGCCTAGTATTAAAAAATAACAATAAATTAAAAAAACTGTATACCTAACTCAAAGACCCAGTACCTCTCCTAGACAAATGTAATGTAGTTTATCGTATCCAGTGCTCCACGCTTAATTGCAACAGTTGCTATATAGGTGAAACCAAAAATTATTTAAAAAAACGTATTTATCAACATAAATACAGTACTTCCACGCGTAATTCGTCTACATCTAAATTAGCAGAACATGCCATTGCCCACAAGCATTCCTTCGACTTTGAGAACCCCTCCATATTAGCTACCGTAACTAACCACGATAAACGACTCCTCTCAGAATCCATTTTCATCCATCTGGAAAAAAATAACCCGGTAAATCACAAAACAGATAAAGAGATAATTTCACCCACTTATTCTAACATCTTCCACATCCTCAAATCCTAGTTTTGATTTCATATGTACCTGCAATTATCTCTGTACCTCTTGTACTATTATAATTTTTGTATTGTATACTTCTTTCTGTATATTTTCCAATTATTTATGCATTTTTACATTATGTATTATCTCATTTTTGTTATTATTGAGTCCAGACACAACTATTTGTATACAGTACCATCTATTTTATTAGTTTTTAAAATAATTTTGTTCACTCAGTTGTCATGTGCTTTCACTTCAAAAGCGTTGGATTTCCCCGTCATAAACCTTTGAAGTCGGCTAAACTAACCCCCTACCTCGACCTCTCACCTTATTTTTACCATTAGTCTTAGTATCCACCTGGACTCAGTAGGTAAATATCAGATTTTATTTTATCTTGTTAACCAGCCACTTATTTTAATATTCATGTATACACTATCTTTTATATTATCAGTTCTGTATTGTATCCATTTATTGTCACCCTCTAGCATAAATACTCATATATTTGTTTTCTTTTAGCACTAATGAAGATACACAAGTTGGATCGAAACGTTGGCTTACCACAATAAAATCATTGTAAACTGAAAATCCTGACTATCATTTAACCTATCGTAATTGAAGAACAGTTGACTATCTCTCACCTCTACTATTGTATACAAATTTATATTTTTTTCCGAAAATCCGATATTTTTTCCTTTAAAAGATATCAAAATTTAGTGTCATATAGTTTTCAAAAGTCTAATAATGACAATGGAGATTGGATGACTGTAGTCATCTAAATTAGTAAAGTGCAAAGTGAATTCGGTAAGAATCTGAAATGATAATGAACCGACTTTAACCTAAATATTAAACTTTAATGTTCAGAATAATATAACCTGTATCCTGTCTCATTTATGGAAATGGAGATAGTAATAATTGAACATAATCACACCATATTTTCATCAATTACTAACAAAATATTTAATTAACTGAATATATAATTATATATGGCAGCAAACTTGTAAACCGACTTCCTATTGCAAATCTGTAAACAACTGAAATAATCGTTTAATATTGACTCTCTGGTTCACAACGAATGAAATGTAGAATGTTTTTTAATTTTTTAATAGTTTTTCAAATATTTTAAATTTTATTTTATTTTTTACTTTTTTATACCTATTACTATTTTATATCAGATTTGGGCCTGCGCATATCAAGCATATACGTTCCTCTTTTTGTTCTTTCGCTTCGAATTGCTTGTTGCATTCTGGATTGGAGGTTGACCGGGTAACAGAGAGTAGGATCAGGTTGATGTACTAGTGAACTGTTTGGTATTTATCGAGTATACGACATTTTAGTGTTAGTATGTTCATTTCGTTGAACAGGGTGCCTTTTGAAATAAACCTGCTGTGATATGCAATTTGTATTTTGTTTTTGCAGGATTTCAAAAATTAGTGGCTAGTTCATTAAGGTAGGTGAAGATCTGTTGTCCAGGAGGTGTGAAATTTGATGTGCTGTCTGGTGAATTATTGTTTTTATTTTTGGTATGTCATTTACAATTAAGTCTTTCGTCTTAGTACAGTCCGAGGTATTGTAGGTAATGCTAAACGGTATTATTTAATTGTTGATTGTTGGACAAGTAAATACATTTTTAGATGAATAGAAAAAAATGAAGTTGAAATGGATCTTTAGTGCTTTGTTTTTTACTGGATGTTCCTTTCCCTATTGCTTATCTTTTTTCGTAACACGTAAATTATTGGATTACCGAAAATCTTTAGTATTCATCTTGACGCTTACTGTCGCATTTCCTTTGTTTAGATAAAGATAGAAGCAGAAAAAAACAAAAATGATGAAACAATCGATAGTGGATCCAGTTTGATTAGACGAGGGTACAGAACTAGGTGGGGGAAGGAATGGCAATATAGATTCGCATCGGGAATGAAGGTATGATGCGAAGTTGACATCTCCCAGGAGCCGGGTATTGAACGAGGGCTTCCCTTTCAATATATTCCAGATAGACGGTTCAGACATTGGCCTGTCCATTGGACGAGGGGATGAAATGAGGAAAACCCCTCAGCAGCATCCTACCTGCCTATGAAATTAGATATTAATTCCTGTTGTGATGCAATAAGCTGAGATAATTGAGATTACTACGATAATAGGAAGTGTTGATCGGGCAGATTGGAGCTTGGTGTGGATGAATTGAAATTATTATCAACTATATAATAGATAAGCCAGGTAATTAATTCGTTATGAGTTAAAACTAATTTATCAAATTAATAAAAACTATTTTACTGTAAATATCTGTTACCCCCGAGGAAACACATTTGATACCTATCCTTTTCCTCTCCAATAACTCAAGTGAAGCATTATTTAAAAAATTTTCTAGTATACTATTTAAAAAACTATTATACTATAATTTACTATATAGAGATAGTATACTAAAATTATAATGTTATAATTGAAGAGTGGACATGCATAACGGTCTAAGTGCCAAAAAAAATAAAACAAAATTTTTTTTGCCAAATTGTAATATGTGCCAAAGCCATTCTTCAGAAATGGGTATAAGTAATTTTTTGTTATTAGAAAAGAGTTCATTGAACATATGAAAGATGGCATGGGTGTAAGCACTGACATAGTTCACCCTAGAGGGTATAAGTCACATCATTTTTGTAAAAATTTCCTAAGGCACTTAGGTAAAACCTTACGCATTTCCACGCTTCAATTATACTTTAATATATTTTATACTATATGTTATAATATAATATGTTTTGTAGAGGGCTAGAAAGGTAATGCAGAGGCCTGGGGTTGACTCCAGACCGTGGCCAATCTTTTCTCTAAAAATAATAAAAAACTAATATTCAACAAATAATGTTTAACTGTAGACGGTTTGTCAATTGCCAGCCCCCGGTTACAGCAATGTGGCGGGTAAGATCCATGAAGAAGAACATTGCTGAGATTGGTCAATGGTTAAGAGCGCTGCAACAGTGATGCAGAAACCCGCGTTTGACATCTGGCGATTGCCAATATTTTTTCTTCAAATAAAATTATGTAATACATATTTTAATCAATATATGAGGCTCAAAAACGACTCCACGTACGATCAAGAACGTTATGTCGTGGTGTAGCCATATAAACCCTAACGGAGGAGAAGGTTTCCGTTTTTCTCTTAAGGGTGTAAAATTGAAGCGAAAAGGACTGGAATGTTAAGCCTCCCGCACCATGTAATTAGTCTATCTGAGATTGATATACGACTTTATGAATGAAAAATTTAGTTCGAGCTCCAGACTACCAGGAAGCGCTAGGGTGCGTTTCACTCAATGTTTATTGTTCATTCATCCAGTTCAGTTTGTAAAGGTTATATATTTTTGCAGCTGTTATTTTTAAATTACTAAAAAAATAAGCGAAAATAATTAGTTTCTCATTTGCTTTCAAAATAAAATAATGATTTTCCATTTCTGCTATCTAGTAGAAAACAATAAGATTTTATCACCCTCTTAGTTCAGGATAAAAAGAAATATGGTAAAAAAATTATGCCTTCATGAAATTTTGGTTTTCACTTTGTAATAGTAGAAAATTCGAGATCTGCCGAAAGCGCTCAAATTACGGGGGGATATCTTAAGGGAGGTGGAAATGGAAGAAAGTTCTTAAGAAAAAGTTTCTATGAATTTCTATACTTCTGGATCTAATAGGACCATCACAATAGTTATACTCGAAATATAATTTTTTTAACTGAGATATCAGATTTTTCAACTATTATCTAACAACTTATTATCTGCTGACTGCTTGGAGTGGGCTTAAATGATTCAGAATCACAGAAACCATCAAAAACGATGCATAACTCGATAAAGTTGCAGCAAAATTAATAGTTCATTTACCATTTTCAACCCCCTATAAAATATATAGGGTCCCTTATTTGGGCGGAGTCTGCAGATCTCGAATCTTAATATTGATACTAAGTAAAAACCGAAGTTTCAAGAAGGTCTAATTTTGTTCTCCAGCTCCTTTAATTTTAAAGTTTTTCCGTCATTAAAACTACCGGAGCGAAGCCGGGCACCAGCTAGTATAAGGTATAAGTCAATCATCGAGGTGATTATTGTTATTTCAAACTATATTACTGATCCTTTATACTTACCGTTCATTTCACTGATTGTAAAAGTCCAAAATTACACTTTATTAAATAGTAAATAAATATCTATCATCTATTTTGTATTACATTTCTTATTTAAAATTATAATATTTAGCGTAACTCATTTCATTTACATCTCAGCAACACCTAGATATGAATTCATGAATTAAATGAATATATAATATGTTCCCTTAACAGGAACGAAATAATACTTGTGGTTTTATTCGAATCAATGAAACGATTTGTATTACAATGGAATTATTTGTTGGGGCTGTCAGTTTAAAATAAAAATAATTGTTTATTTTCCGAGGATAAAAAACTGATGAAAATATACTTATTTTAAAACCGTGCATATGAAATAAAGAAATATCGTTTAATGTACTCTTTTTTTTTTTGCTCCAAGACTTGCCACACAAGTCCTATTTTGCATACCGTAGTCTTAGGCTTTGTCCAGTTAGGACAAGTAAAAGTGCTCTAGGGATAAATGGCCGCCGTCTTACACATATGTTCACCCTCTCTTAAAAACTCCTGTTACTCTTGTAGCATACTTTAACTTTGGTGAAGCATAATAAAAGATTTAACTTCCTTTAAGAATCTTAAATTAGAATTGTTAGATGAATTAAGATAAGAGGACTGGACTTAATGTTGCCTTTCACATTCTGTGATATTACAGTTTCTAGATAACTTTGTATTTTAATGAAGTTCTTCTCATAGTACTGTTTATCAGTTCAAATTGAACTTTTTAGAAATGAAAAAAAAATCATGATAAGTTTCGTTGTACCGATTTGTAACACTGTTCTAATTGTAATGTCTATAGGTGACTGGCGTTTGACAAAAAGTGGTAGTTATTTATAATTCTTTATCTCAAAAGATATATTTACATATTGTTCTATAAAAGAAAATCTTGGGCATTATTTGTTCACTGTATATTGTTTGTTGAAATCTAAATAAATAAAGATGAAATTCTGTTTGTTTGTTTGTTCTTCATAGAAATCCATACCGTTTGTCCTAAATTCTCCAAACTTCGCTCAGTGGTTTTTCCATAATAGGTGCAAACACCTGTCCATATTAAAATTTCATAACTTCAGCCGATCTCTGGGTGTATTCTTTATTGTTACAAAAATCGTTATGATCTATCTCGCTTTACATTGATTATTTACGAAATCGACCTGTATATTGAATGTTTCTATTTCTATATCAAACGGAAAGTAAAATGTAATAGCTCTAAAAGAGCATTTAGTATAAGTACCAACATGTTTCCTTGTAACAAAAAGCTTTGGAATAGCAGGAAATACCTTTCTAGGAAGTAGCAATTAATTGCAGTAGATACGGGAGTGAGATTCTCCGTATCTTCTTCCTATTATGTATTTAGTGGAATTTTCTTTTTCGCTTTGAACCGTGGATCCTAAAATAAATTACTTTGGTTTAATAGGAAAGTTCGACACAATATATGACTTTCAAAGAGAGATAAAGTTTGGATGCAACAAGGAATTAATATTAAAAAGCTTTACTTAGTCAGGCTTCTTTCATTCCGGTCTTTTCCGAGGGTTTTCAAGGAACTGGGAACTAAAAACTGATTGAAAACAGTTTTAGATCGTAAAAGGAAACTTCTACAAAACTGAAATGAAAGGGAAACTAGAATTGAATCGAATATAAGACTGATTTGACCGTGCAAAAGAGTTCTAACATTTGCTTCCGCCCCCCCCACCACCACCCCAAGCGAAATGTTGATAGGAATGGAAAAAGTATTACAATCCACTTATAATTCAGTTAGGGATCAATTATTATTTTTTAAATTTGGTCGTAAAAGATCCATTATATCTGATATCTACTATTTTTATTTTCATTAATTTTTTCTCATGGAGTTTTATTATGTTGGTGCAATTATAATCTACTAGTAGTCATTAATAGAAGACCCATCTCCACAAATCCACACATTCTGCTCCGGCTTTTGAGACGGTGGCCAAGAGACTTACTACAATAATTCAACCAAAAGGGATCACACCTTTTTGTGGAGCACATTTCCATATTGTAAAATTTTGCAAAAGGCAAATAAAAACCATTCGAGGAGCATTCAGCAGAGGCGGATCCAGAGGGGATCACAGGGGTAATGACCCCCCTCAAATTAACATTTATTAATTACTAAATATATTGAAGACCTACTTGTTTTTAAAAAACAACAGAAAATCAATTATTATTAGATCATTTGAATTCCATCCATCCAGAATGATTTTCAGTTATGAAACTGAAAAGAATAATAGTATTAACTATTTGGACATGACGAAAATTCGGGAAATACATAAAATATATTCAAAATGGTTGATATCAAAATTATGGTATGGGACTTTTAATATATATAAGATCTCTCCTGGACTAAAAGATGAGAATCAATTAAAAAATAAAGTTCTGAACAGTGATACAGCCGATAAGAAAGACAATAACGATCGACAGATAACAACCTTCTGAAACAACTTTAAAACAATTTTTTAATACAAAGAAACCAAAAATCATAGGAAACAAAGAACCGGAAACCATAACAGAAAACGCCATATTAAACCAAGTTATCAATAATCAATATCAAAACACAAACAAATTTAAATCCATCACCTAGTTCGATAAATTAACGTATAATACTATAAAAACATTCAATAAATTAGAAGTTGATGACTTCAAATTTGCACTTAAGCCAATTCCCATTCAATAGGAAAATTGCTCACTCAAACAAAAGATTCCCTCTAAAATTTTTGAAAATTGTTTCATAGGCACAACCCCAACAGACCTCAAAACTATAATTTAAAACCATATAAGCACCCTTAAACCAAATTCTAAAGCAACTACATCATTGTAAAACCATGCAAAAGAATCCAGACATGAAATAGATTTTGAGAACGTCTAAATTCTACATAAATCCACCTCCCAGTCAAACAAAACAAAAAACAATAGAATCCATTTACTTGTAATTAATCAAGAAAGTATATTAAATGCAAAACAGGAAGCAGCAAATATACCAAAACACTATTCACAAATAATAAATGGGTCACCTATGGTGTAGGGTCAGCATAGCCGAAGGTTCGCGTCTCGAGGTGGCCCTAGAATTTTTTAATAAAAGTAAAAAATCCTTGTCTATACCGCCCCTCGGATAAGACGTAAAATGGAGGTCCCGAGCATGTACGATGTCAGGTACACTTTAAAGATCCCTATCCTAATTATACCTGGGTAGGCAAAATTTAGGACTCCCACTGTAACATCGTCCGATTAGCCTTAGTGGCATAAAGTGACGTTAAAACAAACATATAATAAATTGTTATAAATCGCAGTTGCAGTCTACCTTTTCAGTAAGCTTCAGGGCCAATGGGCCAGGCGACAGCAGATTTTTAAATTTAAATGTACTAACGATCCTACTTAAGGAGAATAAACAGGTAAGCATGGAATTGTCAAACATATATATGAATGACAACTGCATTATATAAATGCTAGCTTTTTAAATTTTTATGTAATCGGTATTTTTGTATTCTTTACACCATTGTTGTATTTCTAGATGATTATGGCTCTGGACGCCGAAAGTTCCATATAAGAAAAAAAAAAATGGTGAGTTCGTCCTGGTATGAATTCTTTTATTAGAATTACAATTTTTGAATTTCAAAATTTATCATTCTCCGGCTTCAAATTAAATATTATTTTATTTGTTTAAGGTCTGACTAAGCGGTCATGGAAATATTGACATAGCGACAATTGAATGCTTATCTCCAATCAAACATTTGAACAGGAAAGTGTACACTTTCTCTTTATTGACTTTATATTTTCGGCTTATTGTCCCCTCTGTAATTGGCTTGGTGTGGGAGTTATAAAAGAACAAAAGAAATAACAAGCAAACCGTTAAAATTTCACCAATTCGGGGGTATCAGGGTTGACAAGGATGGCCCTACAAACTGCGGTTTTTGAGGGCTGTAGAGGAAGCGAGGTCGAAGTTGGGCCACCGGTAGAAGTTTTCTCATTTTGATTCACACACCGCTCGAGTTGAAACTTTTGAAAAATTACTGCCTCAAATGTATTCTATACCTAAACGGAAGAAACTTTTTTATTTTCTGGTAACAGCCGGTTTCATCTTTTGGTTGGTAACAATTGGATAAGTGAAATTGAGTTAGTGGCCTTGGAGGAAAATTTGAATATAGTTAAGGAGAAGAAAAAGATCGAGTTTAAATACCAATAAATATTTTATATTATATTATAATTATATTTTATTTGACATCAATGCTTTAGTGAAGTACGATTGTGACTGACTGTTATAAATTTTAATTTTCTATTTACAAGGGTTCTTCTATTTCTATTTAATAAGGGTTCTTATAATTCTATTTATGGTCACTGGTGGGTATGCATATTTCTTGTTATTCATTGTTTTTAATTTGATGAATATTATTTAGGATATGTTATAATTTTAGGAATCGTTACCTTAATAATGACGTAATTTGCCGAAATGTCGAAGCAATTTATGAATATAATGTAAGCTATTAATATACATTTAAAATACCTCCCCATATCTTTTATATTGCAGAATACTTGCTTATCATTAAACATGACTATTTTGATTAAAATCGTTTCAGCCGTTTTTTTCACGATCGCAATACTTTCCATTACTATACGAGTATATTTGATATATAGGTAAGTGGAAGTAAAAATAAATGTTAAGCTTTCAAATAATTTTGTTATGATTTATACGACCTGGATTATTTACTGATCAATTACTCTCAACCAAGTCATTAACTATATGTATATATATATATGTGTGTGTGTATATAAATATATATATGTATGTTACTGCAGTTATTCCTGCAAATTATTCCATGTTACTCCAGCTAGACAGTTAGTTACTCCATTTAAAGGAAACTGAAGGTAGGTTATAGGAAAAAAATTGTACTGCTCCATTTAAGCCCTCTCAGAAATTCTATGTAAAACCTACCTGGTATTAAATAATAGATGACCTCATTGTGCATGACTGTAATCATAATCGTTTGAAAGAAAATCATAAAAATGGAAATAATTGATGGAATAGAGTATCACTTCCGGTTACTTAATTTAGAGGATATAGTTGCTGTAACATCACAGGAATATACCTATCTCAAATAATAAATTATAGTTACTTATAGGTTTGTGCTAATCTGGCCACACACACGCATTGGTGGATCCAGGGGGGGGGGGCTGAGGAGGCTGCAGCCCCTCCCTTTGGAAATTTTTTCGTCATTTTAAGACAGAATTTTACTTTCCTTAATGTGAGGAAGCAAGTTAAAGAACAAATAATGTGCAGAACAAGTAGAATTTTAGTTGAGGAAAAGGAACACAAAGGTAAAAAAGCTAATTAGCAGATCCAAATGAAGGACTTTTGGGCTGCAGCCTCCCCCCCCCTTTAGGACAGCAGCCCTCTCCTTTAAGTTCGGCTGGATCCGCCCATGCACACAGGTACATTATTTGGTCAAAGTCGTAGCAAGCGGTAGCAAACCGCGGTACAAGTACTGAAGTGCGGCTTATGCGCCGTTCACTAAGGCGCCCTTCAAAGTAAGGCCCGATCTCCACTGATAAGGACCCTTTTGGGGGTTTATTTATCTCTGAGGAGCGAGCGCAGCGAGCGGGAGTCGAAAACTAGAATCTATTAAAGCCAATCAAGGCACTTTTTAACTGAAAAAAAGGCGATTGGAGTTCGATAACATCACGGTCACATAACCTCTCAAAACAGGCCACGCACATCAGCCGCTCTTCAGTACCTTTACCCAAACCGCTTGGCTGCGAAATGTTTTGTCCGGGCAGAGAATAATGTTATTCATTAACTTGTCTTATAAGAGACCAGTAAACTTTTGGAAACACAAGCTTACTGTAAAGAGGCACATCATTAGAAAGCAATAATAGCAATTATATTCACTCCCAAAAAACATGTGTATCGTTATCCTGACGATGACGAGTTTGCCGACCGTTGGTCAAAGGGAGCCCCTAAACTCGATACCTGCCTGTTCCTGCTGAACACTCGAAATTGAAATCGTTCACTCAATCGAAATCTAATTTTTACGCAATACTTTACCTTAATATACAGGATATTCCGGATAAGCTTCTAAAATGACTTTGATTTTAGATACCACCAAAAAGTTTCAGTAAAAGACATGCTCTATTTCCCTCTCTTTTCGATTAATCGTAGTCTTTTTGATTTTCGATAAGCAATATTTTTTCATAAGGGTGTAAATAAAATAAGATAGTTTTTTTTTCTTTACAAACCGCATATAATTTTTATCAAGTCTGGGTATCTAGTTTTTTAAAAAATAATATTGAGTACCCAATATAATTATTTGTGTTATGTGCTTTTTCTTGAGGGAAAAAATTGATTTTTTTGGCTTACGTTCTGAATGTTTCACTGCACCGTTTTAAGAATAACATCTTTCCGAATCGCTTGCTATTCCAGATGTGCTCCTTACGATTGTTTCCAATTAAAAATACACCAGCCAATTATCGACAAACAAACAAGAATTATAATTTAATTTATGATCGTCTGGATGTGTATGTCCGGCTAAACAGAAGGCACTAAAATAAAGCACTCGTGCCAAGAATATTATAGATTCTTTAATTGATCAGACAGGTGTAGAAAGAAGAGATAGAACGCAACTTAGACCTATTTCCATGAATAATGTGACCATGAAGAACTTGAAAGATCCGATTGGTCTTCAGAACAAGGCGGAGATAAGGAAGAGTCCATTATGAATGCAGAGATCACGAACGCCATCAGGAGTCTGAAGGATGGCTAATACACGGTGGGCCAGACCCCCCTACCGTGCACCCCCCCACATCCCTATAAATTGCATATCTTTGTGTTCCTTGTGATAAAAGATTAAGAAAAAGCCAATGTTCCCAGAAAAAAAAGTGGCCGCACTAACCGAAAATGGCGTTCAAACATGGCGGAATGACGATTTTGATTTTAGTTAGTTTTTTGATTACTGACATTCACCATTATGCTTAATTTCGCCATAACTGGTATTTTATTAAAGCTAGATAGTTCTAGATTCAGAATAAATAAACAAACGTTCTAAAATAATTAGTCTTGACAACATAAAATACATTTTAATTCAATTTTTTCAAGTCACTCGCGTAAAAGTTAAAATTCCAAGTTAATTTGTGATTAAACGGCCATCGTTAACGAAAAACACCGTGAAATAAACCATCTGGAGCAATTATTCTTCTTTAGAAATCAGTGGTCAAATTTCAAAATATATCAACTAGTTTCATAGAAAACGGACCTACAAGGCGAAAAGGTGCCGGGGACTCGGGCGCATCCAGTCCTTTGCCACATCGTTCAGTGCTCATACATCATATATTTACAGCGGGTTTAGGATATTATTTTGAATGTATAATCGAGCCTATGTAACTGCAAATTTTTAATTTACAGAAATAATTAATATAACCTCTTTTTTTTTTTTTTTTTTTTTTTTTTTTTTTTTTTTTTTTTTTTTTAAATCTTATTAATAAAGGATATAAATCTGCTAAATAATAATGAATTAGTTGCAGATTGCACATTATCTAAACCTCACTTATATTGACATAAACTGGTTATCTTGAAATTAAATAATAATGTTCTCATAGTTATAGTTGGGTTACAGACACTGACTTCTGATCATTCGTGAAATTTGAAATAGATGCATTTTTGCAAAGTATTGATTATTTACAGATTTAAAAACAATCAAAATAAAAAAGATAAATAAAAAGTTCTTTTTGTTCGTTGATATGTAGAAATAATTGGTAATACAATTTAGGAAGTATTTACATAACACGATTTAGTAGCACACAACAATTAATGAATGATATGTACTTATATATATATATATATATATATATATATATATATATATGTACATATTATTCATTAATTTAAAGTTAAACCACTACTGGAGAGGAAAACCAACTAAAACATGTAAGTATTCATGCATCTAATGATCTATAATCCACGAAGTTGTCGCCTTTTTCGGTTTCTGGCATATTACTACACATCAAAAAGTTTACTTTCTCTTAATTAAAATTAACTTATTCCTGCGTAGAGATACAAATGAAAAAGTGAAAGTATTTGTTGCGCTTAGTTCATTGTCGAGTTATAGGCGTTGGAATATGAGTTTTCACCAAAATGGTTAAAATTACCGATCATTGATGTCCGAATTTGGGTAAATAACTAATCCGATTTCAACTTCAAATATTTCATTTTATTTGTATTAGTATAACCTTTTTTCCAAAAAAAAGAGAAAGAAAACTTTTTGTTGAGTAGTTATATGAAGGAAAGAAGATATAGTTAAAAGAATGAACTAAGCGCAACAAATACTTTCACTTTTTCATTTGTATCTCTACGCAGGAATAAGTTAATTTTAAAATAAATGGGCTTATTTTATGCTGAATTTAATGTCCTAAAACTTTTATCTGTGACATTTTTCATTTAGAGTACATATTGTCGAGTTATAAGTGTTGGAATATGAGTTTTCACCAAAATGATAAAAATTACCGATCTTTCATGTTCGAGTTCGGCTAAATAACTAATCCGATTTCAACTTCAAATATTTCATTTTATTTGTATTACTATACCCTTTTTTCGAAAAAAAGAGAAAGTAAACTTTTTGATGTGTAGTAATATGCCAGAAACCGAAAAAGGCGACAACTTCGTGGATTATAGATCATTAGATGCATGAATACTTACATGTTTTAGTTGGTTTTCCTCTCCAGTAGTGGTTTAACTTTAAATTAATGAATAATATGTACATATATATATATATATATATATATATATATAAGTACATATCATTCATTAATTGTTGTGTGCTACTAAATCGTGTTATGTAAATACTTCCTAAATTGTATTACCAATTATTTCTACATATCAACGAACAAAAAGAACTTTTTATTTATCTTTTTTATTTTGATTGTTTTTAAATCTGTAAATAATCAATACTTTGCAAAAATGCATCTATTTCAAATTTCACGAATGATCAGAAGTCAGTGTCTGTAACCCAACTATAACTATGAGAACATTATTATTTAATTTCAAGATAACCAGTTTATGTCAATATAAGTGAGGTTTAGATAATGTGCAATCTGCAACTAATTCATTATTATTTAGCAGATTTATATCCTTTATTAATAAGATTTAAAAAAAAAAAAAAAAAAAAAAAAAAAAAAAAAAAAAAAAAAAAAAAAAAAGAGGTTATATTAATTATTTCTGTAAATTAAAAATTTGCAGTTACATAGGCTCGATTATACATTCAAAATAATATCCTAAACCCGCTGTAAATATATGATGTATGAGCACTGAACGATGTGGCAAAGGACTGGATGCGCCCGAGTCCCCGGCACCTTTTCGCCTTGTAGGTCCGTTTTCTATGAAACTAGTTGATATATTTTGAAATTTGACCACTGATTTCTAAAGAAGAATAATTGCTCCAGATGGTTTATTTCACGGTGTTTTTCGTTAACGATGGCCGTTTAATCACAAATTAACTTGGAATTTTAACTTTTACGCGAGTGACTTGAAAAAATTGAATTAAAATGTATTTTATGTTGTCAAGACTAATTATTTTAGAACGTTTGTTTATTTATTCTGAATCTAGAACTATCTAGCTTTAATAAAATACCAGTTATGGCGAAATTAAGCATAATGGTGAATGTCAGTAATCAAAAAACTAACTAAAATCAAAATCGTCATTCCGCCATGTTTGAACGCCATTTTCGGTTAGTGCGGCCACTTTTTTTTCTGTGAACATTGGCTTTTTCTTAATCTTTTATCACAAGGAACACAAAGATATGCAATTTATAGGGATGTGGGGGGGTGCACGGTAGGGGGGTCTGGCCCACGTACTATAAGCCTTTGGGCTGGATGGATCTTATGCGGAGGAAATCAAAGCAAGAAGTAACTAGACATTTCAACGCCTTCTAACAAAACGGCCAACTCCAAATAAATAATATTCTTCCAAGCAAATGTCACTCTTTAAGAAAGGAATTTATATAGATGTAACTTATTTTAACGTTTATGCATTTTTTAGATTCCATATGATTGTTTACCAAAATTCTAATGAAAAGCATGGAAGGAAAGATTTAACAAAAATATATTTAAAGTCTATTTAAATTAAAAAGAAATCAAACTGGCTCTAGGAAAAAAAAAGAAGATTATTGACATCTTTTTTGTAGGGAAGTTATTATTATTATTATTAATTTATTGAAAAAGCGTTTGATTCACTAAAAAAAAACTCCATACTAAAGCTGTTGAAAATTAAAAACATAAATTTGGAAATGAGGAGGATATATTCTAATATTTATCAGAACTCATAAGGCGTACTTAGACAGATCATTCGTTAAAAATAAGAATTTGAAGAGAAGTAAGACAAGGAATAGGATCCACGAAGATAATTAAAGCAATTTCAGATTATGTTATGAAAGATTTTGCATAGGAAACATATGATAAATATCGATGGAAATAGCCTTTAACCAAATACGTTTGATCTCGTTCGTACGTACGATTGAGTTATTCGACTAGATTAGTAAAAATTCTTATTTTTTGCGATTGCGTAAATAAATATTTGCAAATCATTGACATATCTAAAAAATTATTGCAACTAAGAGGAAAAAAATTAAATTTTTTTTTCTATGTTTATCCATTGGTCGATGCACTTTGCGATAACCTTGATGCACTGCATAGCTAGATGATACGATGTAGAAATATGTGATGTATAGCACTACGCGCCGTGCTTAGTTAAGTTCTATATAAAAAAATTCTATATATTATATAGAATTTTTTTTCAATATATTTTTAGTCATATTAGAAGGTTTTCGTGTCTATAGGTTTTTTTTTTTTTTCTGTGCCTACACTCCTATTTTAAAGCGATTGCAGAATAAATTCATTTATCCGAAAATTGGATAGTTATCTTAATTAGACATACATATATTCAGCATATCTGAAATAGGGAGTAATTAAAAATTATTTCCCATAAATATATCGGAATATATAATAATATACCCCGAAAATTTTCTTCGTACTCCCGAAATTATTCCCGTTCACGATATATCTGCAATAAACGATAAAAATCTCAACTATAGGTAAAGTAAGATGAGGCACAACCAGTCTTTTGATGGATTTATTTTTGATATCCTAAAAAAAAAATCAAGATTTTTAATAATGATAACAATGTATAACAATAAAAGTGTGGAAAAAAAAAACTGTAGAAATGGTGTTTTGGCTCCTTTGAAAACGATATGTATAAGGACTAATTTTTTTATAAGATTAATTTTATGTATTTTTTGCTACTAAACACCATCCAGTGATTGGAAGAAAGGAAAGATATGCACCACATGATGAAACAATCACGTAGGCATTATTGCTCCGGGAACTGATGGTACCAGAGCTCAAAAGCGAACAGATCCAAGTGTTGCCGAAAGTTTACTAAGTGCAAGCTTATTAATTGAAGCCCTTCCCCGCACACAACGAAAACTTTGCGCAGTTAGTACTGCTAATATCTTGACATCTTCGCTCAAGTTTCTCAATCAGTATCCAACTATTACACCCGACTTGGGTTAGCCAGGTCCAATTTTCATTAACCAGCTGTTACTACATCTTTATACAAATTAATAATTTGATTAATTGGAACATACATATTTAATGGAAATTGTTTGTTTCATGGTAACTAAATGAAGTTTTCTTTTAAATAGAGAAAATCAAACGCGATATACGTTCCCGTATTATAAAAAAATAAAAACTTCTATTTAACAATAATAAATTATAAATGAATTAAAGTGAAAAAAAGAAAGAAGAACATCTAAATTCTTCATAGCGACACTACCCTCTTCATCGTTTTCTGTCACCCATAATTTTTACGTTACTATTGTTTATTTTATTTTCTACTCCGATATTTCTCTTCCTACTTTTAAAACTGTTTTATGGGGGCTAAAATGACCCAAGTGGTTGAAGAGCCCATTTTGTTGTAAATAAATAAATAAATAAATAAATAACAATAAAATTTTTTATTATACTTTAAAGAGTAAACATGTGATGCTCAAATTATTTAAAGCAGTAAACAATGTAAAAAACATTAGGTACAAGGAAATCTATTGTAACACTTCTGTGGGTAAACAAATATTTATTGGACGAAAATATAACAATATCAATGCCAACGAATTAAAACATCGTAAAAATTCGAGCAGGTTACAAAAATGATAACTTTATAGCACCCATATGACTTGAGCTTCACAGTCAAGGCAAACACTAAGACTAACCCAGACTAATTGATCCTTATATATAATCACTCACTCTTTATATATAGTCGTAAAAGGACCTTCTAGAAGTTTCGAGACCCCCGTGGAATCATCCAGGCCTTGAACTCCAACAATCTAGTCCCAAACACATGCCCTGACGGTCCACTCCAATCGCTAGTTGTTCCAACAAAAGGTTTGGGATTTTAAACCATATGTTTTTTTTTTTTTTTTTTTATTAAACGATTTAACGTTACAATATAATGATTTTATTTTGGTTTACAAACTTTGGTACCATAATAGATTTCTGAATGAAATATAAGATGTTTTTAGGGGAACAGTAATATTTTTGGTTTCCGGAAAGGCATAAGTGACAAAAATTTGAAAATTAAGTTTTAATTTACTATGAAAAGTAAATACACCTATCTATTCCACTTTAAGATACATTTACAAAAAGCAAATCGCTGTAAAAAACAAGAAAGCAGTTAAAAAACTCAAATGTTGATAAAATTAGTATTTTTAGGCCCTTTAAAAAAAGAAATAAACAATAATGAATCGAAAAGTACTGAGAAGTTAAAAGTTTTCTAATAAAAATTATAATACTCTTTAGCTTGTGGAGAATAACAAAATCAAACAGATGTGGAATAAGCTCATTTCTGAGAAGTTGCTAAAGGAGGTTTACACATTTATCAAGTAAGCTATTAGTACGTAATCGAAGGTTCTGGAGGTGACTTGAATGTACTTGGTCACGCATAAATGATCCATTTCGGACTAAATATAAGAAGCAATGGAGTAGGGATTAAGTTTTGCCTCGAACATCAAAGTATAAGGTGACTTTTGTGTCACTAGTAGTTACTTTTTATAACGTCGTTAATAATTTGAGCTACTGTTGTGAATTATCATTTTACGTCAATAAAAATTATTTATACCCACATTACTGTATACGGTAATCTGGTATCTCCAACAGAAATTTCGTCATTGTAATTTATGCTTGAATTTTTTAAATTATACGTAGTGTTTACTAGTTTCTAACCTAACGTATGAGAATAGTTTTTGGTAAATGTAACAGTTGCCATTTCTCTAGAGCATAACCATAGTTGTGGACCCAATTTATCTCTAGTAAAAAGAGAAGTCTCTCGCAGATAGAATCCTACTGATATGTTTAAAAATTAGCTATAATAAAATATGCCTTGTTTATTTTTCATTCTGTGGTTCATTAATAGTTTATGGTGCTGAAGCGAGTTGAATATTGATTATGTTTAAAAAGCCTCTTGAGCTCATTAATATAAACTAAAATACATTCCGAGAGAAAAGTTTACTCTTTAATCATCCAGAGACAGACCCTCTTATCAGAGACCTCCAGCTACAAACATTGAATAGATAAAAGATACACTGTAATAACTAAATTAAACTAAACTTATCCTTCGTTTCTGCACACGTTACTATGTGATATATTTGTTTTATTATTTTTATAATAATTATCCGACCTTTAAAAAAAAAATATATATATATATATATATATATATATATATATATATATACAATTTAAATTTTGTTGGCTGGTTGCTTTTAAGACAAAGTTATCCAAGCAGACATCTATGGTGAAAAAGTATATAGAATTATTTTCTATTAATAATATTCCAAATGAGTAAGCAAAACAAATTCATTGGATACGAGAATAGTCCTCTGAAGTTGAATGTCCCAACCTTAACGAACCCAACACAGGATGAATAGACATTCTCACGGACGTGCCTATTTGCAGAGACTCATAGTTTCCCCTGGAAAGGACAAATGTTTGTTTCAAGTTGGCGTGAGCTCAGCTAGTTAAATCAAGTTGACATGCAAACAAACTGTTCCGACAAGTCATTGTGTGGGGAATGTTTCCGCCTACTTGTTTACACCTATCAGTTACAAGCCTCAAAGGCGATGGGCGCAAATTCAGAAAGCCAAAGGTGAGCACTTTGAATGCATAATATAGTTTTTGTTGTTGATTTATTTAAAAAACAAAACGTAAAAAAAAATAACTTATATTTTTAATCAATAAAACAAGCTTCTAAAGTGTGTAATGCGTAAACATTTCAAATTCGTGCGTAAACAATCTTCTAGATTAAAAGATGAAAGAAGGGAAAGACAAAATCTTTTTTGAACTTCATTTAAAAAATAAAATAAAACAATGGTAAAAAGTAATAAATATTTAGTTCTTCTTGAACATATCGCCTTTTAATATTTTTAGTAGAATTACCAGTAAGTATTGTTTATACGATCATTTATTTTTTTCTTACCTACTTTTAAAAAGGTATAGAAATATTCATAGTTTGATTATTTAATCTTTAATGAATGATATGCCGAATAATTTTTATTTCTATTTTATATGCATTATTTCTACTATATCTTAGGCCTTTATTCTTAAATAATTTGTAATATTTTATAACTAGAATTACGCTAAATATCGGGCAAGCATAAGTTAGGATAGGACGTAGGCAAGCTTTGTATAATAATTTATTCCATACATTTAATTTTGAATTTCTATTAAAATATGGATGTAAAGAGCGCAAAGCCCTGTTGGATTTGTTGCATACATAAACATAGTGATGAATAAAAGTCAATCTTTTATCCTTCTCTAGTCTATTCACATACATATTCTAGCCTCCATATACTTAAGATCATTTGACCAAGGTATGAGCTTATTGCTTACAGAGAGTTGGCGGATAGGATATGATCTACTCTTTGTATATCCAAATATTTGAATATAAAATATGTCATCTCCATTTCTTAACACTCCTTTTTGTGTGTTCTTTTTTTTAGAATTCCATTATCTTTCAAATGGGTTTGTATCATATTTCATACATTAATTATCTGCATGATTAATACTTTCAAACGGGTGTTGTATTATATTTAATATATTAATTATCTGGTTGAACTGAAGTATGCCATTAAGGTTTAATATCAGAAAAGTTTCAACAAAATTGTTGGAACAGTATGGCGCTATGGCAGAAAACACATTTTTAAAAACTCGTTCCATTTGTTAGTGCACAGAGAAGTTGGTAAGTCTAGAACTAGCCACTTTGGCTTATCATTTTGTTGTATGTATTTTTTATTTTACTTTTTGTTACATTGTAATCAAATATTTGTTGTTAACTTAATATTTTATAGGTAATCTAACCAAATAAATCAGTTTTAATAATGGGCATGATTAGAAAACTTGTAAAACCTTCTACCCATTTATATTATTTATTAAATCCACATCGATGGTGACTCACCAGTCGATGCTGGAGAGTGGTGCGTGGTGGATGTCAGGACACCAACTAACTAATACTTTTTTTTATATAAAAAGCGCTATATTCAGTCATATTTTTGTGTAATAAATGGGAAATGGATTGTTTTTAAAAATTATTTGTAATTTAGCTTATGCAGATCATTTTATCATCGCAATGCCCTGACTATGTGTAATGATACGTTCGTTAGACGTTCGGAAACGTGTCAACTAACCGAGATTATTTGCAAGAAATGCCTCTAGAATCCTGATCCATTCATCAGATCATAAATCTCAGATTATTTAATAATAGTGTTTAATTAATTATTTAATAATACAGCTTTTAAGGTGGTTCGCTCTGCTTATACACTTTGCTATTGTGTATCCTTAGATGGTTAGCCCACCATATCCAGGCCTGCTATTTGGATGGCTGTTATGTAGTCCTTTATAAGAATCTTGGGTTATGAACCAAGGACAAACATGGATAGGATTTAAACAAATAAAAGTAACATTAAATCACAAAAATATAAAACTTAATTGCTAACATCTTTGTTGCTTTCCAATCTGAAAATACAAAAAAGGGTCTGACATAAAATATTATTGGCTACTGAAAAACGGTATTTAGTGTGAACATTCCTAATATTATTCATGTTAAGATCGTCATTAGTTTTTCTTATATAAATTATTTTATCCAAATTAAAGGAATTTTATCGATTTAATAAATAACGCATGTGAGATTCTTTAACCAAAAAAAAAAAAAAAAAAAAAAAAAGTTTGCACTATGAATAAAATTTGTTTCCTTGACATTCACTTTTTGGTATTATAGAGGTTCACGGTATTAGTGAAAAACTTTTTTTTTATTTTTACTACGATTTATGCTCATCTGTTAAAAGCGGGAAAATGCTTGAGAAAATCTTTTATATCAGCAGATTAGAATATTAGATTATTCCCTTTGCATGAGCCTGCGCCAAATTAAGTTAACTATTAAATTATTTTAAGTAGGATTCAGGTAAAAATTAATTTGCAACGCCTAGAGAGATCCCAAGAGTACATTTTTTATTAACAATAATTAAGAAAACCACGAGCTCATAAAGGAAAAAAGAATTATTTGTTTATCTTCATTTAATCAAGAGGTTTTAGCAAATTTTAGCCACTGAAAATAATGTCTATTTTTACTGCTAACCCTGAATAAAAAAATAAGAGGACACGCATATTGTGAAGTAGTTAAATAGTAAACATTGTTAGATAAGTAAACAAAAATCGTGAAAAATCATCCAATATTAAATGTGGTGGAGGGATTCGAAAACATTCCTCTTTTTAAGCTCTTTCGGAACAAAACTTAGTGTTTTTATTTTTTATATATGTTTCACTAAATGTTCATTGTTGTTTAAATAAATTTTTATATTTTTGTATGAAGACAACTAACGAAAATTAAGAATAGTAAAAGTTGAATTAGGTGATTGAGGAAACGCAATTACATTTTGCCTAATTTTTCAATAAAATCTATTTAAATATAAACGCTTAGGGGTTTTCAAAGCACAAGGATAAAAGTAAAAGATCATATACGCAGAATTTTCTGCGCCGGTTTTCCTTATTTATTTTTTGGGTATTCAAGTTAATTAAATTATATCCCGTTTATTTACATATGCTTAGATTCGGTGCAAATACCTTTATTAATATTTTAGATATCGTTTTTTGGTTGAAAAGTTATATTTGATCACTACTCATTTTATTCCTGAATCAGAAATACATTAAAAACTTTCTATTGAATCCAAAATAAGAATTTCTCTACCCGTACTACATGTTTCGAAGAATCGCATGACACTATAGCAGTAGCTTTATAAACATACTTCATACCTAAAAAAATCCTTAATGATATTACTTTTATATTACTTGAATGTTGAAAATCAGACATTGAAAAATATGTTAAGTAAGAATCGCTGTCCAGGTGCTCTTACCAACGAAATATTGCTGAATAGATATGGGTAAAATGATTCTCAAAATACCCCAAAATTAGTTATATATAACTGAATAAGGCATTTAATTTTCTTTCAAACGATATAATACTATCAGTAGGCTATAGAGTTTGAAGAGTCTCATTACACTTTAATAAAATAAAATTTGATTAACTCACAAGTTAATCGGAGCGGTCCAGATAAGTACACAAAAAAAATACAGGAAATTCTTCATGAAATTTCTTACAAAAAAGTTCCTGTAAGGTGTGGTCTGTTTTAATTTTACTCTTTTTTTTATTAATCAAATCATTTCATATACAATATTTATAATGTGTATGTATTGTAATATGTACAAGTAAAAAAAACAGATTAGATTAATACTTGTTATGATCTTTCACTCATTCAATCGTAACATATATTGGATGTATCTTATAAGGTTTGTAACAAAAAAAATATGTATTTTACCGTTCAAAACAGCTCTAAATTTTCAATACTATAAATTAATAAATTGAAAAAAACGTGTAGGTAAATATTCATATTACAATATTTAATCTCGTTGTAACAACGTATTTTTTTAAATCATGGAGAGGGGTACATAACACTAACGAAATATATGAGGAGGCATGATTTTAGAAATAACTCCTTTTTTTATTACTTTTTGCAACTCTTCTTATATACTTTCCTCTTCGATAGGTTTTCTGTTCGGCAGGGTTTATAAATTTCTTTAATTTATCTAATCTTGGCGGGAGTAGGTACTTAGCTAACAGGTGCGACTTAATAATTAAAGTAAAAAAAAAAAAATGTCAATCTCCTCCTCCAAATGTACCTTCCTACGAATGTCCCTAAAATCTAAAATAAAACAACTGCTAAATTCATTAATTCATAAAATCGATGGTTCAAGCTGACAACCACCGATAGACTTGGTTCAAAATTCATGTAGCCAAAGCTCATGAATCCGAGACACGTGAGCTGGGAGGCCTTTTTATTGTTTGGCAATGGATCCGTTGCTGAAACAATCCAATTTTTCAAAAGAAAAAAAATTTACAACAGACGTTTTATCAAATTTTTTTACTTTCACTTACCTACATATGAAATATATAGTAAGTGGAAGTAGTGCGATCGTGAAAATTTTCGACTTCCGGTTTTCAACGGAAATACACGTTTTGGGGTCCCCTGAGTCAAAATAACCAAGTCCCGCGAAATGGTCTGTGTGTGTGTGTGTGTGTGTGTGTGTGTGTGTGTGTGTGTGTGTGTGTGTGTCTGTGTGTGTGTGTGTGTGTGTGTGTGTGTGTGTGTGTGTGTGAACAGACTAGCTCAAAAACTATAAACCGTGGGAACCTGAAATTGGGTATTTAGTGTAGGTATATGCCCGCGATGTGACAGCGAAAATTTCATCAAAATTGCTCAAAGGGAGGGGGTACTTTATTTAATAACTTTTTACGTTTTTTTCGATTTTCTCAAAAACGGCTCTAACGATTTTGATTAAACTGAGTATTTGATCTATTTATATGCCTGAAATATGACTGTAAAAATTTCATCAAAATTGATCAACCGGAGGGGGGACTTTACTTAATAAATTTTGTATCATTTTCACGTTTTTTTTATTTACTCAAAAATGGTTTTAACGATTTTGATCAAACTTGGTATTAAATGTATTTATATGCCAAAGATGTGATAACCAACATTTCATCACAATTGATCAACTGGAGGGGGGACTTTACTTAATAAATTTTGTATAATTTTCACGTGTTTTTTTTATTTACTCAAAAACGGTTTTAACGATTTTGATCAAACTTGGTATTTGATGTATTTATATGCCCGAGATATGACTGTAAAAATTTCATCAAAATTTATCTACGGGAGGGGGGACTTTACTTAATAAATTTTGTATCATTTTCACGGTTATTTTTTTAATTTACTCAAAAACGGCTTTAACGATTAACAAAAATAAGATATGAATGTAGAAAAATGTGTGACTTTGGGAAATGATGTTTAGCAAAACACGTCAATTTCTATTCTAAGTAAGTTGGTAAGTGAAAGTTGTGTGTTGCGCGCACGCACCAGATTTTTATTTACTCAAAAACGGTTTTAACGATTTTGATCAAACTTGGTATTTGATGTATTTATATGCCAGAGATGTGATAACCAACATTTCATCTCAATTGATCAACCGGAGGGGGGACTTTACTTAATAAATTTTGTATCATTTTCACGTGTTTTTTTTATTTAATCAAAAACGGTTTTAACGATTTTGATCAAACTTGGTATTTGATGTATTAATATGCCCGAGATATGACTGTAAAAATTTCATCAAAATTGATCAACTGGAGGGGGGACTTTACTTAATAAATTTTGTATCATTTTCACGTGTTTTATTTATTTACTCAAAAACGGTTTTAACGATTTTGATCAAACTTGGTATTTGATGTACTTATATGCCCGAGATATGACTGTAAAAATTTCATCAAAATTGATCTACGGGAGGGGGGACTTAATAAATTTTGTATCATTTTCACGGGGTTTTTTTATTTACTCAAAAACGGCTTTAACGATTAACAAAAATAAGATATGAATGTAGAAAAATGTGTGACTTTGGGAAATGATATTTAGCAAAACACGTCAATTACTAATCTAAGTAAGTTGGTAAGTGAAAGTTGTGTGTTGCGCGCACGCACCAGAATTTTTTATTTTTGTTTCTGAGATTCCATTACATATGGGCAAATAAGAGATATATAAAACAATATTATATTACACGGCAAGCCTGTGTGTCTAAAAATTTAAGCTAGCAAAAACTATATTGTACTTTTTTTTTCTTGTGAATCAGAGTTAGCTGAATGTGCTGGCTTAAATTTACGTTGAATTTAAGAGGATTTTCATTTACTTTTTTTTACACTTTCTATTTTGTTATAATTTATAAATTTCACAGTGCACAATATTATCATAATATTATGTTTCATCCAAACAAATTTATTTATTTATTTTTTTTTTTTTTTGCCTGTACCCTGCAGGGTCATTGGCAACATGTACAACTTTAGATTTTCGAGTAGTAATTGATTGCTTTTAAATAAATATTCCAAAGTTTTTTTTACAGTTTTTTCCTCATCTAGAATTTCGTTCAGTGTTTCATTGAATGCTATATTTGTTCTTTGAATCCTAAACGCTTTGCAGTCTATTAAGATATGACTTATGATAATTTCCTCACTGCATATTTTGCATGTTGGAGGTGCGAGACCTTTAAGCAAATATGCATGTGAAAATTCACAGATCCCAACAAATTATATAAAACTATAGTAGTGCAAATAATGTTTATTTGCTAATAAAAATGTGAAAATGGTGAAATTAGTTAATTTAGTAAATGATGAAATTTAGTATTTTTATTTATTTTTTAAACATACTCTGATAATATTTAACCGATCTGGAGATATCGCTTGCGCATTGCGAAGCTTTGCAAGAATTAACTTTCCTGAGAGGTTCTCAATAGTTTGGCTCTACATAGACTACTGATACCTTTCGATGAGCTATGACAACCATTATTTCTACTTTATCGTATCCCGCTCCCTTTCCGCATAAAATTTCAAATTCACAATTCAAATAAATTCGAATTGCTCAAAACTATTTTGTTATAAACATCCTCTGGAAGTAATAGTCAAGAAAAAGAGAATCAAGACCAAAAGCAATAAATAGTGAGAGATAACCCTTACTATATCCCCCGCTTCGCCCTATAATCCTTAATGCCTATTTATTTCTCAGGCGATATACCTTGGAACTTCGATTAGAAAACCGTCACCCCCCCCCTCCAAAAAAAAAAAAAAAAAAAAAAAAAACCAACTGATTTTATCATTTTTACTTGCAAATGGGTAAACATTATTTTTATTACTATAGTTGTTTGCAATTAGTTGAGATAATTAAACTATTGTATATATTGAAATTTATGCATAAAAACCTTCCTATCCCCTTGAAAAATTAAGCTAAAATTTTGGGAATAGTTGCTTAACAGAATATTTTTTTTTTCTTATTTTTTCTACTTAGCTACTATTAACATGATACGAAATCAAATCACTGATCTTTGGAAGAATAGCTTCAATAACTGAAAAGAAAAATTGATAACAGTTTGGAAATAATAACTGGTGAAAATATTTTTTATTTTACAACAACTTATAGGGTCTTTATATTTACCATAAAATCTTTTGTAGAGTAGCAATATACCTGCTGGTATTTTATATGGTCATGCATTTCAGTCACAAACTTATTTAAATATTGTGATATTTTACATTTACAAGAATATAACAGTAAGAATATAGCAACTGAAGGGCTAGGAAAAGTTTCTAGAAAATTATTACTACTTCAAAAGCGCTTTTATTCAGTAATATATTTCAACAATTGTGTGGGTTTAAATAATTTTATTCAAAGAAAATAATAATTTAAAATTCCACACAAACAATATAAACTCAAATAATCAAGTAGGTTACAAAAAGTATCAACTTCTAACAATAGCGTAACACAACCGTAACCATTCTCAGCCAGCCTAACACTCCAATCCGTCGCTCCTTATATTAATTCTGAATCAGAACATTCTAGAACGTTGCAGACAAGCATAGAAGGTCCTTGAACAGTCAAGAACATGTGCTAGAACAGTTGTTCCAACAGTTCTAGCATCATGTCTGGAAGCAATTATATTTGCTTCCAGAAAGAAACAAGTCTAGAACTCTTTTCGATCATATCTTTATGTTTATACTTTCATTTTAACACACATTAGTATATTTTATCTCCGGTGAATATCTTTGTTGGGTCAAAACATATCCTAACACATAATAAAGAATGAGTCTGACTAAATTTCTCATTTTATAAAATAAACCCAGAAGGATCATTTTCCATCTCCACATAAGAATAAATGGTGTATAAAGTACTATCAGTAAAAGTTTTTTCTTTTAATCACTATATTCTTATTCCAATCGAGCAATTATAAATTAAATGTATATATCTAAATATGTTGGAGCAAGTTAGGTTTTAATAATAAAAACCTTTCGCTTCCCTGATGAAGAAAGTATGGCCGGTGCTCAATGCTCTTAGTTTGTTGGTTTAAGTATTAAAAAGTTTAAATAATAAAAGAATAACATGAAAGATATTTTACATAAAGTTTACCTTTGAAGTTAATAAAAATATTAGCATAATTAATAAGATGAACAAAATAACATGAATGAAAGGAAATAAATAAAGAAAATTCTCTGATATTTTAGAGCTTAAACAATAATTTATTAAATACAAATAATTTATTAAATAAGAATGAAACTTAAATGATTGAATGAAAATGAAATACAACTTATAAACTATTATAGACAAAAATATGCTTTAATCAAATGGCCATTGATGAACTATAGAGTAAAGTAATAAGCAAACGATTAATAACTATAATACATAGATAGATATAATAACTGAATTCAGCAATTTGATTTAATGTTAAAAGGTAAAGTTAAATGTTTAGAGAATGTTATCTAAAGTTGAAGGTTAAACAAAATTTAAAGTTCAGACATTATATAAAAAATAATATTGGAGTTATTTTACTTTAAATGTCCATCCCGCTGGGAACTTAATCTTCCTCTTCGCTCAGTCTTCTAAAAATAATGTCTGCAAATGTGCACAATACACAACTGAACACCCTGGGTGTACGAGAATGTCATAAGATGTTTTTAATGAATGTTTTAAGCGTGAGGAGTAATGCGTACTCGTCTGGCGAGAACAACAGCTGACTGACTTGGTGAAGCGTCTTTTGTTTTTCTCAGAGCGTCTTTGACCAATAAAAAAAAAAAGCCCACGCACATAACACTAAATGAATGTTAATTAAATACTTAATATCGATTGGTGTGATATTCAATGTTAAATTTGATTAATAAATTAACGACAATATATTAGTTACTGAATTTACAACTTATTAATTATTGAATTTAGAATTAATTTAAAAATGCTGAACTAAAAATTAAACTAAAGAATTATATAAAATAAAAAAATGGGTTCCCTGAACAAAATATAATATAATTTTTAAAACCTATTAAACTAAATGCTTTTTCAGATCAAATATTTCACATAGGTGTGTGCGTGTAATAATAACATTATTAGATACTACAACTAATTTCCCTAACGTTCGGAAAATTTCCGGGGACAAACTGAGCATTGTTATTGATTCTAGTGAATATTGTACTGTCTTCAGGTGGTTGAAAATGAGATAGTTTCATATCTCATAGGATAGAATAATTATTCTATCATATATAACGAATAGGATAATTAATAGATGAATATTGGGGAAAAATACTTCAGGTCGTTCTCGATTTACCACGTAGTGAAACAAATACCACCGTAATTTTAGAATAACCCATATACATGACATTTAACTTATATCCTCTAGAAGTTCAACAGTGCTACTTTACGCTGACGTTTAAGGCAACAAATTGATAGAGATCTTTTCGATTTTTTTTTTAACACGGATGACCGACGTGGCTTTGCCGAGACATATTTATTTAATTAATAAAAACGATCCCTTTTCCCGCAATAAAAGAATAGTAAGAGTCATTATAGAAGTACTCAAGCATCCCCGATATTCCCGGAGTTGTTTTCGTTAGGAAGTCGAGTCAGGTCTGTGCACGCGAGAGACTAACAATGTTTGAACGGGAAGCAAATTGATTTGATAAGGCAAACATCACGGCGATATTAGGCCTCAAAATTGAGCCTAAGGAAATTATTTTCAGAGTGCTCTTCATTTTTCTTACCTTCACACCTGAATGCCATAAATATTACAATGGCTTTTCCTTTACGTGATGAAGAATATGTAGAATTTGGATATTTGCACACCAACATGTCTGCTTTTGAAGCAGGAAAAGAGAATCAAGCCAGCTTACCTTATAGATCTGTCAAATAAATTGGAGATTTAAATGGATAAAATATTCATTTTATTTGTTATTGATGTCGTGAAATTCTTGTTAAGTCCTTGTATAAGCCGATTACGACTTAGCAGCATCGGGAGGCTTAAAACTATGCTCAGTTCGGCGAATCTACTTTTCCATCCCATTAAAAGATTACTCATCACCAGACGACCTTGAAGCATTTAGTTTATGCCTCTACAGGGAATCTGAAATGATCTAAAATATAAAAATAATAATTTCTACTTTTTTCGGAATTTTCTTATAGCTTGTTTAGCCTTGATCTATATACTATCGTACATTTTCCAAAGCTTTTGGAGTGGGAAGGATTTTAAATCCCTTTTTTACTCCTTGGAAACCGATTTCGTGATTTCCGGGAGATAAGAATAAGAAGTGGGGCATAAATGGAGTTCTTAACACCAGTACCAGCCTCACTTTTGGTTTTTTGTAATCTTTTCTTTCTTTTTTTAGGCCTCTAGACTTGCCACCGCAACTCCTAATATACCTATTTCTGACATTAATTTTTAAAGCCAGATCTTTGCAATAAAAAAAAAATGTATAAAGTATTTCTAAAAAGTAATTATTCTCTCAATTTTTATTTAATACTATAGGAGGTGTTCAATTAAATATACATCTACTATTAAAAACCAACCACTATTAATCGAAGATAGTGGAAGACCACTCCATTAAAATAATTTTTAGATGGAAAATTTTATGTTGGATTGCTAGTTTTTTAATGCGTAACTATTCGGATATATTAATATTATTTATAGTCATAAATAATATTATAATAATCATGAAAGTAATAGCGTTTGTAGTAATTTCTGACAAATGTGAGTTTGAGAATAATTAATTTATACTAATAATCTTATTGTAATTAATTATTTCCAACGGACTGGTCGATAATACAGTGCACCAAGAGGGTGGAGAGAGGTTTGTACCTGTGACAGGTTCTGAATAAATGGGTTCGAACTTTTCTAAATGTCGAACAACGGAATTTCCCTCCGTTAGACTCAGTGAATACTAATTATTCTTTCCTGATAATTAGATTCGACTTAGTTATTAGTAGTAATTGTAGAATCTTATTCCTTTCATTAACAGAACCAAAATTCCTATTATACCAATGATGAATGAAATACACAAAGATATCAAAGCATTCATAAAATTCCTTAGTGTTTTAAATTTTCTAACCGTTGAAATAAAAAATCTTACTTTTTTGGTTTACGTTACATTTAATATTATAATATAAATATAAATATCCATCAAGCCACATATATGCAAATGCATTATTCTATTTGTGGTTATTCGATAAAACTAATCTATTTAATGAATTACAAAAAAAACAAATCATATAGTAGGTATCTATAATAATTTTTGGTTAAAAAGCTGAATATGAATGTATACCTTAGCCATTTTGAGTTTTTGAATACCATTTTCTGAGACATATACATTCCTGCACAAAATCTGCAGGATCTAATGAACACTAGTGCTAATGAAACTAGACTGACCAAGTTGTAAGTTTTATTTAATAACATTGACAGTTTTTGTCTGGGGATCTGTTATCCAGGAGACGAAAGAATAATAGACAGGTTGATATTTAAGGATCACTTTTCTTGTTTTAAATGGTAATTAAAATTTTTCCTTAAGTGTAAACTATTTAAAATTTACTAAAAAACTATTTAAAAATTACAATTTTTAAAGGCCTTAATATTATAAGGTTCGCTAAACATTTTACATTGATAATAACTACTTAAACATTATACGGACCACTTTCTTAATTTAAATTTAACAATGAAATTAGATGACATAGCGGGTAACGCTGATGTCATTAATTAAGCGTCGCTCCGAACTAAGTACCTGCTAGTTACTGTCATGACAGTAGGTAAGGTTGCAGATGATCAGAGGCTGTGCCGCCACAGTAGAGGGAGCGCTGGTGCGGCGCGGAACTCAGTTGTGGCTCAGTCCGTACAGTGACCGGGTCCTCAGGATGTCCTGACTTCCTCCGTTCTACAGTACGTCGTGGATACGTCAATCTGTCCTCTGTATTGTTAAACCTCGATGACTGTCTTTCTCGTCTAGAGTCGGAAAGGTAGTAGTAATGCATGCTTATTTTTCATGCATGCATGCTATAGAGTGAATTAAAAAAAAAATAAATAAAAAAAAAAAATTGTATAAAATATTTGTATTCAAATCGAACAATAATAATTTAAATTGTTACAGATAATATATATATATATATATATATATATATATATATATATATATATATATATATATATATATATATATAAAAAACTTAGAACAGTAGTTTTTTACTCTTAAATTATTCTGGAATTTTGATTGGTAATTCGAAAAACTCTAATCAGAAACATTGTCTAATGTTTTAGTGTATATTATTCTTACATATCAAAAAGATCATTAAAAATATATATAGCATGAAAAAAGTAAAATGAAAAATTTACAAATGCAGTTTCAGGACGGTTTTGTAAGACGAAAACCAATAAACAATATTTATTTCATGAACTATTTATTTTAATAAGTAATATATACGCAGCAATAAAACTCGTTAAAAATTATTCTTCATAACTGTTGTGGGACCAGTCTATTTTCTTATTCAAAGCTTTTATTTTTATTGCATTGTATTGCTGCTGAATTTTAAATTTTGTTTTCTTTATTCCCTGCCTTATTCAAAAACCGTCCCTTCAATAAATAAATGTGTATCTAATCAACTTTAGCCCCATTAAAAATATTTAAATTGTTAATCAAACTATCCTTATTTATACCCTGCAATATGTACTTTAAAACCAAAAATAGTGAAATTCTGTTTTATATCAACAAGAAAACTTTAAATTGAAAATAATGTGGCAGAAATAGGGTGGGTGTTTTCTCAAAGAAATTAAATTTCCTTTTGAAAGGCTTTGTAAGCCATCTTAACCTTATTAGATTTAGACCTTAAAAATTCTAACAGGAAGAATCACCTCTTCTCTTTGTAATGAGCCCGTGAACGTAGGGTGAAAAAATGAAATGACAAAAACAGCGTCAAAATGAAAAGTACTTTCTTAGAGGTAATGTTTTAAACCCCAGGACTTTTATTTTTGTTTTTCATGGTATTTTAAAAATAAAAGTTTCTAGTTTACACAGGCGCCATTTTCGTAGTTTTCACGAAATCAGTTAGGCTATTTAAAAATTGAACAAAAGCGCCAGTTATACACTTCAATTTTAAACATTACGCTGGAAAATTTGTTTTAGTGAACTCTTTACTCAGGAATATTAATTCCACAGGATCGGGTATGTTTATTTTAATTTGTAACGAGCAACGTTTCGAGCACAGGCGATAAATTTAAAAGATTTTTTTTATTTATTGCTGGCGAAGTTTAGTTTATCCCTTACTATGTTTTTGTTCCAAAAATTAAAAAATATGATGAATTATTATTGATCAAGTTGCTGACCTCAAATATATTTTTGATGACCTGAAATATTGTATAAATATTATAATTTATGCATGATAAACCAGCTCCATAAGATTGTCCTTACTCTTCTTAATGTATGATATTATTTAAGCCGAAATATGGATAAGTCTGGCTAAGCCTTGTGGGACCTAATAATCTCCATTAAACCAAAATAACTTAAGAGGTCCTAACACCTCAACATCTTTATGTATATTTTCAAGTTTATGCAAAAATCGCATTTCACATTTTATTGCTATGGATTCCTAAGAATTTTTTTTTTTTGCTGCAGCTTAGAAAAAATCCTTCTCAGCACAGAAGAAATTTTCCAAGGTATTTAACTAAAGATTACAAAAACTTCAGTTTATCCTATTTTTTATTTTTTTTTATTTATGATTTGTAAAGGCGAACTAATTGATGAAGAGTTGGACTAATAACACGAAGAAGAGAAAAACTAGCTTGATATGACTTTTATTTTAATCATTTTTAATATTATTTTTTTTTAATCGTAGTTTTTTAATTTTACATTGCAATAAAATGCGTTAAGCACATGAAAAATTGTATTTTTCTCTTATTTTTAAAAATAAATCACTTTATATTGTGTTTAATTGTATTTTTCCTCAATAAAACTGAAAAAAAAAAATGCACAATATTAATGTTATTAGGATATAGCTACTTTCAATTTACGTGTAAAAGTCCAGGTGAATAGTGGGACCAGAAAGTATAAAATAGTCTGAATCAAATATCGAAGTACTACGGTTATGAAGGCCTTTATATCTACGCGTAGAAAATATTTTCCTCTTAAGAAATATCAGAGGCATAATAAAATAGCGAAAAAGGATGGGATGTGTAATGTTTTTTTTTCAATTGACAACTCGAATTTGAGACAGTTTGGCTCTCAGGTTGCTACGTTAAAAAATATAAATTGGTTTTAAATAAATAAAATGATCGTAAAAAAAAAAAAAATGGTAGCTCAGTGGAGACAGGCTGCTTCCTAAACGACTAATGATTACAAATAAATAAAGGGACGCCACGCTATTTATTTTAAGGAAATAGTGAATACCTAAAGGAATGTAAATAAAAAAATATTTAATTTAATAAGTACAAAAAAATAATAATAAAAAAAAAGGTTACCTTAAATGCTCGGAGAGGGCTGTACATAGAATTTAATTCGCAATTTACACTTATGAACTACTTACTTTAAATAGAATTAAAAAAAAACTTTTAATAAACACTATATTTACACTATGATATTAAATAACAATTTACTTGCAATTTCTTTAATCAGGCCTGATGATGAATCAATTGAACTTATAACTATACAAGAAACAAAAAAGAGCAAGGTTTAAAGAAAAAAAAGATTAAAAGAAAAATATCTACAGTCTGTTCCCTTAACTCGCTTGTCTTCTCTCTCGTAGCTTCGGTTGCCACCAGCCACTCGGCCTGGGGATTCTCGTCACCGGAATCTCTTCCGTGAATGCCACTATTCTTCAATCCGCTGATATTTAGCGATATAGACTTTAACCACTCAAACAATCTCATTTAATCCTCACTCCTCAAACGCTAGCGAACATCTCCCGTCTTTTCTTTCGTTGTTTGTTTAAAAAAAAAAAAAAACAAATGCCTTGATTACAGCTGTTTTAAATTAATTTTTGTGGTCCCGGCTCTTCTTTTAAATTAAAACATAATTATTTTCAATAATTTAAAAAAGGCGGTTATTCACAATAATGATTAAAATTAATATAAAACATAATAATTTTCATAACTAAATAAAAAAAAATTATCTCAACAAAAAAACCAATACAAAAACTTTTAAAACAATTAAATTTTTATTTTAAATTAAAACATAATTATTTTCAATAATTTAAAAAAGGCGGTTATTCACAATAATGATTAAAATTAATATAAAACATAATAATTTTCATAACTAAATAAAAAAAAATTATCTCAACAAAAAAACCAATACAAAAACTTTTAAAACAACATATCTTTTAATTCTAAACAAAAATATATTAAGCCATCTTAATAAAAAAAATTATTTTGGTTATTTTTTGTTACAACGTACCGCAATATTTTTGAAGTATTTTTTAATTTTTTAAAATAAAATAAAATCTTTCAATATTATAAGCAATGCTTTTACCTAAGAATGTTACCCTATCCTGCTCAATGAAATTTGACATTCCTTGATTCGTTTACAGCGTGAGCCTTATCATCTTTATTTTTTTTTATTTTTGGCTTTAAGATTTTATATCCTCGTCATCTTTCACAAGAGTTAAATGAGATTCATGATTGTTGACAATTTTTGGTTTAGGTTGCAGAGCATCTTATTGGTTTTTTTTTCTCAATTTCTAGCTTATATTTGAAGGAAGCTCCAAGCGCACTTTTTTTGTTGTTGTCAATTTTAAAATATATGTACTAAAAATAATAGGTATCAGTGAAGAGGAAGGATTTGCTCTGCCTTGAGCCGAGCTCCGTGGTGCAGCGGTTAGCATCCACGCATGTAACGCAGGAGACCCGGGTTCGACTCCCGGCGGAGCCAAATCTTTTCTCTTCAAAAAATAATTTATTTAAAAATAATTTAAAATTGGTGGTTAGCCACAATTTAAGATTGGATTAATTAAAATAATTGACTTATGTCAATAGTATCATAAATTGGACAAAATTTGTCCACCTCCCGCTACTACTCGCAAAACTTGTGAGATAGGGGGAGTAGGTATCAGTGAAGAGGAAAGATTTGCTCTGCCTTGACCCGAGCTCCGTGGTGCAGCGGTCAGCATCCTCGCATGTAACGCAGGAGACCCGTGTTCGACTCCCGGCGGAGCCAAATCTTTTCTCTTCAAAAAATAAATTATTTAAAAATAATTTAAAATTGGTGGTTAGCCACAATTTAAGATTGGATTAATTAAAAATAATATAACGAACTCGGTAACGGAAAATTGTGCACGCCTCAACATTTATTTAACTATTATCCGCTTGGTAGTGTTTTTAAAACAAATGACTTTTATTATTAAGCTAGCTTTAGCTCTTTTTTCATTACGAGTCTGGACCATATTGCAATCGATGTCCTGGTCAACATTGAGTATGACACTTTAATATAGATCCGAAATAGAAAAAAAAAAAAAAAAAATTGCCGCGAGGTTTTAGAAATTACTCTCGTTCTGTTAAAAGTGAAAATTATACATCTTGTATCTTTGGTATTAATTTTTAAAAATTAACGACTTCATAGTTATTGGGTTCTTGCAGGAAATCGGGTTTGTGTAAGGATCAACTAAACAGTTATTAGAGGGGATGACCCCAAAACAAAGTTCATAGATTTATTATGATCATTTATAAGAGTGGGTGGGGTGGGGTGGCCGAGCGGTCTTATATGTTGCCTATGACAATCACCTATATAAGCTCAAATCCCGAGTACCGGTTTATTTTTTTACAACGGACTTAATCCCCTACTCTTACACTTTGCTTCGGAAAAAAAAACCCTATAGCTAATATTACTGATTAATTGAGCGAGTAAAATTCCACTAATTAGGCCTATTTCTCTCGTATATGCATTTTTATTTTACAACAAAATAAACTTTATTTCATAAAAATCTAATGTCAAATTTGATAATTTACTCATTTTAATTATTCACGTTCGTTCGTAATTTATTGTGAATGACTATGTATTATGTTAAAGTTATAAGAAAATGGAATAATATAAATATTAAATGTGTTGTTGAATACATTGAGTCGAGCAAATTAAGACCAAAAAGCTTGTGCATACATCAGTTTATGGAAGCTGTTAAATTATTCAAAAAAATGTTCTCGATTCCGTGCAACATCCTTTCATCTGTACTGTATATTACTGTGCATGGCTTCATTTCTATATTTAACAATACTTTGGCATTTCAACCCGTTATATTCTGCTCTAATGAATCTTAAATTATCTAACGTTTGTTTATAGAATGATACGCGGAAAATTCATCAAAAAATATGTATTGAAATTGAGAAAAAGACCTGAATTTTTGAAATCCAAGTTTCATTCTATTTTGGGGTTTTGAGTTAGTTTATAATACAATTGAAAACAGGCAATAAAGACGGAATTATTTTTTTTCTTCAGGTACAAAGTAGTAACTTCCAACGAATTGATTTAAAATCGACAGAGCCTATTAATAAATAGGAGCTACTCTTTCTTTCCGATAGTAGGAAAAGGTAGAAGGTTTGGGCGGAAGGTCAATTAAAAAAACGGCTTCTTTTTTTCTAATTGAAAATTAGTGGTTCATGATTATTTTAATCATTTTGATTCATCATTTATCCGTACAATTATCCTAATGTAATGCCTAATTTGATTGTATACAAAATTCTACCAATTAAACAACTTATCGAATCAATATGATAAATATTTATCGACAATATACTTATTTAAATATACATTTAACATTCTTTTGGATCTTGCATTAATAATTTTTTTTTTATTATTATTCTTTTTTAGGAGTTTCCACTAATGGTGGGTTTCCTTAACCTATAAATTATTTATGGCCTCCTTCCAGACTTTTCTATCAAAGACCCATTCTTCTAGTAGACCATGCCCTACCAAGGATTCTTCTATTAAAGAATGAAGGGTGCTCCAGGGGTGATGTGTATCTCCCTACCTATTCAAGATTTTTCTTGAAATATGTCTGAAAGGGTGGAGGTAGAAATTTAAACCGATGTGGCTCCAGTTCATTGCTCAGTATACAAAAGATACTGGATACATGTTAAGAAAGCTATATGAAGAATACATAAAATTGGGACAAGCCATTAATGTTGAGAAGACATAATTCATGTAATCCAGTAGTGAGGACATGGAACTGCACCCAGGACAGGCTCTAAAAGGAGTCAAACATTTTTAATATGGGTTTATAATTGGATCGGATGGCTCGTGTGATAAAGATATCAAGTGGAGAATTTCAGATGGGAAAAGGACCATATCGATGCTTAATGCAATACTGGGGAACAAAAATATCATCTCTAAAACAAACAAAAATTTTTATAAAAGTATAGTATTAAGTATCATGACATATGGAGCAGAAACCTGGACCCATAAAGGGCAGTCTTCGGAAGAAACTTCTGGCCACCGAAATATACTTCTGGCGCCGAGCGGGAGGAGTATCCAGAATGGAAAAGGTGAGAAATGAAAAAAAATAGAGAAAAGATGGAAGTTGAAAAAACATTCTGGAGGAAATAGAAAAAAAAATGGCTGAAATGGTTTGGTCATCTGAAAAGGATGTCTGAAGAAAGACTGCCGAAGGAGAAGAGGAGGTAGACCAAGGAAGACCTGGGATTAATAATTATTGAAAAACTATTTAAAAGCTTTGAAATCTAATTGGCTAATAATGTCAGAGTAAAGGAACAAAGCCATCCAAACGAAAAAAGAGTTCGATGAATGATAGCCAAGTGGAAATGGAATTCAAAAGGTATTCCGGCAAACAAAAACCCGAGAGCGTTCTGTTACTCAGAAAGTTTTGTCATTACATCCATTGGAAAGTTTTCATTTGGAACTCACGAATAGGGCTGTTATCCCCATCGGTTTAAATATCGAAGGAAGGAAAAACATCTCAGCTTTAAAAAAAAAAATAATAATAATAGCCGTTCATGTGATTTTTATATCTGAAAAATTCATAAAAAATGTAATGGATTTTTCGCTCTATTATATGTGTGCATGTTTCGTCTGTTTTCTTTTGTATTATTATTATGATTATTTATTGGTGTAATGGTATTCAGATACAGTGTACAGGAAGCGCTTTTAAACAACTGCTGTAACTTATTTTAACTCAGTTAGATTGATCGTTAATGGTGATCGTTTAGATAATATGTCTGGTGAATAAAATACTATACGGGTACAGGTTTCAACCTATTTACAAGGCGATTCAGTTCTTAATGGATAAACTCTTAGAGGTGATTATAGTAATAATTTTCCACAAAAAGTACTTTTAATGCATCCAATTCTCAAAGGAAATGGATTAAAGCGAGCTTTCGTGTTTTTTTAAGGTGGCCTAATGTTTTATTAAATAAAAAAGGATTACTCAAAAATTTTTAAGAGATAATTGAATTCTACGAACACAATCATTAAGTAGATAAAATTATCTTTGAGAAAAAAATTATTACTTTATTGAAGACATAGGAAGTTTTGTTTTTTATTTTTATTTATTTGATTTACTGCCTCTACCTAATAAGGTCATGCGCTTCTAACGATAATTTAAATTCTACCATAATAGTTATGGTTTTTAAAATTTAAGTGCAGTGGAGACTCTTTTTTGTCTATTAATTTAATCTTAAAAATAATTTTGTGAAATTCCATCCACGATATTTAGATCAACAGCATTCCGCACCAGCGGAGTTCAGGTTATTTAGAAGGAGCATAACCGCCTATTTTTCAGTAAGCCAGTAGTTTTTCGCTACAATAGTAATTATTACATTCTCAGCGTCCTAAAAGACGAAAGATTCCCAACAGGAAAGCTTCTACAATTAGTGAGCATTTAAACATATCAGATTTGTTTTAAGAATTCGAGGATATGTCAAAAATAGTTGGACAAACGGAGTTTTGTTACTAAACATTTTGTATTATATCCATATTCTGGGAATCCATTGTACACTTCAAACAATTAAAACAATTAAAAATAAAATACAGACATTTTGTAAATAGTCTTGGTTCGGGAAATATTCCATATTGTTTTTCTTTTCCAACTTTTTACTATATTTTTCAGTAAACCTTTGATGTGAAAAAATATTGTAATTGCAAGCAGGGCTATTTCAACCAGAAAAACTGTGGAACAGGGAATTAGTATAATTGTAGACTCCAGAACAGGTGGAACAGGGAATTAGTGTAATTGTAGACTCCAGAAAATTTGAGTACCTTCATTTTTTTAATATTTTCTGTAGTATAAAATTTTATAATTTGACCATTTACGAATAAAAACCCCTTCATTATCAACCCTTTGCGGTTACGAATTAAATGTTTGTATTTAATTTGAAAACCAACGCACCCTCATACGTGACCATCCAAACCCTACCTACTGACCTCAACCAAACCATTCAGTTGACCCTCTGCAAATGTTTTCACAGTAAATTACACGGGCATTACATCCGCCAATTAAGGAACATCTCTATAGCTATGACAAAACTCGTTATTGGAACATTCCCATCTATTGAATCAAGCCAAGGAAGAGTTACTGTAGATTACCTTCCCTGTGTTTTATATGTCATTCTATATCAAATATTATTAATATGCATTGAACATACTTAAAACTAATGGGGAAAATATACAAATAAACCGAATTTTTATGAATTTAATTAAATTCATAGGATGAAGAAATGACGCTTTCTATCTTGCAGTGTCTATGGATAAAATATTGAAAGAATATTGACCTGCTGGGGGGGGGGGGGGGGGGGGGGAGGAGAAGCAAACAGAATAAAGTTACAAAAATAATCCAGAGAAGAAGTTTTAAAACCAAGGTTCAAGTTTTTTTTATCTTTGGAAGAGTTTATTTTTATTTTGTTTTCCTAAGTATTTTTTATCTTTTTAATAACAGGAAAGACCTTTATTTTTAATGTACAGGGATTAATTATTAACATTCTACTGGTTTATCTGATTTCAACCAAATTTGACACATCATCCGTCAAATAGAAGTTTAAGGAGGTATTTATGAATTCATCATAAATAAAATTATAGATAGGTAATGGTAGGAGAATTGGGGCGTTCTTTTCTTCTTTGATCGCAGCAACACTTGCCTGGTTAGTAGTAATAATAATGTAATGATTTTTTTTTTTGGTAAGGATTATCACACCTGGAGGTGAGTTAAAATTGCTAGCCTGAGATGAGTGTAAATGTGTTGGTAATAATTTTAATTACTCTTTATTGCACCAAAGAAACTTTCCAGCTATAATTCTTGGTGATGAATGCTTTGAGGATAAATTTATCTCGATTAAACTAAATTGGAATTGAATCTTAATAGAGAATTAATTGACATCTGATAACCCATTATCGCCCTTGTAGCATAATTGGATCTAAGTCTCCTAAATGATGAGTTCTAGTTTAATAGTTTTCCCATTTTGGTTTTATCATATCTTGGATATAGCCACGGCGATTATAAACTTTGGGGCAGTGAAGGCAGAGCGAATCAGAGCTTAGCACTCTTTAGCATTGTCGAGAATTACTTTAGTAGTTTGAAATCAACTTTGGCACGGCGACTTTTACGTATATCAAATCGGACCCACGCACAGTGCTTCGACCACTTTCATGCAATTTCATTTACAATTTTACTAGAGTATTATTGGTTTGTCGTAATGTTTTGATTTAGTCTTCTTTCTGTACAGAGGAGGTATCTAGAAAAATAAATTTCGAGTGAATGTTTCCATTATTTTAGATAAGAACTCATTTTCGCTTATTTGATATACTAATAGAACCCTAATAGAGCCTGACATGTCCAAGAAATCTTTTTTCGTTTTATTTTATTTGTAAACTCATTGCATGCCGAGACATCTAATTCAAGAGATACCCGACAAACCCAGTTGATCTATCGGTTTTTATAGACCATTCAAATAATCGTTGTCAGCAGAAACTCGACAAATCCAGGACTAAAAGAAATCTATAGGAGATCTAAATGAAGAACCATACATTCGGATTTTGCCTATCCTACTATCTTTTGCGAGATCTACCTCTCTTTCTTGACCCTCCTGGATAGTCATACAGCATTTGTCTATATCTCGGCGAAGGCATCCTTTCCAACTGTCCCAGCCAGTCCAATCTTCTTTTCTTTATTATGTTAACGATATCTGGGTCCGGAAATAATTCTTTTAATTCAATGTTCTTTCTTATTCTGTACCCATCCATATCCCTTATGGGCCCAAACATTTTCCTAAGAACTATTCTTTCCCATGTTCTCACTCGCTCCCCCCGGTTTCACAGCCCTATGCCACAATTGGTCTAATTATAGTTTTATAAAAGCTGTATATTCGCACATCTGGGGAGATGTTTGAGTTGGAGTGGGGCTTTAAACATGGCATAAAGACACTTGTTACCGCCTGCGGTAACTTCTTACTTTTATGTCTTTTACAGTATCTGTATCCACTGAAAATAATTTAAATTAAGGAAATCGCTTAATGAAAAAGTATAAACGTTTTTTGGACTTTTCCAATAATTTGAGTTTGTAGACATGTCCGGTTTCTCAAACGACCGATTCAAATGTCAAACCGATTCACTATATAAATAAATGAATAAATAAAAATAGTTAAATAATTATATTTAACTATTTAACTATTATATATTTTAACTTCATTCGTAAATCCGCGCCTGTCAACAATATATAGACAATCAGCAGATGTAATGGCCGTATACGATGACAAACGATGAAATGTCGGGCAGGGGAAAGGATGGCGCCCAACAGTACCTCTCCCCTGGCTTGATTCAGTTATTCAGGTCGGTTAAAGAAGGAGATCTCTCATCCAACGATTTTTTAATCTCCTCCTCACATTTATAGTCATTTTACCTGTGGCCATATCTCTTATTAGTAGGTTTATATGTCCGTGTAGGTTAGTGTGAAAACGTTTGCAAAGAGTCTTGATGTGTTGGTCGACTGTTGACGTGTGGAAGCCAGTATGTAAGGTTAGATTAGTCACGTACCAAGGTGCTTTTGAAACGAGTCGTAATAATAATTATTTATTATAATAATTAGATAAAAATATTTAAAATTAATGAATTTAGTTAACGACAACACAATAATTAAAAATGTATATATACACACACATGAATATGAATACCTATTGTAACATTTGATTAGGAAAACGATTTGAATAAGTCTTTTTTTTTTAAATAGTTGATCTTAGTGAAAGAAAAACGAAGAAATATATTCTAAAAGGGTCGGTGATAAGATAAAAGATCGCAGTGGAATAATTTATGAGTTCGATAACCAGCAGGGATGGCAAAAAAAAAAAAAAAAGGTAAATTGATAAACAAAAATTTACTGTTTCTGATACAAAAATAATATATAGCGTAAGGTAGTCGACTAGGCCTCGTAAAAGTACAATGATACCAACAGCTATGCTCAATTGGTAAAGTTTATATTTAAATTTGTGAGTTTGTCTGCGATTATTTGTGTAATAATCCTGTAATCCTTTTTTCACGACAGGCTATTGATTTTAGAATATAATAAATTAATAGTTTGAGGGTAGAAAATGGATAAAGATAGTAGACAAAATTTGGCATTATAATCATGCAGAAATCCTTTAAAATACAAGTGTATTGATCAAGAAGTTTTAGAATAAAATGTTAATAATTTGCTTTTCAAAGAATCTTTTTGTTATATATTTAATGTTTATGGTAGACTGCTGATTGGTCAAAACCAAATTTGTAAGGTGGTGGTAGATTTTTATTGTTTTATTTAATAGTGTGGAAGTACAATATGTTTTACCGTATATTTTTTGTTTATCAATTTACCTGTTATTTATTTTGTCATCCCTGTTGATTATCGAACCAGGGACTTATTCAATTTGTTCTACTAATCAAATATTGTAATAGGTGTACATTTATAAATATAGTTGTGTGTGTGTGTGTGTGTTTTTTTTAATTATTGTCTTGTTGCTAATCGTAATTATTAATTTGAAATATTTTTATTTTGAAGCGAAAAGATTGGCCTTGATCAGGCATTGAACCCGGGTGTCCCGCGTGACTAGCGCAGTGTGTTCCATTCCACCACCAAGAACAGGAGTCAAGTCAATCCTTTCTCTTTACTGATCTCCTTCCCCGATCTACAATTTTTTTGCGAATACATACGGCGAGGGAGGAACATTCCTCTAGGACCTATAACATTTCCTCTATTTTTAATCTTTATACATCAATTTAATTAATTAAACATTTTCGTGTGTGTAACCACCTTTATAATTTTATTTATAAATTTAAAATTTTATATATATTATATTATATTTTGAAATAAAAAGATGATTCCGGCAAAGGTCATTCTATTTTTTTTTTTTTTTTAGTGTATATAACTTCGCAAATGAAAAAAGAACGGGTATTAATGGTGGACTGATATTTGTGCTCTACCATGAAGCCCAAAGAGCAGAGTTGTGCGTATTCGTATTCGCGAATAAGAATACGAATATCACCCGAAGAACCCCCAACCTGCGAATACGAATACGAATATTCGTATTCGCATATACGAATACGAATATATTTGTATTCGCAAATATAAATACGAATTCGCTTAATTAATATTAAATAATATATATTTATAATTATATATATACGCAAATATATATTAAATTCGCTGGTTTTCCTGCGAATATTCGATTATTCGAAGAAAAATATGCGAATATTCGATTATTCGCAGGGAAAATCTGCGAATTATCATATACGCGCAGCTGAAATATACAAATACGTTCGTATTTACTTGATAAAAATACAGATACACTCATATTCGCTACAAAAATATACGACTACACTTATTTTCGCAGGAATAAATATTAAAACAGCTATATTCTCTACTAATAACACTAATTAAGGTATTCCATGACTAAACATTGTATTATTTGTATAAAATTATACGTTAATATTAAAAGTAGTTATTTAATTTTTATTTATTTATTACTTTCACTTACCGAAATATATAGTAATATATAGTAAGGTATATAGTAATATATATAGTATATAGCGAAATATATAGTAAGGGAAATTATTGCCATTCTGAAAAATTTCCGGTTTTCAACGGAACCGGACGTTTTGGGGTCTCCTGAGTCCAAATAACCATGTCCCGCGAAATGGTCTGTGTGTGTGTGTGTGTGTGTGTGTGTGTGTGTGTGTGTGTTTTAACTATTTGTTGTACGAAATTGAAATTAGGTATTTGAGGTATATAGGTGCCCGCGATTTGACAACCAAGATTTCTTCTAAATCGAGTAAGCATAGTGAGCACTTTATCCGAATACTATTTTTCTATTTACGATTTACGAAAACGGTTCTAACGATTTCGATTAAACTTTTTAAGTTTAATTTTAATGAAGCATTCATTAATAGTAAGAAATCTATTGGTCTTTAAAGTAATTTTTTTTTATTTCTGATTTCGAGTAAATAATTGTCCCTTGTCATCCCTATTTACAAAAAATGGCTTAATATTAAATACGAAAGAATTTAAGAATTAAACATAAGAGAAATAAAAAATATTATTTACAAAAATAAAAATTTCACTTCCGATAATATTAGTAGTAATGTGTATGTATAATATATCGGTCGAAATTTTGGAATATAACAATAAGTTTTCTACCAAGAATGAAGTTAGTCTTATCTACTTAGAACTTCGTTTGAATTCTTTTTTATAAATAAATAGATTTATGAATATATTAGATTAGTGAAAAAATAATCGAGTTTTAGACTATACGATCATCTTTTTTGAGGAACTATCATAAATAAGAATCGATAGAAAGGGTTAATCACAACGGCCGATATTAAATTGTAACTAAATTTTAAATTTTTAGTAGGTTAGTATTTTTCAAAAAATAACGATATCTTATCCTTCTAAGGTAGTAACAAGTAGTAATGCTTTATTAAAGTAAATAGATTACTGATATGACAACAAGCTTTTAAAAAACGTTGACTCTTTTCGCAGGCTCAGTACGCTTTGTCTTGTTAATAATGAGGAGTTAGTAAAGATGTACTGCGCATGTGAATATTGCCATCGTTTCAAATGCTTGTTGGAACATAACTTTGATTCAATAAGAATATATGTTTTTTCCGACCGATAAAATTTTGAAGAACACAGTCTTCGCGCGGCCTTCCACCAAATAATAAACTTGATATTATTATTTCTTAAATTCCAAACTTTCTAACGATATATTATACATACAAATTACTACTAACGTTATCGGAAATTGAAATTTTTAATTTGGTGAATCATATATTTTATTACTCCTATATTTAATTCTTCAATTCTTTCGTATTTTATATTAAGCCATTTTTTGTAAATAAGGGACTATTATTTACTCGAAATTAGAAATAAAAAAAAATTACTTTAAAGAAAGATGTTTTCCTTAGCCAATAATAAAAGCCCTATCAGACCTAATAGATTTAGTAAATATTAATGAATGCTTCATTAAAATTAAACTTAAAAAGTTTAATCGAAATCGTTAGTACCGTTTTTGAGAAATCGTAAAAAGAAAAATAGTATTCGGATAAAGTGCTCACTATACTTACTCGATTTAGAAGAATCTTGGTCGTCACATCGCGGGCACCTATGTACCTCAAATACCTAATTTCAGTTTTGTACGACAAATAGTTAAAATACACACACACACACACACACACACACACACACACACACACACACACACACAAACACTCACACAAACAGACCATTTCGCGGGACTGAGCATGGTTATTTGGACTGAGGAGACCCCAAAACGTCCGGTTCCGTTGAAAACCGGAAATTTTTCACAATGACAATAATTTCCCTTTCTATATATTTCGTATGCAGGTAAGTGAAAATAATAAATAAATAAAAATTAAATAACTACTTTTAATATTAACGTAAAATTTAATACAAAAAATATGTTTAGTCATGAAATACCTTAACTAGTGTTATTAGTTGAGAATATAGCTGGTTTAATTTTTATTCCTGCGAAAATAAGTGTATTCGTATATTTTTTGTAGCGAATATGAGTGTATCTGTATTTTTATCAATTAAATACGAACGTATTTGTATATTTCAGCGGCGCGTATATGATTATTCGCATATTTTCCCTGCGAATAATCGAATATTCGCAGATTTTTCTTCGAATAATCGAATATTCGCTGTTTTTCCCTGCGAATATTCGAATATTCGTATTTATATTTGCGAATACAAATATATTCGTATTCGTATATGCGAATACGAATATTCATATTCGTATTCGCAGGTTTGGGGTGCTTCGGGTTATATTCGTATTCTTATTTGCGAATACGAATACGCCCAACTCTGCCTCAGAGGATTCAGGCCCACATAATATATTCTAATGTCAAATTTGTTTGAAATCGTTATTAATATTCTTAATTTTATGGGTATCTTAATATCAGTGAAGTTATTCAATACTCTGAGGAAAACATAGAGAAACTGTTTTGGATCGATTTTATTTAAAAAGTAAAATTAAATTAATAACAAGTATAAATTATTTCATCCATTTGTTAAAGTTCGCAATTTCGCCATTGTACGTCTTAATCTTGATATTTTTGTACTTCTGGATGGTGAATTTTTTTTAATGAGATTGGTTTTGAAATTAAATTGTAAATTTTTATTTTTCTATTTCATTTAAGGTTATGAAATGTATTGATTAATGCCATTTTCAAAGAAGGATCAAGATCTTTGTTAGTGCTTTGTTATAAGTCAGACAGATTTTGAGAACATTTTTTTTTTTTATTAGGAGACGGAGGGAGGATTCTGCTTTCAAACACATAGCATCTCTTTGAAAAAAAAAATGGTCACAAAGGCAAAGGCATACTTTTTTTATGTATACATTGAATATTATTTTGGGCGGGGGAAGGGGATAGGGTTTGCCCTTGCTTCTGTTATGTACGATTGACGTCAGATCTGACTCCGTCCAGCCCAGATTTATCCTGAGTGTAATAAGTTTTTATTCAATTTTTTTAGCATAATTTCCTAAATTAGTATGATTAAGGTTTGGAAGATAAATTTCACTCACATTACTAGGCATAAATTGGCTAGTGCTAAAATAATTGCTCCAATCTAGGTTAAACTAATGACGAAAAATATTGTACACCTTTTTAAATTTTACAAAAATATTATTTAATGTCTATTTAATAATGAAACTATGACTTATACATAATATCTTCTGCAAAACAAACCCTAGTCTCTTCTCGCTTTTATTTTTCCCTTCTTGTCCTTACCGCATCTAAGGTAAAAGTTATGTTAGGGAATCATGGTGATCGAAACAGAAATCTTAACATTATCAAGTCATTCAAAGGTTTTCCCTATACCACCTTTTCGTACCTTCGATATCATAACAGAGCTGATAAAAATAATTCTAAGATTTCTAAGATATTAGACCCCTGCCCTAATAGAAAATATTCCGGCTGTTTACGAGATGACTGAAATATCCAAAATATATACTAACCACTGTATCATTTTTATACATATTAAGATAATACATTAGGTTTTTTTTTTATTGAAAACTTAATTACCATGATGATAGTTATGAGTTATGACTGCTTTTATTCGTTTTTAGGGATGACAAATAATATATAATATAATACAAATAATACAATAACAGAGTTAGCCTTAGGAAATAACATTTTATCATGATGATAGTCCCCAAATTTTTAAAATAATTTTAGGTTATTTTAACCAGCTTTGTTAAAAATAATTTAAAAATCTGACGTGGACAAACTCACATAGTTTTTAAGACCCATTTCATCTTTCATTTTGAATATTATCCTATATACAAGACAGTAAACATTTACTCAAACGGTGTGCGAAAAATCCTTTTTTTATTTTCCGCGCTTTATTAGCTAGGATTGAATATAATTTATGGAAATTCCCGCAAAAGCCGATTTCCTCTTGAATTTTGACACATAGAATAGATTTAAAATAAATAAAATATTTGTTTTCAAATATTAATCCACAAGTGGGTAGAAAAATATTTATTAAACGAAAATATACATTTGCCAATCCCACACGAATTATAACAACTCAAATATTAAGAGCAGGTTACAAAAATTATATTAATAACACACATAATCATATGGCTTGAGCTTCGCAATCAAGAAAAAGACTTAGACTTTACAGTCAATCGTTGCTTATATATAGTCGTGAGGAGGGTCCAGAACGTCGTAGAACCTCGTAGAAGCTGGTTGAACGGCGTGGATTGGGCTCGAACAATCAAGTCTCAAACACGTGCTTTGACGCTTTGTTCCGACTGTAAGTTCGTTCCAACAAAAGGTCTGGGACTTTTAAACCATATATTTTTTTATTTGTTTTTTGTTTTGTTTAACATTACAATATTTTTATTTAACTTATTCCAATTTATGATAATATTCAGTTCTCAATTATTCTTTAATAAGTCATCTTATTTCAGATCCAAAAGATGCATGTTGTAAAGATGGTTAGTAATTTCATGTAAGTTACATATGGAAACATTCTGAAAAATTTATCTCAATTATGTTTAAGCCCTATGTGATAAAACGTTTTAAACTTAGCCGAAGTTAATTTAAAGGAGACACTATTAAAATGGCCATATGACACAATAAGGGGGCTTCCATAACAGACTGCTGAAGGGGCCTCCAAAAGATTGTTAGATAGTCAACCCATTCCCACCTGAAATGAATAGGCTGGAAAGTCAATACACTCCCTCAATTCTTCCCAGCATTCCCTAATTTCCTTAAACTTGGTAGCTAACAAAGCTGCAGAATAATTTTGGTCGAAAGTGTACTTAATAATTCAAACGTTAAAAAAAATATATACAGGGTAAATCAGACAGTTATTAAAACTAAGTACAGTTATTGACACCCCAACTTTAACTTAAAGAAATATGTAAACAAGTCCTAAATTTATTTGAAGATATGCATGAATCTAATGTTTGAAGGGTCCTCTAAGTCATCTATGGGGTCCTCTAAGGCTTATCCATGCACTAGAAAGTAAACAAGCTCTCTCTCCTCATCAGTTCGGTTTCAGGTCTCATCGCTCGACAAATGATTCTTTATTTTCCTTAAGCCTGGAAATCGAAGAGGCCTTTTCACATAAAGAACATTTACTAGCGGTATTCTTAGATCTCGAAAAAGCCTATGACAGAATGGTGAGGGGGCGTGTTTTGGAGATATTAGAGTCATTGGGGATTGGAAAAAAGATGTTGACTTACCTGAAGGAGTTATAAAACAATTAAGGGAAGAATGTACCCAAAGATTAGGGCTAATAAAGTGCATCTCCCATACAAGCTGGGGAGCTGATAGAGACACTCTCGTGAAAGTATATCACTGCGTAATACGATGCAAAATAGATTATGGGGCTCGGATCTATGGCACAGGAAACAAAATGGCTTTAAGGATGTTAGATACTCTCCACCTCTCCACAATGCAGCCATCAGAATTTGTACTGGAGCATTTAGAACTTCTCCAGTTGAAAGTATTTATACTGAGTCGGGAGAACCATCCTTGACTATGAGGCGAGAATACCTGCTGCTTAAATACGTTTCTAAACTGAAAACAATGGTTCAGCACCCATTAACATCAAAATTGTTTGGAGAGGATTATGAAATGGCCGGACTTGTAAATGTTCAGAATAGCGCGTTAAAAAAAAAGATACTAACATCCTTACAACGGTTTAACATGGACCTAAGTAGTATTAAACCTATCTGAAAGTTCCGTTATGGAAGGAAGAGAAACATTTGATAGATTTATCGATGGCGAAATTTTCGAAGGAAAGCCCATTAGAAATACAAAAATATTGTTTAGCCTTACTAGAAAAATACAATAACTTTGAGGCTATATTCACAGACGCTTCCAAACTGCAGGATAGCGTGGGCTGTGCTGTGTACACTCCGAAAGAACAGCATTTATTTAAGTTACCAGGAGAGAGCTCTACATTCACTGGAGAAGCAGTGGCTGTCATGAAGGCTCTTCATTGGATAAAAGAGTCCAGAAAGTCAAACTGGGTGGTTGTAACAGATTCAAGGAGTGTACTGACAGCTATCAACAACCTAGCCCCCACTAACTCAATAATAACGGAAATTGTAAATACGCTGTGGGAACTTAGAAATAGTCAAAAAATCATAATACTGGTCTGGGTTCCATCTCACTCCGGGATAACAGGGAACGAGAGAGCAGACCAAGCAGCAAGTTTGGCAAGAAAAGGAGAAAACCCTAACATAATCCAAATAAACAGTAACACCCACGATGATTGGGTCCACCAGTTAAAAAAGATTATGAAAAAAATTTGGATGAGTAAACCATCGAAACTAGCGGAAATAAAACAAGATTGCAGCAAATGGGTCACAACCAATAGAAGATCGAGAAGAGAAGAAGTAGTATTGTGCAGAATGCGGATAGGGCACTGCGCATTCACACATACATACCTACTCAAAGGTCTTGAAGCACCCACCTGCCAAATGTGCAACAACACAACTCAGAGTACAAAACACTTGTTACTAGATTGTGTACAACATAATGATGCACGGAAAAAGGTAAAGCTGCCGAAAACTGTTAAAGAAATACTGGGAGATGAAGAGTCTTCGGCCCTTAAGTTATTCAAATTCTTAAAAGAAACAAATTACTATAATAAAATATAAACAGGAAAAATTAAAGCCAATGACCCTTACGGGTAGAGGCTGAAATGTAAATAAATAAGTCATCTATTAAGTGTTTATGAAACTAAACATATGGAAGATTTCACAATTGAATCCACAGGGTGCCATTAACTAGATTTTGCGATTTTTACAATAAATATTGTCATGTGGTAAAACTAATGAACTTTTGACCCAAAAAACCTCTTGAGTCTTTAAAGGATAGATAAAGAAGAGCTATAGAAGTTTCAATTTGATCCCTTCATAAAAAGTTTTTTTTTTAATTACACTACATAAAGTAGTCTTAAAGGTGTCAATAACTGTACGGTATACCCTATATTTTTTTTAGTCTTGGAGATGGTTAGTATTTTTTATTTAAATTCTTAAAACTGACTCTATCTCTCATGAAAAATGCTAAGATGTTATGCCTGTGTTTAAAAACAAAATTTACGCTACAATAAAAACAAACTATAAAAAAAAACTTTATCTATTCAAGGCACAACCATAGCATAGCATCCCTGTAGTGAAAGAAAGACTGAAAAGAAAACGAAAATAAACGACTGAGTCACTTTTATAAAAACAAATGGAGCGGTAATCTGGCTCGTGTGCTCCATAATATCTTTGCTATGAAATAGGACAAAAGCATTTATCACAGAGGGAATTTCAACCCCTCCTCTACGAGCCTATAGGTTCTGCGCTCTGCCCGACACGTGTAAGTTCTTGTAATATATTTTTAGAATGTTGTTCCATTGACAACTAATTTCAAACCTCTATTACACTGAATAATGGAATTCGGATTTAATAAAACCGAAAGAAAGGTATTTGCATTCAGTTTTTAACATTGAATTATATTTTTTTATAAAGCACATCTTTCCAGTTCTCTGAGTATTTTATAAAATTAATATCATTCATTATAATATTTTGACTCTTTAAAGAATGCTATCAAGCTATCATACCACAGTTTTTTCTCAGCTGGCGAAATTCTTTAATTTTTATTATTTACAAACTTACAATTTATTTGCCATTTTTAATCAGAAAAAATTCTTCATCTGTTATTATATATAATATATAATATGCATATACTACAAAACACAGAGAGTGACATTTACTTCTAAATTTAAAATAAAATAAAAACGATAGTTTCTCATATTTAAATTTGTTTTTCAGTGCTTCATAGAACCCTTTAACGTTCATAAACTCCAATCGTTAAATAATAATATTATCTTTGCCAAAAATGAAATAAAATATTTAAACACAATATGATTCGTTTAAAGAAAAATCTATTTATGGACTTATATTCGAGGCTTCCCACTCTCAATTAGTATTATTCGATTTCTTTTTACAATCTCTCCGATAATAATAGGGTTTGATAATAATGTTGCCTACAAATGTGTTCAAGGTACACTAAAATATTGAAGATCATTTTAATCGTTTCTGAACTTCTTACAGTTTGTAAGTAATTCATTGGCGTGCTATAGTGGGAATGTAAGTCATTTTTTTAATTTGAAAGGATCATTTTGTCATTTCCAGCTGCATAAGCATGATTTCTGATTTGTGGTAACCTGAATTTTAAGTTTAAAAACATTTATCTGATGCATTTATTTTCCTCGACTCCGAAGCAGCTTGAACTAAGGATGCCATCGGTGAGTTATTTACTGAATACTTCAGTGATGTATATTAGCCAAATAGTCCTCAAACTGCTGATATGTTGAATAGAGAGAATGTTTCTTGAAACCTTATCATCTATGTTTTAGGTGTAACACCAGGTGAAGTGATTCAGTTTATACCAAATTAGTTATTCATAGTTTGTTGTCCTCATGACCTCCCACCTTTTTTTATATAAATCTACACCCAGTTTGTTGTAGATTTATGTTTTAACTGGTGTAACCATGTCTAAGTCTAACATTGCTGGTTCTTGTCTGAACTCAGTTGAGTATATAACAGACTAAGGTGTATCAATAGGTCAAGATATATCTTTTGTCATACCAGTCTTGTAATCTGTAAAACTATCAAAATTATGGGTTATTTTTATCAATATACCGAAAATTTCACAAATGAATATAGTTAAAATCTTATATTTATTACTGGTTAGACGTCATTTATTATTTGGTCCAATATTACGAAAAATATAAGCTTTTAGAAACCGTGCAAAATAAATATCTAAAAATTAAACTAACCTGAACTTTACTAAACTATACTTCAAACTAAAACCTAATCTATGCGCTAATTTATTGATAGAGCGTGCTGTATCAAACTATCTAAATCTACATTAGAAAACAGCAGAATATTACATCAAAGGTTATTTCTTTTTGATATACGAGTAGTTTCTCTTAAAATTGAAGTAGTTTCTCTCTCTCTCTCTCGTAGTTTATATTAAAATTGATTGTTCTTTAATAATCAATTCTTAATCATTTCTAATACCTAAAAAAACTGATATAAATGACAATAAAATAAGCCGTTAAGATGAATATTTTAAATACAGTTTTATAAAGTAAATTATTGTTATTTAAACACACACTAAAATCGATCCCATTTCAACATATAGTTGTTTGGTTTCCATTTTCCGGTCCAACTGATTTACCACTGACATTTTCCCTGATTATTCATGAATGTATTTCTGTCTAGTGACATAGGTCCATATGTGTCCCTTGTATATTGGCCTACCGTGGAAGGGAACATCCCATTGGCTCAAAATTAATTGAGATCTCTTTTTAAAGCCGCTAAAGTAATTAAAATTGGTTTTGGTTCGGGAATTGGGTAGTGTTACAGCTCGGTTAACTACAATTTATCATTCGTATTGCTTTTTTTTTCTATCCTTTTTTTTTTCTTTCCTTTTTTTTTTTTTTAATTCCATCGTTCGCACCATTGGGATGTGTTCATCAATTGAGAGCAGGTGTTAGATACAGTAACGGAATATGAAGAGCCCTGTAGATGTCAAGAGTTGTTTATTAAGGTTTCTAGTGTGTGCCGGACCTTCCTTTCACCGTCAATATTTAGAGTGCTGCGATTGACTCAGAAAGAGCGCTGTTAGTCCGCCCATCAAATCCACTCTCCTATGGCTAAGCCTACAATTGAATGTAAACTTCAAGTCTTTATAGGGAACAAATTTATTAAAATCAAACTATTTTCAACTTATTTATATCTACAGTGCTTGCCTACACAAAAGAGACATTATCCTGCAAAAATGTTAGTAACCCTACTTAATTCGTACAGTTTATTTGTAGAGGTGAGAGATAGTCAACTGTTCTTTAATTACGATAGGTAAATTATGGTCAGGATTTCAGTTTACAATGATTTTATTGTGGTAAGCCAACGTTTCGATCCAACTTGTGGGTCTTCATTAGGGCTACTGAGTCCAGGTGGATACCCAGTATCACCTGGTAGATGGTACTGGATAGATCAGTATCCACCTGGACTCATTAGCCCTGATGAAGATCCGCAAGTTGGATCGAAACGTTGACTTACCACAATAAAATCATTGTAAACTGAAAATCCTGACCATCATTTAACCTACAGTTTATTTGTTTTAAATGCTGTATCCCTTACTATAAGTTGGCGATTCTATACTTTCGGTTTCGACGTAGTTTTTAAGAAAGCTGTCACTATTTTCCAGCAATCGGTAAAATTGAATTAACACCAAATTTTTCAATATCAATTGGTATAACGAGGCTTCAGTCTCACGAGTTTTTAAATTTTCTAAAAGGAAATCATCTAATGTTTTGAATCTAACATTTCTTTCAAAATTATTTCAAGAACATTAACGTGAGTAAAAAATTCCATGCCGAGCCAATTACTGATCATTCACCCGATCACGCATGTTTTACGATTTTTTATGGGAGGTGAACGAATTTTCAACGTTTTTTTTTCTATCCTTTTTTTTTCTTTCATTTTTTTTTTTTTATTTAATTCCATCGTTCGCACCATTGGGATGTTTTCATTAATTGAGAGCAGGTGTTAGGGACAGTAACGGAATATGAAGAGCCCTGTAGAATTTAGAATTGATATAGTCAATTTTAAATATTTTTGTATTAATTTTTTCACTTCTTGTGGGTAACGTTTACATTTAAGGCGCTTGTGGACAGTGATTTTAGTGGATAGTGAACCGCGCAATTCACGCTGGAGAACCGTGTTTGACTCCCGGCTAAGACCAATCTTTTCTCATCAAAATAAAATATATATACATATATATATATATATATATATATATATATATATATATATATATATATATATATATATATATGGGTCAATATTATTTCTCTTTTTCAGAGATATATTTCTCCTGGAACGAAAATTTTTCTCGATCTATAACTTTCCTAAACCTGATATCATTCTTCGATCAGCAGCACTTTGGTGAACGATCTCTAACCTATTAATCACAAATTAGTGCATAAAGGGCTTGTACAGATTTATCCCCGTTCCATTAAAAAGAGATCCATCCCTCAAATAAAGATGAAAGTAGTTTTTTAAGTGGAATATAAGGCCTGCCGACTAAAAGCATCTTTGAATTATTTATTCATAGGTGAGTATATCTAAATTAAATAACGGATTGACGAACACTATTAATATATATGACTATGTTTTTATTAGCCAGGCCTCATAGCATACGGTCGTCTATTTTACAGTTTGAAATATCGCAAATATCTTACATCTACTTTTGTCTTTAGCACCGAATATAAACTTGAAATCTATACTTTTTCTCGTTCTGAATTCCGAATCCTCTCACTCGCTTTTTCTGATTTTTGTGCAAAATGATTTCTTATATTTTTGAGTGATGGCAGACATGAAAATCGTGATAAATTAGATTTTTTATCTTTTTATTGATTTTCTTTATATTACTCCTTCTCTATTAGAAGAATTTAAGCTTTTTTATGTATTTTTTATACTTTCATTTTTATTTTCTCATTGTGCTTTAGATATATTTCACAATGATTCCTTCCATTTTGTTAATTTAGTAGTTTATTGTTTTATTTTACCCGTAAAATTTTATATAAAAAAATTAAGAAAAATAATAATCTTCTTTAGTAACAATGAAACAACGACCCTCGTAGGTTACCATGGAGGTATCATCATTCTGACTATGCAAAGTGTAGTGATGATGCGGTTATCACTGGAAAGAACATTGATTTGCTATCATTGTATTGAGAGTTGATCAGATACGATTGACTGACAAACCCTCACAGGGCTGACTCTACTGAAAGCAAATTCAATAGATCCCACCGACTAGATAATTTCCACAATATGTTTTGTAAATGGTGATTTCGAAAAAAAGGAAGGCTAGTTTAGTGTTATAGTGTCAACATGTTTTTAAAATTTATCGATTTTTATTATTTTATTAATTATACTTTGACTAAAAACCGTACTATCTAGCAATTAATGTATTAATGTAGCTCTCGAATTAAATCCTTCCAACAGACATTTCGCTAACCGGAGAGAACTTCAACAATCAGTATTGGATCCATCACTGTACATCATAAGTGTACAAACATGAGATACCAACTTCAAGACATTGTCGGCAACCTTAGCTAACAATAAAATTCAGAAAAAAAAATCACAATCCCAGACTATTAGTCAATTAGCAGCTTGATAGAAAAGCATCTTTTCATAGATTTAACGCTACATTATCATTATATATACGCCAGACTATTATCATTAAGAAATTTCTCTTCATAGATTAGTAACAATTTAAAATTTTTTCTATATTTTTAATATAAAAAAAAAAGTCCCTGGTGGATTTTTAGGATAAAAACTTAAAGGATAACTTACCAGCAGAGGTAAGATTCGAAAAAGTTTTCAGTCGGGGGAATAATAAGAACTACATTAGCTTGGGTATATTGACAAAATACTTGTATTTTTCTTGTAGTTATATTATCAATATAAACTACCTGTTCGGGACCGAATAAATATGCAATTTATTTAATGTTATTTACTATTTTTTTTTTGTTATAAAATGTTAATTATTTATACGTTAATCAATTCTATACGTTAACGTTTAAAGCTATGTTTATATTTAATACTAAGGACAAGCCCGTCTTCATACGAAGGGCCTCCTATTGTAAACAATTCTGTTAGTATTAGTATTAGTCTGACTGGAGCCCTGTACGGACGCTCAGCTCTATTACTGCACTATACATCGCCTTGGTCAAGACCAAACGGCAACGCACATACACGCACACTAGTACGTACTAGTAGTAATTAATTACTAGTGTTTTGTTTTAATCATCATTTTAGAGGGACATTAAGTTAATTTTAGTTCATCTTTTGTTAATATACTTGTCTTACTGTTTTCATTTTATTTACTTTACTGCTTTTCTTTTGTTCAAATTCAATGTTAAATTTAATGTTATTTTTTTTTTTTTTGTTGTAATTAATTTACTATTCAAGGTTTATTTTTTATTTTTTTTCATAACAGAGTGGTAATTTTAATTTTATTTATTAAATATAATATTTTGTTCATTGGTATTAATTTATTTATTTTTATTTTTAAATACAGTCCACTAAGTTTGAGTACCAAACACTACCCTTGATTATAAAGTTTGAATTTTGAAATCACTATTTCTCTGAAAATTAGCCAGTATTTTTTTTTTTCGTTCCAAACAACTTGTGAAGTAATATGTAAGATACTAAATTATTATAAATTGCAAATTAAGCAAACGTTTTAATCTTTGGGGACAGTTAATTTTATATTTTCCTAATTAAACAATCGTACAACAAATAATTACACAAAATATTTGCAGGACGGAAGATAATCCGATCACAAATAAATTTACAATAAACCACTACTAATGCATAAGTTTAAAAATATTTAATAAATTAATAAAAATTAAAAATGTTTTTATTCAGAAGACTTTATGATTGTTAAAAATTTAAATTTTATAATTCTAAAATAATTTTTTTAATTTATCTAAAAACTATATGGATACCTTTTCAAATCTTTGATATTTTAAGAGAAAAGAAGGTGGATTATTCTTTCAGTATTTGATGACTTCTTGTCCATTTTAATCTTTTTATATCAATTTAATTATTTTCTCGTTGGTAGCCACATTTATAATTTTCATTTTATTCTTTCGATATGTACATCCCTAACAAACAGTAAAGGATGCTGATAAAGAATTTTAATGAAATTAAATAATCAGTGTCCGTAATTTTCTGCAATTTCTTTTTTTTCATTGGAAATTTAATATCAGTGGTAAGCCGGAATGCGAGGCTCGAAAGTATTGATTCTGAAAAGAGCCTGTGATCAAGAAGGATCGGAAGATTAACGGAAGAGCTTCCTGCCATTCAATCATGATGGAGCAGGATATAATTCGGTCTGAGGTATGAAATTATGAACCCAGTAAAGGATAAGTGATTAAATTCTCTCTATGAAATGTACATTCAATGGAGAATAGAAGTTAAAATATTTAGAGATAAGTGGTTAACGTTATCAGAGGAAAAGGAGAAACACATTTTTTATGTTGTTTTAAAAACATAATTTGAATTGAATTTTATATTTTATAAGAGCATGCTGCCTCAGGCGTTGATCTTTTTCCCTTTAATATGCGATCGAGTACTATCAAAGTAATAATTACTGTTCAGGAATTCTATGTAAAAAGAACTTCGCAGTTTAGTTTTCATGTTTCTACTTGATTAATAGTCTCTGTTGCTCAGGATGTATTTTTCAAATGGCTATGATTTAGTTGTAATGTGTATTAATCAAAGTCAATGATAACAGAAAGTTTTAATTTCTTTGGGAAATAACTGTGATCTATGTATATTAAAGCATAAACATTTTTATAGCTATCTCTAATGAATCGAGGAACATGGTAGATATTTAACTAGGAAATAAGGAATATTATATCAGGGCATAGATAAGGCTAGACATGGGTAACAAGTAACAAGAAGAACACTCAAGAAGAATTCAACGATCAATCTGTGAAATCAACTTTCTGTACTCTTTGTGGAGGTCCCACTTTCCGCCGCTACTGCACCAAACATCCTTAAGGAAAGAAGTGGCTTACCTGATATCTGATAATTTTAGAAAGTCGATATTTAGCCCAAGAATGTTTAAAAAAAAAAATTTAACTGTTAATAGAGGTGAGAGATAGTCAACTGTTCTTCAATTATGATAGGTTAAATGATGGTCAGGATTTTCAGTTTACAATGATTTTATTGTGGTAAGCCAACGTTTCGATCCAACTTGTGGATCTTCATCAGGGCTACTGAGTCCAGGTGGATACTGGGTATTTATTTGTTTTTTATCAAGGAGATGTTTAAAGGTGTTGGTTGAATTTTTTTTTTTTTTTTTTTTTTTTTTTTTTTTTTTTTTTAATTTTGTAGTGAGAGAAGGTGTGGGGTCATGTTTAGTGGGGTGATAAGTGTTCATGTCAGAGAGAAGAGTGTTAATTTTATCATTGTAATCTGCGCGGTCCATGATGACAGTTTTGTTACCTTTATCCGCACGGGTTACAATGATTTGGTTATGAGTATTCGGAATGAACGGGTTAAGGATAGGTCTTAATAGAATTGGGTTGAGAAAGGAGGTGAACGGGTGGGTTTCTGTGAAAGGTAATTGGTAATAATGTTGCAAATCCTAGTACGCGACATCTCTCTGATATCGTCGTCACGGGTTAAGATGTTGTCTCGGTGTATGTGTTCGATGTCTGTGATGAGTGAGGGGATTAAGTGTTTGGAATTAGATTTAGGGGTGGTGAAATTGGGTCCTAGGCTAAGAATATTGTTGACGTTGGAAGGAATGTGTGTGGAGGATATATTGTGGACCCACTCTTTATTGCCGGTAGGATAAATTTTAACGGTGTTAGAATAACTGATAATTTGGGTGAACTTTTTTTTTCTGAGGGAGGTTTTTTTGGTTGATTTAGCATTGGTATAAATTTTTTGGGTGGCAGATTTTAGTAGCGCGATGTCTTCAACGGAGAAATGTGTAGAGAGCGAATTGTGTAATTGACTATTTTTTTGTTTTATGTCAACGGTTGAAAAAAGGTTATCTTTTATAAATATATTTAGCATAGATTTTTTGAATTTAGACTCTATAGTATTGACTTTTTTGTCTAGTTTGTAATTTAATTTCAGATTTTTGGACAGGTTACAAATAAATTTAAGTATTATAGATGATTTACGGCATTTTAATAGAAAAATTAGTGATTGTTCTTTGTTAGCGAGGTTTTTGTGGAGGTGGGAAAAATGGTTCAAGTGGGATATATGATGGGGGTATTTTAATTTCAAATACGTAAAGCAATTTACCTCTGTACATGTAGTTGTAGATGTTGACCGTTGTGCAGGAATGACATGGTGAGGTGATCTTGTAGATGAGTCCAGATGGGTGATGTGGTTGAAGTGGTGTGATGGTGATGATGATAGACTCATATCTTCGTTTTTTGTTCCCAAAATATAGACAATAGTAGAGGTGAGAGATAGTCAACTGTTCTTCAATTATGATAGGTTAAATGATGGTCAGGATTTTCAGTTTACAATGATTTTATTGTGTTAAGCCAACGTTTCGATCCAACTTGTGGATCTTCATCAGGGCTACTGACCAGTGGGTATCCACCTGGACTCAGTAGCCCTGACGAAGATCCACAAGTTGGATCGAAACGTTGGCTTACCACAATAAAATCATTGTAAACTGAAAATCCTGACCATCATTTAACCTATCATTTAACTGTTAACTTTATTTAATTTTTTTTACTGGAACCAGTCATGTGATATGGTACTTTATACTTACTTACTTTTTTATAGAAAAATTGAGGAAAGGAGAAACCACTTCTCAAGTGGCTCACCTGATATCTGAGAATTTTAGAAAGTCGATATTTAGCCCAAGAATGTTCAAAAAAATATTTAGTCATTATCTTTAATTTATTTTTTACTGGAACCAGTCATGTGATATGGTACTTTATACTTACTTACTTTTTTAAAGAAAAATTTAGTTGAAAATTAATATTTTTCACAGAAACCAGCATGATTTAGATTTGATAATTTATTTAAAAAAAGGATTATTTTACATAAAAACAAACCTATCTTCCAGCATTTTTTTTTTATCTGCGACCCAAACCCCTCTCCGAAATCAAGTCTAGATTAGATACCTACCTATAGATGATGATGCTTTGAAGCCTGCTTCGGGAAGTCTGTTATTGCTTTCTCTTTTTTGAACTGGATTTTTTAATTCTTCTCAATTTATATCCTCTTCTCGGAATTCGCTTTAGTATTGAATTTTTTTTAATAATTTTAAATTTTTTGTTATATACTTTCAATCGTAGTCATAATAAGCAAAAAAAAAGTCGCCACCACCGATCTGTTACCAAATCATGCGTCCATTGTAACTTATGGGTAATACAACATAGTTAATTAAGTTTTCTCAAGACTCTAAAAATATCACTCAACTTGCTCCATAAAATTGTGTTCAGTTTTTGAAGTGTATCTTACAGTTCGGGGACCTGAAGTAATATCCCTGAAAACGAGGTCTACAACTAGGTTTTTTAGATTAATGGACTGGAGGGGGTAAGTAAGTAGGGCTCATGACAGAGAAATATGAGGCCATCTTTGCTGACTTTGTAGGCCATCATTCATTTCGCAGCTACTGTAGTATTAAGGCTGAGTTACACAGCGTCAAACCATGAACTGAGCAGTCTGTCTCGGAGACCTTAGGCTAATACAACAATGTGACAACAAAGAAAGATCGGACACCTTCGGATCTTCGTGTACATGGTTCGACGCGGTGTACTTTTAGAAGAAAGAGTACGGCTTTTGGAGCATACTAAATTAGTAATGAGTCATAATTACATTATTCATACCAGGTTTCAAATTAAAAGTCTAATATCACTTCTAGACAATGCTAAATTATTAATCTCATTGATATGTTCTTTTTAGCTGATGGTTTTTATTCACGTCTGTCTACAATAACAAATCCCATTAATATTAATTTCAAAGATGAATTGATTATCCAAATATATTAATAAATAAAGCATTAGTCTGGGAATAGTTTTATAACTATACGTAGATTGATTGATTGACCACCACCCCGGACTAATTCTTTCCTTCTTAAATATACGGTCAACTATGAATTATACATAATTTCGTTATAATTTAATGACCAGAAACAGACTCCTGACTCACATCCAACACATTAAACTGAAAAAATCTGGTGCGATGCGCGCAACACACCACTTTCATTTACGACCTTAGATTAGAAATAGACGTGTTTCGATAATATGTAAACTCCAAACTTTTCCACGTCTGCTTACATTTGTATTGTATTGTAAGTTATAATGTATCTGTAATGCTAAACTTGAAAGTTCTCAGTACTTTCGAATTCATTATTGCTTATTTCTTTTTTTAAGGGACCTAATTTCATCGACAGTCGAGTTTTTTTTTTAATGCTTGGTTTAACAACCAAGTTTTTTACAGCAATTTCTTTTTGTAAGTAATAGAAAACGATTACTGTTCCTCTACAATAACTTTATATTGCATTCAGAAATCTAGGAACTAAATTTTGTAAACTAAAAAATATAATTAATTAAAGATTATCTTGTACCATATTTTTTTCACTCCTTAAATGTTTAAGATGTGTGTGAAGATGTTTAATGAATTTGAGCATCACGTATTTACTCTCTAAAGTAAAATAAATTTTTTTATTGTTAAATAAAAGTTTTTATTTTCATCAGTGATAATAAGGGATATGAAATTTTGGCTTTCACATCGCGGGCATTTACACAACAAATACGCAGGTTGATCAAAATAGTTGCAGCCGTTTTTGAAAAAATAAAAAAAAACTTGAAAATGAGACAAAATTAATTAAATGAAGTGCCCCCTCCTTTTTACTAATTTTGATGACATTTTGGCTTACAGCCTTAATTTAAAAACTCCAGTATAATCAAAATAGTTGCAGCCGTTTTTGATAAAAAAAAAACAACATGAAAATGAAACAAAATTTATTAAGTACAGTGCCCCCCTTCAATTGATCAATTTTTATGAAATTTTGACTCACATCGCGGGCATATACATACATCAAATACCGAGTTTAATCAATATCGTTATAGCCGTTTTTGAGAAAATCGAAAAGAAAAAAAAACGTAAATATTAGACGAAATTCATTAAATAAAGTACCCCCTATGTTTGACAAATTTTGATGAAATTTTTGCTGTCACATCGCGGGCATATATGTACATACACCAAATACCCAATTTGAGGTTCGTACGGTTTATAGTTTTTGAGCTAGTCTGTTTACACACACATACACACAAAAGACATACATACAGACCACTCCGCGGGACTTGGTTATTAGGACTCAGGGGACCCCAAAACGTGTATTTCCGTTGAAAACCGGAAGTCGGAAATGTTCTCGATCGCAATACTTTCCCTCACTATATATTTCTTATATAGGTAAGTGAAATTAAAAAAAACCTTTTACGATTCACCTTCAGCATTAAAAGAGTTTTCTATATGAATAGGGAAATCCGCAAATTCGGAAATACATACATCAGAACAAAGAAAAGAAGAAGGGAAACAATGATAATCGATTTATTAAAAACTTTTGAATTTACCAGATTATTTTGAAGAAGATAGAATGGAAACGTGGTAGAGACTTATGTCACCCTATCCGATCGTAATCGGCGTTCAGATTGATTTGACGCTCGTGAGAACTGGGTCTAATGGTTTGTTTATTATACTTTCGAGATGACCTTTTTTTTTTAAAAAAAATTTTAAAAAAAAAATTACATGCGTTTTTTTTTTTTTTTTTTTTTTTTATAAGATGAAATAATTTTTTTCATATCGAAGCCCCCTTATCGTACCTTAACGTCTGTTTCAAAGTTGACCGCAATAGTGAACAGATGTTTTCTAAGAAATAACCATCTTTTCCTTCATTCTCATACTTCTTGGGTTCGGTTCAACTTCCACTTACTTTGATATAGTTGTAAAAGGTATAGTATTTTGTGAAATCCTGCTTTCTCAGATATTTATGTTCTTAACTGGGCAAACCTTTTTTTTTTTTTTTTTTTTTTTTTTTTTTTTTTTTTTTTTTTTTTTTTTTTTTTTTTATCTCGCCTGTTAGGCTATACGGGGTTTCCCGGGCCAGGGGAGAGGGTGGGGGATTGATGCCGAGTATTTTTTTTTTAAATTTCCCCTGGCTCCGGGTTTTGAACTTGTTATCTTTCGGTTCTCATCATACATTGTCATGGGCAACGCGTATTTTCTGACGCGTTTGCCCACTCGGCCATCCCGCTACCCTAGCTGGGCAAACTATAATTTTTTTTCATCACATAATGACCATTGAAAAAAAAATGCTGAAGAGTTTTGGTTGAATTCTAGTGTAATAAAAAACAAACCTGGTTCAAGTTCAAATGTTTTTTCCTTCATTTCAGAATTTTGATAATGCTGCAAAAGAAGAAAAATAAAACGAAGATAAAATTGTCGTTTCGTTTTGTAGGAAACTCTAAAAATATATTTCCTTTAAGAGAAGACTTGCCGTTTGTTTTCCATACTTTTCCTTCCTTTCTTTATGTTGAAGGGATTTCATTTATTGTTCGAAGGCAGCCCTCTTTCTACGAGATATTTACATAATTGCTTTGTCCTCTGAAAGGATGGTATAATCTTAATCTGTAACTGAATCCAATCCGACCTTTTTCTTCCAGCCGCAAGCTATTAATAGCATCTTAATATTCTTCAGTCAAATAAGAAGTTCTATTAAGTTTTTAAATCTTTTATTTAATTTTCTTTTGAATTGAATTATCTCTTTGAAACAGAAGCCATTTATATCGTTCCGTTCATACATGTATTAAAAAAACAATGATAAGATATAAACTTAAAATTTTGGTTTGAATATTGAAAAAAAATCCTTATCTTGAGGTTTCATTTTATGAATTACTAGTTTAACCGGTGAAATTCGTACCGCATGAACTCAAAAAATGGTTAGGCAAATAACGCTTTTTTGGGTGGTGATGGGACATTTGCTCTCCCTTGTTAGTTCAAACTTAGTCCGGGCAATTTTTCCATATAAACCTAATTCGAAATGATACCAACAGCTAAAACATAATAAAATCGTCCTCATGTGATTTGATTGCAAACGAACATAATTTCATTATTATTATTAAAAAAAAAATCGTCCATAATATTTTATACATACTCTTCTATCGGAGTAGATACGAATCGAAATCATAAAAATCGGTCGAGCCATTGTAAATAATAAATAAATGTTTATAAATCGGATAACTAACCGGTCTATTAATACCAATAATGGCAGCATAATAGCCTTTAATATCTAACCATTAATAACCTCTAAACCACATTTTTCATGCTCCTTTGTTTGTTATCAGGCATCCAATAGAAAAAATAGTAAAAATATAATGATTTCATTCAGCAAGTCCACAACCATTGGCAAGCAATGCCACGACATATGAGAACAATTATTGAAAGAAATAGTTTTGAGTTATAATTGGCCGCCATATTGTTTAAGTAATACCTATATACCAAAAATAACACTTTTAGGAATTTCTGTATTTACCGGCTTTTTTAGCTTTCAGACTTTCAATATGATACTAGAATTATTTTATTCGGGGACATTTAAGGTGCGATGAGGGTATTAGGATTGAGTTCAGTTGTAAGCCGGGGCAGATTAAACGGTAACCGGCTTACACGGCAGCTGCGTTATTTTTCGCGGTTCCGATCGGACCAATATTTCATAAAATATCTTGAAATATGGGATTTTTAAATAACCGAAAATTAAAATAGTCAAATAATCCCTCCTTATAGGATAGGATAGATCTATAAATAAATTCTTAATTTTATATAAAACCAGATTGTGATGTTTTTCCCTCAAAAGTATTACAGTTCCAGTACCCGTTCTTATAGATTCGGGTAAGGCATGAATCTGACTGTAATAATCACGTTAATTTCTGGTACTGAAATAAGACAACCAGTGATACATTCTTATAACTTACAGTTACTGTTCATATTCAAACAATTTCTTATCTAGATTTTTTTTTTTTTTTTTCACTAAATACTTTTATTTGCACCTGTCACAAATAATAAGCGACAATCAGCAAATGTGATGAAAATTGCTGTAAGTTGGCATTTTAAGGCATGGGGGAAGATAGTGCCCAGCAGCACATCATCCCGGTCTTGTTTTAGGAGAGGAGGTCTCTCATCCAACTCCTTTTTAGTCGCCTCATAAAAGGCATGTCAGTTGTGGCCATGTCATTAATAAGTCTGTTGTTATGTCCGTGCAATTTGATATGGAAGCCAGAATAGAGAGTCCTTATTTGTTCGTCAATAGTTGCTAGTTGTAAGTCTGTATGTAGTGTTTTGTTACTAACGTACAAAGGTGCGTTCGTTACTAGTCGTAAAATTTTGGTTTGGAAGGTTTGTAGTTTTTGTAAGTGCGTCTTTTTTGCTGATCCATAAATTTGTGAGGCGTATGTCCAAATGGGTTTCAGTAAGTATGTGTATGTATTGAGCTTCTGTCTGATTTTCAATTTTGATGATTTGGAGAATAGTGAGTAAAGTATTTTAAGTCGTTTGTTTAAAGTCTGTCTTTTCATCTTGACATGAGGGCCCCAAGTCATCCTTCTGTCAAATATTAGTCCAAGGTACCGTACGATTTGTGAGATAAAAGTTACAAATTAAAAAAATTGGAATTGATTTACTATATTTACTAATCATTGATTAAAATATATTTCAATTTTCTAACATCAATAAACTTTGTTTGAACAAATAATTAAGCCTAGACGAATATTTTCGAAAAGTCGGTGTTGCCTGCATGTGGAACTGGTATCATATATATTTTCCTACGATGCATTGAGGCAATATTTTATCCCAATACCCCTTGAGAAGAATTACAGTGGACCATCCTCCGCTATACCGCAAGAATAAGTGTACTCCAGAAGCATAGGTCGGGAGGAATGAATTGCCGACAATAAAAGCTCGGAAACTGCTACCTAACGACTATTGCCACCAGTAAATCTTTAAGTACTATCGATGGCTATCGAACTGCTAGGGAAACAATGCCATTGAAAATACTCATAGATTAGATTTATGATCATTAGATATTTCAATGTAATTTACAATGAAAAAATGATTGGGGTCCTCACCCACAAAATACATAAAAAAATCAAAAATCAAAAAAAAAAAAGCTCGATGATTTAGCTAAACAATGTTAATGATTTATTGCCAAATCTGAGACGATTTCGAGATCACTTTTCAAAAATGGAAGGAGAAATTATTGAGTGTGTTCTTGAGCACTTAAAAAACGTTAACAACTCTTACGCATGCGCCGTATGCCTTTGCTAACAAGTAAAGCGTACGCGTGTGAAAGCGTTGTGAACTTAATTTAAGTGCTTGTTAAAACCTACCTTATTCAATCTCAAAAATTAATATAATCTTTCTAAGGTTAAGTTTGTTCCACTATGGACTCAAAAATGTATTAACTTTAGCTTGTTAACAATAGGACGTTATTTAAGGCGACTGTGCATGAGAAAGAGTTGAAAATGTGCTTAATGTACCTTTTTGGAACAAACCTGTCAATATTTTTTCACCCCCTTCTATGAAATATCACAAATAGTCGCTATGGCAGCTGTCCGCTGTACATATTCATATGTTAAACAACCAGAAACTTGAAGCTACTTAAAATTAGTAATATTTAATATAATTGCTTATATCTTAGTAGTTATTGCTTGATTTTAGTGTTCAGCAAAATAATTTAAAACATTTTAAATAGCATTATTTTATTTAATTGGGTTTAATTTAAAATATACAAATTGGTATTTTATTAACAAATAGTCCACCAGATAGGTTATCTCGGTTACTGCTTTAAAAATATGGAAGACAATGAGAAGAATGAAAACATCGTACATAGAAGAAACGTTCCACGCAGTAATGGAGAAGACATGTCAGGAACCGAGGACAACCCAGCTACCACTGAAGAAGAATACCAGGGTGAAGATAATAGTAAAAGAAAACTTACCTTAATGGAAGAAGTTTTCTTGCTCGGTCTCAAAGACAAAGAGGGATACACATCCTTCTGGAACGGTGCCCTATGCTATGGGCTCAGAGGATGTATTTTAGTCGAGCTAGCTCTTCGTGGTAGGATCAAATTAGAAGAAGCGGGAGTTAAGAAGAAGTCCCTCCTTCGTCGGAAAGTTTTGATCGCGAACAGCACACCTACTGGTGAATGCCTCCTGGATGAGGCGTTGAAGCTCATTAGAGAAACATTGCCGGAGGATGTAGGGTCCTGGATAACTTACCTCAGTGGCGATTCCTGGAACCTACTGAAACGGAGGTACCACATGAAGCACGTAAGGGAGAGAATTGCTAAGGGTCTGGTTGAGAAGGGTGTCCTGACTACAGAGAAAAAGAACTTCTTTGTCTTCGACGTAACGACGCACCCCCTCCAGGATTCGGATACCAAGGCTCAGTTAATCAAGAAGGTACAAGATGGACTCCTCTCCAGGTGGAGCAGCGATCTCTCCAGGATGGATAAAAGACAACTATCGCTTCTTCTACTTGCTCAAGTGTCAGAAGTCTTAGAGAACGCTTTTGATTCCCTCAACTCCGACGACTTTATTTCTGTGAACAAAAGGGTCACCGAGCTAGCTAATCTAGATTTGGAGAAGGAGGCAGATAAAGAAAATTCTTTTGATTTTATATGGGCTGTGATTGATTATTTATCCAGGTAACTTCATTACATTTCATAACCTACTTTTACGTAGATTATGGTTGTACTTAGTGTCTCATCCGAAGGCGTTTAACGGTCTGAATTCAGAGCTTCCTATTTGTTCAGCTCAATTAAAGATTATCTTAGGAATGTTCCTGTCAAATCTCCTACAGAAAATACTGTCGTGATGTTTCCTTGAATGATGACTGTACGGAAATAATTGAATTACTTATCGCTACTTAATGAAGATTAGGTTTACTGAGAAAACCGATGCTACACAGATCTAAACGTTATCGAAATGGATAAACGCTTGAAGTGCCATTTAAAATATTTTCATAAACTTGAATAAATATGATGATATCTTATATGTTTTATTAATGGCTGAACCATGAAATAACAAATAACATTCATATTTGTTATAACATGTGTTTTTGAAGGGCGTTGAACAGCCAATTTATTTACGCCTGTTGGTTGATTTAGATTAAAATCTAGCTTGGGTTACCCTCTTTGACAAAGCCAGTTACTTTTTGCCAATGTTCTCAGATAAATTAGGTTTTTTTTTTTTTTTCACATCATAACAGTAACCCTGTAACGATAATAAGTAACCTAACACCAAATAATAAATTACCATATGATGTGAAATTAGGTTGCTTTCGTAATAAAATATATGCAATAAAATTATGCGGTGTGATTTTTACAATCATTATATAGCCCCCACCGAAATGTAAATATTGCAGCATCACCTTCAAAAGAAATCATATTTTCCTGGAATGCCAACATTTTCCCTCGCAATTTAATTTATAAATATTTTATATTAATATTATAAAATATTTGGGTTGAAGCCCGAGATAAAAGAAATTCTTAAAGATGACAATGGTAGGTTACAATTGCTATTAAGATTTTTGGAAACAAGTTTTTGTACATTTGCGTTTTTTGTACATACGTGATTACTCAAACGGAAGTTTATGACAAAATTAATGCTTGTTTATGTGTATTGACCTGTACACACAGTAATCAATATAATTTTAATTTGACAGCTTGCATTTATTTTCGTGAAAAATAAAATTTGGATTGAACTAATAGTTCGAATCTTAAGCTCTTAACCAAGGATTAATGGAATGATGCCATAAAACGTTTTCCTATCTAAATTAAAACATTAATTAAAATAAATTATTATTGACGAAATAATTACAGTTAGTGACAATAGGCGTTAAGGATCTTTAGAGTAAGAGAGATATCTGTCATCCAGAACCTCTCTTAGACAAGATTTGTAAGTTCTTAGAAGCAAGTATAAGATTAATGAAGCAACAATTACTTAGTGGATTGTGTTCCAAATGTAATTCCCCATCACCATCAGCTAATCTGAGCTTTATCTCCTCTCTGAAGGATTGACTCGACTGGTAATGCTCAAATAATCGTGTATATATTTTCATTAATTACTTAGCTCGTGTGTATTTATAACTAATAATTTGTCCAGCTCTTCTTCTACTTCTCTTCAGCCAGAAATGTAGAAGTTCCTCGACTTTTAGATAATAAGGATTTTTCCCAGGCTAGAGGGATTATGCTACATGATATTTTCGGGTTATCAATAATAGGTTGTCTATACGTTGAATTCTCTAACGCGTTTGCTCACTCGGCCAACACGCAAATATACTGCTGGAATAAATCAATGTAGTAAATAAAAATCATGGCCTGAGTTTTTAGAGGAACAATATAATAGTTCAAAGGTTCAGAGACCATTTCCGTTTTATACGCCTTAGGATTATTAGAGATAGAAGGGAGAAGAAAAGTTTTGAAGTAAGTGGGTTCGGAAGGGTTAGGAGTTTCATATTTACTGATAGTTATTTATCTTGTCGGTCTAACTTTAACAATTTCTTCCTAAGTCATTTTCAAAACATACCTAAATTTTCAGCTTCACTAGTTCAAAGGTAGACAGGTACCTTCTTTATTTTTATTACTTTTACTGTAATTGTGATTTCTGTTATGATTATTTATTATCTCTTTTCATTATTTTGTTTTTATACATTTGAGCGAATAAAATTTATTAGTTCCTCCTATTGACTTAATTTTGTCCTGTTCACATTAGGGGTACACGAACTACATATCATCATTTTAGTAATGCAATTCTTTTTTTTAATCATATATTTTATTATATATATCGCTCATTCCTCTTAACAAGGTAATGTTTCGAAAATCGGCTAGTATAGTTTAGTTACAACTGTTTTCTGAATGTTCTGAAAGAGCAGGATATGCATAACGTAAAATGTTTAAATCAACCCAAGCAGTACCATTGAAATACATCAAAAAAGACTGTTTACAACTTGATCAATTTATATTTTGTCCTTCGACCAAAAGAGAAGTAATGTAACTTAATACTTAAAAATATCTGTTGCACAGTAAAAAGTTAAATCGAAGGCATAGTATGTGTACTAGAGTAGTTTCTGAACGCATTTTATTATACTTTTAAACTTTAAATTAACTCTCCTGAAACTTTTTTTTGACATAGGGCGTTGATGAAATGATTGAGCGATATATCTGAAATGTGCTTGCTCTCTATCATTTCATTTTCACTTATCTTAGCTATTCTAATGTTTTAATTGATACCTTGGATAATAATTTCCTGCCTGTGACGTTCTTGGGGACAACAGCTTCGGATCTTATTATGAGCTTGAAGTTTCTTGGTTCTGTATCAGACGTGACTGTACGGTTCGAGTTCCTTAATTTAAGCGCAGTCAAGAGCTTCTAAGAGGATTTAATGTTAGCCGCTTGTCAAGTTGAAGTCTCATCAAGTTGCGAGATCGGTTAAGCAGGGATACAAGAAAGGTTATTAATGGATTCTACAACTGAGGATACCGTTAAATTTCCTCGGGTTTACAAAATTTTAATTTATAATTTAAAATCTATCGGTGAAAATTAATGGGTAGATACTAATCTGGAAAGCACTTAAAGGGAAAGTTAAAATAATGATAAGGTAATGTTAATTTAATAGCATGGTAACTTTTATAATAATTTCTTTCTTAAAAAGACAATGAAACATTTTATTTTTTCCAAGATTAGCTGAAACGGTTTCTATTTTCCATTCTTCTTCAATGACTAATTGAGGAAATCGACTTCGGTAGCCAAGTAATAATTTACTAACTTTCTACTCCAAACTTTATTAAGTTCTTAATTCCCAAAAACGAAGTAGCAGTAAATCACTGTTAGTTTCGCCGAACATTTTCATAAATTACATTCGCGTTCCTTTCTGTGATTATCGACATGATAAGCATTAATGTAAATTTGCATAAATGTTTAATTAGCTTGATTTTCAATTTCACTTACCTAGTTATGAAGTATATAGTAAGGGAAAGTACTTCGATCGTGAAAAATTTTTACTTCTGGTTTTCAACGGAAATACAAGTTTTGGGGTCCCCTGAGTCCAAATAACCAAGTCCAGCGGAATGGTCTGTGTGTATGTATTTGTGCGTGTGTGCGTAAACAGACTAGCTCAAAAACTATAAACCGTACGAACCTAAAATTGGGTATTTGGTGTATGTATATGCTCGCGATGTGGCAGCAAAAATTTAATCAAAATTTGTCAAACGGATGTGGTACTTTGTTTAATAAATTTTGCCTCGTTTTCACATGGTTTTTTTGATTACTCAAAAACTGCTGTAACTATTTTCATCCAACTCGGTTTCTGATGTTTGTATATGACAGCCCGAATTTCATCAAAATTTGTATAACGGAAGGGGTACTTTATTTAATAAATGTTGTCTCGTTTATATGCGTTTCTTCTTCAAGGTTTGACCATGTAACAGGTTTTTCCACTGCCAAGCTTTCACCCATCTTGCTGTGGGCTTCTTCAGGGCCCTGAGTTTTTTTGTTTCTAAAAACGGCTGTAACTATTTCGATCAAACTGGATATTTGATGTATGTATATGCTTGCGATGTGACAGCAAAATTTTTATCAAAATTGATCTATTGGAGGGGGCACTTTACTTTATAATTTTTTTCTCATTTTCAGGTTTTTTTGTTTCTCAAAAACGGCTGTAACTATTTCGATCAAACTGGATATTTGATGTATGTATATGCCAGCGATGTGACAGCCATAATTTCATATCCCGTATTATCACTGATGAATTTGGACCCTTAAAAAAAGAAATAAGCAATAATGAATCGAAAAGTACTGAGAACTTTCAAGTTTTGCAATACAAATACTCCATAACTTAGGAGCTATACAAATATAAGCATATATTAGTGGAAAATGTGTGAAATTGAGGAGTAGCGTTTACATATTATCGAAACACGTCGATTTCAAATCTAAGTAACTTCGTAAGATAAAGTTATGTCTTGCGCGCATCGCACCAGATTTTTATATTTAACGAGCGTCATTTTCTGTATAAAAAAGAAACAGGAATAATAAGATTGATTAAACAGTATAGGTCTTTAAATAGAAGAAAAATAAGGCTTTTAAATCCACAGTGTCATTTTGGGAATTTTACTTTTTTGATATTTTTCTTAAAATACCATTAAGTAATTGCAGTAATTCGTTGTGACATCGTCATTTCACAATTATTTTAGCGTCATTATTTTTGATACATAATTAAGTTAGAGTCTGCTCGTTTTCGTAAATTAATAGATACTATAGAAATTCGCAAATAAGAAATACCAAAAAAACATTATAGTAAATAATAAATATAGCTCAATTGAAGCATTGTTGTTACATTTTAAAGAGTAGAATTTGTAATTTTTATTTAAATCCCACATATGATATCTGTCATCATTATATCATATCAATAATCCTTTGATGGCTTCCATGTCCATCTTTTTCCCCCTTTGAGAGGAGGTGACATTTACATTAAATATATGCAGGGTGCGGATATGTTGGGACAAAGAAATACCAAAAATTCGACATCAAATTTCCAACAAAAAGGTATATCCATATACACATATAAATATCCAATAAAAGCGTGTTATATATACATATATATATATATATATATATATATATATATATATATATATATGTGTGGTTTTGTTCTGATTTTTGAACCATTTATGGAGATATGGATAAAATATTATATGAAAACGAGGAAAAGATAAGGTTTTAAACATAGCATTTTTAAATATTTTTGTCTATTTCAAATAGTGTACTCGAAATTTGTTTCTGAAATTACTCGCTTTTCCCAATTTATCCTACGAGTATTTCGAATTTCTTAAACAGAAGTTTTTATTTTTATTTTTTTTTTTTTACAAAATATTTGTGAATGAAATTTAAATAAAAAAACATTAAAATTTAGAAAAATGCCTCCTTGAAGTTAAAAAATTAGGCAATTTTGTGTAAAAATGATGCCCAACTTCAGTATTCCTTTAGTGTTAAGAATTTGAATACCGTGTTGTGAAATTCCCTCCCACTAAGTATCAGACATGCCATCTCCCTATCCAATTTTTTATACCTCCTATTCCATTTCTTTTCTAAAATCAGTTAGATAAGTACTGGATAATCTCAATAAAACTTTATTTTCATTTTACTCCTATACCTTCTTATTTCTTTTATTTATTATATTTCTTTTTTAATTTTTTTTTATCACTGTTCAATTAATGTTTTTTTTAAATTATTTAAATATTAGATGTGACTATTAGTTTCATTTGATATATTATTATAATCAATACATTGTCATTTTATTTTATTATTGCTTTCTAGTACTGTGTGATTTTTTTTTCTAGAAAGATTATTTTAATTTTGTTTCAAATGAGTTAATCAATTTTTGATCCCATGAAAAAATGTATTGCTTCTTTTTTCCCCAACATAACATTGAAACGCCTTTTAATCATAAAAAGGCAAAGAAAAGTAAAAGTAGGTTGAGACGGAAATGGTTGGGGGTGCGGTCAAATGAAAACACTATATGTGAAATAACATATATATTGTGCCGACGTTTCGACCCGATATTCATGTCTTCTTCAGGGCTAAATATAAAACAAGATAGCAACCAATAAATATGAAGAAAAGAAAAATTAATAAATAAATAAAATAATGAGTAATATATGTATATATATATCTATATATACATATATATGCATGAAAAAATGAAAATGAGTTAATAATTGCATAACCCTAATTTATGCCTAGCCTTCAAATCACACAACACACTTTCAAAACTCTACACTCCTCTCAAAGACCCCATCCCTCCTTCACACCGCTCTCAAATTGTTTATCACATTCCTTGCTCTGCACCAAATTGTAATTCCTGTCACATTGGAGAAACCAAAAATCTCCTCAAAGACCGTATCACACAACACAAATATTCTGTTTTCTCTCATAACTATAATGCATCAAAACTCTCAGAACACTCCTTAACCACACATTTGATTTTGAAAAAACATCCATACTTGCCACTGTTCCCAATCACGACAAACGACTTATTATGGAAAGTTTCTACATAAACCTTGAAAAAATCCCGTAAATTTAAAAACAGACAAACAAAAATTATCTTCAACCTATTCCCAAATTTTTCAAATTTTAAAAAATCCATATTTTTTTTCTTAATTAATTATATTAATAATAATTATTTTTTTTCTTAATTAATTAAGTTTATACTAATATTCTAACAATTTCATTCAATCGCTATTTAATCAATACTCCTTAACACGTTGAGCGCCAGGGAAAAGATGATGTACTTTTGCCTGGGGCCAAAGCAATTTTTCCTAATTTATAACTTTAATATGATTAGAATGATACAAAAATTGCAAAAGAAATAAATAAAAAGTTTAATTTTGGCAATTAAACAATAATTTTGTGAGCGGTACGTATGTACCGCCCGGCCCCAGGGTAAAGCCCGCTACCTATAGTAAGTAGTACGGGGGCTGCCCGGTTATGACCGCGACGTCAACCCTTGTCCCCTTAAAATATGTTATTTTAATAAATAATATATTTTGTTTTGTAAAAAAATAAATAAAATTAATTTATTTTATTTATTTATACCCCCCAAATTAAAAAAAAAAAAAAAAAAAAAAAAAAAAAAAAAAACATTTGGGCCAATTGCATTGGCGAATTGTTCGGGGCCGGAGCGGTCCAATATGCCTTGAAATCACGCTCGGCAGGCGGTCCCCTGGCCCAGAACAATCTTTTAGCTGGCGGGAGCGGGCGGTACCTGGGGACCGCCTCGGCCCCAGCCAATAGTCCAACAGCGGTACGATCGTACCGCTTGGCGCTCAACGTGTTAATATTAAAAATAAATTTCGCTACAATTTAAAATACGTTAAAGCACTCGGCAGTTACACCGGATGGTTTGGTAAACAAACATAACCCCCACTTCTTCATATTTCAGTCGATCTCCAACAGTTCACTCGACAGGTACGTTTTATTTCTTGTTACATATATTTTTAGACTTCTACCCATCTCTTTTTCTATTATATGCTACATATATCTTTAGACTTTTACCCATCTTTTTCTATTTTCACTTCGCACATATTCCTTCCGCTTCCTCGTTACATCTATTCCGTATCCCATTTAATATTGTTATTCTTTAGTATATTATAGACATATTTTTGATTTGCATAGCTTTCCATATTTGACAATAATATACTTAAAATCCAAAAATTTTATTCATATTCTTTTGTTAAATAAGTAATTCCACAAAAAAAAAAAAAAAAAAAATTATATTATTCTATTATGCAATTATTAACTCATTTTCATTTTTTCATGCATATATATGTATATATAGATGTATATATACATATATGACTCATTATTTTATTTATTTATTAATTTTTCTTTTCTTCATATTTATTGGTTGCTATCTTTTTTTATATATAGCCCTGAAGAAGACCTGAATATCGGGTCGAAACGTCCGCACAATATATATGTTATTTCACATATAGTGTTTTCATTTGACCGCACCCCCAACCATCTCATATTCTTCTACGGTCAACAAATTTCCTTCATTATAAAATTATTAAGGTTAATTATTGATTATTAATTATTGAATTTTTATTTTGATCAGTTATCGACTAAATTTGAATCACTAGCTGTCCATTGGTCGATTGAAAATAAAAATAATTCAATTTCTTATAAGTGTTATTGAGGAGAGGTAATGTGCAGGATGATTAATTCGTAACTTTTTACCTTTTCGCTCGATCATAACCAAATTTGATAACTTTTCTTCATGGACCAAACTGTAATTATTAAGTATTATTGTAATATTAAGGAAATTGATTGATTATATAATCAACTTTCATATTTGATTGATGGGACTCGTGACGGCCAACGTTGCTTTATTTTTTATTTAATCAATAAAACAATGTGGTATTCTAAGAATTTTCTAAATCATGTGATTGGTTCTTCCTATGTCCGTCTTTCATAATTCCACCAATAATTTATTATTACTGTATAAAGTTGTAATTCTATAACAATAATAAATTTCATAAGCATATTTGATAGCTTAAATATGTTTGGAAATTATTGTGGTCCGAGATTGTATTTTGTTTTGGGATTTGTTTGTTCATTTACTTACATTAAGGATATATCATAAACTATAAAATCTGTGTAGTGTATTTTAAATGATATACTTTTGCTTGTTTGTAAATTTTATATATCTCATTTTATTGAATATATGCGTATATTACAGGTTAACTCTTGGCAGATGGTCTTAAGCCATGTCATGAAAAGCTGTTTTTTATTTAGTTTTAAGATAAAAAGGGATTGTATTATTTATTTTTAATAAAGCTATCTAGTTATCTATCTATCAATTATATGTACAACTATCTATGGCAATTAATAAAACTTCTAGAATTCTAAATGACTGCTATAAATTAAAGTAGAGGCTAAATTAAAGTTCGATTGCTTTGTTAAATCATTTAATCCATTCTAAGTAATGAAGATTAATTAATTTATTATAGCCTGAAGCAAATAAAACGCTAGACCCTTTAATGAAGAACAATGACGAAGAACCTAAATATCTCTTTACCTTGATTAATTGATATTAATTCGGTTTTAAATTCAGCGGTGATAGTCTTGTAATGAATTAACCCAAATTAAATTAATGTTGAATACTACATTTCTTCCTAAAGCTAGAGATAATAAGATAGGTCATTTTTCTTACCATTCCCATTTTAATAAATGTGATCCGTGTATTTAAAAATTATTGCCTGTAGGGAAGATTAGACATAAAAAATAGTTTAAAAATTGTAAAAAAAAAATTAAGTAAAAGTCAACTGTTTACATTAATGTACGATGATACATTATCAGGGCTTGATGAGTCCGAGTTAAAGTATATTGTTACAGGAAAAACTGATAAAATTTATAAATTGGGTTCTATCCTTCTGTTTTATTGCATCCTGAATCGAATGAAAACAATTTGCATTTCCATAGGACTACCTTTTAATAGGTAGATAGATTTTCTAGCAATAGTTTTTTCCGGTTTTTGATGTTTTGCACCACTGAAGTCAATGCAAATGTCTTCATTATGCAATTGAATCAGTACTTTAAAGACCATTTGGATGGCATAAAACTGTTGAATAAAATTAATATCAAAGATAAAAAAAAAAAAATCGAACCATAAAAAAAAGTCACTCCCACAAGTTGGCGGTTAAGCAAAAAAGGCACTTATCTACTCCACTAAGTTACTTAAGTTAGCCGTATATACTTCAACTGCTTACCTTCGTACTTCTATCTTCTTCTCGTATACCAAAAGCTTTTTGATCTTTCAGCTCTTTCAATTTGGACTACCTCCTTTGACATTGCTTACCTTCTCAGTACCTCATCCTTTAGGAATTCCGTTTCCAAAACTCCCCCCGATTTTTTTCCCCTTTTTAATTATACCACCTCAAAGGCTTTTCCCATATAAATTAGGAATATCAACTTTTTACTTTTGAAAATAGTCCAGTTATTTGGTTGAACAGCAGATATCTGATAAATGGGGATCCAATTCCTTCTATACACGGTGGGGCTCAGTAAGGTTTAACCCAAAAGTGCTTGCACTTCGGCGTTCTTTTCAAATTATGAAAATATATCGAATAACATTAAGTTCTCAATCAAAATGAAAATATTCGACCGAGCTCTCCGCAAGTAAATGCGATTTTTTTTAAAAATACTATATAAATTATATTTTTTCAAAAATGGATGTGACTATTGTCATTTAATAATAATGATAGAACATTTGAAAAAGGCTTCTTCTGGCTTGTAGTATCATGTTTTAAAGTTAAAACGTTATTCGTAGGAGGTAAAATTTTACCACAGGCAGAGTCGTTTGTTGAAAAATTTTTATGCCTTGGAAGTCTTGCTAACTCACATACTAACAGTCACATAATAATTTATTGGTGCTAGATCTTGTCACTCGTTTTTTTTTTTAAATAGAAAAATTTTGTTGAATCATTATATCAGATCGATAAAAAATCCGTTTACAAGACGCACACACAAAGAGAGGTAGCAAATCGTTATTCTTATCATAATCACTGAATAATGAGCTTATTTTGTCCTCTAAACTTTTTGTAATTTTCATTATATTACCTTTACGTGAACATAATAAACACACCACATACCGATTTTCTTCGTGTATTCGATGACGATTCAAGCCCATTTTTTGAAAAAATAATTTAATTTAATCAATTTCTGTACTTACTGAATATATTATATATACTGAAAGAGGAACCGATCGCAACAAGAGCAAAACTAGTTGTTCAACACCAATTTATTATGATTTCGCGTCGATAAAGTTTCTGTGTAAAAAAATGAGAGTTCCGTTGCGTATTTACAATAAGTACGTATACCGTCAATACCTAAACAAAGTTAACCGTAATATTCAGTTATAGGACCACAATGATTATAAATATATAAATTGATACTATTACTACTACTATTATTGTCATTGTTGTGTAATACTTACGTATGTATTTTTATAATGTACAATAAACATAAAGATTGATCTTCATGAAATTTTTTTCTTCATTTAATAATTTCAATCACTTCTGAATTCCAGAATTCTAATTAATAATTCATTATTATTCAATTACAATAATCTGAACAATAAATGTAATATAAAATTAATTTTGAACAAGATTTGTGAACAGCCGTGCATGGTTGCATGCTACATATAAGTAATATAATTAATGATATTTTTAAAAAAAATCGCATTTACTTGCGGAGAGCTCGGTCGAATATTTTCATTTTAATTGGAAACTTAATGTTATTCGATATATTTTCATAATTTGAAAAGAACGCCGAAGTGCAAGAACTTTTGGGTTAAACCTTACTGAGCCCCACCGTGTATACTTAATTATTTCTAAATATACTCATCACTCTATTTGCACTAGTTAGTTCTTGAATGCTCCATGAATGTATAAATTTCTTTAATTAGAAGTGCAATATACAATATAAGCTGTTGAACAATTTCGTTTTTCTAATTTTATATTGATATGTTCAACTAAAGTTTGGGCTTTTCCAACTCTTTGGGCTTCTCCTTGGAAGTTTTAATTACAATTAGGTTTATTTATTTAATTTTTAATCTTATGAGATCTATTTCTCGTACAAATGAAGATACATAAAAATATGAGAACAGTTGAAATAATTTAATTTGCCCCTTTTCTCTGATGAAGTTCACATGATGAAAACTGGTAGAAGTAATAAGTACTTACTAGTTTATTGTCATAAAACTAAAAACAATTATGCCAGTTTGTTCCATCAATGAAAATTTGTAGTTATAATGTTATGTAGAAAAACCGACTCTTGTATTATTAAGTGATGTAATTTGTTGCAATTCATACTACATCTGAATATAGATCATATTTTTCCATTTCAATGTCTCACATTAATAGTTGGCTTTCGCATTGCATGGATGAATGTGTGGATTTTCAGCGTACAACTATTCTATGTAGAAGCATATTAATGCACCTGTGACTTGTTATCAGTCGGAAATTTATAAATATATAAAGTAGTTCTCGGCAGATACCCGTTTTCGTCCAACCGGTAATTGGCTTGAACTTACCTCCCTAAGAAAAGTATTGATGTCGATGAAGCCTATTGGTAATTTAAGGTAGGTAGCCTAACCTAATGTCGGTAGAGCCTTACAGTGCGATCCGATTTCCTTCTTCATTTGTTCCCCAGGGGGGTTCCAGACTTTGTGGGACTTCAGGCAATAGTCCCAAAAGGGACTCGGTGGGTTTGGGGTTCCCCCAAGGTAGGGAATTTTAGAAAATCATATGCTCTTACCTAACTTTTTATTGTTATTTATAAACTTATTAACAGTTTAATGAGGATTATAATGGACAAATTTTGTAGACTAATAATCTGAAAATTCCCAGTTCTATCAACAAATTTCCTTAAGACCAACAATACCTTAAAATTTATTGGAACGAATCATATCTTATAGAAGCAGTCATAATGATTTGACATTTTATTATTCTTTAAGTATTTGATAATGTGAGTCCTGAAATGAAAATAGCCTTTAATGAGTCTCTTAAAGTCCTTTGTGATTTGGCTGCTGATAAAGTATAAAATTATAATAATCTATCCTAATTATTAAAACATTACGAAAACCGTATATTATTTCTCATAGTTTGTATGAATAATAATAACTAATTGTCATTCTGAGTACTATTAGATCACGTGCAAGTTGTTCTCAGAAGCCAACTAGTAAACATATATTGTAAATATAAAATAATGTTAATAGTGGCATTATAAATATTAAAACATTTAAGTATGGCATTAACCTTAAAATGTTTTAACTTTTTAAAGAAACGAAAAATAATATAAAGTTACAATTCTGTGACATGGTTTATTGGTTTTGGTCCAGAGGTTCTTACAGTAAAACACCAAAATATTCAGATACCAATGTAATATAAATATTTCAGACTCCAATGTAATTTAATAGTTGAGATGTTACTTAATATCATAGTTCAAACACCAATGTAATAACATATTTCATACACCAACTTAAAATCATAGTCGAGACATATTTCAGACACCAACTAAAAATCATTTTGAAATAATTAATTTTAAATTAAAATTAAAATAATACAATAATAATTTAACTCAGGAGGCTTACCGCTGAGATCCTCAAAATAAAAAATAATAAAATAATGGGCACTTCTTCGCCAAACATAGAAATTAACTAAAAAAAGAAGGAAGGAACGGTACGGTACAGTACATCCACTCGGTACCACAGTTCTTACGGGAATGGCTAATATGGTGGGTACCGTAGGTAGCGACACCATTACTATTTTAAATTCAAACTACCCGCGCAAACAGCCGCCTTGCGCAAAAGGGCTCAAATGATCTCTTCGCGACTCCAGACGGACGTAATCGAAGCGAAAAAAAACTCGTTACACACCCCCCTCCAGCGCGTAAGTCCGTCAGGATTGTCGAAATAATTTAAGTTTTGAAGGATGCCATAAACCTACTAACTTCCCACTATGATCCCTTAACTTACACGATCCGCCGGCCGTAACCGAAACAACCGTATAAGGGCCTTCATATTTGGGGTTAAGTTTAGCTGCACGTTTATCAGCCGCCGAAGATAGCTGAAAAGTCATCTTTAACACTTGATCTCCCGGACTGAAACGATCTTTCCTACGTCTCAAATTATAACGCCTACTCTGAGTTAGACTCGCTTTAAGAGAATTTTCCTCTGCAACGTGATGTACTTCAGGTAATTTGCTTAATTTAGCAGCCCAAGAAGCCTGTTCTTCTTCGCGAGCTACCAGGATATCCCCTTGTGGAGCTTGGTGTAAAGGCCTTAGCTCTCTACCAAAATTCAAGAAGGCAGGGCTGAACTTTGTTGAGTCTTGAACGGAAGAATTTATTGCAAATTGTATCTCCCCTAATTTCTCGTCCCAGCGTTGGTGTCTTTTCCCGAGATACGCGACGATTAGCTGCTTTATATTACGATTTGCTCGCTCAGTGGGATTTGCCTGTGAGTGATATAAAGGTGTAGTCTCTCTCTTAATACCGAACTCCTTAGCTACTTCATTTACAAGATTACTAACAAAGTTCTTTGCATTATCGGTAATTAACTTCTGAGGTGCCCCATACCTATATAATATTCGGGATTTCAATTTCGATACAATAACTGAAGAGGTAGCTTTTCTAATCGGACACAATTCTACCCATCGGCTTAATAAATCAACGAAAACTAAAAGATAAACATTGCCTTTTGAACTTCGAGGGTAGGGACCCATAATGTCGACTGACACAATTTCCCAAGGCTGCTTGTTATAGCGAGGGTACATTAATCCGCGAGGTGGTGTATTACTGGGTTTGACTTTCTGGCATAACTCGCATTGTCTGACGTATTGACTTATATCGCGATATAGTCCAGGCCAGTAATATAATCTGCTAACCCTAGCAACAGTTTTATCTATACCCAGGTGGCCCGACTGCGGAAGATCATGATTATCATAAATTAAAGATCTACGCAAATGTCTAGGAACAACAACTTTCCATTCCTCACTGGGGTCCTCAAGCTCTCCCTTCAAAGGGTTCTTGCGATGATATAATAATTGTCCGTCCTTTACCAACCATCCAGGATGAAATTCTGGAGACTTTTTGACTCGGTAAAATTTCTGATTATACCATTCGTCGGACGTTATGGAGGATTCCGAAGACGAAATCTCACCGGAAGAAGAACCATGATCGGGATTAGAAGATAAAACGGTTATTGCGGCAATTCTGGATAAAGCATCGGCCACTGTATTCAGTTTGCCCTTACGGTATTCCACTTTGTAATTGTATGGTTGTAAACGAAGAGCCCATCTAGCCAAACGGCCCGAAGGGTTTTTCAAATTCAGTAACCACTTAAGACTTGCATGGTCAGTTATAACGGTAAACGGATATCCCTCCAAGTAATGCCGATTCTTTTCGATACCAAACAGAACTGCGAGACATTCCTTCTCGGTCACGGTATAATTTCTTTCAGCTGGACTGAGAGTGCGGGAGCAAAAAGCGATGACCTTTTCTTCACCATCTTGTATTTGAGTTAAGACCGCTCCCAGACCTGTATCACTGGCATCGGTCTGTAATTGAAAAGGCTGCTCAAAATCTGGTCTGGCTAATATTGGTGCTTCAGTCAGAGCTGACTTGAGAGCATTGAAAGAGGCTTCCTGCTCTTCTGTCCATACCCATTTAGCTTTACGTTTAAGCAAGGATGTAAGTGGAGAGACAACTGAAGAGAAATCTTTTATAAAACGACGATACCATCCTGCCATTCCAAGGAACCTTCTAAGTTGCCCAACATTAGTAGGAGGAGGAATCGAAGTTACGGAACTAACCTTGGCTGGATCAACACTCATGCCATCACTATTAATTAGATATCCCAAGTACCTAACTTCATTACATCCAAATTCACATTTTTCGGGGTTGATGCGCAAACCTGAAGCTTTAAGTCGACGGAATACTTCCTTAAGCATATCTAAATGCAATTCAAAAGTTGGCGTACAAATCAAAATATCGTCAAGGAATACTACTACGTATGGGTAGAGTTCGGGCCCAAATATTGAATCTGCTAACCTCTGAAAGGTCGCAGGTGAATTAGTTAGTCCAAACGGCATAACTTTAAATCTAAATAACCCTCTTCCGGGAACTGTAAATGCAGTAATGTCTTTACTGGATTCGTCCGCTAGTGGAACTTGCAAAAATGCCTGCTTGAGGTCAAATTTGGACAGATATCTGGCTTGTCGAAGTCCGTCCAAAAGAGAAGTCATATTTGGCATGGGATAGGAATCTTTTCGAGTAACTTCATTTACTTTACGAAAATCTATACAAAAACGGTATCCCGATCCCTTGCGAACCATTACTACAGGAGATGACCATGGGGATTGGCAAGGCTCCACTAAGCCTTCTTCCAACATCCGATCTAGCTCTCGGTACATTGCCTCAAGCACTTTGGGCGAGTAGTGATAGGAGCGTTGTTTGATAGGTTGAGCGCCATTAACGTCTATCTTATGGCTTATCCGCGTTGTTAATCCCGGAGAATCTTGAAGAGTTAGCAAACCTTCACTAACTACCCTATCCAGATCCAACCTTTCTGTGGAATTAAGTGAATTAATACCGCAAAGTTTGGATGTTTCATTTCCCGAAAATTGAAACTCTTGACGAAACGAGAATTTATGGGTAGGATCATCTTGAAACCACCATATTGCTTCACGAAGGTTCGTGCACATATTAGAGTTAACTATAAAATCTAACCCAAACAAGAACATAAATGGAAGCGTTGTTAAAACATATAGTATTGTGTCATACGACCTATCTCCAACGGTAATTGGAATGGAGAACCTTTTATCCACAATACTAGTACTTCCATTAGCGACACAAATATTAAACTTAGGAATTTCCTCTACGACATACCCAAGCTGAAAGAGAATTTTAATCCCTTCTGGTCCAACGAATGAGGTCGTGGAACCAGGGTCAAATAGTGCCGAGTAAGGCAAGCTTCTTTGGCATTGTTTTCCTATTCGGAAAACAATGTAAAGCTGTTTAGGTAACGATAAGGGACAAAGAGGTGCGGTAGAATTTTCTAAAGAATTCGAGACGACACAAGGAGAAACGAGATCATACTTAGAGGTACACATAGGTGTTCGATAAGGAACGGTAATAGTTGAATTAATGTTTGGTGGGTCAGCTAAAACCATGGGAATAGGAATGACCCTTACTTCCAATTCCCTTGCCCATTTCCCGGAGTACATTTGGGACAGGCATGAATGGAAACTCCTGGGTTACCGCAACGATAACAGAACAACTTACGAGGCTGCGAACACCTAGAATATACATGAGGTCCACCGCAATTCCAGCAATTTAATTTCGGAGCTGGCTGTAGGTCTTTTGGAGCGTTTTTATTGACAATAGGTCCAGGACTATTTCTGGATTGTACTTTATTCGATGGGAATAACCTTTCCATACATCCAACTGATTCCGTTTTCATTTGTTCTAATTCAAGATTGTCATTTGATTTGTCGGCAGCAGTGTCTGTTTCTTTTGAAATTGAGGAACCCGAAGGTGAAACACTAAAGATTCCCGGTATTTGTTCTTTCTCATAATTCGAGTTATTACAGTGTCTAGTTGTAGTGGGATTTGTAAATCGGGTTTTCCCTTTTGCATTAGACTTTTCGGATCGGCCTTCTAGAGCCATCATCTCGAATACTCTAGATCGTTCTGTAACAAAATTTATCAAGTCCTTATAAGAAGGAATTTCAGTTGACTTTATTCGTTCTTCAAACGCTTTTCTAGTACCGGGGTCTAAATTTGTGAGGGCTAAATGAAGTTTGATGAAATCCCCCATGTCTTCAATACCTAAAGCCGATAACGCAGAAAAATTATTTTCATGCTCAGATAAAAATCTTTGCAAGTTACTAGCTGAAGAGTTGTTTAAGGGAGTAAAATCCATCACCCTCTTTATATAAAATCGGGCGAGTCGCCTTTTATTTTGATATCTAGAGACTAATGCATCATAAGCTAGGGAATAATTAGCTTCGTCTAGTACGAACCCTGAGATAAGGGACAGAGCTTCCCCGCGTAAGCTACTTCGTAAATAATGAAATTTTCTAATGGTCGATAAAGAATTTTCTCTATGAACCATAGAGTCAAAAAGAGAATAAAATCCACTCCATTCTTCCAATTTCCCCGAGAATAACGGTATATCAATTTTCGGTAGCTCCGGAGGTACAGGATAAATAGGGGTAGGCAAAATCTCAGGTTTCTTTTCAGGAGGATTGAACGCTTTTATCAATTTATAATAATTGGCTTTAGTGGTATCAACTAAATCATTGAATGAGTTTAGCACTGCGGAGGTTTCAATCTTGTCCTTTTTATCCGTCACAGTTGCGTTATATTCCCGTATTTTGGACTGAATATTCTCAAAACGCGACTCATAATTGACTAGCCTATCGTAAACTGGTTTAAAATCTACTACGGTATTGACAGTCAAAGAGTTCGATTTGGTGAAAATGTTCTGGACTGCGGCAAATATGTCCTCCCGCTCTGATATTAAAACGTCGGGAACACCCATGATAGCAAAAGAAACAAAATGTCAAGAAAAAAATTAAAATAAATATATAAACTAGCACTCTGAAAAACGATAACAAGAGAAATTTTAAACTGTTTAAATTAAACAGGCAATTAAAATAAAAATATGTATAAAAATGCAAAATATTAAATAGAAAAGATAATAAAAATTAAATTGAACTCGGGTAAGCTTCCTTTACAAACCCAAAAGGCATCAAACTAGTGCCTTAACAGAAATTTTTTTTTTCTTACCAAAACAAAAGTTTTAAATTAAAAACAAAAGATATAAATTAATGAAACAAACATTAAATATTCCTAAATTCTAATTAAGATAAATCTTATTTCATAAGTTAGAGTCTTTAAAAAAGAAAACTAAAACTATTTCATACATAAAAGAAAATAGTATCTCTGTTATCAAAAGTTATTTTTAAAATTATAAAACAAAAATTAAATTCCTTATTATAATAACAATTCTTATTAAAAGATAATAGAATCCAAATTATCAAATTAAAGTAAATTAATAAAGGTAAATGAAATCTTAATTTGAAAGTTTTGAAATTATCTTTTGAAATTCAATTCAAATAAAATAATCTACATTTAAATTCCAATACTGTTTGTGAAAATATTATTTTTCCTTAGAACAATATATTTTGAGCATTCAATCAATGAAGAAAAAAAAAATATTTTGTTAAAAAGATATAAGTAATTGGAAAAAAAAATTAAAACCATGAAAAAATATTTTTTAAAAGGCTTACGTAATATACAATAAAATCTTTAAAGAAAATTTAAGTAATTGCCTTTCTTCGAAAATGTTATTTCGTTGAAAATAATATTCTTACGATATTGAAAGGGAAATCAGTGAATAACAAAAGTATCGTAAGTTAAACATAGCTTTAACTTCGTTCTTGTTCTTGTTATTGATTTAGCTCAAACGTAAGTATAAACTAATACTCTCAATTTAAACAAAGTGCTTAAACAATATAACTTGTACTCTCTCGTACTATGTATTAGATAAATTTTCTTAATATTAATTTTATATTAATAAAGCTATTAATTAATAAATCTTCAAGACGACACTTATCTTGGAGTTTTCCTTAGTCCCAGTTCGAGGCGCCATTAATTTGTGTGACATGGTTTATTGGTTTTGGTCCAGAGGTTCTTACAGTAAAACACCAAAATATTCAGATACCAATGTAATATAAATATTTCAGACTCCAATGTAATTTAATAGTTGAGATGTTACTTAATATCATAGTTCAAACACCAATGTAATAACATATTTCATACACCAACTTAAAATCATAGTCGAGACATATTTCAGACACCAACTAAAAATCATTTTGAAATAATTAATTTTAAATTAAAATTAAAATAATACAATAATAATTTAACTCAGGAGGCTTACCGCTGAGATCCTCAAAATAAAAAATAATAAAATAATGGGCACTTCTTCGCCAAACATAGAAATTAACTAAAAAAGAAGGAAGGAACGGTACGGTACAGTACATCCACTCGGTACCACAGTTCTTACGGGAATGGCTAATATGGTGGGTACCGTAGGTAGCGACACCATTACTATTTTAAATTCAAACTACCCGCGCAAACAGCCGCCTTGCGCAAAAGGGCTCAAATGATCTCTTCGCGACTCCAGACGGACGTAATCGAAGCGAAAAAAAACTCGTTACAATTCGTAAAAAAAATGACATCCTTTCAAGTATTTTTTTTCATTTAATATTTTTCATTCCATAGCCCGTGTATTTTATATATCTTACAAAAAGTCTCCTAGGCTAAAATGACCCATGTTTTTAAATAAATCTGAAGTTGAATATTTTTACTTACCTACCTATATATAAAATATATATTAAGGGAAAGTATTGCTATTGTGAAAAATTTCGATTTCTGGTTTTCAATGGATATACACGTTTTGGGGTCCAGTATGCCCAAATAACCAAGTCCCATAAAATGGTCTGTGAATGTGAACAGACCAGCTCAGAAACTACTTGTCTTATGAAACTGAAATTAGGTTTTTGGGGTAGGTATATGCCCCCGATCTGATAGCAAAGATTTCGTCTAAATCGAGTAAATGTAGGGAACACTTTATCCCAACGTTTATTTTTTCTTTTCGATTTCTCAAAAACGGCACTAACGATTTTGATTAAACTTTTCATGTTTTTTAGTAATTAAGCATTCTTTAATATGAAGTAGGTTTATCGTCATCGAATAGGGTTAAATAGCTAAGGAAAAATCTTCCTTTAATGTACTTTTAATTATGTTTATTACGAGCCAATAATTGTCCCTTGTCTTCCCTAGTTATAAGAAATGGCTAAATATAAGATACAAAAGAATTTAATAATCTAATAAAAGAGAAATAAAATATGTGATTTCCCAAATTTCAATTTCCGATAATATTATAGTAACATATATATACATATATATTATATATCGTTGGTAAGTTTACCTAAAGTGTGGAGGACCCGAGTGGGCTTATCCATTTATATAGGTTACATTGAACATGAGATTAACCGTGCAATCTTGTTTTATCGTGCTTCTACGTCACGTTTTGTATTAGATAAGTTCATAGAAAAACAAAACTTATTCAAAACTTTATTGAATTTATCTACGAGAGAAACTATTTCCTAGCAACTGATTATATATGCATAGCCGGGTTAAACAAAGTTTCTTTAGCTCGTGTATTATTTACAATCTCAACTGGTCACAGCCAAAGTCATAGGATCATTTCGTAGCTAACGAATGGCATGTGTTCAGGGGTTGTAAGATTTTGAAATTTATAAATGTTTATCTTTCTGTGATTTCTGACAATAAACTTTAAAATATGATACGACGTAATAAAAGATTAAGAGATTTGGTGCCTAATGTTTAATTTTAGACCGGCTAGGGGAACCTCTTCGGTTGGTTATAAGAACTAAAATATATTCATTACTATCCCGATTCTCTTGCATGGTTGTTTAGTTGGCTCAATAAATAGAGTGGAAGCTACTTATTGAAATATTTCCGTATTAAATCGTTTAACTGATCATTTTAAATTCAATTTTCGAAGTTAACAATAAATGGCATGTCTACTTTTTAATGGGTTCAGACAGTTCCTGTGGTTGTTGATTATTTTTCCGGCTTTTAAAACAATCCTGTTGTATGATATAAATGTTATTTCGCGACTAAACCTATGGGAAAATATTTATACTCGTTTTTTACTCATTATTCAACAGCATTCACTAGTTCTGGTAAAGCAAGTTCCACCAAGTATTCTCTACAGTAATGAAGTATTTCACATTGATGTAGTTTCTTGTTTTTGTTTTTTTTTAATGATTTTTATCCTTTAGTCCAGTATGCTACTGAGTTGGTTTTGAGGATTTAAAATTTTACGAAAGCAGCTATTTGAAATAAAGTAAATACTGAATTCAATGTAGCATATCCAGGCTCTGTGTAGGGCAGATGTGGGTAACCTTGTACATAATGTGGCCCAAACTTTAGTATGCAAATAAGTTTAATTCATTGTTTTTTTTTTATTTTCTTTTTTTTTTTTTAAGGGGCCTGAAAAATTCATAATTTCATCAATAGTACAGATGGTTTTTTTTAATGCTTGTTTATTTTTTTCACTGCGAGTTGCTTGTTTATAATATATCGTGAAGGGATCTAGAGAAGTGAGGGAATCTAGAGAAGGTGTATTTACGGCTCGTAGTAAATTATAACTAAATTTTCAAATGTTTGTCTCATGCTTTTCAGGAAGCCGAAAACGATCACTGTTGCTTATTTACTATCTATAGTACAATATACATTTGAAAATATATTTATTAAAGAATATCTTGTACCACATGTTTTTCCACCATAAACTGCTTTAAATTATTTGAGCATCGCGTATTTACTTTCTATAGTACAATAACATTTTATATTATATATTTTATTAATTTTATTGTTGTTGAATTAATGGTTTTGTTTTTATTTGTGATGATACGGAAATGCTTCTGATTTTATAACTCTCTACTTAGTAGTTGAAAACTCCATTTAGTTACCATGGAAACGTATAATATGCATTAAATATGTATGTTCCAAACCAAGTTAAAAACTCTTTTGCATGAACAGAACGCCTTAACTTATAAACAATAATCTCTCCTCAAAGACGTACTGTGCTTGAGTGTGTTAAACTTGGTTTAAGAGTTGGAACATTTTTATATTATTCTCCCGTATATGTCGATTTTTTCATATTTAGCCATTTATATTTTTAGCCATAATCAGAGACAGTTCATCCTTATATATATAAAAATCTCGTGTCCCGATGTTTGTCTCTCTATTTCTCAGAAACTACTCAACCGATTTTAATGAAATTTGGCTCAATGTATATAGTTTTGGCCAACTTACCGGACCGGATAGTTTTTAACTTGATTAGTGATCAAAATAATTCTTATATAGCGAATTATTGCAAATACAGTAGGTCGTGTTTCGATTTATTAACATGGCGTCATATGTCGATTTCATAATGTTTTTGTTTATAAGCATGCTATTGTAATACAGGTTATCATTATTATAATTTTGTATTGCGTTATGTGAGTGCAGTTATTTTTCCTATATTATTATTTTCCACAGACAAATAGTAATACAAATTTGTATTTATTGTTAATTTTCATTAAAGAATAAATAAATCAAGAAAAGGTTACAATAAATACTCAAATGTGTAGGTACTTTTTCTTCCTTTTCCTTTTTTATTTGTATTTAAATTAAATTAATAGCTAAGCGCTGAAACGCTTTGCTGGGCCCACCCTGATATCAACTTTTAGTATAGTAAAAGCATTTTAATAATTTAAATTAGGCTATTATTTGAAATAATACTCTATAAATGTTGTAACAGCACCTACTGTCATAGGTGTAACCTAATAGAAGCCTGACTTGGGGAGTCAGTGTTGCCAAAAATGAGTGAAAATTAGTCAATTGGCTACACTGCGGGTAACCAGTCGTAAAAACTCCCTCACAAAAAGGGTGTGTTTTGATTAGGTGTTGTGGGATACTTTGTGATTTGCTAAAGAACTGCATAATTAAGACTTTAATATTATATTTTCAGTTAATTTATTTAACAGAAGTTTCTTTATTTTCATTATTCGTATTGTTATTATTATTTAAATACAGTGTTTTTTTATTTTACCAAACCTTTTTATCATTTTTATCCCGAGATCTGAAATGTAAAATTTAAAAAATGTCAGTGAAGATTTGTAATTCCTCCTTTATAACAATAATTTAAAGTTGAGAAAATTTAATCCCAATCGAATAGAGGGTGTTACTTCCTAAGTTGTAATTATCTTTAAATGTAAAATTTAGGAAATGTTAGCGAAGATTTTAATCCTTTCTTTAATTTAAAGTAGGCTATTATTGGAAATTATATTTACTTATCTTTAAATGATTGTTGATTAAGAAAGGATTACAAATCGCGGCATTTTTTAAATTTTACATTTAATGATTATTACACCTCTACTGAACAGGAATAATTGTTATTTGGGTAACCTCAAGTTTCAGATTTATCCGCCATAAATATGAGAGTACTACTGCAAAATAATCCATCGGCAGATATATTTTTTAAACAATTGCTCTATATTGGAAACGGTGAAATAGAGAAAATACAGAAAAATTCTGAACTGTTGTAGAGACGAAAAATGAACTGTGTACGAAATATAAAGTGTCTTTCCTGATATTTTGAACAATTATTTGGACTATAAGTGGCTGGGTAATCGTGCTATTTTGGCAGCAAAAAATGTTGATTTCGATGAAATAAACTTCCAAAATCAATTGACAATGTTCTAGATGTAAACGAAGCCGTAAATTTCCCATCTGAATTTTCTAATTCCCTGGATATACACCCAAACAATCTCCAGTTGAAGATTGGCTCACCGATCATTCTTCTTCGTAACTTAAATCCACATCAATTGTGCAACGGTACACGTTTGGTCATTAAAAGGATCACAGGAAATGTTATTGAAGGAAAAATGTTACCTGGAAGGTTTACAGGAGATATCGCCCTGTTGCCACCTATTCCCTTGGAACCGACAGAATTTTCAATAAAATTTAAAAGGCTTCAATATCCTATTCGTTTGGCTTTTGCCATGACTATAAACAAATCCCAAGAGCAAACAATGTCCACTTGGACTTTGAAAATCCGTGTTTTTCCCCTGGGCAATGGCATAACTCACGTGGGAAATGGGTATCGCCTGCTCACGTGTGTGGAAACCATCAAATCTTTGGTTTGTGTTAAAAAAAAAAAAAAAACAGGTTAACCCAAAACATTTTGAACAAATTAGTACTTGAATAAATAAAAATTCTTAATTGTATTATGTAAAAACCTCTTTAAGAAGAGATTTATTATCACTCAAATATATTGCTAAATTAAAAGCTTCAACACACCACCCTCCTACCGAACACTTATTAGCCGAAGGGTCGGGAAATCGAGGTCTCAAAGAAATTGAGAAAAACGCTTATCAAAAGGACATATATGACGCGTTAACCAAGATTGGCATGACCCTGAGCAAAATTAAACCCGTTGTTAAACTAACAATACCAAGTTGAAGTAGTGTTAGGCCAATAATCAATAGATCAATGGCTGAGGTTATCAAAACTTACTTCAGTCATCCTTTTTAAAATTAGTGGAAAAATATAGCCATTTCGAGTTAGTTTATACCGATCCATAAAAAAAGGGTGATAGTGTTGGCAGCTCTGTGAGTCGTAAACACAACCAGCTCCTTTTTAATCAAACTACATTGAAGTATGAGATGTAAAAAATAAAAACTTTAACTTTCCTATATTCTTTACCAAATACTTTTAAATGGTGTAATGCTCTATTCTCAATCACGTTGGATTTTGATTAGCTGAAAGGTTTTCATCTTTATCAATGAATATTGGTATTACTGTATTTGTTTAAAAATATTAGGATATAACTACTGAGCCACAGCAACGCGTGGCCGGGTCTGCTAGTTTCTCCATATAAACAAAATCAAAGGCACTTTACAGGAAGAAGATTTTCCTTCGCAATTTAATCCCGAACAGAAGAGACCAATGATGGCGAAACCTACCTGATATTAAAGAATGCTTGATTATCATTAAACATGACGAGTTTAATCTCAATAGTTAGTGCTGTTTTTAAGAAAATCGGGGAAAAAAACTTAAAAATGAGACAAAAATTATAAAGTGCCCCCTCCGTATGATCAATATTGATGAAATTTTGCCGTCACATCGCGGGCATAAAGATATATTATCCGATTTCAGGTCCCTACGGTTTACCATTTTGAGCTAGTCTGTTCACACACACACACACACACATACACACACACACACACACACACACACACACACACACACACACACACACACACACACACACACACACACACACACACGCACACACACACACAAACACACATTTTGATTCCAAATAAAAATCTGTGAAAACGACAAAACAGGAGATCGGCATTACCCTGTGCTTCCTTCAACTTCAGAATTCGCGTAACTTCCATCCGGATCTTGGGACCGAGTTGTAATGATTAACTAATAAATTCTTAATAAACATGCTAAATCCTTAACATTTATATAGCTCCCGAGAAAACTAACCCATTTGATAGCTCTTATCGTTATTCCAGCTTGATCTTTTGAAATTCGTTTATCTCTCAGAATCCTAATAGTGCATCCTAGATCCTTTTATATCCGCAATTCTCTCATTTCTCCACTCACTCTGCAAAACCCCTTCCGCCATCAAGAGTCTCCATTGCCTAATAGAAATAATCTTTATATAAATTAGGTAAATTAAGATAAGGCTAAATTATTTAGTAATTTTTTTAATTAGATATGTATGTAATTAATAATGCCTATTACAAATAATTCGCCATTCTAATGAATCAACCGTGTAGTTTTATCATTAATTCCATTTAAAGTAAAACAAATTTTACTATTATTGATTGATAAAAGGAAATAAGGATAAGGATGATATGTGCTTGCTTAGTGGACCGGGGGAGGGCCCTCTGTTTACAAGCCTAATTGAAACTACTTCATGTTAAAATAAGGGAAGCCAAGTCTTCTCGTAAATTGTTTATTCTTGTTTATATACATAATAAACATATGAAATGAAAGTTTAAATTAGTTTATTATAAAAAAACCAAACTACCGAATAAAGTACGTGGGCAATGATATGGGAAAGAAGCTAACCTATAATAGAGTCAAATTATTCACAAGAATTAATAAATAAAATTTGAATAACTCAGCGTCTTTCAAACTTTTACGCCCGAGCACTTTAGGGCGTTGTCCGCTGCCATTAAGTGTAGTGGCGCCTTTAGTTGGGCGAGCATGCACTACTGCTGTACATTGGGAATTCATATTTATAATAACGAAATTCATTGTGCGGTTAGAAAACTGTCAGCTTATGTTTTTTAGGATGTAGAATTCCAATCCAAGTTAATGTTTCTGCAATTTAAATGCTGTGAAACATAATAATTTTCATAATTAAAAAAATATATAATTTCAAATAAAAAAGTTTTTAAATTTTAACATATACATAAGGAATCTTACATTTACAACAACATGCTGCACTATGATCTTCTGCGATAAAGAAGTTATCGTTTGGTTCAAACAATAAAAGTAAGGCACAAAGTCATCACAACTGTCAGAAAGTAATAAAATTTATCGTGACTCAAAACTTGTAGATCAATAAAGATCCCTATCCTAATTATATCTGGATAGGCAAAATTTAGGGCTGTAGCGCCGCACAGTGGTTGAAAATCGACTATTTTCGGAAAAAACCTTGTCAAACCCGATCTGTGAGCCGCAAAAAAATAAAGTTGATATTATCATAACCACGATTGAATTTCCTATAAAATGTATAGGTTCGAGCCCCGCTTAACCGGCTATACGGATTAACCGGCAGTGTAACGAAAATAGAAAAAAAATTATACATCAATTTTCGACTCGAAATCGGCTAGTTTAAACACTTTTGCTGTTTTATGCTAGTAATATCATTGATAGTACTTGCAATATAATTTTATTTCATGAAAACACTCAAGTTAGGTAAAAAAAAAAAATCATACATAGGAACTATAAATTATTTTTGTCGTTATGTTTTAATTCTTAACTATTAAATGTATATCATATTAAAATATAAGATTGGGATCATCCGACTTTAATATAATTTTGATAGGAGATGGTGGGATTGACTGTTCAATGTAGGTTTAATAACTGCAACTCTATCTGTGAAAATTTAGTTCCCTTATTCACGCTAAATAATAGCTGAACCTTTTTTTATAATACCAATCTTCTAAAAACAAATGGATGCTTAAAAATTAAAAGTGCCAAAGCCTTTAAGTTATCGGAGTTCATGTTAATAAACTTATTATTAATAATTTCCAAATTCATTCTAAAATCACGGTAGGTGAAAAAGTTGATTTATTATCGACCTAACAACGATTCAGACTGACTTTATAAATGATGCTACAGACCTGGTAAGTAAGGCATGATGTTTTACTAAACGATTAGTAATATCCTAATTCGAAGCACAAGCTCCATAGCGAATAAACTGCACGAAATAGCTTTGGTATTTCAATAAAAAAAAAATCCCACATGTACAGACGCAGGTAGACGCAGCTAGAATATGTTTTAATATTTCCTTGAATGTATCTTCTTATTAAAAAAATGGATTTTAAAACTGCGCTCGGCTGCGCTTGAAAAATATGGATTACCAAAAAAAATTTTTGTCTTAATTTTATTGCATTTATTCAGGATTTTATTTCTGGGTTAAAACATAGACCAAATAGCATCATTTTTATGCTAGTATAATATGTGAGATCGCTTTTCATGATTAAGAAGGAAAATCGCTCTAAGAAACAAAAATGCGAGTTGTAAAAATTATTATAGTGCTATAAATTTTCCGTTGAAAAATAAACCTTTTCAATGATCGATTTTCAAAGGGTCCTAACAAGTTTAAAAATCATAATATATCCGAATAAATTGATGGAATGTGTCAGGTAACTATTCTATTAATTAATATTGAAAAGAAAAAGAATATTCCAATACCTTCAAAAAATGGGGTTTTTCCGCCTTTCAACCACTGTGCGCGGACGGCGGACCACCGGTAATCGGACGGATTAGCTTTAGTAGCATTAAGTGAGGTTAAAACAATCAAACAATTTTATCATCAACTATGAGGGATGATAAAATCTTGAATGCTGTTATTGGAGTTAGTCGTTTTGTCAACTGGAATGCTCATCACACGTAGTAACCAAACCAACTTCTTTTTCATAAATACAATAAGAACACTTCAAACTTTTTATTTTCGATTTATATTCAGTCAATTCATCTTCAACAAAACTGTTTTGAGCAAAAATCTAAATCTGTGAGAAGGCGGGAAGTACGGAAGTAAGAAATGTTAACTGGTCCTACCTGATTGGAATCACTATCACGACAGATTTCTGAAAAGTTTAATTCATAAATTTACAAAAAACCGAAATTCGTAAATTAAGATACAATTTTGTATATAACATAATAAATAATATACCTTCTTTATAGATTCCCACTCACGATGTATCGTCGAAATTTGGGCCCGGTCGGATACATCTCCTTAATGAGTGTTTTTAGGCAAAGAAGACAGGGTGATAAGTGAAAGTTGTGTGAGGCCTGTAACGCACCACATACTGTTACTTTCACTTATTAAATTTTGATTCGTTCATTATTATACTAACATATCGAAGAAACATTTTCGTAAGCTTCGGAGTCTTAAAGTTAACCTTCAATGATATTTTATTTCACCGCCCCCTTTTTATAATATACTAGCTAGGGTGCCCGGCTTCGCTCCGGTAGTTGTGTGCTAGTTTTAATAACAGAAAAACTTTAAAATTAATGGAAATATCGAACAAAATTAGCACCTTCTTGAAACTTTCGTTTTAACTTGGTATCAATATTCTGCAGACTTGAGATCTGCAGAGTCCGCCCAAATAAGGAACCCTGTATATATATTACAGGGGGTTGAAAATGGTAAATGAACAATTAATTTTGCTGCAACTTTGTCGAGTTATGCATCGTTTTGATGGTTTCTGTGATTCTGAATCCTATAAGCCCATTCCAAGTAGTCAGAAGATAATAAGTTATTAGATTATTGTTGAAAAATCTGGTATCTCAATTAAAAAAAATATATTTCGAGTAAAACTTAAGCGCCGACTACTATGATGGTCCTATTTGATCCAGAAGTATAGAAACTACCGAAGATCCATAGAAACTTTTTTTAAGACCTTTCTTCCATTTCAACCTCCCTTAAGATATCCCCCCGTAATTTGAACGGTTTCTGCATATCTCGAATCTTACTACTACCTATTAAAAAGTGAAAACCAAAATTTCTTGAAGGCACAATTCTTTTATCATATTTCTTTTTATCTTGAACTATGAGGGATGATAAAATCTTGAATGCTGTTATTGGAGTTAGTCGTTTTGTCAACTGGAATGCTCATCACACGTAGTAACCAAACCAACTTCTTTTTCATAAATACAATAAGAACACTTCAAACTTTTTATTTTCGATTTATATTCAGTCAATTCATCTCTTTTTTTATGTCTAATTTTATTCGCTTACTGTACTAATAAGAAATGTTCACTCATATTGCATTAAATTTACTTAAGTATATATTATAAATAGATTAAATGTAATGTGCTAACTAAAACTAATTTTTTAAGGAATCCAGTTGATTTTCTAATTGATTGCTGAGATGTAAAGTACTTATTTTATTTTGGAACGCAAACTAATTATTATCTCTTAATTTTTTAGTAATTTAAAAAGAACAGCTGAAAAAATATAGAACGATTACATACTGAATGAATGGACAATAAACATTGAGTGAAACGCACCCTAGCGCTTCCTGGTAGCCTGGAGCTCGAACTAAGTTTTTCATTCATAAACTCGTATCTCAATCTCAGAGAGGCTAATTAAATGGTGCGAGAGGCATAAAATTCCCGTCCATTTCTCTTCAATTTTACACTCTTAAGAGAAAAACGGAAACCTTCTTCTCCGTAAGGAGTCATATGGCTAAACGAAGACATAACTTTCATAATCCTACGTGGAGTCGTTTTTGAGCCTTTTCGGCACGCACATTGTACACTTTGCTTTATAATATATATTGATTATACATGCTACTAACATTTCATTGTGTCAATACCAGGGCTAATTAAATTACTATCTATTTAGTAGTACATTGTTTGGGTATATCTATTTTATAGTATATGATGTAATTGAATAGTAAATTGTGTCTGTTTCACCACGTTACGTTTTTCTTATGTTAAAATAATAATTCATAATTAATGTTTAAATCTTATTTAACTGTTGATTAGGATTTAACTTAATGATAAATAGAGAATAAATGTATATATATTTTTTTTGTTTTTCTTAGCTAAGACATTGTATCAATATATATCACAAAACTAATTAAGATAATAGTAATTGTTTTTTATTTGCACCTGTCACAAATAATGAGCGACAATCAGCAAATGTGATGAAAATTGCTGTAAGTTGGCATTTTAAGGCATGAGGGAAGATAGTGCCCAGCAGCACATCATCCCGGTCTTGTTTTAGGAGAGGAGGACTCTCATCCAACTCCTTTTTAGTCGCCTCATAAATGACATGTCAGTTTTGGCCATGTCATTAATAAGTCTATTGTTATGTCCGTGCAATTTGATATGGAAGCCAGAATAGAGAGTCCTTATTTGTTCGTCAATAGTTGGTAGTTGTAAGTCTGTATGTAGTGTTTTGTTACTAACTTACAAAGGTGCGTTCGTTACTAGTCGTAAAATTTTGGTTTGGAAGGTTTGTAGTTTTTGTAAGTGCGTCTTTTTTGCTGATCCATAAATTTGTGAGGCGTATGTCCAAATGGGTTTCAGTAAGTATGTGTATGTATTGAGCTTCTGTCTGATTTTGATGATTTGGAGAATAGTGAGTACAGTATTTTAAGTCGTTTGTTTAAAGTCTGTCTTTTCATCTTGACATGAGGGCCCCAAGTCATCCTTCTGTCAAATATTAGTCCAAGGTACCGTACGTTGTCTGTTTGAGGAATTTGGTGGTCGCCGATATAAACAGGAGGGCATATATCTCGTCGGAGTGTGAATGTTATGTGTTGTGATTTGTCATGGTTTAATTTCATTTTCCAAAGTGAGAAATAGTTTTTTAAATGTATTAGGTAAGTTTAATATTAAAGTTTAGTTTTGTAAGTTTAATGATGCCAGTCTAGGGTCATGGTGTTTTGTTAAAATTGTTGTATCGTCTGCGTACGTTGCAGTTAATGTTTCGGGGTGTGTAGGAACGTCATGTGTATATATAATGTATAGTAAGGGAGCGAGTATTGACCCCTGCGGAACTCCTGCTAAGATTGGTCGGACTGAAGAAATCTCTGAGCCCTGCCGGATAGAGAAAAATCGGTCGGAGAGGTAAGATTGGAGTATGAGATAGTACGTGTGGGGTAGTACGTTTTTGAGTTTGAAGAGAAGCCCCAAGTGCCAGACTTTATCAAATGCTTGGGCGACATCCAAAAATACACCAGTAGCGTATTTTTTCTCCTCTAGTGCTCCAGCAATGTAGTCAGTAACTCTGTGTAATTGTTGTATTGTAGAATGGGAAGAACGAAAACCGAATTGATGGTCAGGAATTATGTTTTGGTCAGTCAGTATGTCTGTAAGCCTTTTGTAAATTAATTTTTCGAAAAGTTTTGAGCAAATTGGAAGGAGGCTGATAGGTCTGTAAGAGGAAGGATTGTATGCACTTTTGTCTTGTTTTTGTATCATTTTGATGTACGAATATTTCCATTGAATAGGGAATTTTGTTGTCCTAAGTATACAGTTATATATTGTCGTAAGAAACACTAAAGCTTTTCTAGGCATTTGCTGGAGCGCCTCGGCTGTTATTAAGTCATAACCTGGGGCTTTTCTTTTAGGTAATTGTTTGATGTGTTGTGCGACTTGTGTAGGAGTAAATGAAAGGGGGGGTGGAGTCAATTGTAATGGTATGTCCAGAGTATTAAGTAATAAGGATTCGTGCTCTCTGTCTGTTAAGTCTGTGGGTGGTGTAAATACTGAAGAAAGGTGGTCAGCAAATAATTCACATTTCTGACACGACCCATGTACCATCTTCTTTTTGCAGGGGTACTGACACCTCTCGATGTTTTAACAACTTCTTAGTATGCTTCCACAAGCTTCCATCGTCAGTCGATAGAGTGGTAAGGTAAGCATCATAGTTTGATCTATTGAATTTTTGGATCATTCGTTTAAGTTCATTGTTAAGTCTGTTGAATGATCGTCTGTCGGATGGTAGTCTGTTAGTCTGCCACACCTTACGAGCTCTTCTCTTTGCTGTGATCAGGTCCCTGATATACTGAGGATAGTTTGGTAAGTTTTCCATTCTGGAAGTTTTTGGAATGGAAGAAGTCCATGCAGCTGTCTGCACACTTTTAGTAAATTTTTCGACTGCTTCTTCTAGTTCCATCTCAGTTTTCAGTGAACCTGGGATGCATAGTTGTGTATCCAGAAATTCTCTGTAAGCGTCCCAGTCCATTTTGCCATTAATCAGCTTTGGTGTTCGCTGAACGTTGCTGGGCTCGTCAAAGATAATTAATTGTATTAGGGAATGATCAGAGCAAAGATCAGAGCTCGATTCTATGGTATAAGGTATGGTCCGCAGTCCTTTCGTAATAAAAAAGTCTAGCAGGTCAGGAGTTTTACGAGGTGAAGTAGGCCAATATGTCGGTGAGTCAGGTGGTATAGTGTCTAATGAAAGCTTTTGGATAGCAGCCTTCAAATTCCTTCCTCTAGGTGTGCATAGCCGTGACCCCCAACATTGATGCTTTGCGTTGAAGTCACCTCCTGCAATAAAGCATCGACCTAGGCTTTCGAAATAGTTGCAAAACATCGAGGGTGTTAGTACATATCTAGGGGGACAATACACCGAAGCTATTGTTATTGTGTGGTGTTTCGTGTTTAGTATTAAGCCTGTGGTTTGGATATCAGGTGTAGAGGGTAGATATAAAGGGTTGTGTGACAGTGACGTCTTTATAAGTATAGCCGTACCACCGTGATCTGTGTTGTCCGGGTGGTCTGTTCTGTATATCATGTATATCATGTAACCTGAAATGTGTGTTTCTGTAATCAGTGCGATGTCTATACGTTTTTCGTGTAAGTATAAGTCCAATTCAGTCCTATGTTGCTGAAGTCCGTTTGCGTTCCAAAGAAGGATGGACAAGGAGCCAACAGTCAGCTGCTTATGGGCCATTTTGAGGACACATGACTTGGGTAACCTGTGCGAGTTGTCGGAGGAGACTAAAAAGGGGCTGAATGAGAGAGTTCAGACCGGTTATTAGCTGGAACAGTTCTGATGGAACGTTGTTATCAGCTGAAGACGGCTGCTGGGCAATATCCCTCCTTATACCAGTTGAAGACTGAGCCGGTATATGCGATCCTGTTTGGTGTACTGGCTGTTGAGGTAGCTGCTGACTGCGCAACTGCGGCTGAATAGGTTTCTGATGATGAGGTTTCTAACCCTCTGTTGAAGGGAATTGTTGCTGAATTCGCACTTTTTGCGCAGGAAGTTGCTGTCGAGTTGGCTTCTGCTGCTGCACTGAATGGAAGTTTCTTCGTGGCAGATGCGGAAAATTTTCAACATTATTAGAAGGAGGTGGAAGCCTTTGATTCTGATGAAATTTTTTTTTAATGGCTTTTTGTTTTCTTAGAAGCCATAGAGTTTGGCGCCCTCGATAGTTAGCCGGATGCTCTCCTTGGCAATTAGCGCACTTTGCGGGTGTATCCCTCGTTTTGCTGCATGAGGAGCTTTCGTGGCCTTGTCCACATCTCACACAACGTGGTGCGTGATTGCAATACGACTTCGTATGCCCGTATTGTTGGCACCGAACGCACTGCGGGATACTCCTTTTTTTTTCTCGGTTCTTCTACAGTTACCTTTGTATAAAAGATCCTTTTAATATCGAAAATTTTTTTATTGAACGTTTCTTTTGTAATATCAACAAAGAACATAGGTAACGGACGCTTAAATCGAGAGATAACATTAGTAATACCTGCAGTTTGGTATCCGTATTTCTCAAGTTCTCTTTTTATTTCATCTACTGGAGTATTGTGATGAAGGTCTTTAATTACAATGCGAGGATTACGGTCTTCTGGAAGCTGATACGTGTGAAATTAAAATTTTAGCATGACTAACAAAGTAGAACAAAATGGGCTCTATGGCTACATGTAACGTTAAAGCTAATAAAATAAAATCTTATCTATCTACTAGCATTTCATTTTTTATTGTTTAGTTTTCTGGTTCTTTCTCTCAAATCTTAAGTCCATGAAAGTCATTTAGTTTTGTAATTAATAAATCTTCAAAATGGGAGTATTTGTTATTCACTTATTGATCGCTGTCATTAGGAATAATAATTCTTAAAAATTTGCAAGTTATTAATTAAAATGTGGGTAATGTAAACCATCCTAGTTTTGTAATCTAATGTAATTTATGAGTGGTGAACGGGTGCATCAGATTTTTAATTTATATTAAACAATAACGTTGATCAACAAAAGTAGCGTTAATAACATTTGCTAGGCTTCTTGAAACATTTGAAAAAAGTGGACTTTTTTATTTTTTATTTTTATTTTTTATTTTTTATTTTTTTATTTTTTATGTCCTCCCTACCTTGCCTTTCAGCAACACGGGTTTTGGCAAGATACAAACACTAGTTAGCGTTTTTACCTTGCCTAAAAAAAACTTTATTTTGATTTTTCTCTCAGGATCTCAGGATCTTCATTCGTTTGAAGACTGCTGCCTTCTATCCAACGGTACTTCTGTCTGGTCTATCCTTGCCCTCTGTCGGGTGGTCTTTCAGGTGGTGGCCCCCTTCTTCCAAGATTGAAAACGTCCAGTCCGACGGCTTCTTTCCACCCGTAAACAAACTGTTTGTAGTACGGGAAGTTCCGCTCTGCCATTAACTCAGGGAACTGGTTCTCCCCCAGGACGTAGAGCCCAGTATCCCTGATGAGCTTGGACCTCAGTGCCTCAAAGGCGGTGCAATTCAAAACGACATGCTCAGCCGTCTCCGGTACTCCGCATGCTGGGCACAGGGGATCTATATCCTTTCCAAAGCTATGGAGTTTAGCACGAAAGGCCCCATGCCCAGTGAGGAATTGCGAAATCCAATAGTCCGGGAGGACCCACTTTGCTTCCAGACGTCCCCGCACAGTAGGAAAGTACTTTTTCAAGGTAGACCCTTTCTTGGTTGCTGCCCACCGCTGGTTCCACTCTTCGGTAGTGTCCTCCCGGATGATCTTTTTCCATTTTCCAGGGTCTTCTTCTACCCTTGTCCGGATATTTTCCGGAAGACCAGCTGAGCCTTGAGTTTTGAAATCCCGTTTTAATTTGTCTTCCCGCAGGATGAGGTCGAGAGGAACCCCACCTGCCAGGACCTGCACCGCCTCATGAGACACGGTCCGATACGATTTCGTAACCCGCAGCAGAGCCGTTCTTTGATATGTCGCCAACCTACGTTTCTGCCTTAGTGTGAGATTCTGGGACCACGCCGGGGAGGCATACCTCAGAATACCCAGGATCACTCCATTGTAAATTGCCATGTTTGCTGGATATCTGAGGCCCCATAACGCGCCTCCCAAGCGGCTCAGGCCATTCAATGTTTGGGCGACCCTATTTCCCAGATAGTCCAAATGAGGGGTCACATTAAAGCGCCTACCAAACCTTACGCCGAGGTAAGTGACCACCTCACTTGGACATATTCTGGTGCCTTCTATACTGAGATTTATAGGGTGCGCTCTATCTATCTTTCCTTTTATCAAGATGGCCTGAGTCTTCGCTGCGGCCATCTTTAATTTTTTTGCCTCACACCATTGGCTTACTAGGCTGGCGCATCTTTCTGCTTCTTCTTTGATTCCGGCTCTGCTGTTAGACGCCACAACTGCCGCTAAATCGTCAACGTAAGCCGTTGCTGGGAACCGCTCTGCTTCGAGCACCCCCAGCACCTCGTCAAATACTAGCTTCCATAGCGCCGGCCCGAGAACAGAACCTTGCGGGCATCCTCTCTATAATACTATTATTATAATATACAAATTATAATACTATTGATATGTTCGAATTTCGAACAAGCGCTTCACCACATAATAAGGACTTTTTGAATATTTACCTTTGCGAGAGGTAATTAGCTAGGAAAAAAAAACCCATAGTTATTAGTTAATGAAAATTAACGAGTGCGAGAGCTAACTGGAGCACGGAGACAACTAGTTGGCGACGGTGGTGGTTCCTGGTGGCGTCGGGGTATTAATTACGGTTTTTAAAATTTAGTTCGCGAGAACTGACAAGAGATCGCATTGAAAACGTTGGTCGCGGTAGCCAAGAGGGGGTTGGGGTAGAAAAGTGGAGTTGGTCGTGTTTGTTACTAACTAATAAAGGTATTACTTATTACGCGTAGCTCAGAAATATTTTAAGTTGTTTAAAAAAAATTATTGTGGTGTTTTATTACATACAGGCTTAAGATGCCCAAAATGTCAGCCTTAATCGAGTTATCATTATTAAGCACATAGGAAGGAATCCAAACGATCGGACTTATATCACCTTGCAATAGGCTATAAATCAATTTAATTTACGCCTAAATTCTACATAATATATTTCCCTTAAAATGCAAAGGGATCGGAATGGACTCGAAATCCCAATAGCTCGGGGTTTATTGAAATGCCTGGAAGATGACCATAAAGGCATCGGACGTGTTGGTATGTCCTGCGGTCCGCCAACCCTCACGGGTCACTGATCGCCTGAACCTACCCCAGCTTTCGCACCCTGCCCTCATCATCTGATCCTGCATTCATCGAGTTAATCGATCAGTATGATTGTGGGAAAGATGATAAAGTTATGAGGATGATGCTCAACAAGGTTTAATCTTTAGATGCATGAATTTTTAAATAAATAAAAATTACATGAATACGTTATAGGGTATAAAACAAAAAAAGAAGTTATAAATAATATAAATATTATAAATTCATTCCAACTCCTATTATTTTCTTGGTAAGTAACTGTTACTTTTTCACAAATAATATTTTTCTCATATAAAGTAGGGAGCGATAAAGTAGAAAAGCCCGAATCACCTTGAAATTTAAAAGAGAAGAAGATGATGATGACCTAAGGGCATAAGTATGTTAATAAATTTAAAATGTTCACTAAAAATAAAAATAAAAAAAAACATTCATACACTTTTTTATATGTTCATACCTTCTTTGTCTCCTGAATTGTATTCCAGACCTCTTGGGACGTTCGCCAACTAGGGTAAATGCCCGTGATGTTATTCTGAATTCAAAACATAGCCTTTCTATTGAAGAATATTATCGTTGTTTTCACATTCCATAATAATGGGGAATAAATTTTGTTTAAATAAAATTAAAATGGTATACATTTGTGGATAGGATGATTCATAATATAATTCAGTTCTCAATCGAGAATAACGGATATGATAGTTAATAGATTTAATTTATAAGAATTTTAATAATAGAAAAATTGTCGAAATTAAGAAGAAATGTTTGAGGGTAAAAAAAAAGGAACAGTTCAAACCCTAAATGATATTTATTTATACATTGACAACAGAATATTTCTACAATCAATTATTTATTTTTGGTCATTATTATTTTTAAAAAGCTAAGATCCTATTATTTTTGTCAATTAATTATAATGTGCTGTTTTTTCACTTCATGTGTTTTTTTTATTACCACATTCTCCTTATCCCTCCCCAATTCTTTTTCTAGGATTGACACTGGTTGGAGTATTTTAAATTATTATTTAAATTAAGGTTATTATTATTTAATATTAAAGACTTAATATAATACTTAATCAATATGTTAGTGAGTTACCGTGTTATACATTATTTTTCCCAATTATGTATTAAATTGCTTTTTTTAAAGTCCTGTATATGTAAAAGTTTAGCAACATTTTTACTCAATAATAAGGAGTGTGATAAATATATTCTATACTCTTCTTAAAAAAGAGAGGAAGGGAACCTAATCGATGTTAGATTATTATTCAACGGAACAGAGAGCCCTTATTTCAGTAAAGCCATCTATTGAATTGAGCAGCCCTTTTCTGGTCTTGATTAAGTCCGCCGCGTAGGGACCATTGCAAAGTTTGTCCCTTTTAAGAACTTAATTAGACTATTTCTCAAATTCAGAAAGAAAGGGTCTCAAAGAATTTCAAAGGGTGCAGTTTATTTTAAAATAGACTTGCAAAACTGATAAGCAGTGCTAGAAATCTTCCTCTTCTCTCTTTATCTTTATGTGCATCCTTAAAAAAAATTCTATAAGAGATCCGTTCAAAAATAAATTAATTTAAATTGGTATAAGCCAGAATGTTTTCAATGTACGATTTGATCAACTTTGTTTACCTATGGAAAACTTTTTAATTTTACATTTAGTATCATAATAAAACAACAAACATATTTGAAAAAATAACGAAAGTTCAACAATAAAAATAATGAAAAATTATTTCCGAAAAAATGAAGGCGCTTCTATATAGACGACCGTAAAATGGCATATAAGTTAAATAATACGTTTAATTTTAAAATATAAAAAAAAAAATCTTTAGCTGATTTATTTTAAAATAAAAAATATAAAGAACAAACCCGAACTCATGGGAAATTTCTAAACAAATTGAATATATGAGGCGTTTGCTTTAAAAACCAATGTATTGAATGCAATGAACCAACATGTATTCCATATTTTTCTGAAATCCACTTTTTTGCATATTTTGAAACTTTAGAGGGTCCTTCATAACCTGACGAAGAGATATAGCTCAAATCCAGCTCATTTCAGAAAGGATGCCAGCAGAAGAAAACCAAGAATGTGAGCCGATGTATTATGACGACAACAATTTCATTTAAATAACGAGCCTTCTTTTTCCTTTCTCTCCTTGCTTTCTGCATTTTATTTACAATATTATTTTTCTTTGATAAATGAAAAAAAAAACATTCTGTTCCGTTTGGCGATATAATTTATGACTTTTTTTACATTGTACCACAATCAACGTCTCAATTGTTAAATTTCAGATAATTCGAAAAAGTTAAGTGGATGTCATTAATTAAAAACTCGTAAAGACACAAATATTAACTGGTAAACTGGAAAAAAAAAACAATTTTACACAACTTAATTGAACAAAAAACTGAAAAAAAAAACGTGTTTTTGCATCAAAACCAGCTCATTCCAACCTAATTAGTGTAATTACGCCTAAGGTAATGCACCTGGAAATAAAATGAAAAACTAATAAAATTCTAGGCGGTTATACCTACAATTAGAAAATTTTAAAAACAATTTAGCTTTAGTACTGTGGACATGAGAAGTTTTTTGTCTCTCCTGTAAAATTTCCAAAAATGGAATGAGCTGGTTTTAATAGCAAACGCCTCATATCACTGGTGTTAGGTCAAAAGGGGTTAAGTCATCGGATGTGAAGCTTAAACAATTTACCAAGCTATTGAAAATCATTGTAAATTCTTGCTGATTGTATTTCTTTATCCCAGAATAATAAATGAAACTATATTCTTTCAACAGAGACTGTAATAAATTATGAATAACGAATAAATAATAGTGAATTATGAATTTTAAGAAGATGAGACAAAAACCTTTTTTTTATGACTTAAGCCCTTTTGCCTTAACATGAATGATATAATATAATATGTAGCTCTAAGTATTTACAATTCTAATCTTGATTATGTTATGTACAATGAACTTTATATATCAGTGGTGGTGGATCTTTTTATGAGAGCGTTTCAAAAATTTATAAAAGTCTTTATTGAGTTCTGACGGACAAGTTTTAATGAAAAAAATCTGGTGCGTGCGCGCAACACACATCTTTCACTTACCAACTTAGATTAGAAATTAATGCGTTGTGTTAATGCCACTTCTCACTCAGTTACAGATTTTTCCTCATTCATTTTTTTTTTTTTTTTTTCATTTGCTCTATAACAAACACTAATTTCTTTTATTATTAAATAAATGTTTTTACTTGAGATAATTCGGCAATGCAAGCATAATACTCCAAATCGACTGATTTTATAATTCTCAATGTGCTTGTTGAAAATTTCATTTAGTTACAATGAAACCAATAATTTCCATTAAATGAACAAAACGGCTTTAATTAGGAACAATGATCTGTCATTAAAGGCGTACTACGCATGCGTGGGCTCAACGTGTTTTATGAGTTGATGGAATATTTTTCTTTTTTTCTCCTCCATATGTTTACTTGGTTTTTATTATATCCCATATTTAGCCATTTCTTATTTTTAGGCGCAATGAGAGACAGTTAATTTCTCCATATAAACAAAAACAAAGATCCTTCATAGGAAACAAAAACAAACAAACAAAAAAGGCCCCTACTCAGAACATTTTAACAATGATAAAGCTTACCTGATATTAAAGAGCACCTAATTTTCATTAAACATGACGAATTTGATGAAAATCGTTAAAGCCGTTTTTGAGAAAATCGGAAAAAAGGTAAATATTGCCAAAAAAGTTAAGAAATAAAGTGCCCCCTCCGTTTGACCAATTTTTATGAAATGAGGGCTATCACATCTTTGGCATATACATACGTCAATTATCCAGTTTGATCAAAATCGTTAAATCCGTTTTTGAGTAATTAAAAAAAACGTGAAAATGATACACAATTTATTAAGTAAAGTCCCCCCTCCGGTTAATCAATTTTGATGAAATTTTTACAGTCATATCTCGGGCATATACATACATCAAATACCCAGTTTGATCAAAATCGTTAATGCCGATTTTGAGTAAATAAAAAAAACACGTGAAAATGATACAAAATTTATTAAGTAAAGTCCCCCCTCCGGTTAATCAATTTTGATGAAATGTTTACAGTCATATCTCAGGCATATACATACACCAAATACCGAGTTTAATCAAAATCGGTAAAGCGGTTTTTGAGTAAATAAAAAAACACGTGAGAATGGGACAACATTTATTAAGTAAAGTGCCCCCTCAAATTGATCAATTTTTTACAGTGATATCTCGGGCATATCATTACATCAAATACTCAGTTTAATCAAAATCGTTAGACCCGTTTTTGAGAAAATTGAAAAAAACGTAAAAAGTTATTAAATAAAGTACCCCCTCCCTTTGAGCAATTTTGATGAAATTTTTTCTGTCGCATCGCGGGCATATACCTACACTAAATACCCAACTTCACGTTCGCACGGTTTATAGTTTTAGAGCTAGTCTGTTCACACACACACACACACACACACACACACACACACACACACACACACACACACACACACACACACACACACACACACACAGAGACCATTTCGCGGGACTTGGTCATTTGGACTCAGGGGACCCCAAAACGTGTATTTCCGTTGAAAACCGGAAGTCGAAATTTTTCACGATCGCAATACTTCCACTTACTATATATTTCATATATAGGTAAGTGAAAGTAAAAAAATTGATCGCTGGAAAATTATTGAAACCTTCAAAAAATAGATCTTTTTAAATTATTTCTATGTCATTATCAAGTCGACAAATTGTAGTTTCTGTATAGAACTCGATTTAAAATCGATCAAATGCATTGCATCTTCTCAATTTAGACACTCGAAAATCGACAGATCGATTACATCGGCTGAGGGAATCAATTAAATCTTAACGATATTCCCGAATCATTATTGCCGAATAACTGCTGACTACTTTTTTTTTCATTTTCAATTTAACTTGATTAGGAGAGAGAAAAAACTCATAGATCCTCAAACCACATAGATTTGTTTTTAATATTAGAATACATTGGAAATTATTAATTATTAAAAATAAAATTGGAACTCTAGTGAAAAATATAATATACCTCAGTGTGTCTAGCGTGTGGGAATTTTCGTTGGCTGGAAAAGGTGGGAATCAAAGGGGAATTTCCGATTTTTAAGGGAAAATGCGGGATTTCACTCGAACATTTTAAAACATATTTTCAAATTAAATTACGACGTTCAATCCTGTTTTGTAATCTCTTTCAATATTTGTAAATGAAGTACGATTGTGGCCACGTTATGATCTAATTAGAACTTCAAAGAACCATTTTTACCTTTGGAATCCACCACCACTGCCTTTTATATTTTACTCCCCGGCTTCTCACTTCTACGGCTTCTCACCACATAAAAATACCTTTTGGCCACATCGAAACAAGTTATCTGAAATAGACAAAAATCGAATTTGAAAATTGAAAAGAGAAAATTGACTGAAAAACTGACTTCAACTGTGCTGGTCAGTCACGTCAATGCAGAAATTATGGAGAAAATTAAAGTTTATAAAATGAGTCATGAGGCAGAGAAATTTCCGTACGTGCCATCCTCTGGGCACGCGTGCCATAGGTTCGCCACCACATTTATATCATTCATATATTATTTAAGAAATATATGTTCATTATCCATTACCGAAAATCTAAATTAACAAAAGTTTTATCACTCAAAAAAAAAGAAACAAAACAAGTTTTCATTTTTATTCTTATTTATTTACATTTATATTTATGTTATGTTCTTTTTAATACAAATATTGTTCAAAATGTTGTCCTCTTGCACCAATGCAAGAATTACATCTAGCACTCACTTGATAAATTGCAGCTAAACATTGTTCTGATGATATTTGGTGCACTGCATCTATGATTCGGTCTCTTAATTGCTCTCTTGGGTTGATTGACACCGAATAAACTTCCTGCTTCAAGGTTCCCCATACGAAGAAATCCATGGGTGTCATATCAGGTGATCTGGGTGGCCAATCCATCGTTTTGGATAATTTATATCCAGCCAAGCTCGAGCAGCTCTGCTACAAAGAGCTGGACATCCATCGAGTTGGAACCACATTTCAATCCGCTGTTGTAAGGGAATGTCATCTAAATAATTAGAAAAGTCGTTCTCCAAAAAATGTGTAAATGTGATTCCATTCAATCTTTCAGATAAAAATCTGGTGCGTGCTCGCAACACACAACTTTCACTTACCAACTTACTTAGATTAGAAATTAATGCGTTTTGTTAATTGCCACTTCTCAAATGAACAGAACGGGTTTAATTATGAACAATGGTCTGTCATTAAAGGCGTACTCCGCATGCGTGGGCTCAACGAGTTTTATGAGTTGACTGAATATTTTTCTTTTTTTCTCCTCTTTATTTTTATCATATCTCATATTTAGCCATTTCTTATTTTTAGGCGTGACGAGAGACAGTTAATTTCTCCATGTAAACAAAAACAAAGGTACTTTATAAGAAAGAAAGAAACAAACAAAAAAAGGCCCCCCCCCCAAAAAAAAGCCCCATCAGAACATTTTAATAATGATAAAGCTTACCTGATATTAAAGAAAACCTAATTTTCATTAAACATGACGAATTTGATAAAAATCGTTAAAGCCGTTTTTGAGATAATCGAAAAAAAGGTAAAAATTGGAAAAAAAGTCATGAAATAAACTGCCCCCTTAGTTGGACCAATTTTGATGAAATGTTGGCTTTTACATGTTTGGTATATACATACATCAAATACCCAGTTTCTTCAAAAACGTTAAAGCCGTTTTTGAGTAAATAAAAAATATGTACACGTGAAATTGGTACAAAATTTATTAAGTAAAGTCCCCCCTCCGGTTGATCAATTTTGATGAAATTCTTACAGTCGTATCTCGGGCATATACATACATCATATACCCAGTTTGATCAAAATCGTTAAAGCCGTTTTTGAGTAAATAAAAAAAAAACACGTGAAAATGATACAAAATTTATTAAGTAAAGTCCCCCCTCCGGTTAATCAATTTTGATGAAATTTTTACAGTCATATCTCGGGCATATAAATAGATGAAATACTCAGTTTAATCAAAATCGTTAGAGCCGTTTTTGAGAAAATCGAAAAAAACCTAAAAAGTTATTAAATAAAGTACCCCCTCCCTTTGAGCAATTTTGATGAAATTCTTGCTGTGACATCGCGGGCATATACCTACACTAAATACCCAATTTCAGATTCCCACGGTTTATAGTTTTTGAGCTAGTCTGTTCACACACACACACACACACACACACAGACACACACACACACACACACAGACCATTTCGCGGGACTTGGTTATTTCGACTCAGGGGGTCCCAAAACGTGTATTTCCGTTGAAAACCGGAAGTCGAAATTTTTCACGATCGCAATACTTCCACTTACTATATATTTCATATATAGGTAAGTGAAAGTAAAAAATATGGTCCCAATAGTAATCCGTTCCAAATTCCAAGCAAACGTTGTTAGCAAATTCATGCTGAAACCTATTCTCTCTAATAGCTCTGGAATTGGGCAAGAGCCCATACATGATAATTTCTTTGATTAACAATTCCTCCTCTTGTAAAGGTAGCTTCATCGGTCCATATAATTTTTAATGGAAATAAATTATCATCGCGAATTTTTTCAAGAAACCAGTTACTAAAATTCAACCTCTTGACATAATCTTGAGGTAATAAATTCTGAACTTTTTGAAGATGGTATGGGTAGCGATGATCACCTTTCAAAGTTCGCCATATTGCTTGCCGCGATATTCCTAATGCAGCAGATGCTCTTCGGCACTAGTTATTGTTAGTTATTGTTATTGAAGTGGCGTTGGACACAATTTCTTCTCCGATAATCTGCTCTTATTGCTGCCTGGAATTGGTCGCCTTCATTACGTATTAAGAATGACCCAGTCTCTCGTAGTCTATTAAAAGTTAACTAAAAGACTCGTCGATTAGGCACTCTTCTATTTAGAAATCGGCGCGCATACTCCCGCACCGCTTCTAAAGCATTACCGTTACAGAAACCATACACAAAAATCATATCAGAGTATTCAACATTAGAATATGTACGCGGCATTGTGGCTGATGCTATTCACACAAAAATATCTGAGTAACTGACTGAAGACTGATTTAGGAATTATAATCCTAGAAGGAAGCCAAAATGTAAACAAATAAAAGTATGTAAAGGATAACATTAAGTGTTTACATATCTCACTGCCTAGCCTGACGAACTTTGATAGGTGATAATCGCTACCTAGGTATAACATTTTTGTTTTGTTTCTTTTTTTGCGATTTTCTCCAAAACTAAGCAAAAACGAGCAAATCTCTAAAGGACTTTTTGTCTTAGTTTTTCGATCCCCTATAAGTTCCTGAAGTTTTGCCATTTATATTCGGGACACCCTGTATAATGATATTTTTGAAATTTATTGATTGAATTAATTTCTTTATTAATGTATTTCAGTTGTTATTGTTACAGTATTTACTATAGACTGCGTAAATTATATTCCTTTGTGAAAAATCCTACTAAAATCTTTTTTCCTTTAATTTCCTATAAGTATCATAATTGTTTCCGCAAATGGACCCATACAGACGTAGATGTGAAATGACCATTCTTGGGCATCTTTGCTGGAGTGGTAGGGCCGATATTGAAGGCATTGATCTGAATAGGTTCGGCGAGGCGGTGTAGGAGGTTTATAGAAATGGAATGGAGGGACCACTCCATATTTGGACCGTGTTGGAGTGGCTTTCGAGAGCTGCTGCAATGGACAGCGATCGCCTCAGCGCCCATCCCCACTCCCTTTTTTTGGGAAAATGTAGAGAATAAAGTCTTGTTTAAGGATTATATATTAATTTAAAAAATCATTGACTTTGCACGAGGCTTAGAAGCAAATTTTATTGATTCTTTTTAATAAAAAAGGTCATTAAATCGTTGCACAGTGGGAAAAATGCCCGATCTTGTTGGACATAAAAAAAGTTCAGATAAGATAATTCTATTTATTTTACCGTAAAGAAGAATAATTGATTATTATTGTTTTATCTGAAGTACGACGCGAAAAGTTTTTTTAAAAATTATAATTGTCATATCAGGGAAAATCTAAAAAAGAATAAAGTCTGTAAGTTGACTGTAATTCAACGATAGGAACTACCAACCACATGACATACTGTTTAGGGAATAATACGCATTAAGAGAACCTAGGGTCCGTTATACGTTTAAGGTACCTTATTTAGGCGGACTGCGAGCTTTCGAATGGTAAGCGAATCTTACCACTAATACTAAAACTGAAAATGTCAGCGCAGCAAGGTACCGCAGTTAGTATTAGACACAGCAAAGTGGGCAAAAACACAGCCAACAATAGGAAAAAATCCAATTTCCTATTTATTAAGATACAGTAAATGTGGTGTAGGATTTATTTCTCAATAATTAAATGTTATTAAATAAAAATAATCAAATTTTTATTTAATGGATTAAGGTATCAGATGAGCTGGAAGTGATTTATTAAAATTTTATATATGAATTCGTGATAAAATGTTATATATCCGTTGTTGAGCACACTTGGCTTCATTTCGTATCGGCTTGAAAAGGTTGTAATTGTTGGCTAATATGATACTTTTAGTGTTATTGTCTTCCCTTAATTATAATTTTTATTTATTTCTTTTTTACGCTGAAAATTTTCCAGTTCACTATGATCTTTGCCAATTTATTTTAACTCATTCACACAATGCTCACATATTACCTTTCTATAAACGTTTTTATACTAACTTCAGGGATAAGTGCTTATTAGAGATATGGCAATAGTTGACATGCCCATTAAAAAGAAGAGATTGAAAAGACACATAGCGGAATCAAGCAAGAGATTAGGCACTTCCTGCTGAGTGCCATCCTTCCCATGCCACCTGAAATGTCATTTTTATTAATTCAAGTCAACAAATTTTCTGTTTATTGACGTTCTGTTAATGTCAGGTTCATGTTTGGGTCCATGAATGGAGTAAAAAACAAAATATGCGAATATAAATTTATTAGGAGAAAGATTGAATTTTGTTTCCCTCTTTGAAGAAAATAAAATTTTAGGTTTTTAACCGAAGATGGCCTAAAGATCTACTAAATTAAAACAATATTCGATTGCTACCAATGGGTATTCTCTCCACACGCCTTTACATGCCATTAATTTACTTATATCATATTTACTTATTGTATTCATATTATACAGTTGTAAATTTCAACAAATAAATTTTTAAAAATAAATAAACAAAGTTTTTAACTGTTTAATAACTCGTGAGGTTTATTCGATTTCTTTCTTATTTAGAGTTTGGAGCTAGTAGAAGTTGGGATTCATTTCTAAAGAGTAGATTTCAACTAAAAGATTTTATCAGTGATGGAATTATTTTAAACTAAACACTGTAGAAAGAATTTAATGATAGAAGTTAAGCTTTATTTAGGGGGAATAGTTAAGAAACTTTCAGGAATTCTCGGTTTAAAAGATCAGATATGGTAATGAATTCAAAATAACTATTAACAAATTCATTGCTCACGGTTTTAGGATGGAACTTTTAAACTTGTTATGGTTTAATTGTTCTGTTTTATTGCTTTGACATTTCAAACCGCTATATTATATTTATTTCTCTTGATTTTAACACTTTAAGGTCATTTTTGAGCATAAGGAATCATAGTTTGCGCACTACATTTTTTACACTGTGGCATTTCATCTTTCCACAAGTTTAGCAATTGATAGTTGTTCCGAATGTACAATCTGAAAAGGTTATTTATTATCAATCAAACATTATGATATGAGACAATTTCATCATCTATTGTTTTTGTACGTTAAAGTATAGAGGTGTGTAGTATCATCAACACCCACTTTACAGATGAAACCCTCTCTCTACATTTTAATTGGCAAACATTTGTTATTGTGTTGTCAATTTTCTTCATGTGTTACAATGATTGCCTATAATTCTGTTTAAAACATTATAAGCAGAAGATGGTCTGAGTCGCAGTCAAACAATGCAAATTAAATAATTTAAATAAATTATTTACAAAGATAACAGGGATTTGGATTTTTTAGTTATCTTGGTTTAAAGGTAATCGACAAGTCCCATCAGGTTCCTCTAAAATGCAATATCTGTATAAGAGATAGAAAATAAAGTTACGAGGCTGTTCTGATTCCCCAATAATAGGTACGAGTATTTCTTTTCATGTTTAAATCACCATTTGCTAATTTGTCGTTTTAATCAATTTTAATGTTGTTATTAAATTAATTAATAATAATAACAAATAACAAAATAACAATAACAAATTATTGCTAATTTGTCGTTTTAATTCAATTATTATATTATTATAAAAAATTTCAAAACAAAAACTTTGTGTATAAAGTAAATAAAGACCAAAGTGATTGTTTTACAGAATATGTACATTATGAATAATTAATTTCAAAGAAGGTGATTTTTAAAATTTATATATATTTTTTACAAAAAGAACTTCTTTATTATGATCTTTCCTTTTAACAGTATTCTGCAAGGAAAAAAAAATTAAGTAAAAAAAAAAAAAAAAACGAATTAGAATAACGATGAGCTGAAAGGACTGAACAACACTGAATAAACAAAGAACTTTCGCGTTCTGTTTGTTGGTCATTTTATTTTTTATTTTAATCCCCATCTCGTTAGTGAACGTTTCCTAGAATTCCTTTCCCTCTTATTTATTTAGGAAATACGTCAATTAGATCTTCTAATTAGTCCTAACAAAAGGTTTAAATAACGAAACATTAACTGGCCCTACCTGAAATAAAGTGAATATCGTTTTCTAAAAAATCTTATGATAAGGAAATTCGAAAATTATGTTTCAATATAATATGTAAAACTCAAGCTCTTTCGATTCCCTCTGATGATCTATCGCCGAAACAAGCCTGTAACTCGACTAATGACATGTCATTAATTAAATGCGTCATTAATGTAATCGAAGTCCAATGGAATCCCCTTCTGTCAACACCACTGAGAATAGAATAACGTATAGGGGACTTTTGGAGCTTGGATTTTTGCTCTCCTCTCCCACTTCTACGGGGCTTATCTTCTTATCTCAGCTGAATTCCATGCTCCCGCCTTTAAAAAATCTGCCCATCGTTAATTATTTGATTTGTATATGGTTTTAATTTGTTATAACCAATTTTTGTGAGTCTAAGTCGATAAATGGTCTAAATGAAGTAAAGTTATTAGCATAAGAGTGCAATAATTGAAAGGAATCTTTGTTTCAAATTTCACTACTTTCAATATTACATTTCTTATAAGTGGCGAGAATGCAAAAAAATAAATGCGATTACGTAGAAAATCTCAGGGAGCCGATTCTAGTTAATTTATGTCTGAATTCTTTCTTGGATAAGGGAGTCAAAATAAGTATTTTGCAGAAATGATCAATTTATAAATATTAGGGGATCCAAATTTCATTTTTTTGCTTCGAATGTGAACTTACATAAACGTTATTATGTTATAATAATTTCTCAAAGGTGTTTTTCTCTCGGTACCTACATCATTATCAATTCCAATGAATGAGACATGAGAACTTCCTTCTGCATAGCCGAAAAATGAGCCTATATGATTTTTTCATATCATTATTAATACTAATATAATATCACTGGTGTTTGGTCAAAAGGGGTTAAGTCATCGAATGTGAAGCTTAAACAACGATTTACCAAGCTATTGAAAATTATTATATAGTCTTTCCGATTGTATTTCTTTATTTCAGAATAATAAATGAAACTGTATTCTTTCAAAAGAGGCTGTAATCAATTATGAATAAGGAATAAATTACAGTCAATGATGAATTTTAAGAAGACGAGACAAAACATTTTTTTTTATGACATAAGCCCTTTTTCCCAAACATGAATGATATATATATCATGATGTATCATTATTTAATACATCATAATGCCAAGTATAATCCAATGTCATTATAATGTATTAAACTACATATATGACAGTAAATACACTTTTTGACAATTTCTTTATATATGAATGATTTAATATCTTTCATAACATCTATTTTGATTTCTTGTCTAATAGGTCCAGGACGTTATCAGGACCTTAAGACCTTTCATTTTCATTTTAAATATTTACTTGAACTATTTGTAATAATTTTAACAATTGAAATTATAAACCTTCCCTCACATCCCTTCCCCACAATAGAACTTTATAAAGAAATATTTGTCAAAAAAAAAAAAAAAAAAAAAAAAAAAAAAAAAAAAAAAAAAAAAAAAAAAAAAAAAAAAAAAAAAAAGCGATCAACTTAATGAGTTATGTACGACTTAGCAGCATTGCGGTTATTCACAGTTAGCAGGGGTTCGGCCCTATATGTAGTAAAATAGTATGTAGTATGTAGTAGCATGAAAGTATATTGATTTATTTGTAAAGTAACCCCTTACGGTTTCTAAAAGCCCTTCAGTACAATAATGAATTTTAAAATTATATGCTATGCTATGCTAGTGTAATATACTTAATAACAACAAAATAATAAATAAAAAAACATAAAGGTGTTTTGCTAGAAATACCAATTGCATGAAATCTTAACACATACTTAAATATTTTCTCATATATAAAATGTCTCTTTCAATGGTAATAATAACAACAAAAGCCTCTTTTAACAAATGCTCATTGTGAAATCGGGTCTATGTTGGAAATGATAATATTTGAAGCACAAAAGAAGCTAATTATGTCCTTTTCGGAGGCACTAAAATGGAATGCCCGACCCCTTTACGGTTTCTTAAAGCCCTTCAGTACAATAATGAATTTTAACAGCCGCATTACCCTTGATTAAATTGCATTTTGCATAAAGGTAAATAGGCTTCTCTTTTACAGGATTACAATTAAATCTTGCGTTTTCAAAACAAACCGAAGAACTTATTAAAACAATGAAAATATTGTTGAGGATTGTTAGGGTTTTTTTTAGCCCTAAATAATAAAAGCTGGGCTGAAATAGCCGAAACGTGCTAATAATTCGCTTCAGGTAATAGTCAAGGAAGAAATAGGGATGCATTTTGATAATTTTACACCATATATATTTTTATTGAGGTTGTTATGTATGTATATTTAATTATTATTTTTGTATTGACTAGGAAATCATCATTGTAATTTTTAAATATTTGTTATGAGAAGATGAAAGATTGACCGGGATTCGAACTCGTACGGCACTCTTGCCACTTGAGCCACCAAGCAAATATCCCGGTCAAGTCAATCCATTGAATGGATCCACATCAATCCATATATATATGTACTCAGCAATAAAAAAAACCGGACACCCTGATTTTTTCCCATAATTCTAGTAAATACGGTAGATAATGCATTGCACTTGATTAATACATGAGTGTTTTTATTTAATTTTTTTTTCGGTTGTCTGTGCTTTGTGTAATCATAAGTGATTCTCAGATCATCTTCTCTTTCATTTTGTTTAAATTATTAAATACAATTTCTTCTTCTACAGATCCAATCTGATTCGGTACTAATTTAAACTTAATGGGCTAAAACAGTTCCTATAAATTCGAAAGAAACTATTACATTCCGGGTGTTTCGGATACGTGAGTTTTTTAATGCCCACAATGAGTCTCCGGATAAATATCCAATAATAGATATCCAGAAGTGGAGAGGGAGGACTGAGTCGGTCAGAAAGAGTTAGCGAGGCATACAGAGCATGACTTGTTGTATGTAATTTAAATAGTGGATTGTAAGAGTGGACCGAAATAAGTTTTCATATTTAGATCTATCATAGCAAATAAAAAAATGTTCTGTAATATTTTTGAAGAACCCTGAGGGTCATTCCATATCAAGTGGTCCAAAGTGGTTGCTCGATCATTTTAGAAAAAAAATATAATTTTACCACCAATTGGAATCAGTAGTTCAAATCAATTTTTTAAACATTTTTAGGATCAACCGTTTCAAAATGGCAGCCATTTTTGTTTCACCTTTCAGGCCGATTTTGGAGTTTTTAAGCTCTCAAAGAAAACTCATTTTCTCAAGACTGGTAAGTCATAGACTAATAATTCAAACACAACAGTTTTCCTTAAAGTCTGTTCTATATTTCGTGTTCTCTTTATTATTTGAATATTTTGAAGTCCAATAATTGAAAAGTACTATTAAAAAACTGCTTTAAATTCTCAAAACACCTTTTTTGAGGGTATCTTTTTGGTATAAGGGCATGTACGCCAAAGCTGATTTTTGGCATGATAATAAACCTAACTAAGTAGCTTTCATTAAAAGTACTCTTAACCCGTATATTCTTTACTATATTTTTTTATGAATTTTTAAACTTCACATTTTTTAATTATTTGTTAACTTTAGGCTCCAATATCTCTGGCGGGCTAGTTGATAAAAATCTCATTCTTTTATATGTTATGCTTACATTTAACATAAATCAACTGTAAGAAATTTCAGCCTGTATATTTGAGTACATCGGTAGCTAAGAATTTTTGAATATGGTCATTTTCCTGCTCATTTAACAAGCGTAAACTAGATCATACTTCTTATTAAAATATTATATCTTCTTATATATCTTATATCTTCTTATTAAAATATTACTGTTTGTGAATTTTTAACTTTTAAAAACCCTTATTAATTTTTTTTTTTTAATTTTATCTATGTCTAATGCAAAAAAAAATATTGGTTTTAATTATAATTAAAATCTACTCTATTTAAATTTTTATTATTTGTTTTAATGAAAAAGAGATTAAAAATATTTTCCGTTGGTCATAGATAACATTTAAAAACAAATCACAGTAAAATTTTAATGATGTATAATCAAGTTCACGCATAGTTGAATGAGCACGAAAATGACCATTTTCAAAAATTCGTAGCTACTAATGTACTCAAATATACAGGTTGAAATTTCTTGCACTTGATTTATGTTGCATATAAGCATAACATGTAAAAGAATGAGATTTTTATCAACTAGCCCGCCAGAGATATTTGAGCCTAAAGATAACAAATAATTAAAAAATGTGAAGTTTAAAAATTCATAAAACATATGGTAAAGAATATACGGGTTAAGAGTACTTTTAATGAAAGCTACTTAGTTAGGTTTATTATCATGCCAAAAATCAGCTTTGGCGTATATGCCCTTATTCCCAAAAGTTACCCTCAAAAAAGGTGTTTTGAGAATTTAAAGCAGTTTTTTTAATAGCAATTTTTAAGTATTAGACTTCAAAATATTCAAATAATAAACGGAGCACGTAATATAGAACAGACTTTAAGGAAAACAATGGTGTTTGAATTTTTAGTCTATGACTTACCAATCTTGAGAAAATGAGTATTCTGTGAGAGATTAAAAACTCAAAAATCGGCCTGAAATGTGAAAAAAAAAAATGGCTGCCCTTTTGAAACGGTTGATCCTAATATTTTTTTTTTTAAAATTTATTTGAACTACTGATTCCATACGTAATTGGTGGTAAAATTATAATTTTTTTCTAAAATGATCGAGCAACCACTTTGGACCCCGAATGTTGTTTTAATATTGCTTTATAATGTAATGAGAATGAGAAGAATTTGTATTGTTTGTTACACTCCTATGGCAGAGCGGTTGTCTTTGAATACTTGAAAATTCTTCCGAAATACAAACTGCAAATGCTATCACCTAACTTGATCATCACTCAATGTTAGTGGGCACGTTTTTCATTCTTAATGAACCGCAGGAGGAATAATATTTTTATAAACTCGATTTTTTTGTTTTAGGGAAGAAGGCGTGAGCTAAGTAATTTTTTTAATGGCTAGAATTTCTTACCTCTAATCTATCCTGAATTTTCTCGTCAATTTCAAACGAACGTCAACCTCTCGGAAAAATACTGACCGATTCTAGCTTTATTGAATGTTTCCGTCATACCAAGTTTTCTGTTTTGGTATTCTCTCCAAATTCGGATCCTGTTTATGCCTTCGTGTCTGGCTCCAACTTAATGTTCGATTTTGTTACTTTCGAATAAACCGATAAAAAGTCAATTATTTACTCCCCCCCCCCCATAAAAAAACTTATTTATAGTAAAAATTATGAGGAATCGGCCTTATTATACTACTTTTTGACCTATGAACAATCATTGTTTCATATTTCATGGCGATCAGATATGGCGTTAAAAAGTTAATATGTAACCCTCCACCACAAAACCTATGTATAACATTTATGTGAAATTAATGCATGAGACATGTATTCAGATAATCAACAAACAATGTGACAAAATATGTTGAAATAATCAGTAATAACAGTACAAAGTTAGTAATCGCCCCCCCCCCCCTTCAAATCCCCAAGAAAAAAACAACAACAGCAAACTGAAATAAAAGTACCGGCTGAATATTTAGGAGTGAGAGCTCTAGTGCGAATGAATACTCTGTAGTATCACGAATTTTTTTAAACTTAAACAACGCACTTAAGTTTTAGTTTATTTGATTACTTAAAATACAAATTAAAATATTTTACTATTGTATAATTAAAAAGAAAATACTTTTTTTATTTGAGTATTTTAGAATAAAAATGAAAATAAACATATGATTTATTTTATTTACTTTTATTTTAAATAATGGCCTGTATATGAGGGTATTCAAGATGCTACAACTTTTAAAGAAACAGATAAAAATGTATCTAATTTCTTGCTGAGAAGCTGTGGATTTAGCATTAATTGAGGAAATAGGGTAGCTTTAGGGAAAAAAGTTAATCAAAGGAGACCTTGCGGCTTTTAACAGCTTTTGATTATTAAGAAAAAAGAAATTAGATCAAGGAAAAATAAATGCTAAAGAGGAAGGGAATTAAGGAGAGGCTTTATACTAACTAAAGGGGAGACTGTCTTGGCTTTCCTCATATTAAAATTTGTATTCCCTTTAGAGTTAAAAATTATCTTAAGCTTAGTGTTAGGAATATAATTAAAATTAGAAAAAAAACAACAGACAATTTTCATCAACCATGGCCCACGATAACGAGTGTAATGGAAAAAAAAGGCTTGACTATTTTTATATAGTTTGTCTGCAGTATTTTGAAAGAGCGGGTTGTTCGATACGTAAGACGGTGCCCAGTTGTGGTCTCAATGATTATAGGTCAATAAGTAAGACTCTCCGCCCATCATAATTATAAACTTAATATTTTAAATAATTTTATTATAAAAGAAAGATTGGCAAGGAGGGAAATCAACCAAGGACTGGACAAATGTCCACAGCTCAGTGGTAACAGTGCTTGCTGTAAAGGAGATGCAGAGGACCTAGGTTCGGTACTTTTCTCTTTTAATAAAATTATTTGAAAATTATTAATTATTTATTTAAAAATGCAAAATAACTAATTATAAACAAATAAAGTTTGACTGTGCTGCAATATGGCTAGACCTGGCGGGTGGGATCGTTGAAGAGAAAAGATGACGGCGGTGGGTTCGATTCCCGGCCGTGGCTGTTTTTCTCTTCGAATATTTTTTTTCAAAATCACAAAATAATTGTGTGATATTAATAAATGACTTATTTCAACAAATAAAATTAATAAAGTGAAAAAAATCGTGATTTATTGTGATGCCAAACCGATGCTTTGCGGAAAGTTATATGTTATAACTTAATTAATGAGATATACATTATTCATCAAATTCATTTAGTTAAAATATTAAAATTTATAACAATGGTAAGACGTTGTTGGTCTCGACACCTTATATTTCAACCTTCCCTATTTAATTTTTTTTGAATATGTAAAGTAGGTAACGGTTAATTTTTAATTCTGCAATAAAGTGAAAGGTGGAATGTTAAGGAATGTCAGTAAGGAAGTGTAGATGTTTAGTTAGGGGGAAAAAACAGTTATTGAGTGTAATATCGGTAAAATAATATCTTGGCACTGCTAAAAAAAAGCAGCGATGTTTAAGTGTAACAATATATTTTTTTTTCTTTCTCCCAAAAACAAACATCCTACAGTAGCATCGATTATCATTCACTATACATTAGACCTAGAATTTTTTTTCTCAAAATAAACCCATCTAAATCGAACCATGTAAGTTTCTCTCTGAGAAAGTAAACCTTTCCAAAACCTAGATACTATACGTGGACAAAAGAATCACCTGTAACATACATAAAAACTAAAAAGACAAAAACCGAATAGACGAGACGAACTACTTCGCATCTTCTAGACAACAGATCTTCACTTAGCTTACGAGACAACACTAAAGGCTACTCGGACTACGAGGCAATTTTTGGGGTCCGCGAAACAGGTGCAACTAAACAAAATTCAAACCACCCCTCGGAAATTCTTTGTAAAATTGCAAACGCTCTATGGTATATTTTTGACATCATTAGCTAAGACATTCCGACTTTTAAAATCGTATATTCACGACAATACACCACGTTTCACAGCTCAACTTACAACTATTTAAGCCACCCTTTTATTCTATTTGTTCCTCCCAGTTGTTCGTTCATCGAAGACTGAAAAGTCAATGGCCTAGAGAACTAGTTCATCCATGACGCTTGTGGCGTACATAGACGTTAAAGTTTTCTGCAGATTGGCTGAATGCACTCCAACTTAGGTGCATTTGACGTAAAATATAAATATTAAAATTAGAAATTTTATAGGGATTGCTCTTTTGTTTTCATATTTTTAAAGAATCCTTTTTGTATGAACCGCATCTACGATCCTCGGGAAATGCGTGGACGAAAATTCCCGGCTATGGTATAAGAGACCCTGGAACAGAAATGTAAGAGGCCGGAATGTAGCCTGGAGGGTCAGGGAGGCCACGGAGTACAAGGCTCGGGAGCCAGCTGCCAAGAAAGAGGCTGTAGGCTTTATAGCTCCATCCACTCCTCCTGTTCCTAAATCGATCCCCTTCAAAATCAAGAACATCCTCTGCCGTCGTAAAAGTCCTATTAGAGTATTGCTGTTCCTCACCCTGTGTAATTTTCAGTAAAAATTTGTGTTGTCTCATCTCAGGTACTAGGAGTTTTCCTGTTGACAGATGTTTTTGACTTCATAATATGTTTTTTTCCCTTGAAGAATCGAATTTTCTGTGGATTTCCATCGATACGTATATATATACATATCTAACAAATTAGTATCGATCTAATAGTAGAATCAAAAACCGAATATTTGGTTAATAAAGGAATAGATAGATTTTTTAATAGATTGTTCCAGGTTAGATTTATTCTCAATTTAGAGGCTGTAGTTTTTTTTAAAGTGTCGAGTTAATAATAATTGTTGCGTCAGACCTAATCCTAGGTATTTGTTGTATTTTAAGACTTCTATTTCTCTTCCTTTTTTGAATACCATAATTTTTTATTTGGTTAGGTTCACCTTTAAATTTAGTCCCTATATATTTGTTCCTAACATAAGTTTCTTTGAAACTTCTCAGTTCTGTTCTGTGAATACGGGCATGGTCTCTATGAAGTAAATAAAAAACATTGTAACCAGAGGATTCATAGTTCGCTAACAGAACCCTGTTTGAATTTAAATTCAATTCAACCCAGCATTGGCATTGTAATCCCTGCATGGTTAAAAAAGTGCTCTACTACTGACAAATCAGTTGCTGTCTTCAAAAAATCAATATGCCCACACCAGATCAAAAGCTACTTCATGGAACTGATTGTAAAGTATGTGAACCACAAAATAATGCACAAATATAAAAATATATTGAAGGCAGCCAATACAGTAGAATTCTTAGTGGTCATTGATTCCAAAAAGTATTCAGTTTGCCTGAACAATACTTAATATTTTCAGCCGCCGCACAGTGGGAAAATTTTGTCATTTATTAGTCAAAAATCCATAATCCTTATCGAATGACGATAATCGAATAATTCTTTTTTCATCAAAGAGCATGAGATTTTCTTTATCAGTGAGAATAAAAATACCATCACTCTAAGTATTTCAAATTAATTTTTATATTAATCCTTTCTCCACTTTAATTTAAATAAAATAGTTTATTAGGAACAAGGTATACATAGAGAATGAAATGAGACAGTATTGTTATCTATCGAGCTTTCTGCTTATACACATGTCTTTTTCAGGCATTTTCTCCAATTGAAAGATTTTTAAATAATTATTGCCTAAAGGAGAAAAAAACCAAAAACAATTAATTTTAAGATATCCTATTTTTTAGGACTTTAAACAGAAAAAATATTTTCAAATAATTTAACTGAAAGTATATTTAATGATTCAATCTAATTCGAGCCCGAAAATGTATTACAAGATCAAATATAGTGATTTAAATCTGATCGATCAAATTCTATTAAGGTAGTTTAGCACCCTTCACCCTCCACCACTGTGAAAAAAATCAGAACCAACTATTGTCAACAAAAGAATTTATATAAATTCAAATAGTTTCTTTTCATAATTTACATAGTCAACGTGGATGAAATCAAAACGCATTTTTATCCAACCATTTCATTATTCATAAAATATGTTTGGTGCATTAATATAAAAAGTAAAGCTCAATAGGAAAATAAATTAAATTTATTTTAAGCAAAATCTATACTCATCTCTCTGATGTTACATTTTTTTTTCTATTGAGCTTTACTTTTTATATTATTGCACCAAACATATTTTATAAATAAGGAGAATGGCTGTAAAATTATTGGATAAAAATGCCTTTTAATTTCATCCACGTTAACTATGTAATTTATGAAAAGAAAGTATTTAAATTGATATAAATTTTTTTATTGGCAATAGTTGGTTCTGATTTTTTTCACAGTGGTAGAGGGGAAGGGTGCTAAAATGCCATAATAGAATTTGATCAATCAAATGCGATCGATCGGCGATATAATGATTTTATGATTTAAATCCCGATATTTGAACATTCAAGATATTTTCGGTCTCGAATTATACTAAATCATAAAATATACTTATCGTTGAATTATATGACAATATTTTTTGCCGTTAAAATTCCTAAAAAATAGGGTATTTTTAATTTAATATTTTGGATTTTTTATTCATCAGACAATAATTATTTAAACATCTTTAAAATGGAGCAAGTGCCTGAAAAAGACATGTGTTTAAGCAGAAATTTCGATAGATAATAATACTGACTCATTTCACTCTCTATGCTTCACTGTATAAGTACCTAATAAACTATTTTATTTATTAAAGTGAGGAAAGGATTAATATAAAATTTAATTTGAAATACTTATAATGACGGTATTTTTATTTTTTTATTCTCACTGAAAAAAAAAAATCTCATGCTCTTTAATGAAAAAAGAATTATTCGATTATCGTCATTCAATAAGGATTTATGGATTTTTGGCTACTAAATGACAAAATTTTCCCACTGTGCACAGTGGTCCAACCTGGGAAAAAACCTCATTAATGAACGTAGCCCAAACCTAATTTTTTCTTGGATTTCGGATACTTAGATAGTTGTAGAACAATGGAAAGAATATATTTTTTTAACTTCTTCAAAATTAAAATGTGTGTGTACCATTAAAATTGAACTTTTTAATGATTGAAAAAATCGTACTTTTCTACCAATATAAAAAAAAATTTCTACTCTGTATAAGATTAACAATAAAATATTTCCCAATATATCAGGAGTGTGTCATCTATATGTGCACTGTTATGGACTAAACATTTTTAAATCATATCAATAGTTAGAGAAGAAATTAATTTTCGAAATCGTTGCTGAAATCAGTATGATTTTTTGACTTTGTTGGTTTATAAAACGCTTGCGTTACGTTGCGTTACGGTCGCAATGGTTTAATATGTAACTGTAGGTAGTAGAGGAACTGTGGTAAAATTTTCAGTGCCAACTTCGGCCAACTTTGGGATTTATAAGGATTTAAACCTTCAGCTACGGTTCGAGTGGCGAAGGCGGGTGACTTTGGGGAAGAACTATTAGTTAAGAAAAATCCTCCTATAGGTCTCTAAGGTAGGGGGACTGGCTTAGAATTAAAATAAAATAAATGACACGTTATTTTCATTTTAATTTTAAAATATTAAAATAAAATAAAATTATTTTGATTTTAATTCTAAAACGTTAAACAAAATTGTTTCATTTTGTATTTTAAATAATCAAATAAATTACAACTACAAGTAGGCTGTTTGAAGTTGCACAGTTTGCTTATAGTGTATGGTGATCCTTTGCACTTGAGCTCTCATTCCTGAAAATTGAGGCGGTACATTTATTTCAGTTTGATGCTGTTAGTGTTGCAAGTTTTTTGAAAATCCTTTATTAACCGCGCAAATTACAGGGATAAATGAAGAATTAATTATGAGATTAAAAACAGTATTATAGGTGATTTGCTCTCTGTACCCCATTGATACTGCAGCATTTCGCAAGCATACAGCGGAAACGGCTGAGATGGCAGTGACTCGGTTCCCCTGGTACTATTTCCCATCGACCGTCCACAAAATCCTTTTTCATGTAGCAGACATGATTGAGCACGCAGCTCTTTGTATCGGTCCCCTGTCAGAAAAGGCTCATGGAGAGTAGAAACAAATATTATAAGCAGTACAGGGAACATCATTCCAGGAAGATATCTCGAGTCGCAACAAATGAAGATGTTTTCCACAATTATTTGTAACAAGCGACCCATATATTACGGATTTAAGACCAGTATACAAGTATAAAAAGAAAAAAAGAGCTATCCGAGGAAGCATACAATTTATTTAAACAAGATTAAATAATTTTATCCTATTTGTATTATTGTTCATAAAAATGGTAAACCAAACAAAATCTATTCAAATTTTTATTTTTCGCGTCAAATTTTAACTTGATCTGATGCTCTGATTTCGTTGATATTTATTTCATTAGATTCGGCTCTTCAAAAAACATATAAGACTATATCAAACACGAATTTTTGATATTTTTGACTTATTGACCTCAAATTTGGACTTGATCTGGTGCTCCCATTGCACTGATTTTGATTTCATTAGATTCGGCACCTCAAAAAATCAATACACGGGTGGTTTCAAGCCGCTAGCAAAGTAATTTTAATAGATATTAGGTTTTTTTCCCATTTTCAGCTTTTTTGGACCACTGTGCTGTGCGCCGTAACTGCCATTAGAGAGGCCTGGAACCTAAGGGAAAATATTACTATCCTTGGCATACCCATCGTAACGGATCAAATGTCCGTAACTAATTCCATTGAAAATACCCAGCCAAAATATAAGTATAGCTCGAAGTATTGTCACATATTCAAAAGAAGAATCTGCAATTTCCATTTAAGGGTGGCTAAATGGCCGTGGGGGCTAATACATATAGGCTTTAGGAAATACAAGCTGTTCCTGACAAAATGTGATTAATGAACCGAAGATGGCCAGTTCAAAACCCGGAGCCATGGGACATTTAATAATACTCATTAATAGCAATTATTAACTAGCATTAATCCCCCACCCTCTCCACTGGCCTGAAAAAAACCCGTATATCCTAAAAGGTGAAGTAGGAGATGAAAAAAAAGATTATACTCGGGAAATCTGAAACAAGTGGTGGCGGCTGCGTCCAGAAGGCAGGACGTTTGTTGCCTCTAAACAGCATCAAACAAACAAACAAAATATGATTTAAATGGCAAGAGAAATGAGCTTTAGCACAAAGAATGAACCAATGAAATGGAAAACAAGCTCACGGATATCCAGAAGGGAGGAAACGATTGTGAATTTTTGCACTGTTACCTGCTGAGAGGAGGGCTTGAGGCCCCAAACTGCAAACACTGTTACCCCTCTATCAGGACTCTCAAGTACACCCTTCTGGAATGACCAAGAATTTCCGAAATTCGCCGAGACTTGAAGGAGAACCTGGGAGACATCGTGGAGGAATCAGTCGATTTTGAAAAAGATCTATTTCTATATTGGGGTTAAATTGAAAATTTTCGCCATCGCTATTTACGGATATAGGGTTTGAAACCAATAAATAAGTAGTTAATAATACTATAAAATGTTTATTTGATTAACAATGAACTACTTAAAATGCACCGTTGCCATTAACCTTTATCTTTTTCGACAATTAGGGTATAGAAATAAGAACAAACATGTAATGAAATTCAGGCATAGATCAATTGTATAAAGATGTAGGCACTACCAATAATTCATTTTAAATTAATGATATGTCATTACTATTATAGGTAAAATTGGATTATAAGTAAAATTAGATTATTTTTTGGAACTTCTGTAACAAAAACTGTAAGCCTCTCTTGTCCTCTAACATTTTATGCAAAAACGTTAAGCATATATTTTTCAATTGGAATATATTTATATTTCTGAATATCAGTTAAGTTACATTAATGATTCAAGAAATATATAAGAGAAAAGTAATACCTGCTAACTGCGAAATCCCATATGAATGCATATTAAAAAAAAAAATGTTTTCACCGAGGAAGCGACCTCATCAATCAATCTATCACGTTTATTCAGTACGATAATGTATTACTCATACATTTTGTATTACCTTAATTCTAAAAAATGCCAAGTACTAGGCGGTTGTGGTGAAGTTGTACTTAAAGAAAATGTTATAAAGGAATCATTTAGTTTTGATAAGCCTGTCATGTTTGAGGTTTGTTGAAATATAATATCGTTTATTTAAATACCGATATATAATATTCAATATTGGAACAGTCGTCTCATTTTTAGAGGAATATGATTTTATTATAATAAAAAACAAATAAAGATGATGATGAATTCAATTAGATAAGATACAAAAATGAGCGGCAAAAATCCTCGCGGATTGTGATTCCTTTTTACCAGACCGTTTAATATTCCCTCCAAATATACCCGACGGGCCCATTGTACTGCGAATTCCCAAAGGGCTCTAATAACAATGATTTGAGTCCATTCTATACAATCTCGCTCTTGTAATACATTCCTTATAGGCGATATATTATGACAGAAGACTAACTTTGGATAGCTGTATTGATCCCAAACTATTCTAGCCTATGGATGCAATTATACCTTCTGGCCAATTAATTCACAAAATGTTTTGTGAAAAAAATGGGCAAGCTTCTCAATAGTTTTTTTTTAGTACAGACAAAATATACCAAATTTGAATATTAGAAAAAAAAAAAAAAATCTACCCTCGTGAAACGTCCGTTTTAACTTTATAGTAGTTGAAATATTCGAAATCTGAAAAGCCAGCCAAATTTGAGGGGAGGGGGGGCAGCCACAATTTACGAGGGGTTGAAAAAGGGGGCTGAAAATTATGTCGCTACAGGTAGTTCGAGTGAGGTATCGTTTTGAAAGGTTTTATGATCGTGGATCCGTTGAGCCCATTTTCAGGACGATACAGTCAACAAGTATAATAAACAAACCGGATTATAGGCGTATTATGCATATTAGATTATAGAAAAATGAAATTACTTTCGCAAGTTACATGATTTATTGATAGTTATTAATGAGTTGTAATACAAGTTTTGTACAAAAAAGAAGTCCTGGACTATCTTAGTACAAAAGTTAGGCTATAAGTTCACGTCCATTCCCCCACTCTTATAATTGTTAGTTTGATTGGTTGGTTTTTCGATTCGAAGACTTTGGTGCTTGTCTGTTGACTGGTCTGTTCGTTAAAGAGTTCTTTAACGTAGATAAACCGCTTGGCGGAACCATCCTAAAATAGGATTGCCAACCAAAAGCTATATACATCTGATTTTTTTTTTTTTAATTTAACGGTTCATTTGAAATGTAGAATGAAAAGATAGACAAGAAAAAAATACAATGAAGTCACCATCCACGAAAAGGGATTAATGTTATGTATCTAAAGAAAAATATACGGAATACATCTGGTTGAAACATTCATATTTTGTCAATAAGAATGAACTTCACCATTTAGAACCCTTCTGTACTCCGAGTAACTGTTCAACAAAAACGCTGAATTGAACTCTCAACCCAGGGTTAGCAGGCTGGAACTTTTATTCCAGCAGAACTAATGCCATGAAATATTTCACAACTCAGACGAAGTCAAACACTGTCTTTCCTCCGAGAGTTGATTAAACTTGGCGAAGAGTCCTAGCAACAGCACCGGAGGGCTTAATCAAAACTTAGAAAGTTTGTCATTTTCTAGTTAGCCTTTGGATTAGTTTATCAGTTCCAACGCTATAATCTCTGGCTCTGGTTATTGAGAGTATGAATGACATATTTGAGACGTGAGTAACGTATTCGAGGTATCCTTTAAGCAAGCAAATAGTTATACTTACTATAATAGTTACACCGAACTTTGAAAACTTTAAAATAAGCCATTGTTTTTTGGGATGTTATGATGAAAAGAAAAAATGCAAGACATATCGTTCTGGTGATCAATCGCAGAAGTCAGGGTGGCCGTGTCGACTAATGGAACACAGGCTGTTTGTCAAATTAATAACTAAGCTCGGAATTTCGTGTAGTAAACATTTGAAAAATTGTAACAAAAAACATAAAAAACATGCTTTGAAATCTTTAAAACTTACAATAAAAATATATTACTAAAAAATCATGCATTAAACTATTTCGCTGAAAAAATACCTACTTTGGAAAAGAATAATTGGCGGAGAATAAATTGAAATAAAAACTCTTTTATATTTTTAAATTATTTGTATACTATTGGTTTTAGTATACATTTTGGAAAAGTATTAATTTTTTTATAGTAAAGAAAAATTAATTGAATATGATGACTTGGGATCGGCTGAATTTCTGTTCATTTCAATTATTCGAATTTCTTAATTGGTAGTATTAAAAAAAAAAAAAAAAAATTAAAAATGAAACTTTTCGTAAATGATTCCGTTTTCACTTATGATTGTAGGAAAGTCTTGCGATCGTAAAAAATTTCAACTTTTGGTTTTCAACGGAAATACACGTTTTGCAGTCTCCTGAGTCCAAATAACCTAGTTTCGCAAAATGGTCTCTCTGTATCTGTGTGTGTGTTTTTAACGAGAATCAATTTTTTTTTTTAAAAAGGTAGGTTTCATCATCAAGTGTCGAAGGAAAAAAATTCTTCCTATTAAGTGCCTTTGATTTCGTATATATGGAAAAATTAGCTGTCTCTCATAATGCCCAGAAATAAGAAATGTCTAAATATGAAGTATTAAAAAAATCGATAAACATATACAGGAAAAATAAAGAAAACTGTTTCCACAAGATGAAAATTTCAATTTCCGTTGATGAGTGCAGTAATGCATATTATAGTGTATCATGGTAAAGCAGAGAAGCTCAGAAAGAATAATATTTGAGTCTGAATATTATTAAGAAATGTGAGAATAAGATACGAAGTCATAGAATGTATATAATACCAACAATTTGGCTTAAATAAATTGTATGCAAAAAAATGTTAGGTATGTTCCAACAAGGGCTTTAACGACGTTGACAACTCTTTCGCCCGATGGTGCCCTGGGTCGAAATCTATGTCAATATAGCCATATTTAATATTCAGTCGTTGGTGTTAGGATTACCATGTGCCTCTAATGTTCCCCTGTGAAGATTTGCGCTTCCTCTGGAATGAAAATTCCTCGAAACAATCCATCATCTCACCTGACAGGTAGCTTAATATCTTCTTCTCCCCATCACACTTCTCACTCTGGTCACATTACCAACTTCTATTTTAGATTACTGAATTCTATCTATGTTGACTTGTGTTATCTCAACGACTGATATATCAAACTAATGTAATTTTAGAGTTCATCATACTCCCAAAAAAGAAAGAAAAATATGGATTAATGATCCCAACGTTCATCCTTCAGAATATTGCTTTCCCGATTTTGGAAAAAAGAAAAAACATACATGCACGTAAGGGCTCCCTGCAGATGACCTAAAGATATTTTTAAGTAAAGGATACTACTTATAGTTCCAGAAAATTCTAGAAAAATGGTCAAAACCAAGCCACAATAGCACAACACCAGCTAATTCGTCGTTAATAGTTCGTTTTGAAAAACATCGATGTCTTTGAAACTTCGATGTCAATGTCGCATCCCTACTTGGATGTGAAGTGTTTCAATTATCATTAATTAATTTAAAAAATTAGGAAATAATAATTAAAACGGATGTCTGAGAACAATATTTTTTTAATAAGGGACCAAGGAATTTATTTTATTTTATAAAAACGACAAATATTAGCCAAACAAGTTACAACTACAGAATAATTATGCAAGAGCACATGATTCGGAATATTTCATATATAATGTTAACATAATATATGTTAAAATGTAACCACTCGTTTCTGATGTTTAATCGATTACTCAACAATATTTATATTAACAAAGCGGACTCCTAATCACATATTTTTAAAATAAAAAAAAATCTGGAATACAACTTTCACTTATCTTGGAGTAGAAACTACTTAACTAATTGAAGTAGAAACCGACATGTCATGACATTGTATTAATACAATTCAGGACCATTTCACGGGACTTAGTTATTTGGACTCATGGGTCTCTAAAACGTCTACATCCGTTGAAAACCGGAAGTTAAAGTTTTTCAATACTTTCCCGGACTGTATATTTCATATAATCTTGAAAGTAAAAATCGTAATAATGAGAATGAACATATTGTTATTCATGTGTGTTAAAATGTTGTATTATTTAATTAATATGTTCAGGATGGAAATTTTCCAGTAAATAAAGATACAATTACAATAAAAAACATTTTATAAAAAAATATTAAACCGACTACGAAACCTAGGAACCAGTAAAAATAAATTCTCTGAAAAGTATGAAATAATTACCTTCTGATTTTTATGAATACACAGCAAAATTGAAAATGGTATAAAAAGTGGAAAAGTGCAATAAGACGAATAATTTTATTTTGATTTGTACAAATACACACTAATTGTTAATAAAAATTATTAAATTTAAATATTAAATACTATGTTCAATACAACACAATCTTTTCGGAGGCGGCGCAAAATAGAAATAACATGTTACTGATACAATTCCATTAGTAGGCATTGAAATCAATAGCTGGGAAGAGAAGATCCATGTAGAAGATTTTCATAATGTCTAGTGTAAAAAATTTTAAATTTGGCGCCACCTCCGAAAAGATTGTGTTGTATTGAACATAGTATTTAATATTTAAATTTAATAATTTTTAAATACACACTAATAGGTGTGTATTTGTACAAATCAAAATAAAATTATTCGTCTTATTGCACTATTCCACTTTTTATACCATTATCAATTTTGCTGTGTATTCATAAAAATCAGAAGGTAATTATTTCATACTTTTCAGAGAATTTATTTTGACTGGTTCCTAGGTTTCGAAGTCGGTTTAATATTTTTTTATAAAATGTTATTTATTTCACAATTTTTAGTTGGAGAAGATAACAAATGTAGAAAACCGTACGTTGGTTCAAAAATTTCGTTGGTAATTGGTCGTTGATAAAATAAACGTTGGTTTAAAAATTTCGAAATCTTTTTACGCTCTACCACGTTTGTCTTTCCCAGGTCTTTTTATTATACAATAATTGTATAAAATTATTATGAAATACACTTTACCTTTTCAATTTTATGAATACACACAGAAAAGTGGGAAAGCGGTGCGTGTATTACACAACTTTCAACACACTACTTTTTAGGATTATAAATGGATTTTTTTGTTTTTTTTAAAAAAGATCAATGTTCAATTGGGAAGGGAACACATAATATGTTTTTCCACAATGACAATATTTTTCCTTTGCTAAATGTCGTCGGTACTTGTCATTTACGTAGAGAATCAGTGTTCCGAGATGTGTTGAGTTAAATATACATAAATACATAAATCCGGCCATTCCAAGTTGAAGTAGATAAGTCACTGAACAGTCGAGATTTTGGCCGGTTTTAGACATGATATCGTTAATGGAGAATCGATGTGGATGCTAATATGACCTTTAGTAAATTTGAAAGTAATTTTTAAATTTTGATTGCTTGAATATCCTTCTGAAAACTATGGTGATATTATACACGACTTCATTGGATTACATCATTGGATAGAAGTCCCTACAAAAAAAGGGGCAACCATAAAATTTATCGATATCAAAAAGACTGCCCCGCTAGGATAGAAGCAACAGGGTTTGGGACTCACATATGGTTAATTTATTATTACGAAGGATATTATTATTCTCCGTATTAGACTACTGACTTAATTCCAAAGGTTGATTCAATTATGTTCGTAATTCCTTTCGATGATTTTTTGACTAAATTTATTACCGAAGTACTAGGAATTATATCCTTCGTAATAAAACATTATTCAGAAAATAAATTGCTAAACAATGTTGCTCCAATTCTAGTGGCGTAGCATTTATCATCATTTTTAACAATCATTTCCATGAGTGCCAAATTTTTGCTGAGGGGACTTTCATAAAATGAGGTTGTTTTGGGGTAGTTATCAAGTTTTATTTTGTAGTTTTTATTGATGGATGAACACCAGCAAAACCCTCGATAGTTGTAGAAACAAATTTAAAAACCGATACTAGTAATCCGGATAACATAACAAAAGTGTCACCCTTAAAGGATCGGCACAAGACCTCCGGCAAGATATTCAACAGTAACCGAGTGTATCCGGAAGAAGACAGAGGTATCTGAATCCTTTATTAAGTCAACTGAAAATGAGATTTTCCAGGAATTATTGTATTCTTTTTTAATGTGCATAATCAATAAAAGATAGAAATCAAAATCTAATTTAAATCAATAATAGCTACGATTTTAAATTTAAACGATCCTTTGGGAACTTGATGAAGTCTCAAATTCTGCTTTAAAACGATTACCGATTAAATACTCAGTCTTTCTTGGAATTCCACGAATTTTGTTGTCTTATGATTATGGTGTTCAACCGTTGATTAGATCTAAATTAAGAAGGTTTACTATTATCGGTGAATATACATCTATCTATTATTTATGCTAATATCGCTACAGAAAACGACAGCGATATTATATTCTCCTGATATTTATATCTTCATTTAAATCTAATGTTGAAAAATTAGTTTAGGTTATGTATAGGTTTGTTCCAACAAGCACGTAAAACACATCGATAACTAACAGACTGCTCATGTTCTCCCCCCACTCTTTTGATTCTGAATTTGATTAGTTGGTTTTCCCATTTGATTCATCCAGCAGTAATACAATATTTGGATTTTTTAGTTATCAATTAGTTTTAAAAGCTTGTTGGAGCATACCTTATGTTATATATGCCATATGTTTTTCCAATAAGTAAACAATTTAAGCGATAATTAAATAATTATTTTCATGTTTTTTCCCGATAACTTCTTAAATAAATTAGGAACCTCAAAAAGGTTTAAATGGGACCACCTTGGGAAAATACTCTACAAGATGCAAAAGGTTTCGTTCCAATTGGTCCACCCATCTCTGAGTAATCGGTGAACATACATAGAAAAAAAAAAAAAAAAAAAGGCACAAAAAAAGTCACATACGTATCGAATTGAGTAACCTCCTCTTTCGTTCGAAGTCGGTTAAATAAAACCTCCTTTTTTCATATTATTGATAACATTCCGGGTTTAATTGTTCCATTAAAACATTCACAATGTCGATAATGTATTAAAAGTAGATAACTATAAAGGAATGATTTATTTAAAATATGTATTGGAGTTTTGTATTTGAAAAGGGACAAATATAAAGCAAAGCACCTAAATAACAAAAAGACCTATTTAAACTTTTCTTTTTCTTTTTATTTTATTTATAATTTGAATAGTAAAACTCTAAAATATTACAAATATTTCAACATAAGTTCCCCCCTGAATAAAGAAAAAAATTGCTAATAAATAATTTCTATGGAGAAGGAAAATTAATTTTACATAATTAATGGTTGCTTAGTTTAATTGAAGAACCAGCTTTTACCTACGATATTTTCCCCTCTACTTCTTTGCATATTTCATTAATTTCTCCAAATCATCATGCCCTACTTCGAAGCGAATGATGAGACGGAAACTTGGAACTTTTGCTTATAACTATATAAGTATTAAATATCCAGGAAAGATAATCACTCTGAAACAATAAAATATATATTCTGTGTTAGACTAACTCTTTCAAATAAGTATGATCGATCAAGCTGACTAAAATTTCAAATCTACAAGAAGAAAATCTGACAACGTAAACCTGATTTTTGCCTGTCCAAACTTCAAAAGTTGTGCAGTTTCAAATTATATTGTTGGTTTCTGAATTTGAATGGTATTGCTGACTCTTTTAAAAGATGATTGGTAGATTAATTGATAATTTAACCCCACTGAGCGATTATTGGCGTAAATAATATTTATTCTCGATTTAATTACAAGTAAATAAAAATATTAATCATAATCACACATTGATACCACAGTTAATGTAAAACACAATTCTAACTTTTAATACGCATATATTTTTTAAATATAATGAATAAATTAATTATATAACGGTATATTAATCTATATAATTTAATTCTTATTTACATAAATAAAAAAGACAAATTCGTTAAAAGAGTTTCGTAAATATATTTTTTAAGCATTTTGTAATTATGATAATTTGGTATAAAAGTCTGGCAAGGAACTAAAATTGTATCGATTTCGTGGGATTCCAATAAACGGTTGATAAGTTAATAATGATTTCCTACTTCATTATGGCGTAATAAGATTATCGAGGAATTAACTTCCTGATACTTAAATTTAAATTTAAATATGCTTTCAAGACTCAACATCTTTTTTTATTCAAGAAATCAGATGATATGTTTCAATGATTATCTATAATGTAGGGTTTTATTGTTGAAAAACCGAATGTTTTTTTTCCTGTAAATAATTTTTATTCGGCCATAGGGGAATGCCGAATGGAAAGATTTGCCCCGGTTAATACTAAACTGAAACAATGAAATCCATCCTCCCCTCCCTCGACCCATGTGACAGGACGATCGACTGAATCAGGACGGCCTATCTTTTGAAAAGTCTTTTTGTTGTTTCGGGCCGTTTTTCATAAAGAGGAAGCTGAATGGAAGCCGCTTTACAAAGGAAGGAGTCGCGAAATCCATTGACATCACTAACAAAAACTTCTCTCGCCGAATATTGCAGGCCAGGCCTCTTCTGTTCTTTTCGGAATCTATCTTAAAACAAAGGTCATAAAATGCCAAATCACTCTGTATAAACTACTAATTATCGCAACGATAATAATATTATTGCAAGCGAAGTATTGGAATATTATTTTGGTGCCAAGAAAGGAAGAATAAGACTCCATTATTTTTTCCGCATCATTGTACATTAAGCAAATATGTACTAAGTAATAAAATATTTAAAAAATAAGTAATATTTATTTATAAAGTATTACAATATTTCAGCGTTTGTCCTACAATTGCTAATCCACCCGATAACACAATAAGATGCTTTAGTTAGCTTAAGATCTTTCAAGCCGAAGGAATTTAGCAGATAAAAACGAATTAACTATTTATTATTTTGAAAGTATTTATGTAACTTAATAATACCACCAAATATTTTAATTAGTTTTCAATTTATTTTTAGAAAAAGTAATTATCCAGTGAATTGTGTATACAATTTTATTTTTGTTGATTTAGACATATTCTCATATTTTACATATTGATTTGATATTTTACATATTTGAGCCTTTCCAGGAACCGACAAAGATGATTAGCGATGATTGTTTCAGCAAAAAAAAAAGCATTACACCTTGTTACAAATGGGCTCCTAGTAAGGTAATGCCCATGGGAAAGAGTTCTCAACTAATATATTTTTATGTATAAAATTTATTTAGTTTAAATTGTTGGTAATATCTATATTTTATGACTTTCTAGTATAAAAATTATTTTTCCTGAAATTATCAGCTTTCTAACAGTATATTATACACATATATCACTGCTCTCATTAGCAAAAATTAAGATTTTAAACTAGGGAAAACATTTCTCTTTTTTTCTCCTCGATATGTTTTTCGAATTTATTCATATTTCATTTTTATGCATTGTAAGAGAGAGTTAATTTCTCCATATAAACAAAATCAATGTCACTTAATAGAAAAAAAAGTTTCCTTGGGAATTTAAGTCCCATCAGAACATTTCAATCATGATGAAACCTAACTGATATTAAAGAATACTTAGTCCTCATTAAATATGACGAGTTCTTCAAAAATCGTTAGAGCTGTTTTAGAGAAAATCGTATAAAATATAAAAATGTGATAAAATTTGTATAATAAAGTCTCCCATCCGTTAGCCTAATTCTGATTTTTGCTGCCACCTCACGGGCCTACACGTAACTCAAATACATAGTTACAGTATCGTAGGACACACCATATAGCGGGACTTAGAGGACCCCAAAACATGTATTTCCGTTGAAAACCGAAAGTCAATTTTTCACGATTGCAATTCTTTCCCTTAATATATATTTTATAAAAAGGTAAGTGAAAGTAAAAAGAGTACTTAATGTTTATTACTAGTTTATCAAAAAAAATATTTATTTTATTTTAATAAATTATTGTTTGTTTGTTTATTCTTGATAATAATTGACGTTTCAACTTTAAAGTTATATTTTAACTTAAGCAAATAACACAGCTACCAATTGAAGAAACTTATTCTATGCACACTGGGAAAAGTAAGAACGCAATTATTTAAATTTTTTATCTCATTTATTGCAATTTTTTCAGATGTTTTATCTAGAAATAAAAACATAGGAATAAATAACCTGTATTAATTAAATGGAAAGGCCATTTTTAGAAAAATATTTTTTTAAATTTATAGTATTTTTTTATGGAACGAATTTTTTCACGATCACAATACTTTCCCTTTGCATATTGCATATATAGTAATATACCTATATATTGCATATTGGTATTGGTAAGTGCAAGTAAACACTAATATATATGGCAGCGTAAAATTCGTACCCTTAGCATATCCGTAAATAAAAACATGTTTTTTTAGCTTTTAAATGCTTTTTCGGTAGACCACCATGACGTTTTTCCCATCTACTTTCGGCTGCCCATTTTCAGTTGGTAAATCTATATTCCAAGCAGTTTCAGAGTTTAAAAGCTTTCTACACCACCATGACGTTTTGACGTTTTTTCCCTAAATTTTCAGCTGCCTAAAGGCGATTGGTACTAGAAAGAAGAGTAGAATATAAAATTACTCCGGACGTCAGTTAAGTAAGATTAACAGTTCCGAAGAAAAATTAGCCAGAGTCTGAAATATTGGAAGCCACCATCCTGACTCTGAAGAACTAAAGATTTGTAGGTCGTTTGCCATTGGTTATTTTCTCCTTTTACACTTGCTACTGATGATCTTTAAACAAAATATAAATGTTTATTGTTGTTAGGTAATTAAAAGTAAATATAAAAACATTATCGAATGGGAAAAAATTAATATTATTTTTAATTTTACTTTAAATTTAATGAAATATATAGGGAAAGTATTGCGATCGTGAAAAAATTAGACTTCCGGTTTTAAACGGAAATATACGTTATATATTTACGTTATTTATTGGAGTTTCCTTTGTCGAAATAACCAAGACCCTCGAAATCGTTTGTTTGTTTAACGTAACTTTATGCTATTAAGCCTAATCGGACGATGCTACAGTGGTAGTCCTAAATTTAGCCTATCCAAGTATAATTATGATAGGGATCTTTAACGAGTACCTGACATCGTACATGCTCGGGGCCTCCATTTTAGGTCCTATCTGAGGGGTCGCACAGTGGGACGAATTGCCAATCTAGGTGGAAATAATTAGAAAAGTAAAAAAAAAAAAAAAAAAAAAAAAAAAAATTAAAAACCAATATAAAATTATTTAGATAAATTGTAAATAAAGCAGCAATTCAATTTATATTTATTTATTCAATTTTCAATTATTCAAAAAGAAAAAAAGACATATAAACTATAAAATACATTTTTAGAAAATTATGTATTAAATTGTAATATCGAAATGTAAAGAAAAAAATTGTTTTTTATTCCGAATCATCTGATTCTGAAGGATCTGAATCCAGGTTAGATTCTTCTTCAAAATCCACCACCAACCTACTGATATCGACATCTATAGGTATTAGCAAGGAAAGTACCTACATCTCTTGGTAATGCGTTTCTGGATTTTTGTGTTGTATTCCTAAAGATATTAATTAGAGGATCTGATGGGAGTAGCATATTCATGATATCCCTGTTTGTAGTTACCCGTGAGTTCTTCCGTGTGAAAATTCCTAAATCCTCTTAAATCATACCAATAAGTAGTAGGTAATATTTTATAATTTCAGCGACATGAATTAACAGTTTATGCATTGTCACCGGCATATGATACCATGGATATCAGTGAACATATAGTCTCGTTTCAGCAATGAAATCATTTAAATTTTGCACATCAATATTGTAACCAGACGAAATTGCGAATAAAAGTATGTAAATTTTATAAAGAATATTTTCATTTTTACCTATAATGGAGGAAATCAAGACAAAATTTTTAAAGAAACGTCTGGCAGAATTTACATTGTTTGTAGAACCTAAACCAGGTTTCGGTCTATCGACGATCAATCCCATTTTTTCTTTCGATCTGAATGTCTGATTTCCTTTTTTTAATTTCAATTTTATCTTCTTCACTTCTTACAGCCCATTTTTATTAATATTTAGTCTGTAACTAATATTCAAAAAACATTCGAATAATGTGATCCACAGGTATAAACTTGAAAGTCCGAAACGCTAATTATTTTCGTTGCAATTTAGAGATAAAACGCCTGGTAGATCATTCAGTGATTTAGGATGAAATGCTCTACTTTATCGAATTTTTACTAACAATAATTACACAATGGTTAATTATCTATTGTTCTAAGAAATTATGAAATAATAATAATAAATGGAAAAACACGGCAAACTGGTATCGTATGATGAGATGTAATTGTGGCGATTAAAAAATTAAATAAGTAGTAGTTTAAAGTAAGTGACTTACTAAGTTGATTACTGGAAAAAAAGGAGGGTACATCACACTTAAAAAGCCAAATAGATATAAACTTACTTGCCAAATCGTCTTCCATACCCTGGTATAAATCTTTTTCCCAAAACAATATGAAATTCGCTGATCTATGTTGCCGCTTTATCAAGATGTTAAAATTAATTGACTTACTGTGACGAATGTGCCGTGTTTATTCTTTTTTTATTCCGTTGGCATTTGTTTTAAGGGATTAATGGTTTGTAAATACCTAAGGTATACTGTTTTTTCATGCTTTATTTCTTCCTTATTCCTAGAAAGGGAAAAATCTGACTATTGGCTTTTAATTGTATTCATGGTCAACGACTCTCGTTTTTTCATAGCTTCGGAGATTTCCGTAATATATTCCGATGAAACTGGTTTACTATATATATCTATAAATTTCATTAGCACCTCCGTATTGCCTCAAAATATTAAAAAAATAGGTCTCAAAAATGAGAGATTTATACATTTAAAAAAAAGCGTACACCTTTATTAGCAGTTATTAGCAATTTATAATAAATACTTTATCTCTATATAGTGTGGACTACATTCTGTATTAATATCTCGGTGTAGATTTTTAGTAACCCCTTTTTTTATAAGAAAAAAATATAGCTTACCGACTATTGAAAAGAAAGGAGAGTACTCTGTACTATACCCACATTTAAAGAACCAAGAACTTATATAAACTTAATTCCTGAATCATCTTCTATTGCCTAGTATAATTTTTTTTTTCAAAAAAACACGATCCATTCTATGATTCTATTGGTTTTACAAATAATTTGTAAATAACCTGACTAAGCATTATGAGGGAACTACCGTATTCAAACCCCCCATTATTCTGTTAATACTTGCTCAAAGTGATTAATAATTTGTAAATGCCTTAGCTAGACTATTGTTTTCAAGATACCGACATGATTTTTTCATTTCGCTGTGGGTCGGTGTAGTTTTTACTCCCAATAAAAAATCCAAGGGTCACAACGGGACACGAATCCGTGACCTTTAGTATTGTAGGCTGCTATGCTAACCACAGCACCACAGGTGACCCTATTTTTGTTTTTGTTTTCACTAAAAATAGCTATGCATGTACTTACACAATAAAAAAAATTAGATACACGCAAAGTATAGATATTTCTATAGAATCAATAACTGCCAAAAGGTCAATATTTAAGAAATAAAGAGTCTATTCATTCATAAATCAAAATTAAATAATTAGAGATTGTTCTACATGGTATGTTAAAATGAAATGCCCTGTCAGATATTAATTACTAAATACCTCTCATATCAGTAAAAAACCGGTAGAAGAGACTAACAATCGTTAAAACTAAGAATTAACTGTATTTCTCGTCAACTCAGCAATTACTGGCCGGTTGTTTATGTTTCAACCTTCCAATAGGCAGCGGACAAGGTTCTTTCTGAGGAAATTTGCATCTCCATCGGTTCATCTCGAACAAGTCCCAACTATTTCTACGAGTTGACACAAATGTTCCTGGTGATATCACGATTCCGGGAGCTTTGGCAAGCAACCACTTCACTGGCTGCTCCTCGGCAACTAACTCAATAGACCCTCCTCAATGAATTCAAATGGCCGAGATTAGGTTAATCTGTATTCAGAGATGGTCTAACTAGACCTGCGATGATTAAAATTCACGTCATTTAAGAGATTAACAGGATTCTTCTTCGTCTTCAGAAGAGCTAAACGGCCAACTCAGGCGTTGAAGTTGTTGCCATTTTTTTTTATATATATTTTTTTAAGGGGAATAATACATGGTAGCTTATATCATTAACTTTTTAGAATCCAGACAAGCTTAGATTAGAAGCTATTAATTTTATTTTCAGGCAATAAAATATTAGTGGCCTCCAGGCTATCTTGTAACTTCTGAGAAGCAATTACAATATCCTAGTTCATGATACATTAGTGCATACCCAGCATGAAGAATGTATTTAGTACAATGTAATATATTATTTTTATTATTGTAAGAAAAAGAATTATTTTCATATTAAATAAGCTCATATAGGAAAATTATTCGTATTTTTTTAAAGAATCTCAACAACTGACTACTTGTTTGTTTAACGTCCCTTTATGCCACTAAGGCTAATAGGACGATGCTACAGTGGGAGTTCTAAATTTAATTAATTAATTAATTAGAATAGGGATATTTAACGAGTACCTGACATCGCACAGCCTCGGAACCTCCATTTTATGTCCTACCCGAGTCGCTAAGGAGAGACGGAATAGCTAAGGATTTTTCACTCCCTTTGAAAAATCCTAGCGTCACCGCGGGAGCCGACAACTGACAAGTTATGTTATATTGTATGTAATAAAACATGATCTGATGAAGCATATGCATATTTTTATGATATGTATTTATTTATTTTTGAATTAATGAGTAAGATAAAAAAATAAAACAAAGACGATCGATACAATCCTGATATAATTATTTTTATAGGATTATTTGTTAAATCATTGCAGTAATAAAAATATCACCCAAGATCGACTTGGCTATAGTCGAATTCCTTATAGTTTACCAGCATTCTCTCATAGATTTCTGAAAAATGAGATAAAGGTCCTTTACATAAGTATTTACCTTTAAATATCAAAGGGCATCCCAAGCGGCTCCAAAAAACATTTAAAGCCTTTGAAATCAAACCCATATTTAAAATTAATTATTTTATATATTTAATTGATAATCTCTGCATTGAGAATTCATAGTAACTGACTGAACTCCTTGCTACCACCGATTAACTAAAAATATGAGCTATTTGGAATCTATGAAAGTTTCTTCTTTTGAACCATATTTAGGCTTGATTACCTTAGGGTATTTATGCCTTTAAACAAATAATATCATCATAGATCTATGAGATGATCATAGAGATTTTAAAAGTCAAGTATCTGATTGAGATTCAGAATTAGCAAAATAAATATATTATTTTAAACTGTAGCTATGACTTACTTAAAATAGGACCGATTTCACATCGACCCACTGTCTTCAAAGGTTCACATATATATTATGTAAATCCTTTTTCCGACTCAGAGCGGATGGACTGTGATAAATGGGGTGAGCAAATGAAAGAAAATTTCACACGGACGGGACAAAACGTAACTTAGATTCGTAAATTCTCCCTAGGACTTTAATAAAAGCAGTGGAGTATGACCATTTCAAAATGTTTGGGAAAAGTATAATATTTATTAATCATTTACTTCACCATTGTGGTTATCCATTATTTACAAAGTTCTGATTGGTACGGAAGCTAATTATAACGAATGGTAAGGGTCTTATATTTCACTACGGATTATATAACAAGTGCACTCACTATGTTTACATAATACAAAGAATTTACAGAAAATCGCGTGAGGCAGAAATGCCTAGAAACATTGATATTCCATCAATAGAAAAACTAATAATTTAGAATAAATTGGAACATGGACTAAATATTAGTGCTCTGTGTTATAAACTTATGTTTGTTGGAACAGTAATTTAAAAAAAAAGAAAAAAAAAAAACAATGAAATAGTGCATGCACAAATATGAGGAGTGGTGGGTATTAAAATTTTCTCTAAAGACGAGCAAATAGATGCTTCACATTTTTTTTTTTTTATGTTTCACATCAAAAGGCCCAGTATGAAACAATTTCAACTTGTAAAATCAATTAAAAAGAAATGCTAATGTACTACATCTGTGATGTTAGGATTTGGTTTACAATAGGTTGAGTGTTGTTTACTTAATTATTATAATCCCACGTTTTTGCAGCAATAATACGCGGTCAACAAGTGAACCCTAACTGGAACAGATACCGTAATCAGGAGTGGTTAAGGGCCATACCACTTTACCAAATACTGAGCAAGGGGCGTGATCTGACTGCCTAGGCGGGGTCGTGCTCTGGATTCCAAACACGGCCCAACGTCGTAAAAATATGATGGGAGTGACGCCGAGCTACGTGCGGGTCCTACGATACGCTGACACGTATTCCCCCTTAACACCGCTGACTAAGGACCCTTAGCTACACCCGGCTACATATTGGTTGTTAACACAGCCATCATTATCTGGCGATTGCTTATTGGTTGCGGTATTGTTATTCCATCAGTTTGAAACTATTTTTATAGTTTTTTGTATGAATACATACCCCAAGTCAACCAAGAGGCCGTGTACTGGTTTAAAAATATAGTTTCCATGAATATTATTAATATTTATACCTATATTACAATTATATTAGGCATTTTTGGAAAACTAAAACATTAAATTTAAACATTGGTGGGATGCGGAAAATAGAAACTTATTTTCGTGGATGGAACATTTACATATTTACGTAATTAACTTACGTAAATAGAAATCGACGTTTTTGTTTAAATATTGAAAGAAATTCAGCAGCATCACAAGTAGGTTTTCCTACGTATATTTACTTGTTATTCTCTATAAGGTATAGAGCAGGGTTTACTGAACGTTTTCGAGTTTCGTTGCCCCATGTCAAATTAAGGAAAACACGTTTTTTCTACTAATACAGAGCAATTGAAAGCGAATAGTATTAATTTGCATTGAATGCAATATATTGCGGCGTTCCCACGAGGCGTTAATCTCGACAGTGAACCACGCTTTCGTGAAATACACTTCTGTGTGAACGCATAGTCGTTAAACTTGCTTTCGTGAGGAACGGCGCACGACTCAAGCGTGGATAGATCAAACCTGTTTGATTTTCAGTCGTGATATACCGTTCGTGAAGCCAAGATGTCGTCACAGCAACGTGGCATTATTAAGTTTAACGACAGTGAAACTACGCGGTTTTTGGAGTTATATTCGATGGAAAAGGTGTTATATGATCCAAGTTTGGAGGAATACCGTGATAGAGATTTACGAGCCGCCGCAGCTAAGAGAATAAGTCATGAATTAAATATTCCTGGATTTGGACCAAAAGAAGTTGTAGCAAAATTCAAAAATTTAAGAAGCTCTTTCTGTCAGGAGTTAAAAAAAATATCAGACAGTGCAAGGTCTGGAAAAGGTACAGATGACATATACAAGCCAAAAGTATTTTGGTTTGATCTGATGAACAGTTTCATTCGTCCGTTTGTTCAACAGCGACCCACACAATCGAATCTGGTAATTACCTTTTTTTTATAAAAATATATATCGTTTATTTATGAAAAATAATTTTAAATAGTTTAAAAACGACATACGAGTATTAATTTAAATTTAAATTAGTACGAATAATGCGTTGTTTTTACTAACTGTTTATAATATCTTATCTTATCTGATCTGATGGTGACTAGTCGAAACGCGAGGCGTGAACGGCACGAACCCCCCAACCGTGTGAACGCTTTATAAATTCACACTTTCGTGAGTGTAACGAACGAAAGTTGACTAGCGTGGTTAACTGTCGTGATTAACGCCTCGTGGGAACGCCGCCTATGGCAATTGTTTCAGTGACAGCTATACTGAGGCGGGACAGCCACCATCTTTATTGACTATCCGGTTTCTTTAGTTTAAAAATAAACACATTTCTGATTCAAAATTCATCTACTGTTGGAAATTAAAATAATTGATAGGGCAGATGGGCTTGTATCCTAGACATTTTAGTATATATTTTTAAAATAATGCTTTGTATGGGAATTTTTTCACGGCGCACTAAAAGAGAGAATAGTTTGGAAAAACTGGTATAGAGTATTATAATAATTTCAAAACTTGACCTTCGTCAATACTTCTTTTTGTTTTTGTTAGTTTTAATAATTCTTATAATACTGTAACGTTAAAAAGTTAAATAAATTTTAAAAAAACATACGGTTTAAAATCCCAAACATTTTGTTGGAACAAACTGGCGATTAGAGCCAACCCTCAGAGCACGTGTTTGGGACTAGATTGTACGAGTTCAAGGCCTGGATGATTCTACGGAGGTCTGGAACATTTCAGACCAGGACTTTTACGACTCTATATAAGGATCGAGTGACTGGACCAGTTAGTCAGTCTTAGTCTTTGTCTTGAATGTGAAGCTCAAGCCATATGGTTTGTTTTACAAAGTGATAATTTTTATAACCTGCTTTGATATTTGCTTTGATAGTGTGGCATTGACTATTGTTATACTTTCGTTTAATAAATATTTTTAATCCACATAAGTTTTATAATACTTCATTAATGAAATAACGATTTGCGGTTTTAACTTCATAATTATTATTAGACAATTATCTAATTTGATCTGATAAAGTTGATGCCATTAATAGATTATAATCTATGTAAAGAAGTTTATGCATAGAATTTTTATAGACCTAATGTTTTTTTAAATGAATTTTTATAGACCTAATCATCCGAAGACGAAATGCCAGTGGTGGGAGATCATCCTGCAGTTTGTGAAACTTCATTAGAAAATTACAACATAATTGATGTTGCTACAAAAGAGTCTGGGACCCAGTTAAACAGTCCGTTTTCCTGCTAAATAACGTTGGGTAAGTTAGGAGCCCCTAAAGAGAACAAATATAGAGCCTACAAAACCCTTTGCTTCGGTCTGCACAAATGGCTCTGGAACACTAAACCACTTAGTGAGCCGTATATTTCCTTTATTAGCTGTCTCGTAGGCAACACTATAGCCCTCCCCATCCCTCCAAGCACTTGAAGATGTATTTTTGCAGGAATTTCCTCTGCTTTCAAGTTAATATTTCTTGTTCTGTTAACGTTATTAAATGCAATCTGGTTGGATTATGACATAAATGTCTTTTGCAGATAAATGGATTCACTTGGGCAAAAATATATTTTGCTTATTATTTTAGTTGACATTGCAGTTTTATTATTGTCTTTATGTAAAAATGTACACCTTATTCATTTTTATGAAAGTATGGAACTGATGACATTCAAGATGTGTATATAAAAGGTGTAGGGATGACCGAGTTCGGATAGTCAGTTATAATCGATTGTCATGATTAAATCGAGCAATCGATTAACCATCGAACTTTTTTCTTATTTTTCAAATGCAAAAGCAAAGATTCAAACAATTGGTATACTATCTTTAAATTAAATAGAAAAACTTATTTATAAATTTATTTATTACTTTTATAGTATCTTATAAAATTAAATTAACAATAAAAAAATTTCATCTACTTTAGTGAGTAAATACGTGATGTTCAAATTATTTAAAGCAGTTTGCGGTGTGAAAAACATGTCACAAAAAAATATTTAATTAATTATTTTTTAGTTTACAAAAGTTGGTTCCTTAATAGATTTCTTAATGCAATATAAAAGTTTTAGAGGAATATTAGTCGTATTCGGTTCCCGGAAAGACCTAAAGGAGACAAATATTTTAAAATTAAATATTAATTTACTATGAGCCGTACATAAGCCTTTCATCGATTCACCTTCACGATATTTTAACAAAAAGTAACTCGCAGTAAAAAAAGCAACAACTGAAATGTTGATGATATTAAGATTTTTATTCCCCTTAAAGAAAGAAATAAACAATGAATCTAAAAGTACTGAGAACTTTCAACTTTTCTAATACAAATTATAAAACTATATATGTAGCTTATGGAGACAGACAATGTATGAAGTTGCTGAATGTCGTTCACATATTTATCAAAACACGCCGATTTCTAATCAAACTAGGTTGGAGAATAAAGGTTGTGTGTTATGCGCATCGCACCAGTTTTATTTATTGACTGTCTTGGAATTGAGACACGTACTTGTAAGTAGAGTCACGCAAAGTATCAAAGCACCCCAATTTTCATGAGATTCTCAATTAAATAAAAAAAAAATGCTTTAGTAGCTTCCATAAAGATAGGATCTCTCTAGGGTTCAGTCTTAGATCGGCAGTTTTAAACGATCTGCAGTTCTGTCACCTTCTATATAAATGATCTAGCAGCTGTCAAAAGAGAAGCAGAAAGATGTGCCAGCCTTGTTGCGAGATGGTGTTGAGGTAAGAAGATGAAAATGGCAGCTGTCAAGAACAAAGCCATCCTTCTTAAGGACAAGACAGGTAAGGCACACCCAATAACCATGTCATGGAAGATCAAACGATACGTCCAAGTTAGGTGGTAACACACGTAGGCGTTAAGGTAAGTTCAGGCTTAAATGTGAGCCACACAAAAGCGTACCTGGGTGGCAAGGTGGCCCAAGCTGTGAACGGTCTAAGTAGGAGGAGCATTCTGCGGCCTTACGTACCTAGCCACAATAACTGTCTATAAGGAGCGGTTCAGGGTATCCTAAGTTATTCCTGCACCTTCTGTACAGGAACCTCGACTAGAAATAGAGGAATAGAAATAGAAGCCACAAATTTAAAGAAAGGCTCTTCTTCGCGTTTCCACAGCATATAGATCAACATCCCATGAAGAAGTAAATGTCCTGCGGAGGGGTGGGGGTGCCCTATCGACATCTACTTTATGAATATAGTATAGTAGAATGAACCTACTATATTTGCAGGAAGCTCAGCAGAAGACATAGAAATGGAAGACGCCCTCCATCATAGTTCTTGAAGAATAGCTACAGAAGAATGAACAAATGTTTTACTAGCAGCAGTGCGTTTCAGTAGTGTGTAGTATGCATGACTGGGTAACATCTCACATCTCACAACTGCTATACCAGTACTGCCTATGAAACATGGAAGGGGAGGAAATAAAATAAAATAAAGACAGTAAAAATAATAAAATAAAATAAAACAATGGAAATTTTAATAGAAAAATACACTTTGACTAATAACAAAAGCAAATACGATTTAAAAGACATTGGTAAAATTCATTATTTTGTGAAATATATTTTATAATTTATCTGTATCAATTTGTTTTATATCCATTTCGAGATTCTCCATCATGTTCCATCTTCTTTATGTTGTCTGTCACAAATACATCACCTTTTATTATCCTTACAGTATTCTACTTTCACATTTACATTTGTAAATATTATTTTGTACTTGATCAGGAAAAAACTTGGTTACGAGTAGAATACCATAAGATGGGAAAATATCCCCCGAAATTCGATTTAAACGGAAGGTATGAACAAAACCAACAGAAACAATGCTCGCCGAATTATCGGTAGAAAAAATAAAGATTTAAGCCTTATCAAATATTTGTAACGGTAAATTAATTATCTATTAAATTGTCACGTTTTAGTTGCCTTCCTGGCAAAGTTTTATATTATACGGAAACACAATATATTACAAAGAGGAAAGAAATTACTCCTTCTCTGCCCTTGAAAAACTCTCCGCCGAGTGTAATATATTTCTCTCAAAAAATAATTTTTTTGTTGCTCGGTGAAATGACTGTCACAAACATTTGTACAGTAATTTTCAACGAATTATTTTGTTTTACAATGTCTTTGAAACATTTCATGCGATTTACGTGAACAGTTGAAATTTACAAACTGTATGTTTCTAAATTGGTATACTCTAGACCGGGCAAGTTTTATTACAGTACCATATAGCGAATAAACTTCCGTTGTGTTGTTATGTTTGTCGTCAATAGCAGAGCGAGGACTGTATTCACAAAACCGAGACGGAACTTGGAATTGAGTTGCGAACTGCGGCTTGGCTTTAGGCCTAATGGACTGATCGGCACCCTGCTCACACACTGATACACCTAACTTACTGACCCTCCTCGTAGGTTATCACTTACAACCTTCTACATAGTTTGATATTTTATTGACTGACATTTTCTCATCGAGAAGCAGTATTTCATCGGTTAAATTTATGAGCGAATCGTCAACTACCTTAATTATTATTCATTTTCAAGTTTAATGTTAAAAAAACTGGAAAATTCTGTAGCACACCATACTATGGAAGGTATTGGAACCAGCAGTAATGGAAAAATTTGACTGATTTGACCGCTATTTATCTTGGATTTATTACAAAACCTTATATTTGAAAAAAAAATAGCATAACCCTCTCCTTTTTTTAAAAAAACTAAAGAAGTAACTAAACTAAACCAGACAGTTATTGACACCCCAAACTTTAACTTAGCGAAATAAGTAAACAAGTCCTAATTTTATTTCAAGATAGACATCAATCTAATATTTGAAGGATCCCCTAAGTCATCTATGCAGTAAGACTAATAAACTAACCATAGGGAAGATTTCACAATAAAATCCACAGCGAGTCAATAACGAGTTTTTGCACTTTTAACAATAAATATTGCCATAGGGTAAAACTATTGATTTTTTGACCCAAAAAAACCCTTGAGTCTTTATAAGGATAGATAAAGAGAAGGTATAGGAAGTTTCAATTCGATCTCTTTATAAAAAGTAGATTTTTTTAATTTCATCAACGAAATGTAGTCGTAAGGGTGTCAATAAGTGTACGGATTACCCTATATTTTATCACACTATAATACTAACTAAGACCATTCCTCTACAGCTGATTTTTCTTATTTGATATCGAGCAAACTTTTATGTATTTTTGTTTCTTCTAAATTTTTATTGTTTAAGTGTTAGTGGTTTAAATGAAAAGGTAAAGTTTTAAGCATTGCTTCCTCGTTAAAAAGAATTTATATTCATTAAGTTATGTAAAAAAAAGTGGTTAGAGAAACCGGCATTCAGATAACTGGTTCTATCTTTAATAGGACTCTCCAGATCGTAACCTCTTTTAAGATTTCAGGACCAAATCAGCAGAATCAAACGGGTCCAATTTTAGGATTTAGTGCAGGTTTTGTGCTGCAAAAATAATTTTGTACCTTTTGCCCTTTAGGAGAAATTCTGGGCGTTGCTATAAGTTAGTTGCTATCAAACTAGCAAGGCCACAAAAAATAATTAAAAAAAGAAAAAATTAAACAGTAATAATTAGTTTTGATTTTGTGTTGATTTGCGCTGCAAGAAAAAATAATGTGATTCGGAGCCCATAATAATTACTGCGCGCGTAAAATCGCGAGAGGAAAAAAAAAAAAAAAAATAACCTCCCTATTATGAACTAGCACAAATTCTAAAACCTATTTATTATAGTAGTGTGATATCTAGTATACATAAAAGTATAAAATTTATTATGTTCTGCTGGCTCTAACTGAAGATAATAATTTCTGTCCTCGTATATTGCGGGTCACGCTAAGAAAAAGAATAAAAAAATTACAATCGCAATCCGGTATGAGCGAAAAATCTAGAACCTATTCAACACCTCACCATGATATCTGGCTAAAATGATAGTACAAGATTTATAATGTTGTACTCGCTGTAACTCAAGATAACAATTTCTGTTCTCGGAAATAGCGGGTACCGTAAAAAAAAAAAAAAAAAAAATATTAAATATCACAATCCGGAACGAGCACGAATTCTAAAACCCATTTCAAATAGTACTGTATATATATTATATATAAGATATATTAAAAATATGATAGTATAAGATTTATAATGTTCTTGTGGCTGTAATTGAATACGTAATAATGAATTGCTCAGTAACTGTTTAAGATAAATTAATTTAAGTGCATCACTGTAAAACAGATAACATTTTACAGGAGAAAATAGTTTAATTTAGTAAGGTAATTGGAAAAAGGGACTTTCAGGTGTAGCTACGCCAAAATCTTCTGGATTTATTTCGACCTTTTCCTTTTGAGTGAATCATTTCCTTAGTCTCCTGATTGAGAATCGATACCCTGCTTTCAGAACAACTTTTACTCTAGTAAGTATTAACGATATTTAAATGGAGTTTATGTTTATTATAATATAATTAGTTTAACGATTGGGTCCGTTTATTAAAACAAAATTCAGTATTTTTTACTAGATTTTTTTTTTATTTTACGAGATACAGGTCTTAGTATCCAAACAATGGGAATCAATTGCACAGTTCAAAAGGAATACACATCACTTTGGGATAGATTCATTAATTAAGATTGTTCGATTTAAAGATATATCAAATTTACTTGTCTTTCAACTTGCAATAATTTGCAACTATGCGTTGTTTATTTACAGAGATTAAAAATCCTACAAAAAAAAATTGTTGAAAATGTGACCGATAGTGTTCTTCCTTTCAAGTATCTATTGTCAGTTTAGGGCCAGACTGCAAACTCTGTTTGTGCAAACAAATTGTATCTGGTTTGAAATCAGTGAAGTATCTGTAATCTTTCCAGTACATGAATAATTTTTAAGTTATGGCTTGAACGTTATGGATCCAATGGACTGTTAAGCATTAGCGTTTGCCAGCCGGAGGAACTGTTTTCAATTTTCGATTGTGTTAAGTTTACCGCCATTTACTTATGTACACTTCTGAATGTTAGAAGGCTGAAGAACTTTAATTCTTTCAATTTAATCTAGTCTAATGTTGCTAGAAGTTGACAATAACCACATATTATTAGTACTAATTGGAGTTAAAAGCATTTGCATTTTCCACTGATGTATGATAGTATGATTTCATTTTACTTCAAAGAATTTTATTTTATAATATTCAAAGAAGTACACTAACAAATGAATGAATCTTATTCCGATCCTAGAGGATTGTTTGTGAGTGTTTTCGAAATCGGTGCAGATAAGTCAGTATGAGAAGATAAACATATATGTTATCAATTCAAAATTGAAAAAAAATATGCCATCTTCTCCTGCCACGTCCAGCTCTGTAGAATGGGAACTGTTCATTAAATAATTATTTAAAGGAGAACCGGTCGGTTGGACGTGATCTCGACAATTTAAGCTGTTTACACAACCGTTGATCAATAAAGAGTGTTTATAAAAGATCTGTAGTACAAAAGTCCATTTTATGTTTTTCAGTGGAATTGGTATTCGTTTCGAACTAGACTGATGATTAAATAAAATAAAAGTTTTTTTTATCAGATAATGGTTGTACCGCATTTCAGAATCAAATTAAGTTCCTGCAAAGGATCCAATACCACACACTGACTCTCAGTGAGACCATTTACTAACAGAGGATGCTATTTATTTCTTCAAAGTAGAGGAAATTAATTTGGTTGGGTTGTTTACCAATCTTGGGAAAGTGGACATCAAAGACCGTTTCAAAAGGCTTTCCGTTTGTAGCCGGAAGTATGGTATGCTTACAGGAATTTATGGCAGCCAGGATTCTTATGCCATATCTCGCAATCCGTTCTCCTTTCATCGAATAAATAAAATTACAGGATGGCAGTGCCCGTGGGATAAACATTTCCAAAATCAGTATGGCAACCCAGCAATTTATTACCGGAATATCATATATATGTGTGTGTGTGTGTGTGTGACGAAGTAATTATATCAGAAATCATTAGTATAGTTTATACATCAAATTTTTGTGATGGCTTACATTACCCAATAGAACATACGCATATAGGTGTGAAATAGAATACATATGTATTTGACTGTATTTTTAAAAATATAGCATTTACAGATTTAATTATTTAAAGCGTTTAAATTTAAATTTAAAATCACCTTTATAGAGATAAGCTGAACGAATACCTTTAGAGGGAAAAACTAAGCAGGCAATCGTTAATATTCACTATGCCACTTAACAAACCTTCTGCAGATGGCCTAATTGAGAATAATTTGATTGCCCCTCGTGGCGAAGACCAGCGTACTCCGTTAGAGGAATTTTAAACGGAGTTGGTAGACCATGCCGGCAGAATACATAATAACGCACACATGAGCTTTACTTTTCATGAAGAGCAAAGGTTAAGCAAGCTTTTTGCGTTTTTTGCATCCTTTCTCCAGAAGGAACGGGTGCTAGCTAAATCTTAAGCGGTTTAGTTAAAAGAATCCCTCCGCCAAAAAAAAAATAAAAATAAAAAAAACAATAAAAATAAAATAAAATAAATAAAAAGATTTTTTTTCCTTCCTGGAGCCAATTCAGTTAATTCAGGTAAAATAATAAAATTTAAAAATTATTTGTTCCGTTTGAGGAGGAAAAAAGCGGTGCAGAAGTTACCTGAACCCCATTAAGATAAGAAGAAAAGAGGACGCTAGTTAATCAATGAGATGAAAGAAGAAGCGAGGATCCAGAAGCTGCGACACAAAAGAGGGCGGTGACAAAGACACAAAGAAGTGGAAGGAGATAGAGAAATTGGGCGGCCTATTACTGCCTCTTCTTAATGAACATTGCTAAAGGCGCCTCTGAATCTCGGAGGCTAACTGCCTGGTTCCAACGTTTTGTTCCATCTACTTTTCACTGAGTTTTGTAGTTGTGTTTTTTTACTTGGCTGAGTACATTTTTTTTTTTTTTATTATTTTTAATTTACTTATTTACAAAGAATGCCTGATGGCGTGAGCATATCTATTGTCCCGCCCGGAAGAAAAGTGTATTACCCCCCACTCCTCCTTGCGTACCTTTATTTCTTTTCTTCGTGTTGCTCCAACACCATTCATTGCGTTCAGAAAACTGTCAGACGCTTGCGCAATGAAAGTTTTCGATTCTAACCACGTGTTCATTTGAGTAATAATTGTGTTTAATGGTATCTACATTAACTTCTCTATGGATTTGGGTATATTTTAATATCAATCTATCCTATTTCAAGGAAATTAGAACACTAGTCGATCAGAGTTCAAAGAGGAGTGTAAGCGAATTAATCCCTCTTTATTATTATTATGGATATGTAATTAGGGAGGAGGGTAGTTATCAACTTTTTTCAGGTTTATCTGATTTATCGAGATTTGAAGCACTTGTCAATTATGGGTGCAATAAAAGTGAAAAGGAGTTTAATTAGGCATAACTGTTCTTAGGATGTTTATTGGAGGGTATGGTAGGTGATATGGAGCAGAAGGGTCGATTGTAACTTCTTATTCGGTTAAGACAAATTTTAAACACTTTCCTTTCATAGGTCAAACATTAATTATTATTAAAATAATATGAAAAATACATCAGCTATAATATCACTAACTTTGACTTATCAAATCTGCCAAGCGTCCCTTAACGGCCGACTTTTTATTTTATTTTTTGTCCAGAGAGTTATTTAAGTTTTATAAATATTTCATTCGTAGGAAAACATTAATTGATTATACTTATTTAAATAATGCATTTGAATATTTTTTTATAAATTATATTTTCAATGTATTTTGTAAATAAATATTTAAATTGACTGGTCACCCCTATTAATATAGGGATGGTTAGGGATGGTTTTTTAATTTTAATAAATTTTCAGGGGCAGATATATGTTACCGTTCTAATGTTACAATAGTATATTAAGTTAGCAGAAGTTCTGAAAATTCGATCCTTTTCTATGGAGTAGAGGTTGTTGTGGGAGGATCTTTCTTAATATGAGATGATGCTAATGAAATACCTGATATGCTAATACTCCAAGTATATGTTATACGTTGTGTTATATGTTATATAATATGTTACGTTGTGTATAAGTATATGATTTCATTATATCGCGAGTAAATACACTATTTATTTATTGTTGTAATATAACCACGCAAACAGTTTCTTCTCTCTCCCCCTATCTCGGTATTAACATACCGAAAAATCTCTAGAAATCTAAAGTTAACGGCGAGCAGTAAAACCAGTTAAATCTGTTGGACTGAGGACACTAACCAGTACCTTTGAAAAAAGTATTGAACAATTAAAGATAAAAGTCCTCTGTAAAATGACCGGAGTATTGTTGAACGGGGAAGAAGTACCAAATAATAACTACTGTCCATTTTATTATGTGGAGGCAAGGAGGCTAATATAGGCACTAGAAATACCTATGGGGTGCATTCCATAGGAGGCCTCTACAGAATAATGAAAGCTTCAATAATAGGATAAAGACCTCGTAATAGCCCGAACAGCAGATAGATGAAGAGAATTAACTAGGAAGCTGCCGAGCTTAACGTCACTAACTGGAAAGAAGAATATCATGATATGCCTAGCTGGAAAAGTTTGGTTAAGGCGGCTAGATCTAAGTCTTTACAGCTTTGAAAAAAAAAACATTATTCCTTTATTTACTACACAAGTTACAAGATTATACTTATAATATAGACCATGTTGACTGGGTATATGGCGCAGAAAATAAAACTGGAAATACTTTATACATTTTCTAATGACTTTAAAAACTGTTAAATTCAAAACTATCCTCACTGGTAACTTTCGTCTAGCAACATTTAAATCAGAAAAAAATGAACATATCATTCTTATGAGTACCCGGAGACAGTCAATTATTTAGTTGCGGCATCGAAAACAGTCTAAAATCTTCGCTATTCGGATACTGTCTTTGCAAGTAAGTGATGTAAATGTTGCTCTGAACGTACGTTTTTTTTTTTTTTTTATTCATGGTTTCAATACAAATTAAGTAGATTTGCCTTTTATAAGTATCTTTGAAATAATTACATTAAAGATTTCTTAGAGGTTTTAAATTAAATAATGCAAATGTTGTGTATATATGATAACCCTGTACATATAGAATGCAAGGCCTCGAAATCTCGTATTATTTCAATAATTCACTTAATCGTGCAGAAATCCATCAGTTTGTTTCTAGCTTGCTTGCGAAACCCTTGTAGCCCTGAAGATGCCTGAATAGGCGAAAATTTGGCAGGTAATCTGCACGATTAAGTGAATTATTGAAATAATACGAGACTTGGAGGCCTTGCATTCTATATCTATAATAAAATAGTCTCTTCCTACAAACTTGTTTACTAACCCTGTTCCCAAAAATCAAAGTGCACTCCCTTAAGCCTTCTCCTAATCAATTAAAAGGCCTAACTTATCTCTACTCTAAAAGAAGAGTAGGAACGATATCCATTTTGAAACTGATGTTGTCTTGCCAGTGGGCGCGTCGAACAACAGCCAGCGACTTTTATAAAAAAAAAATAACCGACCTGTGATTTTAATTACTGAGGTTAAAAAGTTGCCAGTGTGCAGCTAGAATAAAGCTGTTGAATATTAAACAGATTTGTACTTACACGCAGTTGCTATCACATTTTCCTTACACATTAGCAACTTTATAAATTTAAAGTAAATCAATAATTTTCTATATAAGTAATATGAGAGAAAATAACAAAAAGTTGTTAAGGTTATCGACAGAGGTAAAACAAAATTTAAAAAAATGAATCGCTCTTGCTGAATAGGTAAATTTTATTTTTCCAATATTATAAAATACTTGTTGTGCTATTGTTTAGGATGGTGTGTCAGAAGGTTTACAACACAAAAAATAAATAAATAAATTTGCTTGGTATAAAAAAATAAAATATATTGTGCTACGCTTGAAATAAATATAAATAACAAAATATAACTCCTTCATTAAACAATAAAAATAAACAGTCTTTATAAAAATGATAATAACAAAAATTGCAATAAAATGCAATTCTTTCAAAAAATGAAAATGTCTTTTCCCAAACTTATTATACGTGGCAGGAACCTTTTCGATCGGAGTAACAGAAGCTGCATCGAAGGTTCCCCATAGGTTATGATAAAAAGATTTCTTGCACCGTATTTAGAGCAACTTACTAATATTCTTAGGAAATAAGTGCGTCAGTGACTCTGTATTACCTTCCACCAGTCGTGGATTCTTTGGCGTAATTATACGATGGAGCGAGTGGTGTGCGAGACAGTTCGCTGTCATCTTTTACTTGTCTCATGGCATTCCGACTGGATTATCGGAGTATTTGGCGGGAATAAAAGAGGTTATTAGCGATTCTCTATATACTACATGCTCTTTTTATTATTACTTCTAATTAGTACTGGAATTGCTTAGTTTTAAAAAATAAAAATATATATTGACCAGACTTGATCATGCTTTAATTAAGAATAACATGACTCTACATTGTAAACATAATTGCTTAGGCATGGTCTAACATACACTGAAGATATTATCACCTGTACCGAGACTACCCCGCGAGTATTCGATAAATATTCATGGGGAGACAGGTAAATATAATATTCATCAAGATTATTAAACACCTGTGGCCTCGGCGATATCAAACCGAAATCGATTACCTTGCATCGAGCCAATCTTACCCTCTCAGAATTCAGATTGGAACCCCATTTTATATCTATTAATTTATTTATTCATCCTAGGGTACGTTTACATTAATTATATTTTTTAAATAGTTGTAATGGTGTTCTATAAGAAAAATCAATAAATCATACAATAAATCATACCGAGAACTTTAAAAGAACTCAATTCCGGAATGAATTTATTTTTAATAAAAATATTAAGTTATTTGAAAGGTAAATATAGGTTTTATAAGGGATCATCTTCTTGTTATGGAAGAAAAAGATGGTCATTATTTATTTTGATTATCTTGATGGCGTAGCGACATCTGAACCTGAAATTGGGTATTTGATGTTTGCATATTCCCGTGGTCAATTTCATCAAAATCGATTAAAAGGAGGGGGCACTTTATTCAATAAGTTTTGTCTCATGTTTACGTGTTTCTTCAAAAACGACTAACGATTTTGATTAATCTCCTCATGTTTGATAAAAAATATTTTTTCTTTTATATTTGGTAAGTTTTTTCATCTCTGAAATGATGGGGATTAAATGGTGAGTTAAATTTTTTTTTATTGTTATTTATTACACTGTTCTGTTAGAAAGCTGAGAACTTCAGAAAGAACAATATTTAGTTTATAAAGTCGAAAAATCTAATTATGCATGGAAATTCCATCATTTATACTTTCAAATAAGATACTCACGTTTCGATAAAAAAAGGTTTTGGGAGAGTAAAGGAATCATTTTGGGAGGGGCCCCACCCGACCTCTTCTTCCTTTCTGGACCTCTTTCACAGATACTGCAAGACCTGAAATGCATGAAAGTAACGGAATGTTAAAAAGTTGTACTCCATTAAATAGGTACCTACTAAAACAAAAAAACAAAATAAACCACTAAATTGTTTATTACTCTAATCTTTTTAATTATATTAAAAAAACAAAAATTAATTGCATGTTTCCTAATTTCCTTTATTTTTTCCCCTCTCAAACTGATCTCTCTACTCTCCCTAGACGTTAGTCGTCCTCAACAACACTTCAAAAACTTATTGCTGTTTTTTGTTATGTTTGCATTGTCGTAAAAACTGGTGAAAAAATCGGCTATTAATGAAATAAGAATTTTTGAGGCCCCTTAAAAAAAAAGAAATAAACAAAAATGAACTGTTTTACAAATAAATGTAAAAGAAATGTATTTTCTGGGTAGATGTAAAATTTAGTTTACATATTTAATAAAACGCGTGGATTCCTTCTCTAATTAGGTTGGTAAGTGAAACGAGTGAAGTTATGTGTTGCGCGCATCGCACCGGATTGTTTTCGAAAATATTGTAACACCTATTCATGTATGAACAATTTTTATTCATGAACATAAAGATTACAAACACAACAAGAAAATAAAAAGTCCTTGTGTGACGCAACAGTAACACATTGACTAAAAAGTAACTGCATACTTTTCTGGTCGAGTTTAGACCGACTCACTAGTGAATCGCCCCCTTACATGAGTATCGGCGATGGAACGTTCCTGGGACTTTAAGAACATTTCTAGCGGTTTCAGGCTGTTCTAGACAGTTTTACAAGCTAACAGAACTAAAGATCTGTTTCAGTTTCTTCCTTTATAATATGATTACCGGATCTTGAATATAGTATAAATATACCATCTCATTAGTTTTAGTTTTATATTACCTACTTTTTTATTTTTATTATGTACTGAGACATCTTTTGTGCCCTTAACTTATTTGTTTTAACGATTTTTATTATGTTCATAAAAATGCATAACATCCTTCCCATGTAAAAATATTACTGGTTGGATCATTTTATATTATTTGTTGCATTTTTTACTATCTGTAATTAATCCTTCCATTAAGTATTAATACCTCTCTTATGGATATACATTTCAAATATCCTCTGTAGTAATGGATACGTAGTATTTCGATCAAATATTTGTTTCATCAGCTCTGATGAAGACCCGAATGTTTGGATGGAAAATTTAGTTATTAAAAAAAGTTCTTTGACCGAAATTCTTCACAATTAACACTCTCTTTCACCTCTATACATATGTATTGTTATTTTTAATTTTTATAATTTCATTTATGATATTTATTTATTTAATTTTATACCTTAGAAGCATGGAAAAAATAACATAAAATAATGATAACAATAATTAAATCAAACTACACATTTATACTTCAAAATTAATAACAATTTCATCGATATACAAATAGGGCGAACACCGAATTTCATCTGTTTCTTTCACTTGGGGACAGACAAGATTGAAGAGCTCTATTTCCGATGATGGCATTGAATTCTATTCCAATGCTAGTTCCTAAATTAGAAGAAAACGGGTGCAAATTGCTTCCTTTTTTATCTCTCTTCCCTCGAGATAGTGTCCTAAATTTGACTACTTCATCTAATTTGGTGTAACTTAAAGTGGCTCAGAAGATTGGCAATATTTCGAATGAAATAGTTCGTAACAACTTCTTAAATTTTCACTAACGGCCTCACTCTTAGTTATAGAACTTTTCGACAATTTTTTACAATTTAACTTTTTAACGATGTCCTCATTAAATATTGTCATAATAAATATACCAACTTCTAGCCATTGATTGCTTACGATACCTACTCAACGAAATATAAATACTCCATTGACTACTTGCTACATTTACGTAATAGCTTCCTTCTTTTCGAAAATGGTGCTAACTGAGATTAGATAATGGCAGATCATAAAACTAAAACATTTCGATGAGATGTCTATTCACGATTCAGTATCCTCGAGTGTCATAATCGCCTTTGAGTATTGCCTGAATAAGGAATGAAAACATATGCCACTACAACGCAAGGAGCTGGTGGTGAGTCAGAATTAAATTTATACCATCAAATTGGATTCCAATGCACCAACTTCTCCTTAAGATCGCTCTGCCTTAGGAATTCCAAAACATTATTTATTGTTAGTATGTTTTCCCGTATAATGATGTGAAGATGGTGTTGTAGGTTTTTAGTATAGTATTGATACATGCACTGGACTCGAACGCATTATGTTCAGGTTTTCGATTGTCTTCGAGATCATCCCTCGTACCAACGCCTCAACCCCACCCATCGGACGAATCTGACGTATAATAACGAACACATTCACGTTTTCTTTATAAAATACTCTAACATTACGACTTATTGGTAAACTACAACTCGTATGCACATGGTCATCTTTACTAAAATGGGATCGAAAAGGGTTTCACAATAGTTCATCACTATACTCTCATGCCCGAAATGTGAGGACCTAATTTAATGATTCCTATTGAATTAGGTGTGACTGTTAATGTTGATTTATAATTATTTTTCTCAAATTCATATTTAAATGACATGTGTATTCATAGAGAAATTGACCTGGATGTTAAGTGCCTTCTGAAACGAAATTGCAAACAATAGGAAATTACTCAGATAACTCCTGTTAAATATCTTAAAATGTTGTTTGGGATATTTATTATCGTGAACTAAATCTAACGTATAGGATTTTTTCCAGGATCAGTAAAAGAAACGAGAAAAGAGCGAAAAAAGTTAAATTACATTTTTATAAAATATAAAATGAATAATTTATACAATACGGAATATTTGAATGAAATTATCACTTTCATGTCCCACACGGATCTATGCTAAGATTGAATATAACTTTAAAAATAAACATGCAACATCACTTTAGCTACCATTAGTTATTCATCACAAGCTACTAATCATCATATAATGAACATGTTGCGACCGACTACACACCCATCAGCAACCACTATCTGTGGTAATTATCGTGTAATCGTTGCATAACAGAGAGCTGTTGATCAGAGGCTACAGCATCAGCTAGCCGTTGGAACGGATGATGCATCACTCAGCAGTAATTGCATCCCGGCGTGAGGCGCATATATCCTCACGATGACAGCCTGAGCAATGGCCCAATGCGAGAGGGCATGACGATGCTCACCGCACCATATCCGATACGAGAATATGTTATTGTTATTGGCAGGCGTTCGTGTGAGTTATTGTCTAAACGAGGTGAAATTAAATTTAACACTATCTAAGCATCAAAGTTAATAAATATTTAAGCGAATATTTTATTTTAATTGATATTTGTGTACCATTTTTTTAATTGAAGTAAGTGATTCTGTAAATTCAATGAGGCAAGGCATTTTTCAATTAAAAAATGGTACACACTATGGAAAATGAAATTAAATCATGACAAATCACAACACATAACTTTCACACTCAGACGAGATACATGCCCACCAGTTTATATCGGCGACAACCAAATTCCACAGACAGAAACTGTACGCTACCTCGGACTTCTGTTCGACAGAAGGATGACTTGGGGCCCATATGTCAAAATGAAAAAGAAGACCTTAAACATACGCTTAAAAATTCTTTACTCCATTTTTGCCAAATCTTCTAAATTGAATATTAGACAAAAACTGAATACATACACCTACTTACTTAAACCCATTTGGACATACGCCTCACAGATTTTCGGCTCAGCTAAAAAGACACACTTACAAAAATTACAAACTTTTCAATCCAAAATTTTAAGACTAATTACGGACGCTCCCAGGTACGTAAGTAACCAAACTCTACATACAGACTTACAACAACCGAATATCCAACAACATATCCGAACGCTTTACTCACGCTTCTTTGTTAAATTGGATGGACATAACAATAGATTAATTCACGACATGGCCACGGTTGACTTGCCCGTTCGAAGGCGGCTAAAAAGAAGCTGGATGAGAGACCTCCTCTCCTGAATTTATTGTCAAGCCCGGAAAGAGGTGCTGCTGGGCACTTTCCTTCCTTCAAGCCATACATGCCTTCAATAGTATTGCGATGCTGCAGCCATCGGATTCGCTGATTGTCGCAGACGGCTGACAGGTGCGAATAAATGTATGAAAGAAAAAAAAAAAAAAAAAAAAATTGATATTTGACAATTTTGATTTATTTAAATATTGATTTAAATATTTTAAAATTTTGTTTTTATAATATTTTTTATGGCATTAAACTGAGCCGCGGTGGGGCCGAGGGGATAGCATTTCCGACTCCTACGCTGGCTATGCGGGTTCGAATCCCCCCAAGCCCGCTCGATTCTGTTCGGCGTTGACCTCACTGAACAGACTCAGCGGCTTGCCATGTATTAGAAGAGGTTGGTTTCCCGTAGATAACCCGTCCCGATTAGCCCTCGTGGCATAAAGTGTACGTTAAAAAAGAGAAAAAAAGGCATTAAACTACGCCAGAAGGGCAGTTGATGGATTTTATTATTTCGGTTTATTTTTAAATTTATTGTTATCGGAGTGAAAATCACACTGTTTAATTTCCCTCATTCCAGAAAAGCAATATTTGGGTCATTTCAAAATTTTAGTCACATTTATGTCACAGAACAATAATGGGGCCATATTACAGTTTAATCCATTTTGATAATTTTTTCCTGAAATCTATCTGTTTAAAAGCTTACTTATCATTAAACATTAAGTGTAATTTGTAATTTACGGCCCAGGAAAAAAAAAATGCAAAATATTGATTTCTCACTCCCTAGTGATGTCACAACCCAGAGGTACTCCACAAGTTAGATGAACATTGTGAAACTTTTGGGTGTAAGCCCAAAAATCTAGGGTTTTTTAGAAAGGTTATTATGTCTAAATCCAATATTCAACTGATGAATAAAAATTAATTAGTTTAATTCACCTGATTGGTTCATTTCATGAGTGTCACTGGTGTTGATCCTAACTCCCTAGAAATTTTTTAAAAGTTCCGCCAAACTGGAGGAACAGGGAAATTTTGTTTTTATAACCTATGCGATAGCACTGCTTCAACGTGGAGTTCACATGAATTTTCCCTCTCAGAACAATCCCTAGACTAGGAAGGTTAATTTGTGTTCAAGTTTTAAAACTCATAGGGTATTTTTATTCATCCTCACTCCCTAGTGAATAAGTTTTCCAATAAAGGTAAGTGGATTTTAACCAGACTTTTCACATTGATTGTAGTTTGATAGTAAGTTGTGGAAAATATTTTTGAATAACTTACTTACTCTACTAACCGCCTGTGCCATTTAATGGCGGAAACTCACTCACTAGTCTCTCACTCCCTAGAAAATCTTGAAATCTAGGGAGTGTGGTTTGAACCTAGGGAGTGAGGTTAATATCTAGTGATTGAGTGTTTTCAAGTTTTTAAAATAAATTTATAATACAAAAAGTCTATCACTGTGCATTATTACTTTCAGAAGCATGAGCTCACAAAAGAAGCGCAGCGAGGAAGAGCTGAAGGCGTAAAAGAAAGCATCAGCTAAAAGAAGGCGAGAGAAAATAAAGAGTGACCCTGTACTGCTGGAGATTGAAAGAGAAAAGGAAGAAGTATGAAAGGAAAAAAATAAAAGGTCAGGTAAAATTAGTTAGTAATATGAAGAGCAACAGGGACCTGAAGGCACAACGCAAAGCATGGAGAGAAAGATCGAAAAGAGCATATCAGAAAAGAAAGAATCAGATAAATGGCGGGATCGTCGCAGTTTACTTGAGTCCAGTAGAAATTCAGGGAGAAAAAAAGTGCGGAAAAATAGATCAAAGGTAGTTAGAGAAAACAAAAAACTCACACAAAGTAACAAAACGTTACAAAAAGCGTCCAATAAATGGCGTCAAAGATATTACAGGTTGAAGGCTCAATTAGATAGACGCAGCAATAAAGATAGCCCTCGTAAAATTGTTGAACAAGTAATGATATTGGGTGACAAAAAAGAAATAAGAAAACGCCTACTTTTTACAATTACATGAAAATTTTAATGGGCGACTTCTTCTTTTTTTTTTTTTTTTTTTTTTTCGGTTGGCTCACAGACCTTGAAGATCTTTAGCCGCCTCAACTAGCCTATTCCACCTCTGTCTATATTGGGCGATGGCTTTCCAGTTCACCACTCGATGTTCAGTGGCTTCCTTCTTGATTATGTCTGCCCATCTCGTTCTGGGTCTCCCTCGCGGTCGGGTGCCGACCACTGTTGCATTCATCGTTATGTTGAGGGAGCCTGATGGGTTGCTTCTTGCCATGTGTCCCGCCCATTTTAACCTCTTAGCTTTCATATCGTGCGCTATCGATTGTTGGGTTTCCACTATAATCTCTTCTTTAGTCTTTCTTCTCCAGAGTCCCAGCTCGTTATCCCACTTCGGGCCTACAATTGTCCTTAGAACCTTCCTTTCGAATCTTTCGATTCTTGCTTGTAAGGTGCTGGTCAAAGTCCAAGTTTCACACCCATACATTAGCACGGGTTTGATTATTGTGTTGTAGACCCTGATTTTCAGTGGGCGGCAGATTTTCTTAGATCTGAGGACTCGAGAAACCGAGAAGAACGCACGATTGGCACTGGATATTCGTTGATCGACCTCTGTTAGTTGGTCGTTTATTGAGGTTACTGTAGATCCGAGGTATTTGAAGTTATCTACTTTAGGGAAGGTATAGCTTCCTACACTTATATCGTCGATTACGTGTAAGTTCCGGCTTACTATCATATACTTCGTCTTATTTTGATTAACTTGTAAGCCGATGTCTCTCGCTGAAGTGATCAGGGAACCGGCGAGTGACTGGATGTCCTCTTTCTTACTGCCTAGCACAGTCACATCATCCGCATAGGCGAGGAACTTATGCATTTTCCCCACGTGCACTCCCCCGCTTGCCTTGGTACAGTCTCGGATGACTTTTTCCAAGGCCAGCTTGAACAGCATCGGGGATAGGCAGTCGCCTTGTCTTAATCCTGACTTCACGTCGAAGCTTTCAGTCATTTCTCCTTGTACCAGGACTCGGCATCGGGATCCATTAATACACGCCCGTGTTAATCGTACCAATTTCCCTGGGAAACCCAGTTCCGTCAGTATTTTCCAAAGACAGCTCCTGTCGACCGAGTCGTAGGCTGCTTTGAAGTCGACGAATAAGGCGTGCACATCTTGATTTATTTCCCAACGTTTCTCGAGTATCTGTTTTAGGATGAAGATCTGATCGGACGTGCTTCTTCCTCTTCTGAACCCTGCTTGGTAGTCGCCAAGGGACTTTTCATAGTATGGGTTCATTCTGTTTAGTATTATGTATGTCAGGATTTTGTATGCGACAGGGATTAGTGCTATTCCTCTATAGTTTTCGCACTCGTACATGGATCCCTTTTTCAGAACTGGGCATATGAGACCTGTGTTCCATACGTCCGGGATCTTTTCCTCTCTCCATATTTTCAGGATGAGCTGGTGTAGATGACTCGTCAGTGACTCACCCCCTTCCTTGAATAGCTCACCAGGTAAGCTATCTATTCCAGGGGCTTTTCGCCGCTTTACCTTCTCAATCGCCATCTGTACATCCAGTAGATCCGGCTCCTCTACTACATCGCTGGGATGGTCCTCAACGTGGTCCATGTCCTCGTCCTCTTAGGGATCTTCACTGTTCAGCAGCTGCTCAAAGTAATCCTTCCAGATTCCGAGCACTTCGTCTTTGACTGCTGTCAGTTTGCCTTGTTTGTTTTTCATTTGAGTGCTCCTACCCATGTATCCGGTTCTTTCTTTCCTGATGTCAGCATAGAATTCACATATTTTACCGCCCTGCCAGTTATCTTCTATCTCCTTGAGCTTTTGAGACAAGAATTCTCTCTTTGCCTTTCTTAGTTTCTTGTTTACTGCTTTCTGAGCAGCTTCGTATCTATCTCGGGATTCTTTGTCTCTTTTGCCTAGGCTGAGGATCTTCAGTGCCCTTTTATCCTCCACAGCCTTACGGCATTCCTCCGTGTACCATTTCTTTGGTTGACGTTTAGCCTGGGCTCCTATCACTTTGTTCGCTGTCTCCTTCAATACCTTTTCAATTTCCGCCCAGTGACTCTCAATTGGCGTACTCTCTAGGTCGAGAAGTTCGAATTTATTGGACAGCTCTATTTGGAATCGTGATTGGGTCTCCGGATCCTTTAGTCTTTGGATTTCATATCTTATTCGTTTCAGGTCGCTATCTGTCTTCTGGATTCGTCTAAGCCTTTGGTTAAACTTGACTACCACCAAGGCATGGTCCTAACCACAGTCGGCTCCCCTAAAGCTCCTCACATTTGAATGGAGCTTTGGTGTCGCTTGTCGATCAGCACGTGGTCGATCAGGTTCCTCCAACTGTCCCCAGGACTTGTCCATGTATACTTATGAATCTCCTTATGCGGGAACTTGGTGCTGCTGACTACCAGATTCTTAGCAGCTGCGAAACTTACACATCTTACTCCATTTTCGCTGCTCGTTTCATGAAGACTGTGCGATCCAATTGTTGGCCGAAACTGACGCTCCCTTCCGATCTTGGCATTGAAATCCCCAATGACTAGTTTTACGTCATACCGTTGAATACCGTCGTACACTTGCTCAAGTTGCTCATAGAAATCGTCTTTCGTACCATCGTCCTTGTCTTCGGTTGGTGCGTAGACGTTTATGATGGAGATGTTGAACCATCTTCCTTTGAATCTAAGCACACTTATCCGATCGCTAATAGGGGCGAAGCTTAGGATTGATTTCCGAGCCTTGGGGCTTACTATGCAAGCTGTTCCTCCGGTAAAGTTTTGTTTGTTCCTTCCACTGTAGAATATCGTGTACCGATCGATAGTGAGTTCACCATCCTCAGGGCACCTAACTTCTTGTACGGCTATTATGTCAGTAGCGTACCTTTTAGCTTCCTCCACTACTGTTTGGGCGGCTCCAGGTCTGTAAAAGCTCCGAACATTCCACGAGGCAAGACGTAGTCCTTTATACAAAGCCGGGGTCGTTACCAGTTTTAGACTATCAGTTCCGAGGCTAGTTTTTGGTTTCGTAATCAGGTCAAGTATTTACATGGTCGGGTGATTGACCCAACACATAACCCCCGTTGACCTTGGAGGACCTGTAATGAGACGTCTCCAGTAGACTGACGGTCCTCATCACGCCCGGGGGGAGGGGGGAATTTGGACTTCGTGGCTTCCATCGGCGGGTGGTCACCCAACTGGGGCGGTCACCCTTCCAAGTACTAAACACGCTCGACGTTGCTTAACTTTGATGACCTATTGCAACTGTCTTTGTCCTCTCGGCCATCCCGCCCCCCCTCCCCCCCCGGGGGCTACTTCTAAAAGGTGGAAAAAACAAATTCGGACAAATAGTGCAGGGGAACTGACAAATCTTAAAAAAATATTGGTTAATATCAGGCTTTAGAACCATACCAGAAAAAGTGGTCAGAAGAAACAGACAACTGCTTTCAAAAAATTTTCGGCTATTGCACAGAATGAAAAAGGTAAATGCTCAGGTCCGTCAAGGTGTTATAACGTTTCTTGAGGATGACGAACATTCAAAATTGTGTCCAGGAAAAAAGGAATGTATCACAAGAAACAAAACTAAGAAACAAAAAAGGATTTTATCAGGGTCCCTAAAAAATCTTCATGTAAGCATTCATACCTTCAGTAAGCAGGTAGATTACAAAATAAGCTATACCACATTTACAAAATTAAAACCTTTCTGGGTCGTCTCACATAAACAAAGTGAAAGGAATACATGTATGTGCACTATCCATTCAAACATGGTATTTTTGATAGCTGGTTTATTCAGAGCTAATATCATACTAAACTGTAAGCTGAGCGATCTCATTAGCAAAGTAGCCAGAATCCTTCATGTTTACAAAGAACTTGTGCTTCCTGTGCACACCTGATGGTGCCTTATCTGCTATTTAGTAAAGAAACTGAAGTAAATTACCGGAAATGGATGCAAAAAACAGAAAGATACAGGAGTAAGGATGGTATCGAAAGGCATGAAGGCATCATATCTCATCAATATCGGGCACCGAGGTATCTAAAAAGCAGACTGAACGAAGATGAACTATTAATTCACTCAGATTTCAGTGAAAATTACTCTATCAAATATGCTTCTGAGGTTCAAGCTTTCCATTTTGGCGGGAGCCGAAAACTGATGACGCTTTTTTGGTGAATTGCCTAAGGAGCTTCGGAAACTCGAAAAAACAATTCATTGCCCAAGATAATGACGAATGTACGGTGAGTTTCAAAGATATTATTACTGTTCTTCCAATACCCCGCATCACCCTTGTGCGAAGAAAAATAGTTCACTGTTTTGAAGATGACATTGATGTTTTTGAAAAATCAATATTTGTTAGCGCTTAAAAGTTAGTGTAATATTTTATATTATGATATTTTCTAACTGCTTCTTATTTTGTTGAAATAAAAAACTTTTCTCACTTCCTATACACCTACCTCACTCCCTGGAATTGTATTTTTTTTCAAAATGGCGTATGTATGGTTTGACTGGTAATTATGTATGTTCACATCAGTGACTTGCTCAGACAACCTTAAAGATTGATAAGGAGCAAAAAAACACACATATTCTTCTTCTTTTTTTTTTTTAATTTTATACCTGAATGTGCCCGAAATTTTGAAATTACCCATGTATATTAATACGATTTTTATATTTCCAGGTATTTCAGTTTTATCACTATAGGCTGGAAAGTTTGCCATGCTTAATGTATTTAATTAGAAATATCTCTAACATATTTTAAGGACACTTACCTCTCACTCAACTGAAGATTGGTCTGCCGCAAAATCGCATTTCTAAACCTTTTTTATTTTTCACAATGATCTTCCGATTTTCCTTTAGTTTCTCTGTCCCAGGCCGACGACAGACTGTTTTGGTGTTGATTCTTGAAGCATTTTAACAATCGGATAAAGTAGACAAAGGATATCAATGGACTGGAAAATTTCATTGTCTCTCATTTTTTAGTTTTTGTTAGTCCTGTAATTTGAAGAGAAATATTCAAATCTTAAACATTAGGTATTTTATATTATGACTCATTTCAGAATGCGCTGACAAACTAGTATATCCTTCCAAGATCGTCAAATTTTCAAATCTGTAAAATTATGTAGGATTGTGTAAAATCATATCTGTGCCTCAGAGGTAAACAACACTATATAATTTTTGTATTCAATAAATTTCCGAATATGGGTTTTCTAAGCTTGATGAATATTCCTCTTCCACCCAAACTAGATGCCACGCTCATCGCAGTTTGCCCAATTATAAAATCTGGACCTGTTAAAATATGAGGCTCAGTTAATACTTGGCAAACTTCCTGATTATTACGTATTCTCCAAATCCAATCTACGAACACTCCCCCAAAGTTTCCTTCGGGGGATTTTTCTTTCGATACACTCGAAATATTTATCGATATGCTCATTCCATCTTGAAGACTAAGAAAGAATTAGTCGCTTTTTTCTAACGCCAGTGACAATAACTCTCCTGCAAACGTTTCCATTTCATATTATTCCATGTAAATGAGTTGTATGATTTGTGTATTTATTTATTCCAAATATAGTAAAATTATAAAGTTAATTTTTTAATCTATTTTTTTATATCAATATATATATATACCAATCAATATTTTATATCAATATATATATATATATATATATATATATATATATATCTATATATATACCGGTTGCTTTGTTTGTAACGTATAGTAGGGTGTAGGTTTTTTTTTTCTATTAGTGTAAGGAATATTTTATTATCAAGAAAGCCTTTCCAACAGTCTTGGTAAAGCAGAGTACATATCTGCTTAATATTGTCTTTGTTGAAGTAAGAGTTTTATCTGCTTAAGAGAGAAATCTGGAAAATATTACATTATGTTTGTATAATATTATTTAAATATTCTGTTAAAAATTAAACAATGAGACCTATTTTAGTTATGATATCCTTACTTTTTTTTATTTATTACATCTTTTATAGTCAGTTAGACATACAGAAAAAGTTAGTCTAGTCTGTATTAAATAAATGTATAAATTAAAATTTAAAACATAAGATTTACATTAATTTTCTTTTCTTTTGTTGGTCCATCCATGGGTTTGTCTCATAATACCTTTAAAATGCTCAGGAGAAGGTGTTGAAAAAGAAAATTTAACTCTCGATGTAACAACTCTTCTTAGATTATCAGCTAGTCTATTTTCGCATTATAGAACATAAAAATAAATAGTTTTTCAAATGGTTATGGTGATGAGATTGCTGATCAAGATTTATTGAAAATAAAAAATTCACCCTCCTTCCCATCGAAATTCTTCACATACGATCAAAAAAAAAATAGTGATGAATTTTTGGCGTTTTCAATTATCCTTATTATAATTAAACTTACTACTAATTTTTGTTTTTAAGTTAACATATATATAGGATTGCGAAAGACATTTTTAATTTTATCTAATAACAATTACGTACCTACAATAGTGTAACTCTTAATTATCCTAAACTAACTAAGTTTGTGGTGGCAGCTCATTTTAATGCATCTGTAAGAAAAAAATAGCAACAAAAGTGGAATTGACATATGGATTTTTTTCTGATTTTGATAAACTATCGACAAGGTAAAAGAATTTGCAGATTTTTCAAATGCTTAATTGAACACTTATTTTTTAAATTTGACCTTATTCGGATAGATCTATTGATATCTCACTTTCCATAAAGCATCCACTTTTGCATTGTTTGATCGGACATTCATCAAATGCGAGATCTATCTTTTTATGCAACCATTTCTACCAATGCCACAATTTCGGATGAATAAACGTTGTTCAATGAGGAGGCATTCCTTCATTTTTTGCAATCATTGGTTCGCATCTTCTCGAAAAACTTCTCCCCATACTCTCCTCAACACTTTTCTCTCTTCATTCTTTCTGATTTTCTAGTTTTTATACTCTAATCTTTTAACCATGAAAATTTATACTTCTTCTTGTACTTGTCACCATCAAATAATTTAATTTGTTGTGGTCTCAAGTAGCGTTTAGTAACGATTATTTTAAATTATACCGAGGGGTCGAAATTTAATTGCTCCCTGTAAGAAATATACTCATATCTACAACTGCTTCCGCTGAGTTATTTTTGTGTAGTTTTTAAAATTATTTTCCTACTGTAATAACTCAAACATTTCCCTGCTATATGCACCATTTTTTTTTCCACTCAATTTCAAGTAAATTATGAATTGTTAATTTTAACGATTACATTCTTACATATCTAATTATCATCTAATGTTGTTCTTTGAAAATAAATAAAAACAATCCTAAATCTAGCTATTAGAAAATGTAAAATGTCTTTGTATTTCTTTTAGCTACTGTTTACCAAATCGTTTGGGAACAGGTTCGGTAACATTAATTATCCTTGGTCAATAACTTGACATGAAGTTAATATTTTTTTTATTTATTGCGAATTTTTAAGAACGACCCCTTAATCTAAATTCCGAAAACCATCAAGATCAGATTCATTCACAAAAGTTTCACCCAGAAATAATTCACTTAAAGTTCTTACCTCCAAATCTACTGAGGACTATAAATAAACAAGGGGCAAAAATGATGAATACTTAGATAAGGAAATGTAATTTGCGAAACGGGCTAAGTGAAACAAAGAACAACTCGAGACGTTTTCTCATTCAGCCTCCGTTAACTTTATCAACCAACATCTGAGAAAATTAGCGGGAAGAGAATTAATCGGGAGAGTTGTTCCGTCTGCTTCTATTTATGTTGTTAAGCCTTCAGGCTTTAGAAGGAGGAGATAAATAGTGTTGATATAATATTATATATAGTTGGAGCAATATAATTTTATTTTTATCTCATGGACATAATATAGAGTTTGACTCGAACTACTTAGCTATTTATATATTCTGAATGAAATATCAAGGGAGGGACTTTGGAATAAAAAAAGATTTTCATGATATTTGTAAATAGTCGTTTTTAATTTTTAGTCCAAATGTACCCTGCACTCGGGACTAGGTCTCTTCTCAGGTACTAGATTATCAATCATGTTATGAGGGAAACGTGACCTTGTAACGGTCTCAACAGGACTTTACATTTATTTTACATTCTGAGGCAAAATATTACATGATAATTTAAAGTTTACTTTCTACAAACTGAGATGTGAGGACTTACTTTATATTACTATGTTTATACTAGACTACTACGGTATTAAACGGTTAATGGTATTAACCCTATTTTAATGGTAGAATACGGTTGAATCGAATGAATTTTGGACTAAAATTGGAGCTAAACGAATTATTGCAATCCATTGAAGAATTTTATTAAAGTGTTCCAGTACCCGTGGAAACGCTTCTATTTAGTTTAAAGATAATTTTTTTTTTTAATATTTAAACCAATAGCATAGAAATAGTAACTATTCTTAGGCTCTTCACGATAAGAAGAAAGTATTCAACGAGTGGAATCGGCCAGGGTCCAGGAAGGTATCTTGTCACACAGCACATATGCAAAGATGAAAATGCCGGGGAAAGGTGACCTCAATCAACTAAGTGGCCTGCCAAACAAGATCAAAAATGAGCAAAAAAAACAATTTTTATTTATAATCATTGTTCATTAACTTATATTGCATATAAGCTGCAATAACTTATATTGCATATTGCAAACGGATTAGTCCACTCGGCCCCCCACCTATTAACTATTAATTAATAACTCTATGATACATAAAAACCTCTTGTATGAGCAGTGACAAATAATTTTTATTTACAACACATTACATTATACATTAATTTTTGCATACGGTATAGATATTTACAATTCTGTTTTTTACATTCATATGATTAAATCTTTATATCTATAAGAGATCTATCTTCTGTCTTCGGTGATTACTTCCTTTGGTTATTTGCAATTTTGTAAAAATAAAAGATTTTATAGAAGACACAATGGAGGAAAGTAGGAAAAAATAAAAAAATATAAAAGAAACCAATTTAAAGTTTAAAAAGAAAAAAATATAAAAGAAACCAACTTAAAGTTTATAAACAAAAATAAAAATCCAAATCACCTTTGGATGGGTTTGGAGGTGAGGTATAGGTGTTGCAGTTTGTATCTATTATTTCTTCCGGGTCTCCTGTGTTCTGAGTGATTATTTTCTTTGGTTATTTGTAATTTTGTAAGGTTAATAATTAATATAAGTAATTTAGATTAATATTGGTCGAATAATGTGTTTTATGGATGGAGTAGGCCATATTTTCCCCTTCATCAGAATAGTTTTGATTAAATGTTCTCTGTTATGTTCTTGTAAACGACAGTCATATAGGATATGTTTGGAAGTTTTGTTTACATGTATAGCTGTTTGCACCAAAGTAGTGCTGAAATTAAAGAGGTTGAGAAATAATTGGATTTTAAAAGAAGTGTGGGAAGAAGTTTTACGGTTGGAGAGAGGTAAGGAATTTTATACGGAGCTAGTATGAATAATTAATGAAATGAATGCTTCTTCGTTGTAAAAGTTCTATTCTTCGTTCTAAATTTTAAAACATACATTTTTACCAAGTTGTAAAAAAATCACCGAAAAATGCCTCGTGTAAAAACCTCTTTGAGCATAAAAAAAATTGTTTAAATAGCTCAAAAAATATCCCTATACAAATATTTATTAGCGGAAAGATAATATTATTAGCTTTTAAATTATATAATAATATATAATAATTCAGTCTTTTGAATCCAAAAAGTGATTATTATTCTTTTTCTTCTGAATTTGGTAGGAATATTTAAATATTATAATTAATGATTCATTATCAATTAATATTAAATTGAAGGAATATATATTGTTAATTAATCATTACTTAGAGCGATGAATTGCTATTTAAATCTAATAAATTAATTTCAAGACACACACACACATATATATACACGTATGTATATTATATATAGCTAAAATCTCTCTCAAAGTACATTAATCTACCATATACTACTGAAAAGAGAATGAAATTCTCTATCAAATAATTGTAAATACCATGAGTGGGTTTTTGGCAATAAACGTTTTATTTCATTAAATCCAAAATAATAAAATAGAATTTAAAAGTTGAGTATACCAATAAAAATAGAGAAAGTCTCTCTCTAAATAATCTCATACAATGCAATATTACTGGAAAGAGGATTTAATTGCCTTTTAAATAATATAATACATATTTGTGGACTTTTGAGTTCAAAGGTTTTCATAACAATTGGGTTTTATATTTGGTTCCTTTCTTCTTCCATTCCTGCTGTGTGACCCGCCTATTGCAATAAACTCGCCTCAATAAAAATCACAACATTGTAAGACCGGCGTGGGCTTTAAATACTTAATTTTAGTAACTTAAAATAAAATAATTTTATAAAGCACAAATGTCAAACGAAAATTGAGAACTCAAATTTGTAATAATGTTACAAACTGTAACTACATGTGACGGAACACTGACTCAAAAGTAACCTTTTGCTTCGTTGTTCAAGGCGAATAACTCTGCTCCATTGTTTCTTATATTTAGTCCGAAATAGAACAATCCAGAAAGGTAAAGATCATTCCATCATGTGATTTCCTACTAATGCCTGAATGTAACGGTTCCAAAAATGTTAGACGTCACTAAATTATTATTTTTTTAATAGCGTGTCAATATGATCAATACTCTTTATATTCTGCCGATTATTCACTGAAGGCTCGCCATAATTTCTCCTGATTATTCTATTAAATACTGGTAATTAGTGGTTCATGAAAGGAATCTCCTTCGAATCGGAAGTTCACTGAGCTAAGGCTGATAAAGGATCGTGAGGCTGTAATTCGGGCCTCTGGTCCCCCCATCCCTTTGACCTAAAAGGATCGAGGAGGGGACTGGGGAGGGTTGTATCTTTGAACCTTCAGTCGTTAAATGTCTCTCATAAAGTATCTTAGTGTCTTTGTTAATTGCGAATCCTCCCTCACAACTATAAATTATGCTTTGGATAATAATTCCACGCTAGAATTATGACTGGTATATGAGAATATTATTTTGCCTTGGTATTAAAATATTACGGTTTATTTGAATTTGTGAAATTTATAATCCCCTGAACTTCATAATAATATAGGGTCAGAAAATAATTAATAATTGTATTTAGATGAATGGTCCATTTAAATTTAACTCGAATGATTAGTTGTTAAATTTTCTAATATATCGTCGTCACCATGCTAAAGTAACGAATGTGCAACTAAAAACCTATGCATATTCGTTACTTTAGCCTGGCGACGACGATATAAACTTTTTTATGGAATCACTGCTTAAATTAAAGATACGAAGCCTAACCATTAACTGCAGTCTCGTTAATAATTTTACGTTTGGAATCATGTTAGTTTCAGTATTTTAATAAAAGTTCTCAGTATTTTAATAAAAGTTCTGATATTTTATTTACTTCTCTCCATGTCAAATCACTCAATTTTGTATTACTCTCTCACTTCGTGTGTTCATTATTCAGGATGGAGTCTTAGTTCTCGGGTTTGCAAGGAATTCTAAATTGAAATAAAATATAAAATGAAACCGGTGAATTAAAAACCATGAAAAAGGTACATAGTAAAACCATGATTACTTTCTCAACTAATCCTAATAATCTTATTGAGAGAAGTCTCCCATCCCCCTCGGCTTTTTGCCAATCTTCTCTTGTATTGGCTTTCCTCATCCATGCCTGCTACCTTACCTTTCTAATGTAGTCTTGCCATCTCGGTAATTCAATTCCTCTTCTTCTTTCCACATATAGCGACAACCGTCCGTGGTTTCGGTTTTAGTATCTTGATTGCTTCATATGGGTGATTTCTCCGCAAGCTTGTTCATAACATCTTTTTCCTCCTGATATTTACTTTTTGTTTTTTACTTTGTAAGAATTTTGTATATTTCTATTTGGAAAAATCTAAATCATTGCTGTACACAACAAAGGGATCACAATTACAACAGGCCCCTTTAGGACAAGTTATACTTTGATTTTGTGCTGAGTCTGATTACCAAAATTGAAATCAGCAGGAAAAATTGGCAATCAACCTAGGAATCAATATATTCCAAAGTTCGCAAACCCAACATATAAGTTCCTCTTTTAATCTAGTGTCATAGGAAATTGTTAAAAAATTCACACTGCCCCTGCAAACACAAGATGAATGTTATAATCTTCAGCTACGGAGTTAAAACGGATCGTTATCAGAAAAACATACAACGTAGTGCTAAACTTTATCTCAAGTTCACTAAATTCTACAAAAGTAGTACAGCGCTATTTCATTCGAAATATAATTGAAAACTTAAACTAGTAATTTTTTAACGAAACCACGCGACTATATCTTCGGATGCACGGTAAACAAAAAAAAAAAAACAGTTTCTTAATAACTTTAGTGCAATCCGGCGCCTGCTTATAATTTTCATATGGTTTTTTGGTGAGGTATTCCTTTGGTAATAATCGTGATAATGACAGGATTTTGAATTGCCAGGAAGATCGCCAAGATTATGTATAGTGTAAAATATGAATATTAACTAAAAATATTTTTATTTATTCGACCACCTGGGCCATTATCGCCCCGAAATACATAATTTGCAATATTACAATAAAAATAAAATGACAAATAAAATTCAAATACAATACGAACACAATACAATTACAACACAAATACAATTGCAATTTAGAAAAGTCAGTTATATTTTCTTATATATATTGTTCTGGTTAAGGAACAGTATTAAGTTTCTTAGAGTTGTTTGTTCCATTTGGAGAGTTTCTTCCAAGTTTTCTTTTAAAAGAAAAAAATATTTTTAAAATAATTAATTTTTTTAAATTAAATAAAATTAAATTTATTTAAAATTTACATTTATTATTTTGTTTAAATTCTATCTTAATTTAATAAAATAAATTTTTTTTTTTTTTTTTTTAAATCCAACTAGGAAGGAATAAATATTGAATCGCGAAACTTTGACAGGTTGTGAAACACATGTAATGCAGCCTATATCCTAAATATCTCAATAAACATACCATTTCAAATACGTTGATCAAACTTACACCCCGCGGTACATGTTTCTTTCTTGTTTTATGGCACGATCAACTTAATAGGTTACCTTTTATCAGATTAAGCGAAGAATATTCATTTCCTCATCCTATAAAAATAAAAAATAAAAAAAATATTAAAGATTACTCTAGGTACATGGATGGCAACCATTTCATTCCTGAAATGCCGGAAATTAATGAACTATTAATATTGTTAGACAATTTAAGTACAACGTTTCGATATTTGAATGAAGGAAAGTTGACGATTTAAATAATAAAGTAAATCAGTAGAGGGACGTTACTGTGAAGGAGGAAAGGCCTAGAGAGTTGGCATGACAATGACAAATATTTTATTTAGGCGAGTGGGACAGTCTCTCGCCGGTTTATAGTGCCTCGGGAATAATAAACTATTCATGCCCCCGCCAAGGGTTGTCCTCTTTAGAAACGGACTTCTCTGTGTATTACTGTCAGTACCGACTATAATATTTTCTTTTTTACAGTGTCAGTGCATATTGAGGTGAATGGAACTTAGATACTTAGAAGTTCTTACCCAGAGGAAACGATACTTAATACATACTACAAGTACTATTCACTTACAATAAAAAATCCTCCTTTTAGACGAGGTTATATAATAATATTTTATAAGAGTACACATAAGTTGTCCTTAATAAACTACAATACTATCTCAACAATCTTCTATGACTCCGAAAACTGTTAGCAAATAATGCAGGTATTAAATAGTGCTAATTTAATATAATATTTCCTTGAGTATGATCAATGAATTTGCGTAAACACCCCATATTTAATAATATGGATCTCATTAAAAAAAAGGGAAGGTTTAGTGTGGTTGAGTTGCCTTGTTGTGTACTTTTGATACTGCTACGCGTTATAAACTGTTAGGGGATGAAATAGTTCTAAAACCTATATCTGTTTCGCACTTTTTTTAATTTAAATTACAATGTCAAATCATGATTTATGTACTTAGTGTTCAATCAGAGAAAATTTGAACTCTGAAATTTGAAACATGGCTGAAAAGCCAAATACTTGTGCTAAAGAGAAAATCTAGAGTCTCAAACGAGAGCTAAAATACGAAACGAGCATACAAAAAAGGGGGAGGAAACTTCTAAATTCTGTAAATCGGATTCTAACTGGAATGGCCCTTTTAGGCTGGTTGATTCGATGAGTTCCTGATTATTCGAGGCAGGGGTAGAAGAGGAGCCCATTTGGAACTAAAGCTTGTTCGATTTCGTTTCCCGGAGTTTGGCAATTTATTTATAGCCTCACTAGCCAATATTAGTAAAATTACTTCCCATTTTCAGGGGGGAAAGTTTTGCCGTCTGCTATCGTAACAAATTTAGATATAGCTTTTTCCATTTGGAGCTAATGATTGGACAAGAGAAATTAAAAATTTTTTAGTGTTAATAAATAATCAGTTATCTCATAGCAAAATATTATTTAATATTGAAGTCATTATTTAATACTGGAGTCAATAGATGCCAATTCCAATCGATAAATGTAGTATGGGGGTTCCTCCAAGACCGCCGGACTAAGCAAGAGGATTAGAAGAGATCAAGAAGATAAGAGTCAGGTTATCTTGTTATAATGTTCGCAATGGTTAACATGCAGCAGTGAGTTGTTCCTATGTTTAGGAAACATTTCACTGCTGCGAAATCGGTGTTAGTAAAAGGAAGAGAGGATGCAAAATAAATAAGTATAAATGTATTAATGGCCTTTACTGCCTTAGAGGCACTGGTAGCCAAAATGCTGAGGGGGGCTGAGTACGACCCCCCTCACCAGATGTAAAAGGAGAACAACCAGAACTAAAAAACTGTTGTAGCACGACTGGAAGAATGTTGGCTGTAACCACTTTTCCTTAGAAAGGAGAGCTGGAGCTGTCCTGGAAGACGTTCGGACTGAAGAGTTGAAGAGAACGGATATTGAATTTGGCAAAATAGAACTTGGATGGCAAGTCTTGAAGCCAATAAATTCTAAAAAAAAATAATATTATTTATATTATATTAGGTATATGTTTCCCTGAGACCGCATACTTAAAAGGGGATCGTAGGTATTAAAATAATTAGGCCCCTTAGTTATAATTAGCCTTTATGATTAGTCGTAGTAATATAAATTGAATTTATATTAAACAAACTTAGAAGTTATTAATGAAAACCAAAAAATAACGGATAAAAATCGTTGCATATCAAATGATGGAGAAGAAAATGTTAATCTTAAAAGTAATTCACAAATAAAAGTATGTTTGGATTTCAGCGTTATGTTCTATCGTGCAAAACATTATTAAGTTTCCTTTTCAGACATAATTTTTTAATTAAAACCTCAAACTCATCCTCTTCAAACTTGGGCCGAAACAGCAAGCTATTAAAGACTTAAATTCTTTAGAGAAATTACTTTGTACTTTCTTTCTTAAGATAGTTTGTATTCTGTACCCTTTTTAGTTTCTATTACAGGTAGTTCAATTACAGAACAGAATAGAAACTGTCTACTTTGTACAACCTACCCAGGAATGAATGCTCGTCTTACTAGCACTCCGACCACAAAACGTTTAATAGTTACATTTAGAAAAAATTATACGGGTTTCGTTAGATAATAATATTTTGTTTAGGTTGAAAGTTTATTTTGCTTTAAAAAAAATTATAATATTACATCTAAACTTTTGTATTTTATATTGAAAAAATAAATGACGCGCAACATTCTTAATCAGCGGAGAACAGATGATTATATAATTTAACTTGATACGCTTACTTGTAGATATTTTGTTCTGAATCATTTATTCATTTATTATTTTATTTTATTCAATAACAGAGATTCCAATGCAGATAAAATATACATAGATTAATAGATAAAACTATATTATAGATATTTCAAAAGGGAGACAAATGTATTTTATTGGAACGATGATAACTCAATTGAATATAATGATATAATATGAAAAACATAAATTATAAGTTTTTTTTTTTTTTTTCAGAATGAGAAAAGAAGAACTCTCGGATTTATTTCGGTGAAATTGTCTTAAAAAGTAATATACCATATACTTATAAGAATTATAATAACCTTCTTATAAAATTATCTTATCTTGATACAATGTCTGTATTTATAGTGGATTATTTATAAATTTATAATTATCAAGCTCAATCAGTAAAGAAATCTTTATTTAAACAACACAAATGTATAAAAAATATATAATAATAAAACAGTAATGTCATGAGGTTTTAATATAGGATCACACGGATTCCTACAACTATTTAATGTGCACATTTAAATGTGTAATACACTCACTATAACCTAAGATAGTACATCAAAAAAGTTTATAGTTTTCGGAAGTCTAAATTATCTCCGATCATCTTTCGATACAACAAAACTGAAAATCTTATTAAACTTGATAAGAATAAAATTACCGGTGTAAACTATTATTATTTGCCCAACTGTTCGTAACAAAATTGCCATGATATTAATCCTCTTCCTCTATATCGAATAAAATATCTTTGTATTTTTCGGCGACATGTCTGCCTGTTACTGTAAAATCTCTTAGTTGATTGGCAACTTTGTCTGGTATTAAAAGTCATCATACTACAGTTATGGATAGAAATAGGTTTTCCATGAGAAAGCAGTTTGAATCTACTGTTCTTATGATTTTTAACATTCACTCCTCCAATGCAAGATTGGTGTAACTAAAAAAAATTTTTTTAGCATACATTATTTTTTACAAATTATCTTCCAATTTTTCTCTACCATCCCTTTATAAAACCGCTTATAGCTCGCGATAGTGAAGATTCCTGAAACATTTTCTTCAACAACTTCTTTAAAGCAGGAAATTCATATTAAAGGGAAGGGAAAAGAAGATATATTCCAGCGACAGTCATTGAAAGTAGCTTTTTTTATGTTTGATGAGTATCGCTTTTTACGACCGATATGTTCCAAATAGATTTTTCGCTAAAACTCAACGTTTCCTGTTAACTTTTTAAATGTTGTTAATTTACGTTATTAAACATCTGATGTCTTCCTCATTGTTTTTCCTATGATCCGAATTTTTTTTTTTTTTTAGTTTTATGTAAAGTTTATATTACCTATCATTATTTATTTTAATGCTAATAACAGACGCTCCTGGTACTTTATGTAAAAATATAAGTGCATGCCTATAACCTCCTTTAGACATTATAAAAGTATACGAACTCTCCATACACACGTATTGAATTGCACGGACATAACGACATAATTATTAGCAGAGAACTTAAAAGAAGCTGGATGAGAGACCTCCTCTCCTGAATTAAAGTATTATTTTTTCCAAGCCCTGAAAGATGCCACCAGCTAGCGCATTTCTTCATGATGTCTTAAATACCTATCACATTAATTCTAAAGTACCCATATCACATTAGCTGCATGTAGCTATTTGCTGAGAGGTTTAATAAAAGCTATGAAAAGAAAACATTATTATTTGAATCAAATTTCAGGTTATTATTTTGCCGACGCATGCAAAATTTAACCTGACGCTCCAATATTTTAAAAACAGCTGCTTAAGTAATTTTTGAAACTATGAAATAATGAGATAAAGCATAATTTATTTTTCTTCTTAATACTATATTCCCAAGTTCCATATAGGGTTCTATATTCTATAATCTATGAACTACTAATATATTATTTACCACTTGCTATTGGTTTGTTATAGATGATAAAAGAAAATAAATCTTAACTTATGTTATTAATTTTTTTTTTTTAAATTAGCAATAAATGCCTTAGGAAAGCAAAGTAACATCATTATCGAGGTCGTAGTGAGCTGCCATTATGATACCTCTCCCCATTGGAACAAACTTTCTCCAACTGCCATCTCTAGTTATTCCTCAATTTAAACTTTCGGTGAGAGGGTGTCTGACTCCTTCGGAAAAACTTTACCTTAAATCAAATTTATATCGTTCACTTTTATCGGGCTTAATAACCAGTTTTATATCTAGGTACATTAGCTAAAACCTTCACCCCCCTCTCCCTTCCAACCATTAAAATATCTATCCCCATTTATTATAACTAAATTTGATCCTATACCCTCTTTAGTACTATAGGAAATAAAAGAATATACTGAGATTTGTGCTGTATAGAAAACTTTATTTTATGTCTATAATTAAGAATTATAAAAAGATAATCTAAATCGGATATACAGAAAAAATACTGCCATATTTGACTATACGGCTTGAGCCATTAATACTTTCCAATGTTTTTATCAAACAATTGTATTTTTATTGTATTTTATTGATTATTGTAAGATGTAATACGTAGATGATTATCCACAATTCCATAAAATCAACTGAATGAGCTGCGGATGTGTATACATTTATATGATGATTGGGTTTTGTTGTTTCCTAACATGCACAATTATTTTTAATTATATTTTAAAAATATATTTAATTTATTATTATAATACAATTAATATATTAATAATATTTGCTGAATAAGCAAAATATAGGACTTTCACTGTAGCATTGTTCGTTAACTGTAGCAAAAAGTTGCGTTAATTAACAAACCAACTAACAATAAGTATGGTATTCTTTCGGTATATTTTCCAAGGAGAAAAATATGCAACCTTTTTTGACCTTAGATTTGGAAAAAGTTTTATTTATATTTCAAAATATTTTCATAATTAAAAAGCATACAACTTCCTCATTGAAATTATATTAAAAGAATGTTAAAAAAAATAAATAGAAATATATAGATTTCAGGATTAGTGACGCGTTAGTTTGATATTTGTGCAAATTGACATTTAAGCTAACTGTACTACGTTCTTCTATTTTAGGATAGTTAGTATCGCAAATTTAAATTTTTTCGTATCCTAATCTTGTTGTAAGCCGATTGTAACGTTTTGAGGTGGCTTTGAAGCGTTTTTTTTCGTAAAAAAGAACAGTCTCCAAGCTGCTTCATAGTCAAACCAAACCAGCAAACCACATTACCTAATGGCAGGGTCCGACATTGCTCAGTTCCGAGGATCTTTGCTTCAGAGGAGGAAGGTTACTAATTGCGAGAAAATGTATAAAATATAATTTTGCACAAGTTAATTACAATAGTACTAATTTGTAATTTATAATACTAGATTTGGTATTTCAACCTCTAACCCGTGTGTTCCATCTTAGATCCTGATTCTGGTAATCGGACACTACTGAGTTTTTTCCCCAAGCATTTAATTTGTTCATCAAAAAATGGAGATGAACCAACCCTTAGAATACTAATTTCTAAAAAAAAGAAAAAAAAAAAAAAAAGAAAACGATATATATTTACGCGGTCGTAACTGGTTTCATCAAGCTACTAAATGGATTTTCTAACTAATTATTAAAATAAATTCGCTTCAAGTTGATTCAGTATTTTTTTGTTAATTTTTTCTAATTTTTAATAGGTGCAATGAGTATTTCTTTCACTTACCTTTCTATCGGATATGATTACATATTATTTTACTCATGATGAAATCTATGTTCAATTCCGTAATCCTGAAGAAACAATTTCTAATTGCCAGCACACCTATCTTTATCATAATTTAAAACTTCGTTAAACCCTAGCTTTATTTTTAAGGATTGAAGTTTCGAATTGATCTTTACTGGGTTTGGGATAATAAAAATCACTTTATAGTGATTATACCTTTTGGATTGGTCGTAAAGAATTTTCTTCATATCTATATAAATAAAGATGAAATTCTGTTTGTTTGTTTGTTTATTTGTTCTTTATAGAAATCCATACCGTTTGTCCTAAATTCTCCAAATTTCGCTCAGTGGTTCTTTAATACCAGGTGCGAACACCCGTCCATATTAAAATTGCATAGCTTCAGCCAATCTCTGGGTATATTCTTTATTGTTATAAAATTCGTCATGATCTCCCTTTACTATGGTTTTTTTTTACGAAATCGACCGTTTGAGTAGAAAAAACGGCCTTAAAATCCATTTTATATATTTTGAAGAGGCCAACAAGGCCCGGTAAGACCGTCCCTTGGCAGGCGTCGAGTTCTGGGATTTTTAAACCATATGTTTTTTTTTTTTTAACATTACAATGCGTTTATTCAGATTTTTGCTAAATTCATTTTTTAAAAATGCCTCCTAAGAAGCGAGCTTCAATAGGAGTAGTGAGCTCAAAAGCTAATAAACAACGTCAAATACGAGCAGCTGAAACTCTCGATGAACATCAAAATAGGATTGAGCAACAGAGGCTTAGACAGGCCGATTTGTGAGAAGCTGAAACTGCAGGGCAATATTTCTGTTTGTTTGTTTGTTGTTTATATAAATCCATACCGTTGATCCTAAATTCTCTAAATTTCGCTCAGTGGTTCTTTCATACCAGGTGCATATTAAAATTGCATAACTTCAGCCGATCTTCAGCTGATATTCTTTATCCTAATAAAGATCGTAATGATCTCGCTTTACAATGTTTTTTTACGAAATCGACCGTTTCATTAGAAAAATTAAATTTCCCGGGTGAAACCGGGACATACATCTAGTAATAAAATATGATTGGGGTGGAGAGATGGTCGTCGTATTTTATTGTTTGACTATAGAAATGTTTTTATATCTCCAAGTTTGTTTTACCTTTTTTCTAGATCCTAAGTATTTTTTCCTTTACAGCTTTTTATGGTAAAGATATTTTTATCATTGATACGTATTTAAATGAGCTATAAAGTTTTTGGTTATTATTCGGGCGAGCTAACCTTCAAATTCTTAGTAACTTATTTTACTCAATAATAAACGTATGTTACTCAATTACTTATATACTATATATAGATACAAGTAAAATGTTATATTGATATTATAAACTTCTAATCTTTATAGGGAATTTGTCAAATATTATACAGGTTGTTCAATGTGAATATCCGGACCACAGTTAAGAATTCCATTCTCATACGCACTGACATCACGCACCATGCTCACCGAAAATTCCCATAGGCCCATCAAAAGGCAATCCCTTTGCGATATTTCGTTTTGTAGGATATAAGATTCTGTAAATATTGATCACTTTCCCGTATATTTCAGAACTTTTCCAGCCACGCTTCAATGTAACTATTGAATATTTTTAAATGTCACTATCAATTCTTGATGGTAATAGTATGAAAAATAATGGTTTAAAGTAGCGTCAACACAAATTTATATTATTTCTTTTGTTTACCTCATAGCTTTATTAACGCCTGTTAATTTTTTTTTAAGAATAATAAATTATTTTTATTGAAAAGAAATAATACAATCTGCCACACTCTAGGGCATTTGGTATTAGTGATATAAGAATACATTCATACAAAATAACTAAAGAATAACCAAATATGGAAATAAAAAGGAGAAACTAAAAAATAAATAACTTAAAAAAGAAAAAGAAAACACATTCACACTTATGTACAATATTTACATTCAGCCAAGGGATATCCGAGTCGAGCCCTACCACCCACATGTGGGAGGCAAGGCAGGTCTCTATGAGATCCCAGCGCTTCTCGCCCTGCCGCATCACCGGTATTAGGAGCCGGTGGAGACAGGGCGGGAGCACTTGCGCTACATTCGCTCAGGGCTTGAGTGGAGAATCTGGCCATTGCCAGGACTCCATAAATCTATTTACAAAAGGTCTCGAGGCCACTGCCGTTTCAACCGTCGAGGAGGATTATAGGGGTGGTTGGAGTTGGAGAGGGATTGCGCTAGGGGATTGGGATGATGGTTCTGGTGGAACTTTGAGAATTTGGTTGGGATGACGTCGAGGACAAATGGGATGTTAAGGTCATGATGTAGGGTTTTGTTTGAAAAGTAGTAGGGAGCATTAACTATGGTACGAAGGACTTTAGACTGAAAGGATTGGATACGTTTGCTGTTCGAAATTTTTGCTGTCCCCCACAGTTCAAGTCCGTAAGTCCAGATGGGTTTCAGCACGGTTTTGTAAATCAATAGTTTGTTGTTGGTTGAGAGATGAGAAGTCCTACTTAGTAAACAATATAGTTGACTGAATCTTCTGTTAAGTTCCTGTCTTTTAAGTCTGGTATGTGGGTTCCAGGTGAGTCTTTTGTCCAGGATGAAACCCAGGTACCGCACTGTGTCAGCTTTGGGTAAAGGGATATTGTTAAATAGGACCGGTGGACAGGAGCTGCGGCGGAGAGTGAAGGTCACGTGTTTGCATTTTGATTCATTGACTTTTATCCGCCAGCAGTTGCACCATTGCTCGATAAGGGAGAGATGTCTTTGGAGATTAGATGAGGCTTCTACGGGATCGGGATGGGATGAAAGAATGGCTGTGTCATCTGCAAATGTGGCTAAGAATGTGTCGGGGTGGTAGGAATATCGGCAGTGAATATAATATAGAGAACAGGACCCAAGACACTGCCTTGGGGGACTCCTGCCTTAATAGGATAAATGTTGGAAAATTCTGAGCCACTACGAACTCGGAAGGAGCGATTTGAGAGGTAGGACTCTAGAATCAGGAATAAGGATTGGGAAAGGATGCTCTTGAGCTTGAAGAGTAGTCCAGCGTGCCATACCCGGTCAAAAGCTTGTGCTATGTCCAGAAAGGCGCCCGAACAATAATGCTTGTTTTCAAGGGCTGAGGATAGGTATTCAACTACTCTGAGGCCTTGTTGGGTTGTAGAATGTCTAGGACGGAATCCAAATTGGTGGTAAATTCGATGCTGTGCAATTCGATGGAAGAGAGGATACGTTTTAATACGATTTTTTCGAAAATTTTTGAGAGGATGGGAAGTAGACTACTCGGTCTGTAGGAAGCCGGGTTGTCGGGTGGTTTGCCGGGCTTAGGAAAGAGGATTATTATGGGATGTTTCCAAAGTAGAGGAAAGTGAGTCGTTCGGAGGATACAATTGTAAATATATGTTAGGAATATTATGGCTTTAGTTGGAAGTTGTCGAAGGATTTGGGAAGTAATGAGATCGTATCCTGGGGATTTTCGAGGAGGTAACTTCTTTATATGGAATTTGACTTTAGAGGGAGTGACAGCTCTAGGTGGCAAGGATAGTGGGATTGGTGAGGATAAGAATTCTTCCACTTTTGCAGTGTGGTTGGGATTAATTCCAGGATGAGGGGTGAAGGTGAGGGATAGGTGATTGGCAAGTTCTTCAGCTTTAGCCTGTTAATAAAGTTATGATGCCTGACAATCATAAATATGCCTGACAATCATAAATTATTTTAATTTTTTAAGGTTAAATATATGGAATATGATTAATGTACCTTCGCCTGGTTGAACAAAATTAAGAAGCAATTTGGATTTCCAAAGTAATTTAATAAACACATTAGAGTACATTTTAGAAAATTTTCAGTGACATACTGATTTACTTACTTAAATAGTTATCCCTCTGCTTGGGGACGGAGTCTAACGAACTCCATTCCATAACATATCGGTATAGGACAGCCACCTCATGGACGATTGAATTCAAATCTTCTGAAGCATCCAGGTTGAGGGAGAAAAAGGTAAGGCTGTTCTCCGTCTTTCTGTTTCCTTCCGATCCTCACGGATACTCTTAAAATTTTAGTTGTATCAATTTTCATACCCTAGATAATAAATTATTAGTTTGGTATTTAACATTGTCCCATATTTTCCAAAATCGTTATTCCTAGCAGTAATGTACAGCATGTACATTACAGTAAAACAGGGATGTAAATTTAATTTTGATACTTCTGTTCCAGACTTATTTGCCTTTATATTCATTCGCCTTTTTTTAGTCAAACACATTTGCCTCTTATTTGTTGGTGGTGGTTATTTGGTTTTTCTTAGTGATAATATTTTTAGAAATAGTGATAGTCAAATTTTATTTTCCATTTCACGATTTTTTAGTTATTTGGTACTTTAAGCATATTTGTCATCTCAATGATAAAATATTCTTTATGATTAAGTTGTTAAAAAAAGGATGAAAGTTAGTCATTTAAATATTTATTGTACCTAACAATGCAAATAAATATTAGTCAAACAAAAATATCTGCTTTCAATATCCTTATTACTCAAAACTTCAGGAATTCAACAAAATCAACCAGTTAAAATATGCTTAAGTCTATCAGGTTCTGTTAAATTTCTATCCATCAATAAAGTTAAGGTTAAAATCGGAAGTCCATAAACAAAAAACGTCATTTTATCCTTTTAATATTCCTGTATATTTTTGTTTAGGAAGGAATCAAGTGTTATTTTATCCTGAAAATTGTTCAATATTTTCTAAAAACAAACACCGCTTGGATTTAAATTTGGACCCTATTCATAAAATAACTTTATTGAAAATGTCCAATTTTCCGAAAAAAATGTCAGTTGATGGGTTTCTGGAATAAAAAAATTTAATTTAGAATTTCTGTAAGTATAAAGCAAAAGATTTTATCTAGTTTTTTCACTCGACCCTCTAGAATAATAATTTCGTATCTAGAGGTAAAATTTATATTCAGCCTGTGAATGTGCTGAAAGCTTTGTATAAATTCGGATGTAGATATTGATAAAATGTATCCACTCTTATTGAGGACTAACTCTAAAAAATTCTTAACACCACTCGATGTAGGATTCTCTTCTAAAACCTAATTTAATTAAATTAAACTAACCTGGGGCCGAATCCTAATGAAATTTACACTTTATTAACCAAACACCAGCTGGTATACATCTCATTACTAACATTTAATTAAAAACTTGTCTTGAGAAAATTTTGTTAACCTTTTCAAGTTTATATATCTGTACCCCAGAGTGAAACTACACCACGTCCATTTTTCGTATGTGTTTGACAGCGTCATGTGTAGGTAGCTGTGTTAAGTTAATGTTGCTTACATAATATGATACTTTTTGATAGTTATGAATGTCTTTACCTGAAATATCTGTAGTTTGTTGCTGTGATGCATAGGTCCTAACAGGTTTCAGAAAGTACTTGTATGGGTACAATTTCTGTATCAGTTTTAATTTTGAATACTTTGAAAGAAGTGAGTATAGGAGTTGAAGTCTGTCGTTTATAGTTTTTCTTAATATGTAGACCCCATGTCATTCTTCGATCAAATGCCAAACCAAGGTATTGTTGGGTGTCTGTGGTATCTCTTTATTGTCAAGAAAGACTGGAGGAAACGTTTTGAAATATTCAAATAAGAATTTTGACCGTTGTACTAATGATGTTTTAAAATCATATATATTCGAACATCACCCCAGTAGCTTCTTTTAATCCCATAAAAAATAAATCTGGAATTACAAAGTGTATTGTTGAGTTATACTTTATAACTTTTATAAAGTTATTAAGTATAACTTCAGGGTAACTAGCGACCGTTCTCAGAGTTTGTTGGTTAGATACGCAAAGTTCTGAGCAAGGCAGAATTGTTGTTTGTTATTACAACATGAGGTATTTTAAAGGAATAGTCAAACATTTTATGAGATATTTATATTCTTAATGACAAATGAATACATGTAATTTGTAATTCCAAATTTCGTCAATTACTATAATCGCTAAAAAATTATTTAGCTATTCATATTGTGATCTGAAGGTGACTGCTGAGTTATTTCCCGTCTCATACCTAGCCTTATATTTTGTTTTAACTATTCTATAGTGGAGTTTAGTTGAGCGGACGCTATCCACACTCATGGGACCCAATTCGCTGCTTTAAAGTATCTGCTTCTGTTAAACTGGCACCGGAACTGTACTCGTTTGTGCCTGACGCTACGTGTTCGGCGGCTGAAGAAGGGAAAATTCTTGAGAAAGAGCTCGAGTTCGAATTGTAGATTGTTAGTAACAATTATTTATTTTTGCCCTCAAGTTCATATGAATTTGGCATATAAGGGAGTCCACTGGATACTACTGGCTCATTTCGATATTTGCAAATGTCTCTTGTGTTCATACTTTTTCTTCGCGGCGATTCGACCATTATTCCATTATAGGAAATCGTTTGGATTTCGAAAATTTTATCATTGTATGTTTATATTAAAATTTCTATTAATGAAGAACATCGATGATGACTTTATGATTCGGTAGATAGTATTTAACGAATTCACATCGGAGCAATCAATCGGCACATAACTTTTTATTCCATCTATTGGCTTTTTGTGTTTTAGGTATTTTACTATCAATAAGATAATTCTATTTTTTTTTCTCCTGGTTTTAATAAGTATGAATATCGTTAACAGTTTTTGGTAATCTCTGATTTATTGAAGTAAAAGGTTACCCCTTGTAAAGTAATCTTGACGGTTAACGAGTTTTGGCCTGAATGGCGCACAAAGAATGAGTTCATTACTTGATATTTTTGAAAATATAAAATATGAAATGGGTGGTGGCTTTTTAATCTGAATAGAGTTGCTATTGTTCGGTTAGTCTAAGTCCTTGAAATTACTGATATAAGGACCGTTTCTTCTTCCTATGACCAAAAACTTGGTCACAAGACTTGGTTGATGTATATGAATATGTATTAATTGAAATATGACTTCGTTGAACAAATGATATGTGTCGTAGAACTTTTAAAGGTAAACTTGATATTCAAATTATTATTCTAATAATGAAAATGTATATTCGTCGTATTGTAAATTATAAACAGCACTTTAAAATGCTTTAAGGTCCAAGTTTTTTTAAAGAATTTCTTAGGATAAATAGACTTATTTTTATTCTTAAGGAAACTTAATAAAAAAGAAAAAGGAGTGAGGGCTTAACGACCTATTGTAGATTTCTGGAGAAATCTTGATACAAGCTTTGAATAAATCATGACCTGTCCCTAAGTGCAGGGTGTTGATGTTCCCATCTGAAGCAGGTGACAGAGGTTTACTTTTGGCAATAATAAGGAAGCAGAAAGTCGGGTCTAGGTTATTACCCTAAAAAGGACTCTTTCTTTCTTCCAACTCATCTGTAAGACCTTTTTTCATTTTTATATTTTTTTCTTTATCTCGGCTCAGTTAATCCATCTACTCCCCGAATGGATTGCTTGATTAGTCCAGATTCAGAAAGCCTTAATTAAAATTTATAATTTATATTACAAGCTCTACTGATTTATAATACATAGCTTATTCATATGCATATAAATTGGCTTAGTTATTACGTTTAGCTACATGTATGGCTTAAATCTATGAAACATTATTTCCATAAAATGGAATTTTATTTTTTAAATATATATATATATATATATATATATAAGCGTATGCGTGTGTGTGTGTGTAAAAAAAAAATGAGAAAAGTTAAAAAAAAAAATGTTACAATATTTTAATATTAATACATGCCCTTATATATATATTTAAATACGTATTTGTATAGGAAACACTGAATTTATAATTTAAATATAAGAGAAAATTCCAATTAATCAGTAGCAAAAAGAAATGTCGCATCCAGTTCTCAACGCGCCTACCGGTTTTGTGAATAGAGGCGCGCTCATTGTTTGGTCTAATCAAAAGTGTTAAATTAATTTGAATAAAAAAAGGAACTTGGTGTTGCACACAACCGGGTTACAGATATAAATAGTATCAAATATTGGTACAGTGAAGTGAAGCAAAAACAGATGATAATTTCTGTCACAACTAAGGATTTCAGACATTTTAGTACGTTATCGCATTTTTTGGATGTTAGAAGAATGTCAGATATTGTCGATTCCGAAATAAATATAAGAAGCAATGGACTACGGGCTTAGTCTTGCTCTTGACATCGATGCGGAAGGTTACTTACTTTTGCATCGCTGTTGTGTTTCTTCTACTTATTTTCTGTAATGTTACTAATGTTAGCTATTATTGTTTGTTTAACGTTGTGAAATGTAATTTTATGACTTAAGAGGAAACAGTCATGGTATTTAATATGAGAGTCCTCTCTATGATATTATAGCTAATACTGAATTTACTAGGAGAAGGTATCTTACTTGATTTTCATTGTAAAATCGTATAACTTTCGCGTCACATAACCTACAAAGGACACAACACAAACGATAATTACCTCACAATAACCTAATTTTGTATTATGGTTACAATAGCGCCAAATTGGCTGAGTTTAGGGACTGTTATTATAAACCTAATTAATTGATTAAGATAGGAACCGGAGGACGCTAGCAGATAATTAGCAAGATCTGTTGATGTCATCCAATTTGGAGGACCAATCGCTCCCAAAGCTGATAACTGCCCTCAAGTGGTTTGCAATTCAATGACTTATTACTGGAAACTGCCACTCCATCAGCCTCCTCTCCTGCCATGCCATAGAGGGGTGATAAGTAAACCACTCGGCAGCAACACTAGTGGTATAGTGGTCAACTCCCCTGCACTTTGTTTATTTATAAGTTAGAATAATTAATGCTTTCATACCTTCCCACTAACCAACTTATAACTGTAACTAACAGCTTTTATTATAGTGTTAAATGTAAATGCAGTATAATTATAATTATGTAATTAATTATCAATTACATATAACTATCAAATATGTAATTATGATAATTTAGATGATTACAAATTATAAATTCAAATGCGGCTTTCGGTAATGAATAAATCGTTGGTTAGGTGTAAGGACGCAATCGCAACAGTTCTTGTATTAAAATTCACTAATGAATCTATGGGCATTCTATTAAGACAAATAGGAATTGATGTCCTTTTGCTTGTTTGCAAAAGCAATGTTTGCAGTCTTGTCTTTATACCTTGGATCAATATATCAGAACCTAAACTAAAAATGTCGAGGTTCATGTGATATAGTTGTACTATTGGTTTCATTCTCTATGCAATTAAAAATCCTATAAACAATAATTTAATAAAAAAATAGATCGACCCAGCTCAATTATTGCTCATGTGGTACAGAAGAAATTTAAATAGTATAAATTTAAATTGCCTTGGGTAAATATTATCAATTAGTCAAGTAAGAGCTAAGACTCTAGGGTTGTGGCAGGACATCTCTGTTCAGGCACTGATCGTCACGAACAAGATTTTTTTTTTCTTCTTTTGGCCCCAAGATTTGTTTCCAAATCCTTTTCTGCCATGAAAACAAGATTTTCTCTGGGGCCGCGAGACCCTCTCGATGTTCATTTAACCTAATTACATTAAGTAATTCTTGGTTTCATAAATTCGAAATTACATAAACTAACTACGTGACATGTGTCGCTTCGGGGCAACACGGATTTGCTAGATTGAAAATGTCTTGTATATAACCTGTACATAGCTTTATATATTACCGTGTACATTTGTGCCTCCGAGAGTATTTATTTTGTATTGTAATCTACTAGTAGAAAAAATAAATTTTAGAATATCTTTGTTTTGTTTGCTTCAAAAAGTACTGCAAGAATTTAATTTTGTACTCATTAGTTTCCAAAACAACTTTCTTTAATATAAAAAAATAAATAAATAATTAATTCATATTTAATTATATTGTAACGTGACGCAGAACCATATGCTTTTGGTTTTTTACATTGAAAAGAGTTCTTTTTGAATTGAAACGGTTACCTGTACATGTTCTAGTTGCTTCCAGAATATTCTAGGTCCTTCTAGAATGTTCTATTTCGGGCTAAATATAAGAAGCAATGGACTAGAGTCTTAGCCTTCCTCTGTACATCGAAGCATATGATTACTTCTGTGTTCCTGTATTGTTACTAGTAGTAACTTTTTGTAACATTGTAAATAATTGCTATGGCTTTTCTGACATTGTTGGCAATGATTTAAACCCACAATATTGTTACAAAATTAATTATCTATAAAAGATAGCACGCATTTTACGAATCCTATTAGGGGATAGAGATTTTATTCGATTTATCTAATCGAATGGAAAGTAGTACAGATAAACTACTAGTTTCGGTTGCTAGCTAAGCCAACTGTAAAGACTTACTCCGAAGCAGACTCCTCTTGGCAGAGAGATTATGTACGTGCTTGGCATCCCATAACAGCCTCAGAGTATCAATTCAGACCATACTCCGACCTCCCTTGAATTAATATGCCTGCCCTATTTCGTCTTTCTGAAGAGACCACTTACCTCCAACACGGGGTATCTACAGTCAGGTGATGTAATAAATATGTATTAGTAATTTATCTCTCTTGTAATTTATTAATTTAAATATAAAAAATGTAACAGAGACTAATTATGTAATAATTAATTACATGTTTTCATTTTAAAAATCTATGGAATTCCCAATGGAGTGTTAACACAAACGCAAAATTTAATACGCACTTTTTTCCACAAAGCCGCTGTTTTATACTGATACCCCAAATGTATGAATATTTTCTTTTTTATAAAAAATGGTTACATTTTTATTTTTTAGAAACTAATTCATTTTAAGAAGGCCTGTATTGGAATGATAATTCTTCTTGATCTCTATTCAGAAATCAGGCGAGTGCTGAACTGCTGAAACAAAAGGCACTGATATTAGGGATTCACTGAGGCAAATGTTAAGCTGAAACCGATCGGAGTAAATTCAAAGCAATACAGTAACACAAACATCCGTGGCCCAACACAACATTGGCAACAGTCTATATCTGAGGTAATGCACCACAAAACACGAAATGGAGCTTGTATATAATATAACATACGTTCCATCTTTCTATAAAAACTTACTATCTTACCAGTGAAACATAGTATTAACAACTGAAAAAAATAATTTAATTAGTTACATTAAGTATCAGAACTGTGAGGAAAATTAATATTATGAGAGATCACTTTTTTTTTTACTTTAAAGTAAACACCGATGATCTTCTGACTTCTGGGAAGTGTACATTTGTGTCAATTGATTTTTTAGCAATTAATGCGTGCTTTTAAAGTTCTTTTTTTTTTTTGTGCCGAAAATTTCTTTTCATCAATTTAATATGAAATGTAATATTTCCACATAGTAATGTCGAGCAAATAAAAACAGCAATTAAGAGATTTCGCGGCTTAGATACTACTAAACGTTACCCTGTAAAGTAAATGATGAGGAGTCCAAAAAGAAACACGCCACTAGCTTCAGATGGAATCCTTAAACGTCATTCAAGACTAAAATCACAATTTTTTCATCCTAACCCTAGATTAATTTATCTAAACCCCAATCGACTCGTTTCAACTCAACCATCATGATCGAACAGTCAATTCCCTTCAATACCACTTCCTATCACAGGCGCAATCCGCTTCTTTATTTTTCTATCCTTTTTTTACAGAAAGAGAAGAAAACCCACATAAAACATATAACATAAAACCCACATACTAGATTTAAAAGATAGGAGCCAAATATAAAGACAAACAAAACATCTCTATATGAAAATAATTATGAATATGTAACGTGAAACAAAACTTAAAACATATGATTTACAATAGTCTTATTGTTTGAACGAATCAACCGTTGGAACAAGCTGTAATAGTACACGTTTGTGATTACGATGTTCAAGTACCATCTACGCCAGCCTAGAACCTTCGAGGCTGTATCCTTAGTATTTGTTAGACTAAACATAAGGAGGGATGGACGGGAGAGTTTGTCTCGTTCTGAAGCTTAAGTCATATGGTTGTTTCTATGTTACGAAGTGAAAATTTTTGTAGCCTGTAGAATTATTTGTGTTTCAATAATTTGTGTGGCAGTGTAAATTATTATTTTTTTTTAATAAAAATTGTTTAAGCCACATTGTTACAAATCTGTTATTTTTTTTCTCTGTCCTATAGGTATACTTTTATAATTAGTTTTAATATATGACGTTATATGTAGTTTGTTAATTAGTCCTGAGAGGTCTAATAGCAATGCCCTTGAGAGTGGTAGATTTTATTACTTCCTTCAATAAAAGATAATAAAAAAATAAAATAAAGTAGTTCAGTAGTTTTTAAAACTTCTGCAGATTTTAAAAATTGCTGTAGAAAGGTCTTCTTCTTGGTATCTGTAAGTGGGAGTTGGTTTTTAATCTAGATATTCCAGGCGGGGTTTGGTCAGCAGATGATCCCATTGGCTAAGACTATGTCACGAAACCCATCCTCTAGCACAATCCCTATACAAATATGCTAGCTCTCCTCCTCCCCTTTAATGGACCCTAAGATAACACACACACACACACTATATGTATATATATATATATATATATATATATATATATATATCTTCGGTAACAATTAAAAATATATGTTAAAGTTATGCAGAATTTTAAAGTTTTTTTTTTTCCGCACCAAATTATATTATCTCTTACAGAATAATACAAAGTATTATTGGCTGATCATTACGAATGTGTAGAGATTATTTTATCAAAATGAAAAATATTGTCTAGGAAAATTTTTTATCCATGAAATTTTCATGACGGGCAACCTGCAATAAAGTTGTCCACAAAAGAATTTATAGATAATTCCTTTAATTACTGGTTAAAGGCCTAATTAAAGCAGCCCTCAGTCTGCAAACCCGTAACCTAGAGTGGAAGAGGTCGTTAAGTTAAACAGAACACCATAGATGACAACTACATAATAAAATTGTAATTACCCGGTGTAAAATTCTATTTTTAATTACAGTGGGATAACTATATATTTCGAATCAAATATACAATAAAAAAGGAAAGAACCAGTAATATATTACAAATTGAAGAAAATTATTAAAACTTTCTATTTAATCCGCATTTGGCCGATGAAGGATTAGAATTTTTTTATTGTTCCTAGAGTTTGACATAAGCTTCGCCTTAAAAAATTAAAAAAAGAAAATGTCAACGAATGAAAAAAAATATTTTATTTAATTTTATTATATTTCAATTATTAGAAAAAGATTTTATTTTGCTCAATTATATAAAACTTATCAGCTTTATGAGTTTTGCAAGTAAACATTAGTATGAGCTTAGGATGATTTGGAATAGATGATATAAAAAAAAAAGAAATATTTTAGATTAAAATAAATGTTAAGTAACGAGTTTTATTATTTTATGATAGCTTACATATTTATATTTATAAACAAGTTTTAGGTTTTCTACCTATGATAATTAAAGCCGTAAAGAAAACGATTCAGGATAATCTGGCTTTCCCCCCAGAATGATTTAGATTTTCATCTACAATTTATGGTAATAATAAATTCATTAGGAATCAAAATTAAGTATGCTTGTCAATGAATCTCAAATGATTTAATTTAAGAACGAAATTCCTTTCATAAAAGTCCCCTTATTACACCACTCGAGTTAATTTTTGACGTTGAACGGATGTGCTCGAAATTAATTACTAATTGAAAGCTGGGGGGAAGAAAGGTTCCACCGGCTTAGCCCAGCATTAATAATGTAAGCTCTCCGCGGTACTTCACTTAAATAATGCATCTATGTACTTTCCGACCAGCCTCCTCCCAGGTTAGAAATTAATCGCGTGTAGTCCATTAGTCAACTCAACGCTGGAGGTATCCAAAGGTCTCACAACGGGATAAATAAGGTGGCACAAATGTTTCGACGTTGGGAATGATGAAACGCCCTTATGGGGATCTTTCAGCTCTAACATTGTTTCAACAAAGTTAGAGCTGACTTATCCACATTTTCAATTGCCAAAAGAATACGTGATAGTTCATGTGAAAATATAACGGTTGACTTCATGCAATAGTCGATGAAAATATTGCCTTGAATACTCTTGAGGTATTACTGCCAAGTTTTTTCTTTATATTATTTTTCGGAAATCACTGCTGAAATTCTGTTTAATCTCTATATTCTGTAATTCCCCAAGAGCTTTAAATCCCACACCCGACTCCAGTTTTAGCACTATTGTTTATTTAAATAATTTTTATTAGACGAAAATAATAATTCAAAATGTCAGAAAAACAATATAAACTCAACTATGCACAAAAGCAAAACTATGACAATGCTACAAAAAGTATCTACTTGTAACAATCCAGTAGCAAAAAGGTAACCATATGATTCGATCTTCAGAGCAAGACTACGACTCACAGTGGTCAATAATTGCTTTTTGGCGGACATAAATCGGCCATTTCCACAATTTTTTTATTACCTTCTTAATAAAATTCAAAAACCAAGGAAACAATTCCCGTTAAGATTGCTTCGGTATAAGTGTCATTTTTGCTTACCCAAAACCAGGCTTCTTGGGTGTTAATAGATAGTTTTTGTTAGTATGCAAAAAAACATGGAAGAACTCAATATTTTTCAGAATTTTCTTTTAGTCTGAGGGTGGGCTTTCATCCTACCGAGTATCCAAAAGAAAATTCAAATTGTATAGAAGTTAAAGGTATTTTAAAAACAACTAAAAATTCAACATTTCACTGAAAGTTTACATTCAACGGCTAGTATATTACGTATGAGCAACATGAATTTGGTTTGCTTATTAGGGTACAAAAGCAATTTATTTACTACTTTTTTCAATAAAAACCGTTTTTCTCGGTTTCAAAGGGGTGCTCCCCGGAGTTATCACTGGGGTAATTTCTAGTCATACTTGTACTACGAACACATGAAAAGATCAGTTAAATTAACTTGCGCCTTTTTTAGAAAAGTATGATTTGTATATGTTTACAGAAAAATTGGCAATGTTTGGCCCTGTAATCTGCTCTAAATGGTACAGGTACATATACAAGCTCTTTCTGATCTATAAAATAAAACGACTACACCTATACATAAGGTTTTCACTTATATACTGCGGTATAAAATTTTGAATAGCCTTATTGAAAACCTTGAGTACCTGTTATCGAATAAGTGGTTTCACAAGTAAACAAAAATTTGTTTCTCTCTTTTAGTTGATAAGGTTGATGAAAAAACTACTGAATAGCTGAAATCCCATACATATTTGCTCTTCAATAAACTTAAAACGAATAAATATAGACTTTCTTTGTAAAAGAAAAACCAACCGATTTATTCTCAGTTAATTTGTCATATCAATTTACACTCGTAAGGGTAAGATTTTATGACTTTTCGTGCAAACACTTATTACCTAGAAATAATAATTTTCTACCTATAGTTATTCAGGCATTTTTGTAATGGAGGGTAAAGTAATTAGGAAAGAATCAGTATGACTCTGCTCTTGTGTTGCTAATCGGCTTTGTCTGCCTTACTTAAGATAAAGTTATGTATTATCTAGACAATCTATAGCACTACATGTCTAATTCAGTCCTTCTTGTTTTGATACGAGAAAAATGGCAATGTCCACCCTAAAGTATAGTCCAAACATTTTAACAAGTGTAAATTGATATGCGCACTTGCACTCGCATTGATTAATAATAAATTGATAAAAATAGCAACAAATCTTCCTTATTTCACCATAAATATTTATTTACAGCACATGTTGACGTTTCGGGGCTGTTTCCCCATTCTCAAAACATTAATAATTTTTTTTTCAATCGTATGATTGAAGGTCTTTTCATAAATATTATAACAAATATATTAATGTCATATGCTTAAAAACACTGTTTTACATTTTAAATATGTTAGCTCATACTTGTCCATTTTTATTTATTTATTTAAATAAATTGATAAAATAAATAAATTTATTTATTTATTTAAATAAAAATGAGCTAACATATTTAAAATGTAAAACAGTGTTTTTAAGCATATGACATTAATATATTTGTTATAATATTTATGAAAAGACCTTCAATCATATGATAAAAAAAAAATTATTAATGTTTTGAGAATGGGGAAACAGCCCCGAAACGTCAATATGTGCTGTAAATAAATATTTATGGTGAAATAAGGAAGATTTTTTGCTATTTTTATCAATTAATATCTATATATCTTCCAACTAAATTTAGAAGAAAATAACAATATTTAATAATAAATTAATCCGATAAATATTTAAAAATCATTTGATGATTTTATCTAGATTTATTTTTGTTTAATTTTTATATTAATTATTAAAAAAAAGAATTATTAGAAATTAAAGAGTTAACTTAATTGGATTCTTCATTTTCCTATCATAAATACTTTTAATTAAAATTAATAACGAACACATTTGATTCGTTCTAGTCAAACAATAAACTCATACTTCAGATGTCCAACAGAGCCCAAGTAAGGAAGAGAGCTTAAATAAAATAGCCTGACAAATACTGGAAACGGAAAGTAACATACTGCAGCCATGATCCTAACAGCTAGCAGTCACCTGATTTATTAAACGGGAGACCCCAAGATATGGCACCCCTTTGTCTTCCTGATGTCTTCGTTATGTTCCTCTGTCTACCGCCTCTGCCTTCGGGTTCATTCAATTGAATTACTTCTCTACCGGTCTGGGGACCAAATTTAGGGGATTATTATTCATCACTTCATTCTATATGATATTTCAAGATAAAAAAACATAGCAAATTATTAAACAAAAAAATATCTAGAAAGAAAATGTTGTCTATAAAACTCAATTTTAATAAATTACATAATTTTCAATAATTTCACTCTACATTCAAAAACTTATCAGACTGTAAAACAAAAAACAAAAAAACAAAAATAAATTTAAAGAAATAAAAATTCATATATGCTTTTAGATTAACGAGGGGAAAAATAAAGGGAAGATGATGATAATTGCATTGAGTCACCTTTAATTATATTAAACATATAAACGCTTTGTTTGACAATATTCAAAAAATGATCAATTGAATAATTAAACTAATCTGCTTCCCAAGTAAAAAATATGGTTACACATTAATATTTCTTTTATCTTAAACGCAACTTTATTTTTATTTTTGCAAAAAGAAAGACATCCTTATAGGCATTTTTATGGAAACATGCAATTTTAAGGTAGGTTGAAAGCAATTATTTTTTTAAAAAGTTTATGACCAAAAATTATTTTTTCCCGGTTCATAATTTTTGAACCAAAAAATTATCAGCAGAGATCTTTAGGCACTTTGGAACAAAATTTAGGAAAAACGCCGAAACAAGGTACTGAGTGCAACATGGGACTGACATCTTATCTTCAGGATTGACTTAATAAATGGAACGATGTAATTTACAAACCTTTTATATTTTTTTATTTTGACTTGTATTTTATTTCTATTTATTCTCTTCTTGAGAAGAATTTCTTGTCTAATCACTGAAATTTAAAATTCTGAAGTGTCTTTACTACTAAACTACTTTGGAAATTCAAATATTCATGGACAGGATATAAAGCCAGGCTAACAATGACATTATATTTGGTAGCATAAGAAGAACTTAGTTCGAAGGACGCTAGCTGACTAATCCAATGTAAAATCACGCTGTGTACTAGGAAACAACAGATTTTAAATCGTATGTTAAGATTTTTGGACAAATAGTTTTGGACAAGGGACTGACAAGATATGTGGGACACGCGTGTTTTCACCGTATTCTTTTGAAGAATTATCGCATTTTAACTAAACACACTGACCTAGACTGACTTCATTAAATTTACAAAAGTACGGAATGCATTGAAAAAATATTATTCACTTGGAACCATTTAAACTCCGACGAGATACATGCCCACCATTTTATATTGGCATCCACCAAATTTCTCGAACAGATAAGGTACGGTTTTTGGTCTAATATTTGACAGAAGTATGACTTGAGGCCCTCATGTCAAAATGAAAAGACATACATTAAAAAAACGACTGAAAATTCTGTATCCCAATCATCAGATTTGAAAATCAGACAGAAACTCAATACGTAAACATACTTAGTGAAACCTATATGGACTTGCGCCTCACAAATGTATGATTCAGCAAAAAAGACACACTTACAAAAACTACAAACCTTTCAATCGAAAATTTTACGACTAATTACGAAGGCACATGTGTACGTAAGTAACAAAACACTATATATCGACTTACACCACTATCGAAGAACGAATAAGAACCCTCTTATTAAGACTTATTAATGGCATGGCCACGACTGAGATGCTTTTATCAGGTGACTGAAAAGGAGTTTGAGGAGAGACCTCATCTACTGAAAGAAGACCGGAATGATGTGCTGCTATCTTCCCTCATGCCTAAAATGTCAACATAACAGCAGTTTACTTCTCATTGGTTGATTGCCGCTTAGTTGTGACAGATGCAAATAAAAGTCTGAAGTGAAAAAAAAAAACTTCAAAGAGCTTTTTTTATATAAATACTTTTTTATTTTGTCTTCCCACATGTTAAAAATAATATTTTCACTATTTAGGACTTATTTAAAAACGGACTTGATCTTTATTTTCGGAATAAAATAAGCTAAACAATGATGCATAACATATTATATATCCTTCATGTTTGGGCAAAAGGGGTTAAGTCATAAAACTTTTTTTTTTTTCTCGTCTTCTTAAAATTCATATTTGACTTTAATTTATTCGTTATTCATAATTTATTACAGTCTCTGTTGAAAGAATATAGTTTCATTTATTAATCTGGGATAAAGAAATACAATAAGAAATAATTTATAATGATTTTCAACAGCTTCGTAAATCGTTGTTTAAGCTTCAAATTTCATGACTTAACCCCTTTTGACCAAACACCAGTGATATAACATGCTTAGTTGCGGCAGGCGCGAATAAAAGGATGAATATAAATAATTATTTAAGAAATAAAAGAGAATATATTTCTGACACAGGCATATAAATTATCTTACGAAAAAATACTTTATTACTTGATTTTTTAACATAGTTTGTGACAAAGTAGTAGGTGCACACATAGGGCCTGAGAATCAGGTACATAAAAAATTATGTTTATTAGTGTAGGATGGCTTACCTCAACTGCCGCAATTTATCAGAATAAAAGAGCTTTAAAATAACAAAAAACCTGCTATCACTGGGGGCGTATTTCCATGAAAATACCCTTGCACAATTTCCAAAGACTAACAATGTTTATCAGGGAAGTAGAGATTATATTTCTCTTGTTGAACAAATACAGTTAATTCCCGCAACTATTTCAGTACATTCCCTAACTTCGTAAGTGTTGCTATAAATTATATAACTAGTAACAATTAAACTTGGCACATATATCAGTAGAGCAAACTAGAGGCCAGATCTAATACTCCAACAATCTTCTTGTTGCTTCGTTAAAAATTTCCTTGCATTTCCAGGATTCTTGATTAGAGTAATTTTTTTTTCTTGACTGATTCTATTCTGCTATAAATCTAACCTCTGGTATGTTCATATTATAGAATCATCTTTCATAAAGGAATTCCATAATTGTTAAAAAAGAGCGAGGGTTAGTGAACTAAAATTAATAAAAGAAGAATGATTCATTCCGGAAGATAATAAAAAATATTTTAGAATAATTTTAGAGTAATTTAGTAATTCTATGTTAAATTTTCTGCATAGTAGTAACTTCAAATATCTTTTTGGTGATTTCTTATTGAACGATTGCTTTCATTGTTCCGGTTAAAAGAGATTCTAGACCATTATTCATTTGTTATTTTATCACATACATTATTTAACCAGAAGATTTACCAAAACTTCTTCCGTGCGAGAGGAAAACATTATTTCCCGTGGGGGTGTTGGCAGGAACGAAGGCTTTTCCTCCAAAAATTGTACTGGACTGAAGATTGTCGTCCAGAAAACACGACCTGAAAAGTTTGAGCCTCCTATGAAAATTAAACGAACCGTCTAAACTTGAGTCGCGGGGCCAGTAGTAAATTATTAATGGATATACTCTTCCAAGGGGTGTCCTACTTTTGAATTGAAAACACCAACCTCATCTGTCACTGTCATAATTTTTGAGGGTTTTCTTTTTCGTTAAATTTATTTATGTTCGATGAAAGATTAAGTTTATGACTTGCCAAACTTATTTATTTCTCTTTTCACAATTGCATTAGCAATGATTCGTGACAATCAGGAAATATGATGGGTAAAACAATAAATCGTGAATAACAACACAATCAATCATAAACAAACCACAATTTATTCATGTCTCACATCCAGATTCTTTTCATCAATCCTCTCATGGACCTGTCAGTTGTAGCCATGTTGTTTATTAGTCTTTTGTCCGAGCAATTTGATTTATTAGCAGGAATGGACTGCTAATAATATGTATAAGTTTGTCGATAGTCTGTATGTAGAGTTTTGTTACTTACGTGTCATGGAGAGTCTATAATTCATCTAAGTTTGGACTGAAAAGTTTGAAATCAGCGTAAGTGCGTCTTTTTCACTAAACTTCAGGCAATGAAAGAAAAACTCGTGTATTAGCCAAATTTGGCACACCATTGGTGTCCTGAACAACGTGCTTTTAGTATTCCTGGGTGTGTGGAGCTAAAGTAGGGGTCTCTAAAAGTCCCTTTTTAATTTTATTTTTTAAATTACTGCGTACAACAAAACATTTATACTATAATTATTATATTTTTATGTAATTGAGGCGTTTGGTTTCAAAACCGGCTACATCCATTTTCAAAAATTTTTCAGGACTGATCAAAAAAGGATAAATTGGAACTGCTTTTGATTAGAAATGGAATCTTTTAGTTTCGATTTACGAAGGATCTATATTTTTTGAAACAGACACGTCTCACACATTTTTTTTAACATTAAAAACTTGCAATAAATGAAAAAAAAAATATTTGGAAAAAATGGATGTAACCGGTTTTGAAACCAAACGCCGCAATTAATTTATATACTATATTAATTCATAAAAATTTCTCAAAAATAAATGTGCCATACATCTTTAAGATGCGGCCAATAAGTAGTGAGATTAGGAGGTGAAATTTTCACTCCTTTTTATAATCCAAGTTTACTTTTTCATTTTCTAGGAGTATTTATCGTTCTTTTTTTTTCTCACAATTGTATTTATTTACAACAAGATGAGCTCTTCAACCACTTGGGTCATTTTAGCCCCATAGAACATTTGCAAAATAGGAAAAGAAATATCAGAGTGAAAATTTAATAATACAATAGTAACGTAAAGATTATGGGTGGAAGAAAACAATGAAGAAGGTACTTTCGCAATTAAGAATTTAGAAGTTGCTTAGAAAGGGAGAATACTGTAAAGGATAATATTATAAAGGAATTAAAGTGAAAAAAAGGAAGAAGGATGAAATATAATAAGAAAATACATTAAAGTTTAGCAAAAAGATTAATTTTCCGTAGAAACATGAACAATTATTCGGCCATTTTTGAGGTTTTATTGAGTATCTCGCCCAAGTCAGTTCCAAGTCCCACTTCTCTCCTCTCTACTTCGTAAGCATAACATTCTGTGAGGATATACGATACCGTCAAAGGCATACCGCAGGTGATGCATTGAGGCGGCGACTTCCTTGCCATGGGGTACTCATGGGTGATCCTGGTGTGCCCCATCCGTAGGCCGCTGTGAAATACTTCCTCTCTTCTATTTAGCTGCAGTTCTCTTCGATTTGGGACTATGCTGGGTCCTACCACTCTTAATTTGTTGTCCCTCAGTCCGAACCAATCGCCTTGCCATTTCTCTCGCGCCTTTTGTTTTACTAAGGCAATTACTTCTGTTGCGAGTGCTTGTGTAACTGGCTCTCCTTCTTTAATCCCTTTTTTTGCCATAGTATCAGCAAGCTCATTTCCTCTGATACCACAGTGACCCAGTGTCAAGTTAAACAACTTATTGAAATATTTATTAAGAGAAATAACAATTTTATTAACTTGATCAACAATTATCTCAGTTCAAATTAATCATCTGTGAGTGTCTAAAACATCAATAATATAAACATATGTTGTCATCTTTCCTTTTCTGAAGGTAAAATGCCTAGTATGTCTGGTCTTATAGTCTGACGGGTGGACCTTCTCAGCGGTGGGATTCCATCGTTTCGAGGATCGGGTTTTCTTGGTTCGCTTTCCTCTTGATCCTGCCAGGACTTCTTTTTCAGGAACCAGGAGTTCCTTCTGTATACGTGACCATCCTGAGAGGTTATGATATCAGGCATGCCACTTCTGATTTTGTTAAATTTAGTCCGCTCCTAGTGGCTACATCTTTGCTGATAACATTGCACTGGGCTCCTGTATCTAACTTAAATGGAACCCTGTTACCTTTGGGTAAGGTTATGTACTCTATCCAATCTTTCTTAGAAGTACATAAATTACTTAGAGAGCTGATATGTAGCCATTGGTCGGCGGGACGAGCGAGAGTTGCCACCTCGTCCTGGCCGGGGCCAGCCATGACAGACCTTCTGTAGGTGACCCATCTTGCCGCAGGAGGCACACCTCACCTTAAAAGCTGGACAGGACTTCCTAAGGTGACGTGTACCGCAGCGCCAGCATTGAAAGGTGTCCTCCTGGAGACTGTTGACGGAATTTTCGCCCAGGGACATGCTGGACAGCTCTTTACTTACCTCCTCTGACGACTTACACATGTTAATGGTTCTCTCGAGAGTTAGTGCCTCCTCAAGGAAGAGTTTCTTATGGACTTCGGTGTTCCTGATCCCACACACCAACCTATCACGGATTAGAATGTCCTTCATCGGGCCATACGAACATTTATTTGCTTGGATTGTGACCCTTGTAAGGAAGTCGTTAAACGATTCCTCCTCAGTTTGAACTAATTTATTAAAAAGAAATCGTTCATATATAATATTTTCTTTGTTAATAAAGTATTTATTGAATTTTTCGATTAGACGACATAGGTCAGACTCTCCGTCATCTTCGAAAGATTCATGAATGTAAGTAGCGTCCTCGCCTATGACTGCCATAAAAGTGGCGAACTGGTTTTTTGCTACTTTTATTATATAAATTGGTTGCTACAGCGAACCATTTAAATTGTTTAAGCCACAATTTCCATCGATTAGCCATATCAAAATCATTGTTAATAAGGAGAGGTTTAGGAGGCTTCAGACTTACCGAGCCATGGTCAGCAGCTTCTGGAATAGTATTCTTTCCATCCAAAGGCTGAGCTGCTGCTTCTTCAGCTATCGGTGACTTCTGACGCCTATTACGAGTAGGTTTCGGCACCATGTCAAGTTAAACAACTTATTGAAATATTTATTAAGAGAAATAACAATTTTATTAACTTGATCAACAATTATCTCTGTTCAAATTAATCATTTGTGAGTGTCTAAAACATCAATAATAAAAACATATGTTGTCACCCGGTAACCACAAAAATTGTACCTTATACCCAACCATTTCCAATGATTTCTAGTAGGTTTTTCGAAAAAGGATTTTTTATTGTTTTAAGAGCAGATTCTGAATCGGAACATATGTATAATTTTTTGTTTACCGTATTTAATTTGTTCATTGCACGATTGATCGCAAAGTTCCGCGTGGTATGATGAGCAAATTGGTGGTAACGAATAAGTGTGTATTTCCTTTGAGACAGTGGCCGCGCCTACTCCATCCTTTGTTTTGGAGCCATCGGTATAAACATAATCCCAGTCAGGTTGGTTTTGTTGTAGTGACAGTTTTAGTTTTGTATTTATGCTTACGGGGTTTATTGCGGGTAAACGGAAAATTTCTTTTAAAGGGTGATCCGGCCGCGATATTACCTTAATGTAGTAAGCCAAGTCTAAAATCTTCCTTCGTATTTCTAATGGCATTACACCAGCCTCTACTTGGAGACTCGCTATGGGGCTTGAAAGAAATGCTCCTATAGCAACTCGGAGAGCTGTATTTCGGTCCGTATCTAGCATCTCCAAAGTTTTGTTATTCGCGGAACTGTATGTTATACATGCATTATCTAGTTTACTCAGAATAAGTGTTTTATATAGCCGAATTATGCTGATTCTATCCGCACCCCAATTGTGATTGCTAACAGTTTTTAGAATATTTAAAGACTGTAAACAATGCGACTTTAGACCTTTGACATAAGGTGTCCATATTAAAGAGCGATTCAAGGTGACACCCAGATATTTGATATTTGTGGAGTAGGGTATATCTTCACCGTTAATTTTGATGTTTTTGATAGTGAAATTTCGGTTCTTAGTAAATACAATTGCCTGCGTCTTGCTAACGGATATTTCGAAGCCCCTTGTATTGAGCCACGAAGTGATATTTAACAAAGTTTCTTGTAAGATATCATAAATAAGCGTAGTATGTTTCACCTTGACATAAATCACAACATCATCAGCATACATTAATATTTTTACTGGCGATCTTATCTCTGTTGCAACCCCATTTATTGCAAGGTTAAATAAAATCGGACTCAATACACTGCCTTGTGGAACACCACTAGGCTGATCAAATTCTCTTGACAGAGCATTGCCTGATCTTACATAAAACTTTATGTTACTTAAAAAGTTGGATATAAATCGAAACATTTCACCGGTTATCCCGAATTCAATTATATTTTTTATTTACCGAATTGAAAGCATTTTTAAGATCTAAGAACGCAGGTAAGAGGAATTCCTTTGATCGAAATGCATCTATTACATCATTTTCTAACTTTATTATGTTATCTAATGCACCTCTACCGCAACGAAAACCACTTTGCCATAAATTAAGAATATTTTGATTTTCCGAATACCATTTTAAACGATTCTCTATCATTCTTTCTAGCAGCTTACAAAGGCAATTAGTCAGAGCAATAGGTCGATAGCTTGAGGTAAATTCTTTCGGTTTGCCTTTCTTAAGTATGTGGATTATTTCCGAGTTGCGCCAATCGTTGGGAAAGATCTTTGGTAAGATAAGTTTTTCAACATACTGTAAGTAATACTGTCTGGTCCAGGTGAACGTTCTTTACATGATTGAAGTGCTACATTAAATTCTAAGAAAGAAAAGGGGATGTTCAATGTATTGTTCTCAGCGGGCATTGTGCATGTTTTTTCCGATCCCCATGATGTTTGAAAGCTACCTGTTTGAACCGGAAAAGTCAAATAAAAGTACTCTCCCATGGTATTAGCTAAAGCCGTTGGGTCTGTGATTATTCCATCGACTGTCTTAAGCATATTTAAGTGGGCATGTTGTTTTGTCCCCATTATTTTTCTGACTGTGTCCTATACCTCCGCGATTGATGTATTGTTATTTATTCGCGATATGAACTGCTGCCAGCACAACTTTTTGCTTTGCTTTATCAAAAAACGCGAATTCTTCCTAGCTGCGATGTATTTTTCAAAGTTATCTGATGTAGGCTTATTTTTAAACTTTCGCAGTGCCTTTTTTTCTATTTTTGATGACGACAGAACAGTCCTTGGTCCCCCAAGAAACTGAGATTCGTTTCCTACTCGATCTGCTTCTCGGTATTGAACTCTCTGCAGCGGAGCGAATTGTGCGTATTTATTAGTTATACTGTTTTCGTCGAGTTAGAAGGCGGATAGATTTGCTAATGTTCGGTACTGATCCCAATCAGCATATTTAACAAGCCATCTATTAGAGGTTGCTATTGTTTGAATCCTGCCGTGAAACTCTATTAAAATAGGGTAATGGTCGCTACCATAAGTGCCATCAATCGTACACCATTCGAATTTCGGGGATATATTAGGAGTTGTTTATGATAAATCTATGTTGGATAAGTTATCCGATCTTGGTAAGTGTAGGAGGAGTCATTTAAGATGGATAAATTATTGGAATCTATAAAGTCTTCCATCAATTTCCCTCCACTATCCGATTGTGAAGACCCCCAGAAAGGGCTGTGGCAGTTGAAGTCACCAAGCAGTAAGATTGGTGCTGGAAGCTCTTTATAAAGTTCGTTTAATGCCGTAATCGGAAAACTGTTTGTGGGTGGTATATAAAGACAGCAAATGGTTAGAGGAGAAGGAGACAGCGCCCATCAGCAACGGATTGCAGAGATGATTTTGTAGGAACGTTGAGGCAAGGAACTTCAGGACTGACCAAAATACTTACTCCACCACAGGCTCTCTGCCCACCTGTGTAGTCTTTACGAAATATTAAATTTCGTTGTAACGAACAATGAATTTCGTTGCAATAATCTTCGTCCCCTTCCAACTCATAATTGTAAATATAATAAAATCAATTATTTACGTAACCTAACCACTTGAAAAAATATCTTTAATCACTTTAACCTCTTGAATCCTTTTAAATCAATTATTCCTGGGCCTCGTATCATATAAGCATTTGTATCAAAGGAATTATTGAAGTAGACAAGAACGCCGTTCATTTCTTATGTCCGTTAACCCGCATGACTTATCAGTGTGGTGGAATGGTTGGCCAGGACTTTAGGGGCTGCTAGTTGGAGGTATTAGGAATATTATAAGGGAAAGAGTATTATAATTATTGCAAAACTTCACAGTCGTGAGTACTAATAGGTTTATTATTATCTAATCTTTATTTCAAGGGTCCAAATTAATAAATGTTTACTCAATAAATAGCTGATTTTTTGTTTTGCCGAACTATGATAAACGGAAACCGATAGAAAAGGTATTTACGTCTCATAGTAAATTGAAACATAATTTAAGAACTTTTCACTGTCGTTATACTTTTCGTTACTTTGTATTCCTACTCCTCCTAATCAAGAAAATTAACCATTGGTTCAAAGTATAAACATTGACATTTGAAGCCTAACGTTTATATACATATCCTCGAAATAAGAATAAATAAATGAATAATGAATAAATAAAATTGAAAGAATGAATAAAATCTCTGTCAAATCATTACAACTCGAAATGAGATAAAAGTAATGCAGCACTATTGTGGGTTTGAATAACTTTTATTAGACGAAAAAAATAATTCACAATGCAAAAACATAATAATTCATAAATAATACAAACTAAAATAATTAATAATATTACAAAAGTGTCAACTTGTAACAATACTGTAACACAAAAATAACCATTTGATTCGATTTTCTTAGCAAAACCATTCCATGCACTTTATACCTAGTCTGAATTAGAACATTCTAGAAGGTCCTAGAAAAGCTTAGCAGATTCTAGAACATGTACTACTTGGTAACTGTTCAAATAAGAAGTCTGTAATTCTTTACAGTAGTACAGTAGTAAAAAGGTGCTTCTGTTTCTGATAGAAAAATAATGAATCAATTCATATTTAATCAGATATATTTGAGCAATATAATGAAATAAATATTTTGATCCCTAGTGAAGCAGGGATAAATTGAATATAAAGTTTAATTAGAATAGATAAGACTTGGCCATTAGTGGTCTAAAACTTACAAATTCATTAAATATTGCAACATGTGTTGATATTACGAAATATTGAGTTTACCTTATTCAATACATTAGGTATGGTGAGAAAGATATATCACTGAACTAAAAAACTAGTGAGTAAACAGGAGAACTAGTAGTTAACACAATTTCCCGCGTGAGTTGTAATTGAATAAGAGTATAACGATCTGATTGCGCAAGTAAACTTTCTTTAACTTACTTCTCTGTTCTAACTTCACTCCACTATTCCTGCTTCGCCTACTAGAAACTCATCTTCCACTAAAATAAGTTCCTAACTTCTAACAACACAGTTACATATAAGAACCAACAACTATAAATTACGATTAAACAATGTACATTTGACAATATTTATTTATATAAATGAATTTTTTTTTTTTAAACCGGCGCTGGTCGCGCCCCTCCGTGAGACACCGTTGGTCGCGCGTGAGCAATTCCCTCACATCTCAGTTTTCGGCTATTCTATTATCCCTAAGCCGGAAAAAAATATAGTTGATATCAACATAACTACGATTAAATTTCCTATTCCTATCACGATAAAATTTATAGGTTGGATCCCCGTTTATCAGGCTCTTCGGATTAACCGGAATTGTAAGAAAAATAGAAAAAAATGTATACATCGATTTTCGACTTGAGATCGGCTAGTTTACCTAAAAACTTTTGCTGTTTTATGCTATTAATATCCTTGACAGTACTTTTAATTTTATTTCATGAAAATACCCAATTTACTTAAAGCAAAAAAATAAAATGAAAAATTATCATATAGGGGCAATTAATTTGTTCGCATTATTTTAATTTTTAACTAATATATGTATTGTAACGTTAAATACAACAAAAAACATATGATTTCATATCCAAAACCGTTTGTTGGAACAAAATAAGCGGTTGGAACGAACTGTTTGGGTCTAGATCTTTCCACGGCCTGGTCCACGAAGGTGTAGAACTGTCCACATTGTTCTGGAACATTCCAGACGTGACTATTTACGATTATATACAAGGAGCGAGTTACTGAACGAATTAATATAAGTCTGTGTCTTGGCTGTGTAGCTCAAGTCATATGATTGTGTGTTATAACGTTATCATTTTTGTAACCTGCTCAAGTATTTAAGTTTTATTAATTCGTTGGCATTGATAACTATATATTTTTGTTGAATAAATATTTGTTACCCACATAAGTGTTACAACTGGTGTCAGGTGTGGGGTTTAAAGAAGAAAAAAATGCCAGGTAAACGAGTTGGAGAACTTAAAGTAATGGAGCTGAGGAGAGAGTTAGAAGAGCTTGATTTAGACACTACAGGTTCGAAAGCGATCTTGCTTACGTGAGTATTATTCGAGTCAGGGCGTAGATCCGGAAACTGTAGAGTTTGAGGAAAGCTCTTTTAAAGCCGCTTTAAATAATTGGTCGGCTGAAATAGATAATAAAATCAGCAATTTTTCTGGTGACGTAAATGGGTCAAATAATAAATTGATAAATCTGTCTGGTGAAATTAATGATAAATGGCCAGCCAATCAGCTGTAGGCAAAACAGTCCGAGGAGCTTAATGAGAAAATAAATAACCTGAAGTCAAGCTTATCGGCTAAGATAAATGACAAGTTGACCAGTTTATCTGGTGATGTGACTGGATTAAATGAGAAGCTGACCAACTTCTCGGGTGACATAGTTGGTTTGAACGACAGGCTGGCTCAGCAGGAAACAAGGGCTGTGATGTTGGAAGAAGAGTTTGAGAAATTACAAAGGAGTTAGGAAGAAAAAGTTCAGGCAGCCGTCAGAAAGCAGATCACCTAACAGCCATTGATAGAAGAGGAAGGACGTGAACCTGCAGTAATAGAGAGCCGAGCCAGAATAAAACCACTCCCTTTGATGGTAAATCGCATGAAGTAATTCAACGCTGCGGCCAGTGCTAATGGGTGGTCTCCAAGAGATAAGGTGGTTGCCCTTACGGTGGCTCTCAGAGGCGACGCTCTGGATGTCCTACAGACCCTCAACGCTGACGACGCATACGATTTTAACATGCTAGTAAGTCGGCTAGAGATGCTGTTTGGCCAGGCCAACCTCAAACAGGTATATCAGTCCCAGCTGAAGAGCAGGAAGCAGAAGGCAGCCGAGACTATTCAAGTGTTCGAAGCGGATGTTGCCAGGATGGTAAGACTGGCTTATGCAACAGCCACAGAAAGTTTGTTGGAGTGCTTAGCAGTCCAAGCATTCGTCGACGGTTTAAGGGACTTGGAGCTTCAGAGAGCGTTACTCCTTACTCGCCCTAAATTATTAGTAGACGCTCTATCCACAGCATTGGAATATGAAGCGTCGACGGAGGCTTCTCGTCGCTTTGCACGTGTCCGAGCCATGAATAGTACCGACACAGAGAATTGGCAGCAGGAGTCAGAGAACCGTAAAAATTTTGAAGACGCGGTTCTGAAAGTTGCGAAGGCTTTGGAGTCCAGGAAAAGGAGACCGGTATGCTGTTGGAGCTGTGGGGAGCTCGGGCACGTTAGGAGCGCCTGCATGAAGCGGACTTATAATTTCCTAACATATTCTAAAATCGCGATAGGTGAAAAAATTGATCTATCATCAGCCTAATAACGATTCAAACTGACTTTATAAATTATGATACAGATCTAGTGAGTAAGGCATGATGTTTTACTTAATGGTCAGTAATAACCTAATTCGAAGCACAAGCTCCATAGCGAATAAACTGCATGAAATAGGAGAGGTAATTTGATAAAAAAAAAAAAATCCCACATGTACAGACGCAGATAGACGAAGCTAGAATCTGTTTTAATATTTCCTTGGAGGTATCTTCTTCTCAGAAAAATGATTTTTCAAACTGCGCTTAAAAATATGGATTACAAAAAAAAAAGTCTTATTTTTATTGCATTTATTCGGAATTTTATTTCTGGGTTATAATATAGAAGAAAAGACATCATTTTTATAGTAGTGTAATAGTAGCATCGCTTTTCATAATTATTAAGGAAAATGGCACAAATAAACAAAAATGTGAGTTATAAAAATAATTACTGATTCAAAGCCTAGCTGCCTTATTTTCAAAATTCAACTGTTCAAGTGGCCACTACTGGAACAGTGACCACTATAGGTACGTTTACCTATAAATTTTTCGATGAAAAAAAAACTTATTCAATGATCGATTTTCAAAGGATCATAACGACTGTAAAAATCGGAACATCTTAGAAAAAAATCATGGAATATGTCAGGTAACTATTCTATTAATTAATAATGAAAAGAAAAAAAAATCCAATACCTTCAAAAAGTAGGTTTTTTCCGCCCTTCAACCACTGTGCGACACGACCAACGCCGGGTTAATATTTCATATTTATTCATATTCATATTTTTGTTTACATCAGTTGCTAGTGACGTATTTTAGTCCATCTTACTTTAAGATTTTTTATTCAGTTAATATAAAAGGCATTTTTAACGCAGTTTTAAAAAATATTTAATCTCCCTTTGAACATTAGTTAATAAAGCATTTAATTTGAAAGGTATTTTCGATTATAAAAATATAAGATAAAAGGACGCATATGAAAAACTAGATCATAAGATTAGAACCAGACCTACTTTTAAGAAGTGTATTACGAAAATTAAAAGTATTGACTTTCCAATTTATTCAGTGAAGGAGTATAGAACAGGGAAGAAAAATAAAAAGTGTATACCAATTTAGCTTATTGAAAAGCTGTTGTTAATCAAGTATTTTTTTTATTAATATAATAAAAAGCTGCTGGTTATTTTTTATTTTTTTTTTTGCTGCTTGTATTCATAAGTTTTTTTTGTAAGGGGAATTAATTATTTCTTTTATAATATATTAAATCGATTTCAAGCAATTTTACAATTTGTTTGCTTTATAATTTTACCGTTCTATTTCTTATTAATTATTATTATAACAAAGATTGTTTGATTGAAATGATTGCATATCTAGTCTTAAAACATCGGAAAAAGTAGCGTATCCTTAAAAGAATTTTATGTGTACGACTTATTATCCGAAAAGTAATTTCCTGGTGTTATAAAACCAATTGCCACTGAGTAGGATCTGGAACTAATCAGACGTCGCATGTGGGCTCGGAGGAAGGATATGAAACAGTAAGAAATAATGGCAGCGAATATTACGGCTGCCGGCGTGGTTGATGGGGGTATAAAAACAAATAAAATAAAATAACTCTGTCTTGATGTTTCATTTCATAAATGGAATGAATTATACTTTTCTCTACCCAATTTATAAATTAAAGAATAGACCTTCGAAATAATCGACGAACAAATAAAGGTATCGCACATTGTAAAATATACATATTTTAACTGGTAATAAAGGACCCAGAAACAGTTAATTTTTAATTCTACGAATTCTGGTTCCAGCTTTCATCACCTAAATATTTTAAATTAAATTGTTGACTCCTTCCGATATTATTAGGTGCGCATTCACTAGTAGGTAGGCATTTTAATATAGGATAATGTGCCTACATTATTTTCATTTTTAAATTATTATTTTATACTTTTATTTATTATTTTTATTGATATATAATTTATATTATTCAATGCTATTAGCGTGTTTATGACGTGACTAATTTAAAACAATATAGGTAAAATTAGAATGATAAAACATAAAGCTATTGTTTCATAGAAATGATGATGAAATGATTTTCATTGAATTCACAACTAGTAATTTCAAAAGCCCAATCAAACGCCTGTATGGAGCGGCCACAAAAGCCCATTTCTGATCGGTTTAATAATACTTTATTCTGCACAAACAGTTTAGCTGCGGGAACATTAGAGCACTAACGCACAAAATCATGCATAATTGCTTATTCAGTGATTGTGGGCGCGACCAAGGCCCGATAATGCCATGAAAACGATTTTAAAAATTCCTGAACTCAATCCTCTCTAAGATGTTACATATTAGTATATCCATATGTTCCTAAGCGTGTCCATTTCTAATAGTTTAGAATAGATATTAATGATCTTGATTTTTTGTGTTACGATTACTGTTGAAAAATAATTTTTGAATGTCTTATATTGAAACAATGTAATCCATAATATACATCATGCGGAAGTTAATTTTATTTTATTTTTATTTCAGAAATGCGTTGATATAATTAATTGGGGAAAAATGTAAATTAGATCTCATTAATTTTTAGAAGAATTTTATATCCTAAAGATTCAAGATTCCTCTTTTCTGCCAATATCCTCCAAGCTCTTGGCAATTCCCAAAACTCGTCAATCTGAAAAGCAGACTTTTTAGATTTAAAATCCACAATTACTATTCCAACGAATTATGAAGAACTTCAGCCGAATTTTACGTCAATCAGCTCCCTCAAAAGTCATAGTATTTTAAAATGTTGAGGCATTGAAACCCAACTGTAGTTAATCAACTTTTATTTAGTTGATTATAGGCATTTAGACCCTCGATGTTTTGCAACTATTTTCAGTCTAGGAAGGTGCTTTTTGTCGGCGGTGATTTCAACGCTAAGCACCAATGTAGGGAGGGGGTCGCGGTATGTAAACCTAGAGGATAAAAGCTTAAGACTGCTATCCACGAACTTTCATAAGACACCATATCACCCGACATATCAACATATTGGCCTACTTCGCAAGGGAAAACTCCAGACCTACTTGACTTTTTTTATTAACAAAAGACTACGGACCATACCTTATACAGTAAAATAGAGGTCGGAACTTTGCTCTGATCATTTCCTTGTACACTCAGTTATTCTTGATGATCCCAGCAACGTACAAAGACCACCGAAGTTAATTTAATGCACTATTGATCGGGATGCTTATAGAATATTCCTTGATTCCGAACTTTCAGATCAATTCTCTATTAAAACATAAGAGGAATTACAAGAGGCAGTCGACACATTCGGTAAGTGTTCGAAAGGCCGCTTGGACTTCAACAATGTCAAGGGCAACAAGTACACATCACCTGCCAAAATACCCACAGTATGGGGACTGGATTACAGCAAAGAGCTGGTAAGGTGTGGCAGACTAACAGACTACCATCAGACAGAAATACTTTTAACAACTGAATAATCAACTTAAAAGACAAATCCGAAAATTCAATTTTACAGAACTATGATAATTACTTATAAAACTTATCGACGGACGATGAGAAGAGGGGGCTCAGAAATTTCTTCAATCCAACCTATCTTAGCAGGAGTTCCGCCTGGATCAATACTGGCTCCTTTACTATACATCATAAACATGTATTATGTATGAAAATGAAATTAAATCACAACACATAAATTTCACACTCTAACGAGATACGTGTCCCCCAGTTTATATCGGCGACAACCAAATTCCTCAGATAGACACTGAACATACGTTTAAAAATACTTAACTCACCTTTTCCAAATCTTCTAAATTGAAAATAAGACAAAAATAGAATATATATATATATATATATATATATTGAAAATAAGACAAAAATAGAATATATATATATATATATATATATATTGAAAATAAGACAAAAATAGAATATATATATATATATATATATATATATATATATATACATATTTATGTATAAATATGTATAATAATATGTATATATATGTATAATAAAAAACAGACTGATGCATTTTCTTTCCACCAACGAACTATTACACGCAAATCAATTCGCTTTCCGTCCGCAATTAGGAACAGATGACGCCCTAAGTGCTTTAAATGAACAAATTCAGACGACATTGGACAAGAAAAGACACCTACTAGTAGTAAGCCTGGACATTAAAGGAGCCTTTGACAATGCTTGGTGGACAGCAATTTTAAATAATCTGAAACAATACAACTGCCCCAAAAATCTTTATCAATTAGTGCAAAATTATTTCGTTAACAGACAACTTAACATACTAACTAACTCGTTCACGATCAGCACACACTTAAGCAAGGGGACTCCACAAGGTTCTAGTTTATCACCGGTAATATGGAACATTTTAATTAATACCATATTTCAGGTAGAATTACCGGTTGATACTAGTATAATCGCATAATGTGTCGGGAGGACACATTTGATGAATGGAACCGGCGATGGACGACAACTCCGAAAGGAGCTACTTTAAGGAAGTACTTCCCCACCGTCCGGTCTCGTATTGAAGCGAAATGGGTCCTCCCGGACTATTGGGTGTCACAGTTTCTCACAGGGCATGGGGCCTTTCGAGCTAAGCTTCATGGCTTTGGGAAGGATATCGATCCCCTATGCCCTAGCTGCGGTGTCTTAGAAACTGCTGAACATATCGTTATAGACTGCGCTGCCTTTGAGACTCAAAGAGCCAGGTTGTTGAGGAAAACTGGACTTTTTGTCCTGTCGGAGACTGATCTTCCTCAACTAGTCACCGAGAATAACTACCCGTACTACAAGGATTTTGTGTACGGGTGGAAAACAGCGATGGGTGCAGAAATCTTTAATCTAGGTAGAAGGAGACCTCCTCCCGGGAGGCCACCGGATTGAAGAACTGGATGGAAGAGAAAGAATAAAAAATGAGACTAACGAGGAAGAAGAATTGCGCAACATTAACGTACACTTGAGCGTTATATGTTAATGTTGCCGAAACCCGTGTTGCCGAAAGGCAGGGAAGGGTGTTAAATAAATAAAAAAATAAATAAAATAGTATAATCGCATACGCAGACGATGTCCTACTACTGGTCAAACGGCGAAACATGGAAGAACTAGAATCCGTCACAAACCTTGTACTAGCTAGGCTTACCAGATGGGCTAAACAAAATAAACTGACTTTCAATCCACAAAAATCAGAATTTATAATTTTTTCACGAAAACGGACTCTACCAAAATTAAACATAATCCTGAACTCTTCACAAATAAAACAACGTGAAACTTTAAAATACTTCGGTGTACTTTACGACCGAAAAATGAACTGGAGAAGACACATTGACAACATTTACAATCAGGCCTTACTAACCATTAACAGATTGACTGTAGCAGCCAGAGTCTCTTGGGGTCTTAGATCGGAGATTCTTAAGATTATTTATCAGGGAGCTATCTTGCCTAAAGTTTTATATGCAGTTCACGTATGGCACAGAGGTATGCTTAGAAAAAGTAATCTTATGAAACTCCGAAGGCTCCAAAGACTTATGGGGATTAAAATCTGTAAATCACTCCACACCATCTCTCATGAAGCAGCCTGCGTCCTGGCGGGAATGATTCCTATAGATTTGATAATCCAAGAAACAGTTCAACTTTATGATATTAAAAAACGACGGACTAACTACAAAGATATAGTACACGACAATATAGACCTCCCAACTAAATGTAAATATTGGACACACCCCGCGCTTACGGCACAAGTACTGCCACATGAACTAATCTATACAGAAACTGATACAGAAATTTATACAGACGGAAGCAAAGACGGAGAGAATGTAGGATGCGCCTGGTTACTAAGAAGTACCAATGAAAAAATGTCCCAAGCTCAGCATAGGCTGGGTAAACATTGTTCAAATAACCAGGCGGAGAAGTTAGCCGTACTAAAAGCTTTAGAGTATCTCTCTGAAAATGCGATAGAAACAGAAGACAACATAACCATTTACACAGACAACATGAACATCCTACATTCAATTAATAATTCAAAGATACATGACGAACTTACTGACAAAATCAGAAACCATTTGGCAACACTACACAATCAAAACAAATACATAAACATAGTCTGGGTAAGGGGGCACTCAGGGATAGAGGGCAATGAGAGAGCGGACAGGCTTGCTAAGCTAGCGGCCCACAGTGACCTCCCGCTGACGTACGATAAGGTTCCGATATCCCACATCAAAGCGGACATTCGAAAGGATACGGTAGTTAAGTGGAACCTAGCCTGGACTGCTTCCTCGAAATCACCGAGTCTCCATAGATTTGTTCCCCTCATCACATTACACAATTATAAAACAATACTAAGTACTGACTACAAACTTACACAAATTCTTACTGAACACGGACAAACTAAACAATACCTAACACGCTTTAACATACTACACAATGACAAGTGCCCAGACGACGGACAAATACACAATTTTCGACACCTAATATTTGACTGCATAAACCTGGACCACATTCGGGCAGAACGTTCTTTTGAAACGAGGAACATGGCCTGAAACAGAACAGAGACTGATGACAAAATTTAAAAAAGACTTCTTGGAATTTATTAGGAAAATAGACTTTGACCGACTGACTGACGAATGTAGGAAGGCGGTTTAAATTATTTGCATTTATTAGCTTTGTACATAGCTTGTTGCGCTTTTTATTTTAATTTATTTTGGTTTATTTTTTATTGGTTTATAATAATTGTAAATCATAAATCTTAATAATTTAACTTATATTGCTACATTTAGTAACTTTTCATTTCTATTTTCTGTTTATATTGCTACTTAGTTATTTATGTTTATATTGCTACTTTATACTTATGCTGCTACTTAGTTTATATTTATATTGTTTTCTTGTTTGTGTTTGAGTTTATATTGCCACTTAGTATTTAGTATTTATAATTATATTGTTACTTTTGTTTATATTTATATTACTACTTTTGTAACTTTTCTTATTTATTTTTTATTTTGTTTTTAGTATATTACATAATCTAGGTAATAACAAGTATAATCTGTTCACGATATAATGTAATATGTAATGTGCCTAATAAAATAGGCATGGAGCATGTAAATCGTTCAATAAACTCTCCTTCTTTGGGGCTACCATAGAAGGCAAAATATAAAAAAAAAAAAAAAAAAAAAAATATTTATGTATAAATAGAACAAAGGTACATATATATATATATATATATATATATATATATATATATATATATATATATAAATTTATTGCGTTTCTCTGTAACCTAAGTTTATTTTAATTAATAACAAAACTTTTTATAATTTACATTACCGGTTTATTTTAATATAAAATCTTACCTGTAACCAAAGAAACAACACTATAAGAAACTATTTCACACCTTTTAACGTTAATAACTTATTCTCTACTTGAAATTTAATAATCAATAATAATCACGTTTGATCACATTTAATAGTGGTCACAATTAGTCTTATTTTCGTATGTTTATAACCTTCCCGCTATCACACCTGTTCTTTCTGGATAAATCAATTATAATTCAAATTATATTAAAAGAAGTTCGGCGAACACCTTTTACATATATATAAATAAATAGAACAAAGATACACACACACATATATATATATATAGAGAGAGAGAGAGAGAGAGAATACTATAAAGCAATTAATGATGTGGAAGACTTGAGATCAGAATTAATCATAAGTAGACTTCCTTTAAGAAAAAAATATTATAACGTCTTTACATTGGAAAAACCTATATTATCAAAGGCTTTTAATTTTTGTTATCCGATTATATTTAAACTATAGTCAACCACCATTGTCAATATATCAATGACTGGGCATCTTAAATATCGTGATTTGTTAGATCATATTAAGACACTTAAGCTTTTTCCAATTCAAAAATGTTCTTTTTGGTTCGTTAATTGGTTGGTTAATATTAATAGAGAGATTTTATTCGTTATTATGGAGTGGCATTGTTTTGCCAAGAACATTTAGATATATATCTTGGATAAGGCTTACGATTTTCGCTCATTATACTACAGCCCCTAAAATACGTTGGATCGAAGCCTATAAACTAAAAGTATTAGTCTAACTCACACTTAGATATATACAAATGGGTGTAGTAAGTACTGCATTATCCGATAATTGGGAACTCTGTGCTGTGACAACTGGCTTCCTGTTTAGTATTCAGAGGCAGTGGCGGGCCTGATCCTGTTGCGGTGGTAAATATCAATAAAGCAGGCAGTGGCTCTAGTTGGAACTTTATTGCTCTTCCCGCTTCCCCAGTTCCGGTCCATTAGTACGCACAACCACCCTTTTACCGATTCCAAATAACAAACAACATGCACCATTGCTGTAGTGCTGCAGCGCTATTCGGTTAATAAACTGTTATTGTCCAGACGATAATTAGAAAATATAATAGGGAGTCTATTATATTTACCATTAGGGATAGATCCAAAAAAAATCTGGATATAAAAATGTATTTTTTTTTTCAAACAACCGAAACCTTAAACACTTTATATAGAGATTTAAATCATTCAGGTATCATATAAATTTAATGAAATCCCGAGATAAAATATTACACAATTTCATCAACATCTAAAGTTACTTGTGAAAGTAAATTGAGATAAAAGAATATGAAAAGAGGCTAGGCCAAATTAAGAAATAAATACGATAATCTACGTATCGCTGAAGAAACTTGAAAGAAGAAGGATTTAAAGAGACCCCTATAGGAGGGAGATAGAGGATGGTGTGGGACTCTATGGTTTTCTAGTTTTTTCAAAGGCTTGGTTAGTGATAGGACCAAAACGACCGACTATGTTAGTGTATTCTTCGCTTAACTCTATATTTTATCGCTCCTCGATATTACATCATATGCAACTAAATATATAGGATGTAATATAGAGGAGAATTTAAATGGTAGTTTAACTTAAAGTTTTTCCGAATCTCCCAAAATTTTATTCACAATCAATATGTGGTGACACCGAGAAACTAATCTGGTTTAACATGAGCTCCACCCTACTGTATCACCGGAAACTCAAGAAATTTATTTTTCATATCCGAAGACGTTTTATCAACATCAACCAAAACTGGGATCATTTCAGATCTGTAGAATGCTGTCACTCGCAGTTAATTCCGAATTCGATTGCTGTACATTGCAGAGGTAACGTAAAACGCAAACTTAGAAAACACTCTTGGGCTCACTTTTTTGAACTAACAATTAAAGAACTCCTGTACATATTCTTGGAATCGTTTAAAATTCTTAGTTAATATCAGAAGCTACGTAGTCCTAATTATTAGCTAAAATGAAAAAAACAACACAAAACTAGAAGAAACTAATGACTTAAATATAATTCTTCGACTAAGGTGTTGAACGTGCTGCTTTCTCAAATATTTTTTTCTACCTCCTTCAAGTATCAAACAATTACTGTATATATATATATATATATATATACATATATATACAGAGAGAGAAGAGAGAGAGAGAGAGAGAGGGAGTGAATAGAGAGAGAGAGAGTGAGAGAGAGGAGAGTTGGTAGGCTCATGACAAGGGCAAATTGACCTAGCGACCACGGCGAGGGTACAGGGACCTCCCAAACATTATTTAAACTGCTTGGGGCACTGTCGACAGTAAATTTACACGTGACAACATATCCCGGGTGACATATGGCCATTTAATTTATGCCTGTACTTCACCAAGCGGGCCAGTCATGAACATAGTAAATATTCTTCTCATTCCGGAAAACTAGCCAAAAAAAAAATCTATTCGTCATAATCGTTTCAAGTTTATAATTTTAAAAAATATAAATATTACTCAATCATTTAGTCCAAAATAAAATGTTTCTGAAGGGCCCATTACGTTCTCGCCACATCCAGTAAGTACATGTAACTACGTACTAATACAGTTATGTAACTGTTCCAACAAAAGTCTAGACCCTTATTTGTGGTAAAAATTATTATCAGTATCCGTTTCTCTTTACAATATTTAGTTTATCTTTTGATTATTCCATGACTCGTATTTACAACAATTACTACAAGTCGCATACAAGATACAGAGTACATTAGTAGAAAAACCTAATAATTCAGAATATATTTGCATAATAGTGTTTAGTGATCAAAACAAAATTGGCCTTCACAGTGGGAACAAAACTTCATTCATCTTTTCTATAAATGTTCCTTTCACCCACTTGTTTCTGTGTGTTAGTACTCCTTATTGATTATGACTATTCATTGTTATCAATATTTTAAGTTATTTCTTTTGATCTTAAAATCTTCAGATTCAATCTCATCATAAATGGTAGGGAACTAGTTATCAGAAAGAGGGTTTCCAGTAATGAAGAACTGATGGCTGTAAAATAATATTTATTTTTCACAAACGATAATCAATGTGGCTGATTCTCATATGAATTGACTATTTAATGTCCCCGGTAGTTTTTCAGATATGATCCAAAAAAAAAGTTTGGATATTCATTTCATGGTTTTTTATTATAGAAATACAATGGTAACTTTTAAATGAACCTAGGCCTCATAAAAAACAAAAAATCTCAATGTGAAGTTTTAAAACGTCAGGAGTGTCCCCAAGCTGTTTATGCTTAGTTCACCGCATCCTGAAATGAACTCTTGATAATTGAATACATTTGAGAAATGAGGCATTTCATTGCAATAACGGTGGTGTTTCAAGGTGATATTTTCTGTTATCTCTAATACTTCGAATGTAAATCAGGAAAATTAATCTGTCCCCAAGGTTGGTAGAAAAATTCATGGCGAGTGTTGTCGGCTGTTCTGGGCAACACTGTTCTTTGAAAATGTTGGGAATGGTCATGATAACCTTTCCTTATAATACCAGCTATCAGTCGATGTGCAAACTTGGAGAAGAAAGTATCTAATATTCAACTATTTAATATCCCATGCAAAATCATGCATGTCACAAAAATTAGTCGTCACGAGTGTAACGTTGATTGTATGTATCAGCGTTCATTGAAAAATCCGAATGATACGGGCAAAAGATGTTGGTTAGGGGAAATTTATTCGAGGTCATTCTCTCATATATGTCCGACCTTATTTTAGTTACGGATCGAGATTTTCTGTGAAAATGGCACGAGTGTTACGATATAATAGGTCAGACGTTAGATTAAAAAAGCATCTGTAATTGACCAATTATTTATAATGATCTTGTCTATGATTTCTATTAACTCTATTGTTAATCCTTATATTTTTTCAAAAAACTTAAATCTATGGAGTATAAAGGATTCCATAAAAAACAAAAAATAAATAAATAAATAAAATTTAAAAAAACAATTATTAAAATAAAAAAATACAACTGTTAAATTACTAATTTCACTCACGAATATTATATATATAACATTTAATAACGCTGAATCTACAATAAGGTTTAATTACTGAATTAAAATATAAATAGCATTGCCCTTTTTTTTTTTAAACTCTTTTAAAATTTTTATATGCTGTCTTGTGAAATATGGGTAGCACATCAGATCTTGGCTACCCATATTATCATACTTTCTTCTCACGTACACAGGAAGATACTGAGGTTCCCGGCCAACCCCCTCCCTCTCCTCTTTATTATGGGTCTCAACCCTTTCAAAACAGAAAAAGAGTGTTACAGACTCTCTAGATACTGAAACGATTAACGACATATTTCTTCCAGAAGATGTTCTTGGAATTTTCTAGCTCGTTATAAGAGTATATATTTCAAATAAATTCGGACTAAAAAAAGAAATATCCTATCAATTGGTCTAATTGGTGTATTGTTAATGCCGGTAGAAAAAAAAAAAATAGTTACAATGTATATGTACTGTTGAATACGTGTACAATGTATACTAATCCTAATCCACTACGACTGCTTATGTGACACTTTATTGAATATATCTGACTGGCCGGGGGAATAGCAAAAAGCAGTCTCATAAAATTTAAAGAAACGGTGACTCGACATTTTGCCATCTTAGAAAGGAAAATTTCCACAAATTGTACAATATTTGTTTTTCTGTATCTTCTAATTTAGTAGGAAGATTTGGTTTTTATAAATTAAATACAGCAATATATCTTTTTGGTTAAGTGGGCATGAAATTTCAGTAAGTAGGGTTGTCGACCAATCTTCTATTTTTATTAATTCTGTGATTGTTATCATGAACTCTTTTTAAAACAAAAAAAAAAAACAACAACAACAGGTAAATTATGATTGATTTGGGCGGCTTCTCGAAGTTTATACTACTTTATTCTCAGTTGTTCATTAGCAGTGACAGATTAAAGTGCGTATAATGGCATCGTGGTCACGTAGTGAAGTAAGGGCAGTTTTGCGATATAATTTTGTGCGTGGTTTAAGCATAGATCAATGCTTAGAAGAAATGAAGATTGCATTGAATAATGATTGTCCACATCGTACGACTATATTTAGATGGTACAGAGAATTCGAAAGGGGCAATTTCAATATGAAGGACGCTGAGAGAGAAGGAAGGCCGCAAACGTCTGTAACAGAGGAAAACATTTCTGCTGTGAGGAAAATGCTTGATGAGGACCGTCGAGTGACATATCAACAGATAGAGGAGACATTATGCCTTCATGCACCAGCAATTCATTAAATCCTGAGAGACCATTTAAAGGTAAAAAAACTTTGGGCGCCCCATAACTAACGGGAGAGCAGATGACTCATCGTGTGACTTGGTGCCGAAAGATGCTGATAAGGGACATTCTACATATGTGAACAGCATCGTGACTGGTGACGAAACTTGTATACTATTACGACGAAATATACTATTACGATGTGCCGACCAAGGCTCAAAACAAAGTTTGGGTATTTGACGATGAGGATACACCTGTAAGGGTCAGAAAATCTCGATATGAAAAAAAAAAAAAAAAAGGCTGTATTTTTCAGATTCACGGAATTGTAGTGCGTGTTGTTTTGGAGACACAGAAGACAGTAAATGCTCAGTGGTACACTGAGCAGTGCCTCCCTAAAGTCATAGATTCTATGAAAACCCTGAGACCAAAGTCAAGAATAGACACCAGGTACCTCCACCATGACAACGCACCAGCTCACCGTGTCAGAAGCCTGCACCGAGTATTTGGCCACTAGTGTGCTGAAACTTCTTGAGCACCTTCCTTACAGTACAGACCTTGCTCCCTGTGATTTTGCGCTGTTCCCACATGTAAAAATGAAGCTGAAAGGAAAACGTTTTTCAAGCGACGAGGACCTTCTGAGGGCTTGGGACAACGAATGTGCCTCAATCCCAGATGAAACTTGGCAGAGCTGGTTTAATGACTGATTTCGACGTATGGAGAAGTGTATTGAATGTAGTGGAAATTACTTTGAGATAATAAAATAAAGAAAGCTGTATTGCAAACCTTTTGTAGTAACCTTTATATTTGTCCTACTTCCTTATTTGATTATATTATGTTCGTTTCCTTTTAAAATATTGTCACCCCTATTCTTAAAATTCACCAGTCAAATGTGACACAGGGATCTTTAGGCAAGGGTTGTGCGGTAATTAAGCAACTAAGTATAATTTACACTATTTATTATTTACAATAGTTTCCACACGTCCCAACTACACAAGGGGGGAGTACCTTGACTCACAAATCACTAGGGGGTACTTGACTACTTCGGATCCCCTATGCCCCAGGCTCACTCTGGCTGTCCCAGACATCGACAGCCCATCTCAGACCCAGCCTCCGCTCCAGACTGCTGACTGTCTCTGACTGCCCCTCTCAGACTGACTGCCTCAGACTCTGCCAGACTGCCCCACTCTCTACTGGACCAGCCTCTTCTAGGAGTTCCCACTCTCTCTCAGGGTCTGCTAGGTTCAATGGACATCTTCCAAGTGACAACTCCCCCCTCTCCTGAATCCCAACGTCCTCGTTGGTAAGTTGGGACCTGTAACAAAAAATAAACAAAGCGGCAGAAAACTCGTTTTTTGCATATTTACTTAACTGTAGACTTTACAAACAAAAGAACCAAGTACTGAATGTTAAAAACAAAACAAAATTGGAAACAACAAAAAAAGTAACAAACCAAATAAATTCTCAAAATCGAGGAACCTCACTGCATAATTTTCTTTTTGAAATCGACAATCATCGGCTCACCCCTTTCGGCTCTGATATAGGTACCGTGCTTTTGACTAGCACCTTCCTCAAATCTTACCTCAGTTTAACTCTGAGAATCTTGTTGCATACCTTAACCCTCTACGTTTGACTCGTAGGATTCCACAACAAATTCAAAAACTTTACTCTCTAAGTACTTAACTACTCTCTTCAAGCACTTTACTATACCCTTTAAGTATTTTACTACCCTCTTTAAGTACTTTACTCTCTTTGAATTTCAAAGGGGTGTGGGATGCCGGCTGTCTCATTCATTTAATTTTCCCCTTAAGAACCATGATAACGTCTACAAGATGCAGTGAAATTCCTTTACAATTATTTCTTGACGTTGAAAAAACAAAACAAAAATAAATTCCATTGTTCTGCTACTCCAAATTTAATCTTTACCCATAATTGATAAAAATCTGATCAATAATACCCTCTTACTTACAAATTGTACTTTTACTTACAAATTCTATTCTTTTTTTTTTTTTTTTACTAAACATTTCCAATTTCTACTACTAAAGAACTAGAAAAATATAAGTCATTAAACCAAAAAGGAATAAAAAATCAAAAATCTTAATTATTTCTCGATAAAGGGCTTTAAAAGAGCGTTGGTTTTGCCTATCCTGCATAACATCTCACCGACTGACCTACTTTTATCGCTGACTAAGGCTGCTCTTTTATTCTAGTCTCCCTTGGACTAGTCTAGTCTTGGACGCCGACTTAGACTGGGAAGCTGTTGGCGCTGTTTCCCTATCCGCGACAATAGGCCTTCTCGATGAAATTCTTTTAACTGACTTCTTCATGAAATAAAAAAAAAAAAAAAAAAACCGAATTATCCACGCCGTCATCGATTCAATCCCAATAACCGAAACCGAGTAATGAGCTATTTCCCCCGAAATAAACCCATTTACCGGTCTTACACTCGTCTTATCAGAACCAGATAACGAAATAAAATAATAATGAAAATTGGAACGGAGACGATACTAAAAACCCTTTGCCAAATTATTGACTAAAATTGGGCGGTATTCATTTTCATGGACTCAAATTTATATGTGGTACCGTGAGATTCGACAAATCGGAAAATTTAAATTTTAAGTTCAATCATTGGTGGAATATGTTATAAATCGAGTTTTGTAAACATCGCCGGTAGTATAAGCGATATTTCGAAAATCCCTACTGAAATTTATTCGCTTGGATAGACCGTTGAATTAATTAAGTAGACTAGATTCCTAAACCTAAACACTTATTGTTTTCTTCTAAAAAACCGCGATAGTTATTAAAATCTTTGCATAAGTCCTTTAAAAATCAAAGATGGGATAAACACAATGACCGCAACCCAAAACCGTAATCCTTATCTTGCAACCGATCTGATGTTTCCTCAACGTTGCAGGATCCTCAATTGTTCGTTAGTTGTGACAATTGCTGATTGTCAGCATTTTGCTAACAATTAGCTATGCCCAAGTTTGTTTTCGTTGTTTCCGGGTACCGCTTGCTCAGTGCTCTATTGTTTCCTGGCAGACGCAAATTAGCATTTCCTATTCTTTAACCTTTAGATTCAACTCTTTTCCCCAAAGCAAAAATAATATTCAACAATTTAATGAAATCTTATACATTTTTTTTTTTTTTTTTTTTTTTAACAATCTACGGATCTATTTTCTCATTTTTTTCTTTCTGTTTCAACGATCAAAAAATCGTTTTATACGCCCTACGCGTATCGTCTCGACTTTATATTTCCTTCTTCGTCTGTCCTTATCCCATTTAATCCCGAGATTACAATCAAAGGGTCAAGAGAAGATTTTTCTTCTGACCTGAAAATTTTCAATGACAAAAAATTCTGTTTAAAGTTACTTTTTGACTTATATTTTTCTAAAAAATCTAAACAAACAATACTCTATAAACAAAGACTATTCACATTAATAAAATGATCCCTAATTATTAAATTATCTAGTTGAAACATTGTAGAAAGAACTCCATAATTTTTCCCATCAGTTCCTCTGGGAACTTAACTAAAAACTCAACCTCATTTAATCTTCCTCCTAAATCGTCAACCATTGACAAGCTCAAAATACTTAGATAATTAAAATTACAAAATCTCTAGTTTCTCTCTTATTTTTCTAGCTTCCATTTTTCATTCTAAACTTACTTTCTATTTTCCTAGTTTCTCTGTCTTTCCTATCTTACTCTATAGCTGGAATTCTTCCTACAAGTGTTTCCTCTTAAGGCTAAATTTTATTTTTAAATAAAAGATAACATAAATAAAAAAGTAAAAAAATTAGTTTCTTTACCTAAGATGCCAAATACTTCGAGTAGCTCCCATCTCTCTTTTCAGCTCTGAGTTGGTCCAGCTGATCCGCAGTGCTGATTCATTCTTCTTCTTGTCCCTCCCGGCTCTCCTCCAGGAACGCAGCGGTTTTCACCCATCCGAAAATCTCCAGCAACTCCTCCATTTCCCACACAGCCGCTGCTCGGCATCTCTCGAAGCTCCCTCTTCCACACGACACAACCCTTGCCCGGCACCTCCACCAAATTTGTGTCACCCCTATTCTTAAAATTCACCAGTCAAATGTGACACAGGGATCTTTGGGCAAAGGTTGTGAGGTAATTAAGCAACTAAGTATAGTTTACACTATTTATTATTTACAATAGTTTCTACACGTCCCAACTACACAAGGGGGGGGGGGTACCTTGACTCATAAATCACTTGGGGGTACTTGACTACTTCGGATCCCCTATGCCCCAGGCACACTCTGCCTGTCCCAGACTTCGATAGCCCATTTCAGACCCAGCCTCCGCTCCAGACTGCTGACTGTCTCTGACTGCCCCTCTCAAACTGACTGCCTCAGACTCTGCCAGACTGCCCCACTCTCTCCTGGACCAGCCTCTTCTAGAAGTTCCCCATCTCTCCCAGGGTCTCCTAGGTTCAATGGACATCTTCCACGTGACAATATACTAAGACTGATTACGGACTGAGTAAGTTTTTTCAAATATTAGTAATTTTATAGTTCGATTTTTTTTATTATGCTACTATGCTGTGATTGTTTTTTCTATGTTATAGGTTTTCTTTTAGTTATTATATTTAGTTAATAATATTTAATTAATCTTTCTGAAGCTATTATGTTTCCTGTTTTTGTTCCTATTTTTGTGATTACTTTTTGTTCGAATTTATTCATTTTTAAAATAAGTTAATAAGGTTATAAAATTTTATATTACTTTATCTATCTCATAAATCCCTGTTCTTATTCTTGTGATAAAATGTTAGGTAAAAATATTTAAATAGTAGTTTTAAGAATACGTAAATTTCGAAAAAGAAAGAAAAATACCAATGCGGCATGCAGTGCCACTAGCGTGCGTGAATGACAGTCTGATAAGCGCGTGTTACAAATGGTTAAGTGCAGACCCAGAATTCACTCCAACCCGGAGTTCACTGGCACTGAGAGTGAGGCAATGACTGCATTATAAATCTTCCATTGTGCCGAGGGATCAGCAAACCATTATAAATGGCGGGGGACTTGCGGACTGCTCAGACAACAATCCATCGCCTTCAGATGTCCCTACAACCATAAATGAATGTCTCTACGACAACTTTATAAACATATTGCTTGTCATTTATGCCGTTAGGCCTCGAACAGTATACCATTATGTTACGGCATTCAAAAATATTATATAAGGATAGTCATACAGTATAATACAGTTTCAGAAAATGAGATTAGGATAAAAAGGAAAATAAAATTAAGGATTGAAATGAATTCCTTTACACTAACTTATTTTCAAATAGTCATGAATTTTAGACTAGCATAAAAGAAAGAGTGTGAAGTAATGCCTTATGATATATATGTTAATGATTTAAAGGAAAATTAAAAAAAAAAAAGAACAAGAAGAAAAGAATAAAAGTTGAAGCTGGGGTTGAGAAAAAAATAAAACCTTTTATAAGCATTTTTAAAAGTTATTTAAATACATCAATGTAAGGTAGGGGTGTGTTTATGGATGAATTATCTTATGGTCTTGTTTATAAATATGTTTATTATTTTGTTAAGGAACATTATGTTTATTTTTTCTCTTTTTAAATTGCAAAATAATCGATTACTCGTTTTACGTTTAGTAACAAGGTTTTTTACAAGTCGTTAGTCCACATAGGATTTCAGGTGGTTCACTTTTTTGAATTTAGTTCATTATCAAAGTTCAGAAAACGATACCTAAAAATACATTACAGAAAGTAGAAGCTAATTCTTTTGAGCTGCTTATGCAAGCAAAGGGCATAGTAGGGTTCCTAGAAGCTTTTCCTCCCAACACTTTGAGGGCTGATGGTTCTTTGAGTGACTCGCCCACTACCTACAACCCTCTCCTATATTTTCGGTTCCTTATCTGTTGGCTAAAGAGAACCCATCAAAATCTCATTTTCAGTGAGGACATATCCGTCTAGTTTTCCTTATTTCTACAACAGATTCGCCATATAATTCAAAGGGTTGGTATTTAGAAATTCCTATTTCTCCAAACCTTCTCTTCATATTGAAAATGAATTTTAACTATTACTAAACAACTAAATTTGTTGCAGATTTCAACAAACTTCTAGAACTTGAATCAATATTGAGAGGTATATCAATATTGATATTTTATCTACCCAACGATTATACAGCGATTGTCTTGTCCTAATCTCTTCACTTTTTCTCACATCACTGTCCTCATAGTTTCTCCTTTGCAAATAATATTCCATTTATATTATTCATTATTCTTTCCTGCTGACTTCGTTGTCAGGGTTTCCCAGAAGAATATGATTTAGCTCTACAAGCGCTCTTGATATAAAATTTTTATAGTATCACAGTTTTATGATGCTATAATTATTTTAGTACTGCACATTTTCAGTGGATGATGAATAATAAGTTATACCAAAGATAGTTTGTATTCATGGTGGAGGTTTAAAAAAAAAAAATGTACTTACCCAAAATCGGAATTTTTCTTCGCGGTTTAGACCTATTTGGAAATATTTTGTTTCGTGTCAGACTGCCCACCTGGTTGTAGTCAAATCCATCCGAATGGACATCTAGACTACGGTGAATTATGTTTTAATGATACTAGTATCCCCTTTGAAATACTTCCACATTGAATACCTATGTTTTTTTCTCCCTAATACCTTCAAAGTATAACAGATATTAAAGAAACATTATTTAAAGAAACTGTTTTCAAAGACCGTTCATTTTTCATTATAGAAAATATAATCAGGAAGCCTATTCTTCTCATGAAATTTAATCATTTAGCTTTTAAAAGGAACACGTCTATTTTTTTAGATATTGAGATTTCGACGCCATTTGGTTCTATTTACTATAGAGCTTTCTATTGTTGAAAAGGCACATATTCAATCTGTTCGATTGCAAGGTTACATGATGAATGATATCAATGTTTTGAAAATATATGAAATAGGTAAACCCCTTGACAATATTGCCAAAAACAACCGTATGAACATATCATAAACCGAAAGAGATAACTTCTATTAATTAGTTTTAAAAAAATTAACGGTTGAGATGTACAACAGTTTAGTGCTCTCCTGTAAAATAAGTGTAAATGGTCAATTGCTATTTCGGAACTAATTATTTTGATTGGGAAATAATGCAATAAAATAAATATTCTGTTAAAATATCATAGAGTATAATCATTATTTTTTTTTTTTATTAAACTATTCAATATCAGTAATAGCACACTAAGAAAACAGCAAGATTAAGCATTGTTTTGCCCTTAAACCCACAACAAAAAAACAGCAAGAGTATATAAAAAATTATAATATCTTGTAGTCAGGTACATCAAAACCACCATAAATAAAATCTACAATTAACTACTTCTCAAACTGACTTCTAAGATTTCAAATATTATTATATAATACTATTATTACAGTATTAATATTAGCATAGTAATATACTAGAAAATCCACAAGATCGTTTCACCTAAAACACATCTAATTTCAAGGCGTATAAAAGCATAGCACGTCTTAGTTTTAAAAGAATATACCAGAAACTACTTCTTGGTCCCATTCTAATCCATCTAAATTTTTAATCTATAAATTATTTTATTTTATTTGAGCTTAACGCGTCTTTGGCAGTTGTCAAAATTAATTTATTTTGATGAGCTAATGAGTCATCAAAATCCATTACTCGTAAGAACCGATAAATATCCATATCCATATCCACTTCTCTCTCTCTCTCTCTCTCTCTATATATATATATATATATATATATATATATATATATATATTTATAGATAGAGAGGTAGACTTTCTGAGATTGTGCAAGTTATTATTAGAAACTATATCAAAAACATCAACTTCCATTAACCAAGTTTCCTTACACTTCAAATTTCATAGGCCTGCTTCTACTGACTGAAATGGCTCGAAGTTGGGGATAAATGTTGAATCAGCAGTTTTGGGTTACCTTGATTTACTAACTTTATCATAGCTACACCAATATTTAAGAAATGGTCCGTCTAATTTTACCCTTGTATACAGGAATTTGAGGGACTGGTCAGAGGATTATGAAATATGTATCAACACGTATAAAATTAAAATAATTTAGCTTTGATACCACCTACATGCATATAAAAAATATATTTTCATTGATAACTTATTACATATCAAAAAGAACAGATCAGATTAGACCTGTAGTTGAAGACAAGTTCTGTACTAATGCACATCACATTACATTTCACAGTAGTCTAGTATTGATTTCATAGGAGTATATTTTTTTCCCTACCCTTCCTCGCCGTTAAGGCTATACGGGGTTACCAGGGTCAGGGGAGAGGGTGGAGGATGGATGCCGAGTATTATTAAATGTCCACTGCCGAGTACTAGTAAATGTCCACTAAACCGAGGTTCGATCCAGTTCGAAACTCGGAGAACTTGCTATCTTTGGGTTGCATGGGCAACGCGTAATTCTTGACGCGTTTGCTCAATCGGCCATCTCGCCACCCTCATAAGAGTATACCTACTAATAGTTTTATAAAAATGTCATCCCCGTGAATATTTGGTTTAGCCGATTTTAGCCAAAAGTGAATTAAGCGATTAAAAAGAATATTGGAGATGCTTAATTCGTTATGGATAAGTATAAAAGTCAGGAGTTTACTTAATTTATAGCTGTTATAATTTGTGTGAAATCTGTTTTAATCTATGAACAAGTATTCAATTCTACTACCTAATTACTGACACGATCTACGACGGTAAATTTTTAATCTTTAATTTTGAAAACATTAATCTATGAACAAGTATTCAATTCCAATATCTCATTACTGACACGACCTACGACGGTAAATTTTTAAAATCAGATTTTATATTATAGTGTTAAAATGTTAGAACTCGTGCCTGAAAAATAAATACATTTGACTTTATTATATATTTACTGGGCTGTGACAGATTTATTATTATATTTTTGGAGGGGGGTGGGGAATTCACTGATTATGACTACATATTTCTTATGTTATATTATGTAGTTAACGAATAATATTATTTGTTTTTGTTTCAGATAAAAAAGATATCATCAAAAAGATGCTGCTGACAGCAGTTTACATAGTGTCGTGCTGGTGGCTAGTGACGGGTGAGGACTGTGGCGGTATACTCACAGAGCCAGCAGGCCTCATACAGACACCGGGCTTCCCTGCTCCGTTTCCTGTTCCTCTCAAGTAAATCTTGATGTTTACAATTTTGTATTTTGTTTGCATTTTTGTATCATATTATTTTTTATCACTTTTAATGTGACAGATTTTGATAAAGGCGAAGATTTATTTTTTTCTTTCTAAACTTTAGGTAAAAATATTTATAATTTTCTCTCTACCTTATTAACCCTTGAAAGACAATGCTAATTAAATTTTCTTACATGCTTTCAGACACAACCCCCACAGCTTCCTTCGAATAACTAAAAAAATCGTAAATAAAATTAAAATAATTAAATACTATTATAATATTTATTTATTTATTTATATATAGTTTCGGGCTTTTCGACCACCTGGGTCATTCTCGCCCTACAATACAAATTTAAAATTTACATATACAATAAAAAAGAAAATACTAGTGCAATACAATACCAATACAATAAATGAATACAAGAAATATACAATACGAACAGGAGAAATATACGATTACAGTAACAATTTAAAAAGTAAGTTAAATTTTATTAAATGTTATTCTGTTGGAGGAACAGCATTTAGTTGCTTACAGCTTTTTGTTCCATTTGAAGAGTTTCGTCAAGGTTTTCTTTTAAGACTTGCTTTCGGGAAGTCTCGTACGCGTAGCATCCAGTGAGGATATGGCTAAATGTGAGTGGAACCCCGCTGGACCTACATTGAGGAGGAGGTTTCTTGCACATCAGGTGCTCGTGGGTAAGTCGAGTGTGCCCAATTCTCACCCTGGTGATTACGACTTCTTCTTTCCTGGTCATCTGGATACTTTGATTTTTACGGCAAACATACGGCTCTATGATTCTGAGCTTTTTATCCCTTGTTTCTGACCATATTCTTTGCCACGCCATCCATGCTTTTTCTTTAATTAAAGTTACGACTTCGCTAAGTTGTGGAGTGTTAATTAGTTGGGTGTTAATTAAATATAAAACTGCCTCAAGAAGGAATACATAAAAGAAAACAATTAATAATTAATTTGCTAAAGGAAAGATGATCATGTAGTGTCCCTGGCACCCCAGCTTCGCCGTGTTAGGGTTAACTTTTAAAGTCCCATCCGCCCCTTGTAAGAACTTTGCCATGTGCCCCCACACGCACTTAAAGTGTTACTATAATGTTATGATAATATTGTACTAATGGATTACCATAAAGAGTTTCGCATTGGTAATGTCTACAACCTTGGGAATGTCTTTTGTAATCTCTATTGGTTTATATTTTCTTAGATAAAAAAACGACTTAAATACAAATGTAAAAACACAAATCGTAAGATAAACTATACTATTGTAATATAGAAAATGAACTATCTTGTGGATAAAAGTCTTTCTGAAAAAGTGTTATACTCTTACAAAGAACGCCGGTAAAATTTTAACCTATACCATTGATTTGGGCTCAGTATTTTGTGAGTAAAAACATTTCTTGCTCAATGATTATACATTTTGGTGATTTATGCGAAACTGGTTACGGTTTAGTTTTTCTCTTTGCTAATTATTAGATTAAGAGCTCCAACGTATTTACTCCAACAAACAATGACATTTGTGGGGCTTCATCAGGAGCTTTATTTTATTTTTATTTTTTTAGTTGCTACTTTTTACATCTAATCTTTACTTAAACCTTTCATTTCTTATTATCTTGAATATTCAGCAGGATATATTAATATTTTTCAGTATGACCGTGAATAATCTTTTATTTTGTCACAACATAGTACGAAACATATTGAAATTGATAGCTACTGAAATGATTCGATTAGGGCAGTATCTGTCTAATTTCAATACCAGCAGCAATTTTTGACCGGTCGTTGCGAGTCGAGCTACTATCATGCGACTCGCTTGATGCGAGTAAAGATGTCCTGTAGCTTTCCTCTTGTCAAACCAGCTTCTCATACTGTGTAACCAGGCCTTAAGGAATCCGGAAGTTCAAAAATAAGCCTTCCAACAAATAACATTTGAAAGAACACTACAACCGCAAAACACCGTTGTTTCTAGGTAATTTCAAATCCATTATTTAGATAATAAATTAACAATATCTGATAATGTTATACAAACAAGGATATTGTTAATGTTATTTCACAGTACGACGAATGATTTGTACATTGTCAGTTCCGAAAATATTAATTTCGCTTTTTTACCATTTCTACCTCAATTGAAATCAGTTCATTATTTGAGTATTTTCAAAATACAGACCTAATATAAGATTCGAATAATGATGTTATAATATGCTTCCATAATCATGTTAAACCGAACCGATGATATGTATACCGATGTAAGGTTCTGGTGGTTATAATTATAGTCGAGGGGCAAGTAATGTGTATAAAACTATTGACAACCTAAAGAATTGTTAGCTTCACCACACAATGGCTCGTAAACTTGCGTCAGATTCGGGTAATTTCCTGAGGGTATGGAAGCTGGCTAATGCCAACGCATTTAAATATTTGGACCTGAATCATTCATAAGTCCCTCTTTCAGGCTCAAGGAACGGAGCAAAAAAATGTTGTTACAAAAGCGTGAACGGGAAACCTTAATCTCCTTGGGCCAACAGAGATTACTCTAGGCCTTTGAAGAGATGTATATAAAATTTAATGAATATTACTGCTCTTTTACGGAAACAAGTATTGAAGCATTAAAAAATAGGCATTGGAAACAAAATTAATATTTCAGCTGAAAGCTCTAATTTCCAAACAAAATTGTAACTCATTGAGAGAAGACGATGTAGTGTGGTGGAAACTACTATAAATTACATTAGTCTTGCAGTTTTTAATATTACATTAATGATTAATACGTCAATGATTCATTTCGGAGTTATTATTATTAAAATAATAAGGTATGAATAATTATTTGATATTTGATGAGAAGTGAAAATTTAGGTCTACTTCTCGAAACGGTTAAAAAAATTGATTCCCCCCTCCCTTTTCCACAAAAAGGAGCCCTGTCAAAGGAGTTTTGAAGGTCGAGGATATGGATCTGGCATTCAAGGAACGAGAAGGGATAAAAGAGTTGGGTGAGACGACAATAGGGTAAGTTCTATTACTACTATTCCAATAGGCGCAACCTGCGTTCCCCTTCATCTCGAGCATGCTAAAGGAGAGCCTTTGAGACTAAATAATAGGCAGCCACAGAGTAGGGGTGGGGTTTAGAATTGAGGAGCGTAAGGTATAATGGAATCGCATTGTATTTGCTATTATTTATACAACAATATTGCACGCTGGAAGGATGCCGGTCCAATCACCAGAAATACAACTTTTAGTAAATTGGAGTATAAAAATTGTTTAAAGCCTATTGCGGTCGCAATAATTTTCTTTTCATATGTATGTTTGTTCTAATGAATTTTAATTCTAAATCTTTAATTTGTGCCTTAGCTGGAATCCTTCCTACATTACTCGGAGTATAAATAAATCTAAAAGAGGCTTTTTTGTCTTATTCATAGCGGCATTTTCCCTACTAAATGAATCCAGAAAATCGCTTTAAATTTTGAATATTTTTCTATCCTTACTTAAAAATATATATATCGAATAAAATTATCTTGGATGGCTAAAAAACCAATAATCATTTTAGTTCCTATGTATTGTGAATGCTGCTAGGGGAGGATTAGTTTTCAGTGATAAACTAGATAATAATAAAATAGAGTAAATAATGTACTGAAGGTATTGCTGAGCCGACCCATACCCGTTCAATTTAAGTTCTTCCTGAGCCTTTTTTTTTTTTTTTTTTTTTTTTTTTTTTTTTTTTTTTTTTTTTTTTTTTTATGCAATGAAGGTCAGAGAGATGCATTAGATCTATAGGCATACATTAGCATCAAAACTGCATTATTACCGATTGTTTTTGGCATAAAAATTGAGAATGTTGATGTGGAAGAAGGCAAAACAGCGCAATATGCCACAACAACGTTAGATATTTTATTTCGAAATTTCAGATGTCTTTATTTCGAATCAGGGTGCATTTAACTGACCACTATAATCATGAAATTTCATCCATTCTGTGCGATTCTCTTAATTGTAACGTTTATAACAATAAAGAATTAACGTCTAGAGCACCTTAATGTGAGCAATTACTACCTCATAGTTTTTTTTTTTTTGTTTTTTTTTTGGCATCAAGATTTGTTCTCAAATCCTATTTCGCCAAACTGTTCCTATAGACTTTAGAAAACTAATTCAAATAGCCTATATCAAAAGTATTACTGAATAATTATGATGAAAAATGAAAAAAGGAGTGTTGACTTAATGAACACACATCTTTATAACGGGAAGTTTATTTCGTTAAGGAAACTACACAATTTATGGGCTGTGTCTTTATTTATTGATCGCAGCATTTCCTCACCATCATCTATGATCCGCGATCCCAGGCTAATTCTCCTCTGTTTCTCAAACCTTACATTGGAACACAATGTGTCTCGGATCTTCAGGGCATAGGCATGTTCGGCAATCACCGCTCTTAACTAGACCCATTAACTTTAAGAATTTATTCGTTCTGCCATGATTTATTCTTAATCTCGTCAGCTTAACTAAATTTGGAAGGTTGACATGACGTTTAAGAGTCGAGAACCATGGAAGCAGAGTTACCTTCTGGTGCACGTCGTAGTGGTTCTTACCTTTCGAGGAACATTGCCACTCGTAAAATTGCTGCCAGTCTTTCAATATTGTTCCTCTCACTACTCTGGTAATGTCCAATAATGGGATCTTGGCGTTATCTCGGTGAGACTGATTTCGATTAGCTGCTTTGTCTGCCTGCTCATTTCCCGATAGGCCCACATGACCCGGAAACCATTGGAAGTAGTATTGGTTATTGGCATTATAATATACAATACCTCATAGTTTTAGCCGATACATCCCCTGTTAAGGCCTAGCATTCGATATATTAAATTCCTACACTCACCAATCCTATTACCTTTCTTTCTTCCCAAATTTAGAATTGTATATTGTATTTTTATGTTTTATCAACTTAAACCAACTTCGTGAAGAACAAAGATAACTTCACTGGACCTCCTTGGAGTGATAAGGGAGAGGTTACTGCACTGTCTCCAGCTGGATAGTTATCACCTCATGTTCACCATATCTTTCACTAATTTTCACCGCTTAATTATCATCATTTTCTCACCATTTATCATCAGTTCTTCATTAAAATCTTCTACTCTGTTATTTGTTATTCAGGACACTACCAATTCCACCAGTTATTTTCTGTATTTAACCTCCAGTAGTTAGTTATTTTATAACCACCTTATCTCTCTGTAAAGTATAATTTCTTTTCTCTTTTATTTGTTTGTATTGCTAGAAGTTTATATTTTCTTTTCTTTACTATTTATTTAATTGTATATAGCTTTAGTTTATTTCCAATGCATGGCCAGCTTTTATTTTATATTATTCAGCTTATTTTCTTTTCCTTCTCTATTAATTAGCATGTTTATATTTATTTTCTAGTCACCAATTATATTTTTATTTACCTTAGAAGCTTTTAGTATTGTTGCATGTATATTCCTTTAATCCTCCTTTTCACCCATTTATTTTACCTTCCAGACTTCATCTATCTATCATCATCTATCAGGCACAATTAAAAGGCACAATAAACGCCCCCCTCAGAAGGTGGTAATTAGAATCAGTTATATCCAGGCATTGTGTAAGGGCGTCCCTTGGACAACCACGCAGTGGCCCCAACATTGGTCCTCAGGGTCTAGATTATCTTCTTCTTTGGGTATTTATTTTTTCTTTATTTATTCTGTTTTTGAATTGTTTATTTTGAAGATTCCAGGAGGTACAGATGCAGCCAGCCAGGCAGAATCAACTCTTCGCTTGAAAATAACTGCCTTGCGCAAACGCCTATTATCATTTGGTGATGATATTAAATCTATTAGAGACCAAGGCCGGGCTGCACTCAAATCGGATGTAGCTGTAGATATATTTATAGGAATGTTTAGTAATTTAAATGATACATACCAAAAATTTGAATCAATTTATTTTGAAATGGAAGAATTATGTATCACAAATAATTCTGATGTTTTTCCATCAACAAGTGATGCTACCCTTTTTTCTGAAGTGAAAAGGTTCAAGAATGAGGCATCTGGTTATCATGTCACTTTACAAGGGAAGCTTAAAGAGAAGGAAGGAGTGGCTCGCTTGTCAATTTCTGACACCTCTGCTAATCAAACTGTAGTGCATGTAGGTCGCCCAATAAACCTTCCGGATGCTAAGTTACCAATTTTTTCAGGTAATATTTTAGACTGGCCTTTCTTTAAAGATGCCTTCACAGCATCTGTTCATAATAAGGAACAAATACCAAAAATTGATAAATTTACCTATTTAATTGGTGTTCTAAAATTACAATCTCTTGACTGCATAAAAGCCATACCACGCACAGAATCCAATTATGATTTAGCATGGGATAGATTGCTACAAAAATATGATAACCAAAGAAATCTCTCTTCCGCATACATTCACAAGTTTCTAAATGCTAAGCCTATTTTACGTCCTTCTGCTGAATCTTTGGAAATATTGACATCAACAGTTTTAGTAGCTGTTGATAGCTTTAGAACATTAAATATAAAGGATAGAGAAGATTATTTACTGTTTGAAATAGTTTTTCGTTATTTAGATCAATCCTTGCGCCAAGATTTTGAAAGGGAAAACTCTGATAAAGTGCATCCATCTTATCTGCACCTTAGAAGCTTTATTGAGAGTAGACTTCAACAGCTCACACGTTCATCACTGGATACCACATATCAGACCAGCCATTCTGAACGCTCACAAATCCCACCAAGACCTAAGCGTTACCAATCTGCAAATATCAATAAATTAACATCTCTGCATGCCACAAATATACCTCATCACTCCTCTAGACAATTAACGCAGGGATTCCAGTGTTTTATTTGTAATGAAGCACATGTTATTGTAGAATGCTCAACATTCTGTGCTGCTTCCCCGCTTAAGAGATTAGACATGCTGAGAACCTGGCCTGGATGCAGAAATTGCTTATGCCCTAAACATAAGACTAAGCAATGCATGTCAAGGTTCACTTGCAGATTATGTAAAGGAAGGCATCATTCTATGCTCCACTTACCAGACCCTACTGAAGGTAACATATGTACTCCACCTGAATCGAACAAGTCTCAACCACCTACTGTAAATTTAGCAAGTGTTGATTCATCTAAAGCAAGAATACTTCTAGGTACTGCGTTGGCAACTATAATGGATCATAAAGGCACATTGCAAGAAATTCGTTTAGTCCTAGACTCAGGAAGCCAGAATTCATTCATGACCACCAAATGTGCCAACCGCCTAGGATTAAAGCCTCAAGGAACTGATTGTCGTGTCACTGGCTTGAATAACACCAATGTACCAACTCCGGAAGGCGTAGTTCATTGCATACTGCGGCCTAGAAACTCTAGCCGTCAGCTCATCACCAAGGCCTTTGTTATTCCAACAATCACAACTCCTTTACCTTTGGAACATATACCTACATCAGAGATGCAGAAGTATCTTAACTATGATCTTGCAGATCCAGAATTTGGCACACCGGCTGAGATAGATTTTCTTCTTGGTGCGGATCTTTTTATGCAAGTAATACGTAACACCAATCGCTCCAATCCTCCGTTTCTGGATACTGTCTTTGGAAAGGTAGTTATGGGACCACTAACAGAACCTACTAATACTTCGATTTGTCTTTTATCCAACAGGTATAGATAACATGGTTCAAAGATTTTGGGAGATGGAAGAAGTCAGTAGGCCTATTCCACTTTCAAAGGACAATACAAAGTGTGAAGAGTTTTTTCAGAAGACAACGTACCGAATTCCAACTGGACGTTATGTGGTTTCCCTTCCTTTCAAGTCATCTGTACCGGAGTTAGGCTCTTCAAGAGGACAAGCTCTAGTAAGACTTTATTCCTTAGAAAATAAGTTATCAAAGGATGAGAAATTACGTAATCAATATTGCGAATTCATGGCTGAATACCTTAAGTTGGGTCATATGCAGTTAGCCTCAGCATCACCTAGCTACATAATCCCTCACCATGCTGTATCAAAGGCAGACTCAAATAAAATTCGAGTGGTCTTCGACGCATCTGCAAAAACCTCTTCAAATGTCTCATTGAATGAAAAATTATTTACTGGACCACAATTGCAAAATGACATAGTTGATATAATTGTTAGGTTCAGACGACATGAAGTTGTAGTTATTACTGATGTAGTCAAAATGTTTCGTCAGGTATTGGTTCACCCTTCTGACCGAGTTTATCAGCAAATACTTTGGAGATTAAGCCCTGACGCATCAGTGGATACTTATCAACTTAACACTGTCACATATGGATTGAAACCTTCTCCATTCCAAGCCATTAGAGTCATTCGTCAACTAGTGAAGGATGAGGGTGAAGACTATCCTGAAGCATCAACATCACTTCTGAATGACATGAATGTAGATGACATTGTCACTGGCTCTTATGACATCCCTAGCACAATTGCATTAAAAAATCAGTTAAAGGTATTACTAGGAATGGGTTGCTTTCATCTATCAAAGTGGGCCAGTAATGTTCCAGAAGTAGTGGCAGATGAGGATACTACCAGCCAATTACATTTCAGTATTGATGGAACTTCAGATGCTGAATCGCACATTAAAATCTTAGGACTCCAATGGTCACCATTAACAGATTGTTTTTCATTCACTGTTAGCATGCCCACCATGAGTGCAATACAAACCAAGCGTACCATATTATCTACTGTAGCACGGCTGTACGACCCACTCGGATTCTTAGCGCCAGTGGTATTTTCCGCTAAACTGATTCTGCAAGAGCTCTGGAAGTTGAAGTTTGGTTGGGATGATGCCGTACCTGAACATATCAGAAGTAAATGGCTGACATATGTCACAGATCTTCCTTCATTACAGAAAGTAGCAATATACAGGTATCTTGGTGACAGAAGGCATGAAAAGTGTTATATTCTTGGTTTCTGTGATGCCTCAGAACGTGGATATTGTGCTGCTCTTTACCTCTGCTCGATTAAAAGCACTAGTTTACTCAAGGCCAAGACTAGGCTTGCCCCAGTTAAACCTATTACTGTGCCACGCCTCGAATTATGCGGAGCTGTTCTTTTGGCAAATCTAATCTCATCCATCAAACCTTTATTAATAACCTTGAAGGGGCATGCAGTTCATCTTTTTACCGATTTAACGGTGGTTCTGGCTTGGTTATCATCACCACCTCATAATCTGAAAACCTTTGTTGCTCATCGGGTGGTTAACATTTTAGAAAACACGGAAGTTTCTTGGTGGAAACATGTCTCTTCACAAGAGAACCCTGCGGATTGTGGATCAAGAGGATTAGGCCCAACAGAACTTGTCAACCATCCATTATGGTGGGCGGGGCCTAAATGGATATCGCGGCCTTATAACCAATGGCCACTTAGTTCACCACATATAGAGAATCAAGGCTGTGAGTATTCTAGAAAAATTAAATCTAATTTAGCTTCATTAGTGTCCACCTCAAACGAGCCTGAATTGATAGCATGGACAAGACGTTTCTCAAATTATAGCAGGCTTATCAGATCTTTTGCTTATGTCCTTCGCTTTATCAAGGTTTGTGGACGTCAACATCATTTAATGACTTGCGCTGGAATAACAGCATCTGAGTTAGATGCATCACTGATGAAAATCATAGTAGTCATTCAAAAGACCTATTTCCCAGAAGCATATAAACAGCCAGCTCAAATGTCTAGTCAGCTTCTCCGCCTTGGAATTCATCTGGATCAGCTAGGAGTTTTGAGGGTGGGCGGCAGATTAGACAATTCTAATCTTTCGTATGACCAAAAACATCCAATACTTCTACCGAGTAAGGCACATTTTACTGTCCTTCTAGTGAAACATTACCACCACACATCGTTGCACATAGGCTGTGCTGCGCTTCAGGCCATAATTCAGAGAAAATTTTGGATAATTTCATTGCGCAGATTATGCCGCAAGATCAAGAGGTTATGTCTGACTTGTAGAAGGTATTCCAAGTCAACTACACATCCTTTAATGGGCAATCTACCTTCATCTAGATTTTCTGAGATAAATGCATTTCATCTTACAGCAGTAGATTTTGCAGGACCGTTTCTAGCGAGAGAAACGTCAAGAAGAAAGTCTCCAACCATCAAAGTATACTTATGTCTATTTATCTGTCTTTCGACTAAAGCAATTTATCTGGAGCTGTCACTAGGGCTTTCCACTGAGACTTTTATTGATTGTTTTGATAGATTTGTTGCAAGACGAGGTCGTCCATACAGAATGTTGTCTGACTGTGGCACGAATTTTGTCGGTACTGCCAATTACTACCAAGAGCTCTCTGATTGGTTGAACTCCAAGAAGACTAAAGAGGATCTCACTTGCCATGCCACCCAATTAGGTGTGAATTGGGACTTTAATCCTCCTCGTACACCTCACTTTGGAGGAATTTTCGAAGCTGGCATAAAGTCAGCTAAGACCCTTCTTTACAAGTATTTTGGTAATCATTCTTTCACTGTCTCTGAACTCTCCAACGCATTTACCAAGGTAGAAGCTATGCTAAACAGTCGTCCCCTCTACCCTACATCTGCTGACCCAGAAGATTGCCAACCGCTCACTCCAGGACACTTCCTCATCGGTGGTCCGTTGAATGCCTTACCAGAACCAAATCTGCAAGAGGTGCCTAGTAATCGTCTCTCTCGCTGGCAGCTCATTCGTGAGAGGACTCAGACATTTTGGAAACGTTGGAGATACCAATATCTAAGTACCTTAATGATGAGGAATAAATGGTTCAAGCCATCAGACAACTTTAAAGTTGGTGACATTGTGTTATTAAAAGATGCTTCATCAGCTCCATGTTTATGGCCTTATGCAAAAGTCACTAAGGTTCACCCTGGTTTGGATGGTATTGTACGTGTCGTAACATTAGAAACGAAAGGAGGCACATTTAAGAGACATGTTGGACAACTTTTGTCCTTACAGCCATTGCAGGAATCAACAGCGATTGATCAGGAAGAGAAAGCCACTTGATTTCGCCACCAAGTGAGTCCGGAATTTAGGTGGGCGGGATGTTAAGGCCTAGCATTCAATATATTAAATTCCTACACTCACCAATCCTATTACCTTTCTTTCTTCCCAAATTTAGAATTGTATATTGTATTTTTATGTTTTATCAACTTAAACCAACTTCGTGAAGAACAAAGATAACTTCACTGGACCTCCTTGGAGTGATAAGGGAGAGGTTACTGCACTGTCTCCAGCTGGATAGTTATCACCTCATGTTCACCATATCTTTCACTAATTTTCACCGCTTAATTATCATCATTTTCTCACCATTTATCATCAGTTCTTCATTAAAATCTTCTACTCTGTTATTTGTTATTCAGGACACTACCAATTCCACCAGTTATTTTCTGTATTTAACCTCCAGTAGTTAGTTATTTTATAACCACCTTATCTCTCTGTAAAGTATAATTTCTTTTCTCTTTTATTTGCTTGTATTGCTAGAAGTTTATATTTTCTTTTCTTTACTATTTATTTAATTGTATATAGCTTTAGTTTATTTCCAATGCATGGCCAGCTTTTATTTTATATTATTCAGCTTATTTTCTTTTCCTTCTCTATTAATTATATTTTTATTTACCTTAGAAGCTTTTAGTATTGTTGCATGTATATTCCTTTAATCCTCCTTTTCACCCATTTATTTTACCTTCCAGACTTCATCTATCTATCATCATCTATCAGGCACAATTCAAAGGCACAATAAACACCCCCCTCAGAAGGTGGTAATTAGAATCAGTTATATCCAGGCATTGTGTAAGGGCGTCCCTTGGACAACCACGCAGTGGCCCCAACATCCCCCCTTTCGAAAAATTCATAGAAAATTAACTCGAACATATTGACTGCTGCACAATGTAGCAGAGTCAGTTATTTGGTTAAATTTATTTCTCATATTTAATGAATAATACTAAGTATTCCATTAAAAAAAATAAGGGGGGATATAACGTCAGCTGACCAGTTCCTATTTTAAAAATTATACAACCTATCATTCAATTTAAAAAAGAATATATTTATAAAATTCTTTAGCCCCAAATTTGCCCTTTTCATTCAATTTGTATTATTTAGGGAGAATGCGAATTAAAATATTACCCTGAAATCTTTTTTATATAACTAATATTACAAATTATGCATATTTTCTATTTAAGGATATATCCGGTTTGGCAAGATATTAATCCTTCTCTCGTAAGCTAACGGAAAGAGTGCTATGCATCTGCGATTACTGTGCTCGTACATGATTACTATCAATAAGTTATAAATAAGATATATTCTTGTTGAATTCGTAACGAAAAGTTTTCATCAATTTGACACAATACAATAATATTATGGTAAATATGACTGTTAAAAAAAACTCGAAATGCGATACAGGATGACTATTAGCTTTACAATAATTTGGATTTACTATGAAAAAACCGAGGAGTTACGAAATCCCCTCCTAGATTGGAAGATAAACTGACAAACTCAATTCGACTCTCCCTTTCAAAACCGCTGACAGAGTTTTTTTCTAATTAGTTCGTTATCGCTCGCTCTGTTGAGTAGAAGTTGGACAGGCCTCGCTCGTTAGGGATATCAGCGACAATACAAAATTTGCTGCCAGATTAAATAACTGTTTGTTCCTGACACTTCTTTGTTGAAGTAAGTTAGTGGAATCGTTCCAACATAATCTTAGTGTAATCCAAAGTCAAGAGAAAACAAATTATGGTAATCATGTTCAATACTTAAATGTGAATGGGAAAAAAATAAGTTATCCGCAACTCGTTATAATAATTATTTATTTCAGTTGTGTGGTTCAATTAAATATTCCTATGAACAATGAGCATCGCGTTAGACTTTCTTTTTAAATAATCTTTTTTTCTTTTTTTTTTATTGATGAGCATCGCGTTAGACTTTCTTTTTAAATAATCTTTTTTTTTTTTTTTTTTTTTTTTTTTACCGATCAAATCAGTTATGATACCGAGAGAAGATAAAACCGTCTTATTCCGAAAAAGATAAAACGGATGGAGCAGTTATCAGAGACAGCCCCCAGCTACGAAGAAGAATTATATCCTCTTCTTTAACAGGTTCGTGGGTCATTCAGTGTCACTGGATTTTCCGTTACAAGCTTTGAAATTATGTTTTTGATAGGTATGCAAATCAACGTAGGGCGCTTCCGAGAATACCTTTTACACCACCTCAGTGGCACATATAGTCAAAACGAGCTTCATGATAACTAAAGAGAAATTTCAGCTACGTACCAAACTAAATACCACTCATAAATTTCGTGATTGCGGATCTGACGAGTTTAAAGGAAATTGTGAAAAATATATGGAAAAAGATTAATTATCATTTAATAAAACGTATGAAAATAATGTTTATATTTTCTAGCAAGGATGGCATACCTGCCCATTCCCTCTAGGTAACCCCTGTCAGTAAACCCTGAATTGAATCATTAAGTATTCAAATAATCTAATAATTTGAACGTTTTTGTTTTAACGACCTAAATTCGTTCTTATGATCTTCAAAGATGGTTCAGAAGAACTCACAAGGACTGAAGCATCCACCAACCTCCAAGTAAAACTTGACAACAGGTTAAGTTGGAATTTTCAAGAAGAAATGTGCTGTCTTTGGCATAAATGCCAATGACAAGCGATGTGTGCCCATCGCTAAAATAAACTGGAGAACATCTTATAAAAGCACTTCAAAATGCCAGACAAAACATTGAGAAGGTCCGAAATTTCAAAAACTCAACACTACGGCTAATGACAGGTAAGCCGAAGTATAGAACGTTACGGCTATGGAACTGCAAGCAGACATCGAGCCAATAGCGGCGCATAGAGGCCAATTATCTGTCATCGCTTGCAGACTCTACTTCTGGTCAAACTATAGCCAAGACAAGCCAAGACTAAAACGCAAGTTACTTGTCTACCCCAATAGAGAACCACTCCCTTCAGTGGCTACGAAGCTTCCCGTAAAAACAACATGGTTCCACTTAAACCTTATAAGACCCATTAAAATAGCAGAAGCGATGCCAGAACTCATATGGTAGAAGCCGAAAAAGAGATGCTTAACATTTTTATTTTTTTTCGGTTTGGTATTCCTGCCATTTTTGGCATATGGGGAGTCACTTCATAGGTTTAACCTACCTATTCTAACCATGGTAGATAGGTCGAAATTTATTCTATGGGACCGTCACGAAATAAAAATCAACCAGCCTAGGACTGTTTCGAACCGCCGCCATTCCGCTCGAGAAGGTTAAATCGTGTCGCGCTCAAACAGAATTTTAAACTTCTAGTAAAACCTCTACAATATACGTGCCCAATTTAAATTTCCATTCTTTACCATAAGCTGGAGATTTCTCCCAGGACACCTATCCACCCATCGTAATCTCCAAGTCCACAAAGACCAAGCTCTGTCGCTCTGTCTAAATTTAGCTCCTAATCGATTCGCGATAATTCTCCCGACCTTTGGTATAAAAATAGAACTTATAACAGAAATATAAATATAAAAATAATCTATCGCTTATCTAGCCCTGTATAGCCACAATTCATATTTTCTTATTCGATTCATGCTATATGTAATTAGTTATACGGTGTTTTTTTCACTTTCATATGAATGATGTGTTGAAAATATACGTGGTTATGTTACGCACAGTATTTGTTTTGTTATTACTGTTATCATTATAATATTTGGATCTAAACTCATTTCTTTTTCCCTCCCAGATGTCAATGGCTGCTGGACTCATCGGGTCTGCCAGAAGCCGACGTGGAGATAGTTATCTACCTCACGCAACTCTTCGTCACCTCCGGCCTCACCTTCACAGAGTACGCTTTCTATGACCCCTTGGACTCGAGCCTCCAGCGGAACCCTTCGCTGCTCCTCTCAGTCTCCGAACAGAACTCCGTCGTCACCCGCTGGTTGTCCACTCGGTCGCGATTCCTCCTCGTGGAACTCGATCTGGAGCGCCTGGAAGGAAACCACATCCGTGCTCTGGACAACCTCCTCGATGTATATGGCTTTAACATCACGTACCAGATGGTCACCGGTGCAGTCAGCAACACCAGCTGCTCAGTTATGGACTGTTCATTCGCTGGTAACTGCTATGCCAGCTCTGACTACAGGTATGTGATACCTCTAAGTTATGCCTACTGTATTTTGTATACCTATATTCCAATTTGTCATTTCATTTATTCATTCAGATCTAGAGAAGATCTTAGGAAAAGTAATTTAAAATAAATAAAAATGTTAAAAAATGCTCAATGTTAGGTGAATTCCAAATTTTTATATGCCCAAAAAATTGAGTTTTTAGAATTAGGGCATGTTTCTGTAAAGGAAATCAGATGGTACTCATGGCTTATACCTAGCATTCAAACCTATTCATGCCGACATAATCGAACGAATAAATAAATCGAGCATTCACAATACTTGATGCTGGCAGAGTGGTTGAGATGTGTGTTCGAGAGGGGAAAAAACCAAGTGCAGCCCTAACAAAGCACTTCAGCGCAGTCCTCCCTCTGGTAAGTTATCGGGCAAATATTTCTGAGGGAGTGTGTGTAAACTAATATTTGACCACTTTGTTAATTTGAAATTCAGAAAATCGTTGTTATGAAAAAACAAAACAATAATAAAAGTAATTGTGAGCCAAAATAAAGACATTTTAAAAATTTAAACATATTTGAACTTTTGATAAACATCAGTCGTTTATAAGAAAATAAAATAATCAGTCCGCAGTAATAAAAATTAAGATGGTACAATAAACAGGGATGTAGATAATTGAAAAAATCCATTTATCAATCAAACTATCCCCCCCCCCCTCCTTCAATATTAACCGGTCGGTTTTAACTTATGCAATAAAAACCTTGCATGCTTTCTCTCCAAAAAATTAAATTTGGAGTCATGATTTAATCTTACAAGATATGATGCAAAATCAAATTACTAGCCTTTGCAAGACCTTTAAATAGCATTATATAAAATAAAAAAACATTTACCAATTAAAAATAAGCCAAAACCTTCGGAATAGGTGCCTAATTGAAAAAATATTGTTTTTTTTATGTCGATATCAGGAACTCAATTCTTCTTTGCCCTATCATTAATAAGGATTAAAAATACTTTATAAGGATTAAAAATAATACTTTAAGCTTAAAGTAGTCTCGATATTTAAAGTAGTCTTTATCAAAACTACTTTAAGCTGTTTTTAAACACGATTCATCTATATTATTCTATAAATTTCCTCATAATTAAAAAATTATAACCCACCATTAATATAATACAAAATAAATTTACATACTGGCCTTCGGAAAAAAAAATAGCTTAATTTAATATACATAGATAATGTATAGATATTGAATTGAAAATAGATAATGTATTGAACATTATTAGGAAATAGATAATATATTGAACATAATAACTAGTTAACTAAAAGAAAAAAAAAAGAAAAAAAAACCAAGAAACCTATAATTAACAATATGAGTACAATGCAAGGTTTATATAACTACAGGGAAGGTAAGAAATGTACAAAAATAACAGAGGTTATTTAACTTTTAAATTAAATATAGTAAGAATGGAAAAAAAAAGGAAATAAATAGGAAAAAGATGCAACAGTGATATGTTTACATAACATTATACAAATGTTTATCATGTCAATCACTCGATTAACAAATATATGCATGTACGTATTGTCCTGTCTCGACATACGACTGTTATCATACCTGGTCTAAGTCATCATTTTTTAGATTATATTATTTTGAAATGTACTGTGTCATTCCTTCCATAAACTTATATAAATAAGGAAACATTATTCATGTTCTAGGAATGTTCTGTAAAATTAAAGTAACCGTAACAAAGTACAAGCTGGTTATGTTATTGTAGTTGTAAAAGCGCTGTGTCTTCTGAATCTCGAGTAAGTTTTAACAATCTTTCCCCGGGGAACCCCGTAGCCCAGAACTGAGGCAAATGCTTAAGTTGCTAAGTGCTGATGGCACGAGGGAAAGGACACGGCTGGTAAAAATTAGATATTTTTTTTTTGTTTAAATAAGAGAAATCTAAAAACATTCCAAAGTTTTTTAATTCGTTCAGTTTAAAAAAAAAAAAATCATAAGTATTTTCGGCGTAATCAAATCTGGACCTCGGAGGTAAACTGCACTATGTCATTTTAATCAACTTTCCAGTAGAGCAGTTTGAATGCGGTTGCAACCATTTTATGTTCTATAATAAACTATATTTCAACAAGCAAGGCAGTTGCTTGTTGAAATATAGTTTATTATAGAACATAAAATGGTTGCAACCGCATTCAAACTGCTCTACTGGAAAGTTGATTAAAATGACATAGTGCAGTTTACCTCCGAGGTCCAGATATATAAGGTTCGGCGAGTTAGAAAGTAATGATTCCGTGAATATTTTACTGTATTTTTTTTTGTCTGTACATACTGAATACCTCGTATACACACCTATGTTATATTTATTTTATTCATATACACTTTTATATACTGCAAGTAAAAAATCAACCAACCAACCTATACTGGAAGTATTAACTAGTTATTGTAAATTGTTGAAGTATTTCCTTGTAAATGAGAAAAATAGGAAATAAATCCTGGTCAGCTGAACCGCATAACTGAATTCACATTTCTCTTCATATTTGTTCTGAAAACAAATATAAACTATTTTTATTACGCCATTATTGGTTCCGTGAGAAATGAAAATAGAATTATAAAACGTAGCGAATAATTACCACAACGATTTATTTATCAAATTATCCCTACCACGAATTTTCTTACCAGTTATGGATTCAAATTTTCGATAATATTTATAGTTTTTTCATAGTTTTATTAGCTGGGTATTCGATTAGGTTTTTAGTCTAGCTTCTGAAAACGTCCAGTATATCTTTAGTTTTCGAAATAATAATAAAAAAGAATTTAGAAATCGAACTTTCTCTGGAAAAATTTGCTATTTAAATCTGTAACTGAATAATTCCGTATCATTGCCATAATATTTTTTCATTTTAATGTTCTTGATAGGGAGGTCTAGTGATTTCACTCTATCCCTACTTACAATTTGCAGCAGGGAAACATGAACTGGGATATCCTTGAGTCGTGTCTTACTCCCATATGTGGTCGGTAAGGCTCGACTCGTATATTTTTCGTCTCAATGTAAATATTGAATATAGGTATAAATGTATTTAGAAAGGTTTGATTTGTTTTTGGTTTTTATTTCTATATTTTTTTATATATAGTTTTTTTTCTGTGTGAATGGATCATTAGATAACTAATCCTCAATACCCTTTTTAGTTATGGTATTTTATTTTTAATTTTAAAATAATAGTCTTGAAAAATAAAATGTTTTAGACAAATTCAAATAAAATAGGTGCTCCCTATTTTTAAAAATTATTACGTTAGTTACCCAATCAGATATATCCGTTCCCTACTGTCAAACATTTCTGAATCTGATCATGAATGAGTGCTTTAAAATGAGGGTTGCGAAAAATATTATGAAATCTTGAAAAAAAAAAGTAAATAAATAAAAGTGGGGAAACTGTTGTTTTTTATATGTTTGGCTTAAAATTCTTACAAATATGACTGAACTATAATTTTAATTTAAATGTAATAATATTTAACATAATGACGTTATTGTTTTAAATGGATTAGATGTTCCGAAATTGGAAAAATTTTCTCCGTTCACTACTCAAAATAAGTATCATCAAATTACGATAAAAATGTTATTAAGATCCCATTGTAGACTCCACTTGCCTTTTTGCTTGTCCCAGAGTGCACTCTTTGCTCACACAAGGAGCCTGTCAATACTCTTCACAAGTAACGGAGGACCCCTTTGAGAAAATTCCTTAAGGTTAATGGCTATTGAACCAATCGCAGTCTTTGACCTGAGCAACTTGATAATTCACACAGAAAGTACCTTGAACAAGTTGTTCATGAAGGTACACAAGTAATATTTTTTACATTTTTTAACTACTATAATTCATCATCTTCTCTTTTCACTCAGAATCCTTGTTCATCGATATTTCACTAACTACGAAATATTGCGAAAAGATTATTTTTATTCATTTTTACAACATTAAAGTGGAATCAGCCCGTGCTGGATCTTTTTCTAAAACCTCCTAAAATTTATATAAAAAACTCTGAACGAATCTTCGACGGTTTAGTCACATTAGTTAGTTGATCTGCCAGAATCCTTAATATGCCGCTGTATACGAATTAAATACATTTTTTTTTTTTAAAAGAACTAAAAAAAAAGCCATTTTAAAAGAATTAAAAAAAAAATCCATTATGAAAAATAAGTATGTGTATGTGTTCCGCTTACGTCACTCATTGAAAAAAAAAATGTCTATTTTAATCAAATAAAGTAAATGGTAAATGAATGTTGTCAGACGAACTTTTTACCATTTCCAGGATTAGTACATTTTTACTGATTTAAATCACAGGAACATGTTATAACCCTAAAATTAAAAAAATAAATAAAATTCGTGAGTTATAAAGTAAAATAAATTCAATACCTACATTGAATTAGCATAAAATCTCAAGAAGATGCTAGTTTTCAAGTTTTTTTCCTGGGTAAAATTCATTATATTTATAAGGCAAAAAAGTGAATATTCTTAAAGCAGAAATTATTTTACTTCTTGAAACTTCATGTTACTACTACATGAAAAAGTAGTTAACTGATTATCTGACATTATGACCAATGAAGACCTATAGTACTTCTGTCCTAGAAAAGGCCTAGAGATAGAATTACACGTCACCGAAAATAGGTTATGTGTCTTCATCGGTACTTTATATCCCGTGGAACTAAATAAAAAATAATTTAAGCTATACATATTCAGGCGAAGAGAAGAACTGATATTTTTTATTAGAACGGAGTTTTACTGGGAATTCTATTTCTATCGATAAAGTTGGATTATCAATACTATAGTTCAAAGTGTATTCTAATATCTTCTCCACCGTATCGTCCGTTCCTTCATGCACACTCCAAGTGAATACAACAAAGGAAAATATTTCCATAAATGCATTTGCCTCACAAACAAACAAAAAAAGTACAAAAGAAAACAAATTTGATGCATGAATAAAATATACGCATTTGAACAGTAGGCAACGGTTCGCTGTCTAATTCGGTTTGCTATCGACTTTCCTTTATTTGGAAATGCATTTTTATTTTTTACCATCAGCTGAAAACGATTTTTCCTTAAAACTAGTTTTATTTTTTTATTTTATTTATTTATTTTAGCACACTCAAGTGTAGCATATCGTATTTTCACAAGATTGCGGGAAACAAAATAGAAAAACCACCTCGTAAACTATAAGTAAGGCATTTTACGTTCTGAACATACTAAGTTATTTGATATTAAGAATATGTCCGCCAAATTTTATTGCATATTTAAAAGTGATAACAAGTTTTTTCTGTACTATTTTTTTTTTGTTTTAAGACGCTTTAAGAAATAACATTAATGATTACTGAGATGTTGAAAAAAATAAAAGTTGTAAAATTTTACCTTATCATATAGATGATTTTGTACATAGGTAAATTATAAATATAATACACACCCATACATATTCGGACAAACATTTATAATCGCATAAAGGAAGTAATAATAATTCTCAAACAATAGTAATAAGAAAAACTCTCCTTCACTTAAATGTTATTTAGAGAGTCCACCGAGATTTCCAATCGAGCGATTGGTGTAGAACATATTTTCGAAGGTCGCCCATTTTTCAGGTGAAAACTGCATGACAAAGGATCGACTGCAAATATATCGACGGCTTTACGGAGGGAGGAAAACTTACTAAAGATTGGTCTTTCCTGTCCAAATACGGATTTCGTAAAGGCGTCTAACCTATTTTATCTCTCCCTATCTTTTTTTATATTTCAGAAATTGTTCAAACGTTTTTCTGATACACTATTCTGGTATCTCATTACTCTTATTCGATTTATCGTGCATTCAACTTAAATCCTATCTAATTTATTCATCGAATTATGAATCTATTGATCATTATTATTATTTTATTTCTTTACGGACAAAACTCTAATTTAATTTTTATCCTATAAATAATTAACTTAAATAAAAAATAAAAAACCTATGTCTACAAATCAACAAATGCGTTGATTCCGGCAGGTTTTACGCTGTCCTATAAATATCTAACCGACTACGGAAAACTGTCAATAAATTTACCTATGAAGTTAATGTCCATTAAAAAAATTGGTACAGAACATTAAAAATGATAAACTAATTACAAAAACATGTTGGGTGGTATTTTTGGTGAATTGTAAGTTGGGAAAATTTTCAAAATTTATTTCTTCGTTTTCATCTGTTCCATATTCCCTTTCATAAGTTTTAGATATTTCAAAAGTTAGATATTGAGCTCAAAATCCATAGTTCAGTAGGATAGGACTAAGAGAAATCGTTATATTATTGTTGAAAATTAAAATTATCGTTTGCATAAAACAATTTCCGCCCCCTCCCTGACTACCACTGCCCAACTCTTTTCCCACGAGCTCTAATTAGCTCTCGCACACGTAAATTTTCAATCAGTAATTATTATGTTGTTTTTTTTTTTCTAGCTGGTTACCTCTCGCATAGGTAAATATACAAAAAGTCTTATTTAGTAGGTGTAGTGGTGGGGGTGCGGCAGGAGGGGTTTTCCGCCCCCCCCCCCCCATGACTACCACTGCCCGACTTTGTCACCGTGAGCTCTAGTTAGCTGTCGCACACGAAAATTTTCAAACCGTAATTATTATAGGTATTTCTTATCCTAGCTAGTTACCTCTCGCATAGGTAATTATTCGAAAAATCTTTATTAGGTAAGTGTATAGATTAGGGTGATGGGGAGGAATTATCCGATACCACCCGGGACTACCACTTCCCCAACTCTTTCCCCGCGAGCTTAGAAAATTAGCTAGAAAGCTTACAAAATTGGACGGGAACGGGCTATTAGGCAGTCTAAAAAGTTCTAATAAAATTGAAAGAGTAGAAATAACTAATCAAATCGAAATATTAAAAAAAAAAAAAAAAAAATCGGCTCCAAGGGTTGAAGCTAACTGTTTGTGACGGAAAACTGGACTAGACCAAAAATACGGGGGTAGGTGCGGGACATATTTATAAAACTCGCCCCCTTCTTAACCCTGTTTTAAGACTTCAAAAATATTGCCTTAAAAGCCAACTGGTTAGACAGGAATGGATTAGGAGGCAGTATAAAAATAGCCAATTAAATCGAAATATTGAAAAATTAACAAATAGGGGGGGCCCAAAACCACCCACGACCGCTCCTCCCCTAATCTAGACACTCATATCATACCTAGAAAGCTTACAAATAGGATGGGAACGGACAAGTTGGCAGTCTGAAGTTAATTGATAATTAAATCAAAATATTTCAAAATTAACAAAAAAATAAAATAAATCGAGCCGAATTACGGATCTCTCACCTTATTCTCGTCCCGTTTACAATTCACAAAGCACCCTGAAGAGCTTAAGAAATCTTTTTTCAGAAATTCCACTGGTCAATGAAGTTTATAACCATTTACATAAGATGGAAAGCCCTAAGAAAACATTGGTTTTTAAATGGGTGCCAGGTCACATCGGCATAGTAGGCAACGAAATGGTCGATAGAGCAGCCAAACCAGCTCACGAATTATTTTCTTGTTTATCGAGCTAAGAACTATTTTTGCCTCTCGGAAAAGATATTTGGAAGAAGTGGCAGGTGGTATGGGATGAGCAGAGTAATAATAAACTACACTAGATTAAAGGAATATTCAAAAGAGGGAATTCAAGTCCTAGTGCGTCTAGAAGAGAAGAAGTGGTCATTAGTCGCCACCGGATAAGGCACTGCCGCCTCACCCATGGCTATCTGATAGCTAAAAAGCCAGCACCTCAATGCCAAAAGTGTAGAACAATAATATCTGTAAGGCATTTAATAGAGGAGTGTCCAATTTATAATGAGAAAATGCTACACATGGGTATTCCTCGGTCTCTACCCGGAGCATTAGGTGAAAATCAGATCATCACAGAAGTCTTAGGTTTTATTAAAGAAGTGATACTCTACCCTCTCATATAAGAGCTACGCCAATTCCAATTTCACGGGTGATGATAACCGTAGTTGTTTTCGCCCTTTACAAATCCAAATAATAAAACAAATTAATGATTTATGTGCAATATTTTATGATTTTTATAAACCTAATAACCAGTGATGTTATATTAATTTTTATAACGTTTGGTATGCTAAAAGGCCATAGACTATATGCATTTATAACCTATAGGGTAGACTATGTAACATAACAGTATTTAATGAAATAGCAAGTCGATATGTATTATGGAAATAGGTGACAAGTATATATACATAAAAATGTTGCCCCTTGACGAAATATGGTTCTAACTTCTGTCTTAGGATTAAGTTACAAAATCTGAAAAAGTTCCCCAAATCAAAGCGGCTAACCACTACCAAAGGGGTATGAAATGGGTTCAAGTAAGTGAATAATAGAATCTAAAGTTCAAACAAAGGGCAAAATTAATCCAAAAAGCAAAAAAATTCTTGCATATGCCGATGATATGTACATCATCTGAAGTTCCTTGACCGTCATACCTCTCAACTTTTTCGCAGAAGTAGAGAAAATGGGACTTGTGGGTAAACGAGATAATGACTAAATACATGTCAATAGAAAGCCTCAAAACTAGCTAAACAATCCAAGTTTCTTAATAAAACTTCGAAGAAATATCAAAATTCATGTTTTGGGGCAAGTGATTACTGTGGATGTTGATAATCTTTGCGCAGAGGCTTAACGCTGCAACCGGATGTACAAATATAGTGGTCTCCTGAAGCAAATTAAGTGCTGCTTGCTACCACGATCTAAGATACTACTGCAGTACAAATCAAATATAATGATGATGAAAACCTGCCAGAGAATATTGCTAACTTTCAAAATAATATAGAAAACGGTGTAAGGGGGCCACCTGATGTAAGGAGACAGGTTTGGTAAAATATCTTCCGATAGCAAGACTTAGATGGACATCCCCTTGTTTGGAAGGAAGAGGCCTCAATCCCAAAGAAGTTGCTCAGTACAGGACCAAAAGAAAAGCTATGTTCGGATAATCTAGGCTTTTGTTTCAACAAACAAGGCATCCATAACATGTTCCCATTCATAACCATTGCTGACGTTGTTTTATGATTCAATTATATTTGATTCTTGCATGAAAATCAACCATCACATAATTCCAATAATAAACAAGTAGATTACATGGATAACATGCACAGCACCACAGCCTAAGCTATAACGGACATTAATCAACAAGCACCAAAGACAACAAGGACCTACAAAGAGCCCAGAACCAATTCTTCCCCGTGAATAAACAAGAGCCTATTCACCAGTTATTTATGTGCTAATTGAGATTGGAATACATCTGAAGGGTGTAATTAGCTACAAGGCGGACCAACTGAAGCAAATGTGCTTTTGGGCTCAGCTTAATCCAGCCCATTTTGGTTCGCTAGGGAGGGGATGGCTGTGTTCCACAACCGTTTCATTAGTTTTCTATTTGTGATGGCCAGTTTGATGCCTTTACAGTTACGAATCGATGAGGTGAATGTAATTTAAGATAAAATATCCCAGCTAAACATTTATCGGTGATTTAAGCGAAAAAAGGGATACAATACAGAATAAATATATCTCTGTGAATCATAAGTAAGATGGTATAAAGTAATAAAAAAAGACATTATGAACATGATCATTGAAACTGATCAATAGTAGAACAGAAAAAAGAAAAGATAATATGTTTTTAATCAACGTTTTCAGACCATTTCTCAATGGTTTATTGTATAGTTAGTCAATTTAATTGTTAATTAATTTATTTATTTTATTTAATTACACTTAAGGTGCCGTGTACAACAACATGGGCTAGAGGCACCAAATTCTAATTAGATAACATACAATATCATACATACATCAATTACAATACATCAAATGCATATACTTCAATTACATTGGATCACTACATGGAAACTACATTAAATACCGCTTTATACATATTTGGAAATATTTGTGTCTTTAAGAAATTTAAATAAGTTTTTTGAATTTTCTGGTATTAGGGCTTCAGCATATCCCTCGAGTGGTGTGTATTCCTAGCTGCTTTCAGTCCCGGGCAATTTTCCAAAATGTTAAAAATGTAAATGTAAATGTGAAATGTAATGTTAAATTTGTATTACATGTTCGACACATTGGAGAAGGTTTGTCTTCTAAGAGGTGCCCATGAGTTAGCCTGGTATGCCCAATCCTCAGACGGGTTATTATAGTCTGCTCTCAGCATTCTACAATTAATTTAATCTGACAATTAATTTAAGTGTCAGTCAATTTAATGTAAAAGTCAATTTAGTTAATTTAATGTAAAAGTCAGTCATAGTTAATTTAATGTAAAAGTCAATTCAGTGAATTTAATGTAAATGTCAGTCAAAATTAATTTAATGTAAAAGTCAATTTAATTGTTAATTATTTAATTGTCAATTTAATCGTCAATAGTGCTCAAATTTAGCACTGTATTATTAGACAATTTAATTGTTTTGTTTTTTCAAGATCGACAATAACTTAATTAAAGCGTGGGTTAAGGGTAGACCGATCCATCCTTCAATACACGTTTTAATGTAGTAAACAAAGTCGATAATTTCAGTTTAAAAGGAGAGAAGACAGATGTAGCTGCCCTCAGCGAAACAAATACCGTGGATTATGAGTTCTAATCTGAAAGCTTAAAGTGGCAATTTATTGTGGAAACATGAAAATATTTGGGAAAAGAAAGTCCCAAACTACGTGCCACCACAAAAGAGGCATGGATAGAGAATGTGGAACAGAGGCGTGACACGCTAAAGGTTGTGAGGTGGATATTATAATGATAGAAAGGGGCCCGGTGTGGCTGTGCGGTAAAGCGCCGTACACCCACGCCGGAGCTGCGGGTTCGAGTCCCGCCCTGGGTGGTGCTTTTCTTTCGTAGGAGAAGTATCACCCAGTGCCATGGGTGTTAGTAAAAAAAAATATTGCATAAACCGTTATTTATTAGCAAAGAGACAATTTACTTTTTACAAGCTTCTAGATGTTACGAGACCCTTAACTTTGACTTGGATATAGATAATCTAAAGATGTTCAATCAGGATTGCTTCGCTTCTATTTACTGCATTTATAATGGTCCCTTATGGAATTATAATAAACATTAACCAACTAATTAAATTCATTTCATCTGCCTTGTAAATTAAAGTAGGAGAAACTATTTTCTCTATATGGTCTCTGACCGGCACTAATGCTGTTGATATAAATAAATATATATTTATGACCGCGATAATAAATTTACTTTAAAGTCATTACTACTTATAACTATGGATATTATCAATTAGGTCCTGATTTATAAAAAAATGTTATGATATATTGTAGGATTATTCTTACGACGTAATCTTTGGCTTATATCATTTATCACACCTTTGATTTATGAATTTTCTGTTTTCATTAAGAATCTATATTAACTATGATAAGAAATTTCGCTGTTTAAAATGTTTAAAGGTACTGCATATTAACTCAGATATCTATTTCGTATATAAAGTTATAAAGGAATTCACTTAAATTGATTGGTTCAAGTCTTTTCAAGAGTTTTATTAATATAGCTTTTATAGAAATGGAGGTTTCCATTCTGGAATTCCTCTTTATTGAGAGGCTGCTTCACATAAAATATCAGGCCAAATAAATGACATTTTCAGTTTTGTTTGATAAACAAGGTGAATTTAACGATTTATTTTTAACTTGATTGCAGAATTTTTGCTTCGCCTACTATGAACATCTACTGTAACCAAATTTTTGATTTTATCAACAAAATTACTAACGTTCAATAACTGATCAATTAATAGGATATTGAATAGTTTAAGCACCACTATTTTTGTACCTGAATTCAGAAAAAATATTCATTCAGTATTCAATATTCAGTATGATTTACGAAATTTTTGAAATTTTAATTTTGAAACACAACTGTTTGAAGGAGTTATTAATGATTGGCATTGAATTAATACTAAAACCATATAAACTTCTACATAGGCCATGTTCGTGACAAACCAAGATACCTTCTAGTATATTATTAAAAATGTATTGTTTTTATGTATTGTTGTTATGTATCTTTTTTATGAATGCGATTCTTTCAGTCTTTCATTCAAAGATTTAAAGGTATGGACCAAACCAATCCGAAATTTAGTACCTGAGCAAATGAAGTAGCTAGACCGGCATGCTAATTAAGAGATTCCTCCGGCTCTTTGATGTCCTGCCTCTGAGACGATATCCGAGGCACTTCTTCCCGGAACAGCAGAAGCTCCCACAGACGTTCTTTTGGGGATATAATTAGTTGTTCTTGTATTATTTGAATTTAATTAGTTCCTTTTTTTTATATTAATAAGGAAAGGTGGTTATTTCAGACGAAAGGTTGAGATTTTTTTTCAGAAATGATTCTCAAATGTTCATGATTTTAAGAGGAATTTCATAATTAGAAAGAACAATGGATCGAGAACACATCATTTGTTCTGGGACACTTCTGACCTCAAAGTGAGGACAAATATTAACTGTTGAATTCCCTTCGGAAAGTGGTGGACCCCCAAAATGAAACTTAAATTAAAATAAATAAACAATTGATTACAAAAAGAGAAACCGAAAATATAAACATTTATTCATCATCAAAATAAAACATTAATATAAAATGAAATCATTTTTACAAAAAAAAGAAATAATTTCCCCAAAATAAAACAGTAAAACAAACAAATAAAATGAAACAAACAAAATTAAATTTTCTCTCTAATGAAATAAGTGAAAATGAAATAAAAAGAAAAGAATGTCAATATTCACGTGGATCGCTGGGCGATGTCGCAGAATGATGAAGTCGAAGTAGGCTGATAAACTTATCAGAAGAAGGAGTCGGTGCTTGGGCAGCGTACAGTTCGAAGTGGGCGAAAACTCGTTCTCCAAAACTGCAGCGGGCAGATGAGAGCCGTAGACGCGTCTACGTAAGTGGACTGTTAGAATCTGGCTGAGTATACAACACTACTGGTATTAGCACAGCTGTTGTATTAAAACATCTGCACTAAGACGGCCTTATAAACATTTGTCTTCCCACAAACATCGCATCAATAATTTAATTGATTCAATTAAACAAAATTATTAAAAGAGAGAAAAAAATCTAAACAAAATAATTATACAAATTAAACCCTATTAACAAAAATTAAGAAATTAAACAATAAAATAAAATAAATGACTTCATTTTAAAAGAAACAAAAAAAAAACAACAACAACAAATTGATTTAAGTAATAAATTAAAGTTTATGAGCGTTAACAATCACATTTGTCGAAAACTTAACATCCCTTTTAGATTCATTTCCCATTCGTTCTTTGTTTACTTATTTAACGCCACATATTTATTTATGCCACTAAGGCTAATCGGAGGGTACTACAGTGGGAGCTCTAAATTTTAAAACACATCAAGTTTTGTTTGAATAGAAAGGACGAAATGAATTTTTATGAAAAACAATTTAGTGGATAGTTGAATTATTAAAATTTTAATTTAATATTTTATATTTCCTTAAAAAGCTTCAGCTTTTTATATTTTATTACATCTTGTGCAATTAATAAATATATCTATCTATATATATATATATATATATATATATATATTTATAGAGATATATCTTGTTGTTTAAAAATTATATATTTTAGTATGATAATGATAGTAAGCTATATCATAATATAGTAAGAAGTTTATCTATTTTCATCTATCAGTTCATCGCATAAATACATATTTGTATCAAGAAGTTTGTGCGTCGACTATATAGGAATTATTCCGCTTTACGGTCAAGAAGAAGAGTGGGCGAGGCAAACTGTAATGGCTCCCTTCAATATCGCATACGTTATAAAACGACTGAGCGCCTCTAATGCAAGCTTTTTAGCTTAGCGAAGCATTTCATGAACGTAGCTGATGAAGTCACATAAGTCAAGATAGTTCGAATAGAACATATTGCTGGATAACAAAATTTAATCACCGATATGTGATCGGATCATTAGTTCGAGAATTATTTAATTCAATGAAATTATTTAATCGTTTTAAGGTTTTTGTCATATCATCGGCAGTTGTGAACCCTTCGCTATGTTTTGGTTTCTATTCAACATTAAGGTATTCCATTTCATAATTTTCTTTATATATTTATATGGCATATCTAAAAAATTAGTAGCTCAATGGGCTCACTGACATGTGCGGAAAATAGTAATTTACTACTGTTTGATTGAATCAGGAAATAAAACTATTTCACTGTATGAAGGATGTCCACCATTCATTATTAGAAAAAAAATATTAATAACTCAGACGGATACAGTACGTTACCTTGAACCAATATTTGGCACGTGAATAACATCATGCTCATTGATCAATTTGACACCATGTTAATATTACGAGGTGATAATCGTAATAATTATTACGCTCGTTAAGAAAGATATATTAGAGAACATTTATAATCACAATAATCAAAGTAATCTAACTCAAGTATGTTTGAACATAATTACAACATTGGAATAATTCCATTAGCAGGTACCTCCCACCTTTGTTAATACGGCCATCGTTAGTCCGGAAATGCAGATTTGGGCTAGCATTTATTTGCAGTTAGCTTGCATATTAACGGGTCATTCCACCACCCAACGCTTGCGGGCCATTGGTAATTGCTAAAACTCAATAATATTATTCTTTTACGAAGTTGTGACATCTAAAGTTCAGTAATCGATAACAGAATTGCTATGACAACTATTTTAATGTTAATACAATAATACTGTAAAAGTTAACTTTGTATAAAACAAAAAATAAAACCATGAAATAATCAAAACGAATGAAAACAATTTTAATTATACATATGCTAAAAATTAAAAACCATTATGATGTTCTGGAAAGTACGTTCCAGTATACTTCACCAACTACTTCCAACCAATAAACAAATATTTCAAATTTAACAAAGTATTCGAGTAGTAAGCTTAAATTTGATTAAGCTGAAACATGGTTTGTAAACTTTATAAAACTTTTTTTTGAAACCTCTAAAATGGAATTTTATTCTTAAATTCTTCTTTAGTTCATTTTTTTTTTTTTGCAAAATCTTTCCTGAAATGGAAAAATATCCTAATCAGGCAAATCTATGAAACTTTACCAAGAAAAAAAAAAAAAAAAAAAAAAAAAAAAAAAAAAAAAAAAAAAAAAAAAGATGAGATTATTACATTTCTCATTGACGAATATAATATAACATACGATAGAAAAGAAATTCTCTAGTATTTTTTGAATGCTCAGGTTAACTTCTTATAAAAAGTACTAGAAAAGTTCATGAAAACTTTCTTGAGGAAGTTATTCAAATTAGAGTTAAAATGATTTAATTCATCCTTTAGCATTCATAGTTGTTCAGATTGCTCGTACTCAACTAATCTGCTTTCATGAATTTATTACGTTTTTAGTTAGATTCGGTATCTCTAACTACTTACCTATATATTTTATTAACGTTAAAATTAAAAACCTTCAGAAAAAAATTAAATGTCATTAATTTTTAAATATTTTTGTAAGGAGGGAGCTACTACATCGATTTTTAAAATTTCCTATAACTTTTCCGATTACCTTTTGAAATTTAGATCGTTTGCGAATAGTTCGAATTGTTATTGTATTTTTTTTGTTTTTTTTATCATTGAAGGACGCTAATGGGCATTTAATCCATATTCACGTCCCAACAGATGACAATATTGATGAAACCATACCTGAAAAGATCAGAAAATAATAAAAAACATGTTTTAAAGGAATGAATTTTTTTTTTTTAAGTTTTTAAATAATACCGTGAAAATGAAGAAATACAACGACAATTCGTGATATTAAGAAAGGGGAGAGGCGTATCCTTAATCTTTAACCAAGCTTGACGAAACTTTAAAAGATCCTTGTGTTGAACTTTCGTTAGACTTGTTCGTTCTGAACTTCGATCCTTCGGAGTTTCGTTTATATAACAATAGCTACCCGGTTCCAAGGAATTTAGTTTGAACTTCAGGACAATAGTGTTAATGAACGGAGTAGGTCTCTAATTGGCCTCTCTAATACACCTGTTGTACACCTCCTCCCGCCAATATAGATTTAACGATATTATTTAGCGTATAGAATTTTCTTGCATAAACTACCATGGAATGAGTTGCGTAGTAGTAAATGTAAATTTCATTTTCATCATAAAACCTTTGTTAACAACAGAAAGAATTTTTATTATTTAAATTAATGATTTTATAGTATAACGTAAAACAAAATGGTTTGATTGAAAAGAGTTATAGACTTTTTTTTTGGAACAGTTCCATAACGGTTTGAGTATATATTCTAGATTGTACGAAAATATTCTAAGGTTTTCGAGAACCTTTTAGAATTTTCGATTTTATTCAAGATATAAGAAGCAATCGACTAGAGTCTTAGTCTTGCTCGGTACATTGAAGCCTATGACTAATTATGTATTTCTGCACTGTTACAAGCAGTTACTTTTGCAACCTTCCTTATAATTTCAGTTATTATTGTTTGTTTGGCGTTGTGAATTATTATTTCCTTCTGATAAAAATTAATTAAACCCACAGTAATTATACAATACATTTAATTATATTATTATTCAATTCTAAATTTGATTTGATTTTAAAATACTTAATGTAAATTTAATTCAGTCATTATTAGACACTGAAAATGAATCTAAGTAATGGAATGCATCATTGAAAGTAATATATAACTAAATTTTGGTGTAAATATCAAAATTAAATTATTAGAGGACATTTTAAATAGATAGGTATGAATGTCTGGGTTGTTGAGAGTATTAAATAAGCTCATTATTTATTCTGAATCCTTAATTTGTTTGATTTTAATAGTCAAAGTTAAAATGTCAATAATACAGGTTTTTATTGTTTCAGTGAATTTTGGTGCTCATGTTTTCACCAGTATTACGGTCCCAACTGTAACTACGGGCCAATCTGTAAGCCTGATTCTGGGCCTTGTGTCAATGGAGGTACTTGCAGGTAAGTCTGAAATAAACAAAAATAATATTAAAAACGTCATTGAAGGAAAATATATGATTATTATATATATATATATATATATATATATATATATATATATATATATATATATATGTATATGTATATTTAAGGGCTTAAAACCCTTAGGCCATCAACAATTCATTTTCGCTTTTAAACCAGAACTAATTCCAGCCAAAAGCATTTTATTTTGTATATTATATTCAATTGTAATAATTTATTGAAATTATTCAATAAACTAAAATCCAACACTGCTGCAGGAAACCTTATCTGTAATAGAATTAATCAGCAGAAATCTCGCTCTTAGGCATCCATCCACTTTGCGCTATGACAAGTTCGGGAAACGTTTAAGGCTTGTCATGCAAGTACCATGCTCTAACTGTATAAAGATTATATCAATTACTGTTATAACCTTTGATCCATGTATATATCCATTTATAACTTAGGTGGATCTGATGTACTTAAAAAAAAAAAAAAAGACTGGAGAACAGGAAATAATGATGCTTATCATATTGAATAGGTTTAAAGGATTATTTATCATGGAAAATCTCGCCTCACTTGGACTATCTGACGACAAGGGTTACCCAAACCGTCAATGGTCTGAGTCGTATGGGAGGTGCATTCTGGGGGCTCAGATACCCAACCAATATGAATATCTATAGAGGAGTAGTGGAAAGTATCCTGAGTTACGCATCACCCTTCTGGAGCCACAACCTCGCACTGGGAAAAAGGAAAAGGCTGGCTTCAACCCAGAGAATGGCTCTGCTGCGGATCACTACAGCCTACAAGACGTCTCATGAAGCGATGCAAGTACTTGCAGGAGCGGTACCTCTCGAACTCCTCTTGCAAGAAACCATCATAAAATATAAATACAAGAGAGAGGGGTCAAAAGGAGGAACTTCGAATGAGAATTGGGAATGAGCCAAACAAGTGGAAAATGATAATCCGGGAGGACACGATTGAGAAGTGAAGCTTGCGGTGGATAACAACCACGAACGGGAGTACTCAGAAAAAATATTTTCCCTCTGTAAAATCGCGGCTATCCGCTAGGTGGGTCCTCCCGGACTATTAGGTTTCCCAATTCCTTACTGGTCATGGAGGATTTCGAGCGAAACTCCACAGTATTGGCGTGGATGTCGAGCCTCTATGCGTAGCATGTGGTGTTCCCGAAACTGTAGAACACGTGATCACGCACCGGTGATCCTGCACCGCGTTTAAGGCGATAAGGGCAAAACTGATGCGATCCTTAGGGGTCTACAGCCTCACTGAAGAAGAATTTCCTCAATACGTTACTGAGGAAAATTTCTCTCAGTTTAAACGTTTCATTAATGAATGGAAAACAATCGTGGGGACTGCAAACTTTAACATAGTAGCCCGAGGAAGAAGACGAGGCCAGCCACTGGGAAGACCACCGGAAGATGAAGTCCACCCTGGGCAGGTGGTGATGGGGTGATATAGGAAGAAGGAGTGAAAAGAAAGAAACAGAAGAGAACCATGGCACAGCGACGCTAAGCGTTTTAACTTAGTGCCACTGTTGCCGAAACCCGTATGGCCATTAGGCCAGGTAGGGCTGTAAATAAATAAATAATCATGGAAAATCTGATTTTTTGTTGAGAAATCATTGTCATCAAAGTCAAATACATTTTAATAGTATTACATATAAATTTCTACAGAACGAAAAATACTAATTTTCTTTCTAGTTTCTCCCTTTCATAGAGGTATATATGACTCCTCATAATGTTAAAATATAATCTAATTTTTTCAAGTCCTATGGTGAAATAACTTTTAGACTTGAATTTAGACCAAGTTATGTTAAATATCACGACTGATAAGTAGTTTGTACAAAAATAAATTTATTGAAATCGGTGATTTGACAGCCATTTAACTTTAAGGTTTCTTATAACTAAGCATATTAACTTTAGTTCTTTTATAATCAAATATGAATTAAAGTTCATAAATCTGTATTCTTTTATTCTATGACGTGGCAGTGGAAAAAATTAAGCATATTAATTACGAATAATATTATCATCAAGCAAACATGCGTTTCTATCAAACTAAATCATGTTTGCTGAATTGACAGACCAGGTATCATTGATCCCATCTATCCGATATTTCCTACCAGCTAACAAACATTCAAGTTCATTTTAATTTAACATTGGCAAACAGCGAAGGGTAGGGTTTATACTCTCGGTAGAGCCTAGTGCATCGCTAGAACCCGGCATCCAATTACGTTCGGATGAGAACAATTTTACGGTTAAGCTATGTATCCCACCAGCAGCTGCACTCCGTTTTCACTAGAACTTTGGGCTTTATAGCCATCTCTCTCTCTCTCTCTATATATATATATAAATCTATATAAATCTATATATATATATATATATATATATATATATATGTGTGTGTATGGTGTTAATGTATGTCATGTGAATATATTATCATAGTAACCGTGCAAATATGACACTTGCGAAACTTCTTCTGAAATTGGTTGGCCTAAAAAAATCTCGTGCTCTGTAGGGTAGAGAATTTTTTTTGGAAGAGATAGGTTTGTTGTATAAATTATTTTGATCTCATTTCGTTTCATGATAAGTAACTACTAATTTGAAATCATAAAATCGTATAATAAAAAAAAAAGTAATCAGTTAATAATAATTATTTCCATCAAAGCAAAAAAAAAAAAAAATATATATATATATATCAATAACAAAAATGTATTGCAGAGTAGTGTAATCATTAACCAGAGAATCGTGCAACACTACTCAAAGGACTTATTATTTATAATTATTATCCGTTCCGAATAAATTATCTCGTGCATAATTAAAAAACTTTTCCTGTTGCCATGATTAAACTTTATATGAAAAAAAGCGGTGATGCTCAATGATGATATCCAACCACATCTTGACGGATATGAGAAAATGTGTAAAAGGGCTTGGGAATGGGAATAAAAAGCCGGGATTTAGTAGCACTTCCCCAGTCTCCTGTGAATATCTCATCCTCCCTTTTTTACACCGGTTTCTTTTTTCCCCTCCCTTTTTTTTTTTCTTTTTTATGGCCGGGTTTTGGCTTAGTAGTATTTCCGAAGTAGGATGAAAAGATCGTACCTTTCTAACGAAAATAATTTAATTTTAACCTCCTTGAATGTATGAGCAATATGCATCGGAATAGTTAATACTACTGCCTTCTCTGAGGAAGGTGAATATTCAATGAGATAAAAATGCTGTATTTATTAAGGATAGATTTTTAATAATCTCCGACGTTGTTCCCTCTGAATATTGTCTTTAAAAATAATAGCGACGACAAATGTAGGTTTTAATTTTTCATCATTATTGCTTTTGACGCGCAATGAACATAAATTGTTAAATTTAATTATTTTTTCTCCGTATTGCCACAATGTAATTATAATTTTTTTTCTTATATAAGCCATGAATATAGGAAAAAGTGAAAAATGCAAAGGCAGGAGTGGCAGCTAGGTAAATAGCAGACGAGGATTGGTTAGACTTAAAAAAAAAAAAATCTAGGAATAATCAAGGAAGGAACCATTCTAGGAAACGTAATACAATATTGGTTCTACGAAGCCATAGAAAAATACGTTTTTTATTTAATGTGTATGTTTAATAAGAGTGATACAATGGTTGAAAAAAGTATTTGCACACCAAGTTTCTTCATTATATAATAACTTTAGGTAATAAAAAAATCATACAATTTACAAAAATAAAAAGTATATTAATGCTAGTTTAATACATACATAATTAAAATAAAAACCTCTTCCATATTGAAATGAAAAAAAAAAAACATAAAATAAAAGCTGAAAAAAGTATTTTAAAGCTGAAATTATGTAAATTTTAATATTTTGTATAAAATGTATTTGCATGGATAACTGCCTGTAGACATCTTGGCATTGAATGGACCAGGTTTTTAATTAAATCTCAATTAAAAGATTTTTGAGATGGTGTCATCCAAATATTTTGTGTTTCCTAACATTATGTCCAATGTGTGCCATAAATTTTCAATTATATTTGAATTTGTTGACTGCGGAGGGTTAAAAAATTGCCATTCTTTTGTTTTATTGGCTGTTTGTTTAGGATCACTGTCCTGTTGAAAAATGAAGTGATCCTGGATTCCCAATTTGGCAGCACTTGCTATGTGGTTATGGCGCAAAATCCTCACTGAACTTTCTGCATTTCAAATTCCAAATTTGGTACTCCAAATTGGATTACCAAAATTGGTAATCATTTCAAATTTGGTACACGATTTTCAACACCATTATGGGCTACCCATCTCCACATAATGGACACATTTCTTCTTTCATCAGTCCTCTTCAATTCTTCTTTTTTTCTTCAACAAATATTCTTCCAGGGGCCCGGTGTGGCTGTGCGGTAAAGCACCGTACTCCCATGCCGGAGCTGTCGGTTCGAGTCCCGCCCTGGGTGGTGCTTTTCTTTCTTAGGAGAAGTATCACCCAGTGCCATGGGTGTTAGTATGGGCAGTATAGGGCTTCAGTGGAAGCCTTGAAGTCACAAAAAAAAAATATATATATATATATATATATTTTTCCAAGCATCAGATCCAAACAAATTAAACTTGCTCTCATCAGAGAACAACACTTTTTGCCAAAAACTGGTGGGTTAGTAAATTTATCATCTAGCAAAAGCAAGCCATTTTTTGCGATTCGTCTCACTACTGTAAAGTTTTTTTGTTTTTTTTCTGTGTAATGTGTAAGAAATTCCTTACATCTTTTATGCTTAAACACTCCCCAGAAGTTGATCGACCATATCAGCTTGGGCACCTGCAATTAAAGCTAGATTTTTTAGCGCTTCGATTTCAATTTTTCTCTTCATTCTTTCCCTTCATTTCCTTTTTTTTTTTCATTTCGTCATTCATTTCATTTTGCAGTTGTATCTCGTTCTTTATATCTCCTAATCACGCTCATTACTGTAGAAAAATTAAGACACAACAATTTGCTATTTTGCGGTACTACTTTCTTTGGTTGCTCAATTAAATTCCTTAGGCCTAATGAGACCTTTGGCGGCGCAATGTGGTCTGCTTACAGACATTGGTGTTGCTTGCTGGAGCACAGACAGCCTTGAGGGGGTAGCCCAAACCTCACTTTGCTGCAAGACACGGTCACCATGGTGCAGCGGCAGACTGCCATAGCTCCATAATCAATCCCATTGGGGCCTATTTGGCAGTGTCCTTCCCACCGATGGAGTCATTTCTCTCGGGTTCAAGGACTGTGGCAAACTGGTCTAGGCCAAGGAGTATGGTAGCCCAAAGTCAGCAGACCCCCAGGACCTATATTTCTTTCCCTGAAGCATACCGTCCTTGTAATCCAAACCTCAACCGTCCAAATCTCCGGGCGGTAACTGATATCCTGGAAAACCAGATCATTCTCGATGGAAAACACGGGGAAGGTACATCACTCTTACGCCCGATCGGTGTGAGTCACCTCCAGTAGGCTGACGGGTCTCTCATACCTGGGGGTGGTAGTAGGCTTGAACTGCGTGGCTATGACTGGCGGGTGGTCACCCGAATGGATCGGTCACCCATCCAAGCACTAAACACGCTCGACGTTGCTTAACTTTGATTACCTATTGCAAGCGCCTTTGTCCACTCGGCTATCCCGGCCGTTTTTTCATATAAGAAGTAATATGTTGATATGAAGTAATATGTAAAGAAATATGTTGGTTAAAACACAGCCATATGCACAATCACTAAACGTCATAAGTAATAATCATTAAGATTTATCAGTAAAGCTAGTCTGAATAGGTTAATACCACATCGCATGATTTCTGTTCATTGTTATTGCATAATTGTTATTATGAAAAAAAGAGCATTGCCGTTGTTTAAATCGTGGAAAAAAATATTTAACATTAAAGTGTACTCTAAATAATTTGACGTATGCTAAGTGAAATCAGATTATAAGAGGCCTTTGGTTGAGAAGTTTAGGAGAAATAGAAGGCAATTGAGTTCTTTGATCCTCCATTACTTTCCAATTAGTCTTAGCGGCTTAGGTGGCCTATTAGGATGGCTCCAATATCCTTTTGTGGCCCTGTTAACCTTACAAATCCTATCGAACTATAACCCCGATTGGTTCTACCCTTCGGATTAAATAGCTATTAAATTTTGACTAGAATTAACGTTTTATTTATTTTTCGCAATGAGATAACAAATGAAAATTACTATGTTTTTTAGGCATGTTATTTTTATAGGCATGTAGTTTTAGAGACATGTTATCAAACCATCTACTCGATAGAGTTCGATCAGGGGTCTCAAAACATCAAGAGCCCTTATATAAAATAAATATTTGTGTCACTAAACATGATTCGTACCTGTTTTTTATTCAACGAATAAGTTTTTGCTACGAGTCCTAAATTAGATTAAACAAGATAACTGTTTTATACATTTTGCATATAAAAAGAGCAGAGAAAAACGTAATGATATGCTGATAACATTTAATAGCTTACTGCATTATATATTTTTAAGAAAATAATACTGCTAAATCTATAAACTACCATATACAATGTTTAGAAATGGATCTGAAACAATTAAAAAAAAAAAGAAGTGAATTTTCTGTTTTCTCATAAGCCCGTTTTTATTCTAGATGTAGTCTTAAGGGTGCCAATAACTGCACGGTTTACCCTACCTATTTTTAAAATATTTTTGGGTTGGTTTCATACTTTGAAAGGCTGTCCAGTTATATTGAAATTTGATTAAAAAATTTATTGTTCTATTACAAGGGATAGTTGAAAAAAAAAGTCTAAGGAACGTTTATCTGGTCTTAGGCCTAGATAATACAGTTCTTATAATTATTTTTTTACGAAACACAGGTGGAATAAAATTTGGTTCTAAGAATTTAACATTTTCTACTTACATGTTTTGGCAGGTTAGCAGAATAGGAGAGCGTAGAATAGCAAAGTGCTACAAACAAGGCCGAATTAAAAGAAACCAAGAGGGAGGTTTATATATACTAATTTAGGACTTGTAAAACGAAACATGTGTAGTCGAAATTCCAGGAGCTCCTCCAAGATGAAAGGCCCATAGAGGTAGCAAAGAAAAGGAATATGATCGATCTATAATAGCAGGATTAGCATTAATATTATCTTTTTTAATTGTTTTCTGCCTCAATAAAAGCACAGATTTAGTGTAGAAGATACTCGACTTGATAAAGAGTACATATATTCGTTCGATTTTAACAAGGTAACCTTCGATCCCAAAAGGAAGGTTGTAGGATCATTGTGCCACCTTTCGCTTAGCACTGAAAAGTTTGGCTCCTCTGAATACCAATTGTTATATAAATATTATGAATTAACAAACATAATTATTAACCAGTTCGGTCTGTTTTTGAAGGACTGTATATCTGAAAATACTATTATTATGTTTATTAAATAATCAAGTGGTTATATTAATAACTGTCTGGAACTGAAGGAAAATTGGCCATCGTGGTTCACAACGTTCAAACAACAGCATAACGTGTAGTAATGTAGTTGAGAACATGGCATGATGTACAATAACTCTCGTCCATGATTGATGATCCTAATCAAGGGTGAACCCATTTTTCACTGAGTCCTATCAGAGCACTGTCATTAGAGGCCCATACTCAGGGGGTTAACTTGGGTCCCTCTTTACTAACGACTTGCTCGAAGGATTTCTAAGATGGCTTCTGGATTATAAATGTTTACAACCTTGCTTCATATTTATTCTAAGGAATGGTTCTGATAGTAAATAATTTGACAATACTTTTATTGTAGTTTTTTCTTAATTTAATTTAACAAAAAAAAATTCTTGGTGTAAACATCGAAATGAATATCAAAAGAAAAAAGTTGAATGTAACCATTAGAAATTTACAGTAAAAACAAATTTTCCTGTCGTAAAAACACCAACAAATCTTGTTTACAAAACCGCTGATGTTAAATAAATTATTCTGTCATAAAAGATAATTTTCTAACCTGAAATAAGTATCTAAAGAAAGAAGTACATAGTAAACCACATATAGCAAATGGTATCGAAGAAACTAAAAAGCAAAAATAATTTCTCAAAAAAAAAAACAATCACGCACCAAAATGAGTATGATTTGGTCGAGTCATTGGCACAATGCTTGCAAAAAGTAGAAAGCAACCGCAAAAGTGAACGAATTGGGTCACAACATGGTGATGCCCATGGTAAAGCAGCCAGGAATCGAAGACATACACATAAGTAGAAATCAATACTAGTCGGTCTCCACAGAAATTACCAAATCTATATCCGTACCAATGTTGAAACCTCATTCAAGTAATTCGAAATTGGAATCGCAACATCAACAGTTCTCCGTTAAACTAGTGAAAACAACAATACTATGTCATCGATAACAAAATTCTTGACTGAGGAGGAAGGGATATGTTCAGCCAATATCTCCCCTTAAAAAGTCTCAAACAGCATCGATTTCTTATGTAAAAGCTCTATATCATCTCTACAATGATGGTTAAACATGAGCCAAGTTCTTATAAGTGGTAATTAATAATCTACATATTCAAAATTTTATGATTAATTAATTTCAAAATTATCCCTAATATTTGAGAGCTCTACTTCAATCAATTACTGAATTCATCTTTTAATTATTTTTTATAAAGTTATAGGTAAAATTAAATGATATGAGATCTTATTCTATTGTATTGCGTTTCATTACGGTTTTTCCATCAAAGTGTAACAATGGATTGTTAATTGATTTCGTGTCTATTCGTTCTTATAAGTATTATAATTCGCATATTATTGATATCAGTTATTTTTTATATATATATTTTTAGCTATTAAAATTTATTAATATGTATTAAATTAACTCTTAGTTGTTACAAGATTAGATATAGTTATTTTATCTGTTCTGTTTAATAAAAAAAAATAAAAAAAACATACTAATTGTGGCAAAATCTTATCTAATTATTATTTAAGAAGAAATAGCGCTGTCGTTTGGACGCCTCTAAAAAATTTTCTGTAGTGTTTATTAATCCTTATTGACCAATATTGCTTGTTGATTCGGCAAAATAATGCCCAAAAGAAACTAGGCTAGCAGGCCTTTCTTACAATATACAATATAAAATCCTAGTTTTTACAAATTCTCCTTACAATTTGTTATTTTTTGTAGTTTTAGAATCATGAGTGTACTGCTCAAATTTGTTTTTTTATGAAGTAGGTTTTTATAGTGAGTCATTATTAAAAATCGAATTAATTAAAACTCAAAAAAGAAATGAATCGTATAACATATATTATTTCTCAAAGCCTTTTTTTGTCGGTACGCCATAAATTCCTTAATACTTCATCAAATTTCATGAATCAGGAATCATTTTAATATGATATGATGATAATATGATAGAAAAAATATGCAAATCACTCCTTTACCCTTTGATTGTGAGTTATAAGTAGAGCTCGGATTCCCGTGCAATTGCATCTTTTTTTTGGTAAGTCAGAATAGAGCGATCTCAAGTTACTTATCCGAATCAAGCCTAATGGGATGTTTTAATGAAGTTTTATACTGCACGAAATAGCACGTTTTGGGGTTTACTGCACGAACTTGCACGTTTTGAATTTTTATTGATCGAAATTGCATAATTTTTTTTTTTTTTTTTTTAGAAAAAGTATATTACAAATTGTAATTCTCTTTAATACACATCAAAATAATTGTGGAAGAATAAATATAAATATCATAGAAAAAAAAATAAAGGGAACTTGGGAGATGTTAACCAACACAAACCTCCGATTTCCCAGAAATGAGGGTTCAGTGGTTCCTGGATGTTTACATTTTGTTTCTCAATTCCCAACGTTTTGTCAGTATCAATTGTTACTAAAAATGCCTAAAATGGGAGCAAGTGTGTCTTCGAAAACTGCGGGATGGATTGAAAAATATCCTGAACTCAATAGGGAAGGTTGTGAAGTGTTCTGTAAATCTTGAGATAAACAATTGGATGTGAGAGGAAATCACTAATTGTTACCCGCTGTAGCACAAGTACCTAGTTTTTTTTTAATCCTAGAACGGTAACAGGGGTTTTACGTGTCACCAGAGTGATTTAAAAATAAGCCTACGCCAATATCCGGATTGCATCTAGTGATTTCATAATTTGATTAGTATGTTGCCTTTTTTAAGATCTTCCTATTTCCAATATTTGTAATTACAGCTCACATGCGAGTATTTTACTCCACATCTTCCACATCATATTGTTCCGATTTTTTTCAAAAATATATCAATAGTATTATAAAAAAGATCCAAAATTCAGTGATTATACCAAAACCAATATTATAAAAATAATCTGTAAAAATAAAAGAGTTTCTATTACAATTTATTCTCCGCTACTTACTTTTTTCCAAAGTAGCTAATAATTGTTCACAAAAATAATTTAATGCATGATTTTCAAGCAATACATTTTTATTGCATTTTTTTGCACGTTTTGAAGTTTTTAATGAACGTTTTCAAATTTTTACTGCACGGAATTCCGAGCTTTAGTTATAAGCAACCGCGGTTTTTGCGAAAAAATCAAAATAGTCAGAGAGGTTTCTAAATGGTTTCAATATTTTCAGGTTTTCAAGGACAGCATTTTTGGTCATATACATTTTTCGATTAATCTCTTCATTTGCGAGTTGTAAGTGAAAAACTGCAATTCTTAGAGAAAAAGGTCACAGAGCTTATTCGAAGGTGTCATTTTTTTAATTTGTCGAGACGAACATTTTCGGTTATATACACTTTCCGATTGCCACCGTTGTTTGCAAGTTACAAGCAAAAACATGCGATTTCAGTCAATAGAATCAGCGCATTCGCTTTCCGCGAAACCGATATGTATTTGCCTGACACTGTTTTTTCACACAGTGAGTTGTACGTGGAGTTTTCCACGGTGCGCTCTTTTACTGACATCTATGTCTGTGTAAAACAAACCTACCAACAATCACAGATGACCATATTGTAACTTAGTGTTCAAAGAGGTCATGTAAACACATAATTACTATATAAATACCTGAAACTTATGTTTCAAAAAATAAATAATAAACAATTTAAACACACCTATTCTTTACTTCAACCCTCACCTATGCCCATGACACACTAAATACAGTGTGCAGGTTTTTTAATTGAATATGATTTAAGTAGGTTAGAGTGGGAATGCTTCGCACGGGTCAGCTAGTACGTGTAAAATATTAAAATATCAGCAATATACATATATTGAATTAATATAGATTATTTGCTGTTATTTTAATGTTTAAAAGGGAAGTCCTTGTGTGCGATGGAAGGAGAAGTTGGAGGATGATCTGCGGCAGGCGGGAATTCGTTGTTTGGATGACCGAACTCTGTGGCAACAGATATTGAGGCAGTCCTAGGACCAATTCGGTCTGTAGTGCCAAGGGAAGGCAGGGGAATATTAACAGTAAAGTAATAGATTAGATTATAAACTTAAGTACATAAGTCAAGCATGTAATTGCCTCTCAATTAAATCAGGTTTCTGGTTGGGACATATTGGCGTCAATATTGAGAACCGAATATTGAAACAGCCGTTCCGTTGAAGTTTATTCCCACATATTATAGCCTATTAATAGTGACGCGGAAAGATTTATCTCTTCGTAATGCAACGTAAATGGGTTTATTAATAAGGAAATATTGCTTTTCCCTAAATGTCAAATTTCATCTATTTGATTTATTCCGTAAAGAGTGGCTTCATATTTTCTTTATAATTTTTCCTTGAAATTTCTCTTGACGTTCGTATCGACAACTGTCAAATAAAATGCATGAAGAAGAAATACTTTTATTAAAATAAGTAACGAAATTTCGTTTGTTATTTATGAGCGAAATTTGATCTAATTATCATCTAATGGCATTCATACCATTTAATGTCGGAGTGTAAATATAATATCAAATAAATCTGAAATATTCCTTACTTGGTTTTCAGACATTAGCTGTTTATGGTAAAATTTTGCGTAACGTAGTGATGTTCTACATAATCACCAAGCAGGCCTCGGACAATTTATCTTTCGCCTCTAATGATTCTCTCCGGTTGGACGAATGAACGCACCGACCCCACAACTTAAGCAGCTAGGTCAACTGGAACAAACATCTGGGAGATCTATATTAATGTTCTTGGGATTACCGTCCAGCGATGATGGATTTACAGAAAGGACTAGGGACCCACTTACTTCCGAAGCCGAGGAAAATTTGTCGGCTCCGGAAGCAGCGATTGTTACAAAGGATGCTGTGAAGGAAGGCCATAAATCAGAGACCTCATCTACCAGACTGCATTGTCCCTACTCGGCTTACAGTGCTAATAGTGACCGAGTTTAGCGATGGGGCTCTCCGCTTCATTTCGGTTGAGCAATACAAGCTCAAGAGTAAGGTTCTGTTTCTAAGTCCCTATAACATGCTCTGAGAGAAATAAGTAAGTATTATATTCAAGAGAAATAAATAAGTAATATGTTCAATAAGACTGTCTTTATCCAAAAATAATTATAATATACGGTTATCATCACATGTTTTGTCACTTCACTAGCAAGTACAGAGTAATAGAAAGGGGTAATCGGTGTAGTGGCTAGGATTGCACCTAACCATACTAAAAGTGTTCGCATCCCCCCCCCCCCCTCGAGCTTCACAGTCAAGATACAGACTTATGGGACGACGTCACATTTCCCTCTCCAATTTTGATGAAAATTTGTTTTTGGTGATTCTGCAATGAAAATAAGTCGACACGTGTCCGGCCGTTCCATTGAATGGGCCATCTGGACCGAGAAATTTAATATTTTGGGTTCAAAAATCGTTAAAATTGGCTTTCACAAATCAGTCATTGCTCCATTCTACCTGAACCAATTTTAATGAAACTTTCAGGGATTCTTCTACTTGAAAATATATTAGACACATGTATCGGGATTTTTCGCAATTCACCCTAGTTGAGAATCACATCATAGTTGAGGCTTGTTGAGGCTTGAGTTAGTAAATTTAAGCTGCTAAAAACAGCAACCGATGCAGTGGAGTCTTAAACTACATAAAAATAAATTATTATCTTTCAAAAGGACTGACACGCATCACAAATATATTAACTATTATGGGGAAAAATTATTTTCCATGGTGAAAATCACATAACAGTTGTTAGAAAAACTCGTTTATCCGCAGTTTTAAGGCGATTTTGTTTTTCAAGTTTTTTCCTTTTAAAATTTGAATCTAATTTCGCGTTGAATTTTTTTAAAGCATAGTTGCTTTCAAATCACACTTCAAAAGTTGCTCAGCTCCAGAATTTCGAGTTTTATTTTTTTTTTTAGAGTATTGGGATGAGATTAGTCTTATTTGTCGCAAAATCTGAATGATAATTAAATTAATTCGGATACGTTTTTGAGATGTCGCAAACTGAAGAGTTATTTCTATAAAACTGCCAATAAACGGGTTCTTCTAACAACAGTTTTGTGATTTTCACCATGTTGAACAATTTTACCCCATAATAGTTGATATATTTGTGATTCGCAGTCTTTTTGAAAGATAATAATTTATTTTTATGTAGTTTAAGACTCCACTGCATGCTTAGTTTGTTTTAGCAGCTTAAATTTACTAACTTAAGCCTCAACTTTGACGCTCTGGCCTTACTAGGGTGAATTGTGACAAATTCCGATACACGTGTTTAATATATTTTTAAGTAGAAGAATCCCTGAAAGTTTCATTAAAATTGGTTCAGGTAGAATGGAGCAATGACTGTTTTGTGAAAGCCAATTTTAACGATTTTTGGACCTAAAATATTCAATTTCTCAGTCCAGATGGCCCATGCAATGGAACGGCCGGACACTTGTCGACTTATTTTCGATGTAGAATCACCAAAAGAAATTTCATCAAAATCGGAGAGGGAAATGTGACGTGGTCCCCTTGTTAGACTAACTGGCCCAGTCACTGGCTTCTTATATAGAGTCGCAAAACGAACCTTCTGGAAGATTCGGGATCCTCCTGGGAGGTTCCAGGTCTCCGTCGAAAAGATCTAGGCCCGTCCACGTGCTCCAACGGTTCGTTCCGACCAATAGTCGTTCCAACAATAGGTTTGGGATTTTAACCAATATGTTTTTATTTGATTATCGATTTGACGTTACAATATATAACTTTGTAAAAAATAATTTCCTTTTAGAAAAAATAAATGTAATCATGGCCCCAACATGTCTATGCATCGTTTGTTTTATATTTTATTTTACGTCACTTAATGCTACTGTGTCAAATAGTAAGATGATACAGTGAGGGTCCTAACTTGTGTCTATTCTGGTATAATTAGGATAAGGGATCTTTAACGGGTACCTGTCATTGCACAGGCTAGTTACGTTACTTTCAGCCAAGAATATTTTACTCCCTTTAAATAATCCTGGGATCATCTGTCCTGGGATCCGTGCTACACAACCTTGGATTTAATAAGTCGTCATATAAAAGGCTGTTAATGATCTTGTGGTGACCCACAATAATTGAATATATATTATTGTACTGTTTTTATTATTATGTATGATACATTGTATGAGGGCTATTCTATAAATATCTTGTTTGTAGATATTAATGATAATGATTATAGTTATTGTAATTAGGTGCCCAAACAGATAATTGAATATTTTAGTTATACAAATATGCTAAATAATAACATAGGGCTAAACTTTGTACTCTAAGCTCTCCTTATCGCCCAAGTTCTGTATTTTTATAATTAGATATATTTTGTTTATATATGCATGTACACACATATGTATATATTATTGACCAATAATAAACACACATTTACTTCCGCTGCGTAAATTCTATGTTTTTGTCTATGTTCCAATTATTTGATATAATTAAGATCCACGAACCTTTTTACTGACACTATTATGATGATTAAACAAGGGAAGCAATCTATAGTTATGTAGGTCAAGCGGTGATGGGAGAGGCAAGAGTTAGCTGGAAGATTTTGAAGGAGCGCCAAGGAGATGGTGCTCATCACAAATTAGATGAGCATTGTCACCTATGTCATTTAACATAAGATAATTCCAGTTCTACATCTTGGCTGCACAACCTAATTCTATGCCTGTAAGCAATTTAGAATTTAAGATAAAATATTACTATAATAAGTTTATTTCTCGTGAAAGTTAAGGTAAATACATTCTAATTTATTTTGCAAGATTGCTTAATTAACCGCATCATGTTACATCCTAATTGCTTCATTATTTACTTTAGTTGATTAGAAATGTCTAACTAAACCTCAGTTAATTGAAAGGGTCTTTGGCCCCTTTAGAGTGAATTAATTTATATAGAACGAAATGGAAAGTACAATTTCACCGGGCGTTTCGATCCATCCTTGGCATTTTTTTTTATTACCTGTTTATAAAAAATTACTTCCCTAAAATGACAATCTACAAAATAAAAAAAAATACAGTTTTCATACATATCCTAAAATGTTAAGATAAATTAAATTAGAGCTAGAATAGTATTCCTTCTCTTCATATTTTTGGTTTTATCTTTATGGTTTTATTTATAACTGATAAATATTTTACCTAATATAATTTTAAAGTTGATTAAAATAAGAAATTACATTGTTATTTATATCATTAAATAGGCTTATTAAAAAGTGTTTGCTTTCATCAGAGCTAATGTTACTGACGGATAGTTAATCGGTTTGATGTTGTGTTATTGACTGTTACCTTTGTTATCAACAGTTCTAATAATAATTTAATATAACTGTAATTAGTTGGACGTTCCCGACGATGACCTCGGCCTCTGTTGAAGTTAGCTCCAGCAAATCAAAATACCGATTTAACTCGCTTAATGATATATCAGGAATCGTCTATAACGGCATCTAATCAAGGTTATGCTGAAGTGCCATTAAACAATCATATATGATTCTCTCCTATAATTAGCTTTCACATTACACCACTTCATCAGATAGTTACTGAAAAGAACTTTTAATATAATCATATGATGTATTTTGCACTCAATAGGGATTTTTATGTTTAATCATAATCTGTATTATATAAATACTCAAATGTTGAGTAAGAATTGCTGAATATTCGTCTTAGTATTTTCGTTTGCTTTCGGCAATTGTTAGTGGAATGATTTTGAGTGTGTTTGCAATTAAATTTTTTTTTTTTTTTTTTAACCGATATTTGATAATTGTTTACAAAATTCGATACTTTTCCTTTTCTTCGATTCCCTTTTACATAGAACTAATTTTTAAAAAATCTATATTATTTCCTATCAAACTTCTTAAAAAAGAAACGAAAAAGTCAATTTGGAAAGGCTGTCGCATGTATTGGTTGGATTTAATCCAATTCGTAGATCTTATACAAATCAAAATACTTCTATTTTATATTTCCAGCAAGATGGCCGGCGATGCTTGATCTGAATTATGCTATTAAAACTATGAAAGAAGTTCTAGACTATCACCTTCTGAGAAAAGATCTTCGACCGAAAGTTGGAAAAGCCTTAGAACTGCTAGAAAATTATGTAAATAATATTTGTGACAAATCTTTTACGTTAGACGGCGAAATTGTTAAAAATGATAACCTCACCTTAAATAGTAAAATACCATACTCAACTATTACACAAAAACCAGTCAGAAAAGTCCAAAATCAACCCATTCACAAAGCAATCATCAAACCAAAAGTTCCTCTAGAACCGACGGAAATTGGCAAGGAGTTTAAAATTTTGATCAACCCTAAAGATTTGCATATCCCTTTTCAAAAGGTTAGGGAAACTAAAAAAGGCTCTCTAATAATTCAAACAGATCGTGAAAAAGATCTTACCAAAATAGAAAACAGTCTCGAGAATTCATCTAAATTGTCTTATCATAAAATAACAAAAAGAAATCCTCGATTACTAATTAAAAATATTGAGGAAGACATAACCTTGAAAAAAGAAAAGATTAGGCCAGTAGTTATCCTTACTACAAGAAGGTACAACAACCGACACGCTGTTGTCGAAGTGGATGCAGCAACGAGGGAATTACGCCTGTACAACAGGATCAGCCTCGGCCACCAAAAGGTTAGGATTGAAGATTACTTCAGGGTAAGAAGATGCACTAAATGCTTAAAATTTCATCATAGCAGTAAGGATTGCCGAGGTAAGGTGGACCTGCTCAAGATGCGGAGGGGAACATGAGGCAAACGAATGCACTTCTCAAAATTTCAAGTGCATCATATGCGAAAATCACAATAAGTTTACGAAAAGTCAACAGAAGCACTCAATAGACCATTCTGTATTTGACCGAAACTGCCCGTCGTACTTGACTGAAATACAGAAATTGGCATCCAATACAGACTACAGAATCCCTCTACAATAGGTAAATAATATTAATAATTCACTATTAACAATTACTGCATTTATTAATGGCACCTAGACAATTACATATTTTACAACTCAACACTCATCACTCAAAATACTCAACAAACATGTTACAACAATACATTAATATAAAACACGTCGATATTTTATTAATTCAAGAACCGTATACAAGGTCAAATAAGATTATAGGGTATAACCAGTCAAAAGTTTTTCAAACGGCGGGAAACAATATCAGAGCTGGAGTCATAGTAACCAGCAAAAACATTGATGCCTGCATGATATTGCAATATAGTGACTCGGACTTGGTATGTTTAGAAATATCATATGGAAAATTAAAATTCATCATAATTAGTGCTTATTTTGATATAAATCGAAATATAAATTTAGATTTATTAAAAATCGAAAAAATTCTAATGTCGTTATAGGGGTAGACTCTAATGCGAGATCTAAATTTTGGTATGATAAACAAACGAACGAAAGGGGAAAACTCATGGAATCGTTTATTGTTGAAAATGATTTGGCTTTAGTAAATACTCATTCCGAACTTACGACTTTTGAAGGGGCGCGAGGGTGCAGCAATATTGATTTAACTTTGGCAGATACACGAGCAACCCGAAATTACCTTATAAAAAAGTGGACCATTTCAAGAGAAACAAATTTTTCGGACCATAACATTTTAACATCCCAGATACATCTACCAGGGACAGACATGCCAACAGAAAAAACGCATAGCTTTGTATATTTGACGGAAAATGGTGACTGGGATAAATTCTTGACCAACTTACGGTCTCAGTTATTAAAACAATTCGAATGTCAACACTTCACATACAACACGGAATTGACGGATGCTGAAATAGAGGAATTAATTATTAATGAGTTTCCAAATGTCTCTACTGACAGTATAGTTTGTAAAATGACTAAAGCTATTAAAAAATCTTGCAATGTTGCGTTCAAACGATCCGGAAATTTTAAACATCGAACTGGACACAGGTCAGTTCCGTGGTGGAATTCTGAACTAACAGACTTACGTAAACAGACGAATCAACTACGGAGAATTTACCAACGGACAAAATCAAACAGTCTTTTACGAGACTCTAGAAAATGGGAATATTATAAAAGTAAGCAGGCGTACCAAAAGTTAATTAAAAACTCCAAACTAAAATAATGGAAAGGATATGCCACAGCTTCCAATGCTTGGCAATGGCCATACAGGTCTGTTGCCAATAAAATAAAAACACAAAGCTTACTCACAACTATATTGACTGATGAAGGGACATACACTGCTGATACAGAGCAAACGTTATCCCATGTACTAAGGCAAATCATAAAAGAGGACAATATAATCAATGATACTGACGAACACAGACGAATGAGAACAGAAATACTTACCCCTCCATTAACTGCAGATGACTTAGAAATTCGAGATTTTGAAATATTACAAACAATAAAAAAATTAAATGTAAAGAAAGCTCCGGGAATAGACAAAATCGACTCACGTATCTTAAAGAAAATAGCCGATACCTTTCCAAAATTGCTGATTGGGCTTTATAAAACATTGTTTTCAAGAAAAGAATTTCCTAAAATTTGGAAGGTAGGTAAACTGACTTTATTCCTAAATCTAATTCCTCCGCACTTAGACCATTAAGTATGCTCCCTGTAATGAGCAAAGTATTTGAAAAAATTCTCAAAAATAGACTGATGCACCACCTGATAACTAACAGCATACTGGACAGACACCAATTCGGATTCAGGCCACAATCAGGAACTGACGATGCACTAAATGAGTTGACTAATCATATTAAAAGTGCATTTCGGCAAAAAAGTAACCTTTTAGTGATATCTTTAGATATCGCCGGCGCTTTTGACCATGCATGGTGGCCTGCAATCTTGAATAATTTAAAAATATACAAATGCCCAAAAAACATATACACCATTATCCAAAATTATTTTTCTGACAGAAAACTTGCAATACAGACAAACTCCTATTATGTTGACAAGAAACTATCTTTAGGAACTCCTCAAGGATCAGCACTTTCACCCTTATTATGGAATATTTTACTCAATACAGTTTTTGAAACCGACTAACAGAAAAATACAACACTTCTAGCGTATGCGGACGACTTGTTATTACTTATAAAAAGAAGAGATTTTGATGAATTACAGATCATAGCGAACATAACACTATCAAGGCTTATACTTTGGACAAAACGCAACAAACTTGAATTTAATGTAGGAAAGACTAAATATGTTATTTTTACCAAAAAAATAACAGTACCAGAACTAGATATTCGACTAAAGTCAACTAGACTTACAAAATGTGACACATTACCATATTTAGGCGTACTTTTCGATAGAAAACTAAATTTTAACAGACATTTAGACAATGGTTATAACGAAACTTTAGGCATCATAAATGGACTATCACTAGCTGCTAGAGTAACATGGGGCCTCAAATCGGAAGTGCTGAGAGAAATCTATGAAGCCGCTGTACTTCCTAAGATTCTCTACGCTGTACACGTTTGGCATACAGCTGTACAACGTAAGAAAAAATTTATGAAGTTACAGAGGCTTCAAAGGTTGATTGCTATTAAGATATATATCTTAATATCTCCCTTGATATCAAGGGATATCGCACAATTTCGTTTGAGGCCGCCATTTTATTGACAGGACTATTACCAATACAAATGAAAATTGATGAACGCTCAACTTTATTCAAAATTAAAAAAGAAAACTTTGGATACAAAGACATGACAATGGACAAAATAGAAAGAAATACTGACTGTAAATTTTGGATACACCCAGCTACAAATTTGTGGACCTGGACACAAATCACCTTTGAAAATACTGATGTTTTTACCGACGGCAGTAAGGACAGCGAGAATGTTGGATGTGCATGGTTATTCAGATCTCCAGAAGGTAGGGATATTGAAAAGCAATACAAATTAGAATCATATTGCTCGAATAACCAGGCGGAGAAATTTGCTGTGTTAAAGGTGACAGATTACATCATTAACTATCCGCTACAGACATACACACATGTGACCATAAATACTGACAACAAAGTTTTACTTGACTCTGTTAACAACTTAGATATTCACGATTACTTGACGGAACAAATCAGACATAACTTGATACAATTAAAAACGATAGGGAAAACAGTAACAAAAAAATGGGTAAAGGGACATTCTGGTATCGAGGGCAACGAACGAGCCGATTACCTTGCTAAAGAAGCGGCTAAAAGCGAAATGATGCCCTCGTACGATAAAGCCCCTTTATCCTACATTAAAAGAGATCTCACAATTGATTTCGTCAAAAGGTGGGATCAATTGTGGGTGATCTCAACTAAATCACCAAGTTTACATAGGTACATTCCACGCATTACACTTCAAAAAATCAAACTCATACACAGTAATGATTATAAACTAACGCAAGTATTAACAGAGCATGGCAACACGAAGCAATATCTTCGTTATGTTAAAGAGATTTAACATTATACAAACAGACATATGTGACGAAGACGGACAAATCCAAAATTTCCATCACATACTTTATGACTGTAAACTATTTGACAAACAACGATTCGCACTAATAAAAAATGTAATTCTTAAAAATGGAAATTGGCCGGAGACGGAACATAACTTATTATTCAAATTTAAGACAGACTTCCTAAAATTTATTAGAAGTATTGACTTTGACTCACTGACAAACCAGCGACGGGCAGCGTAGGTAACTTCTTGTTGGCTTTATTTCATTTTTATTTTTATTTATTTTTTATTTTTTTTATATTCTTATTTTCTTTTGTTTAATGTTTTACAAATTTTCTTGTATATTGATACCATACTTTTGTAGAAATATTTTGTTAAATTCTTATTTTTAATGTAATAAGCTAAATACTCTTGTAATGTATATCATGTATATCATATATTGTAATAATGTATATCATATATATCATGTATTGTAATAATGTTTTGTAATGTACATATTGAATTGATTATCACTTTGTAATGTATATATGTATATAATGTATTGTAATAATGTTTTCTAATGTATATAATGCAATGTCATAATGTAATGTCATGTAGTATGCCATTAAGGCATGGAGCATGGCATAATTTTAAATAAACGCTTCTTACGTAGGTTTACTACGTAAGGAAAATAAGAAAAAAAAAAAATACTTCTATTTATTTTTTTTTCATTCATACTCTCTGTAATTTATCTTACTGTTAAGCTTTGTTTTTCCTCTATTACGCATATCAAATTATAATTGTCCTTCTTACCCATATATACCTTATATTTTATCATTAATTTGTTTCATTATAGCCCTTACGCTTGAATCAAAACGTAGGCTATTAAAATAAACTAAAAAAATATTGATACGTTGATTGATAGTCAGGATTTTCAGTTATCTTTTTACTTTCACTTACCTATATATGAAATATATAGTAAGTGGAAGTATTGCGATCGTGAAAATTTTCGACATCCGGTTTTCAACGGAAATACACGTTTTGGGACCCCCTGAGTCGAAATAACCAAGTCCCGCGAAATGGTCTGTGTGTGTGTCTGTGTGTGTGTGTGTGTGTGTGTGTGTGTGTGTGTATGTGAACAGACTAGCTCAAAAACTATAAACCGTGGGAACCTGAAATTGGGTATTTAGTGTAGGTATATGCCCGCGATGTGACAGCAAAAATTTCATCAAAATTGCTCAAAGGAAGGGGGTACTTTATTTAATAACTTTTTACGTTTTTTTCGATTTTCTCAAAAACGGCTCTAACGATTTTGATTAAACTGAGTATTTGATTTATTAATATGCCCGAGATATGACTGTAAAAATTTCATCAAAATTGATTAACCGGAGGGGGGACTTTACTTAATAAATTTTGTATCATTTTCACGTGTTTTTTTATTTACTCAAAAACGGTTTTAACGATTTTGATCAAACTTGGTATTTGATGTATTTTTATGTCCGAGATATGACTGTAAAAATTTCATCAAAATTGATTAACCGGAGGGGGGACTTTACTTAATAAATTTTGTATCATTTTCACAGGTTTTTTTATTTACTCAAAAACGGCTTTAACGATTAACAAAAATAAGATATGAATGTAGAAAAATGTGTGACTTTGGAAAATCATTATTAGCAAAACACGTCAATTTCTAATCTAAGTAAGTTGGTAAGTGAAAGTTGTGTGTTGCGCACGCACCAGATTTTTTTTTATTTCGGAAAGCCAGCGTTTCGATTCCTACATGTGGATTTTTATCAGGGCCAAAAGAAGACAAGTGTATAAGTATTGTTACGGGCTACGGGTTCGATAAAATGAACAATTAACACTAGGACAATAATTTATTAATCAAATACTCACAATGGTAATTATGCCTTATTATTAGATACAAACCAGGCTGTGTATGTAGACTCTAATTACTTATAACAAACCGCACAGGTTAAAACAAGAGTCTTTTCTATGACATACACTATCACCACAATAACTTATCACAATAAGGCTTACCACTTATCACACTAACCTATCCCTGTTCACTACGAAGTGTACTCCACGGGTGTTGCCAAACAACTCCGCTGAGGCTTGTTAAAGCTGGTATTTATAAGCCTTAGGAAGATTCTAGAAGGTTCGGGGTTCATGTAGAACAAAGTCTTTGATCTTTGCCGGCAGCCCATGCCGCACCGAACAATGGACGTATTGTTCACCATAGGCGCTTTGTCTGACCCCGCTGGCCGCAACATTACCCCCTCCTCAAGGCTGATCTGTCCCAGATCAGGTCGTGAATGGGGTGGAGTAGGCTCAGGTGTTTTCTCTTCTTCAGCTACCAGCAGGACTTTTCCTGTTTCCTGACCGAGTGTTAGAGGCACAGCTACTTTCTTGACACTACCAGGCGGAGCCACCTTCAACGAAAGGACCCTGGCCGGTGAAACAGAGTAGAGCTCCACAATGCCAAACGTATTTGACATTACACAAACACCAGAAGATGGGTCTGGGACCTGGCTTGGATCAATCCTTACAACACTTGCATTGGCAACCAGCACCTGTTGGTTGTGAGGGCCTAGACCAATGCTCTGCTCAACTAAGCTTCCATTAATCGCACCACGAGCAGCTGATGATTTGCTCTCATCACCATTCGATTTGAGTCCTACTTCCGCTGCTGGACTTTCTGTAGTCCCATGGGTAATATTGGGCTTAGGAGGAGGACGTCCAGGTCCTCGAATGATGCCACTGACTGTCACTTCACTGTCAGTTTCTCTTTCCAATTTCAAGTTCTTTGCTAAGGGGTCACCATCCTCATCAGAATCAGTAACAGGCATTCTCCTGTTTAACATTTCAAGTTCCGCATCAGGCTTCATAGACCCACACCAAGCCTTTCCCTGAGGTTCCTTCCAGCTCAAGGTTCCTTGCTTGCTGTACCTGATTAGCCGACCACTGATTGAAAAGTTTCCAGAGTTTGTCACTTGATCGTTTCCAGCCCTCCCCGATATGGCAGTCCTCTGTCCATTCAAAGACCGCTCGGCCAAACTCTCCTCAAATGCTCCAAACAGACGCCGACAAGCCTCCAAGCTTCCAGCCGGTTCCCAGCCACTCTGTTCAGAAGGGCATCCCTCCCATCCAAGGGTGTATCCGGCCCTCCTCGATACGGCTGACGTCTGTCCATTCAAAGACCGCTCGGCCAAACTCTCCTCAAATGCTCCAAACAGACGCCGACAAGCCTCCAAGCTTCCAGCCGGCTCCCAGCCACTCTGTTCAGAAGAGCATCCCTCCCATCCAAGGGTGTATCCGGCCCTCCTCGATACGGCTGACCTCTGTCCATTCAAAGACCGCTCGGCCAAACTCTCCTCAAATGCTCCAAACAGACGCCGACAAGCCTCCAAGCTTCCAGCCGGCTCCCAGCCACTCTGTTCAGAAGGGCATCCTTCCCATCCAAGGGTGTATCCGGCCCTCCTCGATACGGCTGACCTCTGTCCATTCAAAGACCGCCTGGCCAAACTCTCCTCAAATGCTCCAAGCAAACGCCGACAAGCCTCCAAGCTTCCAGCCGGCCCCCAGCCACTCTGTTCAGAAGGGCATCCCTCCCATCCAAGCAAATATCCATATTGCTTCTTTCCTTGATGGAACCTTCGGGAAACAACAAACTCTTCGTCCTTATCTTGGGAGCTATCACCATCCTCGAGATGATCTCTCATGTTCTCAATATCCTCCGCTCCTTTTTCAACACCAGTGGTTGACTCAACTTCCATGACTTCTCTTGTCGAATCCACCTGAACAAGCCTTCCCACTTCAACAGGCTTTTCCTCAGCGCCTTCATCGCAATCTTCCTTGTCAGGTTTAGCATACCCAAAAGTACTAGAATCCATGACAGTCTGTACAGCAGCTAACCCTGCATTTCCTATTCTTTCAGGCTTGGGTTTCATGAACTCCTCCTCGAAATGAACACCACAAGAGGATCCACACACAAGAGCATCCACCTCTCTCAATCCGTCAAGCGGCACCTTCACATCTTCAACACTCATTTGAGGATCAAGGTCAAAGGGCTCTTCTTTTTCTTCTTTATCATTAGTTTCTCCTTCACCTTTCGATTTGTTGAAATGAAACGCTTTATCAACTTGCGTAGCACTAAGAACCTTCTTAACCGAAATCTTAGGAATATCACTATCAACTAACTTATTTTCTAAAGTAGTAAAACATTCTGACAACGTATTTTTTAAAGTAGAAAATAACTCATTTTCATTTTCTAACAACTCATTTTTAAATTCTAACAACTCATTTTTCAATTTACTAAATTCTGTTTCAAAAAGAACGTGATCTGGATCTTCTCCACTACTAATTAAAGCTTCCCTCAGCCTTTGTTGCAATATAGACTTGTTCCCAGAAACATCCAAATCGCGTTCTTCTAATTCCCTTTTTAAATCTGCTACTTTCAAATCATACAATCTTAAGCCACCGGTTGACATTTTAAATATTATATACAATTATCAAAATTAAAATTAGCAAATCAAAACTTAAAGACTAACAACAATAAGTTGATTATAAACTAACAACGAAAAAAAAAGAAATCTAATCCTATACACAGTTACTAAGATTTAAATTACAAATGAAATTCTCAACACTATAAACAATAAACTAAATTATTAAAAGAAACAAAAAAGATTAGTTAAAACTCAAATATTAAATAAAATAAACAATAGTCAAAATAGACAAACAAATTTTCAATAGCCTAAGTTACAATAATTAACTAAAATAACAAACAGAAAAATTATTTAGAACAAACTAAATTTTTTTTTTTTTTTTTTTTTTATTTACATATGTTAGCTTGAGACAGTTTTATTAAATTTGCCATCTACTTGCGTAATAAGCAAATGTGCTGACATGAGTTATAATATGAAAGAATGAAAAACACTAAACACAAAAAAACAAACACAAAACAAACACAAAACACAAAACAAACACAATAACAAACACACACAAAAGAAAGAAATTAACAAATACAAGATTTAAATACAAGAATCAATCAAAATCGAATAAGTTGACAAGTGTAATATCTGTTTAATGCAGAAAATCTCTTGGCCAACGCCTCAACAATCTTCTTGGCGGATTATAAGGGTTTGTGGGAGTGTGTAGAGCTTGTGTTAGTGGGTTGGAATTTAGAGTAAGTCTGTCATGAAAGTTACGGTAGCGCTCTATGGCTGTTTCTTCGACGTAAGGAATGTCAAGGTCAGTGTGTAAGGTCTCATTAGTGACATAAAAGGGGGCATCTACGATCTTTCTTAGCATTTTGGATTGGAATGACTGTATGAGTCGTATATTAGATTTTTTGGCTGTTCCCCATAGCTCAATACCGTAAGTCCAAAGTGGTTTGAGAAGTACTTTGTAAACGGTTAATTTATTTGTCATAGATAATTTTGATCGTCTGTCAAGTAGCCTTGAAAGAAGTCCGTACCGCTGGTTCAGTTCTTTTCTTTTGCGTTTAACATGGTCTTTCCAAGTCAGTCGTTTGTCCATGTAAAGGCCGAGATAGCGTACTGAATCAGAGGTGGGTATCGGAATGTTTTTAAAAAATACCTGAGGGCAAGAGTCGTGCTTAAGTGAAAACGAGACATATTGGCTCTTGGCTTCATTCATTTTTAGCCTTCATCTTCGAGCCCAACATGCTACCTCGTCTAGGTGTTCTTGGAGCACTTGTGAGGCTTTAGTGGCATCTTTGTTTGATGTCAAGATAGCTGAGTCATCAGCGAATGTAGCCAATAGGGTTTCCGGATGTTGGGGAATGTCTGAGCAGTATATATTAAATAATGTCGGGCCCAAGACACTACCCTGAGGCACTCCAGCTCGTATTCTTTTTATTTTAGAAAATTCATTATCAATTTTTACGCTGAAAAATCTATCTTTTAGATACGATTGCAGTATTAGAAAGTAGGTTGATGGTATAAATGATTTCAATTTACTAAGTAATCCGTCATGCCAAATTCTGTCGAAAGCTTGGCTCATGTCTAAGAAGACACCCGGGCAATAAAATTTAGATTCTAAGGAAAAAGAAATATAATCGACTAAACGATAACATTGTTGAATTGTAGAATGATTTTGTTTAAACCCGTATTGAACATTTGGAATAACGTCGAATAGATTAAGAGAATTTAGACGCCGCAAAAGAATTTTTTCGAATAATTTGGATAAAGAAGGTAGAAGACTGATTGGACGGTAAGAATCTACACAATCTACGGGCTTGTTGGGTTTGGGAATCATTATAATAACCGAGTATTTCCATAAGATTGGGAAGTGTGTGGTTTTTAAGATTGAGTTGTATATGTTTGTCAGAAATATTATTGCTTTTTTGGGTAAGTTTTTTAAAATACGATTGGTAATGAGATCATATCCGGGTGACTTTCTGTTAGGTAAGCTATTGATAAGATTACTAATTTCGTCAGGATGGAAAGGTTTCGGTGGTGGAGACATCTGCAAGGGAATTCGTAGCTGATGCTCAACTAATCTTTCACTCAGTGAATCTTGAAATTCACTGTGTGGAGTCAATATATTTTCCAAGTGACTTGCAAACAATTCAGCTTTTTGTGCATCTGACTTGGCCCACGAGCCATCAGGATACCGAATAGGATGAGATGTTTCTTGATGGTCTAACAAGCGTTTTGTTATCCTCCATATTGATTGACTGTTGTTATCAAAACTACTTAGAAGACTGTTAAAATTTTCATTTTTTGCTATTTTTAATTCATTCCGCAATTCCTGTGTTAGTCTATTTAATAGCAACTTATCAGAAGGATAACGCGTCCGCTGCCATTTCTTCCGAGCTCTTCGTTTCTGTTGTAAGAGATATCTTATTGACTCTGGAACCACCTGATTTTTGCTATTAATTCCAATACTCTGTTTTGGGGGACCGGAGGAAGAGTTCCAGGCTGCCTGTTGTATGGCGAGAGTTAAGGATTGGACAGCATCGTCAACATCTTCTGGTGTCCTCAATTTAGTGTTTAAAGATATTGATCCATTCAATATGGTCTTGAATCTTTTCCAATTAACATAACCAGGGGTAAGAGTCGGTTGTGGAGTTTTGAATAATGGATTAACATCAATTGATAATATTAGCGGGGAATGATCAGAGGAAAGATCAGTTAAATTTTTGACATCAAAGTGCAGCTGTTTAAGCCCCTTACAAATAAAAAAATCCAAAATGTCTGGGATTCTGTTTAGATCAGTGGGCCAGTAAGTTGGTGAAGTAGGAGGAATGGCTGTACAATTGTTCGAGAGCATAGCATTATAGAGAGCCCTTCCTCGGGAATTAGTCATTCTACTACCCCATACTTGATTTTTGGCGTTAAAATCCCCACCACAGATGAACTTACTACCCAAGGTTTTGAATAGAGAATGAAAGATTGGGAACGACAAGCTCATACCAGGCGGACAATAAGCAGCAGCAACAGAAAACTCAAAGGAAAAGACTTGTAAGACAATGGAGGTGCACTGTAAACATTCACTTGCCTCAGATGAGCTAAAGTAGTGACTAATGGATTTTTTAACAAGGATCAGAGAGCCACCTTTGGCACAGTTTAAAGGGTGGTCAGTTCTAAAAGTGTTGTAAGTTGAAATAAGGAAGTTAATATTGCTTGTCAGGTGCGTCTCAGTTATTAATGCCACATCTATGTCGTTATCTTTTAAAAATACTTCTAGCTCATTTCTGTGTGAAAGTACTCCATTTGATTTCCATAAAACAATTTTTATCCCACTCATGATGTTAGCTTAGGCAAGAGGTGTTGCATTAAGGTGGTGAGTAGTGAAATTAAAGGAGTGACAAGATTTTTAAATTCACTAATGAAGTCAGTTAGTTGTGTAGTTATGTCAGGTTGGATTGTGCTATGGGAAACAGCATTGGGTAATAGTCTAGAATCTGCCGGAGTTGTTTGTGTTGGTACAATGTGTGAAGGTGGTAAATTTGTAACGTCAGGTTGTGTTTGTTGAGGCGGTGACACAAGAGATTTTACCTGCATAACAGCTCTGTTAGGCGTCCCTTCTTCCTTCCGCAATTCCTCAGATTCTGCATAGAACCTTGGACTTCTGGGTGGTGGATGTCGTCGGAGCTGTTTCAGTTCTTTGTGAACGATGCAGCCTCTGTAGTTGGCCGGGTGATCTTCTCCACAGAGGACACATCTGGGGGGAACATCCCGTGGCTTCTTGCAGCTAATTGAAAGATGTTGATCTCCACATTTGACGCAACGTGGCTTAAGGTTACAATACGATTTCGTATGCCCATATGACTGGCACCTTTTACACTGTACAATTTCATTTCTGTGAAAAGGTTCCTCTACTGTAATTCTTGTATGGCTCAGATATTGAAGAGTAAATATTTTATCACAACTTTCAGTTTTTTTAAGGTCAACATAAAACATAGGCAATGGAATTTTCGTTCTAGGATGAAGAATGTTATGAACTTTGATAACTGCATAACCTTCCTCTTCAAGTTCCTGTTTGATAATCTCACAGCTTAATGTGGGGTGTAAATTTTTTATAACTACTCGAAAAGGCCGATCTTCTTGCAGCTGATATGTGTGGAATTGGGCGTTTTTTGATTTTAAGTATTTTACAGTTTTCCTATAAGCATCTGAATCAATTGGCATAACAACGGTATTGTTTAGATTAGATTTTAGTGTAAATTTTTTTACCCCTACTTCTTTAATGAGATCGTCACAAAACTGAGCGAAATTAATAACGGCTTTAACATAGATCGGTGGTGGTGGCTTGGAAGTGATTGAATCTTCCTGCTTCGTAGTTTGGCATTGGGTTTCTTCTTCGACATTCAAGACGCTAAACGGGTTCACAGATTCGAAGCTATGTTGTCTACTAAGCACAGTTGGCTCAAGCCTAGGAGACAATGAATTTCTTCTGGTTACCTCAGTCCATTCGTTATCTTTGCTTGAGCTAGCCACTATAACAGGCTGCGTAGGTAATTTACTTTTGTTAATATTTATAACCTTTTTACCTGAGGTAGTGGTTTTGGTTAATTGAGCAGTAGACTGCATAGGCAGTTTAACTTTATTAATAGTTACAATCCTCTTACCCTGAACACCAGTTCTGGATCTCAATGGCTTAGATGAGAGCGTAGATTTGATAGTATTCTTGCTGACAACCATGATACTTTTTGCAGTATCACCGATTACTAATACCTAATGCATATCGCCACACTGTCCAGGTCCTAACTGGGCCAAACAACAAGCAAGACCTAATATTTTCCTGAAGTTTTCTTATTTAAACACAGAATTTTCAAAGAAAGATTTTTCTATACGCGTTAACAGTATATCGCACAGCTGTTCAATCCCATTGAACAACAACAACAAACTAAATAAATACGCTAATGCTAAAAATATATCCCACTTCTGACACCAGTTGTTACGGGCTACGGGTTCGATAAAATGAACAATTAACACTAGGACAATAATTTATTAATCAAATACTCACAATGGTAATTATGCCTTATTATTAGATACAAACCAGGCTGTGTATGTAGACTCTAATTACTTATAACAAACCGCACAGGTTAAAACAAGAGTCTTTACTATGACATACACTATCACCACAATAACTTATCACAATAAGGCTTACCACTTATCACACTAACCTATCCCTGTTCACTACGAAGTGTACTCCACGGGTGTTGCCAAACAACTCCGCTGAGGCTTGTTAAAGCTGGTATTTATAAGCCTTAGGAAGATTCTAGAAGGTTCGGGGTTCATGTAGAACAAAGTCTTTGATCTTTGCCGGCAGCCCGTGCCGCACCGAACAATGGACGTATTGTTCACCATAGGCGCTTTGTCTGACCCCGCTGGCCGCAACATTATCTATGCTAGAAGATGAAAGTTAAATGTTTACCATGTAATTATTAATTACATGATAGTTACTTTATATTATTAATTAATAATTACATGATAAACATTTCATTGTCATCTTCTAGCTTAGATACTCATATATTTGTTTCCTTTTAGCCCTGACGAAGATCCAGATGTAGGGATCGAAACGTTGGCTTTCCAAACTTAAAAAAAAAACTGGAAATCTTGACTATCAATAAAACTAATGTAGAGAAAAACATTTGATTATAATTCACCTCTAAAAAAAATATTGATTATCCTATAATATTTTTACTTTCATTACCTATATATGAAATATATAGTAAGGGAAAGTATTGCGATCGTGAAAAATTTCGACTTCCGTTTTCAACGGAAATACACGTTATGGGGTCCCCTCAGTCCAATTAACCAAGTCCCTCGAAATGGTGTGTGTGAACAGACTAGCTCAAAAACTATAAACCGCACAAACCTAAAATTGGGTATTTAGTGTATGTTTATGCCCGCGATGCACAGTGGTTGAAAGGCGGAAAAAACCTATTTTTTTAAGGTATCGGAATATTCTTTTTCTTTTCATTATTAATAAATAGAATAGTTACCTGACACATTCCATCAATTTGTTCGGAGATATTCCGATTCTTACACTTATTACGACCCTTTGAAAATCGATCATTGAAAAAGTTTATTTTTCAACGAAAAATTTATAATACTATACATAATTATAATACTCGCATTTTTGTTTGTTGTGTTGGTGCGATTTTCCTTCATAATCATGAAAAGCGACCTCACATATTACATGGCCATAAAAATTATACTATTTGGTCTATGTTTTAACCCAGAAATAAAATCTCGAATAATTGCAATAAAAAAGACAATTTTTTTTTTTTGGTAATCCATATTTTTCAAGCGCAGCCGAGCGCAGTTTTAAAATCCATTTTTTTAAGAAGAAGGTACCTCCAAGGAAATATTAAAACATATTCTAGCTGCGTCCACCTGCGTCTGTAAATGTGTGATTGCTATTTCTTTCAGTTTATTCGCTATGGAGCGTCGAATAAGGTTACTACTAATCGTTAAGTAAAACGTCATGCCTTACGTACTAGCTCTGTAGCATCATTTATGAAGTCATTCTGATTCGTTATTAGGTGGATGATGAAAAAAAACTTTTTCACCTACCGTGATTTTAGTATGTTTGAAAATTATTAATAATAAGTTTATATAAGTTTATAATAAGACCTCGGATAGCTTGGTGGAAATAAAGCGATTTCTCATGAAAACTTTCCTGACTCGGTTTAACAGTAAGTGGCAGGAAGCTCACAAAAATAAAAACAAATTTATTTAAAAAAATGAAGAATGGCTTGTACAAAACCAAACTGATGACTTGGTATCACTTCACTACTTTCAAGTAAAGGCTCAATTCGGTTCAAGAAAAGTTTTTCAAATACTTTCCCCTTTATAGGTAGAGTGCGATAGGATGGTAAGATGAAGGATTAGTTGTGAATTTAGAATCATTTTGAGTGTGGAGAGTTTCAAAAGAAGAGGTTAATAGGTTGTGTGTAAGATAGATTTATTGATGTGTGTAAGAAACAAAACAGCTTTTCGAGGTAGGTGACGAAGGATAAAGGGAGTGATAAGATCACAGCTCGATGCTTTTCTGTTCGGATGTCTCTTAATTGCTTTGTGGATTTTTTTTTTGGGTGAAACACCGGAGGTGGATCATTAGATAGAGGTAGTTGAGCTGTCAATTTTTCTAATTCGGTGAGTTTGTCGTTTAGTACAAAGTTCGTTCCAAAAACCAGGTCTATATATTGTGTGAATCCATTTAATTTAAAAAAAAATTGGTATTAAAAAAAAGTTCAGCTGTTATTTAGTATTAGTTAGAGAACCGAGTTTTCACTTATATGGAGTTGTATTTATAAAACCTATATTGAACAGTCTATTCCACCATCTCCTATCAAATCATATTAAAGCCGGATAACCCTAATCTAATATTTTAATATGATAACACATTTAATAGTTAAAAATAAAAAATAATAATAATAGTTAAAAAAAAAATTATACATTGCTCCTATGTATGATTTTTTTTTCCTCACCTAACTTGGGTGTTTTCATGAAATAAAATGACACTGCAAGTACTATCAGGCATATTAATAGCATGAAACTGCAAAAGTGCTTAAACTAGCCGGTCTCGATTCTAAAATTGATGTATGATTTGTTTTTCTATTTTCCTAACACCGCCGGTTAATCCCAATAGCCGGTTAAGTGGGGCTCCAACCTATACTATAGGAAATTCAATCGTGGTTATGATAATATCAACATTATTTTTTTGCGGCTTACAGATCAGGTTTGACAAGGTTTTTTCCGAAAATAGTCGATTTTCAACCACTGTGCGATGTGACAGCAAAAATTGGTCAAACGGAGAAGGTACTTTATTTAAAGAATTTTGTCTAATTTTTAGTTCTTTTTTCGATTTTCTCAAAAGCAGCTCTAACGGTTTTGATTAAACTCGGTATTTGGGGTTAGTATATGCCCGCGATGCGACAATAAAAATTTCATCAAAATTGATTAATTGGAGGGGACACTTTACTTAATAAATTTTGTCCCATTTTCGCGTGTTTTTTTTTTATTTACTCAAAAACGGCTTTAATGAATTTTTATCAAACTTGGTATTTACTGTATGCATATGACCGTGATAAAGTTAAAGAATGGCGTTTGCAAATTATCGAAACACGTGGATTTTTAATCTAAGTTCGAAAGTGAAAGTTGTGTGTTGCGCGCATCGCACCAGATTTTTTTTTTATAATTGTAGATGTTTTTTACCACCCCAGTGAACCCTTTTTTTTTTTTTTTTTTTTTTCATATGCCCACATCAACTTTTCCAGCAATATTGTAATTTAAATGGCTTGCTAAACTCTAATTCTCACAACTTTAAATTTAAAATAAGAAAAAACATGTTACCTCTATAAATTATAAGGGATAGCGCTATTAGAGCAGACTTGCTATAAAAGAGAGAAGCGTTAAACTGAGGCTGAGATAAAACTGGAAGACTTGCTATCTGTAATAGGTCCGGCGGGCAACTTCGTGGGGCTCCCGCCAACTTGTTCCATATTTCTGTCGCTCTACCGGGGACACTTAAGAACTTAGCCACTCTTCCACTTTAGCCTCCTCTTCCTCCACTTTTGGTAATGTTTTCAGCTTGCGAGGTCTATGTGTGGGATATAGGAACTATGATAGTTATAAGGAAGTTTTTGAAAACATTTATACATGTGCGTATCAATCTAATTGAAGATAATATGATAAGTACTGTATCCGGCTATGTCTTTCATTTTTCATTATTCCTTTCATACATGTTACATATTAGGCACCACGAAGGAGGCCTAAATCCAGATAAATAGATTGAATCAACCAAGTTGTCGAGTATACTGCGAGCAGTTACACAAGATAGGCAATTGTATACACTGCAAGTTCAGGCTACCAAAAATCTAAAATATCTTTAAACTAACAGAAAAAAAAAGAACCAATAACATGCAGTCAAAGCAATAAACCATAGATTGCTCGAAAGCTTTAATTGATAGGTCTTTCACACAATACAGAGAAATTAGTGCCCCGAACAGAGTGTGATTTATGCATGAATGTTATTATACTGTGACTGCAAAACATTGCTACAAGTCACCTTCTTCTTTTTGTCAAAGTATTTTTTCCATGATTATAGTTACAATTTTTAAATATATAGGAAAACTAATTCTTTATGATGATAATTATGAAACCGAACGCCTATTTTATCAATAATTTTAGTATATTTTTATTTTTTTATGAAATGAGTATATCAAAATTTAAAAAACATGGGAGAATGACCCGTATATCTGGTCTGTGAAAACAAGATGGGCTTCAATGCAGAACTTTCTATTTCACTCTGATTTTGCATTTCACTAATCCCAACCTTATATGCATTGAAAATTTAGCATTTCATTAACCGAACAAATATTTGTTAATTATTTAGCCCTTTCTAATCAGACAATTTAATTCGATACTAGGGCTATACATGATTACCGTACTTGGAAAGGCTGAATATGATATTTCGCGAGAATTGAACGAATCCTGGAATATGGTAGATAATTAATGTACAAAATAATAAATGAAGGTTTGCTCATTTCTAATTTTCATAGTCCTTGCATCGTTTGCAATACATTGGAGTCTTTTCCTTCATGATCTTCTATGAATGTCTTCTATCATAATGACCAGATTATATAATAACGTTAAAAATAAAGTCGCGTTTGATGTCCTCTGAAATTATTCGTTTTTCAATAATATATAAAATGGTGGGACATCTAGATATTTTCAATTTATGAGTTGTAGCACGTGTTGAGCTTACTTCTCCAACATTTTCGCAAAAATTTTAATTGTGATTCTGATCGAAAGGTGGGAAGTTGCTTAGACAGAGTGAGGACTTTACTTATTTAGAAACGTAACTTAGTTAGTACCTTAATGAAAGAGTGGGGTTCTCTGAAAATAAAGAAATCAGTTCAAAAAATTTTATACGTTGGAAAAATTATATGGAAAGCATTTTAAAGGTTTCTGGTGCGTGCGGATTACTGCGAGAAACGTTTACGCATTATAATATTAATATTTCTTAAGTACACCTATTAATATGTGATTTAATTCAGTTTCTAATTAATGTATAAGGTTTTAAATTGCTTTTTTTAAATTCTCAAATATAGTTTAATTTATTTTTAAAGTATGATTTTTGTTAACTTGAAAACGTCGAATATTTACTTCTTAAATATGAAATTCAAAGTAAATCTTTAGTGCTATTAATAATTCTTATGTTTCTAGAATATCATGAACAATAACAAGGTATCGTATGCCGAATCTTGTTTAAATTAATGTTATAATAATGAAAACAAAATTAAAATATATTGGGACTGACTTTTTTTTTTTTTTACAATTAACCAATTAATGTCGAGAGTCGTTTTCGAAAAATGGGGTTCCCGAAATATTATATTTCATTACTAGTACCGAATACATTTCCCGTGCGCTACGGAATTTCACGTGTGAGGCGTAGCCGAACATTTGTTATGAACGATATTTTTCATTACACTGCAACTGGCAGTATATCAGAAATCTCAAACTAATATAATTAATTAACTTAAATTATAATTTCAACCACTAGTATACTGTTTGATTAGTTTATTGATCAACAAACAAAAGCTGAATACAAATTAAATAAAATACTGAAATAAATAAGGGTTCTAAGAATTTTAGAAATTGAAATTAATATTTACTGTACAGTTTTGATTGTTGCTTATATTTATGATTTTATTTGCTTATTTATTTTGTTGTAAGTGTAAATTTTTAGTTGTATTTTTGTGTATTTCTTGACACTTTCCTGCTCTTTCATTGTGCGGAATTTCAATATTTTCGTTATTTGTTTTCATCATTCAATGCTCGTTTCCTTCATTTTGATATACAGAAGGTTCTTCAAAAAGATGGTCTTGTTTGGAAGTAAACCATCTGCCACTTCAGCTGCTTTCTTCATTAATTCATCGGGCAATGCCATTTCTTCAAAGCACTAAGTAAACTGACAACTTTTGAAAATATTTATGACACAAAAACTAATTGTAATCGGTGGATTTTCAGTTTTCTTGATTTCAATTTTTCATTAAACAGCTGTTCTTAATACAATCAGCAAGCGCTACTGGTGGCCGGGAAACGAAATAACAAGTACACCGAAAATTTTCGGTGCACTTATAAATTTTCCGTGCGCGTGCAAATTTTCGGTGCACTTTTAGAAGTAAACGGAAAACAGCTGTTTTCTGTACTGTTTGCATGCATCGAAAGTAGTTACTTTCCGTGCAGTGTAATGAAAAAATAATTTTATCATTTTCTCACAACGTTTATTCTTCCAAAAGGAAGGGACCTTGCATCGAGGGTACGATATATGTATATTTATAAATGTTACCTCATCAACTTATCGAGGTAAACAAATAGAAAGTCCAAAGCAAAAAAAGAAAAAAAAAAAAAAAAAAGAAAATATCAACGAATTAAGGAAAAGGATAAATGAAAACTTATAATGCTATTAAGGAAGGGAACAGTAATAGGCTACTCTTAAGATAATGGGGGAAATTGAGGACTACCTGAGGCAAGCAATTAGTGTAGGCTGCGATCGTATGGCAATTATCGAGATAACAAATTGCTTCGGCTCTCCCCTAATAGATAGCGCTCGCTTTACGGGCCTCTGTCTCAACGAATTGCCTAATTATTGTCGGGAACACTGGCTTAAGCCTTAGCAATCCCTCTTAATGAAATTATTTCTGAACACCTTACCTGATACCGGAAACATGACACCAAAAATATATGTTATGCAGATAAATAAATAATAGAAGAAACATGAAATTATCTAAAAACAAACTTTCTTAAAATATTTTTCAGGTGTCCTAAGAACATGAGTAGGGTAAACCGTACAGTTATTGGCACCCTCAAGACTACATTTCAGTGGTGACATTAAAAACATTACTTCTCATGAAGGGATCTAATTGAAACTTTCTATAACTCCTCTTTATCTATCCTTATAAAAACTGAAGAGGTTCTTGGGTCAAAAGTTTAATAGTTTTACAATATGGCAATATTTATTGTTAGAAGTGCCAAATCTAGTTATTGGCTCCCTGTGGATTTGATTTTGAAATCCCCCTATGGTTAGTTTGTTAAAGTCTTACTTCATAGGTGATTTAGAGGACCCTTCAAACATTAGACCTATGTATATATTGTAATAAAATTAGGACTTGTTTACCTATTTCTTTAAGTTAAAGTTGGGGTGCGAATAACTGTACTGAGTGCCAATAACTGCATGGTTTACCCTATATAATCGAGTACGTGATTTAACGGAGAACCACTAATCTTGAAGTGGCTAGAAACACTTTTGAAATTTTATGATAGATCGTAACGTGCTTAATCCGTTTACCAAATTCGTATGCTGATGCCATCGAAGCATGGGGACCATTAGCGTTTGCAATGGGGTAATAACGCATAGGTGATAAGGTAATTTAAAAAGAATATATTTAATATAGAAGTAGCTAACGTAGTTTATTCTTATTTATTAAACCATTGAAGTTTTCCTTTAAAATAAATTACTTAGTTATTGTTAATATTACTTATGATTTGATCGACTGATACTTTTCTGTCATTTTAAGCAATTAGCTCTCCAGTTTCCGGTATTTTAACTTATGAAACGTTGAATTAATGTTAATATTATTAAAAACAATTTTTAAAAACTCTAAAATTAATAAAAACCTGTTATTATTAGTTCGTTTATTACACGTCACTTTATACTGCCATGGCTAATAGGAAGATGCTACAGTAGGAGTCCTTAATTTTGTCTATAATATAATAGGATAGGATCTTATGCGAGATCTGACATTATATGGGCTCAGCATCACCATTTCCAGTCTTATCATTACAAAGTAAGGATTTACAGGAATCTTATGAAAATAGGTTTTTTTTAATGTAATTGTTTGACACCACCATAATGTAGAATGAAGAATTCGAAAAAATATAATAAATAGATAATTTATGTATTTCATGTAAGTATGGTTTTTAAAGGCTTTAACCACTCAGTAAGAGCACTGCAACGGAGATGCTGAGAACCTAGGTTCGATTCCCGGCCGTGGTAGAATCTTTTATCTTCGAAAAAAATTCCTTAAATAGTTATTTAAATAGTTATAAGAGGAGTATAAAAACATTGTAAGATAAGGTAATAAAAGTATGGAACATAAATCATATCTAAAAACTATTATTTTAGCATTACTTTTTCAATAAAACATTAAAAACAATAAGAAGACGATATCAAATCAGGGTAGGGGTCATATGTGGTGCATAGCATAGCATAGCCACCTACTTTACCCAAGGTCTTAAGTTCGTTTCCCGGCAGATGGTGATAGGATTTTTTAATAGGAAAAAACTCTTTGGCTACTCCGTCCCTTGCGGAGGACATAAAATGGCGCTCTGCGTTATTTGATTGCTGAAGTGACCGAAATGGTTAGCCTGTATTAATTTATTTTATGTATTTTAAATTGATGCAAAATAGAGCATAAAAAGTGAATTGGAAATTCGTGAATTCTTAAGACTGTAATACAGCCATGTCACATTATATTTAAATTAAACCACTTCAAATAGTGGTCACTATTAATTTACAAATATGTTCTCAGAGGGAATGATATTGCAAATATTGTGATGAAAACTTTATTAAAGTTATTAATTAAAATTAAAATTAAGAAAAAATTAAATATAAAAATGAAAATATACAAAGAAGAAAATACAGGGTTGTACATTATTTATTCTATTTTGCTAAGAGGTAAATTATTATAATTTTTGCTTCTATAAATAACTCTACAGGCTTTAGAACAGAAACAATGTTTGTGTTTAACAAAAAATGCTCAAAAAGAGTACAAAGCACACAGGGAGGTTTTAAAAATTCAGAAACATTTCATTGAAAAGCGAAGTCTCTGCGGTTCCCTAAGATGTAGTCATTGGTTATAGAACGGTAAATGCTTGATGAAGCTGAGAGAATCGAAACTCACAAATACAGATAAAATAAATATTTCAAACTCAATTCCATGGAGAAGGCTTATTAAGTTCCAAAATGAATAAAAAAATGATTTGGTAACAAAGTTTTTTTTTTTTATTGTTTACATCATTCAATAAATTCTCTTTAACAATAAAGAGGCTTGGAAGAATTTTTCGTCATTAAAAAAAACTAAAAAACTAAAAAGGTTTGGCCAAAATTATCTTAGTGCTTGAAGATCCATTATGTTTTTAAGCTAAATAAATAAATTTAAAAAGGGATAACACAGGTATGGAGATGTCTTTTAGTCCAAAAGTATTTACCCAAAGTTGTATTTTCAACACCGCGAAGAGTCCTCCTTTTTGCGGTGGCAAGCCCTGGTGTAATATAAGCAAAACTCTTTGGGATCAATCCTTTTGTATTATTTATGAGGAATATTTACAAACTTATGCCCGCCACGAGGGTTTCCCATTTTTTTTATTTATTAGATGACTCTATTAAGGATGATATTCGCGTTGTAATCGACACTCGTTGGATATGTTCCTATTTTTTATTTTTGTTTTTTTCATGGTAGTAATATGGATAGGTCCTTCACCAAAATTCTAAAAACTCTTTAATTATGTTGAATTAAATAACGAGCTAACATTTATGCTCATATTAAGAGCCTGATTACTATAGTGGTTCTTTAAGTAGGTACGTGTAGTCATTGACCGTTTTTTTTTTTATGACCTAGACATAAATAAAATATCACTATGATTTTACATGAAATATCAGCGATCTAGCAAAGAAAATATTTCGACTGAATCATTGCAATTTTTTTTTTTGACATGTAGGTCATTTAAAAAAAAAATTGCAGGTCATTGTTGTTGACATTCCATGTCAAATCAAAGAGCTCAGATCCCCTTAAACTACAATGGCAAATCGAAATTATTTTATCTTTTGATTTTGCAAATAGATGCCAAAATAGTAGTTGTGAACGTAGAAAAAGTTGGCTATGGGCGAATAGAATTCTTCCAAGCTATTTGGTCCTTCCAGTCAATAAACCGTGCTATTCGGTATAATTCATGTTAAAAAGGATTTTTCTCGCTGTAGTATATTTTTAAAATATCGGGGCTGTACTGCCTTGTCTGTGTATGCTTAATGAATCGGACGGGGTTGATCCTCACAAGGATTTATGTCTAAATAACAAAAATAATAAAATAAAAATGGATGGTTAAAATTTGAAAATAATAGATATCTGGTAAAACAAATGGAACAAAGCACAATTTAAAATTTGCAATCTTGGCAAATAGTTGGCTTTAGTAAATTTTGTGGGCTGCTCCGACAGCTTTCCATTACAGGATTAATAGTTAACTTAGATGGTCTCCGTCTACATAGTCGTCGGGGTGGGCTGGACGGGTCGTTTAAACTTTTTAAATTTTCCGTTACACAAATGTTGTTTTTGGTTCTTTATAACTTTTTTAAACCAGAACGACTCAATCGTAAAAGATTGCCCCTATTATTGCGTTCTGGTAAAATGAAATTAATTATCAATATTACTTAAATATTGAGTGTTGATTTCAATAAAATCTACATTATATCGATAAAACTGATTTTTCCGGATATCTAATATACATATATACATATTTGTGCTGCATAAAGTTCTAAATTGTAGGTCTTTTTTTTTTTTTTTTTTTTTTTTTTTTTTTTTTTTTTTTTTTTTTTTTTTTTTTTTTTTTTTTTTTTTTTTTTTTTTTTTTGTCGGTACCCCTACCTGGCCATGTGTGGCATACGGGGGGTTACTCTACAGGTGTAACCAACCTATCCTAACCATGATGGGTAGGTTGAGATTTATTCCGTGGGGCCTCCACGAAATAAAAGTCAACCATCCCAGGGCGGATTCGAACCGCCACCGTTCGGCTCGAGCGTGTTAAAGCGGGCCGCGCTCGAACACGCTCGGCTATCCCCGGTCCTAAATTGTAGGTCTTGTGGTTTATTTATTATTTAATGGAGAGACGTATATATTACATGTAGCTATTTACATTGTATTTCATGCAGATTAAGCCAACTCCCTCTGTACGTCTAACTGACTATAACAGATGTAATAATTAAATAATAAAAGAATTAAAATATTACATGTAGCTATTTACAGATAACAAGAAAAAACCTTCTTGGGCCAGATGATTACCTTTACCTTCCAAGTTTAATAAAAAAAAAAAAGAATTAATATTCTTGGTGTGTTGTAAATTGGGAACATTTAGTGAACAAATAAATTAAATGTTGTCTAATGTGAGAAAAAAAGAAGAAAAAGTTCTTGGGGCTATCACCAAGTCAGAAAAAGTGAGGAAAATTAATAAAAAAGAAAAATCTGTTGGTCACGGCTTGAATTGTGTTGAACCCATGATCAGTGCTAGAAAGATTTTTAGACCTTTGTTCATCTATGAAGCTGCATGTGAAGATAGATGTGAATCGTATACTATTTTTAAATAAGGAAAAAACAATAGAAGGACCGGCCTTGTTGTCCCTCACATAAGTAGCAATGTGATAGGACATTTTAATATGAAAAAAGAGTTGTCGAAATTCAATGAAAAAAATATATAAGATCATAGACGAACTACTACAAGAGGTGAGAGCAATAAGGCTACATTCTTCCTTTTTCTAGACATACCAAGAAAGCTAGGAAAAAGGCTTCAATGAGCTTATGAAAATAAGCTCCTCACTAAAGGTAAGTTCTTTACTTTGGATGATTTGAAGGTTTTAGAGGAGCATTTAGAGAGGATAAAGTGAACAAAGCTTTTCTGTAATTAAGAAAATAAGATACAACAGCTCATTCTAGAAACCGGGCCACAAAGTGTTAAAGATAAAAGAGAAGTTTTTTTGGTGTTCCAAGGTCGACAAATATTTGATCTATGTCTAAGGTTACAGGAGCCGTGGTTAAGAGGTTATTTAATTAAAAAAATATCTCCCCTTTGGAATGGGTTATTATATACTTATACCATGTTTAAGAAGACAATAACAACGCCGATATTATGAAAGTAATTGAAAAGTTCAAGAAAAAAATATGCCTCAACTAGGTTCAATAAATTTGAATTTTATAAGACAAAAATAAATCAGATTAGTATCTAGAATCTACGAAAGATCTAAACAAATAAAAATCAAACAACACTAATTGGTTATAGGTAAAAAATAAAACTTATTGTTAAAATATGAAATCTCACTGAAGGATGTTATTAAAATTCGTTTTTAATAAATAAAAAAATATATTTGTCTTTAAAAAGTCTTAACAAGTCTAAGGGCCGTATTTATGAACGATCCTAAGGAACGCGTTACTAAAGGCTTCCTTAAAATGCACACCTTTAGCTAACCATCACAATTTTCATTATATTAACGTTCCTTTACGCTTTCTTATCTTAAGAACGCGTTAGATCGTAAGGTGTTCCTATAAATTTGATCTGTTTTCCTTCCTTAGTGCTAAGGTAGGTGATTAGCTACCTTTAGCTTCTCCTTAACTTTTTAATAATAGAAATAAAAACAGAAAACAAATATCAGGACTTAAATACTTATTAAAAAGAACCATTTATTGAGAACAAAACGACTTTTTGGAATTTTTACTTTATTTATATGAGGTATAAACAGCAAAGGCGGTGAAATATTATTGCACTTTTTAAGGGAAATAAAAATTTTAATCTTGGTGAAATATTTTTCTTTTTTTCTCCTTTATATGTTTATCAAATGTTTTCATGTGTAGCCATTCTTATTACTAGGCACAATGAGAGACAGATAATTTCTTCATATAAGCAAAATCAAAACAAAAGATGTATTATTTTTAAAGAATGCATACTTATTTAGTATATTGATAGTGTTACTTAAGTGTACAACTTTAATCACAAACATTTTGATGCAGATGCATTTGAATCTTTTGCATTTTTACATTTCTAACATTAATTAGTTTCAGTAGCCAGTATTAGAGCTGTAATTGTAAATATTTGATTAGTTGGTGATATAAACATCTGAAAGAATATTAAGTGAATTCATTTTTTTCTTTTGCATGTAATGAGCAATATAATCTTAATTATTGATAGTAAAGTTAGTTTCACTCAATTACTCATTGACAAAACAAAATCTTGATATGAAATATAGACTGAATCCAATTTGAGAAAACTAAATGTAATTTTAATAGTACCAATTCAACATTTTTAAAGTTTATTTATTTATCTATGCCTATTTTACATAAAAGGCTTTCATGGAATTTGTTGAAATTAGATAAGTTTGGCATAACAAGTTTTTGGAAGAGTGATAAGACAAATGTAAAAAGAACAGAAATAAATTGATAAACAACTTTTATTTATTATCATATAAAAATGAAAAATAAATAACAGAATCATAAAACACACTAATAAACCAATACTTTATAAAATGTCAAAACACATATACAGCCACTAAGATTTTTCAATAATTGATATGCTAATATAAAAGTAATAACATTCTAAAGTAAACAATCAGTTTTTAATAATTCATATAAGAATATGAAGTTGTTGAAAATAAATTTCACCTTACTTATTAAGAACACTGAAGCTTTCATATTTCACATTTCCAATACACACCTTTTTTAAAAAATAAGTTGGTTACTAATTTACACATATTTAACATTTACAACTCCGTCTCATGAAGAAGGTTGGAACTAAACCATCCAAGAATATTTTGAAGAATGATAAGAAATATATAATAAATATACAATTGTATATCACAAACATCTCAATTAGAAGAATATTGCAGTGTCTCATCCCCCAAGCTAACCTCAAGAGAAATAAAGTTTGAGACTAACACTACCTAACATTGGTTTATCACACTTTTTCACTCTCATTTGCATCTTCATCTTATAATAAAGATATTTTTTATTGTTATCCTGAAGCATCCATTAAGTTGTTTTGAAATCGGTTAGATGAAACATTGTATACATTTGTTTGTTCTTTTACACTAACACTGTTTGCACACTATTCAACTTTGAGTGATTTCTACTCCAATTATCATGTTCTTATATTTCTAGAGATGTAATTGCCACATTAACTACTTAAAATACTCGAAACATCACAGTAAACAAGAGTGAAGTAAACACTGATGTCAGGTTAAGGGAGGTTACACCTAGCGGTGGAGTACTCTTATAATCGATTGATTGATTGTGTGCACTTTAAGGATGCCTTTAGGATCGTTCATAAATACGGCCCTAAATCAATCTTGTTCAGAGCCTGGTTGTTTCTTCATCCAACCTTTATAAAGTTAATATAGACAATTAAAACTTGTTTATGAGTTCAAACGATTCAATTTGAGCATTCATTAACAAATAAAATTAATGTCATAAATTCACTTTGTATCAGTTACATGAGACGGATTATATCAGTGTTTGCAAATAAATGTTTCCGAAATGACAGTGCCTAACAAATTCCATTAAAATTTCGCATGATTGATGTAATGGAATTTCGGACGATATGATATCGACAGCACTCCTTGATTTTTGTTATCATCGTAATTTTATTTTATAAATCCAATCCATTAAGAAAAAAAAAACATTCTCAAAGCCAGAACGTGTAATTCGCAATTATTTCTAGACCCCTCTTCTAATAATAAATGTACTCCGAATAAAAGATGTTTTTCACTTATATCTTTTTACACACTTTCTTTTAAGCATCTTTTTTTCTCCAATGCTTTTTCTTATTTCATTGTAGCTTAGTCATAGCCTAATATATTCCTAACACACTATTTATTCCTTACTTAAAAGTAAATTCATTCCTTCTTTGAGTTTTATATATTCGTTCTTATCACGGTTTAGATGCTACATTAAAGCTTATTTATTAAGAGAGACACACACACATATGTATGTATAAAGTTTATTTTACTATTTTTATAACCTAAAATAATTGATAGAAGATATAGATAATTTTTTTAATGTGAATGATGATGTTTCAGACACGCTGGGAAGTATCCTACTTGTACATGCCCGCCTGGATTCACCGGCAGTACTTGTGAAGTTGCACTTCTAGAAGGAGGTAAATTTTTATTTATATTTTTACATATAAATAGATTTATTAAAATTTATGAAGATATGTAGAATATTTATAAATGTAGTCTATAAAATAGTTGGCAGAACTTTTTTGTATCAACAGTCGTCGTATACATTTAGCAGCTTACCCGCATCTCCTATTTTTCAAATTTGATTGAAAACTTTGCTTCCTGTCGATTTATATAACCTTCGAGGTTTGATTTCGCACTATTTTTGGATGTCATATGCATTTAAAATGACACACGTAGTACACATTACACATTAATATATTCATTAGATACATATATTTCCCATTTACAAAGATAAATTCTAAGCCTATATGAGCAAGTCAATCAATTAAAATTAATTTTACGATATTCTAAAACTGAACATTTTGCAATGTCTCATTTTACTTCTGAAATAGCTATATGGCCTAAGAGATTTCATTGATAAATTATAATCGGCCATTGGTTGATGATTTTGAACGCTTGTCAAAAAGTTCTAAAAAAGTATTGCTTATTAAGTTTAATTTATATTTATTTATTCATGTTTATAGGTTTGTTTATTTCATGTATTTTTTTTTTTATTAACTCCCGATGTAAATATACTGTATCACCCACGTGGATTTAAATAATTTTACTAACGTAAAATTATAATGTAAAAATGTCAAATAATCAATTACAGCTCTAATTAGTAACAACGGTATTACAAGTGACAGAACAGTAAATCAAAAGTAACCTTCTGCGTCCATGTTCAAGGATGACTAAGAAATTAGTACTATTGTGCATTCCACGTCGACATGGCAGTAGATCTCGTGCGCTATTGCCAAATCTGCCCGATTTTCATGTTAAAATTCTGAAAAACTCCATTTTGTTTTTTTTTTAATTTTATAATGTGCTCGTAACTAATAAAAGAAATGGTTTTAATGTTGTTCCTTTCCTACTTTTTGACAAAATGAAAATAAAAAATGACATTTTTGATTTTTAAAAAGTAGCCTGGGAGGAATTTTCGTACGACAGCAGTTTATGAAATATCGGCATATTTCTTATAAAAAGGACAATTCAAAATTAATTTTAAGCCATGTCCGGCAATAGTGTGAAGCATACAGCTGGACTAATTAATTTTTAAATGTGAACGAACGGTACACCTCATAGGTGTATACAAATAATTTAAAAATATTTTATGAAGTACGGTCTCAAAACGAAGTAAGTTAATTACAAATAAAATAGTTTTAATATTTCTCGTAACAATATAACAACATTAAAACCATTTTTTTTTCTATGTTACGAGTGGAGGCAACGTCAGGTGACTTTATGAAAAATTTCAAAGCAATATCTCTAAAAATAAGGACATAGGGACGTAAGAAAGAAGATTTTCCATTAATATTTTTAAGTACAGAAATTACCAAAAATAATTTATTGCGATTGTAGATTCATCTTTTGTGTTTTATTTTTAGAATAGGCTGATAGAAAATCCAATTCTACAAATTATAAAATTTTTCCTGAAAAATTGGAGGAAGTTGAAATTAGTGGCAACGTCGCAAGGAGGAAATAAGGACAGTTATCTACTTCTGCGTGTGTTAGTGAGAGACAGAATTCCCTTTGCAAAACACATACTGCCATCTCGACATGGAATGGACTAGGAATAGAAAGCTAGGACGTTATTTATCGTCCCATGTGGGACCAGCCAGAATCGAGTAGAATCTTTCAAGATGCTTTATGCTTCGTGTCACGTCACATACGGTTTTAAAATAAAAATTTTATGATTACCTGAACATTTGAAATAGTTACAACAAGTAAAGGAATAAAACGAAAAACAATCGGATTTTTCTTATTAGGGTTTCTATCACAATCCCTACCTTATGAAAAACCCTTCATAATTACATTAATTTATTCTTAATGTGTTTTATTATGCCAAAAAAACAAAAACAAATTAAACATCTATTAGTTCATAGAAATCGAAAACATTGTTATTTCGGCTCACTCAGAAATGGGAATATTTCAATCAATTATACGTATTTTATTGCAGAAGCTACAGCCCCTAATATCATAAAGTAACATTTATATGATGATTCACAGTGAAGACTATGAAAACAGATTCCATCCAAGAATATATTCTATACTGAAAAAAAAAAACGTTGGGCACACATTTCAAGTCAAAACCAAAAGCATTATCTAGAAATAAATTTTAATTTATTATTATTATAATAACATATTTCAGTGTCATCACCAATGGCTCCAAGAGACTACGGACAAAAAATTAAATATTAGATAAACGTAATTATTGATACAGTCTACCGAATACATCAATCTAATGCACTACTATCATAATATACCTTCCATCCTTTATTGCTGAACGCTTGAAGACAAAAAGCATAATACGCGTCTAGAACTGCCATTAAATCAAAAGTTTTTTGTAATAACATTAAACGGAGCGGGAGCAAAAACACTGATTGCCCCACAACTCCCAGCTCCAAACCGGCTTCTGAAATACAATTAATCTTGTGGAAACAAGTTGTCCAATAGAGGTTTAGAGTTCAGTTTCCGGGCTTTGATTGTACGTGTTAAATACACATCAATAAATTGAAAACAAAGTGTTTATTTCAATTAAGAAAGAATTTTGTAAAAAGAGTTTGTTCAAAGTTTTCCAGTTAATAACACATAATGTGTAAAGATATCAGAAAAAAGAGTGGCATGGAGACGTGCTTTGGATAGACTGAACAAGATTACAATATTTTCTGGGGTTTAAATAGCCACAGGGTGTCTAATGCTAACAGTACATGCTAAGAGAGAGAGTTTCTTCGAGAGGATTCTAAGAAATATGTTACTACAGACATACCGTACCAATCAAAAGTTTGGACTCACTTTTATTTAATTCACAATCTTCAAGTTTAACAACAAAATTTTAACTAAAGAGGTAGAATATGGTAGATATCTTCCACCATCATTAACTCAAGAGGTAACATTTAAAACATTATATGATTAAGTTTAGAATAAAATTATAAATAGGGGTAACCTGTGGTGCAGTGTTTAGCATAATAACCTAAAATACTAAAGGTTGCGAGTTCGCGTTCCGGGGAGGCCCTAGGATTTTTAACCTTCTTCCGGGCGCGCCTCTTAACATCACTTAAGCAGGCGCGTGGCGGTAATTTACCGCATCACCAGTTTTACGCCTTTTTGCCTCAAATCTTTGCCAAAAATATTCAAATTTCTGCATTTTCATTTTTTTTAAATACATTGACCTATAAAGTAATGTAATTGAAAGAAGAAAAGGCTTGAATAAAATTCAAACTCCGTTTTTTACATGTCTTATAAATATTAATGAAACATGCAAACTACAAATATTATTTGCAATAAAACTGTATATTTATGACATTGAAGAACAAAAGTAAGCAACAAAAAATTTAAATAAATAAATAAAAATTTAACTTGCTATCACAAGACATTTAAACATCATCATAAAAATTAACTTAGAAAGAAATGATCAATTAGACATATTTTAAGGAAGAGAACATTTAGCATCACAAACACTAAGAACAAAAAAATAAAAAAATCGAAAGGAAATAAGCCTAATAGAAACTTGGTCAAATTTTTAAAGAGAGAACAGAAATATTGTCAAAATTAAATCTCCAATAATGTCTCCTATGGTCATGGTAAGAATGTGGTCAATAAAATTATAAAAAAGCATTTATCATATCAAATAAAGATATCTACATTAAAATTATTTATTTTTAATACTTACATTTCGCTCCGATGTTTAGAGATAAAAAAAGATACGTAAATGGGCGCGCGATGGTAATCTACCGACACCCGGCACTTTCGGAGTTAAAACACTAAAAGAGAAAGGACACTTCTCAGAACATCTTGATTCTTGTCTCCGCGGTGAGTGATAAGATTCAATTAGAGAATACATGCCCCTCCCGGCAACCTGTGACTTGCCTGATAAAACCTGCACTAGATTTTTTAAATGTGACGGTAATCTACCGCACGCGCGCCCGGAAGAAGGTTAATGGGAGTAAAAAATCCTTGGCTATGCCGTCCCTCAGATAGGACGTACAATGGAGGTCCCTTGCTTGTACGATGTAAGATACTCGTTAAAAATCCCTATTTTAATTATACCTGGATAGGCAAAATTTAGGACTCCCACTGCAGCATCGTCCGATCAGCCTTAGTAGCATAAAGAGACGTTAAAGAAACAAACAAACAAATATAAATGAATTATAAAAAACATTTTATAAAAAAAAATTAAACCGACTTCGAAAACTAGGAACCAGTAAAAATAAATGCACTGAAAAGTATGAAATAATTACCTTCTGATTTTTATGAATATGCAGCAAAATTGAAAATCGTATGAAAAGCGGAAAAATGCATTAAAATGGATAATTTTATTTTGATTAGTACGAATACATACTAACTGTTAATAAAAATTATTAAATTAAAATATTAAATACCATGTTCAATACTTAACTATCTTTTCGGAGGCGGCGCAAAATTTAAAATTGTTAACCCTAAGAATTAGGAAAATCTTAAAATTTTCTATAGATTTTCTATTTTGCGCCGCCTCCGAAAAGATTGTTAAGTATTAAACATGGTATTTAATATTTTAATTTAATATTTTTTATTAACAATTAGTATGTATTCGTACTAATCAAAATAAATTTATCCATTTTAATGCATTTTTCCGCTTTTCATATAATATTCGATTTTGCTGCGTATTCATAAAAATCAGAAGGTAATTATTTCATACTTTTCAGTGCATTTATTTTTACTGGTTCCTAGTTTTCGAAGTCGGTGTAATTTTTTTTATAAAATGTTTTTTATTTCATACTTTTTAGTGGCGGAAGATAATTTCTAATATAAGGCGGAAGAAAGCAATGCGTTGATTTCTAAAACAAATTCGGTATGTATTTTATTATATAGATTTTAAGTGCATTTTGAACTGATTTCGGGTTTTAGAAGTCTTTTTTTTTTTTTTTTTGTTTATTCGTTACCCCTCTTTAGATAGTACAAGTGAGTTTGGTTCATTAGTTCGTTGTTCTATCCACGGTGGGAAGGACGAGATCTATTCCGTGAGTCCCTCGCGAAAAAAAAGTCAGCCCACCCAAGTAGCGCTATACCACGTTTGTCTATCCCGGGTCTTTATATTATAATTATATCAATTTTAATCAACTTTGTATTATAATAGTCACATTATCAATTTTATGAATATGCACAGAAAATTGAAAATCAATGTTCCATCGGGAAGACACATAAAACTTTGTTTCCACAATGACAATCTTTTTCCTTTGCGGAATAATATCGGTACTTCGGTACTTGTTTATTACATACATACATCTGTGTTCCGAGAGGAGGTGTTCAGTTTTGCTCGGCTGTAACATGAATCCGGCAACTTCAAGATGTCGTAGGTATGCCATTGAACAGTTGGGATTTTGGCCATTTTTCGACCAGTTGTATTGGTAAATATAATAAACAACATATACGTTTGTTATTTCGGTATCTGAGAATATGACTGCCTCGAAATGGAAAAAATTCTTTCCAAATGACTCTCTTTTATGATTTTCGTCTCTAGACTCTCTTATCGAGTGCCTCCCTCTAGGGACGTTATCGTAACTTACAGAAAAAAAAGTAGACAATTCACAATCATAGATGGGATTGGAGATGGAAGAAAATAATATTAAAATTTTTTAGCGGGACGTATTTATTTCATGACTGGAATAATAATAAATCCCTATTATGGCCATATCCCTAATATTTTTCTTGATTTTCAAACCAAATTTAAGCTTAGTTAATAGTTATTTGTTATCTCAAAATTAATATTTTGGCACTTACAGCAATTTTCATCTAAACACCTCAATAGTTGCAGAAACATAATTAAAAACCGATAATAGTAATCTGGATATCATAGCAAAAGTGTCACTCCAGAGTGAAGAATCCGCACAAGATTTTATTATTACATTGTATAATAATATCCGACAGTGATCAAGTGTATCCGGAAGCTGCCAGAGGTGCCTGAATCCTTTGTTTGGGCCACTAAATCAACTGAAAAAGAGCTTTTCCAGGAAGTATTGAATTCCTTTTTAATGTGCATAGCGAGTGGAAGTCGGAAATCAAAATCTAATGTAAAACAATAATGGCTACGATTTTACGAATCTCTTTTAAAAAGGGTTATTAATGCTCGGCTTTTCTTTAAATTCTATGAATTTTGTGTTTTTATGATTATGCTGTCCATCCGTCGTTTAGACATTCATTTAGGATTTTTTACTGTTATCGGTGTATAATGTGCTTTAATCTTCTTCAATCAATAAACAAAATCTTTTAAGCAACCCAAAAAAATTTTCTTGAGTTTTATTTCTTGGCAAAATTTTCCAGGAACAGAGTCGAAACAACAATAACTTTGCCGGAACCATAAGGGTCTGGCCACACATGTCCGCATCGGATCCGCACCGTAGCAATAATACAGGTTATGTTCAGAATATTTTTAATTTAACTTACATATTACCTTTAGTTATGCCTAAAGAGGCCTGTGTCTGACATGTGTGGCTTGAACTTTAGGCATAACTAAAGGTAATATGTAAGTTAAATTAAAAATTTTCTGAACATAACCTGTATTATTGCTACGGTGCGGATCAGGTGCGGACATGTGTGGCCAGACCTTAAAGAAGTGTTTCATTTTTCTGAAAACGACAGCGATATTCCACTGATATTATATATCTTTATTAAAATCTATTGTTGAAAATTTATTTAAGATTATGTATAAGGTTTGTTCCAACAAGCACTTAAACAACGTCAATAACTAACACACTTCACATGATCTTTTAATTCTGAATTTGATTGGTTTATTATCCCAACCGATTCATCGACCATTAAAACATTATTGAGCATTGCTTGAAATCAACCTATCAAATTTAGAATAAAAAAAGCGGGGATAGTACATGATCAGTTTGTTATTTATCAACGTGTTTTAATAGTTTGTTGGAGCATACCTTATGATATGTATGCCATATGTTTTTCAAATAAGTAAATATTTTGAGCGATAATTAGATAATTATTTTCATGTTTTTTCCCAATAACTTCTTTAATAAATTAAGAACCCAAAAAAGGTTTTAATAGGACCACATTGGGAAAATACTCGACAAGATGCAAAAGGTTTCGTTCCAATTGGTCCATCTCGGAGTAATCGGTGGACATACATAGAAAAAAAAAAAAAAAAAAAAAAAAAAAAGTCACATACGTATCGAATTGAGTAACCTCTTCTTTCGAAGTCGGTTAAAAAAATAAAATTATAGTTTTTATGTTTCTAAATAAATAAAATGTTGTTACATATTTATTTTACAAAACTAAGCGTGAGTCTAAACTTTTGACTGGTACTGTAATAATTTTATAAATAAATCAGACTAAAGTCACCACTAAAAAATCAGGATTTGGATAGTGTTTCAGTAATAATAGTGAGTTCGCTTTAGATCCGCTCACACGCAAGTGTATATGACGTATAATATAAATAAATAATTAAAAATAAAACTTGACTAGTTTTCAGACACACATAACAAATTAAACTTCTAATGCTCACCTTGGTAATTTGGTCTCTTATGTTATGCATTTAACATTATTATAACACACACACATATAAATATATATTCACTATAAGTTAAATAAAAAGAATCTAATGAAGAGTGGCTAATGGCAGATTGTTCCGAAATGCTACTTTTTTTCTATTTTTACTATTTCATCAACATCATGAACACAAAAATAAAATTGACCCGGTTTCGAACTTTATACCCAAATGTTATAGGCCAATCAAACTCCAGACTCTTTTTTTCTTTTACTTACCCATGTATGAAATACGAGCAGTCCCGGCCAAGCGATGCTCTGGCTCAGTAGCTATAATGCGTTCAATTAATTATATCTTATTACTTATTTTTAATACAGTCGAATCAAACTTCACTGACAAAGATAAAGTTTCAGTTAATCTAAAAATCAACGGGATTTATAATAGAACTTTACACCAAAATTAAAATTGTTTGGGAAAGAATTTAGAAGGTTTAAAGTTTTTATTTTTGCATCTCATATTTGACAACAGTAATTATTAATGATCCATTTATTTAACACTTATTGGATTATTTCAGCAGAGGCGAGATTAAATATAAGTAGCACAAATGTAAAAGGAACTAATAAAGAATATAATTGGAATAGGGTTTTGTAAAAATAAAATAGACAGTTAGCTAAAATGTACCCAATTAATCTTTTGCCCTAATACATACATATTAATTAAATTTAGAATATAGCACATGATGGTATGAGATATCGTCTATTTGTTGAGGTTCTACCTGAAACAGGTTATGAAAAGCAAGCAACCTCAAACAACGCTGATTGTTGCATGCTACTTATCAAAATAAAAATTAATTTTATGAATGAGATAGATAACGTTGTTAGAACTTATTACAGCAATAAAGGATATTTTTTATTATTATAATTCACAATTTCTATTTACTCTAGTGCTAATAGGTGCACCATGGCCCATGGGAATAACGCGGATTTTCCTAGTCCAAGATGGAGAAAATAAATGTATGCTTACCCACCCTAAATATCGAAAGAAAATGAAATGTGTTGTTAATAATTAAACACCGCCATCCGTTGGAAATTTATAGAACTTAAAAATATCACACTCAACTGTAGTATAATAAGCATTTGCAATAAAAGAAATATTAAAGCCAATAATCGAAATAAAAAACTATCCTATCTTCTAAGCTGAACAAAACTGCAAACGATGAGCAAAATTTTACAAAGATCGGTTGAGTAGTTTCTGATTTTACCCCCGACTAACAACAAAAAGGTTATGAAATCGACACATGACGCCATGTCAATAGATCGAACACGAAGCAATCTACTGTATTTGATTATTAGGTTATTAGGTAAAATTAGTGGGTTATTGTAATTTACCAAAAGTGCAATTTAAAATAAGAAAGCAATATGCCTCATAGATGATTTTTATAATTGAAGTATAAACAATGTCAAATTTGGTCTTCGGTATTTGTAAAAATGAATGGTATCATGATACAAACGATCATCATGATGATATCATGATAACTTTAAATTATTAAAAGCAAGTTATGTATCATTAGGTCATATTGCTTATTTTTACATTTATTTCTTTTATATACATTTTAGGATGTATAGTAATATCAAAAATGTATATTAAATGATTAATAAACGAGCTATTGTATCTTTCAGTAATGCTGAATTCAACTTTACTATTCCTATAATCAGTAGAATTTCTCGCTTTAAGTATAGCTAAATTTATTAAAATTAAATTAAAAAGGTATTTTCTCTAATATAAATGGTAAAATGACGTCTCTGTACGCTATATCTAATAATGAGCTATAAATATTATTGTAACACCGATTTCTGTTTAAAATAATTTAATTCACGTAAAATGTTAAAACGAAAATATATAACAAACAAATACAACACAAATAAATAACAACGTTACTTAACTGTAACTAATAGTTAAAAAAAATGAATCAAAAATAACCATATGGTTCGATGTTCAAGGCAAGTCTCCCGCTTCTTATATTTAGTCCGAAATGGAATAGTCAAGGATGGTCTAGTTCATTACCATCACATCTTGAACATGTAATTACGTACTAATACATGAATGTAATGGTTCCAGCGAAAGTCTTGTAATCTATTCGATTTAACAGGAATAATCTTCTGTTTTTGTTTCACGATACAATAAAAAAAAAAAAGGTACAGTATTCATAAGTAAGGAGGGAATCTTTTAGTAACTTAAGTTTCAGGTTTTTTTTGTTTTTTTAATAACTTTTAAAACTATGCTAGGTAAGGAAACCAATTTGAAATTTCAAATCAAAAATATTAGACACCAAGATAAGAATAGCAAAATATTGAGGAATCATCGAGAGGAGTCTGCACCGCTTCGAAGACAAGATGCTTGTGTTGAATGAGGAAACTCTTCGCTAACCACCCTATTCTGTATTTTTACCCTATTCCTTTACAAACCTTGCAACAAAGAACACGAGACCCTTGTACCTACCACTGTAGCCATCCCTATTCAGCTGGCACTTAAACCACCTTTGTTTACTGCTGCTCCGATTGCACAATAATCAAACACTTGCCAAAGAGGAAATCGCTGGTCATAACCTAATTTACAACACAAACTATCCAGCAGAAACCCAGCAAGGCTCTAGTATTTCTGACTAGTTACAACTGTATGCTAAGGACATCAGCCAAAGGACATCCATTACAAGGAAATCCATTACAATCTTTAAAAGGAAGCACAAATAAAAGGAACCGCAAACAAAATGCAATCCCTTCAATCGAATTACCCCCATTTAGATAAGCTCAATAGTATAAAAAGGAACTCTTCCTCAACTTTTTGGTTAACCAAAGAAATATACCACACTAAACGATAAACCTAACCATGAGTTTGTTTTGACGCCTTCCAGTCAACAACACCTCTATTTTACAAAGTTATTAACAACATTACTGGAGCAAAGGAGCAAAACCTTAACCTCAGGCCATACGGAATTTGGCACTGGGGGTCCATTTTGTAAACTAACTACTAAACCCACAACTGCTAAATAATTATTCGATCTTTTCTATTCGACAGATTTTTTTCAGTCCGACAAGGATCGGATATTTCTTCAAACCTCTGAGTCTTGTTGGGAGTGCCGCAATATACCATAATAGCTCCTGTACAGTGAAGGATATTGTTTACACCTACGACAAACTTGTTATGCGATGAAACTTTGACCTGCTCATAATACCATTCTCCAAAAAATAAAAAAAATAATCAAGATCCTACTTATGCTGCAGTAACTTTATAAGTCAACTGGTGTTAATTATGGGGAAGCCGACCACATCATGACAAATCAAAGCTCATAACGTTTTTTTCTTTGAAAAAATTCTTGCCTGTGGGTGTAAGCCTCATACATATCGGATAAGGTAAAAAAGACCCACCTACAAAGACTTCAAACCCTTCAATCAAATATATTATGACTCATAATAATATCACTGTGGTACGTGACTAAAGAAAACTTAAAAATTCACTTACACATGCCTATCATTAACAAAAACGATATATTGACTATTTATTAGTTTTCATACTAAGTCTAAGGGGCATAATTTTCTTTTTTTCATGCCGAGATATGTTAGAAGCACCTATCACTACTATATGTGTGCCTCCCCGACTAAATAAATAAGGAAATAAAACTAAATGTCATATGCCTATATATTATTTTCGTGAGAATATCATAATTTTTAGCCTGATCGCTTCGGTACAAATTTTAATATAAATAGTTAATGAACCACATGAATATAAAGTCTTCCATTTCTGTGGACATTAGCGCTCTGTAATATGCAAGAGATAATTATAAAAGAAATTAGCTTTCCAAACGAAAAACGGGCAGGTGTTAATTTCTTAAATTAACATAACTGAGATGAGTTGTAGCCAGCTAAAACAGGATTAGGTACTTCAGCTTAAGAAAATATTAAGAGCTTCTTGTTTAATTGGAAGATAAAAATATTCATAACGATCGAGCGCTTACCTCCCTTTCCATCTTGTGATACCCCTCCGCCTCTCTCCGAAAAAATACAAAAAAAAAAAAATTGAACATCATTTAACTGATTATTATTTTAAAAATAAGTTAATACATTACATTAATATGTTTATATTAAAACATTTTATGGATAAAAGTTAAGTGAATTATTTAACAATGATTGAGTAGATTCGTAACTCTTCTTTAAAATATACATTTTCCAATTTAAAATTTTTAGGTTAATATTTCTTACATCAAGACGTATCGTCATTCTCATTATGTAATTTTTAAAACTTCAAGGTATGCGATTAACCTAACAAACAAAACAATTAAGAGACTATTTCGTTACTTTAAAATTTTTCTCTAGCTGCTTTCTATTTATTGCTGTATTTTTTATTCAGGTAATAAATAAAGTGGGTACTTTTTACTTCGTTAACGCAAATTCATTTTTCAATAAAAACATATGTTTTCAATTATAATATTTTTAACAGTTAACGTATTAGGTTATTTATTGTGTATGAGCAAGCGTGTTGTAATTATCGGCAACATTCCAGAGCGAGAAAAACGTGCTTGAATTGCTACAAGAAGAAGGGATAGTTCACAAGGTCAGACAATGTAGGAATGGTCATTTTATGAAATCATATTAAATGAATGGAGTTACCCCTCGCTGGAGATTCCATAGAAAAGAATGCAAGGTAAATGCAAGTGTTTTATCACGAAAATTCGAAAACTGCCACTTGTCACTTACAAGAAGTTTATTATTTATTTATTCATGGGATAACGAATAAAAAACGACAAAAGTTCTGTAACAAGGAATTAGGAATAAGTTTAAAGACTGCCACAGACTGGAAAAATATGATACGTAAGGTATGTGCTAGCGATGTACTAGCCAAAACAATGGTTATTGGAGGTGACGGACTAACCTTCGGAACAGTCGAAATATGCTTCACCAGAAAAAAATATAACAGGGGCCGAAAATATAAAAACAGTTATAATAAGAAAATGTAGTCGATAGGTGATAGTAGAATCACATGTTAATAATGCAATTTAAATTAATTTATATTTGCGTTAACGAAGTAAAAAAGACCCATTACAGTTATAATCAATTATAGGAAAATTTATAATAAATTAAAAAAAAAAATTAAATCCAAATTAAAAATACAATCTGTTACAATGCATACATAGCTACAGGCTTGCAAAAAATAACATAAAGCAAACCCAAAAAAAAAAAAAATATGTGTACCCATACGGAATTCCCAAGTCAATTTCATCCTTTTCAAATTTTACATCTCTTCTTCATGAACATCCGGTTTAACCTCATACCCATGCATATTATATGATGGCGACGTAGTTATTAAAAGAATGTCTATTTTTAGCTTAGGACCAGGTCTATCATTGTTATGTTTTCTACAAGGTAAAATATCCGTTTTGAATTTAAGTAAGAGATGTAATCGAGATTTTAGTCTAGAAAAACCTTACTATAAAAATTATATAGATATATTTTTAAACCAATAGAGGATAAAAAATGAAGACCAGTTATGACTTTAGAAAATAATTATTTCATCTGGCTCTCCCTTTAATTTTATAGTTTTTTTATGAATTCGAAATTTCCGAAAAATTAGATCTTAATATTTTATTACATAATATTAACTTTTGGACTTCATATCTCGGATGTCTAACAATGTTCTAGAAACTCTTAAGTTGAATTGAACGACCCACATTTTTAATGTATGAAATTACTGAAACCAACTTTTAATGGGTATAGTTTTCGTGAACAAATTTACCAAATTTTAAAATTCAGAAAGAATCAAAGTTTTTCTAGTACTTGAGATTGAATGAAAAACAAAAGTTCCCATAAGTTAAACTAAGCAAAACAACCGTAAGAATATTTGGGATTTATGATATTGTGAGATACATCAAAATTTCATCGAAAGGATCTTTTTCTTGTCTTTATATATATTTTGGCGATCGTTCATTGAAAACTTTTTGAGAGATATTCTCAACATCACATAGATATTTCTCTCTTGAATCGTCTTTCTTAGTCTTATTCAGAAGTTATTCTTAACATGGCCTTTTCATATTCATCTTTGCCTTCATTTGCACAGCGATGATCTTCTAGAGTTATGAATCCAAAGGAGATGAAAGTTGCTTTTAATTTCCTCCGGAGGGGGTGAGTGAAGGAGATGGGTAGAATGGAAGGAGGGAGGGAACTGGATGAATTGGGCGTGTAAGCAAGCGGCAAGGATGACAGTCAGCTTTATTCAATTTTCCAGTAAGGATCCGATTCTATAGAAGTAAGAAAGAATCTTCGACACTAGAGGTTTCTACATCCTGTGACCTGAACGCTGAGCTTTTTTCAGAATTTCACTCTAAATACCTTGTTAAATTTTACATTTTTATTTTCAAAAGTTATTCACTTCACAAAATGAAATTCTTTGATGAAATTTGCGAAATAAAATTCAGATTTCGGAGACTTTTCCAGCAGTCAACAACCTAATTATTCAGAAATATTCCGTTAGCTTTGACTAATTTTTGATAGAAGGATGACTTGGGACAATCATTTCAAGAAATTTTTTTATTCCAAATATTAAAAATTAATAATCAGACCAATGGCTCAAAAACTTTATGTTCACCAAGACACCAAAAATAAACTTTTGAATTCCTTTGAAATAAACTTATCTATGAAGAACCAAGAAATGATATATCGATACGTCTATGGACCCCTCTATCCTAGCTACCCATGTTGTCCGTTTATATCCAAAAGAACATCCATCAAGAAGAAATCTTCCCACATGTAGCACTCTAAACAGCAACGCTGACTCTATCTACCGATTCACGGTCTAACTTCGCAGAAGAATGAAAGTTACTGGTTTCATTGTTCGGGAACAATAGACGCCTCAAGAATAGACAGGAGTTGAACAAATTGGTTTCTTCTCCAATACTATGTCAGAAGTCCTAGGGAATTGGTACTGTTCGTGGTTTGAGTGGCTGGACACAATTTTCCAGAAAAACTACATTGAATGTCAAGCAAGACCTTTTTATTTATAACACAGGCAACCGAGAATAAAAAAAAATCCTAATTTCTCTAGATACTAGAAAGAATATTAAGAGTAATTGAATAATAGATAATACAACAGAGGTCTCTTCTCCAATTTTTCTAGTTTGTAAGGAATGCCGAGATATCAGATGATTTCATTAGTATTAGTTATAATATAAAATGAATTATAATATATTTGGAGAATTCGCCTCTCTATATTTTGTATGTATAGATTAGTATTGTCATATTTTAATAAATCTCCCATATTTAAAAAAAAGGAAGTAAAAACCATCGAAGAGCAATATTAAAAGTGCTTTTCTGAAAAATTGAGGTTTATTCATTCCATCATATATTCTGAAAGGCTCATGTATTCATTATAGTAAGAGTGGCCAGCATATAGACTCAACAGCTTAAAACTTTTTCCAACCAACTGAAATCTTATCAAGTAATTCAATGATGGAAATCTATTTTTTATAAACGAAATCGATAGTGAGCATTCGTTTGATTACAGAATATGCATTTTTATCACCACAGAAACGGAGATCATTCAAATATACATAAAATCAAAACAAATAATGTCCTTATTAAGGTCTATGCAAATTATTAGATTGTGTGTATTTAGAAAAAAAAATTGTCCTTAATCATTCATTTTTTCTTTTCTTTTTTTTTTTGAATTAATCTAATCTTAATTTGTGGCTGACCACCATTTTTAAATTATTTTTAAATAATTTATTTTTTTTTTTTGAAGAGAAAAGATTTGGCTCCGCCGGGAGTCGAACCCGGGTCTCCTGCGTTACATGCGAGGATGCTAACCGCTACACCACAGAGCTCGGCTCAAGGCAGAGCAAATCCTTCCTCTTCACTGACACCTACTCCCCCTATCTCACAAGTTCTGCGAGTAGTAGCGGGAGGTGGACAAATTTTGTCCAGTTTATGATATTTTATTGACTTAAGTCAATTTTTTAAATTATTTTAATTAATCTAATCTTAATTTGTGGCTGACCACCATTTTTAAATTATTTTTAAATAATTTATTTTTTTTTTTTTTTGAAGAGAAAAGATTTGGCTCCGCCGGGAGTCGAACCCGGGTCTCCTGCGTTACATGCGAGGATGCTAACCGCTACACCACAGAGCTCGGCTCAAGGCAGAGCAAATCCTTCCTCTTCACTGACACCTACTCCCCCTATCTCACAAGTTCTGCGAGTAGTAGCGGGAGGTGGACAAATTTTGTCCAGTTTATGATATTTTATTGACTAATTTCATTCATTTTAATTATGATATTTTTTTTTTTTGTTGTAGAATCTATAACGTACATACTTATGACTTCAATTCCTAATGCATTTTTCATAACCGCAGCTGTGAACGAAAAAAAATCTGAAAACACAAAACGAAAAAATAATGCTGAGCCGTTTTCGTTTGGAGGGAAGAAATGTTTAATGGCGGAGAACTAACTGAGACTCGCAATTTAATTGGTCCATAAAGTGCTGCACTATCCCCCTACTAACCCTAAACAGCCAATGGCAGGACACTATTAATCCCCACCCTCCCTCCAAGGCTAAAGCATATGAGGAATTTACACTCCCACTCTTTAATACCAGTCTGACATACTAAGTCAATATTTCACGAAGCAGCTTAAGGTCACGACATAGCTCACATAAAGCACATAAAGCAAAATATAAAATTAATAAGTACGGCTATTAATATTATTATAGCCGCACAAATAATACTTCTTCAATAAATTAAAGCAAAGATAAAATGTTCATCTGGAAGGAGGTGCATTTCAAAAAGACATAAAAGAACAAAAAAAAAAAAAAAAAGAAAAGAAAAAAACGAGGTATCTATGAATATTAATAATGGCATTAAAAATTAGGCAAACTGTTTTTTTATTTTATAAGTCAAAAAACTGAAGAATTAAGAGCTTGAATATGAATTAATCATTTATTGATGTTTAGAGATATCATCCAGGACAAATAACTATGACATCCTCGGTATATAATGAAATGATCATTGTAAGATAAATATAAAATAAAATCGATACAATCAATGGAAAGTTATGAGATCTCGGTTAAATTGGTACCTTTTCTAATTCAGGGAAAGGACTGTGAGGATTGAGTGTCATCGCCAGATGTTGGATAATATACCCACTTTGCCGAGACTTGTAGCTATGGCTAGTGTGGGTTTCCCGAACAACAGCTGTTATATCAAAATAGAAAAGTACCTCCTGTAACTTAAGCATACTAGTTCAGTGCCTTACACAATGAGTTAAGTCAACATTAAGTTTATATAAAAATAGAATATTCGCCGGCAAAATATTGATTGCACTATTCAATTATATTTTTTATAGATTCACTACTAGAAACTTTTGACTTATTAGACTTTTTCATCATCAAGGAAAACCAACCGTATTTTACAAAATATGTGAGGTACATTGACTGACGATTTCCACGTAGGTAGGACCTTATAAATCAGAGCAGTTTCAAACTCTTGAATTCAAGATGAAAATGAAGTTAAATATAAGAAAGAAATTAATAAACAATTATACAGGCCTTTATTTAGAGGACAAACTGTAGTACATATTTAAAATTTACTCCGATGAACCGTAAAACTTTTACGTTTTATATATAAATATATATATATACATATATATATATATATATATATATATATATATATATATATATATATATATATAGAGAGAGAGAGAGAGAGAGAGAGAGAGAGAGTATTAAGTTTCTTAAAAGAAAATGACGTCGTACTGGGTTATATTTTATTGTTATTTTCATTTATTTTTACCCGCTCTTTTGTCATACTAAGTCAATATCGAATTGTTATTTCTAAAGGAAAAAGAATCTATCAAGACATGAAAGAGATGTCGACCACTTGGAAAAAGTCTTACAGGACTAAAGGCATTGATCAATAATGAGAGAAAATATTATCTTAAGGAAGAAAAATACTTCCTCCGACCTAAAGGGTCTTAGCAAAAGAAATACATGTAGATGAAGCGAAATTATTAATGCTAAGGCTTAAAGAATTAATATATTTTTTAGCTCCTTGAAAACTGTACTTCTGCGATATAGACATTAATTAGTATATAGTATTGAGATAGGTATAGAGCAAGAAAGGAATATATTTGTAATTAAAGTCTGAAGAATAAACCAAATAGTTGAAGCAATAATTGTTTTTTTTCTGAAGTTCCTTTCTACTAATGACTAAATTATATAACTATAAGCATCGAAAGAATTTTGTGGTGAACTATATGCCAATTAATCAGATATATTTTCCCTAAAGTAATTCCCGTGGATATATTTTTATAAATAATATACCATAATATTATGGAATCTAAAAATAACGAACAGAGATAAAAACGAATAAATTTACAATACACCATGTATCATGGCATTTTGGATGATGGCATGGTGAAACACTTTGTCAGTTATATTTCCTATTTAATTTTAAATTTTTAATTAATATAGCCTCATAACAACGTTTGATTACTATCTCTAACATTAAAACTTGTTTATGTAATCATTTAGATTATAATAATGCAGAATGTTGGGGGATTTTTGTACTACAAACTTTAATATGTAATTACTGATCCACACTCAGAGGCCGAGAGCTCCAATATTGGTTTGGGATTATGTGCAGCAGTCACTTAAAATTGTCTCTTCAACATTTTTAAACCCTACTACTGGAAAAGAATACAACATACGCCGATTACATATTTATACACAATTATAAATAAAGGACAATAAAGAATGATTCTCAAAGATTTTCGCAAAGGAATCATCTTTACTAATTGAATCGGAGCGGGACAATATGGACCAAGCAATTGCGAATCTGATTCCAAGTGAAGTGCAAGTCGATAGTGATACTTGGGAAATAGCACACGAAATGAATTTTACTATGGGGTCATTCCATGTCAAATCAACACAATTTTGGGAGATTTTCAAAATTGATGTCTCAGATTTTCATGATTTTTGGTCAGCAGCAATATATAATATATAGACTTATGAAAAAATACCAGATTTAAGTTATGTGGCACAATTATTTTTGAAGTTATTAATTTTTAAACATTTAAATTTTTATGAAAAAATTTCAGTTTTTGGCATCTTTAGATGCCTACAGGCTAGCAGCCAGTGGTGATATAAACCTAGAACTGGTCTCATTTTAAAGCTGTTGAATGAAGCTTTAATATGATATACCACGAAAGAGGGGTTAAAATTTCAGAAAATTGAAAATTTAAATTAAATTTTGAAATTTCAATTTCTCAAAAATTGGCAATTTTATAAATTTAAAAAAAATATCAAAAATAGCTTGCAATGACTTAGTCCACACAGCAAAATTCTATCATGGGATCTCAATGGGATCAGGTGATACAGGGCTTCAGAAATAAACGTTCTGTGAAAAATACCAGAATTAGTATTGTTTCAGAATGTTTTAAATAGTTTATTGAATAAAACAAGTAGTGGCTATTTTTAATTTTTTTTTAATACTGGAAAGATCATATAGACACTTACTATAAAAATCTAATATTATGAGTAAAGTTAACAAATCAGTTCATCGAGACTTCAATCGTTGGAAGATAAGGTGTGAAAAAGGCACATTTGTTGTTCACTTCACTGTCTGGTAAACTGTATGTTCGTGTAGTTTCTGTGATGGGTTTTACTCTACATATCACATCTGCAAAAGGTATCCACAGCGTAACAGTTGGAGTGGGATATATAAATGAGGGTGACGAACCTGAAGGATGGAGGAATGTAACTTTACTGGAATCTTCATCTTTATCAACAACATAACTCAACAAGTGTCAGCATAGTTTGATGTTACACACCCACCAATATCTGCTGTATGTCCTTTACAACTGGAAATATACTGGAAACAATTGCAGAAGAAAATAATTTCACATTTGCTTTGGTTCCACAGTTGAGAGGTATTAAGGCATGAAATTTCTGGGTGCCTGATATAGTTACCGCTGTAGTGTACCGGTTGGTAAGTTGTTCTCCAGCTTTAATGTATTGTTCAATGATAACAAATACAAAGTCTATATTAGATATGTTCTGATATGACCATTCAAGCAGTTGCCTTGCATATATAAGTTGGTCCTTGTAAGCTTGCTCTGGCTGCTAGTCTGAAGTGGTCAAGAAATGGGTTGTGTTCTGAAGATACAATATCACAGGAACTGCCGAATGAACTTCCTGAAAGAAACTCAGATGCTACATTGGCTATAAATGAGTGGTCTTGTCTGCTTGACCATCTTGTGAAAAAAGGGGATTCCCCTCGACGTTTCCAAACATGGTGCTTTAAAGTAATCTTTGTATTTTAATTATTTAATAGTCTCATACACACTGCATAGCAAAATTGGTAATTAAAAAAAATTTACTAATTTGGTACATTATTCCCAAAACATGTGTATTTCTGAAGCCCTGTATCTCCTAATCCCAGTGACATCCCATTATAGAATTTTGCTATATGTATTAAGACATTACAAACCATTTTTGGTAATTTTTTGAAATTTTTAAAATTGCCACTTTTTGAGAAATTTAAATGTCAAAATTTAATTTAAATTTTCAATTTTCTGAAATTGTAACCCCTATCCTGTGGCAAACCATATTAAAGCCCCATATTCAGCATCTTTAAAATGAGACACCTCCTAGGTTTATATCATCACTGGTTGCCAACCTGTAGGCATCTAAAGGTGCCAAAACCTGAATTGTTTTCATAAAAATTTAAATGTTTAAAAAAAATAATTGTGCTACATTACTGAAATCTGGTATTTTTTCATAAGTCTATGATATATTGCTGCATACCAAAAATCATAAAAATCTGAGACATCAAGTCGGAATCAGTGTGTTGATTTGACATGGAATGACCCTATGATCGATGGTAGTGTGTGTAACATTTTAAGTGGCATCGACTCTATACAAACATGCTACATTTGTGGTGGAACCGATAATACAAATATGGATCTTATGAAAATCCTTCTCCTTTCATCGGATCCAGATTTGTCAACTTTATGAAAGATTAGCTCCGAAAAATATTAAAAATTTGAAGAAAATGTTTCAACATACTTAATTTTAAGAGAAGATGGTAGTATTAGCTTACAGTCAAGTGATTCTGAAGAGGAATACATTTTTTTATTAGGTAAGTTTGTAAATATCATAATATTTTGTATATATTGTATTCGTATTAATTTGTATAAATCGTAAAATACTCCAATAATTCTCCCCTTATCCCTATTGAACAGATCCGTTAATTAGGACTTCACCTGAACAAAAGTCTTCCTTCTTCGTGGTATACTTACTGGACAAACGCATTAAACAAAAATTACAAAAGGTTGATTTACATGACAGTAATAAGACGACTTTGGAACTCCACTAAACCATCGTATTCATCCAATCCTTATAATAAAATTCTAGGAAAAAAACTTAATGCTTCTTATTTTGTCAAAAATAAAGTCATCCATAAAAACTCAATGTACCATGATGTCAACGATCTCGCAAGGTCCAGATCCTTTGAAAATAAACTTTTTACTCTTTCACTACCGTTATTCTTCTTCCATTCCAGATAACTCACCGAATCTAAAGAAAATATGATCGTCTCGAGATAATTTATTTTTAAAATATTTTTAGAGTTTTACCAATGGATAGTTTCTAAACAAGCCTGTGCACTTCCCTTTTATTTATATCTAGCACATTTAATGACTGTATTTTATAATACAGTTGTAAATACTAATAAAATAAAATAAAAAATCATGTTCCAAATGGGTTTTTAACTTAATATCTTAATATCTCCTCATCTTTATGTGCGTTAAATTGTAACCTTATTATTGTTATTACTGGTTCATTGAATTTATTTAAAACTGAAACGAAATGTTTCACAATTCTATTTTTTATTATTAATAATTAATTATTTAATTTTACATTATTATCGATTTGATATTTTTTTATTATCTTACTTACCATAGTGTCTTATCATAAGTAAATTACTACATATTGCTATAAATTAACACCTGGTATCTAAAATTTGAACAAATAATGTGTATTAAAGACAAAAAAAAGGCCTTACGCCCTGCAATTATTAACCCATTTCTTACCACTGTCCTATAATATATAGGACGCCAGGTTTTCATTTTTTTCCATGTTTCCCATTTAATTTGTTTGAAATTAGATATTTTTTAATAATCTGAATCTATTGAGGTCAAATACATAGTTGTTAATTTTTTTCTTTTTTGAATGCATATTAGTAAGGCGTTTTAACACGTTGAGCGCCAAGCGGTACGATCGTACCGCTGTTGGACTATTGGCTGGGGCCGAGGCGGTCCCCAGGTACCGCCCGCTCCCGCCAGCTAAAAGATTGTTCTGGGCCAGGGGACCGCCTGCCGAGCGTGATTTCAAGGCATATTGGACCGCTCCGGCCCCGAACAATTCGCCAATGCAATTGGCCCAAATGTTTTTTTTTTTTTTTTTTTTTTTTTTAATTTGGGGGTATAAATAAATAAATAAATAAAATAAATTAATTTTACTTATTTTTTTACAAAACAAAATATCTTATTTATTAAAATAACATATTTTAAGGGGACAAGGGTTGACGTCGCGGTCATAACCGGGCAGCCCCCGTACTACTATAGGTAGCGGGCTTTACCCTGGGGCCGGGCGGTACATACGTACCGCTCACAAAATTATTGTTTAATTGCCAAAATTAAACTTTTTATTTATTTCTTTTGCAATTTTTGTATCATTCTAATCATATTAAAGTTATAAACTAGGAAAAATTGCTTTGGCCCCAGGCAAAAGTACATCATCTTTTCCCTGGCGCTCAACGTGTTAAACAAGAAACTAAAGGCAAAATTATTAATTTCGAAAAAAAATAATTTGTTAAGAAATGGGTTAAGATGAAGGTAGTACAGAGAACATTTCAGTAATTCAAACGCCGAAAATTGCAGGTTCTCTGAAAGTAAAAATTGAATTAGGGCTGTAGAAGTGGTCTTGTTCACGAAGCTACTTTGTTCACTTCTGGTCTTTGGATTGGTTCCTTTCAAAGAGAATTTTTTCGGTCAACTCTATTTCTATATTATTAAATATACAATATTATTTAGTTTTTAGGCTTGGTTAAAAAAAATCATTAAATATCGTTTATCTTTGTTGTTTAAATTGTTCTATTGGTTATCTTAGGAATGATAAATTCAGCCTGAATGTTAACAAGAAACGTATAAATTAAAAAGAGATGTTATTATTAAATTAACTCACTTACGGTTCGTTCATTTATCTCATTCTTCCACTGTTGACAAAGTTGTATTTACACAGTAAGTGTTTAAAATATCCGTCAATTAATAATGTTATAAAATAAATTCCGATTTCCCTCTGTGATTTTGAAGATATTCTTTAAGTTTTAATTTGCTTAGTTAAATAAGGGAACACGATGAAGATGGATGGATGATCATCTCTCTGAGGCACAAAGAGCGATACCCGCCCGAAGATCATCAGATTCAGTAACAGTCATTAAGGAAGCAAATAGGAGAGAGAGAGCAAGTTGTAGATTGGCCCCGGGGCAAGTTGGCCTAATGATTTACCCCAGGGGATGCCGGGTCACGTAGCCACGGAGGGCTGACTATCATCCCCGAGGATTATTTAGGACTTCCCTTTGTTCCTCATGCATTCCCCTCTAATCCACTCTCTCTCTAATGCTCTGTCCTTAATTATCTTTAATTCTCCCGCCAGTTTGCTTTCTCGCTTTAGTCGGCTTATCCGTTACAGCTTCTATTCACATTCTTACGTTCAAGTTGATTACCACTCAACATATCGTATCAAGTATTTTTCAGCTATTTTAAATAATTTACATACATGGGTGATTCTCGGTAACTTCTTGTCACTACATATTCCAAAACAGATCCGGCATTGTGGCCTCTTTTTTTAGGTGTAAAAATTTTCTGTGAGCATATATCTGACTGCTGAAATGAAAATTATAAAATATTTCTATGTTCTTCTGATCAAATCTGATGGTTTTTTATCATATTCGTCATTGTCATGGGTTGTCACCAGTAACGATTTTTCTTGCATAATATATATTTTGGTTTATATTAATCTATTATTTGACAAAACTTTATTACCCTGATTGTAATATAACGGAAGGAGAATGGGAATAACACGGTGTTCAATCATTTGGTGTATATGATAAACCAATAAAAAATTGTTAAATATTGTAACTGGGATATAACGCCCTTAGCGTGGACGGATGAACCATCGAATCGTACACCAACCAATGGGAATTAAGTGATGCAAAGAGAGAATTTCAATAATGTCAATACTGTCGAATACGATTTCACCTCTATTAATTACCTTCTGTAATATTTCGGCGCATGCCGGGGTGTTCTCTCATCGAAAATGGAAGTTTGTGTTTATTAACTTCATTGACGTGGCCCGAGTTTTTCGCTGTTCTGTATGAATTTACGGTTTAAAAATATTTTTTTCTTTTCCCCCTTAGCTGCTTTAATAAATTATGGCATTAGTTCTTTCGTACATCATACATTTTTTAAACGAAAAAATGTGTAAATGTCATTTCTTCATTGTCGTGGACATTTCCCCGCCTCATTGTCGTGACGAATAATTTGCCCATGACAATAGACTACAATTAATCTACTTCATTAATTTTAGGGCAACATAATAAAAGAAAATTTAAACAATAAACATTTCTGCATCATACTGAAGTAAAAAAAAAGAAAAAAAAAATTGTGTCTTCGACTAAAACAAACTAAGTTATTCTAGTTTTTGCTGATTTGAACCTTTTAACATACTGGTTATTTAAAAAAGAAGGATCCATGTTTGTGTATTAGACACGATCAATTGAATCTGTTAATAAAATAATTAAACTATGTCAATTCATCAAAGAGTCGGATACTAATTTCACTTTTGAAGAATTTATGTTGTTTGTCAGTATTTAACGAGCATGATCCAACAAAAATTAAAGAGGACAAGGCACTTGCAACAGTTTCATTTAAAAAAAAAAAAAAATGAATTTCTACCAGTTGAAAACGAAATTCTCAATCTGACCATTTCGATTCCTCGATGTATCAGTTGTTTTTGCAAACTGGTGTAGCATATTGTGAGAATTTTTTTTTCTTTCTTTACAATCTCTTGAGGCAAGATCTGTTGTGAAACACATTAACGTTTTGAAAATATTTTTAAATAAATCCAAAAAAATTGAATATCTACTCATTTCGAAAGGCACATCATGTATCAGAACTTCTTAAATGCCTCGAATGGTAACATTGAACTTGGAATTAGCAATACGAAATTGCAATTTTCAGCTAAATAAATATTTAACACGTATTTCATTTATAAATAACTTGTGAGGTTTTTTTTTTTTTTTTTTATCAATTTATTTTAATTAATATATTCAAATAAAACTCTTCAAATTCAAAGGCCCTCACATTATTTACTACATTATTTATTACTATTTATTTTATTATTTATTTTTTATTTATACTATTTATTACATATTACTACATTATTTAAATGGTAAGGACATAATTTCATCAGTAATATATGATTGTATGAAGATATTTGAAAGATGTTTTAGGAATATTAATTTATGTGTGCAACTTTTAAATCTAACTTTACTGTATTATATTCCAATAAAAAAAAACGTTTATAGTTGTATTTAAGTTTTAGATTGAATTATCTGGATTCCAAGCAATGATCATGAACTGCTATTGTGCTAGATTTGCTGTGGGTCTAAATACAAGTACAATTTTTTTAATCACATTGAAAAATTTCGAAAATAAAATTTAAGACTTGCCCGTAGGTTGAGAATGCGATTCCAAGACCAAGCGTGTTCTTCGAGATCTAATTTATTTAAACAGTTTTGGGATTTACAGAGTTAGGAGAAAGTTCTTCCAAAAGAAGTTTATGACTTTTAAATTTAAATGCATTAAAATAAAGTAATCAGAAATGCAGGGACATAAGCAATCTAGTAGGATTAAAAAATCTGCGACTTTTGTGTGGAGCCAGGGATTTTCACCTTGCCAGGATGTCAAAGAAGCGAACCCCAAAATGAGTATATGTTGAAGTCCTTATTCCTCCTAGAATACCTGGTAGAACAAGACTAAGATAAAGTGATGGTTTGGCAGCTGAAGAAAGAATCTTTTATGGGATCAGGGTTTGGAAGGCTGCAACACCCAACACTCAAGACTGCAAATAGTTTATTCATTTAATTTCAAAATTAGTCTACCTATTTGCCTGATTGACCAACCCTCTTAAAGCCGATGGAATACAAAATTGCGGCCTGGCGTAATGAAAATCATTTTATCTTTAAAGTTACTTAATACTCCACAATTCCGTGCTCCTTAATTTAAAATCAGTTATCAAAAAAGATCAACATTTTTTACATTTCTTAGAAAAGAGATGAATTATACTTATGTTGCAACATCCGCAAATCCAAAAAGGGATACTCCAATCAAATTTTGTGTATGCAAGTTGAAGGATACCAAATTCTGTGTAAAACGAGTTCCTTACTGTTAAAATTAGTTCACTATAAAATAACATACTATTATAAATAGAATGGCGTATTTGAAGTTAAAACCAGTGAACCAGTTAGGTCAAAATCGACAACTAAAAATCCATTTCGGTAGAATGTTCCAACGCTGCTAACTATATATTGTTGTTTAGAAATGACCTCTTTATTTTCAATACTCTTGTTATTCTTAAAGGATTATTCCCTACAATAAAGTATTGTTCATTCTAAAGAATATTTGTTTCTATTTTAAAGATTATATATTTATAAACTATAAATTGTGTTTATAATAACTATTTCATTTATTCACAGGTTGTAGAGGCGATGGAGTATGTTCGGTGCAATGTAGGACTGAGGGGAGAGAAGAAGATACTTGTGGCTGCAGTGGAACAAGCATCATGGTCGAAGCAGGTTAGTAAATAGCTAAAGGGAAATAATTTATTTAAACTGTTGTTTTATTAAGAAAGTTCTGACGTATTCGTAAAACCTAAAAAATATCATAAACTGTATAATTTGTAACATAACACGTTTCATGATTAAATTTACTATCTAAAATTATTCTTCCAAAAAACTTCGATATTTAATATATGTGTTTTGTTTTCTTTAGCTACCTTCCAATATTTTATGTTAGGCAGTTTTTTTTTTGTTTTTTTTTCCTTCCAGCAGTAACTCTTCGAGAAAGGAGTTTATTTTGTACTCTGGACATACCATACGTTACAATGTACATATTTGCTGTTCGTCGGTGGTACCGCAGAAGCCCCAACTTCCAGCAATACCGATGCATAGACCTCTGGAGCATCAACAACGACACATATGATTTATTACGTACATTAGTTACGATTTTACACTTATTAGTTATGATTTTAAATACAATAATAAACAAACTTAAATAAAACAAAACAAAGCATAATAAGAGACATACTACTAAGAAGAAAACGTTATGCCAAAGTTAAAGTAATGATAAGATTAGATAAAATAATAGCGTTCAACAATAATAGAATAATATCTTGTAAAATCCAATCCAGGTAAAATACATATATTGTACAATCCATACTTACTTTCACTTAACCCTTTGCTGCCTGCCAACATGACACATCGGGGGGCTGGACTTTCCATAGCTGCCCGCCAACGGTATATATCTGGCAGCTTGTTTTTCCGTAGCTTCACGTCACCAGGTAAAAACTGTTCAGTGTGTAATTTATGTTATAATCCTCATTATATTGCATTACAGTAGATTTTAATATATTAATTTCAGTTTTAAAGGTACGTAATCCGGTAAAAAACGATTCATGAGCTATACTGATATACATATGTACATTTTTTATACGCTATATCATTCATGTTTAGGCAAAAGGGCTTAAGTCATAAAAATTATTTTTTATCTCGTCTTCTTAAAATTCGTAATTGACTATAATTTATTCGTTACTCATAATTTATTACAGCCTCTCTTGGAAGAATATTGTTTCATTTATTATTCATGAAAAAATAAATACTATCAGAAAGCATTTATAATTATTTTCAATATTACATCGTTGTTTAAGCTTTACATTCGATGACTTAACCCCTTTTGACCTAACACCAGTGATATATTGGTCTTGCACCATCACTGATCCCTTTTTTGTAACCCCTTCTTATTCCATATTTCTAGTTTTTGAAGTACAGTACAGCAGTACAAAATGTACTACTGCTCTTTGGATATTTCACCGACTGAATTATCCAATAATTAAAATTATCCGACAATTTTGACTTTCACTTAAGTAAATATGAAATATATAGTAAGGTAAAGTATTGAGATTTTCAACGGTAATAAACGTTTTGGGGTCCTCTGAGACGAAATAACCACATTTCGCACACCAATGGTAAGTGCGCGCGCGTATGTGTGTGTGTGTGTGTGTGTGTGTGTGAGAGAGAGAGAGAGAGAGAGAGAGAGAGAGAGAGAGAGAGAGAGAGGGAGAGAGAGAGAGAGAGAGAGAGAGAGAGAGAGTGAACAGAGTAGCTTAAAAACTATAAACCTTCGGAACCTGTAATTGGGTATTTGTTGTATTTATATGCCTGCGATGAAATGGCAAACATTCCAACAAAATTGGTGAAACGGAGGGGCCACTTTATTTATTCGATTTTCTCAAAAACGGCTCCGGTTGATAAAACTCGTCATGTTTAATGAAAATCAAGTAATCTTTATTATCAGTCAAGATTCATCATCATAAAAATGTTCTGAGGGGCTTAAATGGGGAAGGGGACTTTTTTGTTTCCCTATAAAGTACCGTTTGTTTCGTTAATGTGGAGAAATTAACTAACTGCCTCTCGTTATGCCTAATGAAAAATTAAAAATGCCTAATAACATTTGTATTAGGCATCAACATTCGTTGCATAATCTGTAGTGTATGGCCAGTCTTTGTAATCCGTTATGTGTTCCGCGTCACCAGATTGGAAGGTTTCAGTATTAGTTTTTTGGATAATAAATGGAATTCATCTACATAAAAGTCAGCCAATATCTTTATTGGAATCATTTTAGCTAAGTCGAAGGCGTCTTCATCGGAGAGGGTTCGGAAACCTTTAGCATTTTTAAGTGACGTTACCCTCTGAACCCTTTCCAGCCTTCTAAAGTTATACATTTTTTTAAAATGTATTTCCCTTTAAATAGCTTTTACAGTATAGTTTTGGACACATTTTTAACAAAAATTTATTTCTTCAAAGTGTGGGAAGTTGGAAGATTGTATATCCATCATCATTTTTCCCGTCGCTGCATATTTACGATAATGCGGGTAAGGAAACTTACACGTGATGGTTAGACGTGATTGGTGATCGACAAGACCAGAAAGCCTGAGTATTCATTCCATCAGTGAGAGAGTCATGGGCAAGCACGCGGCTCAGAATAACGCTGAGTGACAGCCCCGTCCTATCCGCTAAGTGCTACTTTGATGTTTCTGATTCTCTCTTTACTTTATAATTTATTCAAAAAGAAAAATTTCATATGTCCCGGGTTTCTTTCTTCGTGTCTTTTTATTTATTTTATTTTTAAATATTGACGTAAGTAATTATTATTTTATAAAAATATAAACATCCATTACTTCAAAATAAGAGACAGTACATACAAAACAATCAAAATCAAAGGTATTTTATTTTAAACAAAAATATTTCTTCGCCATTTAAGGTCTATATGAACAATATTATGGTGATAAAACTTACTTGATATTAAAGACTTCTTGATTTTTATTAAATATGACAAGTTTCATCAAAATCGTTGGAGCCGTTTTTGAGAAAATTAAAATAAAAAACACGTGAAAATGATACAAAATTTAACAAATAAAGTGGCCCCCACGTTTGACCAATTTCGATGAAATTGTTTCTGTCACATCGCTGGCATACACCCAATTTCACGTTAGTACGGTTTATAGTTAAAAAAAGGAAATAGTTTAGCGACTTCGGTGATTTATTAGGAAATTTTCTTTATTTTCATTCATTATTTATTTTTACTTTTTGAAGAGTCAAAAGTTATCATGTCTTTTTTATTTGAATGGCTGGTAAAATTGAATTATCTTTTTTCTTTCTTGTGTTTAATTAAAAAACCAAACAAGGAATACTTTTTCTCAGAATAAAAAAATTGATATTCTATAAAATGTGTGTTTTGAATAAAGATAATATCAAATAGGTGTATGTGCTTTATTTTTAGTACAGTTTTTTTTTTCTTTATAGTCTCCCACTGGTTTAAAAATAAATACAGAGTACGGTTTATAATATAATAAAAAATATGTATATATTGTGGTATATTTTCCTTCTTCAGCCCTTGGACGTTGTAGATCCGTTGCATTTTATGTGCCCATTTCATTGTTCAAGACTTTTATTCATAGATGGAAGTAGAAATAACCCTCACAATAATAATAATATTTTTAATTCCAGGAATATTATCGCAGTTAAAAAATGGTAATAAAAAATAGCTTTCAGCGAGGATTAGCGAATGAAAACTGGATCTCCTCTATTATCGATTCATCGATGTCATTTAGCGGAGGATTAAAATGGAAATGGACAAACTCATTTAAAATTAAGGTTTTTTCATTAGAGGGGAAAATTTTCATTCTCTACTCGAGTGCTTCAGTTTCTTGTTTTTTTCTTTTTTTTTTTTTTTTGGTTCGATGAATTGAATTTTTTTACTAATGAACGATAAAAGGCCGAAAAAAGTCATGAATAGAACCAGGGTCGGCCCCGAGACAGAATTTTTAATCATCCATGGATTCGATTGTAATCCAAGATCATAAAATATGGCGGTCAGGTCAATTTTTGTTTATTTTATTTTTTTTCTAGGAAAACTTCCTTGGGAAATTCTCGAGGACCATGTGAGTGCCTTCATCCATTCAACGGTTTTCTCTACTCCGAACCAAGTTTGGCAACAAAACCTCGTCGGATACATTGCATACAAATAGCCAATACACGTAGGCCTCCATGGAAAGAGAAAGATACATTTGTTTTCCCATGTCAAAATCTATTCTTGGTTACTATATATTTAGTTATTAAAATAATATTGGTCCAATATTAACCCTACTCGAATTACATTAGAACATTACTTTGATAGATCTAAACATTTATTCAAAGCATGTATATGTAGGCGCTGACACAAATCAAGACCTATGATGCACCTTTAATGTTATCAGTCCTAATTATTAACAATTTTGTTTTTTTCCAACATTCTTACTTCATGGAAAAACAGCTGTTGGTGATAAAAGGTTATGCACTTGCTTTATTTTCTCTCTATGTTTTAAAAGTTTTATTTAATGTTTTAAGTGATAAAATTAAGTTATTTTTACTGCTTTCACTTCGCATTAGTAAGTATAACAAGTGTGCGATTGAAGGAAGTGAATCTTTTAGTGAAGCGGGTTCATCCGCTTAAACAATGAATGAACCGCAAGGTTCTAGTGGTGTACCTATTGAAATAGACAATAGTGATGGTAAGGGCCACGAAACAATCTCTTGGGAGGTTGTTTCAGGTGGGAAAAGACAAATGGTATCGGAAAGAGACCCTCGGAAGCATCCTAAGGTTAGTGATACAATTGTTTTACAAAATAGTTTCGCGGGCCGGGGATAGCCGAGCGTGTTGGAGCGCGGCCCGCTTTAACACGCTCGAGCCGAACGGTGGCGGTTCGAATCCGCCCTGGGATGGTTGACTTTTATTTCGTGGAGGCCCCACGGAATAAAATCTCGACCTACCCACCATGGTTAGGATAGGTTGGTTACACCTTTAGAGTAACCCCCCGTATGCCACACATGGCCAGGAAGGGGTACCGAATAAAAAAAAAAAAAAAAAAAAAAGTTTCGCGCCTTTATCGAACCTAAAAGAAGATTCCCAGCCACCAAATAAGCCACCTTTAAACACTAAACCTCCGCCAATACACTTAAGTGATGTTAAAGACTATAGAGCGCTAGTAACCTTCCTTCAAAATGAAGATGGCCCCAACAGCATCAGGCTGAAAACATCTGTGAGGGGGGTTAGTGTCTATCCAGAAAATGCAGACGTGTATCGAAAGTTTGTTACCAGTCTAAGAAAAGGAGGTGCAGACTTTCATACGTACCAACTCCAGGAAGATAAAAGCCCTCGAGTGGTCATAAAAAACCTTCACTTCGCTACACCCGTAGAAATCATCAAACAAGAACTAGCAAACTACGGCTATGAAGCTACAAGTGTAGTGAATGTTATTTCACTCTGCGAAACTCCACTCCCAATGTTTTTTGTTGACGTGTCAAAAGCAACATTTAACGAAAAAATCTTTGAAATAAATTCTTTATACTATACGCAGGTGAAAATAGAAGAGCCACATAAGAAAAGAATGATCCCTCAATGCGTGCGATTTCAAGAGTATGGGCACACGAAAGCATATTGCAACCACCCCCCGAAAAGCGTGAGATGCGGTATGGCCCATGAAAGTTCGTCATGTACCAAGACCCGAGAAACTGCGGCAAGATGTGCTAACTGCAATGGACCACATCCCGCTAATTACAGGGGCTGCATAACGCTGAAGGAGCTGAGGAAACGTCGCAGCATCCACAACATTCTTCAGAGGCCCCCGAAAGTGCAGGCCCCACCACCACCCAGCCTCGATGAGTTTCCCGTTCTACCTCAGCCGCAACAGCGTCAGCCACTTCAATCAGGCCCGAGACTGCAACAACAGAGGCAGCGACCAGCTCCAGCACCACCGCAACAGGAATTTACAGGTATGAGTGGGAATTTTACCCACCCGGCTCCCCCAATTGAAAATGGCTCAGGTCAGATTATTAAATTTGATTAATGGACTGAATAACCTCATCCAGCCCCTCTTTGGTCTACTTCAACAACTCTCGCAAGCTACCCTCGCCCTGAGCCAGCAATATGCCCCTTAATCATTCAACTGTGGGCTCCATGTCTGTTATACTGTGGAATGCAAACGGACTGAATAAACACAGGACTGAATTGGACATATACTTACACGAGAAACGCATTGACATAGCACTCATGACAGAAACACATTTGACACCACATTCTAGATTTTACATTCAGGGTTATAAAATCTACCGGACAGACCACCCGGACGGTACTGCACACGGAGGCACTGCCATACTCATCAGAACAACACTCAAACACAACTTGATACAAATACCCATAACACCGCACATCCAAGCTACAGCAATATCACTATTTACTAAACATCAAAACATTACTTTTGCTGCGGTTTACTGCCCTCCTAGGTATGTCTTGTCGTCTGCAATGTTTAGTGACTTCCTTAAAAGTCTAGGTAGATGCTTCATTGCAGGAGGTGACTTTAATGCTAAACATGAGTTCTGGGGCTCAAGACTGTCTACCCCCAGAGGAAGGAACCTAAGGTATGTTCTTCACGAGCTTTCATTAGACACCATATCACCTCATTCACCTACCTACTGGCCCACTTCTAGACGGAAAACACCAGACTTACTAGACTTTTTCATTACTAAAGGACTCCGAGCAACACCACATACCATAAGTACTAGCTCAGATCTTTGTTCTGATCACTCCCTCGTGCATTTAATCTTACTAGATGAGCCCTGCCAAGCTACACAGAGACCGTCTCTAATAAACGGAAGAATGGATTGGGACGGATATAGAAGTTTTTTGGACAACTCTCTCTCAGTTCCTCTTTCTATCAGGAATGAAAAGGAACTTGAAGATGCTGTTGAATGTTTTACAAAGAACATACAAGAAGCAGCTTGGTCTTCATCAGTATCCAAGCCCAGAAAAACAGAAAGTCTTCCTATGTATCCACAATACATAAGGGATCTGATAAGGGCAAAGAGAAGAGCTAGGAAAATTTGGCAGACTGACAGACTTCCATCAGATAAACAAGTTTACAATAGACTCAATAACGACCTCAAACGACAGATTCTAAAATTTAAACGAACAACTTATGACAACTATATTACTAATCTTTCGACTGACGATGGGAACTTGTGGAGACATACCAAAAAACTTACTAAGCATCGTGAGGTGCCGGCACACCTCCGGAGGGAGGATGATTCATGGGCTGTGGCTGACGGAGAAAAATCAGAACTCTTCGCTGACTACCTATCGTCTGTTTTTATACCACACTTAGAACTCACAAATACTGAACACGATAGCCTTGTACATAACACTCTAGACATACCACTTCAACTTACACCACCTCCTCCATCCTTCACACCAGCACAGGTCGCTGAACATATCAAAAAGTTACCTAAAAGAAAAGCCCCTGGACATGACTTGATTAACGCCGAAGTGCTCCAGCAAATGCCCAGGAAAGCTCTAGTGTTTCTGACGACTATTTACAATGCAATACTGAGAACTACTAAATTCCCGTTACAATGGAAATACTCTCACATAACTATGATTCAAAAGCCAAACAAAGACAAAAACGTGCCCTCATCATATCGACCAATCAGTTTACTTCCAATCTGCTCTAAAATTTTCGAAAGTCTATTGTACAAAAGACTTATTGACATACTTACAAACTTGCATATAATACCAGACCATCAATTTGGATTCAGGACACACCACTCAACTATACATCAACTACACAGAGTCACAGACTACATATCCACGGCACTAGAGCAGAAATTATATACGACTGGTGTATTTCTGGATGTTGCTCAAGCGTTCGACAGAGTGTGGCACCAGGGACTTCTCTATAAACTCAAGATAATACTTCCACCTACCTACTATCTTATTCTTCAATCCTTCCTTACTGACAGATTTTTCTCCGTTAGACAGGGTTCAGAGATGTCTTCTATACGGTCAATCGCAGCAGGAGTACCTCAAGGTTCCGTGCTCGCCCCATTACTCTACATTACGTACACACACGACATTCCTTGCAGCCCTGAAAATTTAACAGCAACATACGCTGACGACACAGCAATCCTAACAAGGCACGAAAATCCAACCCATGCATCACAGAACCTTCAACATTATTTGAAAAAATTACATGACTGGTTTAAACTTTGGAAAATCCGACTAAATCACGACAAATCACAGCACATAACCTTTACTCTTCGACGTGAAACGTGCCCTCCTGTTTTCCTTGACAATACACAGATACCACAGACAGACACAGTACACTACCTTGGTTTGACATTTGATCGAAGGATGACATGGGGTCCACATATTAAGAAAAAAAGAAAAACTCTAAACCAAAGATTAAAACTTCTTTACTCACTTCTTTCAAAGCATTCAAAACTAAAAATAAGACAGAAATTAAACACCTACACTTACTTACTGAAACCTATTTGGACCTATGCATCACAAATATATGGGACGGCAAAAAAGACACATATTAACAAACTACAAATCTTTCAGGCAAAGACATTCAGAACAATCACTAAAGCACCATGGTATGTTAGCAACATAACTTTACACACCGACCTACACATACCGACTGTCAACGAACACATACGAACCCACTACAAAAGATTCCATGACAAATTACAAGGACACCCCAACTCACTCATTAATGACATGGCCACAACAGTCATGCCAGGTACCGCCCGTAGAAGGCTAAAGAGGAGCTGGATGAGGGACCTCCTCGTCTAGTGATCAAACCTAGTAACATTCAAGCCAGGAGGAGATGCCGCTGGGTAATGCTCCCCCTCATGCCTCTCATGCCATTATTATAAATTTACTGTCAGCAAATTCACTGGTTGTTACTATTATATTAATTAACAGGTGTGAATAAAGATTAAAAGTTAAAAAAAAAAAAAATAAATAAAAAATTGTTACTTCATAAACATAATAAATAAACACATTATATTTTCTCCAATGGCTTGGGACCTTTCTTAGATCTTGAAAAACCAATTTTCAAAATCTATTTCTTGAAAAATAGATCCGGAGCCGAGTTATGAGGCATGTGGCTCGTGGACAGGGTGTGTATTTGTGAACCTGTATGTCTGTGTATCTTCACGTAAAATCATAAAATGTTTGTTAGGTTAGGTTATTGGTTTTAGTGGGCGATCAATTTCAAGGTCATTACGCAGTTTGCAATTCAACAATTGGTATTTCAATACTTGTCTTCTAAACTATTAATTTGATTTCTTCGTGTTCTTTGTAGTTTTTTTAATTTTATGGAGGGAGTCTAGTCTGAGCCTTCGAAGGGTGAACATCGCGGAGTCTTTTCTTTGAAGTGTCGGTCTTCTTTGTTGTGTCGGCATTGTTTATAGTGTTGGCTTTGTTTGTTGCGTTGGCTTTCCAGGAAGTAAACCAACAGTGATTGTGTTATATACCCGTGATCTCTGTAGGCTAAACAATTTTCAAAACTTCAATTATTGCAAGTGCTGGTCAAAACATTAATACTGTCCACTGGCGAGAGGAGACGCCGTAAGCTCGTCAATATTGGATTACCTGGGCAAGTTAGCTCTTGCCCAGCAGATAAGTGTTTAGTTTTAGTTTATTTAAATAATTATGTTTTTTTTAGTTTTAGTGTTTATTTTTAGTTTATTTAAATAATTATGTTTTTTTAATTCTAATTTATCTTTTAAAATTTATTCAAATACTTTATAAGATTAGTTATTATTTTTTTTAACAAAGGACTTCAGTAGCATGTTTTAAAAGTAATTTTTATTTTTATCATTTTATTTCTCTCTCATATTTTTGTGTATTTTATTTTAAAGTGTAGGGTATATTTTTCAACCTATCAATTATGAATAGGTCTCCTGAATTACAGCCTGTAGATCGTGACGGATTAAAAATGAACAGAAGTGACTTAAGTGAGGGCAATAAAAGTAATGAATCTAGATTATCCCCTAATAAAAATAGATTTTTAATTATTGAAAGGGAAGGAGAGGGAGATTTAAAGAAACTCTCTCCTTTTTTGATACATAAAACCATAAAAAGTTTATGCGATGAGCCTAAGATTATAAAAAAATTGAAAAATGGTACCATCCTAATAGAGACTAATACTAAGAACCAATCAGAAAAACTATTAAAACTAACAAATTTTGGAGAAATTAAAATTCGGGTTAAGTCCCATGAAAAATTAAATTTAAGTAAAGGAGTTATTTTTTGTCCTGATTTAAATGATTTAGATGAACAGGAAATTTTAGAAGAATTGAAAGACCAAAACGTCAAAGAAATTAAAAGGATTGTCTCTAGAAAGGCAGGGATTGAAAGGAAAACCAGTTTATACATACTAACATTCTCACTCCCCACCCTCCCTGAAGATATCGATATAGGGTTTTATAAAATTAAAATTAAAATGTACCTCCCTAATCCTGTAAGGTGTCGGAAATGTTTAAAAATAGGACATTTTTCAAACGCATGCACTAAAGACCCTATTTGTGAGTTTTGTGCAAAGCCTGCCCACATAGGTACACCGTGCGACACGGTCATTCCAAGTTGTGTGAATTGTAAAGAAAATCACCCCAGTTTAGATTTTAAATGCCCTCGTTTTATAGAAGAAAAAGGAATAAAGGCCATTCAGTTTAAAGACAAAGTACCTTACACAACCGCGAGACGATTGTACAGGGAAAACCATTGTAGCTCATCTATCAGCTATGCTGAGGCTGTTAGGAATAGAGGCAAAGGAACAGAAGTCGGTTGCCAGACAGTGGACATTATAGAGTCTAAGGTTAATGCCGATACTGAGATAGTAGCCTCTTGCTCCACTAGTAATGAATTAACTTCCTTGCCACTCCCTAATCCGCAGATTTCCCCTCCTGCCGATTCACCACTCCTTCCGTCTCCAAACACCTCTCTCCAGGCCTCTATTTCGACTTCCACATCCCCTCCTAACGCCCCTCTTCTTTTACCCTTATCGGACTCCCACCCATCAACACCCAAAATAGTTTTAAAAACCGATCCTCCGGAGGAAGAAAATGACGAAATACTTAAAACTCCAAAACGCAATACAATTAAAAGGAACCAAAAAAAAACAAAGGTCCCAAAACAATGATGAACCCAAAAATGAATTTGAAATGGTCACTAATTATTTATTTACTAATGAAGATATGTGCGCTTTGGTATATAGGAAACTCTTATAATAAAATTACTTTTAACCACAAAAACATATTACATATCTTAGTTTTTTTATTAAAATTGTATATAAATCAGAAAGCCATAATTTTTCCATATAACCACTCCATATATAATTTAATATGTACAATAGTCGATGTTAGCGAGTTATATAGTCACCTGAATGAAAATATATTATTCGAAATTAATAAAATAAATATTGTAGTGAACATAATAATTTTAATTTATCCAAATATTAATATAAATATAAATATATTTACTTCTATTAAATCAACAAAAATATGCTTACCATTTCAAAACAATTGCCACATAGTCTCTCTCTATTTTTGTTTATTCATAAAATTAATGTTTAAAACATTGGAACATAATAATTGCGAAATATATAATTCATTGACGACAACTACAGACTTCATTATAGCAGGTAATAACAAGTTAGCATGGCAGATGAGTTCATTAGCTGCTCTTAAATTCTTTACCTAAGATGCCCATTATATCATGGAATTGTAATGGCATTCGTACACAGTATGCTGAAATGAAAGTTCTGTTGAAGAATAGCGACCCCGCCGTCGTCTGCCTTCAGGAAACCAAGCTGACCCCGAACATAGATCTGACGATGCCTCATTTCACAGTTTACCGCAAAGACAAGGAGCTAGAGCAAGGAGAAAGGGCTCATGGAGGAGTCGCTACAGCAGTTAGGAGGCACCTCTTCGCTCGAGAACTGCCCATAGACACCCCACTACAAGCTGTAGTTATTCAAGTCAAACTGTCCTTTTCGATTACCATCTGCAATATATACTTACCTCCTACCGAACCCATAAACGAGATTGCGCTGCTACAACTTATCAATAGCCTTCCAAGCCCTTATATTATTGTAGGGGATATGAATGGAACCCACAGCTCCTGGAGTCTCAATGGGCTAAGCAATCCAAGAGGAAATGTTATCAGAAGAGTCATCGATGCTACTGATACTTTAGTACTTAACACAGGAGATATGACTCACCTATGCCCCAGAACCGGAACACTTTCGGCTATTGACTTAGGCTTTTCCTCACCTACACTAGCAAATCACTTGTCTTGGGAAGTATGCCAAAACCAGCATGGAAGTGATCACTTCCCTATAAAATTGATCTTTAATAATGAGTTACCCAAATTGACCCGCCAACCAAGATGGATTGTCGAAAAAGCAAATTGGGAAGACTTTAAAAGCACTATAAAGATAAAATCCCAAGACTTGCCGGACGATATAGACGAAGCAATAGGGTTTCTCACTACAAAAATAATAGACTCTGCCATTAATAGCATCCCAAAATCCAAAGGCCTCCCTAGACCTAACCACGCTCCCTGGTTTGATGAGGACTGTCGAACCGCTCTGAGAGTAAAAAATAGAGCCCTAAAAAGATTTCAGCAAAACCCCACAACAGAAAATCTAATAAAATATAAGAAAGAAAAAGCGATCACTCGAAACATTATTAAAACCAAGAAGAAGACATCTTGGATATCGTATGTCGAGTCCATAAATATCCACACTCCTGTCAAAAAGATCTGGCAGAAAATCCATAGCATAGCAGGCAAATATAATCCCGAAACACCCGTAATAAACCTGCAAGGAAACATACTTACCGATACACAAACAATAGCCGAAGCTTTTGTAAATCATTATGCAAATATTTCCAACAACCAAACAATACCTCACCAGGATGACAACTATGTTCAGGAATGTGATGGAAACACTGGACACGAAGAACATCTCCAGCAGCAATACAATTGCCCATTCACCTCTTGGGAGCTACAATCAGCCATTGATGAATTAAAACCTTCAGCCCCAGGCAAAGATGAAATCCATAATTTAATGATTAAAAATCTACCATCAACAGCAAAAAGCGCATTACTATCCATATATAATAGAATTTGGGAAGCCTCATATTATCCTCCAGCTTGGAGAGAGTCAATCATCGTCCCAGTTCTAAAACCGGGTAATGATAAAAATTTAATAAACAGTTACAGACCCATATCGTTAACCAGTTGTCTGTCAAAACTACTAGAAAAACTTATAAATAAAAGACTTGTGTGGATATTAGAAAAATACAACATCTTAACGGATATTCAATGCGGTTTCCGCAAAGGCAGATCCACACTAGACGAATTAGTAATAATGGAGGCCGAAGTTCTAAACACATTTATAGAACAAACAGAAGCAGTGGGTATTTTCTTTGATTTAGAAAAAGCTTATGACACCATCAAAAGGACTGTCATTCTCCAAAACATGCTTACATGGGGTTTTCGTGGACGCCTTATAAATTTTCTTAAAAGCTTCCTACAATTGAGGTACATCAGAGTAAGAATAGGACGGTCTGTCTCAGCTTCCAAGTCAACAGCATACGGCATACCACAAGGAAGTGTACTAAGCTGCACGCTATTTGCAATAGCTATTAATACAATTGTCAACGTAATTCCCCGTCCGATCAAAGCATTTCTGTATGTTGATGACCTTTCCATTCTACTGCGATTCAGGGATAGTAATTGGATGAAGAGAACCCTCCAGGATCTCATCCGCAACCTTCAAATCTGGGCAGATAATAACAATCTCCGCTTCTCGACTGGTAAGACCAAATGCCTAATGTTCTCTAGGAAAAGAAATCCTACCGAATATCCAGAGCTTTACATTTATGGTGAGCAACTGAGATTTACGGAAGACGTTAAATTTCTTGGTCTTGTTTTAGACAAGAAACTCACCTGGCTGAACCACATCAGATACACACGCGAGCAATGTTCCAGCCGCCTCAGATTAATGAAGGTGCTCGCTAAGACATCCTGGGGTGCCGATCGCAAAAGTATGCTTATGATATATGCAAGCCTTGTCCGATCTAAGATTGATTATGGTTGCGCAGTTTACTCATCAGCGAAGGCAAAACATCTGCTACTCCTGGATACAGTTCATCATACGGGCATAAGACTCGCCACTGGAGCATTTCGGACCAGTCCCATAACTAGCCTCTGCGTAGAAGCTTCCATGCCACCTCTTGTTTTTCGCCGTCAGGAGCTTATCTCTTCGTATCTTGTTAAATTAAAACTCCAGCCTAACCATCCTGCATACAACCACATTTTTTATCCCCAACATATTCATTTATATAACTCTAAACCAAGAAGCCCTTCACCGCTCGCAGTTAGATTCCGAGAAATTATAAGTGAAATCCATAGTGTATCTATAGATCTCACGGACTACGATTTACATAAGCCGATCTGGACAAACCCTCCTCCAAAAATAGACCTCTCTTTAAGAAGTATCCCTCCACGTGCACGTAGCCTTGATTCCATTATCATGGAAAAATACAACCAATATGAAATTATTTATACAGATGGCTCTAAAAGAAATGAGAATGTTGGCTACGCAGTAGTTCAAGCATCTACAATAAAAAAACAGAAATTGCCTCCTTTCACATCAATATTTACGGCAGAAATGCAAGCAATTGCAACTGCTCTCCTTCTTTCTATTGACATAAACACAAAAAAGATTTTAATATGTTCCGACTCGTTATCAGCCATATACGCCATTCAAAAACATACTGGAGATGGTCAAACACTTAAAAAAATCAATAATTATCTGGACATTTTATATGACAATAACAAGTCGGTAAGCTTTTTATGGGTGCCATCACATACCGGAATTCTAGGTAATGAAACAGCAGACAGGGCAGCAAAGGAAGCAGCAATTATGATGGGCCCTGCACTGCAAATATATGAACCGAAAGACATGAAATCCTGGTTCAAGAAGAGAGTAAGGAGCAACTGGGAGTCCATGTGGTCTGAAATCCCTCTCACTAATAAGCTCCGATCCATTAAGCCTACAACGAGAGAATGGATTAGCTCCCTGCGAGGGAACCGAAGAGAAGAGGTAGCACTGACAAGGCTTCGGATAGGTCATACAAACCTCACCCATGTTCACCTAATTACTAAAGAACGCCAACCAGAATGTGAAATCTGCAAAACCCCTCTTACAGTTAAACATATCATAGAAGATTGCAGTAGATATGAAGGCGAATACACAAAACTAAATATACAACGCAACATTTTGGAGGCATTGAAAGATTCACCAAAGGCTGCGGATAGCATTATAAAGCTGTTTAGGGAGATTTCCTTATTTACAAAAATATAATAAATAGAGCATATTAATTAATGATAAATATTAAAAAATTATAATACTCGTCATAATACATATTAGAATAATATCTTGGGCAATATCATAGAGTAAAAAAGGGGCGTAATGACCGCGCAGTTGATCGCCCATAACAAACAACCTAACCTTTAATTTTATGGAATATTTTTATCTCTTTTCATAGTTTTATAACGCCGTCGATTGTTTCCTTCGAGTCGCTTAGTGCTAGCTCTCTTCGGCGAGGCACCCTATTTCTTTCGAGAGCTCGCTGTAGCGATGCGCATTCTTCTATTATATGCTCTACGGTCAGCGGTCGCTGGCAGGCCTCGCAGTGTGGTTAGCTCTCCCTCGAGATCAGGAGCATGTGAGTCAGGTCGGGATGGCCAAAACTCAGTCTGGTCAAGACCACTCCCTCTAATCTGTTTTCTCTTATGGCAAGTATTCACTGTTTTGTAGTCCTTTTAAAGTGGTTTAATTTATTGGAGTTTGGAATTTCTGTCCACATAGATTCCCAACTTCTAGGTATGCGAAATTCAATACCTTTCTGAAATTTTTTCACTTAATAGGTAATTTATCTATCTTTTTTTCTTGTTTTAGAGAGAAGAAATTTTTGTTTCACAGCTTGTACAGATGCATCTCTAATATTACTTTTAATCATAGTTTTTTATGTTGGCGGTTTATACATATTATAAGCTATCAGAGACTCTTTTATCCGTATATTACATTATTCATGTTGTCAGGTGTCAGTGTAATGAAAAAATAGAAAGGAAATAATGATATAATACGTCATTTGACTCTGTAGAATAAATATTATTTCTAAAATTAGCGTGTATGCGTTGACACAAATCAAGACCTATGAAGCACCTCTTAACGTTATAGTTCAGTGTTCCTAATGATTAACATTTTTGTTTTTTTCCAACATTCATACTTTACAAACATGATTATATTTACTCCAATGGCTTAAGAAACCCAATAGTTAAATTTATTTTTTCTTAAAAATTAAAGACTATCACATTCACAAATTTTTATTATTATTACTTTCCTTCCATAATGATTCATTGATTCCAATTTTTGAATTAACATGATTATAATTGTATTTACAACTGTAAGACATTAACCTAATTACTTAGCAGCGTTTATAAACCTTACTAAACCCTGTAGTTAACTTTAATTAATTAGTGAGGGTAAATTAAGGTTTTATGAAGAGATCATTACGGTGGACTTTATAAGATGGAATATTGTAAACAGACACCGACAATTAATTAAATTTTAGTAAGAGGCAGTTCTCTATTTTTCTAATTTGTTTTAAAACTTGTTTAAAAAAAGTTTTTATGTATTGCTGTTGTTTTTTTGTATGGCCATAATTAACCCTTATAAAAAAAAAAAAAGTCTAATATATCGGAAACATTTATTTTAGGTTATTTAGACCAACTTCGTGATGAAAACGGAGCTGAATCTGTCATTTTTTGAAATTAGGACATGGATTGGTCAACAGATATTTCTACGTATCTTGTAAGACATTTTATATCCTACTTTTCATATATTACAATTTTAGTAAGTAAATGACTATTAATACTCATTAAAAACAATCTTTTCATCGTAAATATACCAAAGTGACCCATAGAAGTTTTAATCGTTGAGGCATGATGAGAAAAAGTCATTTTCATTCTGTAAATTTTTTTTCATGGTATATATTTTTAGCATTCATTTAAATGTTTTCAAATAGTTTCAATGCTTATTTCATCACCATCACTCGCTTCATGTTTAATTCCTTTTGATTGAGTTTAACCGATAACCTCCTCGTTAAATCTGAGGTTAAAACTGTGATTAAGAATAATTATAAGCAAATTTTGCAATAAATTGATAAAAATGAGTAGTGTAAAACAAATGAATGTTCTATTTCTTTCCTTAGCCCTCCTTCCAAACCATTACTTTCCATTACACGAGAAATAGGAGCCCTTGAGAAACCACTCAGGTGTTCTCTTACTCAAAGTGGTAGTTCGATTCTTGCCAATCAAGTTGGCAGTGAGAACTTTCATCCCAAGGAAACTCTCTAACAACTAAATTGCTTATATCCTCTAAGACAAGACCACCATTGATTAATTAATCTTTATTTATTTTTTTTTAAAGTATTCTTCCCTAACTAAAGATGCTTTTAGAAACCAATAACATGCTTTTACCTAATTAACTATTCAATATTTATATATGTTTGCACAATTGTGGGTTTAAATAGTTTTTATTATAAGGAAATTATAAATACGTCAGACTAAGACTAAAAACTCAAATTATTACTAATGTTAAAAAAAGTAACTACTTGTAACGATACAGTAATACAAAAGTAACCATATGATTCGATCTTCAGAGTAAGAATAAGACTCCAGTCCATTGCTTCTTATACTAGTAGGAAGTAGAACATTCTAGAATGGTGTAGGAGATTCTCGATGATCCAGAAACTGTACTGGAACAGTTAGGTAATCGTTCCAACAAAAAGTATATATTTCTTTTCAGTGTAATAGACAAAATCATATGTTCTTATCTCACGTATTGTAAAAGTTAAAATAAATAAAAATTAAAAAAAAAAAAATTAAATTATTGTAAAATTTTATCTCTCTAATACTTTATCGATTTCACTACATTTTTCTTACGGCTATGTCTTAAGGCGATATATTGTATACATCGCGAAACACGAAAACGGGTTATTGGAGATGATAATGGAAGGTAATATCGGAATTTAGACTTTTCAAATGAAATAACATGCTGTCGGGAATCAGACATCGTACGATAAAAAATAAATAAGTATAAAATAGAATATTGATTAAGAAAAAAAAAAAGGAGGGAAATAAATCATTATTTTTTTTAACTAATAAAGAAAAAAGATTAACTACGCTTTGATGACTAATGAGAGTTTCACCCCACTGAGCACCATCTAACAAATAATTGAAAATTGAAGATTAAACAACAACTTAAAATTTTGTGTTATTTCCGAAAATCATCTTCCGGATGAAAATAAATATATAACGATTCACATTTTTAGAAATTCTACCTGGCCTCTACTTTATATGTTATTAATTTAAAATACCAGTTAATAGCCAGAGGCATGAAAACTTTTGAGAGGCGCGTAACGTATACATTTCAACGCTTTCATGCTGCGTTGGTACATTTAACATTGCATGAAAGTTACATAGAAGGTAGGGAATAATATATAATGGGACCAGTCGAACGGAAAAATTGCCCTGAAAGCCGTTGGAGCGGAGAGATGATTCAAGGGCCACTAACCCGCACAGATTCAATTAGGTTCATTTTGAAAGATATTAAACCCTATTAGCCCAATCTAATCTCTCGATTTTATATTAAATACCGGTTAAATTATATAATTTGTTTCAATTTTATCATAATTAATATAAATTAAAGAGTATTTTAATGAAACAAAAGCTAATTTTGACATCTAACTACCTTCAAATGGTCTATATAAATGATATTAGAGAAAGGAAATGTTAAATTACTGTGTTTTATTATGTTTGATTTTGATATTAATTAGTTATTAAGGAGTAAAACTCCTTGGTTATGCCTTCCTGTGGATGGGACGTAACATAAACGTTCCGAGCCTGTGTGGTGACTTACTCGTTAAAGATGCCTATCTAAATTATACTTGGTTAGAAAAAAATTAGGACTCCTACTGTAGCGTGAAGTTACTTTAAACAAATATAAACAATTGATTACTTATTTCTATTTAATTATTCTTGTATTTGCCTCTATCTAACTTGGTTTGGCATTTATTTTTATTTATTTACATTATAGAATCTTATAAGTTTCAGAAAACTCATCAATTTCTTAATCCTATCCTCCTAATGATGGACTAATGAACTAACAATGTAAATTCTTTGTGTTCTAAGAGCATCTCAATACACACTAGTAGGGTTTAGAATATATCCATGTGAGAATTACCAGTGACCTATTCTGGGCAAGCACAGGGTTATTTCCTCTCTTCTCGATTTAATATGGATAATACAGTTGCCCATTTCGTGGAATCTGTTTTTACCTGCAGCAGATGGACGGTTTTTTTCCCTCCAGGCCTTATTGGGCCATTGTTTAGGATTTCACATGCATTTCAACCTTCCTGTGGAATTAAATGGATTTTACCCGGTGAATATCGCGAAAATGCATGGCATTACTTTTCGATGCTGAAATCGTTCGAAATCTATTATGATTCAACTAATAAAACCAGTTGAATCATAATGATTTAAAGGATTATTTGCGTAAAAACTCCGTTGTTAAAGTCCATTTAAATAGCAAGCATTAATGATTGAGCAATAAATAATCTTTGGTTAGTTAATCTTTTTTTATAATGACCTTATGTAAAACCCTTTTCGATTCCTCTACTACTTAGGCTACATAAACAACGTTATCGTTTGTTGATATTTTGTCATTTTTTCTTTCCTAGAATCTCCGTTAGCTCATTTTTTTTTCTGATTATTTGGAAAAATGAAATAATTTAATAATATATCAAATCGAGGTTTAGAATATAATTGCAGATCTTTTAAGAATAAGAGGATTGTATGTTTGTTGTTTGTTTGTTTGACGTCACTTTTTTGCCACTAAGGCTAATCGGACGATGCTACAGTGGGGGTCCTAAATTTTGCCTATCCAGGTATAATTAGGATAGGAATCTTTAACGAGTACCTGACATCATAGTGGCTCGGCAAGGCAATGAAATGGGACTTTTTACTCTCATTAAAAAAATCCTAGGGCCTCTGAGAGACGCCGACACGCGACATTCAGTGGTTGCTATGCTAACCACTGGACCACAGGTGACCCCTAGGACTGTATGAACAATTTTACTTTGACTTGTAAGCCGATTCTTATTATTTAAAAACATTATATAGAAAAATATATTTATTTCATTTCCTTCCACTTTGATGTGCACACGTCAATGAAAATTTCCGACCAAAATCAAAGATGCGATTTATTTTACATTTTTTTGTAGTCCTTTAATATTGGATTTGTGACTGTAGTCGTTTCAGTCATTAGGAATAAAAGGTTTAACTGTATAAAATGTTCAATAAAATATATTTCATGTGCAAAGGATCACTTAGAAAATTTGTTCGGAAAAATATCTTTAAGCCGATGTATAAAAAATATTTATGCACGTTCCAATAGAATGACAAATGATGGTATTGATGATAAATATGGTATTGATAATGTTTGTTTTACCAACTGCTGATCGATGGTTTTGTATAAAATGAGGTATTATTATTGAATACAACCCATGGAATGGTACAATTATACAAAAGCTGTTGTTGCCTTTGTACTACTGTTGAGAAATTATTCGGTGATTAGAGAAGGTATTGAGGAGAGCAGTGTTGACATTAATAATAGCAGGGGCGATAGGCTAAACAAGAGGGAGTGGAAGCCTCCTCCGATATTACCGCCCTTATCGAAGCACCTCATGCATTATTTAGAAGCAGATTATATCCATGTTTATTAGCTCTTACCGGCTTCTTACAACAATTATCTCTCCTTTTTTATATTTATTATACGACTTTTTATCAAATAGTGGATTATTAAAGAAATTAACTTTTTTTTTTTTACAAACATTTGGGCAGTTCCTATTGCTAAGAGTCCTTCAAATTTTACATTGTGTACAATGTGAAAATTAATAGGAAAAAAAGAAAACTCGTATTATAAATAATGCAGACCATCAAAGGAATAAAAAGAAATAATAAAAGAAAATAGGATCTAGTAAAAAATTGACGAATCAATTTCTAATTCTCGACCCTAAACTATGTAAAGCGATATAATTTTTTTTTTTTAATTTTTCATCACCATCGACATTCAGGATGAAGAAGGCTTGAGAAATCACATCATGATTTAAATTACAATATTTACTCATAAACATTTTTCTGTAATTCTCTAGAGAAATGGACACAATTGAGTGTCTGAGAAAGAGAAGGGGCTATGCCACAAAACCTCAAATTTTAATTTAGTAATCTTAATAAAAAAATTTAAATAATGATTATTTTTAATTTTCCCAACTACCGTGTTGAGAATACAAAGCAAAGATGCCATAATCCAATAAAAATAATAAAAATTTATGTATTTTGTACTCAATCTAATAAAACTTAATTTTTCTCAAAACTATGTGTTTGTGGCATAGCCCCTTCTCTTTCTCAGGCACTCAATTAGGAAATGAACGACGTTATTTTTTTCATACTGCTCACAATAATCACGGAGAGACCCCTCTCGAAATTAATTTTTGTGCCTTTAACCAATAATCTACTTTTGAATAACTTAAAATATATAATACAAGTAGACCCGTGCGAAGCGTTTCGCACGAAGATTTGTTTCAGATTTAGGTATAGATTTCCACATCTTGTTTTAATACAACTATGAAATAATTTTACACCAGTGTTTTACAGTTGACGAAAATACATAAAAAAATACCCATTCACTAATGGGTTCTTGTGAGTTAGTATATTCTCCAAACCGCAACGATAAATTTCAATTTGGCTCTGATTGTATGTTTATAAAAATACTTATACACCAGGTAGTTATACACCTATATTTTATTGAATCGATAATTATTGCTATATCTTTGAGCATTTATTTCAAGTAACGTAGGTATAGCTCCCACGAACCAACCATACGAATATAAAATCCTGGAACATGGAAGAAAGAGGAATAAATATTTACTCTTTTCTAAGTTTATGCACATTGAATGTTTAACATCCAAGGATATATGATAGAAATTTATTAGAACAGTAGAACGGGCCTAAGAAGTATTTCAGTTGGAATATTACATTATTATTACTACTACTACCTATATATATATATATATATATATATATATATATATATATATATATATATATGCTCAAACGTAAGAATCTTATGATAAATATGTTTTAAAAACGGAATTGAAAAAGAAATTAGCACATTATAAATCATTAAGAAATCGTCTGTTATTTGTTTACAAGCCAGAAGGGAAGGACATCGTTGAGAGCAGTGGTACTTATTAAGGACACATTTTATATGAATCTATCTTTCATTTGGTGAAATGTTAAAAGTTTGATATCTTTTTCTATTTTTCTTTCTTGACTGCAAAACCTAATAATATCGTGAAAGTATAAAATATTATAAAAGAACGTATATATGAAGTTGAGCTAAGCACTAATTTTGAACTTCTGAATAATGAATAAAAATAGTTCCATTATAACTTCATATGTAAAGGCATGTTGTAGACGAAATTTTGAAGATGGAGAGTAAGCTAGTTCATGGAATTCAGAACTTTACATTTTAAATATTTTAGAGTTCTTAGAATGATTGGACTTTGTCCTAAAATCTCCCGCAAAAGAAGGCTCTTACCGGAATAAAAAGCTGAGCAAATTTGTTCTGGGAGACCGTGAAACGGTTTTCCTTAGTAATGAGCTTCAGACTAATCAACGTTAGCCAGGGCATCTTTTATTAATTCAAATCCAGCTTTTAGTTTCCAGTGGACCCTTTTCTACTAGACTTCGCAAATATTTGTACTTTTTCAAGTCTTTGAATACCATACGTACTTTCCTTATATATATATATAGTTCACTATCACTATTCTACACACTGGAACTTAATGGGATAAGACTAAAAATGAAAGAATGAAGGAAAATGACCAAAAAAGGATTGCTCACGGAAACTGGTCGGTTTTCTTATGGCATGAAGCCAAAGGGGTCAAGACGGGTAGGGCACGTAAATCAAAACAGTTCATCAGGAAGCCAGTGACCATCCATCAATGCCTCAAAATTCAAGAGACGGAGCGGGATGTCAAAAGTAGATGGTTGGTAGAATTGACAAATCGTGCAGTAAAATTCAGCTAAAATTGTAGGCAAAGAATGGGAGAAGCCAATATGTTTGACTATGAGGTCAAAAATTGACAATTTATTTAAAGAATGTGAAAAAGAAAAAATATATAAGTTGTGAACAGTGTCTTCTTACAGATTATATAGTTCTATCAAATCATGGAGGGATAAGAGGCTATTTATAAGCGTTTGAAGAAAACAACTTTTCTTCTTTTTTCTTACATTTTCTTTTTTCTGACATTTCTTAGCTTGGCCGACTAAAAGTTGTAATCCTTATTCGTCTCGTAAGTCAAATCAAGCTTAACATGAAAGTTCTAGAAGCGGGAAATCTCGGCACAAAAAGATTATAATGGACAAAAGGAAACTAGATATTGTACGATTCCAAACATGTTCATTTGACGTGTCTCAAAAGCTATGTATCCCTGAACTAGCACTATTCAGTCCCTTAACTTGTTTCATAAGATAATAACCACCTTAAGGGAAAATAGTGAGGGAATGTTGAGAGAACACAATTTCGCGCTTATATTTTTGAACAAATTTATATATTGGGGGGGGGGGGGGGGGGTAGAGGCGAAAGAGGGGAGTTTGGTCACATTGGAGCGGACAGCTTGCATTTTCCTGTGACAACAGTTAGCGGCGGCAAGTTGCCAGCACTGCGGTGTATTTAATGCTTCCACTAGCTTCGGGTTCCTGCAACTGCTGCTCCCACCGCAATACTATTTCCACCCTTGAGAAAATAATTGGACATTGTTACAAAATGTTGAAACTTTTTATATTAATAATATTACAATAATAATCAAGTCTCCAGAGTCAAAAGTATTTCAAGTGATGTCGAAAGGTTTATAGAAGTTTTTCTTCTGGATCATCAAATTTTCGAAAACATTGAAAACAAATTTGATATGTGTAACAAAAATTCCCTCGATGTGATCTGAGTGAGGTTATTAAATTTTATATTTACGATACGAGTTAGCCCATCCAATTAAAAACACTGATTTCAAGGAGATGCAACAAAATGATGCAGAAATGTTAAGCTGTACAAAAAATATCGCTGTTTATGTACCTACCTCAAAAACCCGATTTCAGTTTCTGAGCTCGTCTGTTTACACAAACATACACACACACTCAGAACATCTCGCTGGATTTGGTTATATCGACTCAGAGGACCCCAAAACGTGTATTTCCGTTGAAAACCGGAAGTCAAAATTTTCATGATCGCAATATTTCCCCTTACTATATATTTTATTTACAGATAAGTGAAAGTAAAAATTGCGGTTCAAATACATCTAAAAGTTGCAGAGGGATTGCTCAGGCGATGATTTTATATCACAAATCTTATTAAATATATGCAATCAAATTTTATAAGATTTGTTGTATAAAATCATTGCCTGAGCAATCTCTCTGCAACTTGTAGATGTATTTAAAGCGCTAAAAATCATTTTAATATATGATATACATTAAAGTAGAATACATAAAATAATAAATTGATCAACGTTTCATTATCCACTTGTAAAAAACTAAAAACTAAACCACAAGTGAAAAGTCCTCATTTACCATAAGTTCCTATGTTCCTATGAAACAATCTCATACGTTTCTATGTTTCTTACTTCGAACAATTTAACCTAAATTGTATAATACGTAAACTGCTACTTTTAAATATAGATATTCTTGTCTTGTAAAAATTAAGAAATTTTTATAAGAGCACTAACGATTATACTCTGAATGTAATATTGAGAAAAAAAAAATGGTTTCTAATCTCAGAGTTCTCAAAGATGAATATGTAGAATAATAAAAAAAAAACGATAATTACTAAGAAATAATAATAATTAAAAAAAAAACCTTGATTTGTATAAATATTACAAAAGTTATTTTAATTCTAAATCCCTACCAAGGGATGAACAAAGGAGTTCCGGCAACAATTTTCACTTGCTCACCGACATGCATTGTGGCATATATTTGGAGAGATTTATTACGTCAAGATGAAATATATCTGTACAATAGCTAGTAGCGTGTTCCAGCCCAGGGGCAGGAGGGGGCGGGGATGGGGTGGTGTTCCCTGTCAGCATATATACAAAGCAATATTTTCCACCGACCCCTCCTACCACGGAAAATTGTTTTTATTTCTCTCGAAATTGCGTGCAAAGGCTTACCACTAATATATATTCTTCGCCAATAGCAACACAAATCTTATAACGAGTCTTACGTTACGAAGTAAGACGTACATATATACACCGAAGAAGGGGTTTTACGCCTTCATACTAAAACAACCAACCAACCGTACACCGAAGAAAGAAAATAATATACAGGGGCTTCATAAAAGAATTTTCAGATTCATCTGCAAGCATAAATGGGAATTTCACTATAGAACACAAATATAGACATATATTTATAACGCGAGGTTACTCTTAAATTTAGGAGTCCTGCCGATGGCCAGATTCTCCACTTATGTATGAGTGCAACTAAAGGGCCCTCGCTCAGCTTAATACCCGTAATAAGGCTGAGAGGGAAGCGCGGGGATCTCCTGTAGTTATGTTCTTCCCTCCACACGGGGAAGAAATAGCCTGACTCGGGCTTTCTGAGCCTGATTGTAAATGCTCAATGTCTATCTGTAGCCATGATATTTTCTTTACTATAATTCACTTACTGTTTTGTTTTTTGTTTTTTATGATTATGATAATTTTATGTGAACAGTGCATGTTTGTGATCAATGAGCATTATTATCATTGTCTGTGACAGATTTTAATATTATTCAATAAACAGTTTTTCATTAAAAGTATTTATATTTACAGCATCCTAATGAATTCATTTTATAGTCATAAATCATTAAGGTTTTTTATATATATATATATATATATATATATATATATATATATATATACATAGGTATTATTATTGATTTTTTCTTCTCGGATTTTCAGCGGTAATGGCACATTACCCGGACCTAGGTCAAGGGTAAGGATTGAAAAATTTAGGCTTTAATGTTCATATATTTTTTAATAAATCTCGCAGTTCCGAGCAACACTGTCTTCTGTATCTGTTCCAGACTTTTAGGGGGAAGGTCTAATGCGGTTGCGGTGTGGTGTTCACAGTCGTCTCCGGGATCAATCCGTTTGTAGAAATTTAAAACCGTCACTTTGTAAAATTTGTATAAATGCCTCAATTCTTCGATTTGTTTCTGATATTTTCTTATTTTTTATCTACCACCTTATGAATATTATCACCTGACGGTACCCCTATTTCTATAATTTTTGTTTGTTTTTCATCTGTTAGTATTATTAAGAAACCAGTGTATGGTGTGGTCCGTTATAATGGCCTGATCCCAGTATAGCTTGATGTGTTTTCCATCCATCAAGGGCTGTGGTCTATATTTATAGTAAGGATTTGTGTCTTCTATGACATTATACTTTTTAGCAAGTTCTTCGTGAACTATTTTTGCCATGCTATCATGTCTCTGTAACTATTCTTTTCCAGCGAGAACTTGACATTCTGATGTGAGGTGCTGAATCGACTCAGTTGCTGTTCTACATAGCCTCCTCGTCTATTCAACAGCCTCTCCACCTATACGGTGCCCAATAGGTCTTGGTTGCGATTACTTGGCCCTGAATGGCCATAACAAAAGCCTTCGGTTTCAGGAAATAATCTTGCCCTGCGTTGCTACATTATTGAGGCATTCATATCAATTTCCGCTGCCGATAGACTGTGGTTATATCTTCCATAGAGCTCTTTAGCTTTCCATGTATTTATGAGGGAATCATTACTTTCTAATAAGGGAAAATGTTCGCCTCAAAGATTTAGGGCTGTGTAGCCGAAATCTAATGTTGCAACAGCTGATATGACCCTTGATCTTTCGTTTGCTTGATCTTTATTATTATTATTATTTCAAGTAAGTAACCTGGTGACTCCTTTTTTTTAGATTGGAGAGGATATGAAGAGTTCTTTATATACAGCGATTTCATTACCGAAATGAAATTTTGAAAGCTAAGTTATGAAATAGCAACGGTTTAAATTAAAAAATGATGTATATGAGATATCTACCTCCTTCTGTCAACTACAGAGTATATAAATAGATACTAGGATAAGGTCACTTGTCAGTCTCCTTTCGTGAGAATGGGAAATTATTTCGATTTTTTTCTAAAATCAATTAATATATGCAAATAAAAAAATAAAAAAATCTGGTGCGTGTGCTCAACACACAACTTTCACTTACTACCTTACTTAGATTAAAAATTGATGTGTTTTGTTATTTTTCACTTCCCAAAGTCACACATTTTTCCACATTCATTTCTGATTTTATTTTTATTTTCAAAAAAACACTATTTTTTAATTATTAAATAAAAGTTTTTATTTGTGATAATTCGGCAATGCAAGCCATAATACTCCAAGTCGTCTGATTTAATAATGCTCTATGTAGTTGTTAAAAACTTCATTTAGACAAATAATTTCTATTAAATGAACAGAACGGCTTTAATTATGAAAAATGGTCTGTCATTGACGGCGTACTCCGCATGCGTCGGCTCAACATGTTTTATGAGTTGACGGAATATTTTTCTTTTTTTCTCTACTTGATTTTTTTCATATTTCACATTTAGCCATTTCTTATTTTTAGCCGTAACGAGAAACAGTTAGTCCCCTTCCCCATTTAAGCCACCTTAGAACATTTAAATAATGACAAAGCTTACCTGATATTAAAGCAGACCTGATTCTCATTAAAAATGACGAATTTGATCAAAATCATTGCAGCCGTTTTTGAGTAAATACTTATTTATTTATTTATTACACCCTTCCTTGCCTTGAAGGCCATACGGGTTTGGCAGTGGTGACATAATCTAATGAGTACGTCACTCCTGCAAGTAAACTTAAATGTCATTTCAACTGTTCATATTATATTTCCTGTCTTCCTTCTTCAGGGTTGCCTTCCTCTTCCTACCCTTCGGGATAAATTAAATGATCATATCCAACAGCAGCTTTCCACCCGTACACAAAGGCCTTGTAGTACGGGTAGTTGGCTGATGTTACGAGCTCAGGAAATTCTCTTTCAGTTAGGACGTACAGTCCAGTTTCTCTTCGGAGTTTGGTTCTTAGTGCCTCATAGGCGGTGCAGGAAGTGATTATATGTTCGGCGGTTTCAGGAACGCCGCAACTAGGACACAAGGGGTCAATGTCAAGGCCATGCATGTGGAGCTTGGCACGAAATCCACCATGCCCTGTGAGGAATTGGGATATCCAGTAGTCCGGGAGGACCCAATTGGCTTCTAGATGTGACCGGACGGTGGGGAAATACTTTCGAAGAGTAGCTCCTTTAGGACTTGTCACCCACCGGCGGTTCCACTCTTCTATAGTGTCCTCCCGGATAATCTTTCTCCAATGCCGCGGATCCTCATCAATCCTCATCCGGATATTTGCTGGAAGAGCCGCTGAGCCTTCTCTCTTCGCCTCGAATTTCAAAACGTCTTCTCGCAGGAGGAGATCGAGAGGTATCCCTCCTGCTAATACTTGCACCGCCTCATGGGACACTGATTTGTAGGCCCTGGTGACTCGTAGCAGAGCTAAGCGCTGAATTGTCGCCAGCTTGTTCTTCTGTCGGTGTGAGAGATTCCTATACCAAGCAGGAGATGCGTATCTCAGTATACCTAATATGACGCCCTGATAAATTGTCATGGTAGCTGGGTATCTGAGGCCCCATAAAGCACCTGCTACGCGGTTAAGTCCGTTTAACGTTAGGGTTACCCTATTTCTCAAATTATCCAAATCAGGTGTCATGTCGAAGTTTCTTCGTATCTTCACTCCTAGATAAGTGACTACCTCACTCAGATGGATTCTTTCATCTTGCACGTTTAAGATAATAGGGTTCGCCCTACACGTCTTACCACGCAGCAGGATAGCCTGGGTCTTTGCTGCAGCCATCCTCATCTCCTTTCTCTCACACCATTCTCCAACCAGATTGGCGCAACGTTCGGCTTCTTGTTTTAGCATAGCTCTGCTATCGGCCGCCACCACGACTGCTAAGTCATCGACGTACGCAATTGCGGGGAACCGCTGTTCTTCGAGAACTCCTAGAATGTCATCGAAGACAAGCTTCCATAGAGCAGGTCCCAGAACAGAGCCCTGTGGACAGCCCCTCTCAATGATGTCCTCATATTCGTAGAAGCAACCCCTTATCTTCCCGTGGCGTTCATGGAGGTAGCTTCTCATCAGGTCATATAGGTTACTAGGAGCCTCGTACTTCTGCAGCTGCTGCAGCACACATGGCCACCAGACACTATCGAAGGCGGATGATATGTCAAAGAGAAGTAACATAACATATCTTTCCGCCTTCTCAATCACGTCATGACGTACTCGCAGCAGAGCATCAGCGGTCCCCCTTCCTTTCGTGGACGTGGATGGCTTGCTCTCCGTAGCGCAGGCTGTAGGCTCTTTAGTACCAGGTTTTCCAACACCTTACTCATGACTGGTAGGAGACAAATAGGCCGATAAGACTTAGCCATTTGCTTGTCCTTGCCTCCTCCTTTGTATATAAGTCTAACATCGGCAGTTTTCCATTGTTTCGGAAAATATCCCCTATCTAAACAGTCATTGAAGATAGACAAAAGCAAATCTTCGATCAAAGGGATACTATTTTTAAGAATTGCCGCGTGAATGGCATCTAAACCTGGTGCACGTCCTGGCTTCTGCCTCTCCACGGCAGTTCGTAGATCCCATATATCCCATGGTGGGCACAGGTCTGTTCCAGGAGGATACATTGTGGTGCGTCTAACAAATGCATCAGCTTCATTGTCTTGGGATGGGTTATCTCTGGGGTATGTGACCTGAAAGAAGATCTTTGCCGATTCTTCTGGGTTGGTTGCCTGGGTATTACCATGTTTAAGAGCTGCTACCATCTGTAAGGGAGTTAGCTTGCCCAGAGCCACTCTATATGGGATACCCCAGGGGTTCTTTGCCGACTCCTCCTCAATGAAGTTGTTCCAAGATCTACGCTTTTGTGACCGCACCTCATTTCGATACATCCTGGCTTTTGACCTGTACTCGTTTCGAAGTGCAGTACGCCTCTCGTCGCATCTGCACCTCTGGTACGAACGCCGGGCCTTATAGAGATCTCTTTTCATCACTGTTAAAGCCGGCGTCCACCATGGGAGTAAATACAGTTGAGTAATTTGCTCAGTAATTTGAGTAAATACAAAAATACGTGAACGTAAGACAATGTTTATAAGTAGTAGTTGTACCGTGTACCCTCTCCGTATCACCAATTTTGATGAAATTTTTGCAGTCATATCGAGGGCTGATCACTTCTTTAAATACCCAGTTTGATCAAAATCGTTATAGACTTTTTGAGTAAATAAAAAAAACACGTGAAAATGATACAAAATTTATAAAGTAAAGTGACCTCTCCGGTTGATCAATTTCGATGAAATTTTCGCAGTCATATCTTGGGCATATTACTACATAAAATACTCAGTTTAATCAAAATCGTTAGTGCCGTTTTTGAGAAAATCGAATAAAACGTAAAAAGTTATTAAATAAAGTACCCCTCCGTTTGATCAATATTAAAAAAATTTTGGTTGTCACATCGCGGGCATATACATATACTAAATACCCAATTTCAGGTTCGCACGGCTTATACTTTTTGATCTAGTCTGTTCACACACAGACCGGACTCAGGGGACCCCAAAACGTGTATTTCCGTTGAAAACCGGAATTCGAAATTTTTCGCGATTGCAATAATTTCCCTTACTATATATTTCATATATAGGTAAGTGAAAGTATTAATATTAATGTTACCTGATTCCAAAATACTAACGTATATCAAAACTCTTTTAAGTAGGTTGACGTCAAATCTGGATATTTTTATACGGAATAGCGCTCCCCATGCAACAGTTGGAACACATAGAAGATTGTACCCAACAAACATTTAACTTTTCACTGAAACATACCAACGCCAGTTGAAAGCGGTTGAGCTAATTGGTAATAACAAGTCAAACACCAACAATCGATTCTCTGCTTTCGTCCGATTAGCCATAGTAGCACAAAGTGACGTTAAGTAAATAAACAAACAATTCCCAGTTTATGCCCCTCCTTTGTTTGTTACATTTGGTACATTTTCATTTCTCTTTACATTAAATTATAAGTTTCTTCTATTTGTATTTTTTAACTAATTATTTATTTTAATTTTTATGGTTAATTTCGATTTTTTGGATTTTAGTATTATTAGTAGCAGGTTAGTTTAATATTTTAGCTTGTAGGAACCTCTTCTCTCATTAAGTTGAGTATAAAAAATAATAAAATAACATGGATAATGGATATATTTTCTTGACTGTTAATAATAGACGCTGTTGTGTGAATATTAAAGTTCATTCCATAATTCAATAATGGTCGAAATATTTCATAAGTAACAACTATATTATTGTAAATAAGTTTAAAAATAATGAAATACATATGAAAAAAAATATCAAATATGGATGTGCAGAAAATATAACTGGACATTATTTAAAATAAAATATGGAGGTGTAGGAATATACTTACAGGATATGAGAATCAGAAGAGATTTTTGTCCTGCTTACGTGAGTATTACTTTAGTCGCGGCGTAGATTGCTCCTTGAAGGCATGTTTAATTAGCAATAGGCTGATTCCTTTAAAGGAGACCGGTTCGGTGTTGGGGCTCTGCTTGGACACCTCAGGAGCGCCTGCAAGAACACCGGATTTACAGGGAAACTAACACGGGTCAAGTCCAAGAGGACGACATCGACCAGCGGGTCTTCGAGACCCCCCTCCCGGAGGTGGTAGCCTCTTTGGAGCACAGAGCCAAAAGGGTATATGTGGACGGTATCGTCAACCTACTTTATATAACCGACTTATTGAAGCATTTTTGATCCGATTGGTTTTACCAGTCCCATTACATCCCAAAGATATTGTTACAAGAGACGAGGAAGAAAAAAATCAGTTGGGACCCAGAAATATCTGATGAACCGCAGCGTAAATTTTTGAAATGGTTCAACAAATGTCTCCAAATTTTCATCAAAGTTAAAGGATATGTCTCAAAAGCTTGGAGAAATAAAGATTCCGTGATGTGTTACTTATTTCACTGTGATGCCAGTAAAAGTGCATATGCTGCATTGGTATTTTAACGAAGAGAATATGGGAAATGTTAGAAGTTAATTTAAGAGGCATGCAATGTTGGTACATACCGGAGCTACGAAGACTACCGTCTGCCCTAGCTTGTTCAGCGAGAAAGGACCGCCTCGGACGAACAGCCTCATTAGTTTGTTGGTCGTCGAAAATTATTGTTTAAAGTAAACCAAAATATTCATTTATATATATCTACATATATAAAAACGAAAAATTTATATGGACATAAATATGTATGATATTCAATGATGATTCAACTGTTTATATTAAAAAAATATTATAGTTGAATGTAGAGTGTGGGTACTTTGAAGTGATGTATGAACAGAAGCGTTTATAAATATTCATAGACTCCCTTGTTTTATCAAATAAAATGACGATAAAATGCTAAATAAGAAAAAAATTAATATATTTTGACTAACCATATAGATTACAGCTTCTATAAAAGAAAAAAAAAAAAAATTAAAATATATACAATAAAATATGTATATTAAAATGTATTTAAAGGTATAATTAAATTCCATAAAACTATGAATACCGTTTTTGACATTATTAATGAAAATACCTATGCTGTAATTTACAAGGAAGTATCTTTTTTTACGATAATCCTAATTAATTCTTGCCAGGTTAGGTTTATTTTTATTAAGATTTTATTTTATTTAATTATGACGAAAGTACTTTGTTTTTATAATTTAATATAATATAATTATGAGAGATAATTTAATTTTTGTAAAAGATAATTATTTTTTTCATATATTGTTTATAAAAATAGCATGACCAGATTTTTTTCCTTGATTAATATAATAGTCAGAGACGCAATTTCAAAACTGACGCAGTTTTGAATCTATCCTACGGGGGCGACTTCTTGTCGGGAAAAATTAATTATTTATATACATAAACAAACACACACACACACTCACGCTCACATATATGTATACATATAAATTATTTATTTGTGTATGTGTATTTTATAAAATCTTGAACTTATTTTTTTTGTACCGTATTGTTGGTGGTATAAGAAAAAATATTAATAAATCTTCATTAAGGATATAAATAATACATTATTTATTATCACAAACCTGCTTAAGTTGTTTTTTCATGGCATATAAAATAACTGCCATTTAGATTTTCTGATATTTTCCTTGTACTCTATTTTTACTACGTAGTGAATTATACTTATTTTGCACAGATGTTTTCGTCTTGGATGGGATTTTGTAATTTTCTAGATCAGTAGGATAACTCCAAGAGTGGATCCTTGTTTTCACTCCATGTGCGGATTTAATAGAATATTCCAGTTATTAAACAGGTCAAACTTTTGCCTTATCTATATTGGCATGGCTAAATAACCGGCTCAACTTAAACAACTTAAGCTGTAGACTTGAGCGCCTCTGAGATTAAGTCCACATTATCAGATTAACAAGCTTCTTGTCACAAGACCCTTTTGTAAGTACCTGCTATTTCCCTATATTATATTATTTAAATACTGCTACTGCTTGTAATTAAAATTAACTTATAAAATATAAGGGTGAATAAAAAAAATGACCGTTTCGTCAAATTGTTTAATTAAAAAGCTACCAACACGTTTAAGCTATGTATTGGTTATCAACAGGGTAACCCCTTCCTGGAACGGTCTTCTACCTTTTTTGTCAACTATAGAATGGCTGGATAAAATGGTTCGGCCACCAAGAACTATTGCCCCTGTTAGATTTCCAGTTTTTTCGTAGTTCTAAAACGAACCAAAGTGGCTCGGTGCCATTTTAACCCTTTAGCGTCTGAGCAGTTCAAGTGTATTGCGGGCCCTGTGGCCTGAGACCTAAGCCGGCTGCTGTGCCCGGAGGCCTGAATACTTTTGAAAGCCAGAAAAGAGACCAAAGAATTGGCCCTATTTGACTAAGGAATAAGGTGCAGGTAAAATTAATCTGGAAAACCCCGAAAAGAACCCCATGTCAATTAGTTTACAACCCTCTGATATTTTTGAGGAAATCATAAACCTCGTCACTGGAAAATACCGTTCGGGCTGGAAACAGGGTTGGAGAAACGGGAATGCCAATTATGTAAAAATAATTTTGATATGTCCTGCACTCGTCCTAAATATGAATAAGTAAATGATGACTATTTTGTCTGCTCGCCATGCTCCTCTAATATTCATAAAATTAAAAAAATACGTGTATGAACGTACCTAAGTAGATAAACTTACATTTCATTTTTAGAACTGTTATATTAAATGTTTTATATATCTGTTTATTTTATAACATTTTTAAATTATATACTATATTTTTTTACGAGTTGTAACCTACGATTGATGAATGTTGCATTCCTAAATAATAATACGATACATCCGAAAGCGAAGAGTCAAAATTCAAATTTTGTTTTAAAAGAAGCCACTAAAACATCTCTTAAGGTGCTGACTACTGGGGGTTTTATCCTTGTGCAATAGTAAAATGGAAAGAGTTAAGAAATCAATTAATATAAGATCCGCAGTTTCAGTCTTCTACGGCTGAAGCGGGCGGAACTGATATATGTATCAGTCTACACGCCACAGGGTCTGAAGCGTTCGAACTGACATATCAGTCTACAGGCGTTAAAGGGTTAAGGTTATCTTATTAATGTTTTTACTTAAATCACTTTTAAAATTAAAACATCATTAATTCCATACAATGTTTGAATTAACCATCTATTTTTTTTACAATATCCTAGTAATTATATTTATTTAATTTAGTTAAAAATAATATGGTGTGAAATTACTCAAAACTCGTTTTATTTTATTTCATTTTTTAATTTTGACTATTACCGTTTTTATAATAATGAAATATTAATATTGCTTTCGTGTGCGAGCCACACACGATGTGTATGCTGTGCGTACTGTGTGTGCATACATTTGTGTGCCAGCAATATTGCTATTTAGCGAATACTAGAATAGATCATAAAAACACGAAGCTAGCAGCAATTGTTTTAGTGTTGTAGCAATTGTGTCTTTTGTCATCAAAATGAACTGAAATATTGCTTAGATGATAAATTTTAACTTTTTTTTTTCTCAAGTTCGGTACCAAGTTTTGTTGGGTTGCTCATAAACTCACTGTGAATTATGGTCAACTAAAAGGCTTTCCAACCATTTATTTAAAATCCCTGAGGCAATATCCCTCACAGTTGGCAGCTATCAGGAAGGAATAGAAGAAGAAGGAAGATCAAAGGGGGTGAAAGTTTGATTTGAAAATGTTCTTCCTTTTTGAATTGTCGGCTTCCTTGTGTTCCTCCGCTTCCGCCCCTAACAAAAAACCTTTATATTCACTCCCCTGGCCCCCGAAATCTTATTTAGGATCTTTGGATTGAAGCGCTTGAAAGACCCTTTCAAAGCCCCTTTCCTTAAGTTCCGTCTGTTGGCGAGCGGATGAATAAATATTATGTAGATCAGTTTTATCACCTATAAAAAATAAGAAATAAATTAATATATTTCAAAAGTTTTATTTACATTCTAAATATCATTTTAAAATACAAGCACTATACATTTCTGATTAAAAAAAATACAAAATTAATCAATGATTTCTCCATCAAAAATCCATGATTTTGCAATATATTTAAATATGTATGCACTTAACGTATATATCATTTTAATTACATTTTTTTAAAAATCCCTCTAAAATTCAATTGATTATTTATTAGACAGTTATATACACTTTAACATATTGCTAATATTTCCATCTGCCCTCTACCATACGTATTATTTTTATCATATTTTTCTTTCTGATCAATTCTCATTTTATACTACTTCTCATTTTTTTCTTTTTTTCTGAAATTCATTTCGTGTGAACCTTAATCACACTCACCAATCTCTCCTCTTCCCATAAGATGTCAAAATGTCCCGTCAATCGGACAAAAATTTCCAACCCCCTTATAAAATTAGATAAGAGAGGGATAAGTAAAGACGAGATATTGGCTCGGCTTGGAAGCGCGCTGGGTGGCGCAGTGGATAGCATACCGCCCAGGTCACCCGTAGTATAAAATTGAATAAAGTGATTATCAACAGTGGTGTGTGTAGGTGTCCGTGTCTGTGTGTAACTTTAATATTATTTCATACAATAATTTATGATAAAAAGCCTTTTCATACAAGAGGATCTATGCTATATTAAGATAGTTAGCACATGTAAGATGGATATCGGTTGTTAGCAATATAGTACTCTTTAAAGAATCCACATTAAACAAATGATTCAATGGCCTAAAAAAAAAAGGGTAAATGAAAGAGATCCTTAGAAGATTTTTTCAGAAGGGACGAATTAGTCTCAGTGGCTCCCCTAGGCATTATATCTTATTCAGAATTTCGTTATTTCTCACGCTCGCTTTTTTTATACCTCCAGATTTCGTTCTGTTTACCATCCCTTGGTGGGATTTAATTCTCCAGACCTTTGAAATGCAGATTCCCCATTATACGCTGTACTTTGTTAAATCTTGGCCTATCCGGATTTCAAAAATACATCCGGAATGAGTTCTGGAGCTCAGTAGGATTCCCCCTTTTTTTTTAACTGTCTTACCCCTAATCGTTTTCTGTCCAATTAGCTAACTCTTTCAGATCTTGTTTTTATGGATTATCCATATATATATATATATATATATATATATATATATATATATATATATATATATATATATATATATATATATATATATATATATATAAAAGTTACGATTAGATTGAATGTTAAACTAAAGAATGTGGGGCTAGAGAGCAAAGTGGAACTTCAAGAAATCCAGAAATAAACTAACTTTATTTTGCATTCCACCTGGTATAAATAAAAACAGCAACATATGTTTATTAATAATAATTAACTTACCCTTTAATCAAATTTGATTTTTACTAAATACGACTTTTATACAGTTAACTCCCTCCGTCCAGTTCCTTCGTAAGTAGGAACTTTTAAGATAACAAAAATAAACATCACATTAAATTAAACAAAATAAGAGAAATGCTTACTTAAACTTGTATAAGTAACTACGAACAAATCTTGCTAACTCTAATAACGAATAAATAAAATCATGTACTAAACTTTTTAAACTGAACAATTAACAACATGTAATAACCTTAGAATCTAAAGTAGAGTTCTTCTTGTCAGGATTCCTTCTGCTGAGCGCAGCCGCCAGGCTCGGGTTATGACCTACTGTGAAGTTCTTAGAGGTGAACCGTACGCGACCTAAACGGGTGGTTAACATCCTTAATGGTTATTTTCCCGTATAGCTGTGACTTTTGTAAGGTCCCTCGTAGCGCACGGCAGTTTTATTTCTCGCGGTCCTCAAACGGTACTCATACGATTGTCCCAAGCGCCAAGGGCTCTTTCTTATTAACTACAGGCCGGTTATTAGCCTTATGTACCCTGGTTTGTTTCTCCCGGATTAATTCTTCTCGGATCTTTCTCCATCTTTCATGTCGCTCTATTCTCGCCTTTGACAGTATTCCCTTAAATCGCTATTATTAGCTGTGATATAAGATCTCCTCGATCTGACCAAAAAACAATTTCTACGGGGGATAACCCTGTCGCAGCGTGTATTGTATTATTGTATGCTATCACCGCGCACGGCATAGCGTCATATGGGTCGAGGTTCCGTCCCAATTTTAATAACCGTAGGTGTTCCCCTAACGTATTGTGTAGCCTTTCCACGGCGCCCTGCCCTTGATATGATGGGGGGTATTTAACCTCCATACTATGCCTAGTTTCTTGCTTTCGTTCCGAATTAAAGAGTTATCGAACTCTCTTCCGCTGTCTGATACTACTTCGTCAGGTACACCGTATGTCGCACAACACTGCAAGATTCCCTCCTATACCGCCTTAGGCGCTTTCGCTTCAATCGGTTAGGCCATCGAAATCTTGTATTATTGTAGCTGAACGTATCTATCACTGCCGCTGCCCGCGTTGTTGAATTCTACAAATATTCTCTCCAGCTCATTCTTGTCAACCGATGCTGGCGTAAGAATTAATATGGTTGATAGTCCCTAGTACAAGCTTGTTCTAGTTTCCGTTTCCACGTCCTGTTTTGATTTTATTATGATTTGGTTCTATTATCTATTATTTCATCAATTTCGGGTAACTCGTGGGGTCTTTCCGTCGGTTTTCCTCTTGATCGCTCAGGGTTAACTGAGATTCCTGTTCTCACTTGACCCAGGAAAATAGCTCTGCTGGTGTATTTTCCTCCTCGATTGTGTTCACAACCAAATCTCGGGATAACTCAATTAATTATGAAAATTGTATATGTTGTATGAATCTTTAACATATACCGGTGTATCTGTTTTCAAATTGATTTTATGGATAGTTCTCCCAGTGGTTGGCATAAGTTCTCCGTCCCGGTAAAATAAACCCTTATTAAGTTCTAATAAGGGTGCCGTGCAATGCATTCTACATTCTACTCCGCCAATTTCGATGTCCGCGTTATTTTCCTTCGTATCTCCGCTTACCGATCATAAGGCGCCAGTTGTTCCCGCTAACCCTCATGCATAGACCCGCCCGCTGTAGAATGTCGCAACCTATAATTAAGTCATATACCGGCATCAATTCTTCAATTATATGAATTTTAATCGGATACGCATCGCACCCCGTTAATTCGGTAAGATTCAAGATCACCTCTCCCAAAGTCTGGCATTTACCGCTAACCGTAGAGACTACACATTTGCATCGTCTGCGCTTTAACCATACACCAAATTTCTCCGCTGCTCTTTTATTAATCAACGAGTTAGTACTTCTCATATCGACTAAAAATTTTATTTTTGACGGGCAACCTGTCAATCGCCCCGTCCTCACACTATTGTTAATTATTAATTCGCTCCGTAGGTTGCCCCCCCAGTCACCGTATCCTCAATCCGCTTACCTCGTCTCACCTCGTAGCCGGGCTGCTGCGCTCCGAGTGGGTACTTTTCTCTCCCGAAGATTCATCTCCAGAGTAATGGCCACCGCTCCTCTTGCCAGCTCGCCTGCTGCTCCAGTCCTGGTTGTTTACCTCAATCGGCTGTTGTTTTTGTTCCCTCCTATTTGATCGTGGGTTACGTAGCGGGCATTCCCTCGCTATATGCCCTCTCCTACCACATTCAAAGCATCTTATGAGGTTGCATTGCGCCGCTATATGACCGGGTCGGTTACATTTATAGCATCGCCGCTCCGATTTTCGCCTCCTTTCGTCAGGGACCCGGCTTGGCCGTTTTTCGAAACCTCGATTGTTCGTAGACAGCCGCCTCCTAGGCGTACTTCGTACCTCCGTCCACTCTGTTTCTGGCTTTTCGAAGCTAGCCTCATTTCGTTCTTTAGCGTCTATGAGATCATGTGCGCAATCTATAAAGTCTCGACCCTTCGGGAGTGAGCCAGGTCGATCCATGTAATGATTCAATTGTACTTTCATCACACTTTTAAGGAAATCCAGTTTCTGGATTTCTGGCTTTCCAAAAGCCTCCACCATTTTCTCCGTTAACCGGTTGTATAGAACAAGAAGTTCCTCGGCAAATTCTCCTTCCTCCTTGCGCTCGCCTCTCCTTAAGTAGATAGAATACATCTTTTTCTGGTGTCCATCTTCCACCGCGATAAAGTTTCTTTAATCGTACTTTTAGCGTTTCCCAAAATACGTCTTATATACAGTTAACTTATATATATATATATATATATATATATATATATATATATATATATATATATATATATAATAATTATTCTTAGTAGAGAATAGGAATCAGAGTGTTAAACATTAACAAAGCTTATTAACAAACAATAAGGTAGATACATGATACATTTAGTATCATTAATCCATTTAAAAGGAAAGTGGGTATCAACTAATAATTGTATAATAAATAAAACTCTTTTTGCCCTCTTAAGGTTGACTAATGAAAATGACCGAAATATTTCCTATAGAAAAGTTGGACCAACTATGAAAGTATATTATTAAAGCTTCGAACTTAAAATTAAGTTACTTTGCTTGTAGTTGTATGCTATTTTTTATTAATAGATGTTCATTCTTGTATGATATATAGGTTCAAAAACTTGAAAATAAAATTTAAAAAAATAAATGTTTTTAATACGCCATAAAATTAAAAAAAAAATGTAAATGACATAAAAAAGAATTATATATATATTTTACTACCAGTAGATACGATTCCTCATCTTGAGGCAAATACAAATTTATAATCCATAATATTATATGTATATTCGACAATAAAAAAAGGTATAAATCCCACCTCCTTCCCTTGAGGAAATAATAACAATATTTTGCTTTTAAAGCGCTTTTCAACGGAAACAAGGCGGTGGTTCTATATCGAACGGATATATGTTGTTATTTTTTTATATTTTCATTGCTATATTTTCATTTGTTGTTATTGTATAATTAATTTTAACCTTGTATTTTACATTTCCTATTTTTTTTTTATAAAGTACAAATCATCAAAATCCCACATCGATTGTATTTTCCATCGATGGAACACTTTACAACTTCCCGAATCTATCTGTGATGGTCAGGTTAATCCTTTGAATTATAGAACAATCGTTAGATATAAACGGAAGATATACCCTATAATCATAATTATATAGATATATAATACCCCATAACCACTGTTAGAGTTCTGCTTTAAACCTACTGATCACATTTTTTTTACTTCTTTTCTTCTTTTGCTGTATATATTAAAGTTAAAATTCAATATTTCGACTTAAAAAATCGTAAAATATAACGAAAAAGACATAATGTAATCATGAATAACTCTAAATTAATATTTCCTATTTTATTTTTGTAACCGTTCTCTATTTACGACCGGTAAGCAAATAACCGTTAATAGTTAATTGACTGACTAAATATTAGGACATATGTTAAATGAAAAATATTTTGCTGGATTAACGCAAGAAAGTTCGTTCATTCATATTGGAAAACTTCAGTAGATATTTCATTACAAAGTAATAAAAATTTTTTTTTTTTTTTTTTTTGCTTCAATCTTCAATTCACACCTGTCACCCAGCGTGACAATCAGCGAATGTGTTGTTTAAAATGAATTAAAACTCAGGGCATTTTAGGCATGATGAAAGGAAGGTGCCCAGCAGCACCTCTTTCCGGGCTTGATACCTTACGTGAGCAGGTCCCTCATCCAGCTTCTTTTTAGCCGCCTAGCTACAGGCACATCAGCCGTGGCCATGTTGGCGCCACCAAAAATAAATAAACATTTCTGTAATTCTAAAAATTGTTATATTCTTTGTCGATAAATCTTAAATCGATTACTTAATTGAAAAGCAACAAATTGTAGTAAGACCGAAGGAATTAATTGATATTAATGTTTTATTTAGTATATAAAACATATCCGGAAATAAATATCAATCCTCAAAGCCTGCTCTAAACTTCTGCAAAGTTACTGCGATCTCGATGCTAACGACGTCCTTAGGTTCCCTGGATAGGAGCAATCCTGTTACAGTTATGGCTGATGTAAATAACTGTAACCGTTCCTACCTCCGGCTAACGTCCGAGAAGGAAGTTTTGTTGATATATCCAGAGGTTGATCTCAGATATCGCCATCCAGATATTTTACATACAGTCTAGTCATGGAATTGAACTAGGACCGGAAAATCGAAAAAAAAATTTATTAAAAAGGTAAAAAAAATGGATACTTTAAAATGTATTATTAGATAATTTATTAGGATTAGAACTTATTCTTTCACAAAGCTGATTACACGTTGTGAACAAATGATATGGAGAAAAAAAAGTATTCGATTGGCAATTTTATTGTCCGAAATGTATTTCTAAAATAGTTTATCTTGCACTTTCCTAAATCCTTTACATAATTAGGTATGCTATTTATGTATTTTTAAAATTATATTTCTACATTAAGGCTTGTTTTATGTAGAAAACTATCAGTGATTTAGCTAAAAATTGGATGATCTTCCTATAGAGATTTTACATTGCGGAAATTCCTCACCAGCTCTCTTTTAGACTGAAAAGAATCAATTAATAAGGGATAAAGTAATAAAGAATAAAGAAAGGGATAAAGAAAGAATTTAGTGTTACTTCTATAATCTTTTCGATTTATTCCCGTTCAATAAGTTAGCCTTTGAGGTATAATAATACCGATAGCACAGTAGAATACTGAAAGTTTCAACCTTCAAATGGTTTTATCGAGCATGTGGGGACATGTCAGGGCATAATTCTGGGGCAACTTGCGATAATTGTTGAATGAGTCATTGAGGCCTAAGAAGTGGATGGGATAAGATTATTTAATTGAGCAAGAACAAGTTTATCACATTAAACTTTATTTAAATAGATGGTACTCTTTCAGTAATTGTTCCTGGATGGTGTTGCTGAAATAGCGGTTCAAGTTTCGAGCGGTTCGACCCGAATGAGTCTGCTGCAGTTGTAGAAGCGGTGAAAACTCGTATTTAGGCTAGGGGCAATGATTTGTAGCTTAGGATATCTTAAATTATATTTCTACATTAAGGCTTGTTTTATGTAGAAAACTATTAGTGATTTAGCTAAAAATTGGATGATCTTCCTGTAGAGATTTTACATTGGTTTATCTATCTTACCGATTGCTGGCTGCTTTCAATTCTTTTAGTGTTTGGTATTCTCTATAGCTAGCAGGTTGTGACTTAATGCAATATGTACACTTTACTGCGGTTCTTCTCGAGATGGTACGTGCATTTGGTGACCACGATATCTGTATCCTGAAAGGTTAAAACTATATCCTGTAAAATTATTTTATAAATTTCGTGTTTTAAAATGTTATACTTCCATCTTTAGCTGTGCGAATGAACAAGTTAAAATACAGGAACGGTGACGTTCAGTGAAGCGAAGAATGAATTACCCACCGTTGGAAGTAGACGACGATATGAAGGTCGCAGAGCAAACACGAGCCTTATCGGAAGTGGTTACCTGCAGAAAACCCAGAACGGATGGAGGCACAAGAAAAATAGTCGAGGTAAAATACATCACTGTCACCAAAGTAGTTCGCAAGTCTTATCAGATGTAGACAAATAAAGATGCTGAATCACATTCCAGCATAACTGGTTCGTGTGAGGCCTCTGTCGATTGATTTAAAGCATATTCATGATTATACTGGATTAGGTAATACCCAGCATTAATTCTTTCAAAGGGAATCTTATAATAACTTTTTAAAATTATATACTTTTTATTACATTCTTTATTGCAAGCATGGTTCTTTCACCTAAAATAATCATTAATATAATAAAAAATGACATTATTTAATTATTCGTCATCGGGGTGTAAGGTGTGCACCATTTATTATAATTTATCTCGTTGAAAAATGTATACATTATTTTTATTAAGGGTTACAGGATCATGTACAGATACAGGATTAGTGGGGTAGCGGGAGGGCTGAATAGGCAAATGCGTTGCCACAGATAGCGCGTATGTTTTTATTTTGTTTTGTTTTTTGGTATAGGAAAAATACAAATAGCTTCTGAGTACTTGTAGAAATAGAAATAAAAATATACTTTATAGTGGGAAAAGTCCCTTATAAATAAATGAATGGAACAAAAAGATCAAATTATACTGGTCAATTTATGTAACAGAGGATAATTAAAGCTAATATTAAAGAATATTATTAAATAATATTATTTACATAAAAAAGTTAAACATATAAATATAATTAGTTCAAAGAAATTAAATCTTTATAAAATGGTAAATACTATATTCATTACTCAAATAACTAACATATAAATGAAATTAATTAAAGTTGTGGTGGGAATCAAGGAACGGCACATCAAGCGAATCGAATGCCACATCATCGAATACCAGCGGGCCGCCCAGGTATGTGAGGCCCGTCAACCTTAAAGAGACGACCGAGGGCCTAGGATGGTTAAACCTTCTCAGTATATCTTATCGAGAATCGCGGTGTGGTTTCTAGAATGTCAGTGACCGCCCGGAGGTTTGGTACAAGGACGGCATGCTTCAGAGAAAGATAGGTCCTCGGGGCCTGCTGATCCTGAACTTCCAACCTCCTGGTATCTAGACCAGTTTATCACTGTCCTTGAAGCTGAGATGTCATTGGTGGCAAGGAAACTGCCAAATTGGTCTCAATGGTATTAGTTATAGAGCTACGGGCAGTCTGCCGCTGTACCATGGTGCCTTGGCTTGCAGCAACGTGAGGTTTTGGCTACCCCCTCCAGGCTGTCTGTGCTTCCGCAAGGAACAAAAATGTAAAGGTCAAGGTCAAATCTACAAAGGTCTTTGTATGCCTAATAATATATCGCCTGTTGAGAACCATAGTGGCGAAAGTCTGAAAACATCAAAATGGAGAAAACAGCATTCCAAATTTCTACAAAACTTAAAAAAAAATCAACACAGCAACAGATCCCGTTGTAATTTTGTTAGATTTTTTCCTTTAAGTTTTAGCCTGAAAAAAATATATATTGTTGTAGTTCGTTTACATGGGGTTATTTTGTTCCTTTCACTCATAACGAATATCGCGCTCTATAGGCAAGGCATTGAAATAACTCCTCGCCACTTCTGCACATAAAACATGAGTCATCCTAGTGCCGTTTGGTTGTCTTAACTCGAAAATCGATTTTTTGTAGTTTCGCCACTATGATTCTCAACAAGCGATATATGGAAGGTTATAACAGTTTATTGGATTATGACTGATTATACCTAATTATTAGGGATTTTTAATTATTATTTTTTTAAATTGTATAATCTAATCATTAACAGCCGTGGGGCTCATTGAAACCTCTGGAAAACTCTCCCTTTTTGGTAAAAAAAAAAGTGTGGTTATGAGGCGAAAGGATTCATGGCCTCAAACGATTTAATTATAAAAATTAATCGATTTTAGGACCATATAAATTACTTGTATGGACGTTATACTAATGCCCCTGAAGAAGTATTATTTAAGTAACCTTTCCAATAGCTACACTATTACGAAATTTCTAGTATTCTTATGCTCGCACGCACGTTTTTCTTTTGTAGTTGCTTAATAACATACTCTAATAAATTTGTTTTCCCGAGAAGAGTAACGATTCTGAAAGAAGGATTTATTCGAAGTTTTTTTCGCAATGTGGATTCTCTGAAACCATTTGTTACCCCATGAAAAAAAAAAGACATTGAACACATGAATATCTTTTCTTTGATTAAATCGTAACGTAACGGTGCTTTATTTTCTTATAAAATATTGAAAATAAATAGTTTTTCTTGGAAGGGAAGAGGAAAATTGAAGGAGACCATGAAGAGGATTACGGTTCCTCTCGGTAAGAAAAATAAGGAAAACGAGGGAAGGAATAAAATAGGAATTTCTAGGGAGTGTATGTACCGAGATAATTATTATTAACAGGATAATAAACTATTTGAGCGAGCATACAAAATAAAATTATTTTTTAAACTTTTTCAGAGTTTAAAATTTAGTATGTAACATATTTATGTTACATACTAATTCCAATGAAATAGGGAAAAGGATATTTTAAACATAGATAAACAAAGTCAATTCTCTATGTTTCGAAGTCATTAGACATAAATTTAACCTTGAAAAGACGATTTTATGCTTGCGTTATTAATCATGGAAAGTTATGTAAATAAGTCAAACTGAAAATACGAGTTATGATAGTGAACTTTTTGGGATTTTAAATTATTGTTGAACCCGTGGGATTCTTCAGCTTTATTTCCCAATTCTATATCTTCTTCATTTCGAATTTCCAACATCAGAGAATTACACGGTTATTTATTTGATTTTTTGGTACTTAAAATATTAGATTTACATACACCAGTCACTTGTTATTTATTCAGTCGAGTGGCTGTTAGCGATGGCTCCACAAAAGTTGGAAATTCTGTATGAAACTTAATTAATTAAAAATTAGGGATAAGATAAAACCGATTCGCGAAGTGGAGAAAGGAGAAAGATGTCACTTCATTTCGCTATCGCAAGTGAATTAGAAATTCCCTACAATGCTTTCAACCACCTTAAAGAATAGTATGATGCACATATTGCTCGCAACGATACAAAGTTTTCGTTTTTATTCCTGTTCCTTAAAATAATTCAAATTACATTATCTTCCTTTGAGAAAAAATACAAATTTTTAAATTCAAAATTTAATGCTGGAGAGCAGTTGACGCAGTCCTCTATAGAGTTGAGAGATAAAAATAATGAGCACAACATATGTTTATCCTTTGTAATTTCAGTTTCGAATATAGGCAGTCTTCTTCCAGGGGATAAATATATGTGTTTAATAATTAAATATGTATCAATGTACTTTATATTTATCTACGAACAACATATAGGTTTTTGAAATATTTTTAGATGGTTTTGACTCCAATCTTGTGTTCATTTTTATATTTACTTAAGGATAATTGCATCGAAAAACCCAATAAGTCGAAGTGTAGATAAATCGAGCGATTATTTTACTGTCCCAATAATTTTAATACGAGTATTTACATTACAAATATACTCGAATGAAACATTGACCTTTTCCAGTACTATACATAACTACCACTTCTTTTTTAAATAATAAAGTTTTTACAATAAATATATAAATATATATATATATATTAAGATTATACTGTTTCTTTAATCATCATGTAAATACTGCTATTTACATTATTAGGGAACTGGTTTCCTCATATGGCTTATACCGTCTTGAGTTCACAATAAGCCGTAATGAGCCATCTGAAGGAGTATTACAGTAGGTTTAAGGCTATTCCTTCTGTTCAAAATAAACAATAAGTAAAATTAATGATTGGGTTTTAAATAAAATTTAAAGTAATGAGAAAAGAAAACCTAATAATCCACTTCCCTAGCTGGTATAAGAGGCTTTTAGTGTTGAACTAGCCAAGTGCCTAAATTTTCCATTTCCCCCTATTAAATCTTCCCCAGGCCCCTCTCTCTACCTCCCTCCCACCCTTTCTCCACTCCCAACTCCTTAAATATATTCAACTATCAGCGCTACAAATAGGTAAAATGTAGATATAGCGAACAGAATTTTTTCTTTTGGGTTTTGATAATGGTAGAATTAACCGAAATGTGTTTTTTTCTTTGTAACTGTAATTATATTCATTTACTGATTCAATTTATATAGTGTGCTATTTAAAATACTTGCAGTAAAAACTAATTCTTCTTTTGCCAATATTATTAATTAATCTATTTCTTTAATCTCTTACGCGAGTGACTTTATTTATCAAACATATTAACATTTACAGCGTGTGTCCGGATAAGTACAGTAAAAAATTGCAAGCACTTATAGATCACATTTTGTACAAAACAGATTGCATATTCTACTTATATATCTTCCTCCGGCCCCCACTCTTTTAGATTAATCGCAATTTTTATTAAACAAATAAAATAATTATAATAAAAAAATAACAAATACTACAAAATCCCATACATACCACAATCAACAGATAAAATATAAAAGGCATTCATCATATACGAACACCATAATATAAAACTAGGAATATGCAATAAAAACAAATTACAAAACTATGTAAGCAATATGAAGGATAAATAGAAAAACTTTAAAAAACAAAACGTAATTTACGAAATAGAATGTAAAAACAGTAAGAAAAAATAGATCGGAGAAACATTTAAGAAACTAAAAATTAGAATAGAAGCAACAGCATTATCAGAAGAGAGCATAAAAAAACCACTTAGTTTTGACTTCGAGAGCAGGAAAATTTTGAGCGTCGTACAAAATACAAAAAAAAACAAAAAAAAAAAAAACAGAAACATTGAAGAAGCAATACACATAACAAAAAATCTGGTGCGTGCGCGCAACACACAACTTTCACTTACCAACTTACTTACATTAGAAATTAATGCGTTTTGTTAATTGCCACTTCTCAAATGAACAGAACAGTTTAATTATAACGCATTGGTTTGTCATTAAAGGCGTACGGCGCAAGCGTGAGCTCAAGTTGTTTTATGAGTTGACGGAATATTTTTCTTTCTTTCTCCTGTATACGTTTACTTGATTTTCTTCATATATCATACTTAGCCGTTTCTTATTTTTAAGCGTGATGAGAGACAGATAATTTCCCAATATAAACTAAAACAAAGGTACGTTATAGAAAAACAAAAAAAGCCCCTTCCCCATTTAAGCCCCCTCAGAACATTTTAATAATGACAAAGCTTACCTGATATGAAATAACAACTAATTTTCATTAAACATAACGAATTTGATAAAAATCGTTAAAGCCGTTTTTGAGATAATCGATCAAAAAGGTAAAAATTGGACAACATTTATTAAGTAAAGTCCCCCCTCCTGTTGATCAATTTTGATGAAATTTTTACAGTCATATCTCGGGCATATAAATACATCAAATACCAAGTTTGATCAAAATCGTTAAAACCGTTATTGAGTAAATAAAAAAAACACGTAAAAATGATACAAAATTTATTAAGTAAAGTCCCCCCTCCGGTTGATCAATTTTGATGAAATTTTTACAGTCATATCTCGGGCATATCAATAGATCAAATACTCAGTTTAATCAAAATCGTTAGAGCCGTTTTTGAGAAAATCGAAAAAAACTTAAAAAGTTATTAAATAAAGTACCCCCTCCCTTTGAGCAAATTTGATGAAATTTTTGCTGTCACATCGCGGGCATATACATACTCTAAATACCCAATTTCAGGTTCGCACGGTTTATAGTTTTTGAGCTAGTCTGTTCACACACACACAGACACACACACACACACACACACACACACACACACACACACACACACACACACACACACACACAGACCATTTCGCGGGACTTGGTTATTTTGACTCAGGGGACCCCAAAACGTGTATTTCCGTTGAAAACCGGAAGTCGAAAATTTTCACGATCGCAATACTTCCACTTACTATATATTTCATATATAGGTAAGTGAAAGTAAAAACATAAAAAATACGATAAACCACAAAACATACACAAAACAGCTAAACAACCACTATGCAGACAATAAAAAAATTGAAACACATATAAAAAATAATAGAAACAAAACCACAACAAATAAACAAACATTGAGAAACAGGGTGAAAGGGACAAGATAATCTAAGTACCAAAGACCACAAAGCAACTAAAGTTTTAAAAATTTAACAATGAAATCGATCGAATGCCAAATTAATGTTAAAATAAGAAGATGGGCAGTTGTATCTCTGTATATAACAAATTGTATTGATGACAATAGGCAGTTGAAAAAATGACTTATAGAATAGATAATTATAATACTAATGTATAAAATGTAAAATCCTCATATATAACATAACTCTGGTGATAAAAAATAATATTTATAAAATGTTAAAATATATATATAACAACAGCCCGAAACATTGGGATAATTAAATATAACACAACAAAAATATGGAAGAGACTCCTTCATTAAAGAAATCCTAAAATAATCTATGTAACTGTAGTGAACAAAAAAAAAATAGAAAAAAAAACCATAGTTTTTATGATTTTCCAACTATTAATTGGTTTTTTAATGGAAATTGCTTACTTAAATGAAAGAAGGTAGAAATTTTATTTCAATTAATTTATTTTTAAAACAATATTTACTTTTTGAACTTCATGAAGGCCTTTTTCTATATTAAATATATATTTACAAATATTTATTTAAATAACACGTATAACTTTTCTATCTAGAAATTCTTTAGTTCTAGATATTCAAAACACTCTTATAGGGGTCACTGGGAATACCGAGTAATTTAGTTTAGTAATTTAATCACCAAACTTATTTAAATAATATTATTTTAAAAATGCATCTTTTCCAGGTTTTTCATTCCACAATCAGGAAAAAAGTCTTTGTTTTCATAAAGCTACGGATATATCCATTAATGAAAAGTATACTATATGTTAAGGTTAGATTCCATAAACGAGTTAATGATGCAACAGTATTATCAATGAAAAGTCATTATTATTATTAAGCACTTACTATATATATATATACTATTATTCTTGTCCAGTATCTAAACAATCAACATCGGCTATGAATGTTTCATCTTTTAATCTCACGAAATCGCATACAGAGCCTGGACTGATAAATCCTGCATTATTCAAAGAACCCTGTGATTGTTTGAATCATAAATTAGAAATAACAATTTATGTATGTACAAAAAATTAAATTTAGAGGTGCTCCATTCATACCTAAAACCATACAGAGGAAAGTTTTGCAGATAAACAAAATTTAATTTAATGTTAAATTGAGTATTTTTTCAATTAAATAATTTATACGTTTCCCTTTGTCATATTTTCTTTTATTTATTTGATGTCAGGGGGTACAATTAAAAAAATTAAATAAACAAAAATTTAACATTTTCGATTTAAGATATGATAATAAAATAACCGGTAACTACTCAAAATTATTATTTGCCTGATTTCGCACTTCGACTTATAAAGATGTGAGAAATGGTTTGTTTCTGAGCCGAAGACTGAGCCTTCAGTATTAAAAATAAAATAAAAACCGCTATAAAAAGTTTATGGGATATCGGAATTCGTAGCTGTCTGAATCAGACGCCCTAACGCTGCGATAAATTATGAAATAGGAACGGTTTGTGGGTTCACTCCACAACACAATATAAGAAATATCGTTGGCTATATTTCTGTCTATCACCCCTCTTAAATTTATATATATAGATTTAACAAATATTTATGACTATATCCATTCAGCATTGAGAAAACGATCTTCCCATAGCAATAGCAAAACTCTTAAAATTTATTCAGGAATACATTGCTTGATTTTTTTTTTTTCATTGTGATGTTTAAAAAGAAATCCCCCCCCCCTCGCTCTCTCTCTTTCTCTCTCTCTCTCTATTTATATATATATAGTAAGTATTTTTCTTATCATATCTTGGAAAAAAAGTATGGCGCTTTTGCCACTTTAGCCACCAGGCACATTTCATTCAATGAAAGATAAGGATGGATTTGACCGAGATATGCGCCGGTGGCAAGAGCGCCGCACTATTGATACGGAAATCCGGGTTCCGATCCCCGGGCAAGGCCAATCTTTTCTTTTCTTATAGTAAATATTTAAAAATTATAATAAGAATTTTCAATCTTTCCCCTTCTTATAATACAGATATAATACACATAATATACAAATACATATGCCGGTTTGATTTAATAGCGATAATATATATTAAAAAAAGAGATTAAGAAAAATATTACAGAACTTGTTATTATTTTTGAATTACAGAACTTGTTGCAGAACTTATTATTATTTTTGTTTAAGAATGCAACACATAGCTACGAAGATATTGGTAGATCCTCACTACAATAAGTTATTGCGGAATACAATTTTGCAAATAGATTATTGCGGATGTAAAGATGATTATCTTATGGATAAACCAATTTTTGGACATTGTTGCAAACCGAAGTTGTTCACCAGTTTGACCGTTATGTTTAATCTATGGCCAATAGACTTGCAATTTTATTTATTTTTCAAAGTACAGACATTTTCTTTAGCGCCAATGCTTTTAGTTTTAAACAAATTAACATCCGTATAGATTGAATTGAGGATGGTCTGTTATCTTTAATTGCCAGCCACTGATATTTAATCTACATGAAACTAATAAATATAGCTATTCCGTTGGCCTTGTTCTTCTCCGTTCCAAACCACATTGAACCATTCAGGAAATGAAAGGATCACATTTGATTTTCCAGTTAATAAACTCGTCAAAATACGAGGTTAGTGCTATTTAATCTGAAACGGGATTAAATAGCATTAACCTAATTAATATTTATCCAAACTATAAAATAAATATATTTAGGTCACATATATTGCTCTTAATTATTTTCTTCTTTAAATTATTAAATGATAATTAAAAAGTAAATGTTTAAAAATTAGTTCCATCGAGATTTAGTATGGCCGTATACAGGTATGAGGGAACACTCCACACCACAATACATTATCCGTGATTTAGTCCTGATTTGACCAATTACAGAAGATATTCTCTCCCAAAATTTGATTTAATCATTTAGGCAACGGCCTCCGATCATGTATGTCCATTAGTATTATTTAGAAATGCTTAATAATATGTTAACTTATAAGGTAATATATCCATATATAGTATGTAGGTACCCTTTAGGTGTGTTTTTATTCGTTCAAATTACATATCATTTATAGTTACGTATTCCCGAAAAGGAGTGAGGTGAAGTGGTGAAAGTACATAATTCGGGTATTTCTCATTATTTGCATTTATTAAATCAACCACTTTCTGTGTTATGAAGTGCGAGCAACATAGCAGTTAACTTTATTGTACTATAACACTCTACTGCAAGATGTGACCTCAAATAGTGATACTTGTCGATTTAAGTGTGGTGTGAAGTCGAAGGAGATAAATGTTATTAAAGTTTAACGCATCCGTAAAAAGTTTTTTTGTCATTCAAGGAGCCAAATAATTGGCTGGAGTTCTTTCTCTTTCCGCTTACTACAATAATCAATTCTCTGATCTTGGATCTAACATTCATGTTGGTGAATGCGTTAATCGGACCTAAAACCATTTTTTTCTTCATTTTCGATTTCTAGAATAGTTACATTTTTTGGAACTAATTGATGCTTAGATAAATACACAAATTTAAAAAAAGCATATAATTAATTAGTGAGAAGGAAAACCCAGCATTAGAAAGGCCATAACTATCGTTAAACGTCATTTTACTGAATAAAATTGTCTATTAATTAACTTAAACCAATGCTTCTTTTACATACTTATATTATGTTATTTTATCTTGGATAACCTTTAAATGTTTATGATCATTTTTATTTTATCAAAAACGTGTTGGCCTGTGAACATTTGCATCTTAACTTCCCGTTGTATGGATTCACCCTTATATACCCTTAATTCTTATACAATCATATACTTCTAATGTATATATAATTTTAATGTACATCCCCTTTAAGTTCGTGAAGTTAGTTTCGACGTTTACTTAATCTGTTCTTAAATACCAAGCAATTAGGCAAATTTTCTCTTCGCTAGAAGTTCGCCTTTAAATGAACTGCTTTTCGGCTTGAACAAAAGTTTTAAAGAATCTTAAAAACAAATCTCCTCTCCTTCCCAGTTTTTGGCCATTATTCTTTAAAGAGATACAGCTTGAAAAAAATTGATTAGTTACTGAAGGAAAATCAATCGACAACAAGATAATACAAGACGAAAAAAGTATATTCCGTAACAAAACACGCCCTAAAAACTTATAAAATTAAAATAAAATAAGGAATAATGGATAAATAAAATAAACCTTGAAGTTAAAATATACTTGAAACATATTGGGTGATGAATGTTATAATATAAACTTGGAAGCTGAGGATATAATATGAAACAAAATTTGTAAGTTCTAAAGTTTCAAGAACTTTATTTTCGAATAAAATTTGCTTAAAATAAGTTAGACGTATAGTGCTGTTCGCTCCAAGTTAGCCAAAGGAACTGAAGGAGTAATGCCCGCCGTTATGGAGGGGTCGGGAAAAACCTCGTTTGGGGGCTTAGGCTCGTTATTTTTCTCCGTAAGTTCAAAAGTGATGGTTCCCGGGTAAGATAACTTGAGAAAAAATTACTCTTTATCTTAACTTTCACCACCTCCTCGATTTTCTTTTTATTATTAATGACACCGATATAGACCCTTTGGTAAGGCCTTGATTCTTTAAAAAATCTAATAATGAAGATCTGCCGTGATCGATGGAAATAACTTTTTAAACTAATTTATTTTTTAATTTGATTTATTCTAACTCGAGCTAACCGAAAAAAAGAAGAAAGTATATGTCTATAAATAATAATATTTGGTCTATAGAGTGGTAGGAGGTAATTGTTGCGGACGACAGATTAATGATTTCTATTTCACATATTATTAATGGGTGATTCTCAAACTACGGGCAAGTTTTACATTTTATTTTCGAAATTTTTCAGTGTGGTAAAAAAAAAAAAAAATGTACATGAATTAGGACCCATCAATAGCAAATCTAGCATAATAGCAGTTCATGATCATTGCTTGCAATTCAGATAATTTAATTTAAAATTTCATTGCCACGGCAATGATTTCAGTTAGGTACGTCAATGACTAATTGTAAAACCATTTATTGTTTAGTATATTCCACATTTAATAAAGAATCGGATGATACCATAAGAATTTCCATAATATTTTTTTATTAAGGGAAAAAAATTCTTAAATATAAAATCATATTTTTTTCCAGAAATAAAAAAGGCATCGAAAAATAACTTAAGCAAACATCTGACCCCGATTCACCTAATTCATTTATATTGCTGGAAAGAGGATGAAATTAATTAATTATGTATATTATATAATGTTTATCAAAACAGATCTTACATCATATCGAAGAATTCCAAAGATTGTAGAGAAAAAGAAAAATCTTTTCCACAATACACCTTTAAGCACCTCGAGGGATAGAAATGATCAGATTGAGAATTTTGTTTTCATTTGGTAGAAATTTTTTTTTTTTAATATAAACTTGTTGCAAGTGCCTTGTCCTCTTTAATTCATATTGTCATGCTCGTTCAAAACTGAAAAACAACATAATTATTTAAATTATTCAAAACTGAAAGTATCCGACTCTTTGATGAATCCAAATAGTTTAATTATTTCATTAACTGATTCATATTTTAGTGAATAATACACAAAAATGTATCCTTCTTTTTTAAATCACCAGTACATTGAAAGGTTCAAATCAGCGAAAACTAGAATAGCTTAGTTTGTTTTAGTCGAAGAGACCCTTTTTTGTAAATATTTTACATCCTGTCAGTTAATGTTTTTTTTTTTCTTCCCCTCCTGGTATGATGCAGAAATGTTCATTATTTAAAAGCTGTTTTACATTCTTTCATTATGTTGCCTTACAATAGTCATTGTCATGGGCAAATAATTGGCCACGACAGGAAATATCCTCGAGAATGAGACGGGGAAAGCTCCACGAGAATGAAAAAATGACATTTACAAATTTTTCTTTTAAAAACTATATGATTTACGAAAGAACGAATGCCATAATTTAATAGAGCGAGTTAAGGGAAAACAGAAGAAAATATTTTTAAGCTGTAAATTCATAAAGAACAGCGAAAAATTTGGGTCACGTGAATGTGGGTAATAAACATTAACTTCCATTTTCGATGAAAGAACACCCCGGCATGGACCGAAATAGTGCAGAAGGTAATAAAAAGAGGTGAAATCTTACTCGACAGTATTGACATTATTGAAATTCTCTCTTTGGGTCACTTAATTCACTCTTGGTTGGTGTACGATTCGATAATTCATCCGTCCACGGTAATGGCGTTATCCCAGTGACAATTTTTAAGTATTTTTTATTGGTTTATCATTTACACCAAATGATTGAAAATTGTGTTATTTTATTTCTTCTTCCGTTAAATTAAAATCAGTGTTATACATTCTTGTCAATTAATGAGTACTATAAACTAAAATATATATTATGTAAGAAAAATCGTTACTGGTGACAGCCCACGAGGATGGCGAATAAGATAAAAAATCATCAGATTCGATCAGAAGAGCATAGAAATATGTTATAATTTTCATTTCATCAGTCAGATATCTGCTGACAGAAAATGTTTACATCTAAAAATAGAGGCCACAATGCCGGGTTTGGCTTTGAATATGGAGTGACAAGAAGTTGCCCGTAGTTCATCATTCATCACCCTAATAGGAAATTACAGGTTTCCATGCTGCAAATTTCATAAAACTAAAGCAGAACTTATAGAATTTCAAACTATCGAGAAAAAAAATCGTATCACAGCCCGGCAACCGCATAGAAAGCGTTGGGAACTTAGTTGTCAATATTTCATTACGTCTGTTACAACAGTCGACAACAAAGTAGGTGACAATTTCGACATCCAAGTTACTCGTGTGTGGGCTCTTTAGCTCTCTTTCTTTTTTAAAAAGTACAGTGTTTGGCTGAAAATGTTTATCGCTAATTGATCTGTCATGTGTTTTAATAATGTCTCATATTATTTAGAAAAGATGAAAAATTCAAGACTATTCAAATTGTTATTCGGAACATTATATTTTATTGAAAGGCTAATACGTATGGAAATAAAAGCATGATGTTAGGCCCATAGAATTTTCCTTTAATATCGCTACAATGGTTCGGGTGCGCCAGTATATAGGATGGATCGTTTTCAATATAGGTTTGGGATGGATAACATCGTTCTCTTCCTGTGGGAAATCGTTGAGGGTACCATTCTTCCTGACGCCGAGATATGCGCTTATATACTTTATTTAATATAAATATTGTCTAAGATATCTACGAGTATTTTATTAAATAGTTTTGATTGTCTAACATATCTATTTTATTAAATAGTTTTTTTTTTTGTATCTATAAGCAAAATTTTTATTTTATTCTTGATACCTGATCCAAGATAAAAATAATAAAATAAATGATAAACTGAAGGCTGAAAAAGTAAAGAACGGATGACTCGTCCATTGTTGCCAATCTTTCTATTCATTTAAGAAAGTTTTTTCAGACGCTTACAGGGAACTATGGATCCGGGCTATTGTTTGGAGGCAGAACACTAAAAACCGGAGAAGAAGAAAACAACAAGTATCTTATCGCTGAAATATTTTCTGAAACAACTGCACTTCCTTACTAAACTATGTTAGCAGCCGGGCAAACTTTCTTTAGTCGTTTTTACTATCTTCGAATGTCATCTGAGGAAGCTTTTTCAAGATTCCGTTTAATAATAAATATATTATTGAATATTTTCAAATTCACTGAAAAAGCATATGATTAGAACCGTTAATTTTAAGCTTTTTATTGATTCTCATTATGCCGTGAACGATAGAAATAACCTATGACCTATTTCCAACAAAATATATTTGTAGTACTCAAAGTATTCCTGTTACTAACTAAAAAATTGCTCTTCAGCATCCGATGAACAACAAAAAGACTTATTGACATGGCAACAACAATAGTACTGGAAAAGTAGAATAAGACAAAACTTTTTACCATAGTGAAACTGGGTTCATATATAATAAAATCCGAAATCTGTAGAGTCCGCCCAAATTAAAGGGGGACAACCACCTAAAATTGTTTATTTTCTATGGAGTGGTTTATTAAGTGGTTAAGGGTGGTTGTGGAAGGATGAGAGGTTGCAAATTAATTTTGCTGTGAATTGGACTAGTGCATTGATTTTGATAGTTTCTTTGCTTCTGAATTGAATAGAAAATAAAAAAAGTTTCAACAGATTATATGAGAAAACCACCAATGTGAAAATATGTACCATTGGTGAAAACACCCAACCCCATCAGAGGGTGATGATGTTTCAGATAATAAAATTAATTTTGAAGACATATACCTATAAGCTTTATAATTTGGATGTTTCATCAACTTATATGGAATATCAATAAGACATGGATCAGATTTCCATGTTTGTAATGATGAGTTCCGTGTTATATAATGGATTTCCAGATCAGATGGATCAAATTTCTATGTCAGTAACGTGGGTTTAACAAATTTTTATTTAAAGAAAATTGTAATTTACAATGTCAAAAATAATAAAATTAAGTACATATTTTTAAATATTTTTTATTACTTTTATTTAAAATGTCCTATACGTCTAAAAAAAAATTAATTTATATTCAACAATTTTTTTTTCCCGATACGTTAACATATAAATAAAAAATTAATAAATACAATTAGAAATTGGATTGATGCCTATTGATGTACAATAGTGAATTTAGAAAATGAAAAAGGAATACAAAATATTTATAATAAACTTAAATATATATAGATAAATATATAAAGAAAAAAAAATTAACGTAATAAAAATAAACTTTTCTCACTAACATATATCTTGATATACCAAACAAACTATATCCGTAGAGCCAATGTTTTGTATTAAACGATAAACTATACTCGTATTGTAGGAAGTTTATCTCGATTGGATGAGGTCTTTTTTTTTTCTTTTTTTTTTTTTGTACGTGTGTATATGAAATAAATTTACAACCTCAAAGCTAAAATACAGAAAATGTATGAGTAAAATATTTCATTGATAACCAAATTTATTCCACGTTATCGCGAAAAATGTAGCGGCCCAGAGCTGCTGAGATAACAACACACTTTTCGTCTTCATTGCAGCCTTTTTCCTTTATTTTCCTTAAGATATCGCTGCCATTCTTCAATCTCGTCACTTATCCATAAAGTTCATTATTTATTTAAACAGTTCCTTGTTCCTTTCAATAAATCCGATGCCTTTTCAATATCCGAGATGGGTTGAAAATTCCCTATTCTTCCACGGAGAGTCTTGTCTTTTATCCTTTATTATATTTAGCAGCAGGCTTACTTACTCCTGAGTTAAATATTCAAGAAGGATCATTTCATATCAAATCAAGGAGGGTCTGAACCTGTGATAATTTTCGGTGTAGTGATAATTATTGCAGGCATCACTTTAAAGAAAACTAAGAAATTTCCGACAATCAGTTTTTGAAATAAATTTTGATTTTGTTGAAGTAAAAAAAAAAAAAAGAAAAAATTGCCTTTTTTAAACATTTTTTAGGTTTTACCTCAACTAATATTTGAGCTAAAAAACTGAAGCAGGTGTCATATTCTTCATTATTCCTTTGAGATAACACATGACCATCTCCCAAAATATATAGTATTTTATTTTCATATATATGACATAACAGCATCAAAAAAATAATCAAAATTTTCAGATTAGATTTTTGAAAAACATCCTTTTTGATTATTTAAAAAATATGTAAGTTACTCTATAACTTTTTGGCTAAAGATGTGCTAAATTTCAGTGTGGGAAAACAATGGGTCTCAAGATAAAAAATATTGACATATTATAGTTGCTTTTTAGAAATAGTTTCTGGGTTTTAGAAACTATTTTGCTTTCGGGGTTTTCATTGCTCTTTCTTCAAACAACATTGCCATGTTCTAGAATTATATATTTTTTAAAATCAAAAACCTTGTATTCTTAATTTTGAAAAATAAATTAATTAAAATAAGACTCGGATAAAGAGTAAGTACAATTATCAAGAAATCGTATCATTAACGTGTTATAATTTGAAAGAATCAGCATTTTTTTTTCGGCACAGAGACATCAATGACTGTGATAAAGGCATTGATTGATATTTTGATTTTATATTCTTTTGTTTTCTTCATTTGGACAATATTTATTTTCGATGAATCTTTGAAAGTAATATCCTTCTTCTTAATGTCGTGAGGATATTTTTAAAATAATTTTTAATTGCGGCATCGGATTCGCTTGGTTGATCCTCTTTTGTTCCAATGATTAAACAGAGTCTATGGTGTCCATTTTCAATTCGGAACCCCAATTGTTAGTCCCTAAAATTAAATTCTGAATCTGCCACAATAAAACATTCCTGAAGCAATTATTTTTATTGCTTAAAAGATTTCTAAAGTCCGTCAGTTGAAAACCATTAAACTAAAACAGAAACAAAGACTTTCGTTGGCTTTACATATCACATATAGACGTTTAATATTTTGACGCCCGAACCAGTGTTGTCTTCGGCTGCCTATCTTAAGTTGCTGCTTTCTATTTGGGCACAATGAACTACATCAATGTTATCAATGTTGATTCTATCTATCTTAACTCCCACGTGGTCATTGGACTACTGTCGGGACATTCAGTGTTGTGGAAATGCTTCCTCATGGATAGCTTCGAGATATATATCCCACTTAACCTAATTCCTGTACATTCATACATTCAAACTGACTGAGATACAAATTGACATCTGAATAAGCATTTCGTAAGCAATTGCAACATATTGGTTTTTAATATTAATATTTCTTCTATTTTTCATTCCTTAGCTTCCAGATCCTAGATCACTACGGTGAAGCTAATGTTATTATCCTAAATAATAAATCCAAAATATTTGTAATAGTTAAAATTAGCTATAGTAATTAATTATCTCGAAACCGATTTGATAGCATTCGAACGTTGGCATTGGCCTTTGAACAGGTGCTTGTAATTTGGAAGTGAACCGCATCTGCTGACTTGAAATTCCATTTCACCATCCACAGAGGATTGAGAAGTTTGGCTTAGAGCATCCGCGTTTTGAACAATCTGTGGTCCGACCGCATCACCTCCCATACGTTTACTTAAAGTTAGCAAACTGTTGGACCATATCAACTTCAGGACCTAGCCTATTTGCCACAGTAGTTCAAATAACATTTAAATAGACAATCTTCTCAAATTTAATACTTGCGAATATTTGAAATGTCCTTATATACATATTTATTAGTTAAATGCTCACAAAAACAATCAGAATAATTATATGATATCAGAACTTATAAAATTTGTAAAAATATCCCATGGGTATCCTTATATTATAGAATCCTTTAATTTATTCTGATGACTTCAAATTGTATCACCCAAAAATGAGTTTAATGCTCTTTCATATGTCGCGATCAAGATTTATTGTGGATGAAAGGAGTCTGTAGTCTATCAGAAGACTGAGATGAGAATTCGGAATTTGAGATTTTATTTTAAGATATAACGTGGTATGAAATATCTATGCTGACGAAAATTATATCTTCTCTAAAATCCAAACGTTGATAACCGAATGGTGATCCACTCCCAGACCAAAGCCCATTTGTTTTGAAATCTCAATAAACTTCGTTTTTATGTTTTTGTTTTAATATAGTAAGCAATGAATATCATTCCCATATTTTTCGTTTTGAATCCTTAGGTCCTGATGAATAAATTCATAAACTATTTGGAACCACTTATCTATCCTAAATTATTTCTAGGATCATTTAACGAAAGAAAAAAAAACCTTAGGTAAATGAATGAATTTCATTAAAATAAAATGATGGAGTAAATACTACAAATCGAGCATTCATATGAAAACCATGATTGAGATAAAATTATTGAATATTCACTTCCAGATTCACTGAAATATGTCAACAAGAGGGAAACGCCAGAATCCAAGTTCCAAAACTCATTTGTCATGAAAGAGGCAATGATCAATCATGTCATCCTTCTTTTTTCGAAGAGGAATATGCAATGTGACTCCGCCTCCACTCTGGGCCGCAGTGGGTGCTATAATATGGCCTGCTTTTGAAAAAGGCGGCTGGGATGGAAAACCAGTCGTTCCCATACTGAATATTGAATGCAGAATATTTATGGTATTTTTGTATATTCAATTAATCACGTGTAATTGTTTTGGTTTTTAAGATTTCAAGATATATAATAAAAATCTATTGTCATTGCTACCGGAAGAATTAATTAAATATATCATTGTCCAAATTTCTAAGAAGGAAGAAGTTATAGGGACATTAACTGGCTAAGTCTGCTTTTGTTCATCTATGGGGCATAAGACATCAATTCATCGTGAATGGAAACCGCATTTTATTTTATTACTCCCCGCCTTTAAAACACACACACACACACTATATATAGGGTGTATTCTATACTATAATTCATTATAGTACACAAAAATAATATAAATTAATATAAAAAGCTACGAATAAATATAAATAAATATAAACTATAAAGGTAGGATATTTTCACTTTATAATAGTTAAAAAAATTAATTAAATTAATGTTTCTTGGACACCGCTATTCTCTTGGTCGAGTTATTTGTGTATCACTGTACACGATTTCAATGATACTGCTCTGAGAGATGGGCATAAATCGCAACTCTTCATGAAATTCCTCGAGAACTCTTACTTCAATTATCGATTTAATTCCATTTATTTTTTTTTTACCTTACTAAAATGGAAATCTGCGTGATAAAGAAGGCCAGCGATGTGACATACAGAAATACAGATGGTTTATTGAAACTGGAAAGGAAATAAGGAATTCTGGACATTCTGGAGCGTATCTATTTACGTTGTTGTGAAGCGTACCGGTCCCGTCGAATTTTGTTCACTGACCAGAAAATTATTTCTAAATCAATGTATGATAGCTGTTTGAGTAAACGTTAAAGTGGGTTAACCTTTTTATAATTCGAAATTAATCGAGACTTCGTCTGAATTACATTTACACTCTGGTTTGTGGCACGTTTATAAAATCCCCTGAAAAAAGCTCACAATTATAGAGGTATTGAAATAGAAGTAATCTAAACAAAATGTTATAAAGTTGACTTACCTAGCTGGAGATCATAGAATATGCTCGGGAACTCGCCCTGGACTTCCAAATTCATTTGTCCATACCAGAGAAAGCATGAGCCGTCGATTTCGAGATGTCAAACCAATCGGTTGAGAGATCATCTGGCTGAATTTGCAAGTAAAGGGCATAGGGAAAGTAGATGGAAATGAAAAACAATAAAGAGTCGACAAAGGAAAGCTAGAACAAAAAGAAAACTGGAAGACCAACTCCTTTATGAAGTTGGCCGATTGATTCCTGTTTACTCCTATCTATCTAAACTAAACTAAACAGCAAAAAAACCGACACACCCTACATTTTTCGATAAATATGTATTTAAAGTACGATCTACGAGCGTATTGTTTTTTTTTTTTTTTTTTTTTTTGTTAGATAACGGCTAGAAAGACTTTCATATCAATAATCCCGAACAAAGTCCTTTGATGCCCTAGAAATAATAATGATTTCCCCAATTCACCTGCAGTTATTGTGTAGTTATGTTTTTTTTTTAAAGTCATTTGTTTTTCTTCTTCTTATCCTGTTCAGAATAGTTTACCCAACGAAAAGGTCACTAAAATCATCGCGTTAGTAGAGGACGGGGAAGCCAGTGTTATGTGGCTATGTCCTTAGGGCTACCAGAAACCAACGTTCGCAGGGCAGTCCAGAGTAGAGGGAGACTGGTAACATAACCAGGAGGCCATGTCGGCCCAGAGCGACAGTTCCCGCAGACGATAGATTTATTGTGATGCCGACGTTAAGAAATCACTTCAGCCGTGGAAACCAATCAAAGGCTTCGAATTGCCCGAAATGTGAATATCAATGTGGATGCGGTACGGAGGCGGCTTCATGAAGTTCACCTTCAATCAAGGGCCCCAGCTACGGGAGTTCTGCCCACCCCAGTACATCGGACATCTCGTCTTATGTTTTTTCGGGAACACTCCGCGTGGGCAGTATACGACTGGGCTCAAGTACTGTTCTCAGACGAATCGAGATTTTCATTATTTGCTTCAGATCATCGGGTTAGAGCGTGGAGAAGGCCAGGACAGCGATTTGCACCGTGCAATATCTCCGAAAAGGTGCCTTACGGTGGCGGGTCTGTGACGGTTAGGGGTGTGATCAATTTAGTGGCGAAGTCTGATCTCCATGTGTTCCAGGGAGGGAATCTAACTCCTCAAAGGTACATATACGAAATTCTGAAAGAGTATGTGTTGCCATTTGCCCCTTTCAAATGTGATTATTTCATGTTAATGCATGAAAACGTTGGGCCACATGCTGCAAATGCGGTTACCGACCATCTTAATAAAGTCGGTATACACACCCTACAGTGGCCAGCCCTAAGCCCCGACCTCAATCCCATCGAACACCTCTGGGATGAGGTTGGGAGGCCCATCCGAAAGCGACTCGATCTTCCAACAGACCTTCAACACCTCACCGCGTTAGTGGAAGAATGGGACGGCAAGAGTTGCCAGTTTAATCAGCAACATACCGAGGAGATTCTAGGCTGTGATACAAGGAAGAGGGGGAATCACTCATTATTAGAAAAAATAAAAATAACAATAACAAAAAATTTAGAGAAGAAAAATTTCCGAAGAATATTTTATTCATTTATACAAGTTTTTTTAAATAAAATTGTTTTCTGTCCAGATATTTCTTGTTTTTCAATGTTTCCATCTGTTATCTCGTATGATGTATACCTTACTTAGCAAATACAAAAAAAATTAAATTATTTGCACTAGGAAGATTCCAAATAAAAATTCCAGGTGCGCCGGTTTTTTTGCTGTTTAGTTTATTTACTTCTATTTATTCATATATACGATGTATCGTCGAAAAGCGCAATGATACACTCGATTGTTCAGGGGCGTAATTGTTCGTTTGGGCCCGTGACGGATTTATTTCTATATCATCCTAAAAGTATATTTATAAAAAAAAGTACAAACTAATTTCCTGAAAAGGAGTCACGGAGTAATTATAAGAAGTACAAAAGGCATTCACAACGTACTTTCAAATAGAAAAAACAAAATAATTGTCAATTTTTTGACTCGTCAAAAACGTTTTGTGTTTTTATGTCACTCACTATCGCTGTGTCTCATGTCATTTTTTTATAGCAGTAGAGAGTAGCAAGTGAAACATAACCGCACCATATTTTGAAATACACTGCTCGAAGCATAAGATATCATATCGGAATCAATATTTTATAAAGATAAACTGACAGTGGGAAAATTAGAAACATTGAAATTTGTGTTTATTATTTATAAATAAATACATAACTTATACTTAAATGGGCTTTGTTATTCGAAAAAAATATTTCAATATGCTTGTAGACATAATAAAGATTTATATAGAAGTTCAGTGTTTTTAGGTAAAAGTTATTTCAAGCTGCGATTCGCACTGTAATTTTTCTTAGTTTGAGCATAAATAATGAAAACCCCTGGGCCGAATACCTTAATAGTAATTAGAAAAAGATTATAATAATATACGCTAGTGTCAATGCTTAATAGGCTAACTTTTACATTCATCACAGATCTAAAAAGTATTCAATACGCGATTCAATAAATTAACTGGCTGGCTACACATAAAATAAATATGGGAAGGAAAGATTATATTTGCATATGATTTTTTTGTAGCGTATGTGTTTGATTATTTTTCTTTCCGTTTCTGCCTTTCCACTGAAGCGGATGAATAATAATTAAAATAAGAAATTAAAATTTTTGTGATAAACATTGAAATATGGGTAAAATGCTTAGAATAATGTTAGAATGTTTGATAATTCAAATAGATTATCCTTGCCAACTAGTTTCGTAATCAATTATACTGAACGCCATATAATAAAATAAATATAAAGTCTGGAGAAAATTGTAGTAATATTTAAAATATTATCATTGGAAAAGAGATATGACATTAAAAAAAGTAAAAAATAAATATGTCGATCAACCGACTTCTCTTTAATTTGTGATTTATTTATAAGCCAATACGATAATATTTGAATTTATATTTGAAAATATATAATAAAGACTCTTGAATTGAAGAAATAAATGATGAATGAATAGGGAAACTTGAATTTATAAAATAATAAAAACTCAATCACTCTTTTTTAAAAATATCTTAATTGCTAAAGCCGACGCTACCATTGAATGACACCATCAGATCTCACTGATATCAAATGATAAATTTTGCAAAAATAATGTAATGATATTATATTTATTTTAATTATAACAAAAGCACAGCTAATAGAAATATTTGGTTAAATATTAGCAATCTTGCTAATATTACAAAGTATGAGTTGCCTAAACATTAACAGAATGACTAAAATGCGGTTATAAACAAAACTATCAAGTACAGGAAAATCGTTCAGAAGCTTAGCAAGAGACATTTGCTGAGTATCCTTAAGATGGTTCTCTCATTAGGAGTGGAGACCATTCAATTAATAACACATTAGCTAGGGACCATTAAATTAATTACCTGTTCATTGACGTCTCCCCTCTTTCCCCCAATGACTCAATCCTTAATTACCGACTATCACAAAGGATGGCTCAGAAGGGAAAGAGAATCCTTTCTTCCAATTAGCAAATTGCAATCATTGTTTATGAAAGACTGTTTTAGATACGTATCTCTAGTCGACTATTGGTAGGCTATTCGTCCAATGTATATTTTAATCATTTGTAAATTCGCGAGAGAATGTCGGAGGTAAAATCAGAAACGTCACAATCGATTTTGATGAAATTCGGCTCATTGTGTGTATTTTTGCCCAAATTAAAAGATAGTATATTTTTACGGCCTAAATAGTTCTTTTATTGGAAATTAAATGCTTATTTACTACAATTCTGTGTGATTATTTGTAAGTTCTATAATTTTCCAACGGATGGCGTATTTTTACCATGGTAAATTATTTACATCGAATGTATTTGTTTTAGAATGTATTTGACAGGTTAACCAAAACCATTGTGCACCCATTAGTATAAACTCCTGATAAGATATCTCATATTATCATGTGTTATATTCTGAATTTAATTAATATGTATTATGGCAAAAGATTAATTTGGTACATTTTTGCAAACTGTCTATTGTGATTGTACTAAACCCTGTTCCAATATAATTTTTATTAGTTCCTTTAAAATGTGTACGTATATAAGATGTAAAAAATAAAAACTTTAACCAATCTAAATTCTTTACCAAACAATTTTAAATTTGGTGTAAAGTTCTGTTTTAAATCCCTTGGTTTTTAGATTAGCTGAAACGTTTTTAGTTTTATCAGTGAATTTTGATTTGCCTGTATCAAAAATAATAGCATATAATTAATTCAACGCATTATAGGTGCTGAGCCACAGCAACGCATGGCAGGGTGTGCTCGTTTATTATACTGGGTGTCCCAGCTCTAGTGTAAAAAAAAAAATTTGGTAATACTGCATGTTAAACGGGTTTGACTGGCGCAGAAACTAGTTTCCTATCTCAATCTTTTGAGGAGATAGAATTTTTTTGTTTTTATTTTTAAAATCTTACTTTTTTCTGAAAAATTACAGTTTTCCCTACTTTGGTTTAGCGTAGAAACAAATGTTCTTAATCAGTATAAAATTTTCTAAAAGATGGGATGGGTCTAGTTATTTTAAATCCACTTTCAGTGGGACTTTTAACGCGGTAAACACAAAACATCTATTAAAACTTAAATTTTGAGTCTAAAAAAAGTTTTTCTGATGAAAAACACGCTAGAGAATTTCGGTACACATAAAACATTTTGAAGATAAAAAATAATATTATTATTGTAGAACCATATTAAAATGGATTATTGCAGCGCGTGTTCAAAATGGCCTCCATTACTTTGGATGCAGGCTTACCTTCAACATTTTTTATGTAGGATTTTTCAAATTTTAGTAGAAGGGAAGATAAAAGTTTAATTTATTTTAAAGAAAGTATTTTTTAAATTTAAGCTAAGGAGTTTTTTTTTTTTTTAATTTTAGATCATTATTACCCTTTTTATATTATTTAGAATTCATACATTGTTCTTTCTAGTCTTAAGAAAGTAAAACTAACTCTAACTCATAGGAAGTTCGGCATCCATTACTTTAGATGCATGCTCTAGCGCGCTTCCTCATTGCCCCAGCAGTGACATCTCGAGCGTGTTTTTCATCAGAAAAACTTCTTTTAGACTCAAAAGGTGACGTACAATTGTATCATGGGTTACACCACTAAATAGATAACTGAATTCCGCAGTTTTTAGGAAATTTGACAGCTTCTAGGGTGCTCCAGTGGGGAGTGAGGAATTTACAAAAACTATTAACAATTTAAGTTTTAATAAATGTTTTGTGTTTAGCGCGTTAAAAGTCCCTCTGAAAGTGGATTTAAAATAACTAGACCCATCTCATCTTTTAGAAAATTTTAAGCTGGTTAAGAAATTTTGTTTCTACGCTAAACCAAAGTAGAGAAAACTGTAATTTTTCAGAAAAAAATTAAGATTTTAAAAATAAAAACAAAAAAATTCTATCTCCTCAACAGATTCAGATAGGAAACTCGTTTCAGCGCCATTCTCCCCGTTCAACATGCAGTATTACCCATTTTTTTTTTTTTTTACACTATGTCTGGAACACCCAGTATATGAATGATCGTTTATAACGCTCATCGTTATTTTTAAAAATATTTCGTGAAAGCATCGCTTAAACACTATATTGTTATCCGTCTTATATCTGAAGGATACAAGAACAAACCTTTCTGTAAATAAGGATGCTTCCTAACAAAATTCGAGCCCACGTTCCGAGAGAAAAAAGGAGTGTGGGCCGAAAAGCTATATTTGCAAGGTAAAGCGATTCAGGAGAAAATGGATTAGGTCCTCGGGGCAAAGGCTTTCTTCTCCTTCAGCAAAATCCCGTTCTTCGGCTGCAATATAAATCTTACACTCCTCAACTGAAAATAAAGACAAATCAATTTAAAAACCGATCTTTATTTTACGGCCACGATGAAGTAATAAATATATCATAAAGTCTTTTTATAAGTTATTACATTATTATTAATATAATATTATAAGTTATTATAACTTAATAACCAAAATATTAACTAAAGAATATATAATATTATAAGTTATTATATAACATAAAGTTATTAACCTCTTTTACCCAAAATTGGCAGATAAAGGTCTATAAGGGTTAACAAAAGAATATGTTATATACCTCCTAAACCAAATATAATATCAGATAATTTAATTGTACTATTTATACTTTAATTAATTCACGAAATTAATTTAAACAGTGTCAAACAAGTTCTAAAGAGGTAAGAATCACATGAGATCATACAAATAACCATAATAATATTAGGATTTTATTTAGTCATTGTAATATCACAGCTATTGTTCCCACCATTATGCGTTTTTTTTTGTTTCTCCCCTTCCTTGTCTTTCAAGGCTATACGGGGATTTCCCGGGCCAGGGGAAGGGGTGGAGGATTGATGCTGAGAATTATTTAAAATTCCACTGGCTCCAGATTTTCAACTTGCTATCTTCGTGTTCCCAATCATAAGTTCGCGTACCATTTGGCGTTTTTGTAAATAAAAGAAGATACTCTGACATTTTAAGTTTGAAACAGATGTCAGAAAAGCGTATTACCTCCCCCCCCCCCCCCCCCCCCAAATCTGTGGGTATTCACAGAAAATAAATCTTCGTCGAGATATAGAGGGCGCTCTCTAGTTATCTTTTAAACTATGGTTTTTCTCGTTCTCATGGCTGAAAAACTCTGTTCGAGTAACATCCATGTTCAAGGCTTGTTGAGGTGGAGTTCCAGTTTTCTTTTTGTTCTAGCTTTCCTTTGTCGACACTTTATTGTTTTTCATGCCAATCTACTTTTCATTCAAATTTAAAAAAAAGAAAAAACATGAAGATATTTTATTCTTCTTATTTATCGACTCTTAATATAAACTAAATAGCTATTGATTAAACTAAAGAAATCTTTAGTTCAATCACTAGCTAAGAATATAGCAATTAAAGTAAATTGTATTCATTAAGGAGAAAAAATTACCATTTTTTTTTTTTTTTTTTTTTTATCAATAACAGTTTGAGTAGCTCGCAGTTCGCCTTCCCTCGCAATGCACTCATGTTCTCTCTAATTCTATTCTTTAATTTCCATGAGTCTAAAAAGGTTAATGAATGGTTTGTAAATATTTCAGTTTGATTAGTTTCAAACTATTTACTTCTAATTGCCGTTGAAAGAAATAATTACACGTAGTAGTAGTCGTAGTTTTAAAATACGACGTTAAATAATCAGTAATTATAAATTTTTAATTATTTTCTTTCCCATCAGTTACTTTCTACTATTTTATAAACTAAATATTATTCTTTGTTTAATTGTAAACCTTATACTGGGTGTCCCAGACATAGTGTAAAAACAAATTGGGTAATACTGCATGTTAAACGGGGTAGAATTGCGCACAAACGATTTTCATACCTCTATCTGTTGAGGTGATAGAATTTTTTTGTTTTTATTTTTAAAATCTTATTTTTTTCTGAAAAATTGAAGTTTTCTGTACTTTGGTTTAGCGTAGAAACAAAAACGATGATATTTTCTTAATCAGCATTAAATTTTTAAAATATGAGATGGGTCTGGTTACTTTCAGTGGGACTTTTAACTCTCTAAACACAAAACTATTATTTTATTAAGTTAAATTATCGTTTAACTTAAAACTTAAATTTTTAATAGTTTTTGAAAATTCCTCACTCCCCAATGGAGCACCCTAGAAGCCGTCAACTTTCCTAAAAACTGCGGAATTTAATTAGCTTTTTAGTGGTGTAACCCATGATACAATGATGGTACCAAAATTTATAACCAATTATTTCACATATGTATTTTACTATTGGATATTTTTTCAAATCCAAGGAGATTATAACGTTTTAATAGGTAATATTTTCAATATGCAGTATAAGCTATTCATTTTACTTTGAATTATTAACTTTCATTCAGGGTATCTGAAATGTGAGGGTTTCAGGTTTTTAAGGTCCCAGCTGCTCCACTATTGTGACCTATTATTTTCCCCGCTCTTGTTGGGATTATAAAGGTAAAATTATGTATTAATGTATTAATAATAGTAAGTTATGTTGTTAATTTAATATTAACAATAAATTATAATATTAATTTGTTGATAATAATAAATTATAATATTAATGTATTATTAATAATTTAATTTATTATAAATACTTTAATTTATTAATAATAATGTAATTTATTATAAATACTTTAATTTATTATTAATAATAAAATAATATGCCAAGAATATATAATGGCTCACAATTTATAAATTATCGATAATAAGGTAGTAGAGTAAGGCTTGAGGTGAATCGTTTTAATTGTAATTTTAGATCTATCATTAGTGAAAAAAAGAAAAGCTATCAAACCAGTCGACACACACATCAGTATCTAGTGATATTCATACTCATGGATCATTGGTAAAGTTTCACGAATTACAATGATAGGTATCATGGCATTATGGAACAATACAACAGCGACAGGCATTTTGAGAGTTTGATTGGCGTTGGATATTGAGAGTTACGGATCATCTATCACAGGGTGCTTTGTTATTGGAACAGTCAATGTTAGCCAGGATTTATGACGGAAAGCCAATAAACCTATGTGTACTTATTCTAAGATTTTCATTAACGAAAAATAATAAATTCTTATGGAATAACAATTATTATTTGGAAGATAGAAAATATAAAAAAATAAATATTATATTTATTATTTAAATTTTCTTTATTATTAAGGTTCATATTACATTGTTCGATATTTACACGACTATATTTTACCTTATTAACTTGGGCTTCATTATTTCTGATCATTTTAACCTTTGTTATCATGTTTTCACATATTTGTATGTATCAATATTACAACATTACTTCACATTACCTCAAATAAGCTGCGTAGAATTTTATCTTATTTTTCATTTTTTGCTTTTATTATAGTCTTCCTCCAATAAATACAGGCTTACATTTTTTAAAATTCTATAACTTTTATGTTATCTTCATTTAATATATCTAATTTTGTTTAATGTAACACATACATTCAAATGATGTTTCTTTATATAATTTTTCTTTTTGGCTGTTGTCTATAAAGACTTAACTCCTCTGAAAAATAATATATCTGGAATGATAATAATTTCCAATACAACTTTCAAAAGTTCTCAATAAACTGCAATACTGACACAATGGTTAGTTTCTCTAAATTACTCTAAATGGCTTCTTTCAAACTTGGTTGAAACATTAAATTTCCTTATTATCATCTTAATGATATGGAGCATTTAAAAACAATTCTTGTCCTTTTCTCAATATATTGTTATACAGACCGAAGTATAAAGTACGTTACTTTCACAAGGAAAAAGGGAGAAAGGGCGTCGGTTAAAGATACAACGTAGGGTTTAGGAGACACCCCCGGCCAATACTGAGCGCCAATTACTGTTAATGATCCTGGAACTAACATCTCTACAAAACGCTTTGCACGAAACCTGCAGATTAGATTGGAGTACAGTGCCCTGCTATTCTGCTAGTTAATGTTTAATTTTCTGAAGGTAATTAGGAGGATTTGTCCACACCTAAGCAGTTTGTTCGGTATCTTCTAACTACTAAGGAGGTCAGTTGTACTAAATTTTTAAATATAATCTGGTACACTAAAAAGGTAAATATCGCTCAGAATACCAGATCTGATATAATTTATACGTAATTGCATTAGAAAGTCCTTTCCCTTTTATAAACTTTAATATGCTTATGAACTAGGTAGAGTATCATCTGATAATTATTTGTTAGTTGTTTGTTCAAATTTAAAACTGTATGGTTGATTCATCATGTATTACAGCATGTAATTGTAAATTTAGAGAAACTACCATTAATACCGCTAAAATAATAATTCTATAATAGAATGTCTTTTTAAACGCCTAGGAGGATTTTCATGTATATATAAGAGAAGGGTAGAAATGAGCAGGCTCGGATTAGTATGCCGGTGTCTGAAGTGGGCCATATAAGCAACATATTTATTTTTATTTGTCTTTGGTCATATTTAATAATAACCAAAACAAATAACTATTTATAACAGTTTAGGGATAATCAATTTTTCTTACAATTCTCATAAAATCGAATTAATTAAAAATGATCTCATTGAGACTTCCGGAAACCTCTTAAGACACTATGAAATAAAGTGTTCTGGTTTATCTTCTCTTGAGAGTCGCACTGATTCTTGAACAATATAAACATATATTTTTGATGCCCGACAAAAATATACTACGTATGAATTTACATTGAGGGACTATTATTCCCGACACTGATAGTCGCTCGACGAAATCTTTGAGTGGGTAATTTACATTGGGAGTACCTACCGATTGATATGGAATCGTGGCTTCACATCCGTTGAGAATGCCCATTCGGCCGAACCTTTAGCTAATTTCATCGAAGCATTGCCAATTGGATTGGAATCGGATTGGTAACTAACTGGTACCCGAACTGTAACTCCCGGATGGGACTAGTACTTCCAATACTATTCCACCGCGCTTCTCTCATTCTGCAAAGGGCCATGGCCTTCTAAAAGGTGGTTAGGTCTAAAGCCTGGTAAAGGTGGTAAACAAAACAAAAAGTTTTCAGCGAATTATCTTAATATTTTTTATTATAATATAAGGATCTATGACAACTATGTGTGAAACAAAATTTAGGCCAAACGCTTGCCACGGCTTCGGTGGCATACCTCTATCCGTTGTTCCAAATTTTCAATGACTCTGAGATATAATTGAGGCTTAATGTCGTATGCCCTTTGGGCAAATGAGAATCCACTAGTTCTTTTTGAAAAGCCGATGCATCTTCAATGATTTACTGGTGTGGTTTATGGGCTGGCGGCGTCATCAGGCCGTACTTCTTCAAAAATGAAGTCGGCCATGCAGTTAATGTGAATGGTGTTCGCTGTCGCGAGATGATAACGGACTTCTTGTGGACAGAAATGGAGGATATGGACCTGCACGATATGTGGTTCAAACAGGATGGTGCTACTTGCCACACAGCCAACAAAACATTGACTCTTTTGCTCCAGAAATTCAATGGACGTGTTATCTCATGTCGTGCGATGTTAATTGCCGCCACATTGTGTTTTGACACCGTTGGACTTCTTTCATTGGGAATATTTAAAAGAAATAGTGTACGTCAATAAGCCAAGAACAATTCAAGAGCTAAAGGATGAGATAATTCGGCACATTCACGACATTGAACCTCAAATATGTCTCAGAGTCATTGAAAATATGGACCATCGGACAGAGATATGCCACCGTAGCCGTGGTGAGAATTTGGAAATATGTTTCTTTTCACTCATAATTGTCATACATCATTCTATTATAATAAAAAATATTAAGATAATTCTGCTCGGCTTCAAGCGGATCCAATCCTTCCTCTTCACTTATACATCTCCTCCGATCGCTTGACATCGTCAATTTAATATAAAATAATTTATAAACGTGGTTACCCACGATAATGATTAAATTAATAAAAAATCTGATGCGTGCGCGCAACACACAACTTTCACTTACCAACTTAATTAGATTAGAAATCAATGCATTTTGTTAATGCCACTTCTCAAAGTTCCACATTTTTCCACATTCATTTATTAACTAATTTATTTGATTATTAAATAAAAGTTTTTACTTTTAATAATTCGGCAATGCAAGCATAATACTCCAAGTCGTCTGATTTTATAATTCTCTATATACTAGTTGAATATTTCATTTAGTTACCATGAAACAAATGATTTCCATTAAATGAATAGAACGGCTTTAATTATGAACAATGGTCTGTCATTAAAGGCGTACTACACATGCGTGGGCTCAACGTGTTTTATGAGTTGACTGAATATTTTTCTTTTTTTCTCCCCTATATGTTTACTTGGTTTTTATCATATCGCATATTTAGCCATTTCTTATATTTAGGCGTAACGAGTAACAGTTAATTTCTCCATATAAAAAAAAACAAAGGTACTTTATAGGAAACCAAAGAACAGCCCCCTCAGAAAATTTTGATAATGATAACGCTTCCCTGATATTAAAGAACACCTAATTATCATTAAACATGACGAATTTGATGAAAATCCTTAAAGCCGTTTTTGAGATAATCGAAAAAATGGTAAAAATTGGAAAAAAAAAGTTATGAAATAAAGTGCCCCTTCCGTTTGAACAATTTGGATTTCATTAAATATTATCTTGTACAATAGGTTATCACACCGTAAACTGTTTTAAATGATTTGTGCCTCACGTATGTGCTCCATAAAGTACACAAACTGTTTACTTTCTCTTACCTACATATAGTGAGGCAAATTATTGCGATCGTGAAAAATGTCAACGGAAATACAAGTATTGGAGTCCTCTGAGTCAAATTAACCAAGTCCCACAAAATGGTCGGTGAGTATGTGTGCGTGTTCCGAACAGTACTATGAAACTGCAAATGGATATTTGAGGTGCCCGCGATGTGACAGCAAAGTTTTCGTCAAAATCGAGTAATGTAGGGGGCACTTAATCCCAACGGTAATTTTTCTCTTTTCGTTTTATCAAAAAGGGCACTAACGATTTCGATTAAATTTATCATGTTTAATCCTAATGAAACATTCTTTAATAAGAAGTAGGTTCTATTGACATTTGAAAGGTCTGATAGGGCTTAAATAGCTAAGGAAAAAATCTTCCTATAAAGTACCTTTGATTAGGTTTTATTATCTCGAGTAAAGAAGTGTCCCTTGTTATCTCAAGTAACAAATATATATATATATGTATGATATATCTTTGGAAAGTTGCATTGGAATATATTATTTGCATATTGAATATATATATATCTTGGAAAAATGCATACCCTTCTACGAAGATAAATTTTATGAAGAATTAGGTGATAGGGAGTTTAAATTTACAGGGTTGTGGTTTGGTTCGCGAGGAACAATTGGCTAAGTAGCGAGAAAATTCTTCGACGTGGTGGGAATTGACCAAGAAAAACTGACCATCCTAGCTGAATCCATACATTAGGTATTATAAATAATCGTATTTATAATTGGCAACTGCTTGGCAGGCTGGATGATTTATTTAAACAATGTAGATAAGTGATATTTATTATATTTTATTATATTATATTTTTTTATTATATTTTATTATATTTTAGTCTATTATAATTGCTTTTGTATTCAGCAACTAATTAGTTTTGACTTAATTTTGTTTTACGCTTGCGTTACTACAATAAAATATGTATTTTTTTACTGATAAGAAAGCTGTGTTTTTAAGCAACTCAATGTAATTGAGCAGCCCCACTTCTTTTATGTATTTTGATAATAAAGTGTTTCCCTACTAATATGGTAGAAGATCGCTGAAACGATGTAATAATGTATATATGTAATACATATGAACCAAAGGCGTTAATAACTCCTTCCCATGAGGAGATCTTTTTTAAAAAAAACAATGGTCTGTCATTAAAGGCTTCAATTCAAAGTGTTTTATAAGTTGTCGGAATATATTTTTTTCTCCAGTATGTGCTTATTCGATTCGGTTTATATTTAATATTTTATTTTTTTATTTTTTTATAGGCATATTGAGAGTCAATTAATTTCTCTATATAAACAAAATAACAGGTACTTAATGGAAAAAAAAAACTTTTTCCTTCACCATTCAAACGCCCTCAGAACATTTCAATGATGATAAAACCTACCTGATACAAAAGAATACTTGATTCTCACCAAACATGAAGATTTTAATCAAAATTGTTATAGCCGTTTTTGAGAAAATCGAAATGCCCCCTTCCGTTTGATAAATGTATTTGATATGAAATTTTAGCTGTCACATCGTGGGCATTTACATACATCAAATACCCAATTTCAGGTTCGTATGATTTATAGTTTTTGAGCTAGTCAGTTCACACTCACACACACACAATCAAGCACACGTAGACCACTTCGCGGGAGTTGGTCTCAGGGGACCCCAAACCATGTATTTCCGTTGAAAACCGGAAACACATTCCGGTAAGAATGTAGTAAGACAAATTTACCTACTGAAAGAAAATTTTACTTTACTTACTAGCTATTCATTTCGTCATCACCATGTTAGCATGGTTAGGGATGGTTAGGGATCGTTACTTTAGAGTAACAAATATGCATACGTTTTTAGTAGCATATTTGTTACTTTAGCATGGTGACGACGATTTCATACATAGGTAACTTAAAGTAAAAATTATATATTATTTAAAAAGAATCGCCGGCAAGAACGTGAATCCCCTGAGTAAGTGAAGTTCACTTCATTCTTGTTCCACCAATGGCGACAGTACTTTCCAATAGTATACACAAAATAAATGTCATTGAGGAAAAAATATTTGATTAATTCCTTTCCGACGGCACTTACGTCATTTTCATAAATTGATGTCTCGTTTTAAAGAAAGAAACAAAAAAATCTGTGTTTTTAACAGATTTTTTTGCTGAAATTTTCCCTTTGGCAGTAACCAGGAGATTAAAATCATGATTGGCCATATTTCAATCTTATTTACTTCATTCATTTTGAATGAGATTGGGATCTCTCGTTAGCACGGACCAGATCGGAAAGTGATTTATAGACAGAAAAATAAGTCCTTTCTCAACCGAAAGATCTATAAAAGGCAGAATCTGACAAATGATATCCGCGCATAAATAATCCTACAGATGATGAATATTTTCCGGTAGAACTGACATCAAAGGTGATGAAACAGAAGATGGTGGCGGATGAAAATCATGACGGAATAACCTAATATATTGCTGATTGGCAATCTGCGCGGTGGTTCGGCTATTCGATGGGTGGCTCGCATCCACAGGTAGTCTGTCCCAGGGCACCGTAATTAGCGCATCAATCATTGAATGTAAGGACGATTCATCAGGTAGGGTGAGAAGGAAATCAGTCTGCTGACTTATTTATTAAAGTTTCAGAGATTTATTGTAGAAATTAGTGTGAGAAGGAAATGATTTGTAGATGTACATATATCAGTTGTATTTGTGGAACATCACTAAAAATGATGGAATTAAACAGTAACGAAACTATAAACTGTAAAATGATGGAACATCTTTTAATTCCTAAGTAGACAAGACATGAGCTTGTGACATAAAAAAGGATTGACAAAGTTTAGGTTAGTAGGCTGTTCAAAAATGCGGCTCCAGCAATTCATATTTAAATAATCTATAATAAAAAATATTCTTAATATGTAATAAATTAATAAATATATTGTAATACAGATATACGAGTCAAAGCCCGAAACGTCGGAAAACTATCGTTATAGTAGATAGATAAATGTTTTTTATTGGCTTATATGTTACAACATGTAGCCATGGAGTCTGGCCTATTATGTGTTAGTATGTTAGTTATATTAAATATAAAATAATAAATAAAAACAAAATAAACAATAATTATTATCCTAGTTATTTTCATAATCAATAATAATACAATTTAATGGCTAAAAATAACAAGAGCAGAAAAACAACAAAAAAAAATATTTATTCTGAATGGTCGCGAAACAGATTTAGAAAAAGACAATTTACTATTTAATTAGATCATGTACTACAAAATTCAATTATAATAAAATAGATACAGCTAAATAATATACCCCTTAACAGATGCCAGCTATTTAATTAGCTTTGGTATTGACACAACAACGAGTGATTTCATACTAGTTTAAAAAAAAACAAAAAAAAAACAAATAAATATAGAAGAAAAAATAAACAACTTTCTAACAAACCAAACTAAATTAAACAAATAAACTAACGAATGTACATAGATAAGTTTATAAATAAATAGGCCATGCGATTAAAGTATTTACGGACTTGTGAATATTTGTTGTGGAACTCATATTATTCTGTTTGCTTCCTTTCTGTTTTTTTTTCTGTTCTTTCTCCTTTTATCCTCTTATGACAATGACTTTAGAATAGATATTATATAGAGAAAAATATTATTTAATTTTTCAACACTATCAAATGTAAGAACATTTTGTATGGACAATGATTCGTCATACTGAACTATATATTTTTGCAGGAACTGTTTTCTTGTGCTAAGAAAAAACGGGCAATATAAAATTATGTGATTTATGCAGTTAATTATAGTTTTTTGGCACAATTGACATTTACCATCAGTTTGAAGAACATAGGTGGTATTTTTATAATATATTTTCAAATATTCAGAGTTTGCCATTCTTAACTGGCTTACTGTTCTTAATTTACCTATATTTACATTGAACTTTAAATAGCATTCCGGTTCTGGGTTGGTGTAGTTACAAATAGTTCTATATATTGTGTTATAGTTTGAATTAAGGGCTCTATCAATGTCCTTCGACATTAAATGATTTATAACTGTTCAATAGGGCGTTAATATTCAAAATAATGATGAAGGAGAATGATAAAAAAAGAAGAGCGGTGAAATTACAGAGAGAGAAAAACAAAACTTTTATTCTTAAGGAAAAAATACAATTAATAAACAGCTCGAGCATTAGATAAAATGAAATAAAATAAAGCTGAACCATATGACACTTCTAATAACAACAATAACTTAAAAGGTTATGAATGAATAAAGATGAAGAAAAAAAAAAAAAAAGAAACTAGAATTCTTGAAATTAAATGTAACTTAGCACTAACAATTTTACAATGAATTAAGGCCTTATAGCATGTTAAGAAATGATCATGAAACATTTAAGAAAATGAAACAGAGATAAAGAAAACCAGACTAATTGACAGAGCTCTGTATTCTAATCCACTCCTGGTGATTAAAATAAATAGCTATTAAATACGGCGAACAAACCCACTCGTGTTTCTGAAGGCGAACTTAACTTCCGGTGAACTGAAACTCATAGAGATATGCTTGGGTTGCACAATCTCCAACGTTGACCTCTCTTCTGCTCTGAGTCAATTCTTTGAAGAAAAATGGCAATTGCATATAGTAAGATCTTACTTACGTGGTCGACTAGCAATCTGACCAAAGATAACACCTGCGTCGTGCTGGCGGCCGGTGGCAGGATGGTTGAGAGATGGAGATCTTAACGTGATGGCAGTCGAAAGCAGAGTGAGGCGGAGTGGGGATGACGCACGTGGCGGTAGACATCCGACAGCTGATTTTCACAGCCTTCTTAACTTGCACTTAAGCTACGCACTTACAATAAGTTAGGAGGCATTGGATGGCGGGAAACTTTGTTTTCAAATTCAAACAGTCTGAGACTGAACATCCCCCCCCCCCCATGGCGCGGATGCGGCATTATTGAGAGGGTAAGGGGCATAGGCGATTAACGGGACGTTTAAGCAAGCCTGAAGGGGTTAAGATGCTGGCCACTCGGGCTACATTGTCAGTACCTGGAAACAGCTCGACGACCCGGGCGAGAGGCCAGTAAAGGGGAGGTAGATTGTCCGTTTTGACCAGAACGAGAGAACCCGGAGCTAATTCAGGAGAGGAGTCCGTCCAGCGGGAACGCTGTTGAAGAGTGTGCAGATACTCTACCGTCCACCGTTTCCAGAATGATTGGTGAAGTTTATCGACTAGTTTCCATCTTGTTAACCGATTAACCGGGGTGTCGGAAACATCGCGACTAGGTGGGGCGTTAAGAGGTCGGTGAATGAGAAAATGGCCAGGGGTTAAGGCTTCTAAGTCTTGAGGATCCGGAGAGAGAGCGCACAAGGGGCGACTATTGAGAACGGCCTCTATTTGAGTCAAGAGAGTAGAAAATTCCTCGAAAGACAGAATCTGGGAACCCATAACAGTACGGAGATGTCGCTTGGTGGATTTGACTGCAGCCTCCCAAAGACCTCCGAAATGGGGAGCACTAGGCGGGATAAAATGCCATTGAATTCCCAGGGCGGATGAGCGTTGTGATATTGCCTCGCGGGTATCAGCGTGTCGCAGGAAACGCCCAATTTCGTACAGCTGGCGACTAGCCCCTACAAAATTAGTACCGTTGTCACTATAGATGTCAGAGGGAACGCCGCGGCGACTGCAGAACCGAGCGAAAGCGGCAAGAAATGCGGGGATGGAGAGCTCGGAAGCGAGTTCTAGATGCACAGCTTTGGTGGAAAAGCAGACAAAGGCGCAGACATAGGCTTTAGTGACGCGGCATCCCCGAATGCGGGCAGAAGAAACCGAGAAGGGACCGGCGTAGTCGACTCCTACTTTAAGAAAAGCATACGTGGATGAAACACGGTCTTTAGGGAGCGAACCCATGGTGGGAATGAGTGGTTGGGGGTTGACTTGAAAACATCGGTTACACTTTGCTAGGCGATGGCGAACAACGTTCTTTCCGTCTAAAATCCAAAATCTCTGGCGAATGAATGAATGGGTAGCAGATGGACCGGCGTGTAAGTTGGTAAGATGAGCATTATCGATTATTAAGTGAGTGAGGGGGTGATCCTTAGGAAGTAATGCCGGGTGTTTAGCATCAAACGGGCGAGGAGCAAGATGAAGACGACCGCCTACGCGCAAAAGGCCGTGGGAATCGATGAACAATTGTAAAATGCGTTTAATGCGCAACTTGGAGGCGGGTTCTGACGCGGCTTTATATTCATCAGCTAGCGCGACTTGTTGGACTCCGCGGACTAGGGTATCAAGTGCCATGTTTAGTTCAACGGCGGAAAGAAACCCGGTGTATCGGCGATCAGGATTCCTACAGTTGTGGGCGAAGCGGAGGCACCAGGCGGTGATTCTCTGGAGTTGAGTCAGGGAAGAATATCGACTTTCCAAGTCGAGGGAAGTTAGGGCGACACAAGTGATGATTTCTTTGGAGATTCGACGCTCCTTGTTAACGGCGTCAGGCGGGGAATCTATGTGCGATTTTGGCCATTGACTAGGCGGTTTTGATAACCAGGAGGGACCTGTCCACCACAGAGGATGACGGGTGAATTCATTGGGGAATAGCCCCCGAGAAGCACAATCGGCGGGGTTTTCCTTACCGTCAATGTGACGCCATTGAGAAGGGGAGATAACTTCCTGTATTTCAGTGACGCGATTGGCCACGAAAGTTTTCCATCGGTGCGGTTCGCCGCGAATCCAGGTGAGGGCTACCGCGGAATCGGAGAAAGCAACGATATCTTCAAATGGTTGAGGGAACATACCGAGAATTTTAGTGGTTAATTTTGCTAAAAGGTGAGCTCCGCATAATTCTAACCTTGGAAGGGATACCTTTTTGAGGGGAGCTACTCGGGATTTAGCTATGAGTAGATGAACCGCGATTTCACCGGCGGATGAGGTAGAGTGGAGATAAATGGTGGCCGCGTATCCTAATTCTGAAGCGTCGCAGAAGGCGACCAGTCGTTGACTGCTGCGGGATTCCTGATAGAAGGGGAAACGGCGAGGGATGGATATCTTTGATACAGATTCAAGTTCGTTTTGAAAAATGTCCCAGTCGCGGGTAACATCGGCGGGGGCAGGTTCATCCCAATCGGAGTGTCCAATCCACAGGCGTTGAATCAACAGCTTGGCGGTGAATGTAACAGGAACTAACCATCCAGGCGGGTCATAAATGCGAGCAAGTTTAGATAATATCAACCGCTTGGTAGCCGGTAATTTATTGGAACAGAACCGGTATGAGAAGGCATCGGTATCGGCAGACCATATTAACCCTAGAATTTTAATGGTGGGCTCATCAGTCGTATCAAAATCAAAGGCGTGGGGTCCGATACGACAATGGTCAGCGGGTAAATTGGCGAGGATATCGGGATGATTGGCGGCCCATTTTCTTAGTTCAAATCCCCCGGCGTGCAAAAGAGCTATTAAATTATCCCTTAACTGAATGGTTTCGGCGAGTGAGGAGGCTCCGGTGATTATATCGTCCACATAGGTGTCATCGCGTAGAACCGGGGCGGCACTAGGTTAGGGGAAATGGCGGACACTTCTTCGAGATCCCAGAATTTTTTCAGTTCTTTATTGAGTTGGAGGTTGGTGAGCGCATTAAAAGCTATTAGTGCTTCTGGAGGACTGGGAACCACAGGAGATGTATCTTTGACAATGGAAGTAGTCAGGCTATCAGCCTTGGGGGCAGGCGGAAGATGATGAGAACGGCGGCGAGGAGGTGGGCGATAGGTCTTACCTTCGTTGTCGATCACGTCTTTCGACCATGTAATACGGCGCTGATTGGCTGGGGGGCGACAGTTCCCCATGATACACCAGCCAAATACAGTTTCAAGGGCGATGGGTCCGCCCTGAGATACGGGAGCGATCCCCAGAATGATGAGGGGAAGGACGTCTATACCTAACAGGAGGTCAATCTCTCCTGGTTGACACAAGGAAGGGTCGGCGAGTGGCAACTGAGTAATATGCGGCCAAGGGGACAAATCTACATGGGAAGTAGGAAGAGTGTCGGTTATTTTCTTAATAACAAAGAGCCGTACCCTAAGTGACGAGGAGTTCGGGACTTCTAGAGAGGCGGTAGTATACCCTGGGCAAGAAATGTTTGAAGGGCCCCCAAGAACATTAACTCCGACGGGCGAGGGTGTGACAGGCAGCCCTAGGCGAGAGGCGGAATCGGCGGTGATGAAGCTTACCTGGCTTCCGGAGTCAAGAAGGGCGCGGAGAAGCTTGGGAGGATAAATAGGACGTCGAACCGCAATCTGCGCAGTTGGAAGGAGAGCAGGCGAAAAATTCCCAAAGGAACCTAATAACGTTAACGGCGGAAAGGATTTGGTGCTTACATCAGGAGACGGCGAGCGGCACTGGCGCATAGGACAGCGGCTGGGAGACGGCGAAGAAGCATGGTGGTTGAATGGCGCGTCACTCCTACTCGATGAGCGGTGGACAGGGTTAGCAATGGTTATCGGCGAGGGTTGATCATCTGGGCGAGTAGGAGCGAGAGCGGGAGTGTCGGCGGCGGTAGGTAGTCAATTATCGTGACCGGCGGCCCCTAATGTAGGTGATCGGCGAGCAGGTGAGGTTCCATGCGGTGGAGAAGGCCCCCTCGAAGATTCATTGTGATAGGGGCGGAAGGACCCCCCCGGATGGTGATAAGAAACGGGGGCAGCGAACGGCGAAGGCGGCGAATTTTCATAGGACCTTCGGGCATGATCATGGGAATTAGGCGAACGTCTTTGTGAGCCCCGTGGAGGAGATGGCGGTGCCGCGTGGAACACCGGTAGAGGCGGCGAGGAGCGAGGTCCTTGCGAACGGACCGGGGGGCGTTGGGCCGAATAGCGGCGCGGCTGAGAAGTTCGGACGGTGGGAGAAGCTGGCCGGGGTGAACTAGGCGGAGAGCGCGGACCCGCCTCTGGGCGCGAGGATTCCGAAAACCCCCTATGTAACAAGGTATGATGGAATTCCTGACAGTTATGACAACGCTGGCTAGACTGACATTGATGTTGTGAATGGGCCCCCAAACAGTTATAACATAGCCCTGATCGGCGAATAAATTGCAATCGGTCCCGGCCGGAGAGTTCCTTGAATTCACGACAGTGATATATGTTATGGGCCTCTCGACAGTAAGGACATTGAATATTGGAGGCGAAGGCACGCGTTACGCGATTGACAGGGCGCGGTGGTTGGCGAATAGGCGAAGCTTCCCGTTTCCTAGGGGGAGGTGATCCGGAAACGGAAGTGGACGCTATTTGGAGACGGTTGATGTAACCCAACAAATCGGTGAGGGTAGGAAAGTCTTCGGGATGGTGAAATTTGAATTCCTTCTGCGTGACCGGATCTAGACTGCGGAACGCCATGAAATATAATAAATAATCGCTTAGATTCGGAATAGCCATTGATTTTAATTGTTGCCCCAATTCAGAATAGATCTTTAAATATTTCTCAAGAGCTTCGGGAGATGGGCGTGAAATCGGCGGGAAATTCAACATATCCGTCAGGATACGGGCGGCGAGAGTCGATGCGTTATCGTAACGCTTGGTCAATGCGTCCCAGGCAATAGCATAATTGGAATCTAAATTGTCTAAATGACCTATGACGGATAGAGCCTCGCCCGATAGACAACTCTTTAAATAAGTCAGTTTCATCCCATCACTTAAACTCTCATTGTGGTGAACAATAGGGATGTAAGTAGTTTTAAAAATTTGAAATTGAGAAATATCCCCGCTGAAAGTGGGCAGATTAAGCAAGGGAAGTCGCATTTCCGGGAACCGGTGAGCTGAGGGAGGAACTGGTGACGCGGATGCCGATCGGTCAGGCACTCTAGACTCTAATTCTATGATATCTAATTGCGCTTGTATGAATTGTTCCTCCACATCTTCGGGAACCCCTCGATTTAAATTGAAACATTCCTCGACAAGGGAGTTGAAAGTTACTCGCATCTCTTCTATTAATTGATTTAATTTTTTAATGAAAACCTTTGATACTTGGAAATCCCGGCGATCCAATGCCTCATTACATTTTTCGGAAAAGGTACAAAATTGTTCTAATGATTTTATCAGAATGGCCTTATGGGCACTCGCCCCTAAATTATTTGATTTACGGCGATTTCCCATGATTACAATTACAATATACAAAAGAAAACGGGGCGCTGAAAAGAATTACAATGTTAGAGATAATATAAGAATTAAAGTAATAAAAATGATAATAATAGTAACAATAGAAAATAATAGAGCTAAGAAGAATGAGAACTTATCTTAATACTCAGAACACAATGACTCACAAAAGAAACAGAACAACAATGATGATTCAGCTTTACCAGGAATGACTCTAGACAATGGCGAAACAAGTTTTCTGAAATGTAAACAAGTCTCTCAGCGGTTCAATAATATTTAATTTTATTAATTAAATTCCCGGGTTTCGGCACCAAAATGTTCAATAGGGCGTTAATATTAAAAATAATGATGAAGGAGAATGATAAAAAAAGAAGAGCGGTGAAATTACAGAGAGAGAAAAACAAAACTTTTATTCTTAAGGAAAAAATACAATTAATAAACAGCTCGAGCATTAGATAAAATGAAATAAAATAAAGCTGAACCATATGACACTTCTAATAACAACAATAACTTAAAAGGTTATGAATGAATAAAGATGAAGAAAAAAAAAAAAAAAAGAAACTAGAATTCTTGAAATTAAATGTAACTTAGCACTAACAATTTTACAATGAATTAAGGCCTTATAGCATGTTAAGAAATGATCATGAAACATTTAAGAAAATGAAACAGAGATAAAGAAAACCAGACTAATTGACAGAGCTCTGTATTCTAATCCACTCCTGGTGATTAAAATAAATAGCTATTAAATACGGCGAACAAACCCACTCGTGTTTCTGAAGGCGAACTTAACTTCCGGTGAACTGAAACTCATAGAGATATGCTTGGGTTGCACAATCTCCAACGTTGACCTCTCTTCTGCTCTGAGTCAATTCTTTGAAGAAAAATGGCAATTGCATATAGTAAGATCTTACTTACGTGGTCGACTAGCAATCTGACCAAAGATAACACCTGCGTCGTGCTGGCGGCCGGTGGCAGGATGGTTGAGAGATGGAGATCTTAACGTGATGGCAGTCGAAAGCAGAGTGAGGCGGAGTGGGGATGACGCACGTGGCGGTAGACATCCGACAGCTGATTTTCACAGCCTTCTTAACTTGCACTTAAGCTACGCACTTACAATAAGTTAGGAGGCATTGGATGGCGGGAAACTTTGTTTTCAAATTCAAACAGTCTGAGACTGAACAATAACTTTTTCGAGAATAACATTTTTACTAGCCAATAAGACACTCGGTTTTTGAAATGTTGTAAAATACTCCTCAATATGGTTGTTCGCAGCCAACATTTTAACTTGTGATATACAATTAAAAGATAAGTCCGGCCCCGTTCCTATCAAGTCTATCAAAACATTTACGGGGTAATCTATATTCAGGGAGGGACAATATTTTAATGCAAAAGTTAATTTAAAAAAAACGACGTTTCTAAAATCAGTTTTTGCCCGAACAATAAACTACAATGCTTTACCCATTCATTAATACTTATTTCATTAGGTTCCACTTTAGGGGGTCTAAGAGAATTTACTGTTTTCCGAAATTCGCTACTATTTCCAACATTCTGCAATTTAATTTTAATATTATCTCTATATTCCTTTTTTTTACTGACTAAAAATTTTCTATAGTTAAATTTAGATTGAAGATAATCCATAACCGCATTGTGAGAGTAGTTGTTTTTACTTATCTAAATTATTTAAATGGCCTACATGACTGTTAAAATCTCCACACAAGACTATGTAGCTTTTAGGAAAATCAGTTATAACATTAGACATCAAATGAATAAAGTTATTTATACAGTTTTCAAATTCGCATTCTTGGGGAAATTTCCCAGTATTATGATGTTATCATTAATATTAAATTTCACTACAACCATTTACTGATTACACTCTACCATAGTAATATTATTAGCAGTAGAATTGTTTATAAATGTGATAATTCCTCCGCTAGCTCTACCAGTACGTTAACAGAGGTATGGTTTCTCAACCATATTGGGGCAATAAAATTATTATCAGTCAACCATGTTTCAACTAGGCATACGGCTAAATTATTATTGGAAATTTTTAAATCTGTAGGGTTTACATTTAATAGATTTGAGTAGCCCTTTATATTACAAAATATTATGTTATATGTTAGTATGTTAGTAATATTATTTATACCAGCTTGTATATCTTGTAAATCGAGTTGATCTGTTGATTCCAGCGGTCCGATATCGGTGGGTCAAGAAGTCTCCATCTGTTTGGATGTTGAGGTAGAAGCAGTCAATGAGTTCGATCTAGGGCGGAACCGAAACTCCTCTAACTTTTCTTCTAATTTCCTTTTTTTCTGTTTTATATCTTCTGATGCACTATTATTTACAGGGGGAATATTCGCGATTTCCTCTGCTTCCTCTAAACGATAGTAAATTCCTCTGAATTTAAAAAATCCTCTTTTGTAGCTAACATTTTTGTCTATCCCCTTTAGTTTTGAAATGCAGCTAAAAATGCGTTTCTCTTCTTCTCTTTCCTCTCGAGTCATGTCGCGGGCGATTCTAAGGCCTCTCTTTTGAAGCGCCTCTTTTTTATTCATAATTGTTCTTTTTATTATATAACTGTTGAGGGAGATCAATACTGGCTTGGGTTCTGGTCCTTTTCCAATTCGGAAACAATTGTTAGTGTATTCGGGTATTCGGGTGTGTATATTTGTATTGTATTATTCGGGTAAATGCATATTTGTTTCTCCAAAAACATTTATAATTTTTTGTGACAGTTCCTCGTTTTCAGATTGAGGCAAATTAAAAATCCAAATGTTATTTCGTTTCTGATCCTTTCTGAGCATTTTGACTTCTTTTTCAAGAGAGCTAATTTTGTTCTCTTGCTCCTGACATTTTTTCTTAGTTCAGATACTTCTCCAATTAACGAATCCATCAATTCTGTTAGCCTGTTCAATGAGGTTTTTATTATAGGTCGAAAGAATTTTCTCGTTAGTTACAGGCATATTTATTTTATGGGAGGTTATAGAAAGGTCAGGGTTAATAATCGGTTAATTTTATTCTCTTTTTTGCGTGAGGTGGATATAGCACACCGAGCCCACTGAGCGGACTGATTAATTACACTGGCTAGGTAGGCCTTATTGCGCAACTCCGATTTATCACTAGCTTCCCCCACTACAAATCAAAGGATTTTCCTACCTGGTTATCGGATATCGATGCAAATCTCTTTATTCAGTTTTTTCGTCCAATACTTGATTTAAGAACTTGGGAAGAACATGTATTGTACATAAACCTATACCACACCGCAAGTTAATAAATTTATCACTATCTGCCTCTTTAAACTATAAGAAATACGGTCACTCACGAGAGCCGATACACAGTGCGTGCGAGTAAGATGGCGGTTCGGGCCAGACTCAAAACTTTATATTATAAAAACTATGGATAAATAAATATGGATGAGGTTCCTTCATTTGATATTTAAAGAAACCTGAGACTAGATACTAAATACCAACTTGTGATATTTCCTATAAAAGCTAAACCAAATTTTTATTGTAGCTTTTTGAAAAGGTGGATGCATTAAAACATATTCATATCCATACTAAGGAATTTTGGTCATCAATCAAACATTAGAATAGGATTGCTTCTGTATTTTTTTCAATTAAAAGGATATTATTATTTTAAGAGGGACAAGTAGTGGGGTGCCTTAGCTGAATATTTTGCAAAAACATTTCACATTTGGTAACCAACTCGCCCCCATGGATTCAGGTAGTGCATGAGTCTATGGGTCTCCATAGTGACTCTTGCAGCTATAGATACCAAGGGACAGTTATTTACTCTAGAAAATAAAACATAATTAAAGGTACTCTATAGGAAGCTTTTTTCCTTAGTGATGAGAGGAAGCTCAGTGTGTTAGAGCGAGGAATTCTCAGGAGGATCTACGGCCCAATAAAGGAGGTTGAAGTCGGGAGAAGAAGAAAAACTAGGGAACTGAGTACTATATATTCTCTACTGTACGGTACTGTATATACCCTATTTGCCAACTTCGACATCGTCACGTTTATAAAACTTGGCGGGCTAAGATGGGTAGGACATGTGGCCAGAATATCGAAAAAGATGACACTCTACGAGAAAAGTAGGAAGACCGAGGATTAGATGGCTGGACAGCGTAGCTAGTGATGCCAGAACTTTACGGGACTGGAGAGCTGCAGCAGAAGACAGAGCCAACTGGCGGAGGCCAGTCTCGGTGACGGTACGTAGCGCCAAATATGTATGTATGTATGTATTTTGATTTTTTCGAAACATTTTGTTAAATTGCACGGAATCCTTGAGATATAGATGAAAACACGACATATACTTTTTGTTCAAAAAATATTTCTTTTCGAACAGTATGCATTACGTATATTTCATGTTTGTTCAGATAAAAGACCTACAAGATATGTATTCCTAAAATAAAAATAACATATTTTTCTAGAGAGAAGATACAATGATATATATAGGAAATAAATAAATTTTTATTAATACATAAATTTTTAACAGCAATTGAACGTACAGAGATAGACAGCTTACCTGCTTTTGTTTATATTCTTCCTGAAGCAAATAAAAAAAACCGAAATATGTGAACGGTACTAAATGAAATCTTTGGATTTGGAGTAGGATGACACTAATTTCTTTCTTTTATTCATAGAGCATTAGGAATAAGACTTTCATGGCAAAATAAGGCCTCCCTGATATTTACAGAGCTAAAATTTCAATTACATACTATCTTTTATACAAGTGGTCTACGAACACCGAAAAGTCTGGAAGCTTACAAAAATATTATTTGATAGACAATGAAGCTCTTTAATATAAAAATTACCATTGATGGGAAATGAAGTGAAATTAATAACTATATTACTAAAAACTGGTGAAACCTTCATACATTGCCACTCCCGTGGCCCTATTATGAACATAGTTTAAGGTTAATACATGTATTTATTTTGATAAATTCTTGGGAACAATATATTCATATAATTAAACTCATGTTGTTGAGGCTAATGGACAGGGGAATGGTGGAGGCGGAAGCAGCTTTGAAGTTTGAAGCACGATAGAGTGGTATCTGCGCCGGCAAGATCAATGATCTAAATCTTTCGAGACCTTTACAGAGAGGTCATCGAATCCATATACATAATGAACTGACTCCCCATTTCCAAGCAGTGCTTCCTCGTAATAGTGTAACTAGAAGTGATAAGTGTAATCTTCTAGTACATCAGTACTACGGATTGTAATTTATATGTATTACCTAAAGTAATAATCTAGTAAGATGAAATTATTATCATTTGTAGTTTCCTATAATTATGCAGTTGATATAATGGTAAATATTAGATTTAATAAAAAGTGGTTTTTAAGAAGAGTTTACTTTCACTTACCTAATTTTTTTTGTTCCTCCTCATCCTTGCCTATTAGGCTATACGGGGTTTCTTGGTCAAGGGAGTGGGTCGGGGATTAATGCCAAGTATTATTAAATGTCTCCTGGCTCCAAGTTTTGAACTTACTATCTTCAGGGTTGCCATGGGCAACGCGTATTTTCTGACGCGTTTGCCCACTCAGCCATTCCGCCACCCAACTTACTATAGATGAAATATATAGTAAGGGAAAGTATTACGATCGTGAAACAAATTTTTAATATAAATACAAGTTTTGGGGTCCCCCTGCGTTTTATTAAAATAACCATGTCCCGCGAAATGGTCTGTGAGTGTGTGTGTTTGTGAACAGATTAGCTAAAAAAATATAAAATGTACCAAACTGAAATTGGGTATTTGGTGAATATATTTTTTTGTATTTTCTTTATGTGACATCAAAATTGATCAAACTAAGGAGGCACTATTTGACATAAATTTTGTCTCGTTTTCAAAAACGGCTTTAACGGTTTTCATTTAACTCCTTATATTTAACAAAAATCATATATACTTTTAAACCAGGTAGGTTTTTTTTCTTTCCTGGCCATTGCTGGCCTACTCGGTGTCGGCAGCGGTGTGTCGATACGTTGGTTTATATGTAGTATACCCACGCTAACAATAAAACACCCTTATTATCTTCTATCTCTTATTGTACCATGTTTAGGGATCTTTTAATTTGTGAACAATTTAAAAGTTTCCGCACTCTCAGCAACCTGTGTTGCCTGGTAAGTAGCTACCTCAGCGGAAGACGTGTGAAGATTAGGGGCAGCTACTACGAGGAAGGAAGAGAGATCGAGAGGGGCTGTCCGCAGGGCTCGGTACTTGGCTGTAAAAGCTAGGTAGTGTTCGACGAGTTGCTGGGGGAGTAATATATACCCATATAGATGTTTTCATTAATATTTTTTATAATTATCCACTCTATTTTATTATCCATTTTATTTAATATTTTATTATCCAGGCATTTTTATTTTTATAGATATAAATTGACTATTGTCATACGTTATTATTAGTCTAGCGTCCATATTAAAACTTATTTATGCTTGTGATGAGTATAACTATGAGTTAAATAAGTAATAAGTAATAATTAAATAAGTGATATACTTTAATATTCCTTGGTTTTAATTATACGTACAAGTACATCTACATCCCCGCCACTATTCCGGATAATTGACGTTCTACTGTAATACAGTTGGTAAATATTCCCCCATGAATATTTAAAGCTATTCATTTGAATTAAACGTTTCAGAATTAAGTATCATTTAATACCAAGCCACCAATTTCCTAAAGCTGTTCTTTTGATGTACCCACTACCTGCGAAGCATTCAAAACGATGCAAAATAGCCGAGTTTAGAATAACAAAGGGTCGGAGGTAAAGGGAATTGAAGATCAGCTGACAGGGAGCGTTGAATTAATAAGGAATATTGCCACCGGCTTTAGCTGCTGATAATATTGAGCCCGCTGCAGGCTACGCCCCTCCTTTCGCCCCCGTATCTATTAGCTAAGAGGTTAATGCTTACTACCTTGGATTAGTTGCCCTGCTCTCCAAAGCCTCAGCACTCTCCTTGTTCGCTCCGATTATAAGCTGTTGATGTTCTTCAAATGCTTTAACTACCTCTTTGCGTGTATAGCAATTTCCAATCAGTGTCACTAATATAAGCTTCAGATATATTTCAACATTTTTATTCCAGTATTTTATTTAGTTACGAAACACGACCAAATCAATTTTCATTATAAACTGCAGAGTATAAATTGCCCTAATTTTTACGACCACCCTAAACAGAATAAGGTTATGGATTACTATGACGTGGACCATCGTTACTAGACCTTCAGTTCCTGTCCGCCATAGGCAAAAGATACTTGTGGCATAGTTCCGTGTTTAAATTTGTGTAATCAGAAGAGTAATCACTCAGACCGGTAATTTTTACGAACGTTTGTGATATCGCTTTAAGTTCTCTAATCGTATGAATCCGGAAAACCCCAAAATATCGCTTATACCGACACAACCACTCTAAAAAATTTAAGAATGTCAGTTAAATTATTTCATAACTTCCGATCAGTTTCCCTAATAAAAGTATTATTTAAGTGTCAATTTTTTTAATTTAAGTATTTTAATTTGTTACGGAACACGACCAAACCAATTTTCATCATAAACCATACAGTGCAAACTCTCCTAATTGTTACGATTACTCTATATCGAACAAGATTGAGGATTAATGTAAGATGACTTATCGAAACCGGTATTTCAGTAGCTTTTCACTACCGGCAAAGGATAGTGTTGTGTTTAAATTTAAGTGCTCCATTCTTGGAATCAGATAATCATGACTCAGACCCGTAATGTTTACGAACGATTGTAACATCGTTACTTAACCGATGCCAATTCAATGATGTATTTAATTTTCCGGCAAACATACGAGTATATGGCAGCGAGCACCACTTAGCGAAATTTTATGAAATTTAGTTATTTATTTTACAATATTTCAACTATTTTCCCCCAGTTTTATTTATTTTTAGTGTTTAGAAAACCATTATACCTAACCTGCAGTATAGTACCTACTTTATTTTAAGAAGGTAATTATTAATTACAATTTTTTTTTATGTTTTTTTTACTTTTTTTCTTTTTCAATACTTTTATAAAAGCCTATTTCATTATCGAGCATTCCCCAATTTCGTTTATGTTTATGCTTTTCAATTTAATTTCCTAAACACTTTAATTTACTACATTTCACTGGAGGATAACATAATTTTTATACTTTAAGGATATCAAAAGGAGTCCACCTGTGTTATGGTGTAGTGGCTAGAGCATGGCAGCTTTCAATAGTAAAGATCACGAGTTAGCATCCATCCCTCCACCAGAGGGCCCTTTTATTATGAGGTCTCGAGCCTATGCTACCTCAGCTAGGTAGCATAAGCCTTTTTAAAGGTCCCGAGCCTAAATATATCTGGATACGCATGATTCAGGACACTGTGGCATCACCCGAATAGCTTTGTAGCATAAAGGGACGTTAAACAAGCTAAAAAACCATAATGATATAAAAAATTTGTTTATCTGGCAGATTTTTGTGGATACGCTAAGTCCACATGTTCCAAATTTAGCGAAGGAGCTTATATATTCAGAAAGGGCTAACAACACAGAATTGCAAGTAGAAAAATACATCACTTCTGGCTAAATAGGATTTGTCTTTAGTCTTGAAGCCAATATAATAAATAAATAAAATACACATTTTTCAGTTTCTGGTGTTTCTTAAATATCCATTCTGCTACAATGAAGGGTGGCAATCGTCATCTAGGGATCTTCCAGGTGCAACTCCTCCCATCATGTTCCGGCTTCGATATTGAATGGGCTTTATTCCTCAGAAGCATTAATTTTCAAAACCATGGGACGCTCTTCTCTCATAAATACCGATGAAACATTTCACAGATGTAATGTGAAAATGCTAATGTTAGGAAATTGATTCAACTCTTTCACCAAACTTTTTTTTTTTCTTATGAACCAAAAGCTTATGAGCATACCTCGGATAGAAAAGTAGCTCATTCCGCCCTAGTAATATTTCATTTTAAATGTCATATTTTCGAAATATTGTCCCGCCTTAAATAAATTTCTTCAAAATGGTGAATTATTTAAAACATCTAAGGTCTTTTTTACTCTCTCAGATAACGAAGGGACCCATTCCAAGCGAGGTTTCAAGAAAGGAAAGAGAAAGTAAAAACAATCCCTGATCATTAGCAGCGATTGGACAATCCATGTCTTTGATCTTACTGTTATTTGAAACGAATCTTTTAAGTTGACCTCCTTCAATATCCTGGGGTGTTTTGAATAATTCTAATGGAAGCCTCTATAGAGCAAAAAAGGTAAAAACCTATCTATTTTAAACCTTTTTTTTTTTTTTTTTACACGCAAAAACCTTACACCGTTTTTAAAAACAAGCAAACTAAATTTTATGATTTATGTCCCAAACCTCTAAACCCCTCTGAAAGACCCCTGGTCTCCTACTTATTACTCTCATGTTTTGAACAATATTTCTCGAGCCACCCCTAACTTCAGTACCTCTTACATTGGAGAAACCGACGATCTCCTCAAAGACCAGAAACACAATGTTAATGTTCTATTTCCTCTTGTAACTCCAAAACAGTCCTTCCCTGAAGATTGGACACCGGAGAACGAGAGCTCTACGGCAGTCGCTCAGACTAAACTCGTGTGACGATTGGGCCAAGCACAGGGGAGTACGAAGTTTTAACTACACTCCGAAAGCTCATAGGCATGTGTACAAAAAAAATTTCGGGGTTTTAATTTTGCAATTCCCTGAAACTGTCTGAGCATGATCTACTACTAAGATCTCTGTGGCGAATGAAGTAGAGAGCAGGAAACGCCAGTAGACGTACTAGGCAAATGCCGGTAAAAATTGGGTGGTTCCTGATAACCCGGCGTAACCGCAGAATGATGGACAGACCATGTTTCAAAAGCTCCTGAAAGAAAGAGATTTTGCTTTCTTCGAGAAATATTAGCGGTTAAATTGGACAGAGCTTGTCGCACACGGGAATAGTTAATCGAGCTAGTTGTGGTTAGTAAGTTCACTTACCACAGTGTGCCGAGAGGGAAAGAGCTTACCACACCGTATCGGACCTTGCTTTTCGGATAACATCAGTTTAATAAGTAACATCTGTATATTAATGTTATTCTTTCTCACATCACCCATTACCAGTAAGTACTTCCACCCATTACCATTAAGTACAATACTTCCGGTCAACAATCACCATTATTTTATATTTAACTGTAAATGTTTCATTTTGTAATTAAAAATTAAATTTACAGGAACTTCTCAATTAATTTTGTGTCAATAGTTTATAATTGACAATCGTATATAATTGAAAATGAATTACTGCATCAATAATAAAAGATTTGCCCTTGAAATAAATATGCTCTGATGCGAGTTTTTATTATACTCATAATTAACTTTAGGAAAGCACTGTTGACAATAATTGGGGCGGACTTGAGACTCAGCTTATAAGAAACTTGGTCCCTGACAGTACTTAGTAACTTAATCCCTTTGGTTCGTTGACCCCAGGTTCTCGGATTTCTAAATTAAATTAGGATTAGCCTATTTCTTTTTTTCCTCAATTTAAACATCTTAATAACAGTTTTTTATGCATCTTTAACCTATTTAAAATATGTAATTATCAGAAAAATATAATATATATATATATATTTATATATATATATATATATATATAAGTTAAATATCACCGATAGGAAACTGTTCAGAATCTGAGAAAAAGCAGCCTAATAGTGATAAATATAAACAAGATTTTTTTATGAACAAACACTTTTTAATAACAATAATAATAATTCAACAATGTTACCATGTGTCATATAAAATATTAAATGTTTCAATGCATCACTTGGTATTAATGTGAATATCCCTGTCCTTGATTCCCCCCCGCCAGTTTACAAAAACCTTTTGTAAACTAAACTAAAGAAATATTAAAAAAAAAAGAAACATAAACAAAAGTAAAATAGAGAAGAATAACCGTCATGTCCAGAAGTTGTACTCTCCGAGATGAGGGTACTTTACACTTTCGATGGTCACTATATTGTGCTCCCTGATTACAATAACCCTGAACGGACCCTCATAGCGTGTTAATTCCTTCCCTCTATTGGAAGCTAACCTGCGATATACGACTGAACCAATTTTTATTTTCCCCATCAGGTCTTTTACTTTTAAGTTCTCCTGCGCTACTCGGTCATGCTTCTCTTTATTGATTTTTTTTCGGACTCTCTCCCACAGTTTGTCCAATTCTATTTTATTGTTAAGCATTCTCTCTGTTGTTTCCTCATCCACCATCGTGCCCCAATAGTCCCGTTGCCGTCCACGCAGCCCAAATAGGATTTCGAACGGTGAAAACCCTGTGACGGTATGTATAGAATGGTTATAAGCAATTACTGCTTTCTGCATAGCTATGTCTGGTTCCAATCCCTTCTCGAGCTGATATACTCTCAGGTGTTCGCTAAGGGTCCCATGTAGTCTCTCTATACTTCCTCGGCTCTTTGGGTGTCCTGGAGTGTTCAGATGCCATACCACCCCTAAGTTCTTCATTTCTTCCCTAATCTTAGCGTTATCAAATTCCCTTCCTCCATCTGAGGAAATTCGAACAGGCACACCATAGAACTGGAACCACACTCGCAATGCTCCTAGTATTACTTCTGCTGATCGTTCCTGTACTTGATACGCCATTGCTGTTTTACTAAAGAGGTCATTGTAACCCACTTATAACCCCTCCAAGTAAATGTGTCGATTTGTAGGTCACACAACGGTGCATCTGCTGTGGGTGGGACATTTTCTTTCCCCGGCTTATAAATTATTTCCATATTATATTGTGTAAGGAATTCTTTCCAGCGGGTTACTCTTGCTGATGACTCCTTTAATTTCCCTACCCACTGAAGGGGTCTGTGATCAGTATGAACACGAAAATTTCTCCCGAACACGTAGGGTCTAAAGTGATCAATAGCCCACACGATTCCCAATAGTTCTCTTTCCAAGGCACTGTACCTGGTTTCCGCATCTGTAAGACGCCTGCTAGCGTATGCTATAGGGCGTTCTCCGTTGCTTCCTTCCTGGGATAACACGGCCCCTAGCGCGTATTCGCTTGCATCGGTCGTTATTGTGAAATCAGGAAAGGCGAGTATCGGCTCCTCCTGGAGTCGTGCCATACATTTCCGAATGTTATCTTCTATGAGCGGTGTCACCGTCACTTTCATTCCCTTCTTTAAGAGGTTGTTCAGATGAACAAGATATTCTGCCATTTCGGGCACGAATCGTTTATAATAGTTGAGTGTTCCTAATAACCTTCGGATCCCCTTTACATCTCGTGGTATTGCAATCTTTCTTATGGCCTCCACCTTGTTAGCATCCGGTTTGATCCCTTCTTTAGAAATTGAATGGCCTAAAAAATATATATGCTCCTGACCTAACAGGGACTTTTCACTCGAAAGTTTCAAGCCAAATTGCCGTACCCTCTCAAATACGCTCTCAAGTGTTTTATGTGATCAGCCTCCGTTTTGCTAAACACTAATAGTTCATCCATGTAAATTTGGCACATTGATTCGTCGATTCCTCTTAAAAATTCGTCCATTAGACGCTGAAATGTTATCGGAGCATTCTTTAGGCCAAATGGCATCCTAGTAAACTCATAGTGACCCCTTTCGAATGTAAATGCTGTTTTATGTCTAACTTTTGGGTGCATTTTTATTTGGTGATACCCGGCTTTCAAGTCTAAAGTACTAAATATTGTTGCTCCGTGTAGCCTGTCCAGGATGTCCTCAAACCTGGGGATTGGATACTTTTCATCGACGGTATTTTCATTTAACTTTCGATAGTCTATCACAACGCGATATTTCTCTATGTTCTCTCCTGTCACGCTCTTTTTCTTTACCGCTCACAACGGACTATTGTAAGGCGACGTACTGTCTATGATTATCCCCTGTTCCTTTAGGTTCTTTAGTTCTTCCCAAATGTGATGGCGAAGTGCCTGGGAGTATCTCCTCTCTTTCACATAAGTTATTTTTTCCTGTTTTAGTGGGATCTCATGAACGGTTCTCCCTGTTGCCCCTAACATGTCCCCTTCTTTGAAGAAAATGTCGTCAAATTCTCTCCTTACGATTTGTCTCCAATCTTCCTTTCGATTGTTCGCACCTATTTGCACCTTATCGTTCTTAAGTGCTGATTGGCACTCATACGTTTTTTCCCCAATCCTAATTCTCCATCTTCCACCGCTGTTTTTAACCCTCACGCCTACCTTCTCCAATAAGTCACATCCAATAATTGCCTGGTATTCTCGATGCATTCGGCTTACTACGTGCACTCCTAACATGCCACTTCCGGCTGCCCATCTATCTAGTGATATCTCCGACTCCCCTTCGACTCTACAAAGGCCACCTAGGGTGATCAACCTACAATGACATATCTGGATCTTGGGAATCCTCTTTCCACCACATAGCTGCTTCAGTGCTCCTCTGGTCATGATGGTGTTAGAGCTCCCGGTGTCCACTAAGCACAATACTCTTATCACTTCAATTATAGGCAACCAGCCACACTCAATCTTAACGTTGCAACTCACCAGCGTGTGGTCGCCCCTCTGCCTGCACTCTCCTCAGGCCCTCTCCTCTGCTGTTCGCCGCCTGCTTCCTCCGCTTCTCCTTACATCTCGTCCACTCCCGCATCTTCCCCTCGGTGGTCCATCAATCTCCTCGTCGGTCTCCGAGGTTCCTGATTCCTCTGTAGATTCTCTCGACGATCCACTTCCCGTCGGCGAGCTGTTTCTTCTCCGCACCTTCTGGGCGTTTATCTCCATAGGTTCCGCCCTGTTTTGTTCCCTTCTAGAATATATGTAGGGACATTGTCTGGCGATATGCCCCTCTGTACCACACTCAAAGCATTTGGTGCGGGGGCACTGCGCAACTAAGTGTCCACTTTTTCCGCAGCCATGGCATTTACGGTCTTCTTTCTTTGAATTGTTTCTCGGCCTGGTTTTTGATTTTTCCATAGCTGGAAGTCTCTCCCTACCAATGTATGCCGGTTCTTTCCTCCTCCAGGCAGTTGGTGTGGTTTTGGGACGCCTGAAGGCTACCCTACTCCACCCCGTTTCTTCCACATCCATTCGTGTTTCCTCTTCTCTCGCACTATAATCTACCATTTTCTTGAGCGCATTCTATAAAGGATCAATCCCTCGGTAGACCCTCTCTTTTTCCGATTTCTTGGGCCAACTGTACCTTGAGAATGGTTGACAAAAATGCCATCCGCCCTTCTACTTCAGCCGCACTCATTGCTTCTCTCATCTTTTCGGTAATATTGTTAAATCTGGCTAATAGTGCTGCAGCGTACTGCCCGTTCGCTTGCCGGGGTGATTTAACCTCCCTAAACATTTGAAAAATGTCTTCTTCCGGGATCCACCTTCCTCCCCCGTATGCCTTCTTTAGTCTTTCTTTCACTACTAGCCAAGGAGTCTCTTCATCCGCTTGGATATGGTTAAGAATATTCCTTTTTACTCTACAGACTAGTGCCGCCTTTAGTGCTACTGCTTTAGTCCCCCGCATTGACTAGATTTTCAGTGAATTTCGTGTCTATCCTTTCTATAAGGCGATTCCCGCATTTCAAAAAGTGGTTAAGCTCACCGGTTTCTCCTCCAAAGCGCTCTAAATCCAAAATTGCCTTCCTCAGGTCCTGACATGTTGCCACCCTAAGCTTCATGCATTCTAGAGTATTAGCGTGTGCTGCCGCCAATGTTTCTCGTGGTAGCTGTGGAATATCAGGTACGTTCAGCATTGGTGGTCTTAGAACTCCCTCAGCCATCTTTTACGACTTACCTTACAGCTTCACGAGTAGGCAAAAAAAAAACGGTTGAGGACACTTCTTATCCCGGGTTTCGACACCAGTTAAATATAACCGATAGGAAACTGTTCAGAAACTGAGAAAAAGCAGCCTAATTGTGATAAATATAAACAAGATTTTTTTATGAGCAAACACTTTTTAATAACAATAATAATAATTCAACAATGTTACCATGTGTCATATAAAATATTAAATGTTTGAATGCATCACTTGGTATTAATGTGAATATCCCTGTCCTTGATTATATATATATTATATTTTTCTATTATATTATTTTATTCTATTTATATTATATATTTAGAAGTGTTACTATATATATATATATGTATATATATATAGTAACACTTCTGTGGGTTATGAAGTATTTATTAAACGAAAATATAACTATATCAATGCCAAACGAATTATAGCAACATAAATATTCGAGCTGGTTACAAAAGTTATAACTTTATAGCATACAAATCATATGGCTTGATCACTGTCAAGACTGATTGGCCCTGTCACTCGCTCCTAATATATATTCTTGAACCTTCAGGTGTACGTTGAACAGTCTAGTCCCAAACACGTGCTTTAAAGGTTCGCTCCAAAGGCAAGTTCGTTCCAAAAAAAGGTCTGGGGTTTTAACCATATGCTTTTATTTAACGATTTAACATTACACTATATATAGTATTAATTAATAGATATATATATATATATATATATATATATATATATACATATATTAATATATGTTCTCGTTTTTATATGCAGGACATTTTTTGAATGTTCTATATGAGAAGTAATTAAAACCACATTGCTATTGATATAAAAAAATTAAATGTAGTAATAAAACATGTTTATCAGTAAAATATACTTTATGCTTCAAGGATTTTATTTATGTATTCAGAATTTTTTTATTTTTTTCAATTATTATACCTTGTCATCTCGAAAGCCTATTAAATGGTTATAATGATAATATCGTTTATGTATGCATTTATAATCATACCATTTTACCACGATACCTTTCAGTACGGGAGTAATTATGTAAAACTGAAAGTTAAAAGTTAATTTTGTTCTATTAATAATGTAGTACTACAACACTGACCACAGTTTTTTTTATTATTAAAGTAAACATATATAATAAAAAATAATCGATCTTGATATTGCAAGAGTTAATGTTTAGCTTTGCCAGCAAGATTGCGTTAGAAATAACCTCGAGTTTATTGCTGCCATTGCCGCCTTAATACAAAGGATATACCAAACTGTAAGTAGGTACTTGTGCTTGGGAGAAATTTTAAACCCCTCCCCCCTTATACGGAAGGAAAATCCTTTCATCCATCCAATATCCGTTTTATCGTCTAAGCAGGATATGTCAATATTCTTTTTGTATTTGTTGTATTCTTTACAGAGCTTGTCACACAGTTATTGAATTTTTAAATTGTGACTAAAGCGGAATACTGATAGCAGATTAGTACAGAAGAATAAAACAAATCTGGGTTATGTTTATTAAGTTCATCCTTTTATCAAACTGTAATAAATTCAAGTCTTTTAAGGATAACAACGTCATAGCTCATCCCAATGGTACATTTTACTAATATAAATATAAATATTAAATGTGAATGGTTAATTTCGTCAAATGTCCCAAGACGATGGCAACAAGTATATGAACGTTAGGATTAAGTACTAGAATTTAAGTTCTTTTAAGAAAGAGGTGAGCCCCAACACCGGTAACTTAGCAGAACACTCATTTAACAAAGATTACATTTTTTCAATATACTTTAAAATGCATCTAATTGCAGTAACAGGCTTATTATTTAAGGAGGAGATAAATTGACTCAAGAAATTATATAATAATTAGGGGATATAAAAAAAAAATTAATTTCGTTTCTTAAATTTATGAAGTAATTAATTACTGAGAATCTAACATCAATTTTTATTAATTTTAAGGCACGTCCTCTTTAATACTTACAACTCATTACTGGACTATCAGGACGTCTCTATTATAATAAATGTTCATTATTTTTTGAGAATTAATTTTTTTCCCGTTTTTAATGAAACAGCGGTTAAAACTTGATATAGATGTAAGATATTCTCCCTCTCTTTCTCTCTCTCTCACTATGTATATATATAATTTTTTATCCTTAACGACTTTTTTTTAAATACTGAAATTAAAATTTCATTATTGATTTCAAAATCTGTATTTTTGAACAAGGAGATCTAATAACTAAGATTTCATATTAAAAATTGTGTCATTATCCCCATTATTATAACTATGCGACTGTCAGACATCGCTAATAATAATCAGGAAATATGATGGAGAAGGTAAAAGTGATTATTAGTTGGAACAGTTATATAACTGTTTTAATACTGCTCTAGATAATGCTCTAGATATTTCGAGAATATTCTACGTCCTACTTAAATGTTCGACTACAATAAATATTAGAAACAATGGACATGAGTCTTAGTCTGGCTCTGAAGATCGAGGCATATGGTTACTGTTTTGTCACTGTATGTTCGTTAGTAGTTACTTTTTGTTACTTTGTTAATAATTTGGATTTTTTGTTTGTTTGTCATTGTGAATAATAATTTTCTCACAAAATTATAACAACCCACAAAAGCGGTAAAAAATAAAAGTCTATGAATAAGGTTAGGTAAACCTTAATTGGATTGATGTATACTTCCATCACTTAATGTATTAGTAAATGGATCACTCTTCTTGTCGAAACGAGGAACTAATTCAAGCATGTACTTACTTTTACGATGATTACAGGCAATTCAACAACTTAATTAATGGCATTTGATTTGGTTATAATGACGTTAACGTATAATAATTTTCTTGCTTTTGTCAAATCCAAGTTGAAAAGGCCAACAATTTTTTTTTTCTCCAAAAATAAAAACAAAAAAATATATGATAGCAATTATCCGAAGGAACTTCTAGAGTTCAAGAAAGAATAGCTATGCGATTCACCGTTGATGAAAGATTTATATAACAATAGATTGAAACAAGTTACAGTCCCTGAAAGAAAATAGTTCTTGGAAGTTGTAAAGGATTCATCCGTAGAGAAGGAACTCCTTCAGAAGCAGAAGGAATTAGGAGAGCCGTTTGTCTTGAGTCTCTTAGGCCCGCCTCTGCCTCTCTCAATAGTTTACTCAGTCAGCCGCTATTTGACTTCTCCAGTTTGTTGGATGGGTGGATGTTAGTTAAAGCTATTTATTTTACAAATTATCATATTTGAAATGGTTCGGTAAATAGAAAAAAAAATATAGTTATTTTTAATCATTTGTGAATTAAATGTATAAATGAAATAATTTCCTGAATTCCAGCAAATGCCCTTGAGATGTCCTTTTGATTTTTATTATCTATGCTGTTCTGTCGCCTTATTTATAAATGATTTCATAAATCTGACGATTGTGTAATAAGAATAAAATTTGTTTTCCTTCCACCGACATACCAGTATTTTTTTTTATGTCTTATATATATATTTATGTCTACTGTCATGGATCACTGAAAAAATGTTGTAAAATAATAAACAAAATTACAAATTCTAGAGAAAAAAAAAATAGAAAGAAAAAACAATTAGATATTTTTTTGATGGAGATTTGTGGTTACTATTTTCAAGAGAATAGATCTATCTCTCGTTTCATGAATCTCTAATAAAAAATGATTTTAGATAAATTGTAGAATGAAATAACGATTGTGAGTGAAGATTTACTACTCAAATTTACCTCTTACTAAGATCCTAGATTTCCCAAGCCATTTTAATCACTTGCTTTTACTTAAAAACTTGATAATTTGAGTTTTTTCTTCTCTCTTAACTTTCTTACTAATAAAATGTGATTAGAATCCTTTCTTATATAATTCACAAATAATTATTAATAGTGAGAACCTTATTCTGCTGGTCGATTAAACCCGCATTCCTTATCGGCGTGGCAAAATGGTAGGTCCATGCCATAAGGGGCTGGTGTAGTTTCATTCTCGGCCCGCTGAAAAAAAAAAAAAAAAAAACATTTTCTTTATTCCATTATAATCCATTTAATTTTTCTATAACCTCTCTATTTAGCTTAGCTTAAAATTTTAATCTTTAAAAGCTTTATAACCCCAGGTATGCTTTATATTTATAGTGCTGCTTAGCGCCGCTATTATGCCATACTTTTAAATTTATAGTAAAAGTAAAAGAAAATCTCATACCTGTATGTACATAAACTTAAGTGACATTAGCTCTATGCCATATCAGTGAGATAGGGCTGGGTCTTCTAAACAAGCAGGCATTATTACTATTTAAATGCCATCTAGTTGCAAAAATATGTACAGTTAAAGTTAGTATAAAGATACAATAATAATTAAGAAATGAAATGAATAACCTCAACGTATATATACAAACATTTTACGTGCAAGCGTAAAGCGAAGCAATGGTGATAAAAATAGTTTCTTTGTCCATAATGTCTGTAAAAAGATATATATTCAAGGTTGAACGTAGAGCAAAGCATGCTACCATGCATCTTAACTAATTAATTCAAAATTTAGTGATGATTTTTCTGGTCCAGGTTATCCCAATGGTGCCACAACAACTAGCTTATAATACTGCTAATACAAACATTTATTAAGAAAAATAATCCACAAAACACAAAACTAAAATAGGGTAGTGTGAAACTTTGGAAATTTTGTTTATCAATGATAATTTTTTTTTTTTTCCTTCTAACAGTAACCTTGTCAGAAGGGAGTTTATTTTGTATACTGTACATACCATACATTTCTGTATACAATGTAAATGTTAGTTGTGTCGCCGGTGGTACTCCAGGGGCCCGCCTCCAGCGATACTGGTGCATAGACCTCTGCAGCATCAACAACGACACATGTTACATGAGACCTATTTATATTATAGTTTTATACAAATAATATGATTTTTAAAACAATAATAAACATTTCAATAAAACAGAAGAAAGCCTAATGAAACATGATAATAAGAAGCAAATGGGCAAGTGAAGAAAAAAGATTAGACAAAATAGTAGCGTTCAGCTACTACACAATAAATACCTTTCACATTCATATTGACGAACTTACGTACATACATTCATACTTACACATACATACATACATATAAACACATATAAACAACATATAAACAACATATAAACACATATGTACATATTAAAACATAAAAACATAGATAAGCACTTACATTCATAACTACATTTAAACATATAACATAAACAGAACATATAATTACATACCAAACTTACAGTAAACACAAACTTGAAATAATAAAAGAATGAAACTTGAAAAATGAACTTGAAAACACAAAGTAGAGAAATTATTATAACTTAGATCAATAGCGTTCAGCAGCAAAGTAGAACAAATTTTTTTTTTTTTTTTGAAAGCCAGAATGATTGTTTATCTAAAGTTATCAATCAAAAATATTTTTCATTAACTTCTTTAATTTTAATTATTGCGTTTTTAAAAAATAGTTTCACGTCTACGAATATTTTTTCAAATAATAAGTGATTTTCTACAGGCCATCGTTCCAGTTTCTCTATAGTTTTTGTGATTAGCGAATTTCTGTAGTCAGTAAGTAGTCTACATTCATGTATTAGGTGGTGAATGGTTTGTTCTTGTGTGAAGTCACAGGGACACAATGGCGAGTTCCTGATTTTAAACCTGTGAAGAACTGTTCACAGCTGCGTGTCCTGTGACTCCTTGTGTTGTATAGAAGTCTGTACAAGTGTCAGTTTTATTGAGGTAAGTCTGTAAGTGTGTGATAAATGAGTACAAATGTGCTTTGTTTGTAGAGTTCCATCGTGCTTGCCATCGTTGTACTGCTTGTTGGTGTAGCATGTGTATTAAGTGTTGTTTCGATATCTGTGTGTATGATACAGGCAGGGAAGTGTGTTTGGAAGCAGCTTTTGCAGCCTTGTCTGTCAAATCATTCTCAGGTATATCTGAGTGCCCTTTTATCCAAGTAAATGAAATCCAATTATTTCCATCAGTTTATAGTTTTCTTAATAGCTTGTGAATTTTCTCGATAATCCGTGTGTGACAGTGCGTGTTAGTGATCATGTGTAACGAACATTGGTTGTCGGTCAGCATATTAATAGTTTTGTTAGTGTTTTTTAAGTTGTTTATGTAATCTAGGGCTTTGAGGATGGCGAACTGTTCGGCTTGGTAATTAGTGCAATCCGGACCTAGTCTAAACTTAATAATTTTCATCAAAATCCCATTTTCAAATAGTAGGCTAGCACACCCTACAAGTTCGCCATCCTTGCTACCATCAGTGTATATTTGAAAGTCTGTCGTGTTTTTGGAATTCAGGATAATTCTTGGGTAATCTGCAGGATGTGGCCAGTCTTTGTAGTCAGTAATGTGTTCCACGTCATCCGGTTTGAAGGTTTCAGTATCAGTCTTTATGTATAATAAATGGAATTTACTTACATAAAAGTCAGCTAATATACTTATGGGAACAATTTTGGCTAAGACGAAGGCGGCTTCATCGGAGAGGGTTCGAAAACATTTAGCGATTTTAAATGCCATCAGCCTTTCGACCCTTTCCAACTTTCTAATGTTGTACATTTTGTTTAATGCAGGGTACCAAATTTCGATGCCATAGGCGAGGATGGGTAAAATCGCGCCCCTATACAGAATATCCAGAGCCTCTGTTCTTAACCCCCAGGTCGCTCTTGCCGCTATGGAAAGGGAATTTATTAGTTTTATGAGTTTGTTTTGTAGTATGTCTACGTGGGTGTTCCATGAAAGTTTTCTGTCAGTGGTTATACCGAGGTATTTTATAGAAGATACATTGCGAAGTTCAGAATGTTGTATCTTTCCTTGAAGTTGTGGGATTTGTCTTTTCCTAGTTATAAACATGTAATTTGATTAGTGTGTGTTGAATGTTAGTTTGTGTGAGTGTGCCCAATTGTTTATTTTGTGTGATACGATTTCGATTAATGTTTGTAAGTGTTGAAAATATTTAGAAGTTATAATAACAGGTATGTCATCTGCGAAAGCCAAAAGAGTTACATTAGGTGGTAATCTTTCTTTGAGTAGTGAGTCAACTATTATGTTCCATAGGAGCGGAGAACAGCATGAGCCCTGGGGTGTTCCAATTGATTGATTCCGTATCATTGTATAGTTTTTTGAAACTAGACAAACAGATCTATCGCTCAGATAATCTCTCAAAATGCTGTAAATGTTTTTAGGACATTGAAATCGTTTAAGGGTACTCCATATTGATGGCCACCATGCACTGTCAAATGCTCCACTGATATCTAATGATATTAGTACACTGTGCTGGTTATTATTTAAGCATTTCGAACTATATGATTGACTTTGTATAGTGCATAGGTAATGCTTTTTTGTGGAGTGAACCCGAATTGATTCTCACGAAGAAGTTTTTTACTGTGAAGATAATAGGACAACCTACTGTGAATTATTTTTTCCATAACTTTGCCTCCAGTTGGGATAAGACAGATAGGCCTGAGTGAGTTTATATCCTGCATTTTTTTTCCTGGTTTATTAATGAGAACTAGTTTAGATTGTTTCCAAATGCTAGGAAATAACCCTTGCCTGAAAGAGGTTTCGTATATTTTGTACATGGTTCGTGGAAAAGTATCGTATAACTTTTTATAAATCGAAGAGGTAATGCCGTCAATGCCTGGAGCTTTACTATCATTGAAATCTTTGATTACATCTGATAATTCTAACTCATTCAGAGGGATCTCGTCGTCGGTATTGGGTAAAATCTCGAAAGACTGTCGCATGATGGCATGTTCTGCTGAATTTGGGGATATGTCATCTTGTCTAATTAAAGACTTTAGAATATAGGAATAAGTTTCTTCCAAGGATTTAGTATATGTGCCGTCTGATTTCTTTAAAGTGTTTAAATTAAGTTGCTGAGGCATTTTCCCGGCAGCATATTTATAAGACCATTTTCATGGATTCCTGGTAGGAATAGTTTCACAGTATTCCTTCCACGATTCCATTTTACTCGCCCTTATAGATTTAGCATATTGACGATCGAGTGTTAAGTACTCAAAACGCTTATTGGCTCTTGTAATATCATCCGATTTTGTTTTCTGGTAAATTCTACGGGCTCTGTTGGTAGATATCCGCAGAATTTCCAGCTTATCATTCCACCATGGATTTAATCTATGGGTCGAAGTTATTTTCAAAGTGTTATTATTAATAATCTTGAATGATTTGTTGCATGTTTTAGTCAAAAGCCGAAAATACTTGTTTATGAACGGTTTAGAGGATATATCAGATAATTTTAAATTTAATTGATCATCTAAATTTTCGGTTTCGCGAATGTTAAATCCTAAAGAGAATGTAAATTTTAAGTTATTAACAAATTTTTCCCAATCTGCTCGTTCAGTTTTATATAGTTTCCCATAATTTCGGATAATAAAGAATGAGTGTAAATCAAATGAAAATTGAATCGTGGAATGATCGGAGAAATTTTCATCTTCTATTAAGTATACGCCAGCAATTTATTTTATTAAAGCAAGCCTGTTTGTAAAAGTTAAGTCAATATTGCTTTGGCCTAGAGAAGTGAAAAATGTTGGTAAGCCAGAATCTATATTAAAAATCCTTATATATATAAAAATCTCGTGTCCCGATGTTTGTCTCTCTATTTCTCGGAAACTACTCAACCGATTTTAATGAAATTTGGCTCAATGTATATAGTTTTGGCCAACTTAACGGACCGGATAGTTTTTAACTTGATTAGTGATCAAAATAATTCTTATATAGCGAATTATTGCAAATACAGTGTTTCGATTTATTAACATGGCGTCATATGTCGATTTCATAATGTTTTTAAGCATGCTATTGTAATACAGGTTATCATTATTATAATTTTGTATTGCGTTATGTGAGTGCAGTTATTTGTTCCTATATTATTATTTTCCACAGACAAACAGTAATACAAATTTGTATTTATTGTTAATTTTCATTAAAGAATAAATAAATCAAGAAAAGGTTACAATAAATTCTCAAATGTGTAGGTACTTTTTCTTCCTTTTCCTTTTTTATTTGTATTTAAATTAAATTACTAGCTAAGAGCTTGTAATGGCTCTTTGGCCAATGAGGGCTGTCCTACCTCTTTGGACTGCTTTCTAGCCAGAGAGTAGTGGAGAGAGGTTACCTTATCACTGCATGCTACTAGCTTTTGTATTGTGCATTAATCAATGAAATATTGTAATTATTAATGCACATCTGCTTGCAAGTAGTCAAATTATTATTTTGTTTCTTTTCTCTATGCATGTTTGCTTCCTTTTAAGTTTTGCTTTGCACAGATATTTTTGTTTAAGTTTGGTAGAGTAGATATTGTAGATTTAGTTTTGTGTGGTGTTGTAAACATTAATTTTTTAGTTCAGCAAAGTTTTTGTAAATAGTTCTTTTATTTGTTTAATAAAGATTTAATTTTTTCTTTGTAATTTGAGTTATTTATTGAGTGAAACCTATCAGGATCCCTTACAGTGGTGACCCCGTTTTGTTTTTTAATTTTTGTTAAAGGATTCTGAAAAATTTCTTTTACAGTAGCTTCTAATATTTTTTTCTAATAATTTTTGTCCTCCAGCTGTATTTTTTTTTATTATTTCATATCTTCTGTCACTCAATATCTACCTTTTGTTATTGCATGTAAATATTTATTTACTATTTTTTTCTCTCTTTCTTTGGCTTTCTTTTTTTTTAAGTATGGACCCACAAGAAAAGTTTGAAGCAGTGCAGAAGATGCTGAAGGAAAAGGAGCAGCAGGAGCCTACAGCCCAGGAGTCTGGTAGCAGCGCTGGACCAGTATCTCTCTCTCTGCATCATCCAGCAAAATACCTCCATTTTGGAAAGGAGATCCGGAGCTGTGGTTTTCAGCTGTGGAGCAGGTTTTCAAAAGGGGTAACATTACAAATTCATTAACTAAATTTCAAATCGTGGTACCTAAGTTAGAATATGAAGTGTTGCGACAGGCTGCAGATATAATAAAAAAACCTCCAGCTGACTGCTATGAGGCATTGCAGGCTCGCCTCATTGAGGCATACACAGAATCTGAGAATAGGAGGATTTTGCAACTTTTGGAGGGTCAACAGCTTGGAGATGAAAAGCCCTCACAGCTCCTACGGAATATGAAGCGATTGGCTGGAGACAATGCTTCAGAATCAATGCTAAGGTCTATTTGGCTCCGGGCATTACCTTCAGGTACCCAAGCTATACTTTCAGCATCAGAAGGCCTATCGTTGGACAAGTTGGCTCCTATTGCTGACAGAATTCAAGAAGTTCACCGCCCTGTGGACATCAATACTGTCTCCGCTCCATCCTCTAGTTGCAACTCGCAACTTCAGCGCCTTGAAGCTCAGATCGAGGCACTTACAAAGCAGGTTGCTAAACTTCAAGCAAGAGGACGTAGCAACTTTCGCTCTCCATCTAACAGAAGGCAGCAAGCACGCTCGCGAAGTCGGAACCCAGATTATTGTTTTTACCATGACCGGTTCGGTGAGCGTGCAAGAAAATGTAAAAGTCCTTGCTCTTATAGGAAGCAACGCAAGTCGGCGGAAAACTAGATGCAGTGTTGGAAATGGCGGAATCCAGCACTGCCTCCACTCAACAACACCGCCTCTTCATTTCAGACCGCGCATCAGGAATCACCTTCCTCATTGATACAGGTGCAGCAGTTTCTGTCCTTCCTCGTTCTCGGGACAAGCATCCTCCTGGCAAACTCTGCTTGTTTGCAGCCAATGGCTCCCGCATTGCTACCTATGGTGAGCGAACCTTGGACCTTGACCTAGGCGTGCGGAAGAAGTTCACCTGGACCTTCATTGTCGCTGACATACCTAGGGCCACAATTGGGGCTGATTTTCTGGCACATCATCATCTTTTAGTAGATTTAAAGGGTCGGAGGCTAATTGATGATACCACCGGGTTAACATCCAGAGGCCAGCTCCTGCGGGTGACGGCTCCATCAATTCTTGCAATCCCTGGCAACATGCCTTTTGGACAAATCTTCGCTGAATTTCCTCGAGTAACTCACCCTAACTCTGCGCAGACTCTGACTCCCAAGCATTCAATAATTCATCACATCGAAACCAGAGGTGCTCCTGTGGTATCCAAGGCTCGACGTCTGTCTTCGGAGCGGTACCAGGCAGTCAAGGAGGAGTTTCGACGTCTCATGGAGAGGGGAATCATCCGGCCGTCGAAGAGTCCTTGGGCATCACCTCTCCATGTTGTCCCAAAAAAGGATGGCACCATTCGTCCCTGTGGTGACTACAGGAGGCTGAACGCTCGTACAGTTCCAGACCGCTACAGTGTCCCTAACCTGTCAGACTTTAATGTAAATCTCCACGGGAGGTCTATATTTTCTCGCCTGGATTTGTGTCGAGCCTATTACCAAGTTCCCATATTGGAAGCAGATGTCCCGAAGACAGCTATTATCACACCATTTGGGCTCTACGAGTTTACTCGCATGTGTCCTGGCTTACGTAATGCGAGTCAAACATTCCAACGCCTTATGGATCAGGCATTTCGTGATCTTCCATTCTGTTTCGCTTACCTGGACGATCTACTCATTTTTTCATCTTCGAGGGAGGAGCATGAACAGCATCTCCGGTCAGTTTTGCACAGATTGGACAATTACGGTCTCACAATTAACCCAGAGAAGTGTCTCCTAGGACAGTCAGAGATCGACTTCCTGGGCTATAAAGTATCAGCGGAAGGAATCAAGCCCATGGATAGCCGCATACAAGCAATACTCTCATATCCAAAGCCTGCTACTGTCAAGGAGCTGCGGCGATTCCTGGGCATGATTAATTTCTACAGGCCATGCATCAAAAATGTTGCCAGCATTCAAAAACCACTTTATATTTACTTGCACCAGGTCCGCAAACACGACCAGCGCAAGATTGATTGGAACCCTAACTCAGAGGAAGCATTTCAGAAGTGTAAGGATGCACTTTGCAACGCAACCTACCTAGGGCACCCAGCAAATAATGCTCGCATTTCCATAGCGTGTGACGCATCTGATACCTGTGTTGGCGCAGTACTCCAGCAATGGCAAGAAAACAGGTGGATTCCTCTTGGATTCTTCTCCAAAGCATTATCGCCTCCACAACGCACGTATGCTGCTTATGATCGCGAGCTGCTGGCGATTCTTAAGGCAGTCAAGCACTTTAGGCCAGTGGTTGAAGGGAGGAAGCTTACTATTTTTACTGATCACAAACCACTGACCTATGCATTCCTGCAAAAGTCGAACACAGCAGCTCCCATGCGTATCCGTTGGCTGAATTTTATTTCTCAGTTCTCCACGGACATTCAGCATATTGGAGGATCTGCAAACTCGGTGGCAGACGCACTGTCCCGGGTGGAAGAGCTGTCACTAGATGAAGATTGGGACCAACTCGCCGCTACTCAAGAAAAGGATGAGGAGTTAAGTAGGCTGCTCACTCAGGAAAACCTGGAAATTAAGAAATTCTCCCTCCCTGGAGTCCACCGTCCAGTGTGGTGTGAGATTTCCAAGGACAAGGCCAGACCTTACATCCCTAGAATGTTCCGGCGCAAGTGTTTTGACCTGTGTCATCAGAATAGCCACCCTGGAGTGCGGGCCAGCCGGCGTCTCATTACAGGCAAATATTTTTGGCCCTCAATAAATGTTGATGTGGGGAACTGGGCCAAAGCTTGTGTGGCCTGTCAACGCTCAAAGGTAACACGTCACACAATGGCGCCTCCAATGGTATTCACTGGAAGTGGACGCTTTGAACATGTACATGTGGATCTCATAGGCCCTCTGCCTCCATCAAAGGGTATGAGATACTGCCTAACTATGGTAGACCGATTCACAAGGTGGCCTGAAGCTGCCCCGCTACCAGATATGTCAGCAGACACTGTTGCGAAGGCGTTCTTTGACTTGTGGATAGCCCGTTTTGGTTCACCATAGAGAATCACTACCGACCAGGGGCGTTAATTTGAATCAGGACTATTCACCAGCTTCAGGAAGCTCATAGGCGCTGATCGAGCTCGCTCCACTGCATATCACCCTCAGACCAATGGCTGTGTGGAGCGTTGGCATCGCTCCCTCAAAGCAGCGTTGACAGCACATATGGATGCCGAGCATTGGGTGGACAAGCTACCCATTGTACTCTTAGGCCTAAGGACTACCATACGGCAGGACATCAATGCTAGTATTGCTGAAGCAGTGTATGGGCAGCCTCTTCGTCTACCAGGAGAGTTTCTCGTCGCATCTCCAGGCCCGCGAGATCCGCAGGAAAACTTACACTGGCTAAGGTGCTCGATGGATCAGCTGCGACCTGCACCTTTCAGATCATCATCGCGCTCACCATTTGTGCATGCAGCTCTGAGGTCCTGCTCTCATGTGTTTCTCTGGGATAACACTGTGAGGAAGCCACTGCAGCCACCTTATACAGGTCCTTATCTTGTTTTGAGCCGGGATGAGAAGGTCTTCAAGCTCCAGCTCCCAGACCACACTACTATTAATGTCTCTGTGGATCGGGTTAAGCCAGCTTTTCAGCTACAGGATGCAGAGTCTTCTCTAACACGAGGGCAACAACAGCCCGGAAGTTGTCAACCCGCGCAACAGGTACCACCACCTTCATCAGAGACAACTTACAAAACACGCTCAGGGCGGGTTGTACGCCCAAATGTAAGATTCTTGGACAGCCTCATTGGGGGGGAGTCATGTAATGGCTCTTTGGCCAAAGTAGTCAAATTATTATTTTGTTTCTTTTCTCTATGCATGTTTGCTTCCTTTTAAGTTTTGCTTTGCACAGATATTTTTGTTTAAGTTTGGTAGAGTAGATATTGTAGATTTAGTTTTGTGTGGTGTTGTAAACATTAATTTTTTAGTTCAGCAAAGTTTTTGTAAATAGTTCTTTTATTTGTTTAATAAAGATTTAATTTTTTCTTTGTAATTTGAGTTATTTATTGAGTGAAACCTATCAGGATCCCTTACAAGCTGAAACGCTTTGGTGTGGCCCACCCTGATATCAACTTTTAGTAAAGTAAATACATTTTAATAATTTAAATTAGGCTATTATTTGAAATAATACTCTATAAATGTTGTAACAGCACCTACTGTCATAGGTGTAACCTAATAGAAACCTGACTTGGGGAGTCAGTGTTGCCAAAAATTAGTGAAAATTAGTAAGCTGGCTACACTGTGGGTAACCAATCGTAAAAACTCCCTCACAAAAAGAGTGTGTTTTGATTAGGTGTTGTGGGATACTTTGTGATTTGCTAAAGAACTGCATAATTAAGACTTTAATATTATATTTTCAGTTGATTTATAGAAGTTTCTGTATTTTCATTATTCGTTTTGTTATTATTATTTAAATACAGTGTTTTTTTATTTTACCAAACCTTTCTATCATTTTATAAAATGTAAAATTTAAAAAATGTCAGTGAAGATTTGTAATTCCTCCTTTATCAACAATAATTTAAAGTTGAGAAAATTTAATCCCAATCGAATAGAGGATGTTACTTCCTGTTCAGCAGAGTTGTAATTATCTTTAAATGTAAAATTTAAGAAATGTTAGCGAAGATTTTAATCCTTTCTTTAATTAATTTAACTATTGGCTATTATTGGGAATGATATTTCGTTGTTAATTTTACCAGAATACCATTTTTTACTTATCTTTAAATGATTTTTGATTAAGAAAGGATTAAAAATTGCGGCATTTTTTAAATTTTACATTTAATGATGATTACACCTCTACTGAACAGGAAGATTGGCTCACCGTTAATTCTTCTTCGTAACTTAAATCCACCTCAATTGTGCAACGGTACACGTTTGGTCATTAAAAGGATCACAGGAAATGTTATTGAAGGAAAAATGTTGCCTGGAAGGTTTACAGGAGATATCGTCCTGTTGCCACCTATTCCCCTGGAACCGACAGAATTTTCAATAAAATTTAAAAGGCTTCGATATCCTATTCGTTTGGCTTTTGCCATGACCATAAACAAATCCCAAGGGCAAACAATGTCCACTTGGACTTTGAAAATCCGTGTTTTTCCCTTGGGCAATGGCATACCTTACTTGGGAAATGGGTATCGCCTGCTCACGTGTGTGGAAACCATCAAATCTTCGGTTTGTGTTAAAAAAAAAAAAAAAACAGGTTAACCCAAAACATTTGAACAAATTAGTACTTGAATAAATAAAAATTCTTAATTGTATTATGTAAGAACCTCTTTATGAAGAGATTTATTATCACTCAAATATATTGCTAAATTAAAAGCTTCAACACACTACCCTCCTACCGAACACTTATTAGCCGAAGGGTTGGGAAATCGAGGTCTCAAAGAAATTGAGAAAAACGCCTATCAAAAGGACATATATGACGCGTTAACCAAGATTGGCATGACCCTGAGCAAAATTAAACCCGTTGTTAAACTAACAATACCAAGTTGTGTTAGGCCAATAATCAATAGATCAATGGCTGAGGTTACCAAACCTTTCTTCAGTCATCCTTTTTAAAATTAGTGGAAAAATATAGTCATTTCGAGTTAGTTTATACCGATCCATAAAAAAAGGGCGATAGTGTTGGCAGCTCTGTGATTCGTAAACACAATCAGCTCCTTTTTAATCAAACTACATTGAAATATGAGATGTAAAAAATAAAAACTTTAACTTTCCTATATTCTTTACCAAATACTTTTAAATGGTGTTATGCTCTATTCTCAATCACGTTGGATTTTGATTAGCTGAAAGGTTTTCATCTTTATCAATGGATATTGGTATTACTGTATTTGTTTAAAAATATTAGGATATAACTACTGAGCCACAGCAACGCGTGGTCGGGTCTGCTAGTATTTATATAATTATTTATGATGAAATTTTTTAGAGACCTACCACGATTATTTGTCATGCAATCATACCACAATCTGGATCGACAGATAGTATCCGCACCAATGACGATACATCGATCTGGAAATGCATCGATAATGCGTTTTAGGTTATCAGTGTCCTGGATTGATATCAAAGTAGGCTAAAACAAAAATATACGGAACCTTTCCAATTATAACCTTTACTACTGTAACATCTGGATTAGAGAAATCACTGAGCAAAATAGCATCTATTTGTTTACTATTTACAATGATAAGAGATCGACAATTGGATAGGTTAACAGAAAATTCTCGATATGCTGAATATGTGCGAATCTTACTTCCTAAATAAGGTTCCTGTATTAAAGCAATATGTATATTCTGTTTGTGTATATATTCTTGTAGTAGTATTTTTGATTTGTATGAATGTTGCGTGTTTTGTTGTAGAATGTTTAATTGTCGTGTAGCAGAGTTTACTGGTAATTGTTGTGCTGTCATAGTTTGTGTTGCGGATTAGACGGTGGATAGCATTTATATATGAAGGACACAACTTACTTGTTGCTGAATGCTTAACATCAACGCTGAATTGTGCCTTACAGAGTGAGGAAATGATAAGCTTCTAATAATTATTATAATCACATGTTTAAATTAAATATTATGATAACCTCCTAATATTTATTTAAACATGTGTTTGAATTTTCATACAAAAAATGGTTTACTATTTATACCCATGTAAAGTTCTTTGTTTATTAAAACCTTTTGATATGGTAGTAATTTCTTTATGATTTACAACAATTTAATAAACAAAAACTCTTAAATAGAAGCCATTTAAAGAAACCTGTGCTCATAAATATTCTTCAGTTCATCGCATAAGAAGAAAGATGGATAAGTACTTACAACCTGAACGTTTTGAAACAGACCCCGCTGCAGTAACGGCAGATAAAAAGTGGACCCATTGGAAAAAGACTTTCGACAACTTCCTAAGGCATGTAGAAAAGGTTGATGAAGCAGGTAAGTTAGAACTTTTAATAAATTATATTGCACCTAATGTATATGAGTACATAAGTGAAGTCACTACTTTTAATGATGCCGTGGTTGCTCTTGAAGCACTATACATCAAGCCCAAGAACGAGATATACGCTAGGCATTGCTTAGCTACCAGAAGCCAACAAGCTGGGGAATCCATTGATCAATACCTTCAGATTTTAAAGCAGTTAAGTAAAAATTGCAATTTTAAGGCCGTCTCAGCCGATGAAAATAAAAATGAATACATAAGAGATGCATTTATTACAGGTCTCTCTAATGCTAGCATCAGGAGGAGGTTATTGGAAAACACCACTCTAAATTTAGACGAAGCTTATAACCAAGCCAGAGCCTTAGAGTTAGCGGAACAGCAATCTGCTTCTTATTCCGCATTTTGTGCGCCTAGCGCTGCTATTGAAATCGGAAATGAAGATGACACTATCGCAGTATCTTCCAGACTATGTTATTTCTGTGGATCTGACTGGCATCCTAGGTCATCATGCCCAGCCAAGGACGCAGTGTGTGCGAAATGTGGTAAAGTAGGTCACTGGAAACGAGCCTGCCGATCACTGTTGAAAAGAATGAATTCAAAACGAAATGAATACAAATCAAACGACCAAGTCAGCAGCTGCTACTAACTTGCTTGCTAACACTACAGCTGCGTCGCCTAACAGCCTACTAAGATCAACAATTGGAATATCTTTGAATGGGATTAAAGTTAAAGCGCTCATAGACACTCTTCGAGCTCATCATGAAGCTCTTCGAGTTTCATTAACTCTGCTCTCATTCGGAAATGTAATGTTACGGTTTTACCATATAAAGGACGCATATCCATGGCTAATTCTTCTTTACAATCTGAAGTAACAGGTCAGTGTAAGGCAGAACTTAAAATCGGTGAGCATTGTTACAAAGATGCGACGTTATTCGTCATGAATAATCTATGATGTGATACAATAATCGGGCACGATATACTCAAAAACCATTCCACCGTAGAAATTGATTTTCATGGAACTCGCCCTACTTTGAAGATTTGTAATGTTGCACAAGCTCGTGTAGAGCCTGTGTCGATTTTTGGGCACTAGGAAGGAAATTGCAGACCCGTTGTAATTAAACCGAGAAACCAATCTAAGGAAGATCGTAAATTTATGAAGGATGAGGTTGATAGACTTCTGCAGGAAAGTGTAATTGAACCCAGCTACTCGCCTTGGGGAGCACAGGCTTTTGTGGTGAGAGATGGAAAGCGAAAACTCCGCATGGTCGTGGATTATTTAAAAACCATTAATAAGTTCACACTACTTGATGCTTACCCCCTACCTAAAATTGAGGAAATAATCTCAAAAGTGTCAGAAAATGAAGTTTTCAGCACTATAGATCTAAAGAGTGCATACCATCAAGTACCTATTCTGGAATCTGAAAGACAGTACACCGCTTTTGAAGCTGCCGGAAAATTATACCATTTCCTTCGAATACCATTTGGAGTAACTAATGGGGTCGCTTCTTTTCAAAGAGTTATTGATCGTATTGTACAGGACGAAAATCTTGAAGGCACTTTTCCTTATTTAGATGACGTGACGGTATGTGGTAAAAATCAAGAGGACCATGACAAAAACTTAAAGAATTTCTTAGCTGCCGTAGACAAGTATAACCTGACCTTGAATAAAGAAAAAAGTAAGTTCTCGGTGAAAACTCTCCATTTACTGGGCTATGTCATTTCTAATCACACGATTACACCTGATCCCCAATGCATGCAGCCACTTTTAGATTTATCTGTACCCGAAAACGCTGCTTCACTGCAGAGAGCGATGGGAATGTTTTCTTACTACAGCAAATGGATACACCGCTTTTCAGAAAAGATTCGCCCTTTGCTGAAAACCACATTCCCTCTGTCAAACGAAGCTGTATCAGTGTTCAACATGCTGAAGAATGAAATTGCTAATGCAGCTACTGCCGCAATACTTGATAATGTACCTTTTCAAGTAGAGACGGATGCATCAAAGTTTGTCATAGCCGCCACTTTAAGTCAAATGGGGCGACCAGTTGCCTTCTTTTCCAGGATGCTGAACAAATCAGAAGTGCAACACTCTTCTATCGTAAAAGAGGCATACGCCATAGTAGAATCTCTAAAACACTGGCGTCATTACCTCATAGGGAGACCTTTTACAATTCTGACGGATCAACGGTCTGTCTCCTTTATGTTTCACCAACGGCACAACAGCAAAATTAAAAATGAGAAAATCGTGCGATGGCGATTGGAACTCGCCTGCTTCAAATTTGACATCATCTATCGTCCCGGCAACGAAAATTCCTCTGCTGACACACTTTCAAGAATAAGCGCCGTTGCTAACTCGATTACAGATCTCCAAACCCTGCACAACTCACTTTGCCATCCTGGAGTAACTAGGATGTCGCATTGGATTAGAGCTAAGAATCTTCCCTACTCTTTGGAAGATATAAGAAAAATTACCCAAGCATGCTCGGTGTGTGCAAAATTAAAACCGCGTTGCTTTTTGCATGTTGGGCACCTGGTCAAGGCTACAGCTCCTTTCGAACGCATCAATCTAGACTTCAAAGGCCCTCTTCCTTCTGCATCGAAAAAACAAATACTTACTTACTATTGTGGACGAATTCTCGAGGTTCCCTTTCGCCTTCCCTAGTTTGGACACCTCAGCCAGAACTGTGGTTAAGCATTTGACCAAACTTTTTGCTCTCTTCGGCACACCAGTGTATGTCCATTCAGATCAAGGAAGTTCCTTCATGTCTGGAGATCTCAAATCATTTCTTACTTCTCACGGAGTGGCTACCAGCCGATCGACCCCCTATAACCCGCAAGGTAACGGACAAGTAGAGAGGTATAACGGTGTAATATGGAAGAGTATTATGCTTGCCCTTAGGACGTTTGGTAAGAAAACTGAGCAATGGGAAGACGTACTCGACATGGCACTTCACTCAATACGGTCTCTCCTTTGCACGTCCACGAATGCCACACCACATGAGCGCATGTTAAACCATCCTAGACGCTCGTTCAACGGATGCTCTATGCCAACATGGTTGACTAAACCTGGACCAGTTTTAATAAAGAACCATATTCGAGCAACGAAGTACGACCCTCTAGTGGAAGAAGTGGAGCTATTGGAATCAAACCCTGAATATGCCCACATCAGATTTCCCGATGAAAGAGAGACAACTATTTCGACTCGGCACCTAGCCCCACCTGGAGAATCCTTCATACGATCAGAAAATTGTATCAATGAAACTCCAGTTTTAGAAAACAACTCGAAGACTACAGAGATGAACTCTCCGACTACAGATAGCCCAACTGAAGACGAATTAGTCCAAGGTCTAAATGGAAGCCCAGCGACAGTGAATCGCCCTATCCGTGAAAAACGACCACCTGGTTATCTCAAGGACTTTGTTACTTTTTAGAGATGGGGTGAATGAGGAAATGATAAGCTTCTAATAATTATTATAATCACATGTCTAAATTAAATATTATGATAACCTCCTAATATTTATTTAAACATGTGTTTGAATGTTCATACAAAAAATGGTTTACTATTTATACCCATGTAAAGTTCTTTGTTTATTAAAACCTTTTGATATGGTTGTAATTTCTTTATGATTTACAACACAGAGCTTATTATAATTGAGACAATTAACACATTTAACTTCTTCGGTCCTGGGGCAGTCCTTCTTGTAGTGTTCCCCGCAGCAGATGGCGCACGTAAGCTGGCTCTTGCAGTGCTTCTCCGCGTGGTTGAACTTGGAGCACTTTCTGCACTGCCGTACTGATAGGTAGTCCTCTGCAGCACAAATTGTGAAAAATAGCTTTAGTTTCACGCTCAGTAGAGGAGCTCTCATTTTCGGGTCTACTTCTAGCAGCGCATGTCTTGGGCTCCCTGGGGTTTTCCCTCCAAAGATGGTTAGGAGACGTAGGCTGTCTTCAGTTAGCCCAAGCTCATCGTTTTGGCTAATAAGTGTTTTTAAGAGGTTATCTTTGTCGGCCTCTTCTGGTAGCCTTTTAATGATAATTTTGGGGGTTCGCTTTTTAGGTTGGCTTGTTTTTAAAGAGCTATCTTCCTTCAGTTTCTCTTCCATTTTTTTTATGTCCCGCCGATCGGTTGTTTCCACAATATTTTACCTTCTTTGAGGTTTTTTATATTTTTTATACCTAACCTCAATTCTGTGGGGTTAATTTTGGCTTTGAACTCTTTTTTTGTATCTTCAGAAGATACGTTGTTGTTTTTTGAAGTAACAATGACTAGTTCTGTTTTAGGAGTAATAGAAACTGGTAGCCCACTTACTTTTATATTCTTGAGAGCTCCAGCAAAATCCAGATGGTTGAGAAAAAATAGATGCATCCTGTTCCATTTCATGTTGGAGGTCTTCTAGAAGATCCACAACTTCTTTAACGAAACACTGGCGATCTTTTTTCGACTTAGAATCTTTTATTTGTTTGATTTTTTATATAGCTTTTTTTAAGCGTTGCACTCTTGTCGCCATCATATGATCATGGCGGTGATCCAATGATAAATTTCATACAAGCAATTAAAATTAGGATTTGTCTCATTTCTAAATCAGACGCTTCATTTAATCTAATGAACATTTCAATATAAATATATTGAGGGGTCCGGCCGCATGTTAGATTTAACACCTTAAGAGTCTCCGTCCCCTCCCCAGGAGTAGATCCACGGATATGGTAACAATAGAAAAGTTTCGCCGAATTCCGAATGTCAACCCTTAAACATAACAGTAGAGTGCCTTCCTCTTTTTGTTACCAAACTCCCCCCCTAGGTTTTCTTCACGTTTGAAGTTTTCCTTTAACCAAATTCTTTTTTCCTTCATATCTTTCTGTTCTCTATTTTATTTCTCAACTGTATTCTTCCTTCTTCCACTCATTCCATTACCAATTTCAGTAATTTAAAGTGCACAAAAATAAATAAATTTAAAATACAAATAACTCAAGCAGTTTATTTACCTTAATTAACAGTATATTTACCTTATACATAAAAATGGCGAAAAATATATTTTATGTTGTATTTTTAGTACATAAAATCAATTTAATTGCCAACATTTTTTTTTTCGCTTCATGTTTCAATTTGCGCCTGTCAATCGATAATTAGCAAATGTGCGCTGTGCTATTGAAATAAGGGCATGTCAGGCATGGGGAAGGATGGCACCCAGCGGTACCTCTTCCCTGGCTTGTATGAGGTGATCTGGATTTTTAACGAAGGAGATCTCTCATCCAGCGCCTTTTTAATCTCCTATTTATGGGCTAAACAACTGTTGCCATTCCTCTATTAATTTGGTTGAGATTACGGTGTAAGTGTGTATGGAAACGTTTGTAAAGTGTCTTTATATGTTGGTCTACTGTTGCATCTACTGGCATATGTAAGTCAGTATGTAGGGTATTGTTGGTAACGTACCATGCTTTTACAATGAGTCTTAAAATGTTTGATTGTAAAGTCTGAATTCTTTGTAAGTGGGTCTTTTTGGCTGCACCTAAATCTGTGAAGACTATGTCCATATTGGTTTCAGTAAGTATAAATATGTATTTAATTTTCGTCTCAGTCCGAGTTTTGAAGTTTTTGGAAAAAAAAAGTAAAGTAGGTTGAGTCGTTTGTTAAGGGTTTTTCGTTTCATCTTAACCTGCCGGCCCCATGTCATCTTTTTGTCAAAGGTAAGACCAAGGTAATGTACGGTATCAGTTTGAGGAATTTGAACATTGTCTATATAAAATGTAGGGCAAGTATTTTTTCGAAGAGTGAGCGTTATGTGTTCTGATTTTTCGTGATTTAGTCGAATTTTCCATAATTTACACCAGTCGTTTAGTTTACGTAGTTGTTGTTGTAAAGTTAGTGAGGCATGTATGGGATCTTGATGTTTAGTGAGAATTGTTGTAACGTCAGCATAAGTAGCGGTCAGTGTATCATTGTTTACGTGTATGTCTATAAAGTAGAGAAGAGGAGCCAGTATTGATCATTGAGATACTCCCGCCAGGACTGGACGAATTAATGAAATTCCTGACCCCTGCCGAACGGAGAAAAATCTCTCGAAATTATATGATTGAAGGATGAGATAGTAGGTGTTCGGTAAAATGGTCTTAGTTTAAAGAGAAGACCCTGGTGCCAGACTTTGTCGAAATAGGTGCTACATCCAAAAATACTTCAGTTAAATTATTAATTAGTTAAATTAGTCATTTTTGTTTGAAATATTGTTCTGTAAACATTTTCAATAAGTTTGAATTTAAGTATTTTGTTTTCAAAAACAAATAGTTCCTATTTTTTTGTTTAAATCTAAATCGTACTATGGGTCTAGATTCTAGTCCCCTAAAGAAAAGGGTTTCCAATATGTTCAGAATGAAGTATTAAAAAAGAAAATTAAAACAAAATCACCAGAAAGCGCTAAATTTTCGAGGTTCCATTAACCATTAAATATAACTGAAATTATAACCATAAAAGTAAATGAAATCATAACCATAAGAAACCCAAAACAGGCGTTACCTTAATCATTAATTAAACATAGTATTCTTAATTTCGGAACCAGGGTGGCAAGAGCGTTAGGAAATACGCGTTACCCATCGCAACATACAATTGGGAACCCGAAGATAGCAAGATCAAAACCCGGAGCCAAAGGACATTTAAAAATACTCAATCCCCCACCCGCTCCCCTGGCCCGGGAAACCTCGTATAGCCTAACTGGCGAGGAAGGGGAGAACAAAAAAAAAAATTAGAACCAACGATGGTAAAATATCTCCCGGGGTGATAGTTATATCTTATCATCTGGCTTACATGTTGCAAGGACATGTCTAAGCGTTTTATGTAGTGGCGGTCAATTTATTGATATCTTGAATACAATATATCGATTAAGAAAAACTTATGAAAGCAGATTCTAATAAATATTTGTTCATCTAATAAATTTAATCTCTGAGGCTGGAGAATGAATATGCTTTGGGAACTTGAGTAAAATACAAAATTCTAAGAGCCAATACAATAGTGACTAAATCTTCTAGTTTGAGAACCAACATAGCAACTAAAATAAAAGACGTACTGTCAAATTCTATTGATATATTCTATTACAATAATCTATTATAAAAAAATTAATTGGTTACTAGGATATGATGTAGGAGCTATTCAAAACCTCATTGTTTTAATTTATCATTGAGTCAGCAATTAATTTTAAAGAATCAAAAATTAATTTGAGATATATTTAAATAAAATTAACCGATAATAACCAATAACCAGAAAGTAATCTACATATAATAATTCTTTTTATAAGTAATTTTGAAAAGTGGACATTCACATAAATATTTTTTATCCAAATATTTCACGCATATCAACATTCTATTATTATATTTGAACAAAATACATAATTAAAATGAGAATCAAATATTTATTACGTGTATCAGTCGCCAAGAGATGAAATATTGATTGAAATTAATTGATACACAGAGTGTGATAATTAAATTTATGGTTTTTGCGCATTATTCAAATATTGGTTGTTTGAAGGTGTGGTTTTGAAAATATTTTATATGTAAGATGTCGCGCTTTATAACCCATTATTGCTTTATCGAGGGTTATTCGTTTTCGATTATCAATATCGGATTCCGCGAAGCGGGGAAACATCACTTTACTGAGGTATAGCATAAACTACTTTGGTGGTTTAGATTAGGAGAAAGTGAGAAGTAATATCTCAAAACCATGCGAACATTATATATTCTCCTCCATTCACCTACAAGTCCTTATATTAACCATAATTATCTGATGCAAATTGTAATGTTGATGAATGTTGTACAGTAACAAATACGACTCCTTTTAAAAAAGATGTTAACGTTTTTTTTTTAAATAAAATTTAATACAGTACATTATCATAACAAATAAATAAATATGGGGGAGAGAGAAGAAAGGAAAGTGTAACAATAGAAGCAGTTCCACTACAACCAATACATGTTGGTAAATGATTTTTATATTAATCAATGACATGTGCTTATAAATAATTTTGACAAAACCGATGGTTGTGGAGTGTTTACTCCACGTAATAATATTAAAAAATCTAATGTGAAGTTAAAAACAATCTTAATATGTAACTAATTCAAGTAACTGTTGTAATACAGATAATTCCATAAAGATGGGCCAAATGCCCGAAACATAAGATAAAATAAATTGACAAAAATAAAACACATTTTATAAAAAATATTAAACCGACTTCGAAACCTAGGAACCAGTAAAAATAAATTCACTGAAAAGTATGAAATAATTACCTTCTGATTATTATGAACACACACCAATTTTGAAAATGGTATAAAAAGAGGAAAAATGCAATAAGACGAATAATTTTATTTTGATTTGTACAAATACACACTAATTTTTAGTAAAAATTATTAAATTAAAACATTTAATACTATGTTCAATACAACAAAATTTTTTCGGAGGCGGCGCAAAATAGAAATAACATGTTACTGATATAATTCCATTAGTGGGCATTAAATCAATTGATGGGAAGAGAAGATCCATTTAGATGATTTTCATAATGTCTAGTGTTAAAAATTTTAAATTTTGCGCCGCCTCCGAAAAGATTGTGTTGTATTGAACATAGTATTTAATATTTCAATTTAATAATTTTAATTATCAATTAGTGTGTATTTGTACAAATCAAAATAAAATTATTCGTCTTATTGCATTTTTCCTCTTTTTATACCATTTTCAAAATTGGTGTGTGTTCATAAAAATCAGAAAGTAATTATTTCATAATTTTCAGTGAATTTATTTTCACTGGTTCCTAGGTTTCGAAGTCGGTTTAATATTTTTTATAAAATGTGTTTTATTTCACACTTTTTAGTTGGAGAAGATAACGAATGTAAAAAACTGTACGTTGGTTTAAAAAAAAATTTGAAATATTTTTACGCTCTACTAGGTTTGTCTTTCCCAGGCCTTTTTATTATACAATAATTATATAAACAGTCACCTTTTCAATTTTATGAATACACACTGAAAAGTGGGAAAGCGGTGCGTCTATTATACAACTTTCAACACACTACGTTTTATGATTATAAATGTATTTTTTTTTAAGAAGATCAATGTTCCATTGGGAAGGGAACACATAAAATGTTTTTCCACAGTGACAATATTTTTCCTTTGCTAAATATTGTCGTCACTACTTTTCTTTTACATGCATCATCAGTGTTCTGAGATGTGTTGAGTTAAATATACATAAATACATAAATCCGGCCATTCCAAGATGAAGTAGATACGTCACTGAACAGTCGAGATTTTGGCCGGTTTTAGACAAGATATCGTTCATAGAGAATCGATGAGGATGCTAATATGACCTATAATAAATTGGAAAGTAATTTTGGAATTATGATTGCTTGAACCGTTAATATTGCTTTATTTAAATCTATCGTTGGAAAAGTAGATTAAACAACACCATTGGATATAAGTCCCAGCAAAAAAGGGGCAGCCATAAAATTGATCGATAGCAAAAAGACTGCCCCGCTAGGATAGAAGCAACAGAGTTTGGGACTCATTTTATGGTTAATTTATTATTACGAAGGATATTATTATTAGCCTACTGATTTAATTCAAAAGTTTGAGTCAATTATGTTCATAATTCCCTTCGATGAATTTTCGACTAAATTTATTACCGAAGTACTAAGAATTATATCATTCGTAATAAAACATTATTCAGAAAATAAATTGCTAAACACTGTTGCCTCAATTCTAATGGCGTAGCATTTATCATCATTTTTATCAATCATTTTCATGACTGCCAAATTTTCACTGAGGGGACTTTCATACAATGAGGTTGTTTTCGGGGAGTTATCAAGTTTTACGTGGCATTTTTTATTGATGGATGGACATCAGCAGAAGCCTCAATAGTTGTAGAAACAAAATTAAAAACCGATACTAGTAATCCGGATAACATAACAGAAGTGTCACCCATGAAGAATCGGCACAAGATCTCCGACAAGATATTCAACACTGACCGAGTGTATCTGGAAGAAGACAGAGTTGTCTGAATCCTTTGTTAAGTCAGCTGAACATAAGCTTTTCCAGGAATTATTGCATTCCTTTTTAATGTGCTAGCGAGTGAAAGGCAGAAATCAAAATCTAATTTAAATCAATAATAGCTACGATTTTAAATTTAAACGATCTTTCAGGAACTTGAAGAAGTCTTAAATTCTGCTTATAACGATTATCAATACTCAGCCTTTCTTGGAATTCCACGAATTTTTTGGTCTTATGATTATGGTGTCCAACCGTCGATTAGATCTAAATTAAGGTTTACTGTTATCGGTGAATATATATATTTATATAATATTTATGCTATTATCGCTACAGTAAACGACTGCGATATTATATATCATATTTAAATCTATTTTTGAAATATTGGTTAAGGTTATCTATAGGATTGTTCCAACAAGCACTTAAAACACATCGATAACTAACAGACTGGTCATGTTCTCCCCCCACTCTTTTGATTCTGAATTTGATTGGTTGGTTTTCCCAATTGGTGCATCCAGCAGTAAAACAATATTGGGATTTGTTAGTTATCAATTAGTTTTAATAGCTTGTTGGAGCATACCTTATGTTACATATGCCATATGTTTTTCCAATAAGTAAACATTTTGAGTGATAATTAAATAATTAATTTAATATTTTTTCCCGATAACTTCTTAAATAAATTAAGAACCCAAAAAAGGTTTCAATGGGACCACCTTGGGAAAATACTCTACAAGATGCAAAAGGTTTCGTTCCAATTGGTCCATCCATCTCTGAGTAATCGGTGAACATAAAACAGAAAAAAAAAAAAAAGCACAAAAAAAAAAAGACATACGTATCGAATAGAGTAACCTCCTCTTTCGTTCGAAGTCGGTTAAAAAATGGAAGCGATCCCTTCTTTATGGAAAAAAAAAATCTTAGTACATGAACTCAGAACAAACAAGTGAGAAAATGAAATTTATTTTAATCCAAAATATCGTTGCTGAGCACAACCCTGTTATTGAGAACATAAGTGAGTTAATTAAAGAAATAAACGAAGTATGGCAATGGTCATTAATAAAACAAAGCCAGAATAGAGGGTTCTTGTACAAAGGAGAGTTCGTTACTAGTCGTAAAATTTTGAAATGAAAGGTTTGTAGTTCTTGTAAGAGTGTTTTTGCTTTACTTAATCTCCGGCTGTTGATTGCTTTACCATATAATTTTTGAGTCATATGGGTTTCAGTAAATATGTGTATGTACTAAGTTTCTGTCTGTTCTTCAATTTTGATGATTTTGAAAATAATGAGTATAGTATATTCAGTCGCTTGTTTAGTGTCTTTTTTGAAGAAATCTTACAATAAATTCATGTTTGTCAAAATATCCCTTGTTAATAAGGGAAATCGAAGAGCAGTTTAACTAGGAGTACATACATTTTTACATTTTGTACAAACGTGTCACTAATCTGTTATTGGAACTACAGAAAAGAGTATCAATGGCACTTTAATTTAATTTCGCCAAAATTAGCCGACTATGAACGCATAAAGAGATAACTGAACACTCAGCCATCTCGATTAGAGCAGATGGCAGGGCTTTCGAAACTAGTTATCGCTCAAACATCAAATTAGCTTTCGTACTCTTATTTTAATTTAATTAAATTTCCCTAAAAGTTCTAAACTGGCGGTTAACTGACCTGGAAGGAGGAGGCGTTTAGGAGAATTTAATCTAAAATAAAATGATCAACTTGGGAATTCCTCGGTCTCTCGCTGGAGCACTCGGGAAAGATGAGAGCAGTATCGAAAAAATTATAAATTTCACAAAAGAGATTCTACGACCCAGATAAGGCTTGTTTCAATTCCACTTATCTCTAATGTACTTGAATGTGGCAATATATATTAAATTTATAATAAACGTTTCTAAAAAAAGTGAATAAAAAAAAAGGGATACAATTTTTTTTTTTAATTTGTGAATTATTCATTCAATATTTCCCTCTAAATAATTAATTAAAAGGTAAATAAGTGCTCCGATGCAGGCTTTCAGTACTAGTGGTGGTATGGAAAGTTTAGTCCCCACAAGTCACGTGTTTAAGTTATTATTTTACGAAATTATATTTAAACAGCCAGTTTTTCGCCTATGAAGGAATCTTCAGGTTTCATATACATATGCATCATGCATAAAGACACTTGACAGATACCAATATCAGTAAGACTTATATTAACTTTGATTTAAAAAAAAAACTTAATTAATGGCAATATTATGCTTCACTGCATCGTTCCAAGCAGAATATAAGCACTTGTGAAACCGAAACTCTATGTAATTAAAAAAAATAAAAATTAACACTCTACAAATAATTTCTCTAACAAAAATACAACTTATTAACCATCGTATATTCTTTTAATGCCAAACAGTAATATACTATCGTTTATATAAAAAAAAAAAAAAATAGAGAGACAATTTCTGTAATAATATTAATTAAGTGTTCCTCATTTATGTTAGTAATTTTACGATAAAATGTTGCAACATATTTGTTTACTTTCACTTACCTATATATGAAATATATCCTAAGGGAAAGTATTGCGATAATGAAAAATTTCGACTTCCGGTTTTCAACGGAAATACAAGTACCTTGGGTCCAAATAACTAAGTCCCGCGAATTGGTCTTTGTGTGTGTGTCTGTGTATGTGTGTGTGTGTGTGTGTGTGTGTGTGTGTGTGTGTGTGTGTGTGTGTGTGTGTGTGTGTGTGTGTGTGTGTGTGTGTGTGTGTGTGTGTGTGTGTGTGTGCGCGTGTGTGTGTGTGAACAGACTAGCTCAAAAACTATAAACCGTACGAAACTGAAATTGGGTTTTTGGTGTAGGTATGTATATGCCCGCGAAGTAACAGTGAATTATGAATTTATATTATACCTTTTATATTAATATGAAGAAATAGGAGTATTCAAGGATTTATAAAATTTAATTAAAATAATATATTGATTTGTAATAGGTCTGTACTGCCGAAGGAATCAGTAATTTTCTTGGGAACGAACGACGCTTAATACTGAAAAATCCATTTTTCCGATGGCCCATTTTTCCTGCGGATTAATTTCCCCCCTGCTATTTCACCATCGACTCTGTTTGGACGGCTGCCAAGTGTGGGAAGTACAGTAATTTTTTTTCCATCCTCACCCTTGTGATTGGTTATTTCGGGTAATAGGTTTTCATTGTCTGGCGTTTGAAATATGATCCACCGATACCTAGACGGTTATTGAATGGATTTAGTAAATAATCTGAGCTCCAAGGAAGACGCCGAGGTGTCCATTACCTCGGATATCCCAGGAGGATGACAGGAAACCTCCCATGGGCTGCTTGATAAAAGGCGGAAAATTGGATAGGACGGGGAGGGTGAGGAAGCGGAAACATCTGAATAAAACCTGGCGACGGATAAATCGATATGGTACTGCCACTAGGTCATAAATAAAACAAACAATCAAAGAGGCAATGCCTGCTGAGATCTGTTTCATCGCCCCTTCCAGCCTGAATCAATCTCCGGCTGTTTATTATTCAATGCTCCTTGGAATATTTATTCCTTTTTTTTTTTTTTTGCTACCCTCATCCTTTGCTACCTTTCTAACGGTAACTGAGGTCTGGGAAACCTTTAGCGTCAGAATAATTTAATAAGACGATTATCCTCATACCGAAAGAAATATTTCTCGGTCAGATCTTCTCTCACAGTTGATTCCTGTCGTAATAGTTGCTAGATTCAATTACTTAAACTTTTGCGCGCCATAATTTATCTTTTTCCATCTTTTTTTTTGTGAAAAGATTAAAAATTATTTATTATTAAACAACTAGGTATATGTAAGTAAGAACTATTTCATTAGTTAATAATGGAAATGCTTAATAGTAAAAAAAACAAAAAAAAAAAAAAAACATGAATAGTAATTCATAAAGACCGATACATTAGCGAAATGAATCAATCTAAAAATAAAATTTAAGTTTGAAACATTTAATGTTTTTCATGGGTTAATCAATACCTTTACTTCACTTTCTTTATTTATAATATAATGATAGAGGGAACGATGTTTATCCTAATAAAGTAAATAAAGTTATTTATTTATTTTATTTAAAGGCATAAGAACTCTTTGGTCATCCACGCCTACAAATGACTCAGGGTCTTACTTTATTTTGAGTTTTTTTATATTTTTTATTTTATTTTTCTTTAGCTTACGAACTGCCTACTCGCTGTAGGCTCGAGAACTCACACGTACGGATACGTACAGCACTTAACTTTCCCATGAATGTTAAAGCCGTTCCTATATATTATCGAATTTTCTTTTCCATTTAAAAAGCTACTTAGAGGAAGCGGATTAATTTTACTCCAGTAAAAATTCATAGCCTTGGAAATGAGAATTTACATTCTTCAACACTTTTTTAATTTACATATCATTTTTCCAAGGTAGACTGCGCTGTTGTTAGTATGGGCCATTAAGTTACTATCAGTTACAGAAAGACTTATATCTCAAAACTGAATTAAATTCAGTTATTGAAACAAGAAGTAGGGTCTATAATTTTGTATCTATTATTCCTAAGTATACCGTGGGGGATTATATAAAAAAGAGAGAGAAATTCTTTATTTCAATAATAATCAATGCTGCCCTAATACATTGGGTTGCTATATTACACAGCGTACCAATCAATACGCAAATACATGCATACTTACAACTAAAACACACTGTTACATTTTATTTTATAATTAATTATATTTATAATAATAATATTTTTTTCCTCTCTATATCTTTTACAATTAAGTTTAAAAAAAAAAAATTGCTATAAAATAATTGCACTACACTTATTGGAACTGATGTATAATCATTATCATATTTTTTCTTTATTACAATAGGAATCTATAGAAGCGCATTAAAATTCATTTAATTTGAAATAATAATATATATAATTTTTTCCAAAAGGTTTTTTCCAAATGGTTTCCTAAGATAAAATAAGACAAAAAATTTAAATAATTCGTTATTTTGGATATCGGATCAAGTTATATTTCATTTTCTACCGAGTCAGATCGACATGTCGAATAAAAGGTAATTTTATTTTGAAATCGTTAAATATTGTTTAAGATTAACTTTGCCCCACTCTGCACTTTACATTTGATTTAAATAGAGGTCTCATTGGCGGGTGTTGTCAATAAAGCCAAAATGTGCTCACAGGTTCAACTACTCCATACGTTTTTTGCAATGAATTGAATTGAATAGAAGGACCTCTTGTAATTTATGTTAAATTCAGCCAAAAAGACTATTAGAAGATTAAAATTAGCAGTTTGATAAATATTTGGAAAATTGGGACATCAGAACTATAAATGAAAGCAGTATTATGCTTTCACTGAAAACCCGAACCTTATGTCGTCCTACTGCACCTTGGTTGACTCCTGAAATAAAGGATATGATAAAAAGAAGGGAAGCTGCAAGGCGCAAATTTCGGCGAACCCGTTTGGCAGCTGATTATGCGTCTTTTAAAAAACATAGAAATCTGACCCAGTCCGAAATCCGACGATCTAAATCCCTTCACTTCCACAATGCTCTTACCAATGCCCACGATCCTAAAAGCAAATGGAAAATACTCCGACAATTATCCCTACCAGGTTCCAATAACCCTAGCTCCCTTCAGCTCTCTCCTCTGATCTCAATAACCATTTCTCATCCTTCGCTTCTAATTCATCCCAACCTGCTGATATTAATCAGCATCATTTTAACCCGGAAAAATTCTTTTTTGCTCTCATAACCTACGAAGACCTACTTACTGCTATCCTAAAATCCCACACTAACGATTATGGTCCCGATGATATCCCAGTAAAGCTAATAAAATCCTGTCTCCCAGCACTTATTCCTGTTCTTTATCACATCTACAACTTTTCCTTACAAAACTCCATATTCCCTTCTTCCTGGAAAACCGCTCTAGTCCGACCGTTAAACAAAACCGCAAACCCTTCCTCAATGAATGATTTCCGCCCAATCTCTCTCCTTTCAAACCTCTCAAAACCGTTAGAACGCCTCGTACAAAATCAACTATCAAACTTCCTAGAAGAACATTCCCTCTTTAACCCTCTCCAATCGGGCTTCCGATCGGGATACTCAACTCAATCTGCTCTCCTGAAAATTACCCATGACCTCCAAACGTCCATCGAACACCGAAATTTAACTATCCTCATCCTTCTTGATTTCTCCAAAGCATTTGATACCGTTGACCATAATATCCTTCTCACCAAATTACAAAAGCTCCATTTATCAAGCAGCGCCTTACATTGGTTCAAATCCTTTCTTTCAGACCGGTCACAGTTTGTAGTCGTCCCAGGCCAACCTCCATCCAAAACACTTCCTCTCTCCTGTGGTGTTCCGCAGGGTTCCTCTCTATCCCCCACTCTGTTCGCAATTTATATCAACGACCTTCCTCTTCTGATCCATCACTCCCAATATCACATCTATGCAGACGATTTCCAGATATACCTATCCTTCCCGCCTTCCGAGCTATCCTCTGCAACAACAAAGCTTCAGGATGATTTAAATCGAATCAGTCTCTGGGCAGAGGCTAACAAGTTGAAGCTGAACGCAGAAAAAACAAAAGCAATTTTAATAGGCTCCAATTACCTCCTTAAAACCGCCCCTAACATCCCTACCCTGTTCCTAAATAATAATCCCATTAAATTTTACCCAATTGTCAAAAACCTCGGAGTGACCTTTGACCAAACCCTTTCCTGGAAAAACCACATCTCCAATATTTCCCGCCGTACCTTTTCTACCTTAAAGCAATTAAATCACCTCCGAAGCCTTTTACCACCTGAAACACGTAGGCTCCTGGTCACTTCCCTGGTATTTCCCCACTTTGACTATTGTTGTGCGGTGTATGGGGGTGTCTCTGGGGATCTCGAAGCAAAACTAAAACGTTTATTCAATTGTTTCGTACGATTTATCTTTGGGGTCCCAAGAGACGTCTCCGTTTCGCCTTTATACGAAAGGTTAAAGTGGTTATACCCATCCTACCGCCGCAAATATTTCCAGGCCTCTTTCCTTTTCCAAGTAATCCGATCCCGCCGTCCTTCATACATCACCGAACTTCTCCACTTCAAATCCTCTGTCCATTCCCGCAATACCCGTTCCAGGTCTTCAGATCTATACACTCCGGCCCACCGAACGTCAGCCTTTGAAAGATCTATCATTATCCAGTCCTCATCCCTATGGAACTCTATCCCCCCTTTTATTCGTCATTCCAACACTCTCCCTACCTTTAAATCCCGCCTGTTCAATCACTTCCTCTCCACCCAATTTCCCGAACAATTGTAAACAGTTTAACTGTAAATTGGTATAGGCCTTTATTATTTATTTATCTTTAAAATATACGATCCATTTAGTGTATGTGTAAATAAGTTATTTTTCATTTCAAGTCAATAAGGATTTACTTAGTTTTAATTTTTTTTATCACAAGAAGATTTCCCCAATGTTTATAATTTTTTCTCAGTTTTTTTTATTTTTATTTTATTTTATTCTTTTTTCATTTTAATTTGCTCTATTTGTTTTGTTTTTTATTAGTACTCTAAGGCACTGAAGCCTATTATATGTATCTGTATAATTTGTTCCTGAGGGACTAGTTCCCGGGACAATCAATAAAGAGTTTATTATTATTTATTATTATTAGGGGTTCAGTTATTGTTAGTTTTTTACTTTTAATTTAAGCCTTTAACTCGTCTCGCAACCTCTGAAATCATCTTGTAACCATGATAAAGACATATAAAATGGGTCGAAACATTACCTCACAATATTCATATTGACACGTACTTATAACTACACCTTGTAGGTACCAAGATTAAACGTTCTATAGAATTTCCAAGTCTAGTTGAACGTTTTCCAAGTCACAAGAAACCCTTTCCAAGTCAAGTGTAACGTTTTCCAAGTCAACTGTAACCCTTTCCAAGTCACAAGAAACCCTTTGAAGTCACAAGAAACTCTTTCCAATTCAAATGTAACCCATTCCAAATCAAATGCAACCCCTTCCAACTCAATCGTAACCCAATCTATTTCAATTGTAACCGTTTCCATTTCAATGGTCACCCTTGAAAAATTCTAATGAAGATGTAACATTTTCGGATTTCTTTCGCACGGGAGTCCAATTTTATGTTATCGGGGACGGTGTTTTTTAAAAAAATATTCACTTTGTATTTCAGGGGGGGGGGGGGGAGCTCACTATAAGTTCAATTTTCGGATTACATTCACACATGTTAAAGTAAAATTTTTTAAATTTTCGGATTTCTTTCACATATGGGTCCAATATTATCTTATCGAGAAAAGTTTTTTAAAAACTATTCAATTTGCATTTTAGTTGGGGGGGGCGCACTTTTATACATATTTAACAAATCCCCGATAACATAAAATTGTATAGTGCGTCCCCCCCCCCCTCCCCCGCCACTGAAATACAAAATATTTTTTTCATAAATATCGTCCCCGATAAAATAAAATTGTATCCTCGTGTGAAAGAAATCCGAAATTCTAACTTTTTTATAGTGCGTCGCCCCCCCCCCCCCTGGACGCAGTGATTTGGAATGGGTTACATATGAATTGGAAAGGGTTTCTGGGGACTTGGAAATGGTTACAGTTGACTTGGAAAGGGTTTCTTGTGATTTGGAAAGGGTTACAGTTGAATTGGAAATGCTATAATTGAATCTCACATTTAATTTGATTTTCTCATGCATATTGTTTAGTTAAAGATCATTAATAAAATTACTATGTAATAATTCTCTTCGCGAGAGCGCTAGTGAGGGGGGGGGGAGGCGGGTGTTGACAAGCCCATACCCCCCCACCACCACCACTATACCTACTTAATAAAGATATTTTGAAAATTTGCCTATGCGAAAGGTAACTAGCTAGAAAGAAATCATCATAATAAGGATAGTTTGAAAATTTACGTGTGCGAGGCTCTTACTCACGGGACAGACCCAGTAAGAGGCTTATTTGATTATATTTTTCCTACCCTGGCACCTGTGTATTGTGAGCATATTAGAGCGATTTCATCAAAACAATTCTCATCAGCTTTGTTTAAAATATAAAATTAAATATTCATAGGTAGCCTGATTGCATAAATTCTAATTATTCCTTTAGATCTAATAATTACTGAAAGAAAGACCGAAGTCATCTTAGCAAAGGTTTAGTGTGAGATATTTTCTACGTTTTGAAAAAAATAATGCAAGATTTTCTATCAGATTCTTACTCCTATTTATTTTTCCGTATATTGTGAATTGTTTCCCCATCTCTGATCCCACAAGTCCCTTCCAAGCTGCAAAATCAGCTGTCAGCTTGCCTCCCTTTTAAGATTGTTTCATCCAATTTTCGTTATTCTCCGTCGTCATCTCTAGCACGATGAGTCAGTGCATTGTATCTAGTTTATTCCATTTGGTGATGTACTGTCAGTTCTTTGCTTTTTTCGCGGAAACAGATTCTACCAAAATCAATTATCTCTGGGAGGCGTATCGTTTGGCAGTGTTTACATTGCATAAGTTTATCGTTAATTTTATAAAACTATAAACTTTGTAAGGTTAAAATAATTTCCTAATTTTTTTCGTTAGTAGACGACTCTCGCACGAGGGTTTATGACCGTGTAGAAGGCTCATCTCTCTTGATCAGGATAAGTTGCATCTAGTACACTCCTGGACATAAGATTATTTCACATGATACGTCTATCACTTGGAATCGTTACTACGATTTACATTTGGAGACGTTACTGTAAGGAAGATTTAAGGGTAAAAAGTAAATGAAAGTAAATAGTTAGTCGTGGTATGAGAATTCGGTATATAATATTTAGTATATTATAGTATATATAGTGGTATATTGGTAAATATAGTACGAAAATCGTTATTAGATACTTATGGGATGTTCAACTGCTCTGTTAAAAAAAACCTCTGTTAAAAAAAAGGAAGATGCCTCTCTAACATAACCACTGAGCCAAGCCCAATCTTTACCATTTAAATACGAGAATACCTCCTTTTCAGTAAGAGTAAAAGCATTAAACCACTTAGCCCTATAGTTACTGAAGATAGTGCAACTCCCAATAAAATGGCTTATTGTTTCTAACTGGGTTCGCAGTGCACTGGCTGTAGGCTGCATAAGCTCGCTGTCATATGACCTATAGTTAAGCTTCAGCAGCTCCCCCATGGCTGAAGCTCCTGGTAGCCCCCATCCCCCCCCCCCTCCTGATTTTCCCATAGGAATTCAGTAACAACATTTACATTCCAAAATTTGCAAAAACAAAAAAATAATTAGGCATCCGATTATATCGTTAGGTATACTAAAACTTCTTTATTTTTTCAAAATTTAATCAGTCATAAATGATTTGTTATATTTTTATCCAACATTGTTCAAAGCTAACTTTTTATTAGTTTCAGTGAAGTTCCATCACGGAAAAATCATTTCGAACAACATATGATAAAAGATTTGTAAAAAGTATTTCTTTAATAAAGTATTAATAGGAAAATTTAGATGCAGACACACGAATTTTTAGAAATAAAAAGAACCTTTAAATAAGTTTTAAAAATTATAAAAACTTCTATTGTTGAATTATATTTCCTCTAATCTTTATAACTTATTATTATTAATGACTAGCTGTACATCCCGGTTTCACCCAGGGGATTTCTTTTTTCTAATGAACCGGTTGATTTCGTGAAAAACCAATGTAAAGCGAGATCATAACGATTTTTATACCAATAAAGAATATACACAGAGATCGGCTGAAGTTATGTAATTTTAATATAGACAGCTGCTTGCACCAGGTATGAAAGTACCACTCAGCGAAATCTGAAGAACGGTATGGAATTCTATAAAGAACAAACAAACGAACAGATTATCATCTTTATTAATATATATTAGATACATCTTCTACAAGACACTGCCATTGTATTCTCTTAACAATCCAAAATATATGTTCATAAGTAAACAAATATTTTAAATGAAGAAATGACCCATAAATAATCCCGTTGATTATGTGCTCGTTACTCCATGATTTAGTTTCACACTTTGTAATAATTTATTTCATTTTTTATCTATAGATGTCACCCCTTAAATATTTAGTTAAGATTGACGTCTAAACAAAATGACATCCGAAATAAAATTGTAAATAAATCAAAACTTCAGTTAATTTAGTTGTTGGCTGTTAAGTTTTACAAAACCCATGCTCTGATATAAATATACACTGGGTCAAAAAAGTCTCCTCACACTTTGGATTGAAAGGTTTTTACACATTCTTTCTTTCAAGTATACCTACATTCTTCAATTAGTTCTTTATAATTATTAGTTCCATGTGCAATAGAACAAGATATAAGCAAAAACAATTTTTATTTGCCACTATTTATATATATATAAGTTGAGACAAGTTTCTTACACTCTTTTGATTGTAAATATTTATAATTAGTGTATTATAAATTTAAAGTTTACAATTTGCTCTAAAATAAAAGTTTTTATCATTAATAAAGTTGTTTATGTTTCTGAAACTTTTTCGAAATTACAATTTTTCGATAACAGGAGTAATGTACGTAGACTTTTTTTGACCCAGTGTAAGTCGTATACTTAAGTAAAAAGGAAAGGGAAGTTTCAGGTAGAACTGCTGGTATTCTTTTTTCTATCCTAATGTTCTATATAAAGAAATACTTATGGGAAAGTTGATCAGAGCCGGTGTAGAAAGAAATAAACAATTTTTGAAGAGAGGCAGTGAAGTTAACGTTTGACTGGAAGATAGCCAAGAGCCCAGCCGCAGTTGGCAGTGTCTTCAGGAGAGCTTAGGATAGCCTGTCATTAGCCGACTGTAACATCCTCTCCCTTCCCTGCCTTGCCAATTATTTTACTTCTGGTTTGCTTATTCCCGAAAAGTTTAGTTTAATAATGTTCATTTATAAAAATTGACAAAATAGAGAGAATCATAATTTTTAACCGACTTCGAAAGAGGAGGTTACTCAATTCGATACGTATGTGCCTTTTTTTTTTTTTTTTTTTTTTTTTTTTTTTTTTTTTTTTTTTTTTTTTTTTTTTTTTTTTTTTTTTTTTTGTTCGGTACCCCTACCTGGCCATGTGTGGCATACGGGGGGTTACTCTACAGGTGTAACCAACCTATCCTAACCATGGTGGGAGGGTCGAGATTTATTCCGTGGGGCCTCCACGAAATAAAAGTCAACCCTCCCAGGGCGGATTCGAACCGCCGCTGTTCGGCTCGAGCGTGCAACAACGGGTCGCGCTCCTACACGCTCGGCTATCCCGGCCCTATGTATGTCCACCGATTACTCCGAGATGGGTGGACCAATTGGAACGAAACCTTTTGCATCTTGTATAGTATTTTCCCAATATGGTCCCATTAAATTCTTTTTTGGGTTCTTAATTTATTTAATAAGTTATTTAAGTATCGCTTAAAATATTTACTTATTGGAAAAACATATGGCATATATAACATAAGGTATGCTCCAACAAACAATTAAAACACATTAATAACTAGCAAACTACTCATGTACTTACCTCATTTTTTAAATCTAACTTTGATTGGTTGATTTTAAGCAATGCTCAATAATGTTTCAGTGTTCGATGAATCAGTTGGAAAAACCAACCAATCAAATTCAAAATCAAAAGAGTGGGGGGGGGGGGGGCATGAGTAGTCTGTTGTTAGCTATTGATGTGTTTCAGGTTCATGTTGGAACAAACCTCATACATAACCTTAGATAAATTTTCAACAAAAGATTTAAATAAAGATATATAAAGACATTCTGGAGTGAAACTTTTGTTATGTTATCCGGATTACTATTATCGGTTTTTAATTTTGTTTCTGCTACTATTGAGGCGTATAAATGAAAATGGCTGTTAAGCGAATTCTTGATTGTGAGAAAGAAATAACTATTATCTAAGTTCAAATGTGGTTCGAAAATGCAATAGATAGATACGTTCTCCAATTCCAGATACGATGGGTAACTGTATGATTTTGTACTTTCGTTATGATAACGTCCCTAGCTGGTGGCACTTAGGATTTGCTATTTTCTGTATAGAGTCTCTACAATGTGCCTATTTGTTAGTCTCAATCGTTTCCTGTGTAATAACTGAAATGTAGCAGAATAAATCGTTACTAAAGAGCCAGTTTGTGTTTTTAATTTTTATGGATTTTGAAGTCTTGATCGATCTTTATTAAATCGAAAGAAATTTAAATATTCAATTCTATGAAGGTTGCCAAGATTTTCAAAAGTAAAATCGTCACTAAGCGTTTGCGCTTCCTAAAAGTATGAGTGCGCTATTCAGGGCCAAAGTCTTGTGTTGAATGAATGCATTTTATTAAAACAGAAATGGTAATGGACTTACAGTCCATTATCATAGTTAACAGTCTAGGTTGGATGTGTTTATGGGTTTTTCGCATTCGAGGCGGTCATGGTCTCAAGTACCACAATAACTAACATATATGTTATGCATTATATTCCCCAATAAATGAAAATTTTACTAGGAAACATTCTCCCAGTAGTAGTGTAATAATAATTAAATCGTCTTTAACAGACATTTCAAAAAGAAATTAAAATTTCAATGTTTGCCAATGTTCATCCATCATAAAACTAACGGCAAATTAAAGTTGATATCTCTCAGAAAACAACCACATTGTATGAAAGTCTACGCAGCAAAAATATAGCAGCAATGATTGCTGTCAAAAAGGCTAATAAGGCGGGTACTTTTATCCAATGATGTTGTTTTTGGAAATGCAATTTAGTTTAATTACTACTTTCCAACGATCGATTTAAACAATAGAATAGATAGAAATATAAACGGTCCCTAACGGAGCAGTATACAGGGTGTCCAAAACGAGTATTTGGGGTTTGAAAGTTGAATAAAATCTCAAATTTAAAATATCAAGTAGGATGTTTACGTTTTATTTAAACACAATGAACTGGAAATTTATTTAGAAAAAACAATATTGTCTAGGTGTCCACCATAAAGCTGCTGGCACTCCTTGAATCTCAAAGGCAGTAAATAGTGTAAAGAGTACTGTAAATAGTGAGCGTTACTGTGAAATGATAAGAGGTTTTTTGGCCCAAGAATTTCAAGAGTTTAAAGGATATAACTCTAGAACATGGTTTCAGAAAGATGGGGTCACTTGCCATACTTCAGACTTATCAATTGTTACGGTAAACGAATTATTTCAAAACAAAGTGATTTCTCGTAGAGGCACCATTAGCTGGCCTCCCAGGAGTCCCGATCTCTGTTCTCTTGACTTCTTTCTGTGGGGATACCTGAAAAGTAGGGTATACGAAAAGAAACCGACGAATCTAACGCAATTGAAGCAAGATATCAGAACAGAAATGACGGCTATCTCAGGAACAGTGTGTCAACGCGTTTTTAGAAATTTGCGTTTGAGATTCGAGGAGTGCCAGCAGCGTTATGGAAGACACCTAGACAATATTGTTTTTTCTAAATAAATTTCCAGTTCATTTTGTTTAAATAAAACGTAAACATCCTACTTGATATTCTATATTTAAGATTTTATTCAACTTTCAAACCCCGAATACTCTTTTTGGACACCCTGTATATCATCGCATTAGTTTTCAAAAGAATACTCAAGCGATCATAATTCAAAAATAAGGGTCCAATTTATTAGAGGCCATATAAACATCTTCATTATATCATCATATATATTCGAAATACGGCCAAAATCTCGACTCTTCATTTACGTACCTACATCATCTTGGAGTTATGTGAAAGCGGAGCAAACTCGATACCTCCTCTCGGAACATAGGTGTATGCATAAAGGTAAATGACAATTACTGACAAAAAATTCAGCAAAGGAAATGATTGTCATTGTAAAAAAAAGTTTTGTTTTATGTGTCGTCCCAATGGAACATTGGTCTTTTTAAAAAAAAGTCCATTTCTAGTCAAAGTAGGCAGGGTGTTAAAGGAGTGTAATGCACGCCCCGCACTCAATTTTTCGAGCGTATTCATAAAATTGAAAAGGTGACTCTTAATATAATTATAATATAAAGGCCCGGGATAGACGAATGTGGTAGAGCGCTACCTGGGTTGACTTTTATTTCGCGACGGACCCACGGAATAAATCTCGTTTTCCCACCTTAGATAGAACGACCATCCAATGAACCAAACTCCCCTGTAGTGCCCGAAGAAGGGTACCCATTAAAAAAAAAAATAAAACGACTACGAAAACCAGAAACCTGTACAAAATGCACTTAAAATCCGTATAAAACCAAAAACTTCGATTTTTTTTAGAAATCAACTTATTGCTTTCTATAAATTATCTCCCGCCACTAAAAAGTATGAAATAAAAAACATTTATAAAAAAAAGTTAAACCGACTTCGAAAACTAGGAAACAGTAAAAATAAATGCACTTAAAAGTATGAAATAATTACCTTCTGATTTTTATTAATACACGGCAAAATCGAAAATGGTAGAAAAAGCGTGGAAATGCTATAAAACGCAAAAAAATATTTTGATTTGTACGATTATACACTAACTCTTAAGGAAAAGTATTACGTTGAAATATTAAATACCATGTTTAATACTTCACAATATTTTCGGAGGCGGCACAAAAAAGAAAATCGATAGATTTCTCATAATATCTAGTGTTAACAATTTTAAATTTTGCGCCGCCTCCGAAAAGATTGTGATGTATTAAACATGGTATTTAATATTTCAACTTAATACTTTTCCTTAAGAGTTAGTGTATAATCGTACAAATCAAAATATTTTTTTGCGTTTTATTGCATTTTCCCGCTTTTTATACCATTTTCGATTTTGTCGTGTATTAATAAAAATCAGAAGGTAATTATTTCATACTTTTAAGTGCATTTATTTTTACTGTTTCCTAGTTTTCGAAGTCGGTTTAACTTTTTTTTATAAAATGTTTTTTATTTCATACTTTTTAGTGGCGGGAGATTAAACCTACCTTGATCCGCTTCCACCTGTTTTCTATTGTACCTTTCCTGCCGACTCGATCATGACTAGCTCGCTAGTCAAACTTCCGAGTAACCAAAATTTTCACCTTCTTTCGTCTTAAGACGTTCTATCTTCCATTTTTGAAAGGGGGACAGATGTTTCTTGGGATGCATTTTAATCTTTTGTGAAGCTTTATTATTACCAAGTAGTGACCCGAGTCGACATGACATCCTCTGTAGGATCTCTATATTCCTTGTGACTCAGCCGTATTTTATAGGTTTCTTTTTTCATTTCCTTCCTTGATTGCTTCCTCGCATTCTTCGTTGAACCAATTGTAAAGAGGATGTCTGAGCTTTTGTCCATACACCTCTTTAGCAGACTGGGTTAAACCTATACAAACATCGTATGCATCTTCAAGTTGTTCATAGAAGGTATCATTTTCTTTGAGACTTTCGAGCCCGTAATTGCTATTTCGAATTGATGTCTATTTTCACTTCCACTATATAGCATTATACAGTTACTGTTGAGTTTCCAGGTAAGAAGAAGAACCAAAAATAAAATAAAAATACTGCAGTTTATTACAATAAAATAAAATAAAAATAAACTATAGATGGGTATAGCACCGCAATCCGGCAGTGACCACTAGTTGTTGCAATTAAGGCAGTTGTGAATCGGCCAAAACTGGGGGAGGACCCAACACTGTTGCGAACTGTAACCAAGTGTAAGACTGAGCCAAGGGGAGGGGTGAGTTAACCTAGGGTTAATGAAACTGGCACTCACCTGACAGAAAGCCGGACGTTTGCCACTGCACCCTTGAGGACTAGCGAGATGTTTAACTGGAGCCAGCTGGAGATGCTGTGTCCTGCGCTGGGAGGTGCAAACTGCTGATGGTAGACTGGATAACAAGTTTTGCTTCACAGCTATCTGCCAGCTCAGCAGGGTTCCCCAGCTCCGCTTACAATTGTGCATGAAAGTTATAAAAAAAAATAAATGTTCCAAACATAAAACTAGTTGTGGTATACACATAAAATAAATCTAATTACAAAAAATTAATCTTAAATCTACAAGAAAGTATAGTATAATTGGAAAAAAAAACTTAGCGATTGCGCTGGGCTAGGAGCACGATAGAGTAACCTGTCGGGAGGATAACCATAAAGAGTGAAAAATGCTTAAATTCCTCCAAATGAAGCGATTTATAGTAAAAAACCCTGGAAACATGGTCTGGGTTGCGTGAACAGATGACGCAAGTGTTATTATAATAAAAACATTACGGGAAAAGAAAATAGCAAACCACGTTGTAAGTACATGATAAAACTTGGTAAATTAGAATAATTAGAGAGTTTAATCATTTAGAAATAAATAATTAACTAAACGTTAGCGTGTTTAAATTTCAAAAGTAAAACTATAATCTTCTAGAAAAGAAACAAACATAAAACCAAATTTTTATAATATAATAAAAAATATTTTATAAAAAAAATTAAACCGACTTCAAAACCTAGGAACCAGTAAAAATAAATGGACTGAAAAGTATGAAATAATTACGTTCTGATTTTTATGAATACACAGAAAAATTGAAAATGGTATAAAAAGCGGAGAAATGAAATAAGGCGAATAATTTTATTTTTATTTGTACAAATACACACTAATTGTTATTAAAAATTGTGAAATTAAAATATTAAATGCTATGTTCAATACAACACAATCTTTTCGGAGGCGGCGCAAATATAAATGACATGTTACCGATACAATTCCATTAGTAGGCATTAAAAGCAATAGATGAGAAGAGAAAATCCATTTTACGATTTTCATAATGTCTAGTGTTAAAAATTTTGCGCCGCCTCCGAAAAGATTGTGTTATATTGAATATAGTATTTAATATTTCAACTTAATACTTTTCCTTAAGAGTTAGTGTATAATCGTACAAATCAAAATATTTTTTTGCGTTTTATTGCATTTTCCCGCTTTTTATACCATTTTCGATTTTGTCGTGTATTAATAAAAATCAGAAGGTAATTATTTCATACTATTAAGTGCATTTATTTTTACTGTTTCCTAGTTTTCGAAGTCGGTTTAACTTTTTTTTATAAAATGTTTTTTATATTAGTACAAAAACGAGCGATAGACTGCACATATGGTATTACTATATTTGGTTAACTGCTAGAGACAAAGCAAAATACTATACTGACAATAAATGAGGTACTGACCAATATAACCATAGCTATCAATCACAACATAAACCAAGCCATCTTGTATTTTGTAGTACGACATGCGGATAGATTGAGTATGGAAGTAGTGATATAATAAAAAATGAGAACAGGTAAACAGGTAGGCAGAATTCAACATAGCATAATAAGGGCAAACCTCATAATAAAAAAGTTTTTTTATACTTTTATTTCTTAGTATCAAAAATGTTGTTATGGCTGATTAATTAGGACGTATAGAGCAACAGAGGAATATTGAACGAGATGGATGCCAATAGAAAGGGAGGAAGGCAAGAAAGAAAAGAGAAGTAACGAGAAGAAAAAAGAACAGAGAGCAGAATTATGGTCCTTACTTTGGTCCATGCCACGTTCAATGCTGGGGTCACGTTACTTTGCAATAGTCGTAGGCACATAATTTAAAGCGAAGGAAATTGGTCAACAAACTGGCTGCACAATAATAAATGCCTAATCATTTTCACAACGGCTTATTCAATTGTATTTTGTTTCTCTACTACTTCTATTCCAACCTTACAGCCATCAGCGATATAAACAAATATTTTGATTAGGAACTTATACATGAGGAAGGAATGTGCCCAAAAGCATCTCTCAACGAACTTGACAACAATTCAGGAAAGGAGGAAAGGAGGTCAGCTTATTTTAAGCCACCTATTAACTGATATGTCAGCCTTTGCCAGATCGTTAATTAGACTGTTGTTATGTCCCTCTAATGTAACCTTCAAGCGTGAATAAAGAGTTTTTATAAGTTGTTCGATAGTTGTCTGTTATAAGTATGCATGTAGAGTTTTGTTTCTTACGTGCCTCGGATCGTCTGTTATTAGTCTTATTATTTTAGATTTAAAAATTTGTAATTTTTGATAGTGTCTTTTTTGCTGTGTCTTGTTCTCTGCTGATATTTAAGTAAGTAGATTTATATATTCAGATTCTGTGTATTTTTAATTTAGAAGACTTGGTAAAATTAGAGTAAAGTATTTCTAAACGCATATTCAGTGTATTTTTTTTTTTTTTTTTTCATTTTGCCATGTTGGCCCCAATTCATCCCTCTGTCGAATAGTAGTTATAAACTGGTGGAAGTATCTTTTCTAAGTGGCAAAATAATAAAGTATTCTAATTGATCATGCTTCAATTTAATTTTCTAACGCTGGAGTACAACGGAAAAAAAATGTTTTGTGTAGCAACAGAGGAGGAACAATAAAGATTAATACCTTGTTATTACTTTTTACTGTGATTATTATTTCGATAACATTTAACAATGGGTTTGCTACCAAACAAAAAGAACTATTTCTTAATTGTTCAGTTATAAAACTATCATTAAAAAAGAAGTTATAATTTAATGTGATATAGAGGCCGTAATATATTTTTTTAATAAAAAAAAAAAATTCTCTGGATGAGATGAATTATTAAGGGAAGATGCTCAGCTGTCTTGAAGTAGGGAAGGGGTAAGCCAGTGAAACCCATTTATATGTAAACTACTTCTAAAGATATTTATTTATTTTTAAATAAGGAATTTCTGGCGTTTTAGAACTGTTCTTTGATGCCATTGCCCAATTAAAAATTTTTAGTTATAGCTTGATGTTATTTATAGCTCGGTAAGCCTACGTAAAATTTATTACATCTTGATTTTTCTGCAGTGACAAATAAAAAAATTCTATTATATAACAAAAAAATTTAATGTAATAAGGTATACTTGCAATATCCATTTTATGAAAAAGTGCTAATCGAAATTCTGGAATAAATACTTATTTTTCAAATTAATAAAAAGCTGTATAATTTTATAACAGGGAGTTGATCCGCTTAAGCGGAGAGAGGTTTATCCACCCCCCCATAAAGGTTAATATATAATATTTATCTTCTATTCTAAAAAGAAATTTTTAGTGAAACTTCAGATATTTCATCTTGCAAGCGTGCTGTTTTTTTCAGTATTTTTTTTTATATATATGCATTAATTTATTTCAATATTTATTATTTACCCGCTTACTATCACTTCAAGCGTCGATTTAGAATTGTTTATATATTCTATATTTTTTCACTGAATCTATTTTAGAGAGACAAGAAAAAATATTTAAATTGGGGTTGGTCCGCTGGTAGGATAGCCCCCATAGTTAAGTGTAAAATAAAGAAAAAGGCCAATTAATTTTTGCATGATGATTTGTAATAGACATGTAACTCATCTTAGAAATATCTTCAATTACAAATGAGTATTTGCGAAAAAAAAGATAACGTTTGATATGAATGATTATTTTACAGTTTTATCATATAAGTGAATAATCATCATATAAAAGATACATTTAGTAGAAATGATTAGTCATTAGTCATATTTTGATAATAACGGTTTAACTGTTATATCTTAATTATGAGAGGTATGTGGAAAATGTATTTATCATTACGTTGGGTCCAATATTATCGGAATGCTGGTCGAAGTGGCTTAAACAAAATATGTATACCTACATTTAAGATTTAGATATCGAATGGTGATATATATTCCATTATGTAGTATATTTTGGTGTGGATAACTTTTTTTTTAAAATAATATATTTGGTAAGTTGGTTTTACTACCTTAATATACTGCTATTTTTACAGATTCATATCCATTCTTTGTTATTTTGCGCTTTCAAATAATATTGAGAAAATAACATGAATACAGCTGTTGGAAATATCCTTTGATGGTCTTTGAGATAGAGTGTTTGAAAGGGTCCCTAACTTAATTTATTTGCCTGGAAATTTTTACCGACTAAAGAAAAAAAAGGATTTCACTCCGACGAGCACAAAAATATAACTCGCGTAAAAACGGCAATTATTCAAAAGGGAAAAATAAAAATACATATGTACAGAGAAAGAAGAAAAAGCTTTGAAATAAATTAAAAATTCATCGATCTTTATTTTAATCAAAAGATAATTTAATTCTATAGTAAGCCATAACAACCAAACAAGGCTGTTATAACAAACAAGTCTGTTAAAAAAAAAAATCGCTTTTTGTACCATTTAAGGTTTTTAAAGCAAACAAAAGTAACAAATTCTATGACTGACTAAATAAGACCTTGCATCTATCTAAAGATTAACTATAAATGGATTTAGAATATATTATATTTATAATTTAAATACGTCAAGAGATAGTTCTTGTGCTATACTGAAAAGAACCTTAAGTGATTATGAACATAATGTGATTTACGTTAGTCTGGTTCTGAGGTTTAGAAAAAGACTTTAAAAAAATAGATGCCATGGAGTGTAATGTTTTGCATTTTCATACTGTCACAGATAAGAATAAAAATTATTTTATTGTTCTTTAATTTGTGTCCTACAGTTTATTAATCGAAAAGTGCTGACGATTGTCAAGCTTTTGCTATAATTATTATATACTCTCTGACTTCTCGAGAATGACAAACAAATAAAATTAAATAAATGTGAGGAAATCTGTTACCTGTGACCTTGCTAAATTTCTCTAACACGTTTAACAAAACCTCGTCGAATTCTTCATGTAGGTGGATAGTTCGTGACCTTCTTTAACATTTCATGTAAGTATTATTAAATAGTAAGTCGGAGGGTGCACGATTTTGAGCTTGTATAGGAAGTAAGTAGTTGGAAAGCTCAGAAAAGTAGAGAAAGAACTATACAATATAAAAATATTAGAGCTGGAGTTCCACAGGGGATTGTACTGGACCACTTTTCTTAAATATTATCACTGCAGACTTGCCCTAACACTCACGAACTCTACTAGATACATTCACTAACGGTACTGTTTAAATCAAATAAAAACCCTCAAATACCATATTTTATCGTACATAATCATTTATATGATATGATATCCAGACATGATAGCTGGGATGCCAATAGGAAAGTAAAAATTAATGGGTTGAAAAAAGTATTTTTCACTTCCACTCTCAATTCTCAGTTCACGTCCTCTAGTTTATTACCACATACTATGTGACAAATGACTAACTGCAAAAGAGCGAGAATATCACAACAGTCAACGATATAGCCACGCAATACTTCAAAAACTTTTATCAAAGATAAACTTTCAACACGAATCCCTTACAACTGACACTAAAATCTATCAAAAAACCCCACATACCACCCCGATGACTTTTGATGCGGTGAACGAGGCATCGAGCCTAAATAACAATATTGAAAACAAAGTTAATCTAACTACCCCAAAAGTTATGTCAATAGGGAGATCACTTTCCTCTGTTTTTAGAACTAAAGTTGACTATGATAACGATGACTTTACTCAACTGTTAGAACTAAAGATGCATATACTAAAAATGTCTGTACTGTACTGTTAGAACTAAAGTTGACTATGCTCTACTGTTAGAAATAATTCGAAACCATTTTCTTAAAAGGATTTTGAAACAAAGGGGAATCGGTCCCTCTGAAACCATTAGTTAGATATCAGCACATGTTATTTCTCTTCACGAAATATTTTGAATTCAGTGAAAAAACTTTTTTATTTTCCTGAAATAGACTCCTCTTAGAAGTTTTATCTGCCTTTTCTTTTTTAAAAATACAACTTGTTGGGGTGGAAAAAAAAATCTGAGTTGAAGTTTTAATTATGAATTTTATCTTTGGGTTGACATTTTCAAAAAGTTCAAAAATGGTCTCCAAGATTCTTTTTTCATTGTAAAATATCCCCAGAAAGGGAACTATTTTCGTAAAAATCCGATCTTACGCTGCTCGGGATAATATAAATTACCTTTAGGTTTGTTCGGGCCCATTTCTGTCAAGTAAACGGAAATTCCCTTCTAAGGAACTCATGAATATAAATGGATGTCACTTGTTGTGTAGTTTAATAGTTGGTTAGCATAGCAGCCTTCGTGTGTTCGTGTCTCGTGGTGGCCCTATGATTTCTTATAAATCCTTCTATCTAATAGAGTAAAAAATCCTTGGCTATACCCTCCCTCGGATGGGACGTATAATGGAGGTCCCGAGCCTGCATTATGTTAGGTACTTATTAATAATCCCTATTCTACGTATTCCTTAATAGGCAAAATATAGGACTCCCAATGTGGCATCGTCCGATGAGCCTTAGAGGCATAAAAGTGCCTTACAAACGATGAAAATGATATGGATGAATGAATAATACTAACTTATGTAGATAAAGAAGAAACAAAAATTATCCTCGCCTAGAATTTGAACCCTTCTAATAGTGGAGTTCTAGTGAAAGAGACAATGGAAGAGAAGGGCAGGATTGTGAAGTAGAAAATTAATAAATTATTTTTTGTTACATATCGCACGAAATATAAATGCCAACATTTAGTTTAATTTATTTTAACAATTATTAACAGTCAACAATTATTAACTTCGTGTAAGTAAATAAAGTTTTCGTGTAACTGTCACTTAAATGTTTTTAAAAAGTGTTATATTTTCAAAACATTCTATTTCTGTTCTTATTACCTGATATTTATATTAAGTATATAATTTTTAGTATAAGTTTAAGATACATTTTTTCTTTTAAGTTTATTATATTTGTCCACTATTAGCCTGAATTCGATGCACTATGCTATGTTAGAAATTTATCCAGTTGGAGTAATCAGGAGAACCACGAATTGTTTCTTGCTAATTTAGAGAAGGATTTACATCACAGAAACAAGGGTAACCATTTCTATTTGTGTGATTTTATTTGTTTTCATTTTAATTAACAGCCTTCCCTGATTAGTTATAAAATGATTCTTTAAATTACATTGCAGTGTGATACCTACCTTTTTGAACTCTGCGTTCATAGTTAGTTCAAAATTCTACGAAGCATCACGAGGAAATGTTTTATGCGAGTGTGCTTTCCATGCATGATGTACTAGACGGGGATGAATTTCCCAAGAGGACTTCCTCCTGGCTTTAAACTAATGACCGTGGCAGTTAACAGGGCCTAAATTAAACGGATTATGACCCGCACCGGCTCCTATAAAATAAGAAAAACAAATGAAGTCTTGAGAGAAAAGGGCGGGCCCCAGGACCCCGGGCTATGAATGTATAAAGCCCGAAGATAAGGCTCTCCTAATACTCGGGGGTGTGGTGACTCCGCATCTGTATCCCTCTCTGCTCCCTTACCCCTGATGGAATATCTAATAAACTCAACTCTTACATATAAAACTAAAATGACTTTAATGTACCTTACATTCATCATTTCTTTTCTTTTACCCTTTTTTTTTCTCTTTAGTATTGCACTTAGTACTATTATGATCGTCTTCATTGAAATTTGAAATTCACTAATATATTTTCTTGCATATAAAAAAAAGAATAACGCAAGAGCAAATATCCCTATGAATGAAATCAATAAATGAGAAGCATAAATAACGTTTATTTAATTTATAGACTTCACTGCATTATAAAATTCTTTAGCCTATTGGTGAACGAGTTGGTATTTGCATAAACATAGGAGACAGTCAATTTTAAAATCGTAGGGAAAACTCAAGTTTTATTTTATTTAATCCCTTATCCCTAATCTTTTGGGAAGTTTCAATAATCTTTAATTCGAAGAAGTAATGATCTCTTTTTCAGAGAACACCCATGATAGAAATCGGGAATATTACCTGCCAAATTTTCTTTTCATCCCTCACCAAATATGCAGGATAAAACTTGGTCAACACTCAGATCATCATATTCGGTTGGATGTTTAAAAAATGGGTACAAATAAAATATTGCATGAAAATCCGAGCTTTTGATTAGGAATATAGATAAAAATCATACCTGGGCATTATTTTAAATAAAAGTATTTTAAATACAAATGAAAATACTTTTTTTAATTTTAGTATTTTAGAATTAAAATAAAATAAATTATATTTTCAATTTATAATTCTATAATACTCAAATAAAAAAAAAGTATTTTCAAACTATTTTATCTTCTAATAAAATAGTTTAAAAATTGTAACTTAATTATTCAACCAAAGACCATAAATAAATAACATAATCGAAAAGTATTTTCATTTTAATTCTAAAATACCAAAATAAAAAAAAAAAATTCATTTGTATTTTAAATAATAAAATAAAATAAATCTTAAGTAGGTTGTTTGAAGTTAAACAATTTTCGTAATAGTAAAGTGTCGTCCTTTGCATTAGAGTTCTCACTCCTAAATATTGAGCAAGTACATTTATTCCAGTTTTTTTAATTTTTTTTTTTTTTGGTGGGGCGCAATTATTAACTTTATTCTGCTTCATCCGATTTCAACAAATTTTGTCACATTGGTGGTTTTTGATTATCTAAGTAGACGTCTGATGAATTCATTTCACATAAATAATTGTATACATGGGTTTTGGGGTGGAGAGTTAAATATTAACTTTTTACCACCACATCCGATTGTCACAAAATATGAAACAATGATTGTTCATAAGTCAATTAACAATGCCATTTCCTCATAATTTTTACAACAAATGTGTGTTTTATGGGGGTGGGGGTAATTACAGACTTTTTATCGGTTTTTTTCGAAAGTAAAAATATCGAAAATTAAGTTAGATTAAGTACACGAAGGCATTAACAGGAACGCTATTTGGTGACAACACCAAAAGAGTTAGCAAACTTAGTAAAAATGTGTAAAACTGATACATTCAATAAAGTTATAATCGGTCATTATTTTTCCGAGAGGTTGACGTTCATTCAGGCAAGATTAGAGGTAAGAAATGCTAGCCATTAACGAAATTACTTAGCCTTCTTCCTTAAGACTTAAAAATTCGAGTTTACAAAAATATTATTCCTCCTGCGGTTCTCTAAGAATGCGAAACGTGCACGACAACATTGAATGATGAGCAAGTGAGGTGATGGCAGACAGATGAATAAAATTGGAGTGTGAATTGCAAAACAGTGGTGAACGAATTCCATAGAAATTAATAAGCTCGGTGACGAATGAAAAATGTCTGAGGAAAGTAAGGGCTAAGAAGTAGGTGAGAGGATTGCTTTAGGGCTGATTTGCCGAAATTCCTATTGGACGGAGGTCGTTGGATGGTTTATAGGTAGCGAATAGTCTAATGGGTAGCCCAATTAGTTTAAATAAGTTCCGAATCAGATTGGCTCTGTAGTAAAAGAAATTTATAATTTCAACAAAATGAAATGGTGAAAAGATGGTCTCAGAATCAGATACATTACACCAAGCAAAGACAACTGGAAAAAAAAAAAAAATAAGAACTGTCGATTTATTTACTAAACCATATCCAGTAAATTATGTTCCGCTTATACCTCGATTTCGCTCCCCAAATTAAGATTTTTTTTTTTTCGATTTTATATCTAAAAATATACAGATATAACTACCTAATCATACAAAAATATTCCAAGATTTTATGATTGATAACAGAAGCTCCTTGTAATGAAAATATACAAACCTCTAAATATATAAAAATATATAAGCAGTCTTATTCAAAATATCATCATAAAATCAAGAGAAAATTGATGCGAGATCTCTTCTCAAGGGTCCTGATCGGAAAGGCATAATGCCAAGCATTGCCTCATTTTTGCTTAAAATACTAGTATGAATATTTTTTTTCGTTATTGGTAGTTCCCTCTTTAAGAAAAATGAAGTTATGAAGACAAAAATTAAACAAATTTCTTTTTTTATATTTAATTAAAAATATACGAAAATAAAACCGTTTCGTGGTCATCGTGACTTGTATCTTGTTTAGGAAACTTTTTTGAGTCTCTGAAAATCGGTAAACAATATGCCTCAAATCGTTACGCAAATCTGACGTCACTAGAAGTCTGCGAAAATTGACCCTGTATAGGAAAAATTTGTATCTTAATTTAACTTTGGTCATAGCATCGTCTGAGGAACAAGATTCGAGTTATGCAGAGTTAGCCTAAATTAAAGGGGTACCACCAATTGGTATCCATTTAAAGTGTAAAGAGGTTTGATGTTGTGGGGGGGGTTGATTTTGGCGCAATCAGAGCGATTGATGTATTGTTCGTATTAGATTATATGCTTCTGAATCCAAGGAGATCATTTTTATTTCTATTACGGTATAGTAGATAATTTAAAAGTCACTACAGATTACACATAAATATCACTTTGATCACTTGCGGCTCAATGATCAGCTAACAAATTATATTAGTAGTTAGTAAATAAGTAGTCAGTAATAAGAGGAAATCGAATTTCCATGTCAAACCAAAAGATCAAATACTTACTTTGGTACTTTGTCTATTTTCCCTTTACTTTTGTACTCAAATAACTAAGGTTTGAGCTTCTAGAGACAGTTTACCTCAATCCGTGAAAACTTAAATTTTTGAAAATTAAAACGCGAAAGGTGGAATAGGTACGAATTAAATATAATTACTTTACTATAAAACTTGTGCATGTACAAAAGTGAATTATTGGAATAAGGATATTTTCGTACCGGAGCAGTGATCATTAACAATACCTCATCTCACCGGGGTTAGTAAGAAAATATCGGGATCAGCTAACACTGCATTTTTTCGAAAGTTTAAAATTTGCACAACAAAAATTTTCTAATTTGCAGCACAATTATTTTTTATTTTTTTATAAATAAAGAAGAAACAGCATGTAAAGTCTTAAAATCTTAACATCGGTGACGTTCAGGTATTAACATGGATGGGAAAAATTTTTTATCGTATGTTTTGTGCAGCTAAAACTATAATCAACTTTAATCTAAATTTATGTACCAACATGCTTGATTGTTATCGAAAAAGAAGCTCAATTAAGTTGGATGTGTGTTTTGCGGCTAGTGAAAAAAAAAAAAAAATCTATTGAGCTTAAGACGAGAAGAAATGTCGCTGTATATCACTCTTCATCAGGCCCCCCAAAATTTACCGTGCGTGCCTGACAGCAAATCCTCTGGATGTCAGCAAAAGTAAAAGTATAAAAATAAGGCTTGTATTGCGCTAAATGAAATCTTAGGCAATTAACCCGTTCCTTGGTAGCGGACTATAAAACAAAAAGCTCCTTATAATTGAATTGTATACAAATCATTAAGACAAATAAATAACAAATTAAATGAATTTTTTAAACACAATACAGACTCTTAATATAAAATGTATTCGTCATTTCGCATATCAATCTATTGCAATTGGGACTAGCTTACCCATCTTATACTGCTGCGATCTCAGAAATAGGTTAGGTTAGGTTATACTATTTTATGAGCACACAACAGTCAGAAATAGGAAATCCCCTCACGTTACTCCGGTAATCCGTATATTACCTTTCTACAATAACATCTCTATGAATTAATCTCCATATTAAACTATGAACAACCAGTTTGCCAAATTCGTTAAAATGGAATAAAATATTAGGAGTTACTTCTCCCTTATAAAAAGATCTATGTATAATCACATTTATGTAATGTATTATCACAGTTATGTAATTTACGAGAATGACAATTTCATAAGACTAAAACACCCGAGAACGTTGTGTTTACAGTTTTGTAAAAATCGGATAAACCAATAAAAATAAAATAATCAATCCGTCTCCCAAAAAAAATATTAATAATATATTTGTGGAATTAACCTCCTTATACTTATATTTGGCGTATGAACAACCACTGTTCCGAAATATGTATAAATTGGATTAACCGGTAATCGATAATAACTGTTCTATCAAAAACACTATTTATGGTAACATTTTTACAATATTCCAGAAACTCAGAAAAGTATTCATCAACTTCTCAAGGTTTCGTGGTGATCGGAAGAATGGTGTAGTAATGCATAAATTACAAACATACTTGCATTTTTTACTTAAGCAGTACTAATTAAACAAATACTTTTTATTTTGGTACCTTTTAGTATATTTAATTTTCAAAATACTGGTTGCAACCCTGCGAATACTACTTATAGAAATCGAGCAAATCACATCGCTTGGTAAAAGTTGTGCATTTTATAATCATACTGAGCAACTCTATTACTTTAAAATTATTTTCGTACTCCATCTCCATAAATCCAAACCTTTTCCAAAATTATGACCCATGAAATAAGATCGCCTTGATTAGATGGCCTGTACCGTTGAAGAACAACTATGAATATGAAGTTCATTAGGGCCGATAAGGTATTGATCCTCCTTCATCTTATCCATATCAGAGTTATCGATTGCCTATCTCTGATATTCTAGTGAGTTTCTCGTTGTTTCAGGGGCCTAATGAATCCAGAAGGAAAAAATATCAATGAACTACCTTTAGCTTAACATATTGCTATGTTTTTGGCTGTGGGCTGAGCTTTTTTACGGTGGGTGAGGGTTTCCAAAAATTTAATATATGAAATTAATGCATGGAAAATATTACTTTTTTCGGTTCCAGAAATGAACCCATTGATTATTACTATATATTTAATAAGTATCAATAAATATTCGATTCCTTTCCAGAGGTGACGTGTTTACCTTTTTACTTATTCTGAGAAAACTGTGATATGGAGGTGAATTGAATCATAAGATCCTGACATCTGAATATTAACCAAATCTAATTTTGTTTACCAAGCATTTAATTTGCAATCATATCTTATATAAATTTTTTATAACATGAATGGAAACTCTTATGGATACTGATAGAGGACCTAAACTTGTATAATTTACGGTTGCATTGCCACTCAATATTACAATAAATACTGTAGGTATATAAAATAGAACTTATCTGGTGGAAGTGGTGCAACTGTAGTGGACTCTCTCTCTTATCATTCACCTCTTGTCTTAATCTTCAATCTACCAGATCTCCTTCCGCTTCAAGAAATCTACCGATCACCTTCACTACTCCGACCTCCAAGTGTATGGTTTACCTCTCATAGTATGCTTTTAATTATTATCAATGTGCCAAATTGGGAAATTAGGAGTAAAATATAAAAGTTTCTTGGTCAGAAGAAATCAATTAAGAACTACTAAATGAATTAAATCAATAAATGCCGGACTAAATGCCAATCGAAGTTAGGCAGTTACTAAAATGAATGTATAAGTAACGAGTGAATCAATTAGAGGATGAGCTTGAGTCAAAAGTTAATTAATCATCATCGATGGTCTTGAATTGAGAGAGGACCCTCTCAATTTCCAAAACCTAACTCATCGATTACTCTGTCAATTATAGTTTTAAACAGTGCCTACGGCAATTTTGATCATTCAAAAGATGTCTTCATTCCTTAATTACCTTCCATTCAAATGAGTTTTCCAGGTCTTAACTTATGAAAACTCATGAATAAATCATAACAACTTGTTTTAAAGCAAAAAAGAAAGTATAGTAATCGATAGGGTTCGAAGGGACAAATTTCTGTAAAAAAAAAAAAAAATAAAAAATAAAAATAATTTTTGGAGTTTGAGATATATCTGTGATGGGTAAGGGAAGATGGAGGTCTTGGCTGTCACATTATTTATTTTAATAAACGTTTAATATTTTTTTCAACAACACATAATTATTTTCATACCTACTGAAAAAAAATATGTAGTGGCCGTTATATCCAATGTTAATTTTTAGACTCTGTTAGTTACAAGATATTTATTATTATATTAATTATGCAATTTATAATTATTGTTAATTATACCTAAATATCGTTTTATGATTTTGAACATTATGATAGAAGTATTTTAATAGTAAATTGTCATATTGTAGAGTTATTTAGAAATAATTACCTACTTACTAGCCGTAATTATTGATGCCTGGTTGGTAAAATATACGCTGACCCTGACTGAAATGGGTAGGAAATATAAAAAAACAACGTCAATATCATGAATTGCAAACTTAAAAATATAAGTTAAAGTATTCTCATTATTCCCTAAATAAATATAGTACTTAAAATAAAAATGTTTAAAGGTCAGAGCGGATGCTTTTAATTCGCTTTTACGAAACCGTTTCATTTTTCGCACTATATCAGAAATGATTGAAATAGATATCGGCAGATCATATCAAAAGGACGGTTACTTGATATGATTAGTATACAAGTTACACTTTCCAACCGCCCAATTCTAAATTTAACATGGATTAAATTATTATATGAGACTGAAGATTTTTTAATTAATGGTATAAAACTGATTCAAACTTATTATGAATAAAAATGTCTTTTTTAATCTGTTTTACTATGAAAAACAAATAAAAGCCCTCCTATCGATTCTTGTTTAAAATATATAATTTATAAACTCGATCTTTCGGTCTCAAAATTGATTTTAATGTCTTAGCCCGAGCGCACATTGAGACACTCGCGACGCAGAGCAGAGCAGAGCAGAGCAGTTTTTGCAATACCTATGGTAGATAGGAAACTGAGCTGCACTGCTGAGTCCCAATGTGCGCGGTTCCTATCTAATCCACTTTCCACAAAAACTGCTCTGCTCAGCGTCGCGAGTGTCTCAATGGGCGCCTAGCCTTAATCCCATAAAAAAAGTATTTACATAAATAACTTCAAATGGATCCCCGGAAAATACCGAGTCTAATGAGTAAGTGGGGCCAACATAATTTTTGGTACACCTCTGTATGAAGCACTTTCGACAATATCCACTGTCCAATAGAACAAAGATAGAGAGAGATTGTAGTGTTCGACAACTAAGTTCGACATTTTAAAAAAAGAACTTTTTTTTTTATTCAAAGAAGGCTACCCTCCTTAAGTGAATGTTTTATTGTGCGGTTACCTTATCAGATAATTTGGAATTTCATATTGAGTGTTAGAGTGTATGTACTTTAGGAAAGTATTTAATTTGGAGCACTAAACAATTTAGTATATAACTTCGGAAGGACGAGAACAATTTTGGCATTGATGATGGCTTAAGATATAATTAGGTGATTACGGTAGCTGTTATGAGGGAGATAGGCCCAGTTAGAGCCAGATCTCACTTCATCAGAGCTGTAATTAGCAAACTTGTCCCAGGAAGTTTTCCTATTCTTATTAGCTTGGATGGAAATGAGCTCCGCCTTGATATTATTACCTTAACAAAAACTTTCCCTGTTTAGCTAATGAACCGTGATTAATGCATTAAGACTAACTTTTCCTTTTCACCATCGATATAGTTTATACTCCGCTCTAGTAAAACAATTGAATGAGTTGATTTTATCAGTCCTTAAATAGTACTATACTAATTTTGAGATAAGAAATTCATTAGTACCTATTTTTTATTGGTAGCAATACAATAGAGGACTAGAGGAACTCTTAAGCTTCCTCTATTTTTATTTTCATGAATTTGATTCATGAATACTATTTTAATTATATCTGGCTTTGTCTAGTGAAATGCTATAACATCTAATCCACTAATAATAATGCCGTAGTAGCTAATCTACTCTCATTCATTATATACCTCATTCTTTATCCCAATCGCCTCCATACAACCCTATCAAACCGTCATAATTTTCTGCTTCTTACTTTTTCTCCAAACATATCCTCTTCCGCCTTTACCATTGCGTTCCTAATTATATTGATCCCTAATTATTTCCTCATTTCATTCCTAAGTTTTCCCTCGGTCCGGCCCACAAATTAGTAAATTTATCATAGATGACTCAATCAATCAAGTTTACTTTACAGGGAGCGTTGAAACAAGGGGAGTATGTTTTATGTAAATTGAACTCTAATAGTTAATTTGTGGTCAGTTGTGTGCTCTGTTGTATCACACGTGGTCTTGAGGCACCACACTATTGTGCAATTCTAGGACCAATATCACTTATATAGTTTACATAGATTCCATAATCCTTCTTGATAACATTCTGAATAGTTATTGAAAACAGGGTAAACAACAAAAACAAAAACAGTACTTCAATTAAACGAATAATTGTATTCCTTTATATTATTGTCACTTCATTTAAAAACACACCGCCTCATTGCCCCATATTCAGGTAATCTAATGAACATGCCAATCACTACGAAATAATTGTAAAATGTCATATATATAATAATTATAATTTTTTTTTCAAAAATACATTTACATCAGTCTAAAAATTTGCAATCTGCTGTAAGCAAATTTTCTTGGTTGCTTCTAGCCTCTGGTATTCCTTTGAAACGAACTTTTTGTTGCTGTTTCTGGAATTTCAGGGATATTTAAATATAAGTGTATTATATCACCGCTAACAAAAAAGGGTTTTCGAATATTTATATGACTCGAAACGTCTATTTTGTGTTTTAATAATTGCTAAATGAATTGACAGAAATATGAAGGAAATTAGGATACGATTTACATTAGTTTCCTTTAAATGGAACTCTGAAAATCGATAATAAATCAATCTTTCAGCTAAAATATAATTAACAAATTAAAAATAAAATTCCTAGAATACAAGCTATTTCCAACAGAATATGGGATATTTCCCTGAGTATATAAGCGAACCTAGAATAAGGAAGAAATTTACCTAAATACTGTTTTTCAAAGAAAATGTTTTTGTTGTATCTAAACTGAATTTCAGCTGACTATAAAAAGAAAAAGATATATTACATTAAAGTTGAAACGTGAAACTGGAAAGCCTGAACAGCCATTGAGTTTCTTGGCTTTATTAATTACTATAAAAAATGAATTATTTTATAATTTCATATAGTACGAAAAAGTACTTGCATTCTACTGAAAATGCAATTACATGATGTAACCACTCATGAATGAATAAAGCACTTCACTTTGAGCCTGCTTACACCTTACTCCCGTAAAAAGCTGAGACGTTTTGATAACCTCGTTATTTTGCGAAGGGCGCGGTCGTAAAAATTCTCCTATCTCGGGAATTTGGCCTGGGACCTCCTGCGAAAAGGACTTCTTCATTTACCTGGATGCTCGGGATAATTATTTTTTTTAAAAAGGTATTCAAGGAATTTATGTTATTTTCTAAAAAATTAACTTTGTAAAATGAAAAATTCAGCTAAAATTGACTTAAAATGGGCAAGCCTTAATGTTTTTTATAGAGAAGATAAGAAAACCACATATCGTTTCAAAGACATGTTATAAGTGTTTTCTAATTTTAATAATCACTAGTGTTTGAGCTAAATGACTTAATTCATCGAATGTGAAACTTAAACTTAAATTATTTACCAAGCTTAAAAAAAAATATTACAAATTCTGTCTGATGTATTTCTTTATGAATTTTAAAAATACCAGACAAAAAATCTTTTTAAGACTGAATTCCTTTTGCCCGAACACGAATTATATTTAATTATTACGGGTAAGTCATTATCCACACCTCAGTTTTCCTGTTCAGTTGAAAACAATGATAAAAGCGACGCACATTGGGACAAATGATATGAGATAATAAATAATTATCTATAAACCTATATTCTCTAGTGCATGCGTGATCGAATGAAAGGGGTGCGCTTCCTTTTTTGCCTAAATGTATTCCTTAATAAAAATTTTCTTGTTGTTAATAGATTTCCATCGACATGCGTTGCTAAGGTTTGCTTCATAAAATAAAAGGTTATTTGTCAGTGAAAGATGATCATCAACCCTCTGGCCGACCAAAAAAGTTGTAAAAAAACTTCTTAAGATTTCATAGAAGTTTCTTTCATTACATATTTGTATTGAAGTGAGTTCATAACAACCTAGGAATAAGCTAGACAATGGAATTCTCACTTTCCCCTTTTTAAATCCCATTTTGGGGTAAGGGAATGAATGAATTCAAGGCAGGGGAAAAGTCAGGGAATTTTATTTACAGACTATTGTTGACACCCTGAGTGTGATACGGTGATATTCATGGTCCTTTATGGAAACGTTTTCTTTCTATTAAGTACTAAATCCTTCGATGTAACATGGTTTATGAGCCTTCTTCTGTTTTCATTGTGGAAATTATGTTTGTTGATGATTGCCTTGAGATTTACCTCCTTCCCGCATTTAGCAATGAAGTCTTTCAGGACTATTTTAATATCGCTATCGAGCATTCATCTATCTCCTAATCCTGTGAAACCTGTATTGAGACATGACTACTTCCGAGGCTATTATTGTTGAGTATTCCATCAATCTAAGCGCACAAATTCTGCGGTGGTTTGGTGGTCAATGACCAGTTGCCTTCTATTTTCCTTCGACAATGAAACCAGTTACGAACACATGTTAGCTACTGATGGGAACTGTAATAGACTGTGTCGATTGGACCTTCGATCGATGTTTCATCTCAGAAAATACAGAGTTACTAGTTATTGGTATTACGAGAAATGGCGACCCCACTGGCAATTCCTGTCGGTCTATTGTCCTGCTACCCAATCTGTCTTCACTATCGATGACTGCGAACAATCAATGCTTACAATTCTAGCGCTGTTGCAAAAGCTAGACCTTGCTTACTTAGGTTTTGCAGCTTATTTATATGTGGTCCCGCCTTTCATAATCCATTCCTTTTTTTCCAGGTTCCCATCACAGAAAGTGGATGTTTTCCTCTTTTTTCAGTGTTAGGAATGTATAACTATTAATATAACTGCTTGTTTCATTTCTAGTCTTAAAATAGTGTGAGAATACGAATATCATTTTCAATATGAATATATGAAACTATTTTACTGATTAAAATAGCTTCCGTAAAGCCTGCCTGAAAAGATGTTATAACCTGCATATGTATTTGAGAAACATAATATATTTTTCATGAATCAAATTTAATAAAAACAAACATCAGCAATAGTTGAAAAATAAAAATCTAAACCTAAAAATGTTAATATAGCATTAGTGCTAGCAATAGGTAGTTTCTCTTCATGTTGGTTCCTAATTTTTGTTTTACCGAATTCACTGGATGTGTAGGTATATTGTGAAAACAGTTGTAAAATTTAATAAATTAAGAAAATACAGGAAATATTTATTTGAAATAACAAAGTATGTACAAAAATAATAAATGAATACACCTGATTATTAATACTTTTTTTTCTGACAAACGTAGCATTCTTACTGCATACGAATTCTTAGGGTTTTATAAATAAGTTGGTGGACACCTCACAAAAGTTGGGAGAAGAACTCTCCCTAAATTATTCCTTTACACTTTCATATGACGCTTCTAAATAACCTTACCTCTCCCCTCCCATTGTGTGTAAAAGTTATAAAGACTTTTTTTTTTTTTTTTATAAAATGGTGAAAAAATGTTGAGTGTGATGAAGTGCCTTGTACATTAATTACTAGCTATAAAATGAATAATCACCTGCTATCCTTTGATATTTCTTCAAGTATCCCCTTATTTTTAGTAATTATGAAAAGTTAAAGCATAGTATTTCTTAATGTTTGCCTAAGATTACTATTTCAAAGTTTATACGTACCCTTATTAATACGAATTTCATTTTTGTTTTACCTATCAATTCTCTGTATTAATCATTTCAATATTATAGATTGAACTATTAATTGTTATACGATTACATTACAAATCAAGATCGTACATTACAGACATCACCCTAGAAACAATGATCAAGATAAAATAAAAATATATACAAAGTGACATATCGCTAAAAAAAAAAACTTTCCTAAGCATGAATGAAAAGTAAGAGTATTACAATTTATTGATGAATTTTATGGTTATGGTTATTGAATGGTTATCCAGAACATAATACAAATTTAAAGCAAATATTGTTTTAATGACACACTCGTTGCTATAAAAAATAACGCTGGTAAATATGTCGACTAAACTTTTCTAGCCTACTGTCGAGTAAAAATATTTCACATGATTTTTCGATGGATCAGAATGAGAAAAAATAGTAATTATGCAGGTCTGTTAAAATTTCAAATTATGCTTTCTAACTTCAATTTCAAAGTAATGAGCTTAATTTCAAGGAACAAATATTCTGGTAATAAAACGTGATATACTAGAGCAACGGAATAACCATGAAAGGAAAGAAAATATTATCATGAGAAAATAATAGGATTTATTTTTTTTTTTTTGTTTCAAGAGATTCAGATGTCATGAATTATTTTTAACGTATACCGCAAAATATTTAATGGGTTTAAATAATTATATAGATGTAAAATTATAATAAAAAAATGCCAATAAAACATTAAAAGACAAATTAGTAGTAATATTAAAATTAATACATAGTTTTCAATTAAACAATATGTTAAAATCTGTATTAGCTCTACCTTATTCAGTCTACGCTTAAGTTCCATGGCCTCATTCACCTCGAGCCATTGAAATTCCTTTAAAAATGACTGCATTCTTCTCAGGCTTCATCGCAAAATAGGGGTTGGTTGGAAATAAATTATATTCACAATGAATATATCGTCGGCTTAAAGTTGATACCTCTTAAGTGTAATTTTTTTTAAAGTTTTTTTAAATTAAAGATAAAAATTTATATCGATCTCGTGGGACCGTGTACACTATATCATAAAAATACTATATACTATGGTCCCACTAGATCTGTTATTATTATAATATTTTACAGTTAATTGTATGTAATGAAAAATGCTTTATAAAATATGTTCCTTACGAGGTATCACGATTGGAGGCCTACGATATGTCGGATATTATTATAGAAAATTTTTTTTCTTAAACTTCAACCCTAGGAAGATCTTGAATTCATTACTTTGTACCGTTTCATGTTTCAACTGTTAAACAAGGACAAGATCTGACGATATCACGATATAGCACTTGTCGATTATTTGTTATAGTTCGCACATTTCATAGGCAGTGGTTGTCCCTGGAGGGTCACCTGGTCAGTCCGTGGCTGGCAGTGACTTAGACAGCGGGTTGTATGTTTCACATAAGCGCCTAGTTCTTGATATCACCAGATTAATACATTCTGACAACTAATGTAAACCCTGATTACAATTGCCGAAGCTAAGAGCGGGATCATTGTTGCTAACATATTTAATATTGTCTAAAGCAAGAACTAAGAATTAAATTCATCACGAGACACGAAACTGATCATCTATAACTTCGTCAGAGTCTACAATACGAAAGGTCGCGGGTTCGCGTCCCGCGGGGTTGCTAGGATATTTTAAAGGGAGTAAAAAATCCTTGTCTTTGCCGGCCTTCGGATAGGATGTAAAATGGAGGTCCGTCAGGCACTCGTTGAAGATCCCTATCCTAATTATACCTGAATAGGCAAATTTAGGACTCCCACTGTAGCATCTTCCGATTAGCCTTAGTGGTATAAAGTGACGTAAAACAAATAAACAACAACTTCTTAAGAGTTCCTATTTTTACTTTCAAACTAAAGCTAAACGAAGAGCAGAAATCCAAGCTCCATTTTCTTTCAAATAAAATTGAATGAAGCCCATCCCACCCAGCGCAGGGTTTCAAGTCGGGAAATCGTGGCGACAAGCTCAAATTAGGGATTGTACCACCTAACGACTGAGCTAGACGTGGTCTGAGTCATCACCTTTCGAATGTTTCGTAGGGCGATCTATTTGACCAGGATGGATAACTCAGCGGACCCGAAGAAGATACTCACCGAGGTGCTCCATTAAACAAGACGGCAGGATGGTGTGGTCCATCTTGCAAGATCTCTCCTCGAAAGTTGAAATTGGAAGTTAGCAAGACACCGGAAAAACTGGCATAAGATGATCAAAGAGAGGCCAAAAGAAGCTTTTTGAGTTTTAGTACCGAGAATAAATAAAAGAAATGAGTGTCTGGAAATAAAGCAGATAATAAGTACCCGTGAAATAAAAAGATGAAAAGAAAGAAAATTGATTTAGATTTATTTTTTAAATATTTCGCTTCTTCACTAGAATATGTGAGAAATGTGATTTTTATTTTTCGTGGCTTCTCAATAGATGGTGTGGTGCTTTTATCTTCCCCTTTATAGTCTCTATTATGGTCGTTTAGTTTTTATTCTAAAAACAAGAATAAAGAGCCGGCATATGCGGTCCGATATTTTTTTTAGTTAAATTTGCTAATAGAGCTTTGTTTTTGTACTTTGAACTGCCTTTTATTAGTCTACGAATTTTATATCGAAAATATTGTGGTTTTGTAAGGCTCACTTGTATTATTTGGTTTCTATTTAGCGAAGTATAAATTCAAATACTGAAAATTCATGTTAGCTATATTATTTGTTACAGAGCGTTGGAGGTACGTGATGGCAGTGAGATTGGCGAACGTGACGGCCTTGGCACTCCAACACCCCGGCAGAACTCTATCAACATTTTTAGACAAGCAGGTGATAATTTTTGGATTATATTACACGGATAATATTATAAATCGAGAATCATATACATGCCGTGAACAAAACAAATTTGTTAGCTCATAGATGTATTAAAATATTTGTATTCTGTGATGTAAAATATATCAATTTAACCATTTTTTTAATTTTTATATCAGTGGTAAGGTCCAATGCCGGCAGGCCTAATGATTAATATTAGGAAAGCATTAAATGCATTCATCTGGGTATTTCTTTAATATAAGGAAATTGCATGTTCCGATTCGTAAGCTAATAGATATTAAAACAAAACTTGTTTAAATAAAAAACACAATTATTTAGATATAATTAAGTACGTTTCTGGCATTCTTCATGTTTATCATCTGAATAGAAGGATTATAATTGAGTATGTCATGAAAATCACAGAAACGATGTATTGCTATTCAGGCTTTAATGGATTAGAAGCACAAAAGCGGTGACAAAAAACAAAGATAAAAATTCTATCAGTTGAATAATTATATCTTAACAGTTGATAATTACAATAGGATAGAGATAAAGGATAGCTAAAGGATAGAGGTAAAGGAGAGCTAAAGGATAGAGGTAAGATGCAACAAATGAAATAAACAAATAACTAGTAATAACAATTTTTTAATATACAAAATAATCATTATGGATAAAAGTTTGTGAAAACCGCAATTAATTTAGTTATCTATGCTTTAATCTCAATGTAAAGCATCAGAAAACAGCAACATTTTAATTCTTTCATCAATCATGAAATAGATTATGAAAAAAAAAAAAAAAATCATACCATATTATATTGCCTATAATAAATAAAAATTATTTAATGCAATAGTACAACCGATAATTACTAAACTTATAGCTAAATTTAGGGATTACAAGCTAAATTTAGGATACGTATGTAAATAACCATATTTAAAATGGATTTCATGCCACAATTTCAATCGTAATCTAAGCTAAGTGGTGGGCTGAAAATGAAAACTATATGAAAGATGCTAATATATTAATATGTGTACATAGTCGTAAATATCTCAAATGCCAGTTGTGGTTTATCTATCTGTGGCTTAACCCTTCAATTGTGGACCGGAAATAATACACGGTGGGCCAGACCACCCTATCGTGCACCCCCCCCACATCCCTATAAATTGCATGTCGTTGTGTTCCTTGTGATAAAAGATTAAGAAAAAGCCAATGTTCCCAGAAAAAAAAGTGGCCGCACTAATCCAAAATGGCGTTCAAACATGGCGGAATGACGAATTTGATTTTGGTTAGTTTTTTTATTACTGACATTCACGATTATGCTTAATTTCGCCATAACTGGTATTTTATTAAAGCTAGGTAGTTCTAGATTCAGAATAAATAAACAAACGTTCTAAAATAATTAGTCTTGACAACATAAAATACCTATAAAGTCAATTTTTTCAAGTCACTCGCGTAAAAGTTACAATTCCAAGTTAATTTGTGATTAAACGGCCATCGTTAACGAAAATCGCCCTGAAATAAAACATCTGGAGCAATTATTTTCTTTAAAAATCAGTGGTCAAATTTCAAAATATATCAACTAGTTTTATAGAAAACGGACCTTAGCGGCGAAAAGTCGCCAAATACTCGGGCGCATCCAGTCCTCTGCCACATCGTTCAGTTCTCATACACGATATAATTACAGCGGGTTTAGGATATTATTTTGAATGTATAATCGAGCCTATGTAACGGCAAGTTTTTAATTGACAGAAATAATTAATATAACCTTTTTTTTTTCTGATTAATAAAGGATATAAATATGATAAATAATAATGAATTAGTCTCAGATTGCACATTATCTAAACCTCACTTATGTTGACATAAACTGGTTACCTTGAAATGAAATAATAATGTTAAATGAAATAATCCACGAAGTTGTGGCCTTTTTCGGTTTCTTGCATATAACTACATATCAAAAATTTTACTTTCTCCTTTTTTCGAAAAAAGGGTATTCTAATTTAAATAAAATGAAATATTTGAAGTTGAAATCGGATTATTTATTTAGCCAAATTCGAACATCAAAGATCGGTAATTTTTACCATTTCGGTGGAAACTCATGTTCCAACGCCTATAACACGACAACATGTACTCTAAATGAAAAATGTTATAGATAAAAGTTTTAGGACATTAAATTAAGCATAAAACTAGCCCATTTATTTTTAAATTAACTAATTACTGAGTAGAGATACAAATGAAAACGTGAAAGTATTCGTAGCACTTACTTCAATCTTTTAACTACATCTTCTTTCCTTCATACAACTACACATCAAAAAGTTTACTTTCTCTTTTATTAGAAGGAAGGGTATACTAATACAAATAAAATGAAATATCTGAAGTGGAAATCGGATTAGTTATTAAGCCAAATTCGAACATCTAAGATCGGTAATTTTTACCATTTTGGTAGAAACTCATGTTCCAACGCCTATAACTCGATAATATGTACTCTAAATGAAAAATGTTACAGATAAAAGTTTTAGAACATTAAATTAAGCATAAAACAACCCCACCTAAATAGTTAATTCTGTAAATATTTTATCATATCCCTTTAAGCTTCACAAAAAGAAGGAATTAAGCGCTACGAATACTTTCACGTTTTCATTTGTATCTCTACTCAGTAATTAGTTAATTTAAAAATAAATGGGCTAGTTTTATGCTTAATTTAATGTCCTAAAACTTTTATCTATAACATTTTTCATTTAGAGTACATGTTGTCGTGTTATAGGCGTTGGAACGTGAGTTTCCACCGAAATGGTAAAAATTACCGATCTTTGATGTTCGAATTTGGCTAAATAAATAATCCGATTTCAACTTCAAATATTTCATTTTATTTAAATTAGAATACCCTTTTTTCGAAAAAAGGAGAAAATAAAATTTTTGATGTGTAGTTATATGCAAGAAACCGAAAAAGGCCACAACTTCGTGGATTATAGACCATTAGATGCATGAATACTTACATGTTTTAATCGGTTTTCCTCTCCAGTAGTGGTTTAATTTTAAATTAATCATATACATATATATATATATATATATATATATATATATATATATATATATATATATACACACATCGTGTAACTGTTAATTCATTAATAGTTGTGAGCTATTAAATTGTGTTAGGTATATAATTCCTAAATTGTATTATGAATAATTTCTACATATCAACGAACAAACTGAACTTTTTATTTATCTTTTTTATTTTGATTGTTTTTAAATCTGTAAATAATCAATACTTTGCAAAAATGCATTTATTTCAAATTTCATGAATGAACAGATGCCAGTGTCTGTAACCCAACTACTACTATGAGAACATTATTATTTCATTTCAAGGTAAACAGTTTATGTCAACATAAGTGAGGTTTAGATAATGTGCAATCTGAGACTAATTCATTATTATTTATCATATTTATATCCTTAATTAATCAGAAAAAAAAAAAAAGGTTATATTAATTATTTCTGTCAATTAAAAACTTGCCGTTACATAGGCTCGATTATACATTCAAAATAATATCCTAAACCCGCTGTAATTATATCGTGTATGAGAACTGAACGATGTGGCAGAGGACTGGATGCGCCCGCGTCATTGGCGACTTTTCGCCGCTAAGGTCCGTTTTCTATAAAACTAGTTGATATATTTTGAAATTCGACCACTGATTTTTAAAGAAGAATAATTGCTCCAGATGTTTTATTTCAGGGAGATTTTCGTTAACGATGGCCGTTTAATCACAAATTGTAACTTTTACGCGAGTGACTTGAAAAAATTGACTTTATAGGTACTTTATGTTGTCAAGACTAATTATTTTAGAACGTTTGTTTATTTATTCTGAATCTAGAATTACCTAGCTTTAATAAAATACCAGTTATGGCGAAATTAAGCATAACCGTGAATGTCAGTAATAAAAAAACTAACTAAAATAAAATTCGTCATTCCGCCATGTTTGAACGCCATTTTGGATTAGTGCGGCCACTTTTTTTTCTGGGAACATTGGCTTTTTCTTAATCTTTTATCACAAGGAACACAACGATATGCAATTTATAGGGATGTGGGGGGGGGGGGGTGCACGGTAGGGGGGTCTGGCCCACGTACTATAAATAAATAAATTTATGACATATTCAAAATTGTATAACAATTCTTGGATATGATTGTTTTCAAGGATCGCAATACAAATCATAGAAAAAGAAAAAACTTCCAAGATGAAAAATTATAATTACACATCAACTTAAAGTGTTCCAACATTTTCAGCTCAACGGGTGAAGTATCCGACAGAACCATGTCTTGTATAGCAAGAAATGAATTGTCTTTAAAGAAAAATTTAATAATATTTTTTCTTCAGCTTTTTAATTAAAATTCCAATTATGTCTTTGACATGGAAAAAAAATAGTTTTAATTAACAGTCCTAACTTTCCAAGGTAATTGTTTTTTATTCCCTGTCCATTATGCACGCTACTGAGATGATTACTCTACCTTCAAATTCTCCATTTTACTCAGATTTCAATTTTAATAAATCTTATATTTCATCTCCATCTTATTTATATCAATTTTTTTTAATTATTGTACTATCACTTATATTACATCTATTATATGTATTATATTATTATATCTAGATTCCTTTTGTATTATATTAACTTACAAATTAAAATTTGATTAATAGTATACACCGTTCCATCATATATTTGCTCAATAAAGTATAATTCGAAGAATTGTTAGTTGTTAAAAATATGTTTTTTTTACTTATACTAATGTCGAATTCCAAACAAGTACAAATTATCTTTGCATAATCATTTACGTTATTATTCCTTTTTTTTATTTTTTTATTCCATAGTGCTTAATATTTGATCCTTTCAGTAAAGAAGTTTATGTTCAATTGCTCTTAGACAGCTTATGAGGTTGTGGCGGAAACACTGCATAGATAGATACCCTGAGAGAAATATAATAACCTCCTCACACGTGTTATTAGATTGTAGGTTAACTTTAGGTGAAGGATTCGATATGGAGTGAAATGTAGTGCCTTGTACATAAGTAGCTTTAAAGCTTAGTCTCTTCTCAACAACGGGACATCTTTGAGAGAAACATTTCAATGAATTATTTTGAAATGAATAATCACCTGCTATCTTTTGTAGTTTCTTCAAGTATTCCCTTATTTTTAGTCATTATAAATAGTTATAGCATATTATTTCCAAATGTTTGCCTAAGATTACTATTGCAAAGTTTATACGTACCCTTATTAATGCGAATTTCACGTTGTTTTTTTTTTTTTAATCTATCAAAATTATTTCAATTATTATATTATTATTTCAATTATAATTATTTCAATGTTTTAGATTGAACTATTAATTTTTGTACGATCATATTACAAATCAAGATCGTAAATTGAAATAAAATACCCTAGAAACAATGATCAAGATAAAATACAGGATTTATCTAAATTAAATCCAATAGCATTAGCAAATAAGTAATTATATGCTGTGTGAACTATAAATAAAAGAGAATTATCTGAAAGAGTTTGATGTGCACGAGATTAAATCACTTCGAACTGTTCAATTACTTACCTATTTTAAAAATGAAAACTCTTTGTAGTTACTCGATAAATGCGTCTGTAAAAATATCTTTTAAATTAATCATTCTGAAAATCAATTATAATTAAATTTAAAAAAAATGAGCATACTGCTTTCCATAGAAAAAATAGTTATATATATTTAATGTTATACAAGAAGGGATTCTATACACTGAGAATTGTTTTAACGACAACCTTTGGAGGGTCTTTCGGATTCTAGGAAGCAGAATAAACATAAAGGTTAATAAAGTCAAAATCTACCAACCTTTTCTAGGAGGATTCTGTGAATCACGAAACAAAAACAAGCTTAAGTTAGTTGTTGGAGTATTGCCAATACTTGAGCTCGTGCATATGTGCTGTTATAACTTTCCAAAAACTGGACAAAAGATAATTGTTGAGCTTGATAAAGTGAAGATAAATGTTTTATAAATAAGCCAAATGATGTATTAACAAAAAAAAAAGTAAAAGAGATAACGAACAGTGCAAAAATAAATTGTATAGGATGTTCGGCATGAGATAGAACATCAGAAAGATCATTTCCTTAAGTCATGAAAATAAAGCACGGGTCTTCAAAAGGAAATACTTCCAGCAACTAGGGATGAGGTAGGGGAAGTTTTCTACTATTTGTTTTGGATGTCAATGTTGTTTATCCAGGTAGGTTTTCTTCCTTCTATATGAGTAAATGATTATGATGCTTTCAAAACATGTTGATGGCTCTCAAAATAGTGTTTTCTATTTATTTACTTTTACGTTTCGTTGATATCCATGTATGTCATTAGCGGAAAATATATAAATACAGTTCATAAAATAGTAAATGTATTATGTACTCTTTGAACATTTTTACTATTTGATTATATTCCCTAAATTAACTTGTAAATTATGGTACATTTTGTGAATTTCACTACGTTTTACATTTGTACTAAGTGGATATGAATCTATTTAAAGTCTATTTAATCGATTTAGAAATAATTGGATCAGTATGGTGCGTGCCTAGCAACCCTTAGTAGGCCTACTTTATAATTTTTTTATTAATAAATTATTTCTCTCTTTTTATTTGTTTTTCTGTGACAGTGTCATTGTGTAATTTATACCACGCTTCGTACGTGTCTCAGAGTATTTCATACATACGTTACCAAAATTTTCAAATGTAAGTGCTGTGTTACAGTTATCACAATATGGAGTATCCAGGCTTCGCACTAGGTGGGTGAAGGCTGCGTGTCGGGTAATGAGAATCCAGTTAAGAATATTTCATCTGATCGTAATTCTCTCAGACATGTTTTTCAAGGGAGAGTGTTTTTTCTTAATTTCACGTTGTTTATTTAAAGATTGATTCCATATCTTTTCTTCCGTTCTTCTAAAGCGTTTTTATACCAAAATTATATTTAAAATATATTTAATTCATTTGGGCACTAACAGGAAAATGGATATTACACATGTTTTGCTATTAATGTCGCATACGAACTAACATGTTTGTGTTTTTTTTTTTGAGCCATGGTATTCCCCACGTTCCCATTTTTAACATCCCTATTCGTTTGCAAAATACTTTTTTTTTTTTTCTTTTTTTTGGTCCCAAGATTTGTTAGCAAATCCTATTTCGCCAAAAAATACTTATTACTACTATTACACATTCTTACAGGAATAAAATCATCCATTAACACTCATTTACCATAAATTCGCTTCATCCAATAATTTTTCAAGGCCTGATCTAACTAATAAATAGCTTATATCAACGCGTATAGGAACACAGTCTTTTTGAATTATATTTTACAAAATTCATTTATTGAAATTTACAACTATTTAGTACCGATTCAATAAGAAAATATAGAATATATAGAGTAAACAAGTGTAAAGGCATTTAAGGAAATTACCCACTGGTAGCACTCAAATATTATTTCTTATAAAGTAGTAGATCCCGAGTCCATCATCTTTTCAGAATCCTCGGACAACTTTCCTGGCATTATTGTAGAAGCGAGGGTGAAAACAAGAGGGTTCGGATGAGTCAAGAATGTATTGAGAAAGATATTACCTATATCAGAATCGGCCCGAATCCGTGACATAAAGAACATCAAGTACTTTATGGATAATTTTATTTCTCCATATCAATTAAGGAACATCGAGGACTTTACAAAGGATTTAAGATTGAAAAGGTTTACCGAGAGTAATTAATAAAGACGTTATAATAAAGAGGTTACCGAAATAAAATAATAAAGAGGTTCCCGAGAGTAATTCGGTTTGGTGGAACCCCAAAGATCTAATCTCAGACAGGTCTTATTATTGTCATGTATATTAACTTGTTATGGTGAATTGGAAGTTTTGGAGCGTTTGTAAAATAATGATTGTAGAAATTGATATCTGCGGGAGGTTTTCCACATATGTAATGTGATGTCCTAGGTATCGGATCTATTCCAGAGGATAGATAATTGAATACTATTGCAGAGTTATATAGGACGGCCGACGTATGGTAAAGGTTATTTGAATGGATTTATCATTATTCTCCAGTTTTGAAACCATTCTTCAAGGATTGTGAGGTGTGTTTGAAAAGCTTGTAATGTAGATTGGGTTATAAATCACAGATAGCACACATAAGTTTATAAGTGATAAAGATGATGGTAGAACGGTTAGGGATACCCTCATCCGTATATACCGTGTAAAGAATGGAGCCTGGACAAACACCTGCTGAAAGAGTTGAGGAGGCAATATTGTGGTTCACTTTGAACATCATCGAGGAGTTGGCGGAGTTTATAAAGCAGCTCCGGGTACCACACTCGATCAAAGGCACTGCTCCACGATGAGAAAGGCTCTCGTGTAAAACATAACGCGCTCCAAAGTGGATGGCATGCCGTCTACCACACGACAGCGGAGTAATATTCCCCAAACCCATACCGATAGTCAGGTAATTCACAGTACTTAGGGATGGACAGAGATGTTCTAGGATTTTTCCCATTATTAGTAATAATAGGTAGGACGATAGGAAGAAGCTTGCTCAGGTGTTTTTTGAGAATTAAGTTGCTAAAAATTCAAATTCAAATTACTTTTGACATATTATTAAAAACAGGGAAAGGTAATTTACATATTAATTACCTTAATACAAGCGAAAACAAGCGACGGATCTTCTCGGCCATAGTCGAGTCTATATTAACTTACGGATGTGAAGCATGGTCGATGAATGCTCGCTTGTATACCAAGGTTCGGGCCGTTGAAATGGACTATTGGAGAAGATGTCTCCAAATAACAAGGCTAGACAGAGTCCGAAATGAAGAGGTGAGGCAAAGGATGGGTGTTGTGGAGACCGTCTCAGAAAGAATCGGGAAACGGCGTTTGAGGTGGTACGGGCACTGCAGGAGGATGCCGGAAGAGCATTGGCCGTACCGAGTCCTGGACTGGCAGCCGCCCGGAAAACGTAAACGAGGACGACCGAGAACAACCTGGATAGAAGGAGTCCATGAAGAGATGACAGGCCGAGGTCTACAGGAGGGAGACTGGGCTGATAGAGAGATGTGGAGCTCAGCTCTGATCTGAAACGGTATCCCTTTCGTTGGAGCACCGAGAAAAGAAGAAAAGAAGAAGAATTACCTTAACGCAATAAAAAAAATTCATTAACTTTTCTTTTGTCACCTTTCTGCGAGTGATGTACCTTATATAAGCAGTTCATAGATAAGTATCCATTGACGTCATGAGTAAAGCGATCCTTTGCTCCAGGAACTCGATTGCACCTAACCGAAATCTACAAAAAAAACTTTGACCTGCTGCAGTCTTTCTACTTTACCAGGGTCAAAATTTTGAATTTGATAAATGATTTCTGAATTGAAATTCAGTCTCTGTGAAACGCTTTTTAATTTCATACCTCAATGATCAAAACCCACAAATCCTGAAGTCATTAAAGGGATCTCTTTACTTTTATATAATTACGATTATATTTATATTATGATATTTTTTACACTAATATGATTTCACCCTCACTTGACATTTGACCCACAAATATATTTACATTTATATATATATATATATATGTATATACATATAATGTATATGTATATATAGATATTATCATTATGATATACATTGTGTTATATAGATTCGAATATTAAAAAAAAATATTCCTTTGTAGCTTCACTGTTTAACCACTATTTTTCTCTAACTAAGGTAGGTCCTGGGGTGAGTAATGAAGATAAGGAAGGAAGAAAATTGATGGCATCTAGCGCTGGGATGAAAAAGCCGGAGGATGTTACGTGCTAGGTCACCGTGACGTGATCCGACTCTTGCCCTTTAGGAGGATCATCAGCCAATGTTCTTGTAGGGAAGCTATATTGCTTATACGTATTTTGGTTTAGATTACCGATGAACCAGTATTTCAAAGTGGATTTCACTCAATACAGGATCTTATTTACATTTCACAAGCATTAAGTTGCAGTTTAATTTGCTAAAATATTGATGTTCTTTAAAAAAAAATCGCATCCTTCAGAAAAATCTTAGAATTTAAATTTTTCAAAAAGCCAGTAGATTTCATGGTTACTTCAAAATACGCCTTGTTTTTAAGTGTTAGTTGAAGGTTACATTCTATTTAAAGTAAACATTTTTATTGTTAAAACTAAATTAAACCTGAGTATACGATCTACTCTCGAACCGCTGGTGTCAGGTCTAGAATTTTTGTAATGTAAACAACTTAATTTACAACTCAGTAATAGTTTACTGAGATGGTTCTAAAGAACTAAATTCTTCATCTAATCGAAATTTAGATTGTGATTCATGCTCATTCATTCACAAAGTTTGAAATTATGTGGCATGCGGGGTGTCTACATTCTATAGCTGTAACAAACCCATTTAAACTTGGTTGAGAAGGTCGGGAAATATTCCGTGTTTCCAACGCTAAAAAATGTCAACTCGCCCTCTGCGGTTTGTACTCGCAACTGCCGACTGGGGAGTCACGCTCCAACGCTCTAGGCCATTTGGGCCCTCAAGATTTTCATTAAATTTTTTTTTTTTTTTTAGTCCTCCCCTTCCTCCCTACACGGCTAATAAAAGGGGTTATTAAATGTCCACCATAAGATTTCCTAACGCGTTTGCCCACTCGGCCTTCTCGAACTCCACTACTATTGCAAAATTTCTCATTATCTGCTCAACTGAGCATTCCCATTTGTTCTTATGATTAGAAAGGGCGCACAGCATCCAGGTGATTCATTATCCACGGTTGAACGGATCATAATACCTGATATGTCTGACTCATTTCTTGATAAAAATGGACATAGCTATTTTTAAAATTGAATGATATTTTGAATTATGGTTTATAGGGCTCCGTAAACAATGCATACCAATAAACGTTATATGTCTCTCTAGTAGACCCGAACCCGAGCCGGTGACGCTATTGCAGACATATGATCAAACTTTGTCACTTTGTCTCTGCTTCTCGATTTCGTCCTGCAAAGATAGCTGGGTCAAGTTCGCTCACAGGAAGGAAAACTCGGCATGATTTCTGGAAAACTTTTGAGTGATGATGGATGAAAAATATGTCGTTGCTTCAATATGAACATATTTATACCAACTCACGCAATTAGGAGAAAACAAACTGGAAGGAAAAATTAATTTCATTGCTTTACAAAACAAAAGATAATCTCCAGATATATTATTGAATGACAATCTTTACTGTCAAAACCAAAAAGGAAAAAAAATCAGGTGCGATGCGCGCAACACACAACTTTCACTTACAAACTTACTTAGGTTAGAAATAGACGTGTTTTGATAACATGTAAACGCCATTCCTCAACTTCACAGATTTTCCCACATTTATATGCTTATATTTGTATATCTCCATAAGTTATAGAGACTTTTGCAAAACTTGAAAGTTCTCTGTAATTTTCGATTCATTATTGCTAATTTATTTTTTTAAGGTACCTAATTTCATCATCAGTCTAGTTTTTTTTTACTGCTTGCTTGTTTATTACTGCGAGTTCCTTTTTGTAAATATATCGTGAAGGTGAATCGATAGAAGGTGTATTTACGTCTCATAGTAATGTGCCCCCTCCGTTTCACCAATTTTCATGAAATTTCGGCTGTCTCGTCGCGGGCATATACATACGTCAAATACCCATTTTTATCAAAATGGTTATAGCCGTTTTTGAGTAAATAAAAATAAAAAAATAAAAACACGTGAATGAAACAACAGTTATTTAGTAAAATGCCCCCTCCAATTGATCAATTTTGATGAAATTATGACTATCACATCGCAGGCATATACGATACCCTCGTACATACTCGTACATCAAATACCGAGTTTAATAAAAATCGTTAAAGCCGTTTTTGAGAAAATCGAAAAAAAAGTAAAACTTAGAAAAAATTCTTTAAATAAAGTACCCCCTCCGTTTGACCAATTTTGATGAAATTTTTGCTGTCACATAAATATAACTAAATAATACCCAATTTCTGGTTCATACGGTTTATAGTTTTGAGCTAGTCTGTACACACACACACAGACCATTTCGCGGGAATTGGTTATTTGGACTCAAGGGACCCCAAAACGTGTATTTCCGTTTAAAACCGGATGTCGAAATTTTTCACGATCGCAATACTTTCCCTTACTATATATTTCATATATAGGTAAGTGAAAGTAAAAAACATTTGAACCGCCTGATATTAGTTATTAATTCAACCTAAAATTTATTGCTGAAGATTGTTATTAATTTTTTTGTCTGTTGACTTTTAATAATTCAAATTACATTCACACCTGTGAGTATATCTACATCTAAATTGATCCGATTAGCTTCTAAGTTATTTATTCTTCCTTTTTCTTTCTAGCGGCATGGTTAAGTAAGCATGCAATTCATTTTCCGCTTAAGGCTAATTATCTTAAGAATCTTAAGCGGTAAGGCTTTCTTTTATGTAATAATAGACCTTTAATTAGTTTTATTAACGAGGTAGTGAAACAGGCTCTAATATATAAATCCATATTCAATATATAATTTTTTAATATTTTTTTATAAGAATAGAAAAGGCTAGCCTTGGCCCTGGGAATTATATCAGGATTACCAAATACGTAAAAGTTTTAAGTCCCTAAGACAAGAAAAATAATTACATAAATATTTTAACAATTGAAAATGGTCAGGATACCTTAATAATTAGGCTCAAAAAATAAAAATAGTTATATATGTAATGTTATCTAATTCAAGTTAACATTAAAGTTGCGTGTGTGTGTATTCAATTGGCGACTTGAAATTTATTTAACGATTAAATATTTTTTATAAAAATAGAAAAGACTAGCCTTGGCCGGGATTTCTACCCGAATTACTAATTACGTATAAGTTTTAAGTCCTTAAGAAAAGAAAAATTATTGCATAAATATTTGTTTAAAAAAATTTTAATGGTCAGGAGACCTTACTAGATAGTCTAAAAAATAAAAATAGTTATATATGTCTATCTATCTATCCACTGACTCTACAGCCCATGAAGGACTTGGGCCTCCGAAAGAATCCTCATCCAATTCCCTTTATCATCTGCCTCCCCTCTCCATCTCCTCAAGGTATCAACGGTTGTTGAATATTTTATTCTAAATTATATAATAAAATATGATTATGTATAAATAAATATTCAAGCTATGCGATGCTTGGAAAACAGATACCAGAATTCACATGAAAGCCCTGATTCCGAGTAGCAGTATTGGCCGGAATTCCTTTCTTCGTTTGAATTTCAAATGTTGGAAACCGGTCTTCCGGTCTTTTAACAACGGGGGTAATCCAATCCACTCACTGGAATCTCATAGGTTCTTAAGAGTAGGAAATGGTTAGAATTCTATTAATATAATTATTAAATTCATTTACTCCAACAAAAGAAATATAGAAACTGTGAGATTAACTTGGAATTAATGAGTTTATGGGCATTCTAGTAGTTTAAGGACTAAAATTTATATAAAATTGTAGCTTAAGCAAACTAAATATATATGACAGCTAAAAAAAATAAATATACAGCAATTGATTCTAATTGTACTTCTAAATGTGCAAGTATTAAATTATTATAAGGAAATAGTAGCGCTTCTGACTGAAACATCTATTAGTGGGTTTGGAAGAAAATTCCAAGACCCTCATTCTTTTGTGCATGCGCTTCCATTCCTTCCTAAAAGGGAGCACTCCAGAAGACGAAGAAATGTTTGGTTCTTCGTCTTGTGGAGTGTTCCCAAGAGAAAATATTTTCATCAAGAGGAAATACTTGATCCTGTTTTCCAATCAATAGATAGTTCAAATCGTGTGTTATATAGTTAATATTAATCTACCAATCGACTTGTCATTATTCAAATACTAATTAGCTCGACTAGACAATAGGAATTACTGTTTGAGAAATTACTCGACAGCCCTATTGAAGGAAGACGTTCCAATCAGACAGAGACGATACAAAGACTCGAAATAGCGGCGATAGTCAAGAGGCAAGAGACGTTGCTTCGCTTCGTTTCTATGGAGCTATTTCTAAAGGGATGCTTCGACATTGTTCCCCTCTCATTGCTCAGCATTAACTCCATCTTTTTTTCAAATAAAACATTTTTCCAACATTGTAATAACGATAACTGAAACCTTTAAAAGAACTAAGTACCACTGCTTATTAAAAAAGTATCAGCCCAACATTCGTTTAAATTTGTTATATAGGATTGTTTCAAATGAAATGTCCGATTTTATAATTTTTGAAATACATAGGATTTGCGGGTCTCTTTTGTTTACTTTCAAATGTTTACTTATTATAATTAACCAGTAACTAATCCTTTACTTTTCCTTTTATAAAAATTAACTTTCCAATCAATTACACACTTTTTAGTATAGATACCTCGAAATATGAATATGGAAACACGCCATTTTCGTTTAATATTTTTTTAAGAGTTTGAACTGAGCCATTTGGAAAAATGGATGGCATATGACAATCAGCGTCGTTCAGTGAGTAAACATCGACGAAAGCCCACGACAAATGCCAAAATCAAATTTACACCCAAAAAATTTATGGTTACAGTAGGATGGCCCATGGCTGGAATCAAACACTATTCCTTTTTGCCTAGAGGTGAGACCTCACCTCTACAACCTACTGCTATGAAATTGCCCAAAGGCTCCCAAAATTATTGAAAAACAACCTGGATTGGTAAATCGGAAGGGTCCTATACTCCTACACAACAACGCAAGACCCCGAAAGAACTGGGATACGAATTCATCCGCACCCACAATAATCTCCCGACTTATCTCCAACAGATTATCACCCGTTCAGGAATTTAGACAACTTGGTCAGAGGAAAAAGATGCTGAAGTTCAAACTGCGTTTTCAGATTTTGTTTCACTTTAAAGCTCAGAGTTTTTAAGTTGTGTCACGTTGGTAAAAATGTGTAGAAAAAGAAGGTAAATTCTTCGAATAAAATTATATTGTTTCCATATTGTATTTTTAATAAAATCCCTTTACCTTGAAAACGAACATTTTACGTGAAATAACCCAATATTATTTAATCATATACTTGTGAAATGTAAATGTTGCAGAATTTCGAGATTAGTATTTAGAAATAGATGCGCTCTTAAAGTCATAAGATTATATTAGTTGTATTAGGAGCAACTTTCAACTGATGACTAATAGAAATCTATGTCTTGAACAGCAATTTTTTGTTTTCAGTTTATTTTACACTATAGCAAAATATAAACACCATTTTCAAAAAAATAAATTTGAAATTGAACGATCACGAAAATGAGAGACTAGACAACGCTAATGTTTTTTTTTTTAATTGAAGCACAGGCAGATGTGACTTTTATTAAATTTTGGTTGGTAAATATACAAAGGCTTTAGAGGGCGAAAATGCCATAATTAATTTTATTTTTATGTAAATATTCAGTTTGTTAACTTATATAGTTAACATGGAAACGTGGTTTCTTTAACAGCTTTTAAAAAACTAAAAACAAAGTTAAAGCGCTATTTACTATGGGAAGTCAAAGCTACAAGATTTGCCCCTAAGCAAAATACGAGGGATTTTTTATCGTAAAACGATAGAATCACAAAGTTTCCACGCAATAATATTTTTCAGTCTTTCTTGACCAAACAATGACAATCTTTCTTTTATTTTGAAACAGGTTTAAAAAACATTTATAATTTGTTTGTATGAGAATTGTTTCGGTATGTTTTTCCAACTTGAGAATGAACTTCTCCTTTTTGCAGCTACAGTTGTTTGTAATTATCCAATTCTTATTAATAGCATATGTGTATCGTGTAGAATTTATTTATTTAAAAAAAATAAAACGACACTATGGGAAGCTATAAAACCCGGATGTAAATGACCTGTAGACCAAGGTTGTTTTTTGTTTTGTTTTTGCTGTCTACCTTTTTACTTAAAAAATGTTATGAGTATTAAACTTTATTTTGTATATATAGAATTTTAATTTCATCATTTCAGATAATAATTATTCAGGGTTGGTAATGTCGTTTTCGGTTCATATAGATAAAGCACGTTTAGAATTAAATGGAATCATATTTACCTACAATCACCTTAAAAAGATAAATCAGATTAAAAAGACATTGTTCGCTATTCGTAAAATATATATTTTTTTTTTATAATCAGATCTAAAAATGTGAAAAAATGTTGGACCTATGTATATTTATTTATCAAGAAAAATGTAATACTGAAACCAGTAATAATGAAATTTTTGAAGGAATGAAATTTATATTTGTTTGATGTCCGTCATTTTAACTTTTAGTTTTTTAATTGAAGGAACCAATTATCGGTATATTAAATTTTAAAATTATATATATATAAAAATTTCGTGTCAAGATGTCTGTCGGGGGTATAATCAGAAACTACTCAACCGATCTTTATAAAATTTGGCTCATTGTGTGTAGTTTTGTCCAACTTAAAATTGACGCAACACTTCATTTTCTTTCGGTATTTAGGGTGGGTAAGCATCCAATAGCCAAATCTATATTTTCAGGCTTGGACTTGGAAAATCCGTGTTTTTCCTATGGTCAATTATTTGCCGCCTTCTTTCTTGCCGCCATTTTCACGTGTGGGGAAAACATGGAATTTATTTGTTTTAGCAAAAGACAGGTAACCCAAATCATTGTGCACCTATTGGCTCTACAATTAATAGAAATTGTGAATAATAAAAAAAAAAATTATATTATTATTATAAAAAGTTATCAATTAACGATATCTATCTGATTCATAATATTAAATTTTTATCTTTTGATAAGCAGTGCTACAGAACCTGTAGTAGAACATGCAGTATCGTTAGAGGTTTCTCCCGCTCGTTGCTCGCTTTTGATAACCTACTCATACGATATCTCATATTCAACATGTGTTATATTCTGAATTTAAGTTAATGTGTATTATGTCGAAAGATTAATTTTGTACATTTTTGCAAACTGTGTATTGTGAAAGTAGTAAAACCTATTCCAATTATATTTAATCTCGCCTCTTCTGAAATAATCCAGTAAGTGCTAAATGAATGGATCATTAATACTTTCTATCGTCAAATATGAGGTGTAAAAAAGGAAACTTTAATCCCTCTATATTCTTTACCAAACAATTTTATATTTGACGTAAGGTTCTATTTTAAATCTCGTTGGTTTTTAGATTAGCTGAAACTTATTTATCTTTATCTTAACTTTAACAGCTGTACTTTAGTTCAAAAATTTAAAAACTCATCGGGCTTGACCGAATTTTTTTTTTCATTTTGCATCGAACTAAAACTTTTAAAAAACAAGATATTTGATCATTTATTTGTGATATTTATCAGATGGAGTATATATTTTCTACATAGTTCAAACGAGCATAATAGATGTTATGGAAAAAGGCACTTTTTCCAAATGTTCAATGAAATGTCAATATCATACAACTGACGTTATAAGTAATATATCGCGAATAAATATTGCTTACTATTTTTTCTCCCTTCACTAAAACTGATTCAATAAAAAGAGTTTGAGTGGGCGGAAAACGTGTATGAGAAAGGTAGTTGATGTCGACACCACCTGGCAGCGCAGCGGCGCGCCGTAGTTTGGATTTATTTTTCTAGATTCCCATTTGATTTATCTATCCATGAAGCCGAAATGTTACTATCCACAATTTTCTAGACTGTATGTAATTATAAAATACGCGAATACTTATAACACAATAATTACTATATAATAATCCTTTCATATATCTATTATATATGTAATTATCAATCATTGCGTTAATTCTTAATAATTTTGAGGATTAAGGAGTAAATAACTACATGGAAGTAATGAAATAAATAGGTTCTTTCTTGATGTGTTATCTTTACCTTATGATAGTTAATTTTAACCATTATTTACCATTATTATAACGGGTTATGTGTGGTAATTACTTTTATAGAATAATTAAAAATTAATCTAATAATAATTTACATATTCACTATTTTTTTTACTTACTTTTTCTTTTACAAAATTAAGAATTGTAAAATATGCAATGTATTACATAAACAATTCTTATTTCTCTAATCAAATAAAGGGAAATCAAACCCTATTTCATCTTGTGATATATTCTCCTAAGACCTCTAAGTGTATACCCTTTTAAGTCCAAAACAAAAATTTGACCATTGCGCTAACTATTTCCTTGTTTGGTCCCTCAAGCGATCGATCCATTATTCCCAGAATAAGTCACCGTCGATCCAATTCCGTGCGCAATAGCCCAGAATCATGTTTTTGATAACCTTAGTTCCTTAGATGTCTATAAACATTACTAGCTAATGTTTTATTCTGTATTTCTTTTATCTTTTCCAAGAGCAGCCTGTTGAGGAAAATTCAGACTGTATTGAACTTTCTATCGATGCTTTAAATATTAATACTTCAAGGATAATCTTGCGTAATTTAAAGGTTACCGACGATAAGATAATTTAAAAAAATCTAGTTATCTAATTTCTGCGAAAATAGAGCAAAGAAAATGTTTCTAAATCGCTTGAAGGGATGCTACATATACATATGTACAGGGTGAGATGAATAAATAGTTATATATTTCTTTAATAAAAATTACTCAATAAGATTCCTGACACTAACTTATTTCTTTGTCTTATGAGCCTTGGGGAAAAGATATCTCCAAGGAGAGAGCAAAGTATTTCCAAACAAAAGTTATAAGAAGGGATCCCATCTCAGCTGTAATAAAAAGATGGGCCGGGCTCCCGATAACAAGCTTAGAGTCCCCGCAGTTACCGAAAATGTTTCCTCAGTTTCCGGGCCTTCAATAACTAGCGACCTCAATGCCTTCAAGGCCTCTTTCTATACAGCTCCTAATCATTCTTACCAATATTTTTCGAAAAAATCAGTTTTTTTTTATTTTTTGATGAAGGGAAAAGGACTTTATCTGATACATGTAAGCTATGTTATATCCTTATACTGCTGAATATTTTTCCATGATAGTATTAACAATGGATTCCAACAATGATAACTGAGTGTCATGTTCTGATAGACATGGAAACCCATGTCATTATGATAACCCATAACATGCATAAGTGGTAACCCGTTCTCCTCAATTGGTTAAAATTGAATATAGAAACAAAGGGCGTTGGTCTTGGAAGATTGTTGAAAGAATTCATAGTTTCTTTCTCAGTTTTAATCGTCTTCTTCTTCTTATGCTTTCCCTTTCAGTGCCTTTCAGCGTAGGGTAGCTTTTAGCCAGGAACTACATTCATCCCTGTTTCTCGCAAGGTTTCTGGTTTGTTGAAGATTTTTCCCTCTCACTCTGCCAAGCCGATCGATGTATTCGGGGTACGACATCCTTGGACGCCCTCGAGGTCTTTTACCATCTGGGACATATTCCATGGTTTTAAGAGGATCTCTGTGGTCGTCCATCCTGACAACATGGCTATACCAATTTTGTTGGCGGTATTCTAAGAGTTCTTTCAATGGGGCCTCCTCAAGCTCATGACGAATCCTCTCATTGCGGACGTGGACTCTCCTTGTTTTCCCGGCAATGCTTCGTAGGAACTTCATTTCAGCAGCAGTGATTCCGCTCTCTTGTTGGTCCGTCAGTACCCAACTCTCAGCAACTGTCAGCCCATCAGCAAGAGTATGGGGAGGTAGACAGACTTAAATATGTGGATCTTGACATCCTTACCTAATTCTCCTTTTCCCTCAACAGTGTAACTTATCTGGTAATACACTGTATTCGCTTTGTTAATCCTATTTGATATTTCCACATCTACTTTCCCAGACCTGTCTATCACTGTACCGAGATATGTGAAGTCAGTCACAACTTGTATTTCCTCCCCATTGCAATATATGTGGATGTCTTCTTGCTGCCTTCCCACTTGCAGGATCTTGCTTTTTTGGGCATTAATAAGCATACCTTTTCTACGGAGTTCTTCATGTCATTCTATTACCGCCTGCTGAAAATTTTGTACTGAGTCTGTGATTAATACTTCATCTACGTATAGGAGAAATTGTATTATTACTGAGTTAAGATTCCTACGTCCCAGAAATGTCCTGTCTTTTCTTCTCCTATAGATAGATGCCACCTCATCTATAAATAACAGGAATAGTAAAGGGCTTAAACTATCTCCTTGTTTGACCCCCTTTGCAATGTTAAAGTAATTTGACTCAAGCCCGTTCAGCCTAACAATTCCTTTAGGCTCTTGCTATGTGGATTTAATAACCTCTGCCAAATTCTTTGAAACATTCTTCACTCTTTCATGTCCCATATTTCATGTCGTGGAACCGAGTCAAAGGCACATTTCAGGTCCATGCCATGTACATACTCTTATCTAGGTCCTAGGATTTCTGGAGTACGTTTCTGATGGATCAGTTTTAATCCTGAACATTTAATAGAAAAAAACTGAGTTAAGTAAGTGATATCGTTTTGCCAACTGTCTTCCGTTTTATTTTAACAGATCCCTATTGCCCTATGTACATGAGAGTTAGTGTAACTATTCAGCTGGGGCATTTGGTAGATTGAGAGAAAAAAAAATTTAAGACGAGTATTTTCCTAAATTATATTATGTGAGTGATGCAGGTTTAGGATCTTGATGTATTTTGAAAATTGCTGTATCGTCAGCAAGTTTTGGTTAATGCCACGTTAATGGAAGAAACGTTGTTAACAAATACAATATATATGTATTATATATGCTACATTAGCAGATATTGAACTTTGTAGTGCTCCGAGAAATACTGGTCGAATCGAACAAATTTTCGAACCATGAAAAACTGACGAAAAAGATCAGCAAAGAAGGAAGTATTTAAAAATCAGATATGAGGAGTATGTGTAAGAGTTCAAGGAATGGCTAGACTGCCAAATATACACACGCCCGAGAAATATACACGAGTTGTTTCCCGATTCTCTCAGTCACATCAATTGACACAGAAACTCTGAGCACTCTAGTAGAAGGAAATAACTTATCTGTCATTATATAAAAGCTGAACTGATAAGTTATTTTATAAATGTTAATTTGTTTAAGAAAACAGTCAACCTGTCAATGACAGCTGGTATTCATGATAAGCAATTCATAATAAAATATAATACCTATTCCACATAAACATAATCATAGTTTATATTAATAAAAATTAAAGAGAAATAAACAAGTAAAGAAGGGATAGTATTGGTTGGACAGTCAACATAACCGACAGTGCTTATGTATATTAAAATTTTTAATACTTGTTAAGAAAGGAAGCAGTTGGGTAAAGAACTGTAAGTGTTGTTATCTACTTTTTCAATAATTTGAATCGATGAATGTTACCATTCTATCGGGAAATTCGATACCCTTAGTTTAAAGTTGTATAACAGTTAGCTCTGATTACGTAATAACCAGTTTTAATATTACATTAAAAATTATGTTTGTGGGGGGAAAGAACGACATAAGGGAAAACACAGTTCCGAAATCTCTTGAATTTTTACTTTGTTGCTGGAACACACTTTTAAAACAATTACTACTTGGATGAGTTGGTCGCCAGTTTTTGTGTTTGAAGCGTTTTCATTCGGTCAAAACTGAAAAAGTGTGCTCCTCATTGTCGATTGCCTCGTCCTTCTTTCCTTTGTCCTCTGTGGAATAACGGTTTCAGTAGGTCTCAACCTTCTGGTAATATATAGATCTTTACATTTTTTTTTTTTTTTTTATACCAACATTGTGTGAGGACTTAATCTTGTTGACAATATAGAATTTTCATTTATAAATGAAAATAAAAATTTCTGTCGCTTATGATTTCGGGAAACGTTAGAGCTTCATCGTGGCGTGAAACGAAAACATATGCTTATTTCCATTACATTGTACAATTTCTAGAAATGCCTGGAACGGTTACACTAATGAATTGTAGTTGGACTAATGTGTTAGTGCGAGATCGCACGTTTGGAATTTTCTAAGCCATTCTGGAACCATATACAAGAAGAGAACGACTAGTGTCTTACGTTGAAGAGCGAAGATTACAGCTACTTTTGAGGCACAGTTCCGTCACGGCTAATTACTGTTTTTTAAATTATTACTAATTTGAGTTCTAATACCTTTTAATTTTACGTCAGTAAAATTATTTAAGCCCACATACGTGTAACAATATATTTCTAATGTCTGTTTCCTTTGCACGCAAGCCCCTTTCATTATTTTTCTGTTTAATCCATTCAGAAAATATTCCAATATTTTCTATGTTTGCTGTCTTAAAACTGTGAACGACCAAGACCGGTTATCGGTGGTCGAATCAATGATTTGAATTTGAGAAGCTTTTAACGTAAAGACAAATTGTTTCCCTACATGCTTTTTTAAAAATAAAATGTAACTTTTTTTGTTTTTACTAAGCCAGCTTTAAATGTTTTAAAATTCTTATTAATCATTATAGATTAATTTAATTAAAGAACAATAAATTTAATAAAATACAGCTTACTTTTTTGCAAATTGTGATTGTATGGTAGCATCGAAGTTTGTTTATTAAGGTAATTTAATTTAAAGTAATCGTATTGCATTGTAATTTTATTTTATTTAACTGTATTTTATTTTTATTGTAATTTTATGTATATCGTATAACGTTTTAAATTAGGGCGTAAATGACCCAGGTGGTCGAAAAGCCCGAGAATCGTTTATAAATAAAATAATCATTACAGAAAAAATATTATAATTTTTTTTTATTTTCAATTGAGGTTAATGGAACTTGATTATTGTTAAACCGATATACTGAAACAAGAAAAAGGTGGTGAAAAGTTGGGTTAACTACATTATTGTATTGTTAACAACTATTTGGGGGGCTACTACAATCACGAAAGTATCTTTTGTGTTTAGTTAATTATCTTATTAAAGATAAATTTTGATCAACTAACCGATAGTGATTCTCTAATTTCCCTTAAATTTAAGAAAATTTGCCAAAACCATGATTTGGCTGTTTTTTTGGATCTTTTTATCTCATTCTTTAATATCTTCATTAGTATTTTTGTTAATGGGTGTTGTTTGCTGTTACAATTGTTTACTATAAATGGAATAATGCTTTCTTTAACTAAGAGAAGAAAAAAAATTAAATTTAAGGAAAACAAATTCTCTCTAACATATGTACGAAAAATTATTTCAAAATACTTTTCTTGGCGATTAAGGAAACAAAAATCATTTAAAATTGTTTTGATCTGACAACATTGTAACCATTTAATTGTGAGAAATAGAAACAAAAAAATAACAATTTTTTTAATTCTATAACTTTATAGAATATACAAAAAGCATGTAAAGCAGGATGACATCTATTAAAATCGTAAGAAAAATAGTATTAGACCTTGATATAGAAAATATGAATTCTGCACAACAGAGCTCTAGATAAAAAGTGTAATAAAAAAAGAGAAATAGACAGGTTTTATAAAAATGAATAAATAATCTTAAAATATATTATGTTGGTGACGACTTCAGTTTGCCTGGTTTACCTAAACCTAACATACAAATATTTACTTACATATGAAATGAAATCTTTATTTGTATTTGTGGAGACTGCTCCGTCCAAATAGAGTTTGGCTGGCACATATTTTTACATGACATTATGAATATGAATATAAATGTAGTCCAACTACAATTCAAATCAAAATACACCATAATATATAGAAAATACATACAATGTTTAAATTTTCAAATAATTATTGGATCATAATCAATAATTTTTAGATAACTAAATAATTACTTGGACAACATAATTGGATAACAAAATTATGATAGACATATGTACGAAAGAACAGTAGGTATAGATTATTATCGGTTATTTAAAAACAATTCAAAATAAAATTCCTTTCGGTAAGCGAATATAGAAGGAAGCTAGATATATCATTTATTTACTTACATATGTAATTTAATGGGTATTACTTCTTAGACTATTTTTATTTAGGAATCCTAATAGTAAATTACTTTTTCTGACGACTAGGCGATCCGGGTTATTTATTTTAAAGACCATCAAAAACATGCCACATTATTATTTATATATTTAAATAAATATACAAAATAAAACATGTAATAAAGTAGAATAAATGTTGAGAGACAGAATGCTTATTCAATGAACCAAATGAAGAATTTATTCTAGTGCATTTAATTTTAAATAACTGCTTCCCCTAAAAAATTCTGTCGAGGACAAATAATGTTCTAAAATTAATTTAAACAGCCTTTTATATTATTATTAATGTGATTTAAATTATTTCATTTTTTGCTTTATTCTTTCTCTTATAGTTAGCGGTTACGGGCAAAGATTGAGATTTTCAATTTAAATTTTTTGAGAGAGCAAAGATAAAGTTTTTCTTTGTTCTGGCAACCCCTGCATTTAAAAAACTTCTATTTCACGTGTATTTGTTGTAAAATGGATAGCTAGTATTCTTACCATTATTTTCTTTTTCAAGGGAAATGGTACAGAAATAGTGGTGAAAGAATTTTTTAAAGGAATAAGCAATATAATAAACTATAGGAATGAGCAGCAGTGAATCGGATTACTGATGTTAGTGTTGTCTAATGACTTTGATCCATTATTAAAATTCCAGGACAGTGGGATATCCATATTACTAATTTTGACTTTAGTTCTTGATCGCAAAAATCAATTTAATCATTCTTTCGGAAACACAAGATTAAGTCCGAAAACTAAAATTTATCGAAAATTAAAAAATGCCTACTTTTACACAAACCAATTCCCTTGTTTTTCCAATAAATAAACCTATTAGAACTTAGCATTAGAAATATAATTCTCTTAAATATGTCTTCGCATGCAAGAAGCTCTTGCATTTGCCTTGAGAAACGGAAGTTTTCTCTTTTTGGACATTTAAGGTTCTATAACGACAAATTCGGTTAAAATAATTTTTTTATTTTAATCATAGTGGTAGTTGAAATAAAATTAAACATATCATCTACAAGACCATATTCTCCAAATGAAGGTATATACTCGTAAGTTCTTTAGAGAGAGAAGAAGAAAAAGGATGATGTGTAGAAACGAAAAAAAAAAAAAAAAATACAAGTGTGGAATAGAGGAAAAGTAAATGTTACTTACAACAACAAAAAAAATCTGGTGCGTGCTCGCAACACACAACTTTCACTTACCAACTTACTTAGAATAGATATTAATGCGTTTTGTTAATTGCCACTTCTCAAATGAACAGCACGGCTTTAATTATGAACAATGGTCTATCATTAAAGGCGTACTCCGCATGCGTGGGCTCAACGAGTTTTATGAGTTGACTGAATATTTTTCTTTTTTTCTCCTCTTTATGTTTTCTTTATTTTTATCATATCTCATATTTAACCATTTCTTATTTTTAGGCGTAACGAGAGACAGTTAATTTCTTCATGTAAACGAAAACAAAGTTACTTTATAAGAAAGAACAACAAACAAACAAAAAAGGCCCCCCCTCCCAAAAAAAAAGCCCCCTCAGAACATTTTAATAATGATAAAGCTTACCTGAAAAAGTTAAAGAAAACCTAATTTTCATTAAACATGACGAATTTTATAAAAATCGTTAAAGCCGTTTTTGAGATAATCGAAAAAAAGGTAAAAATTGGAAAAAAATTCATGAAATAAAGTGTCCCCTCAGTTGGACCAATTTTGATGAAATGTTGGCTTTTACATATTTGTTATATACATACATCTATTACCCAGTGTCTTCAAAATCGTTAAAGCCGTTTTTGAGTTAATAACAAATATTTACACGTGAAATTGGTACAAAATTTATTAAGTAAAGTCCCCCCTCCGGTTGATCAATTTTGATGAAATTATTACAGTCGTATCTCGGGCATATACATACACCAAATACCCAGTTTGATCAAAATCGTTAAAGCCGTTTTTGAGTAAATAAATAAAACACGTGAAAATGATACAAAATTTATTAAGTAAAGTCCCCCCTCCGGTTGATCAATTTTGATGAAATTTTTACAGTCGTATGTCGGGCATATACATACACCAAATACCCAGTTTGATCAAAATCGTTAAAGCCGTTTTTGAGTAAATAAATAAAACACGTGAGTATGATACAAAATTTAATAAGTAAAGTCCCCCCTCCGGTTAATCAATTTTGATGAAATTTTTACAGTCATATCTCGAGCATATAAATAGATCAAATACTGAGTTTAATCAAAATCGTTAGAGCCGTTTTTGAGAAAATCGAAAAAAACTTAAAAAGTTATTAAATAAAGTACCCCCTCCCTTTGAGCAATTTTGATGAAATTTTTGCTGTCACATCGCGGGCTTATAACTACACTAAATACCCAATTTCAGGTTTGTACGGTTTATAGTTTTTGAGCTAGTCTGTTCACACACACACACACACACACACACACACACACACACACACACACACACACACACACACACACACACACACACACACACACACACACACACACACACACACACACACACACACACAGACATACACACACACACACACACACACACACACACAGACCATTTCGCGGGACTTGGTTATTTCGACTCAGGGGGTCCCAAAACGTGTATTTCCGTTGAAAACCGGAAATCGAAATTTTTCACGATCGCAATACTTCCACTTACTATATATTTCACATATAGGTAAGTGAAAGTAAAAAAATACAAGTGTGGAATAGAGGAAAAGTAAATGTTACTTACCCATTACTTTTCTTTTCATTGTAATATCAGTTTATATTGAAACATCACTGATGTTATTATTTCAAAAAGAAATCACACAATATTGCTCATATTTATGTCGTCGATGTTATTATTTCCAGAAGAAATCACACAATATTGCTCATATTTATGTCGTTTTTTGGCTATACGAAATCAATTTGTGCAATATGTCTTCTCCTGGAAATAATAATATTAATTATCCGACATAGACAATGATGTTTCATTAGAAATCGATCTTATTAAACAAAAATTAATACGATTAGGGTTGATAAATTCAAAAAAATATGTTACTTATCCTTCATCTATAATTAATAAACAACACGGCTTTGGTCTCTGTATTAGGTATATATTAGTATGTATATTAAAGAACTTTTGATAATATTTCTCGGTAAAAAAATTCTTACCTTTTTATTTTAATTAACGTTTATGTTTTAATATTTCTGTAAAAAAAAAAAAAAAAAGCTAAAGAAAAAGTATGAAATTTCCGAAGAGAAATATTATTAACGGTTTTCATGTTTTCCTTTTCGTTGTTTGTTTTTGCCGGACTACTTTAAAAATTTTTACTTCGTTTCCATTAAATTAAATTTTATAATATATATATATATATATATATATATATATATATATATATATATATATATACACACATATATATTAATTAAATGTAATTTTTTGATCAATAAGCCTTCTTATGTGAAAATTAATTTATAGCCAGGATTCCAGTTGGTTTACTAATTCATGGCAGGGATGTAAAATAATTATTTTATTTTGAAACACAAATGAAAAAAACTAATTATTTGAGCTTAGTTTCGTGTAATTTAAAAGTAGCAGCTGAAAAAAAAATATATGTATAACAGTTACAAACTGAATAAATGAATGATAAACATCAATGAACCGCATCCTTCTGGAGCTTGAAACAAATTTTTCATACATTAATTAACCCGCCCTTCATGCATAGATAGGGTCTTCAATATTACACCCTAAAGATAAAAACGGAAACCTTTTTCATGGATAAGGTGCATAGGGATGGATACAAACCGATATAAATTTCTTAGCTGATCAAACTGAAGTAGTTTTTGAATTTCATCGGCACTCACGCTTGGCTTTATAATATATATTGATCATATTGACTATAATATTACAAATTATTTCCTGATTCTGAAAAAGTATTCCCTATTTCAATTTAATTTAATGGGAGTGTGACCTTGTCGTGTATTGAATGTGTATCTATTTGATATATATTTTACTAGCTAGGGTGCCCGGCTTCGCTCCGGCAGTTGTGTGGTAGTTTTAAAAACAGAAAAACTTTAAAATTAAAGGAAATATAGAACAAAATTCTTCTTCTTGAATCTTCGGTTTTAACTTGGTATTAAGATTCGAGATCTGCTGAGTCCGCCAAATACGGAACCCTATATACTTTATGGGGGGCAGAAAATGGTAAATGAAAAATTAATTTGGCTGCAACTTTGTCGAGTTATGCATGGTTTTTTAATACCATGTGACTTTTCCATTCGATTTTGTGATGTATAAACTTTATATCACTGTACACAACTGCATTTTGCCTTTCTCGAACATATCAAGTAAAAAATTCATTCAAAAGATTACTTAACAAATCCCTGGACAGACAATCTAGCTATTAACTTCAAATTGATCATTTATCTATGATAGTATTTATTGATTGAATGATGTATATGTGAAGTTTTAAACAAATTAAAACCTGTCCGTTGATTCGTAATATTTGTTAACTTTCTCGTAGGTTTTGTGATTATCTTATTACATTTTACTCATATTTAGCTCAAGACTTTTGAAATAATAGGTACGTAGATATCGTACCCACATTTAACAGAGATATCAGCAATCAACTTATTTTTGATTAATCGACTTATACTCGTATATGTCTGTATATCGCACGTTGGATTGTTGCCACTCTGAAAATATCAATTTTGAGTCATAAATGCCGCTTGAATCAGAATGAAAAAACCTGCAATACCATAATATTCACAGTATTATTAATAGTTTCTTTAGCTTCAGGCGCCATTTACCATATTCTTTTACGCTGACGGATGATCGTGTGAACGCAAGTAGAGAGCTACTTTTGAGTACAGTTAGTACTACAGGTACTAAACGCCGCAATGGTAGACTACTTTCCCCAGGGGCTGTCTGTAGGTAAATAATAACAATGACAAATCACTTGAAGCTTCACATGTGATGATGCAAAAAAAAAAAATTAGTTTTTTCGAGTTTTAACCATTTCCTTGCCAACGTGCGATATGTGCGTAATAATCATTGCGTTAGCAAGGTACGGTTTTTCAACTATAATCTGTTACAACTTTCGATCTGTTGAATGTAATGTCATATAAATGGTCCTATTGGATCCAGAAGTATAAAGACTACCGAAGATTCAAAGCAACTTTTTTTAAGACCTTTCTTCTATTTCAACCTCTCTTAAAAGATTCCCTTTAATTTTGCAGACCTCGAGTTTACTACTATCACTAAGTCAAAACAAAACTTTGATGAAGGCACAATTTTTTTATCCTATTTCTTTTTATTCTGATCTATGAGGAATGATAAAATTAAATAAATGCCGAAATCAGAGTAAGTCATTTTGTCAACTGGAAGGCTCATCATACATAGTAATCATACCAACTTCTTTTTCATAACTACAATAAGAACACCTCAAACTTTTTTATTTTTGATTTGTTTATTTATTTTTATTTTTTTTTGTACGCTCACCATACTAATAAGAAATAGTCACTCATATTGCATTAAATTTACTTATAAATTATATATTCATTTAATGTAATGTGTTGATCAATTAGCCTTCTTATGTAAAATTTTAATTTGCTAAGGAATCCAGTTGGATTTGTAATTGATATCAGAGATGTAAAATCATTATTTTATTTTGAAACGCTAAGGAGAAACTAATTATTTTCGCTTAATTTTTATTAATGTAAAAAGAATAGCAGAAAAAATATATAACCATTACAAACCGAATGAATGGACAATAACCATTGAGTGAAACGCACCCTAGCGCTTCCTGGTGGTCTCCAGCTCGAACTAAATTTTTCATTCACTAACCCGAAAAGGTAAGCTATTACATAGTGCGAGAGGCTTAAAATTCTCGCCCATTTCTCTTCAATTTTACATTCTAAATATAAAAAAGGAAACCTTCTTCACCGTTAGGGGCCATAGGGGCACTGGACGACATAAATTTCTTGATCGTATGTGGAGTCGTTTTTGAGCCTTGTCGGCACGCACATTTTACACTTTGCTTTATAATATATATTGATGATAATATAAGGTATTTGATGATTATTTAACGGAAATATTGGTTTCCATGGTCCGAATAGCTTAAATGAAAAAAATAAAAATAAATAATAACTAAGAGAATCACACACAATTTTATTAATTTCATTTTAAAATGAAAAAAAAAAAAAGTTTAGAGGGGATATTTTGTTTGAGAAGGCGAAGTGCCTGCTGCTTAAAATGTTTATCGATCGGGAAAAAACATATGGCAATCAGTAATATATAATGAATAAATAAATACAGTAATAATCATTTTTCTTTTAACTATTGATTAAAATTAAGAAAATTTAACTGTTCCTACCTGAGTAGGATACAATATCTTCCTCGTTTCTTACAAAAATACGCGAGCTCTCAAAGTTTAAAAATTAGGTTCATATTTATTACAGGCCGTTATTATGAGCTCCTTCTATATGATGCCGACTTACGTTATATTTTCAGTAAAATGTATGTCTATATTTAATTTTACTGTGTACCTGCTGCCCAAATGTCAAGCTCAATCCTTGACGGGTGGTCTTAAGCCATGGCAACAAAAGCAGTTTTTTTTTTATTTGGTATTAAGAATATTAGATATTATTTATCTTTATTAAATATAAGTATCTATTTATCTATCTACACCTTAAAATATACATGTAAGATATAAAAAGGCAGTCATCAAAGAGGTTATAATTTAAATATAAAGTGAATTTGCAATCATAAGGGGGTATGTAAAAAGTAAAAAACAAATCCGTTTAGTTTTCTCTATCGGATCTAAGTTAAATATAATTGACATGAGAAAAACAAGTAAAAATCAATACCCATTCACTGGTTTGTGTGTTCCTAAATGGAATTCACCAACTCTACGACTGAATGGAGAGCTCTTGAGAGGTAAACAGATGTGGGGGTTTAAAATCTTAAGCGCCTCGCAAGGAGACCCCCACAACAAGGACTCAGGCGTTGCTATTAGCATGACAAAGACTTGTGGAACAGCGAGGGCGGACCTGCGGTTATTGGAGAGGCTAGTTACTGTAGGTAAGCTTCAGATATAGCAGCACTTCAAGTAACCAACACCGGCCCTAAACCTTTAGGTTTGATAAAGGTAATTTTTACCGACACCTCACCTTATCTATAAACCTCGTTAGATAGTAGTAGCGCATGTCACGCGGGAAACCCGGGTTCGACTTCCAGCGGAGCCAAATCTTTTCTCTTCAAAAAATAAACTATTTAAAAATAATTTGAAAATGGTGGTCACCCACAAATTAAGATTGGATTAATATATAATAATTTAAAAATTGACGTATTTCAATAAATACCAAAAATTGGACAAAATTTGTCCACCTCCCGCTACTACTCGCAAAAATTGCGAGATAGGGAGAATAGGTATCAATGAAGAGGAAGGATTGGCTCAACTTGGGGCCGAGCTCTGTGGTGCAGTGGTTAACATCCGCGCATGTCACGCGGGAGACCTGGGTTCGACTCCCAGCGGAGCCAAATCTTTTCTCTTCAAAAAATAAATTATTTAAAAATAATTTGAAAATGGTGGTCACCCACAAATTAAGATTGGATTAATATATGATCATTAATTACAATATTTACATATATTTGTTAACTCTATTGCTATTAAAATTAAAAAATGTTTCGAAAAAAACATTATTAGTGACCACTTACTTACTCGTATTAGTCGAGAAGGGATTTTAGATCGAAGGTAAATACAAGATGTAAACATTGGCTTTGTCGTAATCTTTTCATTTAGTCTTACTTCTGTTTAGAAGAGGTATACTGTGAACTTGATTTTAAGTGAAAATCGAAATGATTTTGGAAAATATGGCCAAGTGTAAGAAATTTTTTGAGCTCTCTCGATGTTCTACTAACTTTAAAGTGAAATATTATAAATGTCCGCAGAACACCTTTTTCGTTCTTTTAATATCTGTAGTCTAATTAATTTAAAATAAAAATCTATAATGATAATCTGCGATAACCTGCGACTCTGACTTTGACAATGTTTTTTTCAAATGAAATCAGCCACTCAGCACTTGCTTGAAAACCAATTTTATACTCAATTTCATAAAAAATATTAGTTTTTACTACAGTAAATTGACCACTATCAATAATTTTAAGCAGTGTCTGAAAAAAAAATAAATAAAACGCATTTAATTTTGGAACTGAATTTGTATTAAATTTTCCCAGTAGTCGTGAGTATCCTTTTTAGGTCTTAAAAATCTAAAACTCTTTCAAAAGTGGATTTCTGCGGCTCCCAGCTGTAAGAAAGATGCCGTCTTGTCTCATTTAGTAGGGAAAAAATTGGAGCCTGATTTAGTTACCAATTTGTAAGATAAAGTTAGATTGTTTTGTTTGAAGTTGAACCAAAAATGGAGTGAGTGCAATCGTAGAAAAATTGTCACGCGGGAAACCCGGGTTCGACTCCCGGCGGAGCCAAATCTTTTCTCTTCAAAAAATAAATTATTTAAAAATAATTTGAAAATGGTGGTCACCCACAAATTAAGATTGGATTAATATATAATAATTTAAAAATTGACGTATGTCAATAAATACCAAAAATTGGACAAAATTTGTCCACCTCCCGCTACTACTCGCGAAAATGGCGAGATAGGGGGAGTAGGTATCAGTGAAGCGGAAGGATTGGCTCTACTTGGGGCCAAGCTCTGTGGTGCAGTGGTTAGCATCCGCGCATGTCACGCGGGAGACCCGGGTTCGACTCCTGGCGGAGCCAAATCTTTTCTCTTCAAAAAATAAATGATTTAAAATTAATGATCATTTACATCTTTAGGAACATTTTAAATGCAAATTCAAGAAAAAAATAAAATCTCGATTTTTCTATTTTTGTCCATTGATCGAAGCACTGTAGGCCCTAATTAATAAACAGCTGCAATGCAATACTAATGTGCTCATTGTCCAACGAACAATGTTTAAGGCAAATACAATAACATATTGCACTTGGCTTAAACTGAGTCATAATGTATTAATTCTATCATTAATTGATTAAAGGCTGATAGAATCTGATTGAGAGCATTTGAAAGGCAATATGAATATGAATTCAGGGAATATTCAATGTTAGTTAGTTTAATTTTGATGAGATTTCCGACCCCCCACCCATTCCCCATTTCTATTTCTTAAGCTTTATGATCATTATACCAGGAGTTAAAGATACCACTCTCTAAGTATCGTAATTTGAAGAAAAAAATATCTGGTGCGATGCGCGCAACACACAACTTTCACTTACGAACTTAACTAAATCGATGTATTTCTATAATGTGTAAACGCAACACTTTTCAACATCTATATGCTTATATCTGTATATCTCCATAAGTTTTAATATATCTGTAAAGCAAAACTTGAAAGTTCTCAGTACTTTATCTCTCATAATCCGGGATATGAAATTTTGGCTGTCATATCGTGGGCATATACACACATCATATACATATACACAATATAGCATATACACAAATACCTAGATTGACGAATTTTGATGAAATGTTGGCTGTCACATGTTTGGCATATACATTCATACAATAAATACCCAGTTTGATCAACATCGTTACAACCTGAAAATGAGACAAAATTTATTAAGTAAAGTGCCCCCTCTAATTGATAAACTTTAAAGAAATTTGGACTAACACATCGCGGGCACATACATACATCAAATAGAGAGTTTAATCAAAATCGTTGGAGCCGTTTTTGAGAAAATCGAAAACAGCATAAAAAGTTATTAAAGAAAGTACCCCTCCGTTTGACCAATTTTGATGAAATTTTTTGCTGTCACATTGAGGGCATATACATATACCAAATACCAAATATAATTAATGGGCTAGTCTGTTCACATACACATACATACATACACAGACCATTTCGCTGGACTTGAGTATTTGGACTCAGGTGAACGCAAAACGTGTATTTTCATTCGACCCGATCGCAATACTTCAATCAAAAAAAGTTTCGATCCGATCGCAATACTTTCCCTTACTATATATTTCATATAGAGGTAAGTGAAAGTAAATGTCCATTTTAATTTTTTTTTAACCTTAATGACTTTGATTTAATGGCTTAGGACTGAGGATTATAAAATTCTAATTGTAGCGGAAGTTTTCAGACATCCTGAATATATAAAACTCCAACAGTATTTCTTTATACTGTTAGACACATTAGTTAACACGTTGCTTCTGACATATCTGAAAACTTACTCTAAAAGACTTCCTTAAACTCCCTTTATAAAGTCTAAATGGACTTTTTAAGTTTTAAGATAGCTTTGTGACTTTCAGAAAAATTGAGAAACACAGATTTGAACAAAAACGCAAGATCTTAATAAGCTGTGGATTTCCATTAAAAACAGTATTCTAGATGCTGGTGAGAGAATATGCGGGGAAAAAGATTATCCCGAGCATTAAGAAAACAAGATAGTGGAATGCGGAGGTAGCTTAGATATTAAGGAAGAAAAAGATTGCTGGGAAGGAATATATGAAGAAGAAGGATGTCGGAGCATAGAATGAATATGTAACAAATTCTTTCAATACAACATGTAACAAATTCATCCCACACAATATGGAACAAATTCACTCCATACATTGTATGGTCTTTTATCGTGTTACCTCTTAGGTAACATCTTTGTTTATACATATTTTAAAGGATGTATAAGGTTGTTGACCTGCTAAAAATGTTTACACTCAATATTTTGAAATGGAAATCGAATTCTTCATAAAATACCAAACAAAAGCTGGCCAAATTAAATTGTACACATTTTCTTGTGAAGGATTATCGCAGATAAGAGGGTTTATTGATTCAGTCTTTTTTCTTACTCCTAACGAGTGTTTGTGATTAAAAGAAAATGTTCTCTCAGGATTTAGTTACTCTAATTAAAAAAGAAGTTCAAAAAGGCTTAAATTATAGGGCTGTCGCCGAAAAGTTAAGTCTACCGCACACTACAGTGGCCTATATGGCAAAAAACGATTATGACCGCATTAAAATGAAAAGAGGACCCGAACCAAAGATTTACTAGGCGTTTGGAAGCGCGTGTCAAACGAGAAATTCGAAGGCTAGCCAGAGAAGGCGAACTTGTGATATCCCGAAAGTTGAAGAAAAACCTCAATTTAATTGCCTCCACTAGAACAATTGGAAGATTTCTTCCTTAGATAGGTGTAAAATGGAAGAAAGATGACAAAAACTACCTCTCAACAAAGCGCATCGCGAAAATCGCGTTAGTGGCTGTCCCAATGGGATTTCATCTGGACACGTACAGTTTTCACAGATGAGAAAAAAATTTCAAAAGACGGTCCAGATAACGAATTTAGTTTTATAGAAAATAACTCAAAAACAGTATTTAGCCGCCCCAAACGGCAAATGAGAGGTGGCGGGGTGATGGTCAGGGGTGCAATCACAGTTTCAGGCGATTATCTCCTGGAAAGAATGGACAGACAGCAATATTTAGCACTTATACGCTAAAAGGTATTAAACTTGATAAATTCCAAGTTCCCGGAAGGAGATTATTATTTTTTACAGGACAAAGCGCCATGTCTCGTCTCCCGAGTAGCAAAACATGAATAAAATTCATTACAAAGCAATTTTGTTTTTAGTATTTGATAACCTATTGATACAGTTTTTTTTTTATCCAGGAATTCATGTATTATAATAGAGAAAACTGGTGTAGAAAAACAATTGGCCAGGAGTGAACATGATTTATAAATAATGCTTTATTGCTAAACATTAAACACTTAATAATCCTTTTCGTTTAACATTATACTCTTATTTTGCATTTGCTAATTTTAACCCTTCAAGAAAATAGAGATGAGTATTTAAACTAGTAATTCTGTGAATGGCAGAGGTGTCCATAAACATTAACATTTCACGAAAACATCAACTAAACAATTAACTATGAAAAATAAAAATACCAAATTAAAAAAAAGAACCGAGAACAAGGTTCATATTGGGACAATCTGGAAATTGAAAAAAAGTTTCATACTAACACACACTGAAGAAAATTGAATCCAATTTTAGCTTATATGTCGTATTCCATTTTTTTTTTTTTTTTTTTTTTTCAAATATCCTTGTTTTCTTCTTTCATTGACATTTACTTTTTTAATGCACTCTATATAATGTAATTAATCAAATATATTCAAAGGTTTAATGTTTTATTTGTTTGATAAATACCTACCTTTAAATTATTTTTTACCAATTTAAGAAACTAAAAATACATTTCCGATTTAAAAATAAAAACTGATTAAATTAAAAAAGAAAAAAATATTTTTTCTACAATGCGACGTTTTTGACAGTGATGATTTTATGTCTAATACCTTCCTTATTGAATTTTACAGTTTAATTGCCCTACGTCGTTTGTATATAGCACATGTACAATTTATGATGTATAATAAACACATAATATGTATCCAGGCTCATTACAAAAGCATCCTAGAACATGAATAATCAACAATACTCCGTAAATTATCCTCCATCACTACCAATAGTTTTGTTAATTGGAACAAACAATTCATTTACCGATGCGGCTGGTATACCCCGGGGTGTGTACGATGGGGGAAAAGGCGTTGGGTGAAAGATCTACTCACTTGAATAACCATGGTAATAGAATCAAGCCCGGAGAGGGATGCTTTCCTTCCCTATGCCTGTCATTAGTTCCTCTATTGCCATCTCATTAAAAGATTTTCAGCATCATTTTCGATTAAATTAAGAAAGGTAAAGGAACGATTAAATTAAGAAAGGTAAAGGAAAACGTAGCTTTTGTTAAATTGTTGTTTATATATAATGATTGTCCCGGGAACTAGTCCCTTAGGAACAAATTATATAGAAACATATAAATGCTTTGGAGCCTTAGAGTATTATAATAAAAAAGAAACAAACTAAAATGAAGCAAAACAAAAACAAAAACAAAAAAAAATTAGAAAAAATGATAAATAAGAAAGTAACATAATTGGGATGTGTTGGGTTTTTGGGTAAGAAGAACCAGAGATAAAAGAAAAAGAAAACAAACTGTTTTTATTACAATAAAAGACAATCCAAAAAAAAATAATGCTCCTCTTCTCCTCCTCCAGTGATCCCAATTTTCTGCAATCAAGACAGCTGCGAACTGATCAAATCTGAAGGGGAACCCAACACTGTTGCGAACTGTAACCAAATGAATTGTGAGAGAGAAGCCTGGGGAGGTGGACCTTAACCTAGGGTTACAGAAACTGGCACTCACCTGATATTTAGACGGAAGCTGGTTACCGCACCCCTGAAGACCACCGGGAAACAGCCGAAGACCTGCTCTCTGCCTTTTACTGCACCCTTGAAGTTTACTTGAAAACAGCTGAAGATGCTGGGTCCTTCGCTGAGAGGTGCAAGTTGATGCGGGTGATCCGGCTAACAGTGTTCTGCGTTCGGCTAACTGCCAGCTCTGCAGGGTTCCCCAACTCTGCTCACAATTTAGCAAGTAAATTACAGAGACAATTAATATTTGGAAATGAAATGAGTCTTTAGCTGAAGTACAATACAAGACTGCTAAATAAAAATAAAAGGTTGCTAAATTATAACTAATTATAGCTAAATTACAAAGAGTAGCTGGCCAGCTAATTAAAGAAATGTATACAAAAATACCAAAGGAAACATTTTTAAATAATATAATTACGATACAAAGCTTCAGTGAAGGCTGGTGTAACAGAAGCGCTGGGCTGCGAAGAGAGGTCGCCTGCAGGCTGGCAGCAGATGCAAAGTAGAGACAGTTGAAAAGAAGTTCTCCTCCGCGAAAGGACCACAGCGAGTTCATCCGTTTTGGTCTTGGTTGCCCAAAGAAGTTTCTCCCCTCGGAAGAAAGCGGTGTGAAGTTAGCCAAGATGGCGGTGGGTCGAGACAGAGTGACCACGAAAGTTCTAACTTCAGCGAAGGGCAAACGCAAAAAGACAAAAAGCAAGTGCTGCCCGCGGTTTTATAGGGCCAAGGGATTAAGCACTTGAGTCGCGTGGCAGACTGCGAAAGCTTCAGGAAACTTACAATATACAATCTTTAAAATGACGGAAAATGACTATTATAAGCATGTTAAAAATAAAAGCTGGTAATTACAAGTGCTTTTAGATTTTATTGAACATAATTAGACAGCTAAAAGAGCTCAAAGCGAGAAAAACAAAAAATAGAGAAAAAACTCAGCGAGTGCTTTGAGCTTTTGAACGTGAATACGTAACCTGTCGCAAGGATAACCACCAATAGTGAAAAATGCTTAAATTCGCACAAATAAGCCGGGTTACAGTGAAAAACCTATTGAAACATAATCTAGACAGTGTAAAAAGATGACACAAGTGTTTTTATAAGAAAAACATCGCGGGAACATAAAATTGGCAAACCACGTTGTAAGTACATGTTTTAATTTAGTATATTAGAACGCTCTGGGAGTTTTAACCATTTGGAATTGCTGAATTAACGAAAGTTAACGTGTTTAAATATAAAAAGCAAAGCCAAATCATCTAGAAAGGCAAAAAACATAAACTCAAAAGTTCACTTAGAATGTTTAAAAGGTTTAATCGTTTTGAAATGAATGATTAGCTGAAAATTAGTATGTTTAAATAAGTCATAGATGTTAAACATAAAATCATAGTCTTCTATAAACATAAAACCAAATTTTTTAGAACAAAAAAAATTCTTAAGTTTGATAAAAACTTAACACGATGAAAAAATTAAAATTAAATTGAATATCCTTATTGACTTAAAATGAAAATACCTGTCGGTGTGCAGCTTATAATATATAAACTTATTTACAAACAAAATAAATGGAACTTATATTTATAAAATAAATAATAAAGGCCTATATCAATTTAAAATTAAGATTGAGAATTTGTAGATACTATTTATAATTGTTCGGGAAACTGGGAGGAGGGGAGGGGGTTGAACAGGCGGGATTTAAAAGTAGGGATAGTGTTGGAGTAACGGATTAAAGGGGGAATTGAGTTCCATAGGGGTGAGGACCGGATAATGATAGATCCGGATAATAATTTGGAAATTTGACGTTGTGTGGACCGGAGTGTATAGGTCTAATATAATATATACATTATTATAGATATACATATTTTTTTCATTTTATAGCATCATATGTATTTTCTGTATTGGTGATTTTTTTTTTTTTTTTTTTTTTTTATTGTAATGTTTATACTTAATTTTCCCTATCTTCACATTTCTCGGTAGCTGGGAAAATGAAGAAGTACTCCATACCATCTCTACCGTCATCATTCTTGCTTTATTTTTCATCAAAATGATTGTTAACCATTGCTTCTTTCTTAACCATGCACTAATGCTACACATTGTCTTAACCATGCTGTGTAGCTAATGCAAATCGCCCTAAGCGAAGACGTTGATGTCCGGCTTCCTTCATTAGCCGGGCCATCGTTGCTTCGAAAGCGGAGCGGGACATGCTCTGAGGTTTCGGAACCACATAACATGAATTTTATAGGTTAATATTTTATCCTAAGAAACGGAGTTCATTTTCCAAGAGCTTAGAAATCTTAACTATATTTAAACGACAGTTGGCTTAAAAGGTTCCATTCAAAAGTCTCTAGAAACTCATTAATTACTCTATGGACAACAGAAATCTGTAGATATAAAGTACATGAATAGGATGTTTCACCAACATTTTTATGAACTAATGAGAAAAACTTTACTCATTCCTTAAGCAAATAGGTATGACGAAAATAAAATAAATTATTTAAGAAATTGTCATAGATAATATTATACCACTGTTTTCGTGAATAATAAATCTAAGTGTAGAATTAGGTAGGCTATAAAGATAAACAATATTTTCAATAATATTGCTAATGCCTATGGGAATTAGCCTTAAAAATGATTTGTATTAAATATATCTGTGTCTGTTTAATAGTTTAATGGATGTTTAATTAAAAAATTGCTTTTAAAATACTTAAAATTACGAGATAATTACAATTCTTGATATTACACTAACCCACGTAAAAAAAAAAACTGTTTCCGAAGGAAAAATAAAACTTCAGATTGCTTCTTTTATCCGAGCTGTCTATTGAAGGGAACTGAGATTTCCCAAGGTACTTATTTCTTATCTTCACACTTTTCACTGGGAAGAAAACCATCTGTTATATTTCTGCTTGGGCCATAAATTTCAAAAGAAAACTTTAGCAAATTTTTAAAACAAATATTGCAAGATGAAGAAAGTAAACTTTTCTTTTTTACAAAACCCGTACATCAGAAAATCATAATATATGTTCAATAATGATGACTTGAAAAAAAAAATAGTTTTAAATTGCTGAAAATGGTACAATACAATTTCGTCCATTGCTTCAATTTCGTAGAAATTAAAAATCTTCATCTTCTGCCAAGTTAAACTCGATAGGATTTGGGCTAGAGGTGATAAGTTCGCTTGTTGTTTAACTCTGAATTTCTACTTTCACTTACCTATATATGAAATATATAGCAAGGGAAAGTATTGCGATCGTGAAAAATTTCGCCTTCCGGTTTTCAACGGAAATAAAAGTCTGGGGTCCCCTTAATCCAAATAACCAAGTCCCGCGAAATGTTGTTTGTGTGTGTGCGTGTTTGTATGTGTATGTGTGTGAACAGACCTGCTCAAAAACTATAAACCGTACGGACCTGAAATTGGGCACTTAGTGTATGAATATGCCTGCGATGTAACAGCAAAAATTTTATCAAAATTGGTCAAAAGGAGCGGGTACTTTATTTAATGAATTTGGTCTAATTCTTACGTTTTTTTTTTTTTCGAATTTCTCGAAAACGGTTCTAACAGTTTTGATTAAATTCGGCTTTTGGTATATGTATATGCCCGCGATGTGACAGTTAAAATTTATCAATTGGAGGGGGCACTAAATTTTGTCTTATTTTCAGATGTTTTTTTTTATTTACTCAAGAACGGCTTTAACGATGTTGATCAAACTGGGTATTTCATGTATGTACATGCCAAAGATTTGGCAGTCAAAATTTCATCAAAATTGGTCAAAAGGAGGGGGCACTTTATTCACTAAATTTTGTCTCATTTTTAAGTTTTTTTTTTCAAAACTGGCTGTAACTATTTTGATCAAACTGGGTATTTGATGTGTGTTTATGCCCGCGAAGTGACAGCCAAAATTTGATATCCCGTATTGTCACTGATACATTTTTTTTTCTTCATACATTGACTCGACTCGCACCTGTCAGCGATTTGCGACAATCAGAGAATTCGAGGTCTGCAGCACCGCATTAATATGTATGGCATTAGGAAATGAGGGAAGGAAAGTGCTACTGGGAGGTGAAGCCCCTGGTGCCAGAATTTATCAAATGCTTGATGAAAATGAAAACTTTTATTCAACAATAAAAAAAATTATTTTATATTAATGTAATCATTACTGTGGGTAACCACCTTGTAAATACTCGCAGAACTTGCGAGATCGTGGGAGATGTGTCAGTGAAGAGGAAGGATTTGGCACCGTTTGGAAGCGAGCTCCGTGGTGCAATGGTTAGCATACCAAGCATGTCACACGGAAGACCCGGGTTCGATTCCCGGCGGAGCCAAATCTTTTCTCTTGAAAAATAAATTATTTAAAATAAAAAAAATTATTTTACGTGAGAAATGAAATACGTGATGCTCAAATTATTTAAAGCATTTAAGGTGTGAAACAATATGGTATAAGATAATCTTTAATTAATTATATTTTAGTTTAGATAATTTAGTTCCATAATAAATTTCTGAAGGCAATATAAAGTGATTATAGAGGAACGGTAATCGTTCTCGATTCCAAGAAAGGCATAAGAGACAAACTTTACTACGAGTCGTTAATACACCTCCTATGGATTAACCTTTACAATATATTTAAAAAAAGCAAATCGTAAAAAACAACCAAGCAGTAAAACTAACTCGACTGTTAATGAATTTAGTTCCCTTAACAAAAGAAAAAATCAATAATGAATCGTAAAGTACTAAGAAATTTCAAGGTTTGCACTACAGATACATTATAACTTATGGAAAAGTGTGGCGTTTACATATTATCGGAACACGTCTAATCTAAGTAAGTTCGTAAGTTAAAGTTGTGTGTTCCGCAAATCGCACCAGATTTTTAAAATTATTATTGAGATATTTATAAAATCGTTTATTTAAAAAAATAATACAATATGACTAATGTGCAATGTTTTTATTTCTTCTAAGATTTTTTTTTATTTGTGTTATCGCCTCTACCTCAAAGGGTCATTGGCGTCTAATGGTGCATTAAATCCATTTGTAGAGGTCTGTGCATTTAAGAAACTTGAATAGAGTCGAATTGATTGTAGAAATATCGATGTTCAAAACATCGATGTTTTGCCTTTGATGTCGGTTCTCTACTCTGGACTCAACAAGCCCTGATGAAGATGTTTAACTGAATATCCTGACAATTAATCATCCTATCGTAAACAAAAATAATAACAAGAAAATAGTAACAAAAAATGAAAAAATAGTAACAAGAAAAAAGTAATTATAAGATAAATAAGTCATTAAGGTAAAGTGAGTATAGTAAATGGTACGAACCTATGACTAAAAACTGTACAAAAGAAAATCGTTTGAAATCTTTTCTTATATCAATATGGCCTTTTTCTTAATTTCTTGATTCAATTGATATAACATTTTTTTTTTTTATTAGTGGGCTTTCTGCCACTGTCTGTTCCTATAATGCGAATAGAGAACTGTTTACCTCTGTTTACTTTTGTGTTATTCTAGCAGGCCTTAAAACATCATAATTAGAACCGTTCCTAATGATTCCATTAGCATCTTTAAATGGCATTGACTATGCTCCTAATCCATAATCAATCAGCCATCGAATGATACAACACCCCACCCACGGTTGTTTATCTGCTTAGGTCCCTATTTACGGATTCGAATCATATGATTACAACGGAAGCACTATTTCTCCGTCTCATTTCAACTCAATATAGAGCAATGATATAATCATTGCTGACTCTTAAGGAATTGTTTACACGGTGTTTTTTCTACGAAGTTTGGAAAAAAATGTTGTTTTGCTATTTGACTGCCAGGAGTGATTACAATGACGAAACAGGGTTTCGTAAGTTCTTTGACCAATCCTGTGATGAAAATGTCGTTGTCCATGTACCAATTGCTATGTGTTGCGCGAATCGCACCAGTTTGGTTCCAAGCTTCGTTCCAAAAATTTATTCGTGTAAACAGTCCTTCCTTTAAATATGAATAAAAAATGAATTTGAAGACCACTATTTTAAGGACTCTGTGGGTGACGTCTATAGTAACCTCCAATAGTAACCTAATGATAAGTAATCCAACATGCTCATAAGCTAACGGCTACCTTGACATCGAAAATAAGTGACCCATGTAGTAAATTGCTTCTTATCGTTTTTCCTTTTTTGGTTTCAGATCTCGAGATTTTTTCGTCCTCTTTCTTTGAGCCGATTTGAAGACCTCTTGATTTTGAACATCAGGTAAGTTCTAATATTTATCATTTTGACTTTGATTATTTCTGTGAAATAATTTCCCTTACCATTCCGCTTTAGTGATAATGGGGACATGAGCTTCCACTTCTTCGCCGATCCACACGATCTCGGCAAGATTCGCGACGGCCAGCAGAAGATGGTTGAAATAGGTCGACTTGGAGAGTTAGGGCTGGAGATTAACGTGGTCCGCCTCCAGCACGAACAAGGACTTCGTCTAGAGGTAGCGAAATTTAATACATTTAAAATAAGTCAAACAAATTCCCTAGTTATTTTCAATTATATAAATAACTTTTATACATTTATTCATTTGGCATGTCGTTGGTTTTTTAAAAACATCATGTAGTGTATTACTTTCACTTTCTTATATACGAAATATATAGCAAGGGAAAGTATTGCGATCGTGAAAAATTACGACTTCCGGTTTTCAAGGGAATACACGTTTTGGGGTCCCCTGAGTACCGTGAAATGGTGTGTGTGAACCGACTAGCTCAAAAACTATAAACCGTGCAAACCTGAAATTGGATATTCGGTGTGTGAATGAATATGCTCGCGATGTGACAGAAAACTTACATCAAAATTGGTTAAACGGAGGGGGTACTTTATTTAATAAATTTTGTCTATTTTTTTTTTTTATGCAGCTGGACATTTTAGGTGCGTTTTCATGAATTACCTCCATACATTTCGGTCGAATGACACATAATCCAAATAAATAAAATTAAAGATGCTTTACCATAAGATTTTTTCCTTAACCATTTAAGCCCTACCAGATAGTTTCTATAGCGACAGATCCTGACTAATATAAAATAATACTTTATTACCTACTAGTAAAAATGACAAATTTAATCAAAATCGTTAGGGCCGTTTTTGGCTAAGATGACGTTGGGAAAATGTGCCCTGGACGTTACGTCACTTTTGAGGAATTTTGCTGTCACATCACGGGCATTTATTTATCTCTAATACCTAATTTTAGGTTCGCCTCATAAATCGTTCCTGAGAGTCTGTTCACATACACCCACACCATTAAGCAATACTTGGTTATTTGGACTCAGGGAACCTAAAAACGAGAATTTCCGTTGAAAACTGCATGTCGAAATTTTTCTACACATTACCTTGCTATATTTTTTATTTAAGCATAGGAAAGAGAAAATAATAATGTGCATCAATAGGTAGGTGTAGAATTTTTTTTATTTTTCTGGAGTTGACTGAATGGATTCCTTAATAGTATATCAAGCCGAAAAGAAATCACTTGACTCTATCACACCTTAGCTTGGTAATAGGAGAAAATCTGAGGATAGACCAATCGAATCCCGACCCCAGAGTAACCAGCTCTGACATCTGATAGAGTCACCATACCCCTGAAGCAGAAATAGCACTGGAGCTCTAGAACGGAAATTGAAGTTGGAGCTTATACCTTTTACCTCAGTTCCTGATAGATTTGAAATAAGCCAGAAATATTTTCATGAATGAAATGAAAATATTTTCATTAGTTCGCTCGAAATAGAAATATCTTAATGTCTACTAAAGCAATGCCATCTGAGAACAAATGAAAAATCAAAGAACTGAATTATAATTTTCATAAACGTTGAATTTTAAATGTTCGTTATAGTTATACATTTATATTTATCAGAATGACAAAATTAGAAATTTAAATTGAAACCTACGAAAGTAAATATGATAAACTATTATATAAACAGAGGAAATTCTTGATATGAATTCTAAAGGCACTTATAATCTAAATATTTCATAGACAGAGATAGATTCTATTATCATCATCTAACAGATTCTCAATTTTTCTAGCTACAATAACTAGATCAGTCGTTTGTGATATCCGTGTGGCCGAAAATGCGTTTTGCGTTTTAACTTAATTTAGGGCTCCTAGCAGGGACATCAAATTCTTTTTCTTCTTCCTTTTTTTCTCTTTTGTGCCCTTCAGCTCTCTATCCATAGAGGTACCTCTCTAACCATCTCCATCCAGCTAGCATACATACCTCTTCCCTCTTACCTCTTAGCAGCTGCATACCTCTTCCCTCACCTATTTTGAAGGTGAAGTCAATCCATGATAATCTAGGTAGTTTTGTTTGACCCTTCCTGTCAGGTCCAGCTTCCATGAATTAGTTTTCAGACTTCCGCGAACTTCGCCGTTCGCGTTGTTCAGTAATCATAATCCGTGAAGTCCTGTACATCTAAATTTAGTCTAACCAATACTCCTATCTCGTACAATAATCCTTTTGAAGATCTTGGCGCTACCTTCGATCAAATCCTCTCTTGGGAACCGCAAATTCCAAATTTCTTTCTCTCTAGTTTAACTGTTCAACCGTTTGCACAATCTTCTTCCATCCAAAACACCGCCAAAACCTAGCCTCTTCTCTTATACGTATTTCTCCAATTTGACTATGACTTTATGTTGTACTGCCGGGAGAACTCGAGGCCAAACTTAAAAGCGTAATGCATTGATTTATGTACCAATACGTTTTCTCTTCGGGATGATTTAGAGATATCACCTAATAATCATGCCGAGTTGAATTGGCTCTACCCCTCCTACCACCGGTCAGTAAGTACGTAGCTGCTCCCTTCCTATACCATGCCATCAGAACTCAGCGACCCTCCTATATCCTACAATTTAAATCCTCCATCCGATACCGCTCAAGCAGATCCCGTACCTTAAATCCTGTAAGATCCTTTATAATATAAGCCTCCTACTTTAATTCTGTCCTTCGAATATTCGACACGGTCGATTGATTTCCTTTTTCGAATCTATCTTTTTCATGTTCCTATTCGATTCTTAATCCGATTGATCACCATAGGCACATTAGAGAAAATCTATAGAGAAACCTGTACTGGCTCCGTACTAAGTACTCCCTTACCTCTTCGTTTCTGATTCTCCTAAAGAAGATATTTAATTTCAACAGCTAAGATGTTTATTTAAAAGGCCCATATTTCGGCTCTCTTTATAATTACATCGCTTAAAAAACGTATATTCTTTTTGACAGAGGAATCAACATATTTTTTTTTTCATAATACTATTTAAACAACGCTTTAAACCAAAGACTTATACGATTTATTTTAGTACTTTATTATGCAGATGTCACATAGAACTATTTACAGAAAGGTTTGGGCTAATGTTGTAGAAATTCCTGAATATTCGATGATATATCTCCCGGCATCCTCCTAAGAAGATTCCTTTGGCATTCCTCAGTTCACTATGGGGGGGGGGGAGGGGCGAGGGGTTAGACTAAATTCAACTTACAAGAAAACCGTTGTTATAAATAATGCCCACCATCTCAAGCATTTTTTATTATTATTAGCATATAAAACCCGGATATTTGTGCAGTAAAGATATGAAAATGAGCAATACCAATGTAGAAACGTTCATAAATTTGAAAATCTGCTTTTTCGATAGATAAATTTGTGTATTTATTATTAATTAGATATATCTTAAGGTCCATTTACAAAGATCAAAATAAATTCAGATAGTTCGAGCACAAATAAATTTATTTTTTCGGGCTGGTTGCTCATCTTCATCAGCAGAGATGCTATGATCTCAAGGGAATCAGCTTTGTTTCCTTTGTAAGGGAGAAAGGTAAGCCCCAGGTTCTTAGCCTTCCTATAAAATATAAATTTATATTTATATTTTCTTTAAAAAAAAAAAAAAAATCGTTTATAAAATACAAGTTTTTTTTTGTAATTATTTTTGTGCACGAGTGTGCAACTTTCATCTTTATTAGAGATAATGTACTAGAGGTGTTCTGTAATAAAATTTCCTGTATCACTAAGCATTGGTGGACGGCCTTATTGCTCACGATTTTTTTTACGATTTTCCCTTAAAATGGTGTAAGATCGTTACTATTGTACGGTTTGATTTTTATCCATGAAATAGAGCTTAAATGCCGAATTTACAAAGTTCCCTCACATAAATTAACTTTGTTTATTGTAACTAATTTTGTTTATTAGAAATAATTAAGTGTCCCCCAACATTAATAGTAAGAGAATAGATAAATATAAATCTTTAAAAAATTAGATAATTAACTAAAGGAAAAAAAAACACAAACGAGAGAAAAAGCTAAGATTTTTTTTTTCATAATGAAAAAGTTATGTCCAATTATATGATTAGAAATTTCAGTTGAAGATTGGAAGATTTTATAAGTATCAATATCTAACATGAAAGATGACGGAGATTGGAAAACAAAGATTGAAAAATATTTTTAAATAATTTTATTAGAAGAGTAAAGATTTGACCACGGCCGGGAATCTAACCCATGTCTTCTGCATCTCCGTCGCAGCGCGATTACCACTTATCTAACCGAGGGGCCAACTCAGTTATGTCTATTTTTTTTCTTCAGTGATTTACTCGCAATGCCGAATATTGATTAATCTTCATATTGAAAAATGAGATCGCCATGAAACTTAAAAAAAGCCATGGAAATTCCTTAAGTACATTCCCGCGAAGGTTTCTGATATAGTACATAAGTGTTATAGTGAATAGTTTTTTATATATTTTCTGTGGAACTGGGGTAATTATTAATTATTTACCAGTTTATCCGATTACAAAGAATTTTGAAACTCTAGTTATTCTTAGGCCAACTATAAGTAGCATAAAAAAAGTATATTAGTCATATATCTTATATTAGGTATTTTTGGGCGGTTGATTATTAAACTTTTATCCGTTTATCCGATTTAAACAAACTTTCACAAATTGGTTCATAGGCATAGTAGATGGTTAATCCCTAAGAAGATTAATTCCTCAGTAATGTAATGTAGAGGGAGGATAACTTCATAACTTTTTACTGATTTGTATGATTTCAAAGAATTTCAACACCTGGTTATTCTTCGGCCAAATTTAAGTATGAGGTTCATAATTAATATTAATTCCTCAAAAATGTTATTATAGATAAATAATGGCGGGGGATGTCGGAGGGTTGGAATTTACTTTTGACATTAGAACAAGCCAAGATGAGTAAGCTAATTTTAAATAAATTTCTATTTAAATTAGTTTAGTAGTAAGTAAAAATCTGGTGCGTGCGCGCAACACACAACTTTCACTTACCAACTTACTTAGATTAGAAATTAATGCGTTTTGTTAATTGCCACTTCTCAAATGAACAGAACAGTTTAATTATAACGCATTGGTTTGTCATTAAAGGCGTACGGCGCATGCGTGAGCTCAAGGTGTTTTATGAGTTGACGGAATATTTTTCTTTTTTTCTCCTGTATATGTTTACTTGATTTTCTTCATATATCATATTTAGCCGTTTCTTATTTTTAAGCGTGATGAGAGACAGATAATTTCCCAATATAAACTAAAACAAAGGTATTTTATAGAAAAACAAAAAAAGCCCCTTCCCCATTTAAGCCCCCTCAGAACATTTTAATAATAATAAAGCTTACCTGATATTAAATAACAACTAATTTTCATTAAACATAACGAATTTGATAAAAATCGTTAAAGCCGTTTTTGAGATAATCGATCAAAAAGGTAAAAATTGGACAAAATTTATTAAGTAAAGTCCCCCCTCCTGTTGATCAATTTTTATTGAAATTTTTACAGTCATATCTCGGGCATATAAATACATCAAATACCAAGTTTGATCAAAATCGTTAAAACCGTTATTGAGCAAATAAAAAAAAACACGTGAAAATGATACAAAATTTATTAAGTAAAGTCCCCCCTCCGGTTGATCAATTTTGATGAAATTTTTACAGTCATATCTCGGGCATATCAATAAATCAAATACTCAGTTTAATCAAAATCGTTAGAGCCGTTTTTGAGAAAATCGAAAAAAACTTAAAAAGTTATTAAATAAAGTACCCCCTTCCTTTGAGCAAATTTGATGAAATTTTTGCTGTCACATCGCGGGCATATACATACTCTAAATACCCAATTTCAGGTTCGCACGGTTTATAGTTTTTGAGCTAGTCTGTTCACACACACACACACACACACACACAGACACACACACACACACAGACCATTTCGCGGGACTTGGTTATTTTGACTCAGGGGACCCCAAAACGTGTATTTCCGTTGAAAACCGGAAGTCGAAAATTTTCACGATCGCAATACTTCCACTTACTATATATTTCATATATAGGTAAGTGAAAGTAAAAATTGTATAATACGTTCATTGCTCCAACGTTTTATTTTTTATTGATTTTAGGGAAACAGTGGACACTTTTCTTCCATTAATTGTTTGATTACGAAATTTCTAAAAATTATCACATTTCGGAAACATCATTAGGAAATCTCTAAATTACGCATAAGAATAAAGCCTATTTAGAAGTAATAGCCGAAATAAAAACCTTTTTCATTTTTAACTATTTTCCCATTAATATTAAAAAATAAATTATTCAACATATAGTTTCATAAATTGAGCATTATTAACACTTTTTTTAATGATCCCTTCTAGATTTTTACTTTCACTTACCTATATATGAAATATATAGTAAGTGGAAGTATTGCGATCGTGAAAATTTTCGACTTCCGGTTTTCAACGGAAATACACGTTTTGGGATCCCCTGAGTCAAAATAACCAAGTCCCGCGAAATGGTCTGTGTGTGTGTGTGTCTGTGTGTGTGTGTGTGTGTGAACAGACTAGCTCAAAAACTATAAACCGTGCGAACCTGAAATTGGGTATTTAGAGTATGTATAAGCCCGCGATGTGACAGCAAAAATTTCATCAAATTTGCTCAAAGGGAGGGGGTACTTTATTTAATAACTTTTTAAGTTTTTTTCGATTTTCTCAAAAACGGCTCTAACGATTTTGATTAAACTGAGTATTTGATCTATTTATATGCCTGAAATATGACTGTAAAAATTTCATCAAAATTGATCAACCGGAGGGGGGACTTTACTTAATAAATTTTGTATCATTTTCACATGTTTTTTTTATTTACTCAAAAACGGTTTTAACGATTTTGATCAAACTTGGTATTTGATGTATTTTCATGCCAGAGATGTGATAACCAACATTTCATCACAATTGATCAACCGGAAGGGGGACTTTACTTAATAAATTTTGTATCATTTTCACGTGTTTTTTTTATTTACTCAAAAACGGTTTTAACGATTTTGATCAAACTTGGTATTTGATGTACTTATATGCCCGAGATATGACTGTAAAAATTTCATCAAAATTGATCTACGGGAGGGGGGACTTTACTTAATAAATTTTGTATCATTTTCACGGGGTTTTTTTATTTACTCAAAAACGGCTTTAACGATTAACAAAAATAAGATATGAATGTAGAAAAATGTGTGACTTTGGGAAATGATATTTAGCAAAACACGTCAATTACTAATCTAAGTAAGTTGGTAAGTGAAAGTTGTGTGTTGCGCGCACGCACCAGATTTTTTTTTGTTCTGGTATGTATTCTAGTTATATTGGGATATTAACGAATTGCGAAAGAAATATTTTTTACCTCCACCAAAACCAGGAAAACTTTGAGGAAAATGCTTGTTGTGTTCTTTTTACGATTAAAACTGGACCAGCATGTGTCCTTTTTTATTGCGAGTCAAAACTGCCGAGTACAAAATCTATTTTAATTTGTTTTAATCACTACGACTGAACCCATCTAGTCCAACGAGATTGTAATGGCCTGCCGTGTGGTTTTCCATTTGTATTTACGTCCACCAACGAGTCAGTACCCATTCAAATATCATCCCTCACCCTCAGCCCTCGCTGTACGAGTATTTGATTCCATTACTGAGGGCAATGTGAAAAGCGTACTACCTTCTTCCCTCTGAAAGTTCTACTCCACCATCATTTCCGAAATGGCATGCAATGTTTTTTTATTGTTTGATAGTGACGAGCCTAGTATGAAACTCCATATTTCTGTACTGTGAGGATGGGGATCGTTATGCCACGTAAAATTGGACCTGTTTTTTTAGTTTTTAGTTTAGTAGTTTTTTTTTCAAGAAAAAAGTTTAAAAATTTACTTTATTCGCTCTTGAATTTTCTAATTTTTAAATCCCTTCTCGCTCCCCACCCCCATTAAAACGATCTTAGTATGAGCTCAGTCAGTTGCAAAGCAGCCTTAAAATAATGGTTTATTTTTAATATTATTTTAAGTTAATTCTTCATGCAATTTTTTAATAAATTTGCACAAATATATATATATATATATATATATATATATATATATATATATATATATATATATTTAGAAATATACTATATTGCGCATCTCCATTTTCTTTATTTTGGTTTTTTTATATATATTTTTCGGTTTTGTTGAAAATCTAAGGCTTATATTTAGTTATACTCTAACCTATGTAATCATGATCCAGATACCATAGTAAGTGCGAATCAGCTATTAAATATGTATGATTTTTGTGTGCAATCAAATGATAATTGAGAGGACAAACTAAAAATATGGATAAATCACTATTGTAAATACAGACCCAAATCGATCAATTATAAACCTTATATCAATCAATTATAATAATGATCATTAAAATACAAAAAATTGTACATTTATGAAACATTGGCAAATAATCTTATTATTAGAGAGAAATTATATCCAAAGAGTTCGGCCAAAGGGACTGGGGTCAATTAGTTTATATTGAGTGATAAGCAGAGGAAAAATGTGGAATCAATTTTGCTGAAAGGTGGTTTTGTGGCATATCTTTGTCAATATTTTGTATGTTCATAAATTACAAATTTATTTAAAATAGGGGTTAGAGACTTTGAAATTATAAAGGAAAGTAATTTGGATCTTCGTCTCTACTACTGTTTATTATATTTTGTACATTACAAACGTTTCGACCTCCAGGGCCGTCTTCAGTGTTTCTTTAATCACTGCATCATCCTAATCATATTACTGCCTTCCCAGTTTGATTAGGATGATGCAGTGATTAAAGAAACACTGAAGACGGCCCTGGAGGTCGAAACGTTTGTAATGTACAAAATATAATAAACAGTAGTAGAGACGAAGATCCAAATTACTTTCCTTTATATATGTTCATAAATCAAATATGACCATTCCACAACGATATATGAATTAAAGGTTAAGCTCATAGCAAGTAAAAACCTTCTTCTTTTTTCGACTCATTCAACCTCCTTATAACGTTTTTATTGGCTATTTCTCCTTATTTAATACTGCATAGTCAAATATTATCAAAATAATATTCATACTAAATACATTTTTCTTTAAAGTTTTAAAAGGAAGTTCTATTTTTTCTTCAGATGTTTATAATTAGTTTATGCAGAATATTTGAATAGTTAAATTTTTATCATATCATAACATGCCTTAATTGATACAATAACTGATTAAATAAAATAACTTTATTGAATTATTCTTAACCCTAAAATAGAGAATTCAATTATTTTGAGACTATAGAGTTCTGAAAAACTTCGCTCTTCTCTTAGTTAGGGCTCCTTGACCTAGCCGAGGACTCAATAATTCGTTCAATCCAATTAGAAACTAAAATACCAACTCTAATCTGTGAATAGACTAATGGTGAAATGGATTCATAGTAAATATAATGGCAGAGAACAGAGTAGGGAAATTGGATTTTATATCCATCTGCTGTTCTAACTGATCAAACTTCCTACGCTGCCACCACGATCTCGGTATCCTGATCCTATGTCAAACACATCACAGAATTCTTGTGATGAATGTGCAAACGATTTATTGAAGTCATACGGAATAGTTAAATGAAAGAAAAAAATCATTGTAAAATGTAAGCAGACATTTTGTTGTAATTAAAGTTTGGAAACAAAAAATGTAGAGAAAAATTTTCCATAATTTTTCTTTTCTTTTCTTTTTTAGGCTATACATGTTAGCAATCATGATGTACTGGAAGGGGAACAAGTGATTTTGTCATGTGTTGCTCAAGGTTCAGAACAGATGGAGTTCAACTGGTACAAAGATGGATATACAATTGACATCAGTAAAGGATTTGGGTATGCTGATTTTTTAAATACAAAATTGAACCAAATTATCAAAGATTTGGATTTAATTTTAACTTAATTATAAACTATAATTGTAATATCACAGTCTACTATATCAGTATCTGAGAGTTATTATTTCAGTGACAGTAAGAAAGTACAAATATAGAAAAATATAGTACAATTATTTACAAAAAAAAAAAACAAGAACTTTATTAAATTCTTGTTTGAATTGTTGGAAACATTGTTGGAATTAAGTCAGATTGAACTATGCGCCGAACTTTTTTTTTTTTTAGAAAACTGTTAAAGTTTTAGAGTCAAAAAATAGATTTACTTAGAATATGTTTTATTCTAGTACTTTTGAACCACAGCATATTTTACTTTGCCTCTCATATGACTCAATTAAAAAGTAGCGCGATAAAAAAAATGAAAATTGGTAATTTATTTCACTTTGGCGTTATACCGACCATGTATAATTACTAATGTTTTAGGAAATTTGTACGAATTAGATGCATACATTTATTCCACTAACTTTTTTTTTTTTAACTTTGGGGAGGGAAATGACATCCCTTATCCCCCCCCCCTGTGGTATATAAAGCCCAGATTTCCCCTGTGTTATATCTCTTGTAAAGATTTAACCTTTTCTATTTGAATTGTTTTTCTAATCCAGACAAATTATCATTTTTTTTTAATTTAAAATTGTGATTTTGCAAGATTATGAAAGTGCTTATTGCTCACAAGTCTCATTAACTTAAAGGGGGAATTAAGGGGGAATTATATATTAATTTTTATAATGTAACTGAAATGGCCTGTACATTTTTTTCAGGGTACTGTGGATAGAAAAACTGCCAAGAAACTCAAAAGGTGAATACACCTCTCTGTTAGGTATAGAATCTGCCAAGGCTGTAGATGAAGGGGTATACACATGCCAGGCTTCTGATTGGGGGATTCAAGAATGTAAATCAATATATCTTGAAGTACAGGGACCTCCAACAGTTCATTTGTCACCGATGTCTGTTTCGGTTAATAAGGTTTGTTGAAAAGATTACTAGATAACATACATATTTAATTGGGTAGTGTAAAAACTAAGATGTGAAGAAATCACATGAATCACCAGCTATTAGCAAATAAAATCAAATATAAATTTCATTCATCTAAAACAAGATATTAAATTTTTTATCATCATTAGACAAAGTAACTAGGTTGTTTAGTGTTTTTTTTTTTTTTTTATTTAAATATTGCTTATGGTTTGTAAACCACTGTGCCAGCTTTATAGCAGCAGTTTATACACCATTAAAGATTATCATTGCACTGCTCCTTTGAATGAATGTTCTAAATAAAGTTTTAGGTTCCTAGCTGAAGGCACAGTGCTACCAAGTTGACCCCTTCCAACAACCCGTTTCTTTAAAATTACCGCTTAGAACTTTGAAGGGTTATATGGACTGTTACACTTAGTTTTAATTTTATAATTCTAATAACCTTTATTGAAGAGCAGATCTTTCTAAACATATTGGTCTTTATTTAAATGTTCTAGTATGTGTAAAAGAGGAGATATTTGATTTATGGAGAGCACTAAAATAGCAAAAATACGCGTTTGGGTGACAATATAATGGCCCTCATTGGGAAAATTCTAAAAATAAATCAATTGGATTTTTGGAAATCAACTGTATTGTACTTTCAATGGTAAAAATATAAAAATGTTGAAGCAACCACCTCTGGACCACTATGTATGGATTTACCCAATACAGAGGCACTCTCAGTGGCAAAATTTTGTATGTCATGATACCATTATTACTCAATACTTCTAGAGTCAGAAATACAAATTTTGAATGAGGATTATAAACTCCAATAATTAAGTATTATTTGGCATAAAATATTTGTTTTATTTTTATAGGTGTATTTATATAATATATGAATTAAAAGTGGCAATTATGATTTCAAGTTTTAAAATATAAAATTTGTAAACATGGAAAAGTATATTAATATAGATCAATCCATATATTAATATATGATGAATATTTCATTCATAGAATTCTCAGAAAATTGGTTCGGAATCCGAGAAACATATTAGGGTTTGAAAACTTATCAACAGAATGATTGAAGATTTCTTTTCTAGAGTGATAAAAGTAAAGACTGTGTTTACTTATTGACTTTACGTTATTGAAGCGTAAGATTTCTTTTCATTAGTTTACATTCCTATGTTGAAATCAATGCTACTCCTCAAAGTAAACTGAATTTTAACATTATTTTTTTAAGGGTGACAACATTGATTTGACATGTGTCTCTCCAAATCAGAGGGTCTCATATTCTTGGACTAGAGATAAAAGCCTTTTTGTACTGACTCCTGGAATTGAGGTATGGGAAGATCTGAAACCTTGGGGCTCAATTCTGCGTATAACTAATATTCAGGTATAATCTTTAAGAAGCATTTCTTGAATTTAAATTAGTTAAATATAAATCAAATTTTATAAAAGAGGCAAAAACGTTGATTATTCCTGAAAGTTTATGTTTGTTACTTCATATATTTATAACTAGAATAAGAATCAGTTGCATTTGACTTTTCAGAAAAGTGTAACATACACATGCCACTCACAGACTAGGTCTGCTACCAGAGAACACAGTATTCGTATCAATTTACTGACCACTGGCTCCTGTCCTGAAAGTGAAGAGAGAGGAATAGTTTGGAAATCTACGGCACCAGGAGCAATAGCAGTTGAAGATTGCCCACCAAGGTCTTTAATTGAAAGGCATAAATTGTGTTTGTTTCACTTAAATCTAAAAAATATTTCCTTACATTATACATTTTATTGAAGTTAATTAATTTTATTTCTTACTTTCCTCTGATTAAAATATATGATATTTTATGTTAGAAAAGAGATATTTTATTGGCAATAATATTCATACGCCACAGATATTTGATAACCACAGTTATTCCTTTAAAATTAATTGCAAATATCAAATATAAAAAAATATATTAATGGATTAATGGTTATATATGGTATTAAAGTATAATAACTAAATAATATCCTTCAATTAAATAATGCATTTTATATTCTGTCATTTCTATCAAATAATGGAATTTCACTTTATATCCTTATCTGATTTTTTCCAGTTACGTCGGTCAAGCTACAAGATACTGTTTGACCACCAGACCAGGAGAAGCAACCTGGGAGGAGCCGGATTTTTCTAATTGTGTCTCAAACTCCTTGAGCGAAATTTTGACAGATGTATGTTGTGAATAAAATGTTATTGGTCATTATTCATAAATTACTTAAATATTTCTAAGTAATGCTGTTCCTCAATTTTACCTTAGTTTTCATGGGTATATTCTCAATCAAAATAAATATTGTAATGGAAATGTTTGGTGTGTGGACAGATAAAACAACACTATATTTTGCAATAGCATATATTGTGCCAACGTTTCGACCCTAGATTCAGGTCTTCATCACCGAGATTCATTCTTTTGTTCTGTAATTATTATTTTTTCATATATATTTTTTTTCTTCATATATTTTCATTGGTTATTATCATGTTTTATGTTTATGTTTATCATGATGATCGAATCTTGGGTCGTAACGTCGGCTCAATATATGTTATTTCACATATGGTGTTGTTTTGTTTGACCGCAACCCCAACCATTTCCATCACATTAACTTCTAATGTGAACCATCTTTCTTCATTAAAAATATTAAAATAGCTTCAATTTTATTCTTTTAAATTGTTCTTAGGGTCATTCTCTACTAAGTAGCAATTTTCAGAGTTGAAAATTTTTATTTTTTTAACTACTGAAAAAATGGAATTTTCTCACTTGGTTGACCTGGTATACCTTGCTAAACATGTCAGTGAAACGGCAAGCACAAATCATCATTCATTCTTAAGATATTCAATTTTTTTTAATTGTCACACACGGTAGGGATAATAATTTCCACAGTAGGGAGAAATGGAAACACAGTAGAAAGAAACACAACCACGGTTGAGAAAAAACATTTTTATTCTTTCTAATTAAATGTATTGGTTATTTCAAGAGTACATTTCAACTTTTTTTATGTTTATCAAACAAAGTATTGGCCAAATATGAATTGAAACACTCGAAAACAGCAGCTAGTTAAATATTTTTCTCTTGAACATTTGACCGCTAGAAACTGAAAACTAGAACAAAATATCTCCATTTTTAACGTAATTAAACTGCAATCAATGTTTTTGCTTGTAGAAAAAGAAAGGTGATGTCTCGGAGCTTGATTCCGAAGGTAGTTTGTGAATGCCGAGGATGAGGTTTTTCACAATCGTAACTGGAAAAGCAGCTCAACGAATTCATCTTGAGGATGTCTGGAGTTGTGGCTAAAAAAAACCACCTGATGAACTTTCATCGTTCCAAGAAAAGGAGGCAATTTTTTGGGAACCATCGCAGCCAAAGTGGTGATATCATCTTCCTAAACTATAGCGAGTCGCACTCTTCTTGTGCGGGATTGCAAAACATCAACAAAGGTTTAGAAGTCACTAATATCACTACCAAGTGCCACTACCTTGTCGGCTGTCCGTTTGAGACACCCTCCAACATCATCTGGAACTCCTTTCCTGTGGCCGGGAACTCCGTAGTTCCACGTAGCGAGTATCAGGTTTTCAAAGCGAGCTTGTAGGGCTCTTGAGAAGAGGTAGAACAGGGTCCTGTTTCTATTTTGTTTTGATGGACAGTCGGACATGAAATGAAGCACATTGACTTTGGGCAGCTCTTTTTTTATGAATTCAAAAACATGTTGAAGATGTGCCCATACAGAGGCAGGTCCATGATCATTGTACGGGGCAAAACCCGGGTTTATGGCCCAATGTTTCTCCAACAATCATATTGGGTATTTCCATGGGTCAGTGTCGGCAGCATTGTCTGTCCTGGGCTTTACTTATTTTAAATTTCTAACAATATGTTTACGGCCCGAATACTTTCAAGGCGGTATTCCCCGGGCCTTGCCGCCTGCTTCCCTCAGGTAAAAGTGACCACTCGGATCGAGCATATTCAGTACTTTGAAATGATATGTTAAATTATTAATACAATTACTTTCCCTATCCTGGCAGCATGCACGATACATAGCAATAAGTAGATAGGATAAAACTGTAAACAATTCAAAAAGAGATGTTGCTTTACATTTTCTCTCCGCCCTGTCGTATTTCTCTCCACCGTGGCAGGTTTAGGAACACAGTTGAGAGAACCATGGTAGAGAGAATTTTAGATTTTGGAGAGGTTATAAGACTTTAGTTGAAGCTTAGAGATTAGGGAAAAACACTGGTGTAAACTATTCCCGAATCACCTAACTTTGATGTAAGAATGATAATTTTATTATTTACCTGTTTGGAGTTAGGAAGTCCATAGTTGAGAGGCGTCTGTGGTGAGAAATGGAACTTTTATCTCACAAAAATCACACAACAACTGGCAAACTGAGATTCTACAGTCAACAGGTCCTCGTGGTTCACTTATCATATGATAAGCACAGTTGCCAATCTTAGCTATCCACTCTTGAGTCACTCACTCCATTTTGGCGCCGATTTCAAGTTACATGGTTGAGAGAAATGACTCTGATCACACGACTTTTATGCTTTGTCTATTTTTGTCACTAGACAAATAAATAATGACAATGCTCTCTCTTCCTTCTCTGTAGGTATATCTCACGCATTATCATTAAAAAAAAAAAATCATTATAGACTTGAACAAAGCCTCAATATATAACGAGAATGTAGTGAACTCAGAATTGTAACATGCCACGGTAGAGAGAATTTGGTTATTTAATGATTTAAAAAATGAGATTAAACTAATAAAAAAATGTTTTCAAATAATGGATCAGATCTTACCCAGTACCCTTAATCAATATTTAAAATGCCGCACCTCTTGGAGTTTTAACAGCGGAGCAATAGTTGTGTAACACAAATTTGCCATTTAGCGGAGAAGGACCCCTTGATTGAAAAATATTAATGGCTAAAATATTCATGTAAATTCTTTTAGTTTCAGGCTATCAGTCGAGGTTATATGAAAGCACCTTTGTGGTCTGTACTGTCAGAACTATTCTGGTGGTTCAGTGGCCAAGTTCCATGTTATCGTGGAGAAGGAGAGCCAGTCCTCAGTTTCTTACAGCAAGTTGTTGAATTTGTAAACCTTACCTTCACTGCCGACGAAATATCTAATGTTACCAAAGTGTTTTTTGCTAATGTGGATTTGCTACTCTCACAATCGAACTCTTTAATACATATAGAGGTAAATGATGTAGCGATTTTAAAATTAAAATAAAAAAAAATTGATAAAATTTGATCTGTAAGTGACATTTAAAAACAATCGAGTTAGATGCATAATATGGTCGGAAAAATGTCATTCTTTTGTTTGGTAAAGAGATCAAAGTGATTTAAGACAGTGATAGATTAAATAAGTAAGTGTGTTAATTTTTTTTTTTTTGTAATTGGATAAACCAGTAAAAACTATATAATTCTCCCCCTACCTAAATTCTTTGAATGATAATATTTATGTGGAATGAATCTTCTTATACTACTATAATACCTGAGAACTAAATGAGTTTTTTTTTAACTTTGTTGTAATTTGATAAAATTGCCTAAGGTTAATTATCAATTAACCTCTCTCTCATTTTTTGATGTTGTAATACTTTTCTGCTATTGCAGGGGCTGAGATAAATCCCAAATTTAGATGATAAAAATCAATCCAGCCGTTCTTCTTTTATTAATGGTGTAACTAGCCTGATTTGGTTTTAATATGTAAAATAGATTATAAAATGCCTAAAACTAAAAATACCAAATATTTTAGGCCTGATATTGAAAGTCAAAGACCAGATTGAGATTTCAGAATAAAAAAAAAAAAAAAAAATCAATAAATTAATCTTTAGAATCCATATAAAAATATATAAAAATGTGTTTTCAAACTTAAACTTTGTTCTACTCAAAATGGAAAAAATTTCACTTAGACCCCTTGTGATTTAGCTTTAGATAATTTTAATACTTTACTTATTTTAATATATAAATTAAATTAATTTATCTTAACTTTTGTCAATCATCTTAAGATATTCATTTTTTTTTTAATTTCGAATTCATACATACCTAGTCATTATTTAAGCATGTTTATTAAGGTTCTTTTTTACTTAATACAATTTTAATACTTATTTATGGTGTTAGAAAGTGGGAGAGTTGCAAGCTCTGGTTGACCAATGGTCACTAATGTGGGGAGAACACATGAATTCTAGTTCAGGACATCTGTTTTATAATGAATTAGTAATTGATGCTATTAAGTTAGCCAGTGACATGCAATATCGCTACTACGTACCCATGCTTCCTAAGTAAGTATTCTTTCATAATAAGTAGTAATAGTCTTGATTGAATTGTTTAATTCATTGAGTTATCTACTGGAATAAGGTTAAATAATTTTTGCATTATTATAAAACATTGCAACATTAAATGTATGCATGAGTTCCTTACTCATAGAACTACTGTTTCAAAACATCAATTCAAGTACTTTTATTTATTTTTCTGATTAAAATATCTTTAAAGTTTATAATAATTGAACATTTTTTTCAATTTTCAGTTACCCACGTTGGTACTCTGCAAACATTGCCATTGACGTTGTTACTAAAGCAGGAAATCATATGAATACAATTACTATAGTTAATTATCAGAATATATCAAAATTCTTACCTCAAATTTCTTCTCAGATACTCAGGTAAGAAACCATGTAGTCTTGTAGTAGTACACTAAAACTGATCATGGCTATTCCATATAACATCAAGTTTCTGATGATAGTTAGTTAAGCAATAAATAATCATTAATGATAAGTGCTCAAAATCACTCACTGAAAATAATGCGCGAACAATTTAGGTTGGTATTCAATTTTTATTAAGTGTTACCTATATATTGTTATCATTAGAAAAGGATAACATTTAAAATAATTACCATATCTTAATCTTGTCATGTAAAAAATATCTTCTATGTTAAAAAAGGCTTCATCAGACAGCGTTGACAACTTAATGCTCTACCCTGGGCCACTTATACGACAACACTATTCTTGAACTCCCCACCTCCATAGTATTGGGTAATTTTACCCTACAGGAGTCTGATACTTTTTATTGGCAAAGAACTTTACCACAACAATGCATACACATTGCTGTGGTAATAATTATATTACACTTTATTATATCTTTAGCAGTTCAATTAATGTGCCATAAATTTCCTATGTCATGTTGACTTTCATAATTTGAAACTTGCCTATCTTTAGAAACAAAAACATCAAACATTTCCTGTCCAAGCTCTTCATTTGGTTTTAACCCATTTGTTTCCAAAACTTTTTTGAATATAGAAAATGGGGAAAAGGTTTTTTTACATTTACATTTACATCCTGAAATGTGATATGTAATAAAAATGAACAAAATCAATACAGGGACTGAGATAAGCCCTGTTGCGAAAAAGCAACACTGGGAGCTTAAGTAGTCATTCGAAAAAAGAATTAGGGTTCTTAAAAAAATCATTTTTACTTGTTGCCTTTGATAGAAAATTAGAAAACAATTCTATGGAATGTCACATTGTAAATTATTGTATTGTTGAATAACACAAGAGAACTCTGGTTGACTTCTTCAAGGAAGAGATGATTTGACTTAGGATGTGTAATTGTAATATGTATAATTTTTAATCGCCTATTATGGTTGATGATGATGAGGCTCCTGACAATAATGATAAATATATGTAGATATTGATATAGGAAACAGAAAATTATAAGAAGTAATAGTAATTTTTGATTTAGTATGATCTTGACTTTTTTCCATTGAGTTCCATAAATATTCAAAAGAGATTTAGCCATCTGATGGTTTCTGAAGAAAAGCTGGTCATGTTCTGGTTCATCTGGATTAACCTCATTCAACCTCATTTTACACGGTTTTTTTCCATCTTGCCTTTTCATTTCCTTTATTATCGTTTTTTTTTTTCAATGAAACTTATGTTTCGAAGGGTATTGGATTTGCTCATCTGAAATTTCAATGTCACTTTCCTCCACCAACTCTTTTCCTACCTCCAGAGTGATTTGCATGTCATCCAGATCAAACATATTTGGAATATCGGAATCTCTTGGTGATTCAAGAATATCAATGCTGTTTTCGTTTATTCTTACACCCACTCAATCATTTTAAAGCACTATTTCCCGCCTCTGCTTTCATTAGTTGTAAATTTAAATTTTAAAAATTCTCCTCCCAGGTCATTATCACCACTGTCCCTTATGAAATTACCTCTGGTAGAGGTGCTTTACATAAATCTAGCCTTGCAGCATTTTGTGATATGTTCGTCTCTAGTTTCATAGGCATATACTCCAGGTTCTGCAGATGAGTGCATTGCCTTAGGCTTTTTATAGACTGGCCGAGAAAACATTTCTCCTCTTGAAATCAGTAGTTGTTCCTAGTCATCGTTTAATTGATTTCAGTTAACCTAAAGAAAACAAGTAATAATACAAAGGTAAAATCAGTTTAACACCATTTCTTGGATGAATTTACTTTAAAATATTCACGCTATTTTATGGGTGAAAACAATGGCCTTTTTTATTTGTGTTTTTAAAGGCTTATAATTGACTAACCCAAATTTGAAACTTCTAACAAAAGAAAAAAAAAAGAAATTCTTTCAAAAATGAAGCTACAACTAAAAAAACTAAACAAATCATTGATGACAAAACAATCAGTCAGTATTTTCAACAGTCAACAGTCAATATTTTGTTCCATCTAAAAAAGAACTTTATTCGTCTTAGTTTGAGGGACTACTCTAGTGAATCCCAGTCTCCTTGGCGATAAAGTTTTGCAGTGAACTACATTCGATTCTGAGAATTTCGGTTGCTGCGTTTTCCCAAGAGAGGTTACAAATGGGTTAAGTCTTTATAAGCCTTAAAAAAAAACATACAATTTTAAAAGCGTTCACGGACCGATTTTAAAAGAAACGGACCAAGCTTCAGGTTGGCTAAGTTGCCAATTCATGCCTAGCTTCCTAGTGTAGCTTTGCCAACATATCATATCAAACCAAAATACTAGATAAACTTTATATTTAACAGCAAGTATGTAAGAGATTTATTTACTCTATAACTCAAAGAAGTAGGTTTACTTACATTTTAATGGAAAGGCAGGGCAAAACAATTTTTCTATACTACCTAATCAACATGATGTTTAAGTCCAAAGCAAACAAGCCGATATTGAAAAAAGCATGGTAAAGAAAGATTATGCTGATATTTTCTAGGATATGATTACACTGATGCGGCTGAAGTGAGTACCTTCTTAGGAGTCCAAAATAGTATTTCAAAAACTGGCAAGTTTCTGAGTTAATTTTAAGTGAGTAATTTTAACAATAATTCATTAGCTTCTTTGCTCCATTGTACAAATTGATGATATTTATTTATTTAAAATATGTATTTATATTTTACCTTCATTGAACATATTAAAATACTTGGCAAAAAATTATCTTGCATATAGTGTAATGCAATGGTTCACAAACTTTTTATTTTGAGGCACCCCTCTATGGTTTAAATGTATTCCACGTCACCCCAATATCTATGTAAATGTGCATTTTTTGTTAACACCATTACTTAGACTGGTAATGCTTATTTAAGATAAATGTTTAAAGCTTACTCCTATTGGGACTAAGGCTTGTTTATGTTAAAATAATGTTTTACATTTGATTTTACATAATCTAATTCATTTTTTTTTAATAACAAAGATTTGCACCTCCTTCCCCCTCAAACCTGTCATTGTGGGCCCCTTGTAAGTCATCCCCCCACCCCCATGTTGAGAACCACTCAAATCGTTTTACATGTTCCTAATATCATAATTTTGGTAGAATGGGCAAATTAATTTGTATTTAATTTTCTCTTGTAGGGATGGTACAGAACTGTTATATGAAATGCAGTCCAATGTTGTGAGCATCTCTACCCATGGTGACATTCAGATCCGACTCGAGTTGACCCTCCCTGTCACCAGTCACCAGAGGACCAACTGGAACCTGACCTGTGCTAGGACTGATCTCGTCGGGATGGACTGGGACTTCACTTCGTGTCGTATGGTCCTTCGTGCTGGCAACTCGAGTCGCTGCCTCTGTCACAGACCCGGTCTTTATACCACACTTGTTACCAAACAGTCTTCTGAAGTAAATTATCCATTTTTAATTAATATTTCAATTACAGAGTTCTTATTATTTTTCCATATGTTACATTTGTATTATAGAAGTTTTCTTTAGTTGCATTTATAAAATTTGAATTGTTTGTACAGTTTTAATGACTGAAAAAACAATTATTCTAAAACAATTTTTATTAGCTTATTAAATTTTGCAGCAAACATAAGTATAAATACAAATAAAAGTAAATAAAATGACAATGCATGTAGAATTAACTCACATTTTACTTTCACTTACCTATATATGAAATATATAGTAAGGGAAAGTATTGCAATCGTGAAAAATTTCAACTTCTGGTTTTCAACGGAAATACACGTTTTGGGATCCCTTAAGTCAAAATAACCAAGTCCTGCAAAGTAGTCTTCGTGTGTGTGTGTGAACAGACTAGCTCAAAAACGATAAACCGCACAAAATTAAGATTTGGTATTTGAGATAAGTATGTGCCAATGATGTGACAGCAAAAGTTTTGTCAAAATTGAGTAAATGAAGGAGGTACGTTATATCATAAATTTTTATGTGTCTAACGATTAAACTTGTATTTTGATTAAACTCGTCATTTTTAATGAAAATCAGATATTCTTTAATATCATGTGCTTTTATAATCGTAGAAATGTGCTGATGGGGCTTTAATGGCGAAGGAAAATTTTCTTCCTAAAAATTAACTTTGATTTTGTTTGTATGGAGAACTTAACTGTCTCTCATTATACCTAGTAATATATTATGAAATATTTGCATTTGAATTTTTTTTTGGCAAATTTGTTTTCATAGGTATGAATTTATCATGAAAATAATAACAGACATTACACTTATACAAACTTCACATGGCTATAAGCCACATTCCATATCATATGAACTAATATCTTAAAGAAATTCATTATTAATGTTAAACACATTTTTTTTTTTTTTAGGAACCGCCAGGCTCAAGTCGGAACTTGCCTTCATCAGTAGTGGCTGTAGGATGTGGCAGCTGCCTGATCTTTTCGGGTCTCACCTTACTATTGATTGGCTATCGAAAAAACTTACTACACCTTCTCAAAGCACAATTTTGTTTATCTGTCAGTATGCTAATGGCCATCTTTGTCTATCTGTCATGCATGGGTCCTCTGTTGGTATGTAATTTATTGTTTACTGAACATATGCAGAATAAATGTTTAATTCCAATTTGAAGTTAAAATATTGATATAGTATATCTCTCTTATTTTATAATTCATTATATTATTTAGGTCATAAGGCCTACTTTGCAAATTACATGTTTTTGGGATTGTCACTCAATCATATTCTATTGTCAGGACCAAATAACCACAGTTCCAATAATTTTAATTTGCGTTTATATTGCTATCAACTAAAAAAATCATTAGGGTCATGCCTTTAAAAGCATTAGCAAATTTAGCATTTAAAGGACTAGTGGTATGAATTCAAATCGAGCCAGAGTGGGTTGAAATTTATTTTTTGGTAGGCTTGTGAAATGAATCTTTACTATCACAACCTGTTTAGAACAGTACTGTCACACCTCTAGAATTACCAATTTGTGCCAGAAATTGTCAGAAAAGGATGTGAAAATAAAACCAATTCATTGTTTATCCCCTTTTATTTTCAATGAATTATTTCAAAATTGAACATCCAGATTTCTACACTTATGCATAATATTTTGCTAGAATCCCAGGCAAGTTTTTCTTTCAACTTGAGCAGACTTTTTCACATTAATCAGCGAGATATAACTATTTTTAATGCTTTGTATATAGTTTTAGTTTTCCCTTTGAATGATAAATATCTGAAAAATACTTTGGAACATTTAAAATATATTTCATATTAATCAATTCTCAATCAGGAAAGCATTATGACTGTTACAGATGATGAATCAACTGCTGGTAATAATACTGGAACTTCTATTCTTCATTTCTATATCTTCACACCTCGGAATATTCCTTATCATCTATACTGAAGTAGCATTTATACCTCACTTCAAGAGCACGAAACGAATGGTCTTTGGCCTAACAACAGGTTATTTTGTTTAGAGTATGTGTGAATAATAGCCACTTTTATAAATTAACTATATTCGGAAGAGATGCCTCATAAATTTTGTTTGGAAGGAAAGAATTTACTACACTTTATTTTAGAATTATATTGCAGCTTGCGTTTTTTAAGAATGAGGTTGAGCTTCTCAGAAAAAAAAAGGTTAAGAAAAACATGAAGAAGAGAGAACACCCCTTGTTAAACAGTCTTTTTTTTATATTTTCTATTACTGATATCTTTATATGAGGGCAAAGGGTAAATGAGTTTCGTAATTATATGTAAATTAAACTGGTATGTATAATCTAAATTTTATTTGGCAGCACGGCCAGTTGTTTTTTTACCTTTAACTGGTAAGGTGACTTTAGGACCCCCACACAGTGTTTCGATTAGTACAAGCTAGGTGGACAAAAGTCTTGATTATAATTCCAAAAATTGGTATCAGAATAATGTTAATACATCAAGACATAACACTCTAATATTTGTTTATGTCTGACACTCTTTACCTAGTAAGAAAGTTGTGATGAGACATCATTTAAAAAAAAAAAATTGAGAACTTTGTTTAATCACTTAGTGATATGGATGGGTTACTGCTTCAGAAATAACAGTGCATGCAGTAGTGGAATCAGAAACATAAATGAATGCCCAGTATCTGCAAAATCTGTAAAGATTATAGACTGTTGTATAGATAGGGTTTTGATAGTATTTTTTCTTCTTTATCTCCTGGCAATGCTATTAAATTCGATTTTTAATTAATAAAAATGGTTTATTTTATATAAATTACCGATTACTTAATTGGTCAATATAGATGAAAAAATGACAAAAAATAATTTTATCCAACTAACTTGTACTAATCGAAACACTGCGTGCCAGTTAGATTTTAGTAAAGTCTGTTGTCACTTTGATTATTTTTTAAGTATAGAGTTAAATTACATGAGAATAATCAAGAATAAGTGTGTTGTTAGGTTAGTGTCATTTTTAAAATAAGTAATTAATACTACGATCTTAATAGAATTTTTAGGGTTATGCAAAGACGAAGAAAGTGCTTTTATTTTTCTTCAGGAATGTGGGCATATTCCCGAGGAAACACTGTTCTAAATACATGCACTATAGTATGGTAATAGTAAACCAATGTGCTTATGTTACAATTGAACCATTATGGGGATTATTTGACATGATTTAATTTGACATTGATATAATCTGATAACGGGCTCAAACACTCAATTGGGTGTTGAGTGCTCTCTGGGATAGCTAAAAGAAGAAACAAAAAGTAATTTTGCAGCAGAGTAACATGGGCAATTTCACATTTGAACAAATTGTGAAAGATCTGGCTCATTGTTTTTCTATCTAAATTTGTTATTTATTTCAGATTTTACTATAGTAGCCTATGTTAATATTTTCTAATATTTACTTGACAGTTATTAACCCTCAACAGGTACGGTGGGGGTCGGATCCGACCCACGGGTGGGTAATTCCCCTCCTGTATTCTCCCCCCTCTTAGCACGTGATCGAGTTGACAAGGGACCCTACTAGTAAGTCCTCCTACAGATGTTAGAGCGTTTGCAGTTACTAGGTGAGTGTCCTTGGCTTCCTACTTTCAATATTGTCGTGAGTTCTTTCATTCCGGGTCGCTTCCGACCCAACCGTACCGTGACTGTTACAAAATTTGGTTGATATTTTTTTTGTTTTTAGGGGTTTTCCAACAAATTAGATCAAAACAGATTAAATGAATTAGTTGGAAAAACCTTAACTCTTTAACGTCTGAGCAGTGAGAGCCCTGTGGCTTGAGACCTTAGACCGACTGCCGTGCCCGGTGCTCTGAATACATTCTTCTTCATCTCCTTATTCATATTTTTCTTCCAAAGAATTCACCCTATTTGCCTAAGGAATGAGGTGCAGGTAAAATTAATTTGGAAAAACCCGAAAAGAACCCCATGTCAATTAGTTTACAACCCTCTGAAATTTTTGGGAAAACCATAAACCTCGTCACTGGGAAATACCGTCTAGAGGCTCCAGGGACTGCAGCGCTCGAACTGGTATATCAGTCTACAGGTGTTAAAGGGATAAAATAAAAAAAAATAAAAATTGTTTCCTACCAACATAAAAGTGACAAATAAATCACTAATGACTTTTTACTTTTTACCAGTTTTCGCAACAAAATGGCTAAGCAACTGTTTTCAAGACAACAAAATGTTGGTTTCATTCGACCCTAAAAAAAATTAAAAAAATCCTCTTAATGTATTCAATGTACTACGGAGGAACAATAAGCGATGAGTCGAGCAAGCCAGAGGTAATAGAGTTCTACAACCTAACAAAAGGCGGCGTGGATGTGTTGGACAAACTTTGCAAAGACAAAACCACCAAAAGGAAAACCAGAAGGTGGCCCTTGCGGTACTTCTTTGGAATACTCGACATCGCAGCTGTTAACAGTTCTTTCTTATTTCAATGTCATACGAAACTAGACTCGTTTTCCGCACATGCTCAGAACCACTTTTTTGAAAAATCTATCTTGGGCTTTGATCAAACCCTTGATGGAAAAAAGAATGCTCAACCCGCGTATTATTAGAACTCATCGTTTGACACTCGCCAAGGTTTGACACAGCAATTAACCGTCAAACCCAATCTGGGAAAAATGTAGAAAATGTAACTTGTATGATCCCTCTAAAGATAGAAAGGGAAATGAATTTTGTGTGAAATGTAACGCATGTGTCTGTGGTGAGCAAAAGACAGTACTATGCGTTAGGTGTGTTGAAAGTGACTTAACAGAAGGAACAGAAAAGTGACATTCCTTTTATTTTTAATATAAAATATCAATAAATGTAATTATACAACAAAAACGGTTATTTTATATTTATTTCTACCCAAAATCTCATAAATAAAGAGATTGGGTCGGATCCGACCCAACCATACCATCTATTTTGTCTCAAACCACTGTACCGTTTGAGGGTTAATGTAAAGTAACCATAGTGACAACAGAAGTTACTAAAAAGTAATTGGTGATCCTAAAGTAAAAAAGACCTGGTGTGAAAACAGACCACTAATGAGGTGGTGTCTGTGAGACCCCAACTTTTGTTTTATTTTTTTATTCCACTAAAAATGTATACAAGACCATAATCCTTATGTATTGAATCCTTTTTAATCTTTCCCATATAAAAAGACTCTTATAAAAATATAATTAACAATTAGAAACAATAAAAACATTTTATTCATACAACCCCTCACGATGCATGAGTGTTCTAAACCTTAGACCTCTGGCAACAGATATATACAGATTTTACCCACTTGCCTATTATTGTTTTTCTCATTAGGTAGAAAACTCCATTTGCTTTTTTCACTCTGTTTGAGAGTTTTGGGTCAATGCAAGTGTGTCAACTTAAAGTTGTACCCAGACATCCGTAAGAACCAATGTATTTCATTGCCACTCCATTGCAGATATCTAATTGTTCTTGGTTTCTTCCAATTTGCATTAATTACTTTTAATCTCTATCTCCTTTTGGATTTACTCCTACCTCCACTCGATAACTGCTTTTTGTAAATTATATCTTGAGTCTGCAATTAGCAATATTTCATCTGCGAATACGATGCATGTCCCAAGATACGAAAGAGGTTCCTTTGCCCATTAATTGTCTGGTGAGATCTTCTATTGTAGATCTTGAGGATCTTGTCCATAAATGTTATGAGCAGAGCTTGAGCTGTCATCTTGCTTTACCCTTTTTTCAAAGAGGGAGGATCCTGATATTTTTCCACAGAGGTGAACCAATACCTTAGGCTCTTGGCAGGCTGACTTTATAGTCTCTAAACAGATTATGATGGACTTTCTTTCTTTATGATGGGTCCCAAATCTCTTCACGCGGTAGAGAATTAAATGTTACCTTCAGATCCAAGAAGGTAAGATAGATATTCTTTCATGGATCCTAAGCTTTTTCCACTATGATCCGCAAAGAGAATGTATAATCCATGTCTTTCCATTAGGCCGGAAAGCAGCCTGCTCCTGTTATAGATTGTCTCCTATTATTGGTCTTAGTCTTTCTAGAACTCTGGTGTACAACTTGTATACAATTGGTGAGAGGCAAATGGGACAGTAATTGTCATGCTCACTTGGATTGATCTGGATGACAATATCCCATATTATTAGGATTAGTCTCTGAATGCTTCTTACCATGAAGAAAAACATAATAAAAGTAATTTGGATTGCTTTAGTCCAGATGAAGCCTGAATCGGCCAAATTTTGACAGTTTAGTTTGTCTACCAACATCTAAGAATCTCTAGTCTCACATTTCTGGAAACTTCGAAAAGTATTTTAAGGACTATCAAATGTTGTTTTTACTTACATTAGTTATTAAGATGTGCTCCAAGAAAAAGTGTAAAAGTTTTTATTCCTAATCGTTTTTCTTAACTTTTAAATTACTTAAAAAAAATTTTAATGGTAACTTAGGTAGTATTTGGATCATATAAGAGGCAAAATAAAATATTCTGTGCCTCAAAAGTTCTAGAAGTAAACATATTTCACAACATTCAAACCCTAACTTCAGTTTTCTCAAAATGTGGAGTTTGGTGTTTCGTTCATTTTGGCTTTATAATGACCAAATTATATTCCTAATTTTGTGAGGAAAATAATTTGGATCTTCGACTAACCTTATTTTCTATACAACAGACGTTTCGACCTCCAGGGTCATCTTAATATGCAGTGTGGTGGGATGCCGCAATTGAAGACACTGAGGACGGCACTGGAGGTCGAAACGTCTGTTTTATAGAAAATAAAGTTAGTAATAGAGATGAAGATCCCAATTATTTTCCTCATAACTTAAAGGTCTCTAACCCATTTTAAATAAATAAGTATTCCTAATTTTGTTTCTATATATCTCATTTGCTAATATGAGTTTTATTTTATTTATAGCGCTGAGCTTATAAATTTGTCCTATTTCCGATAGGAAACACTTAAATAACTGTATTTAAATTTATTATGTCATTTCACAGGTGCTACTGTATTACCTTGCCTAATCAGTTGGGTGGCTGACTCGTTTTCACCAACTAGAAACACAAACTGCTGGTGGCTCCCTGTAGGATCTACATCCTTCTACACTGCCACCGTCTCAGTCTTCTTGATGGTTTGTCTCTTCTTGGTGCTGACAGTCAGTGTCTATAGGAGGCTGAGATATCTCAGAGCCATAAATGGCTCTAAGGTGAAGCAGGTGATAAAGATTAGGTAATGTCACTGTTTCAAGTTAAAAATAATAAATTTACTTTTTGCATATTTGATAGAATAATATAACACAAAGTATTCAAAAGCCTACACTTCATATATCTTATAACCTTCAACACATGTGATAATTAAATATTTAGTAACAGCAAAGCAATGATAATAATTCCCAACATCTTCCTTCTTCTGTTTTTTTTTTTGTTGTTTTTTTATGTTCGCACAAATTTTTGGTTTTTTGCGTATAACGTCTCCTTTACGTCCACAACGTACTTACTTCCTTGCTCTGTCCTGGTGACTTTACCTGTAAACCATGGTTCGAGCTTGTCTTGTGGCTTCTTCTTTATCCAGACTATTTGCCCTATTTGGTTCCACAATCATATTGCTTCTTGTAATAAGTCTTCTTCTTGTCCCAACGTTGAACCACTCCTTTTGGAAGCTCGGGTTTCAAAATTTTCGGATTGATTGGCAGAAACATCTTTGTTCTTCTAGCCATTAGCAGTTGTGCTGGACTATAGTCAATACCTTGTAGCAGTGTATTTCTTAGTTCAAGCAATTCTTTCTGAAAGTCACTTATGTCTTCGTACATAAGCAAAATAATAAATATCTTGACTGCAGATTCAGCCATTCCGTTCGCCTGATGATGATAAGGCAAAGAAAGTACTAGCTGAAACTGCCAATCCTTAGCAAAATCCTTGAAATTTTGTGCCATGAGAGGAGTGCCACTATCTGATACAACTGTTTCAGGCACACCGTATATGGCAAACAGTTCTTTGCAGAACGTGATAAGGGTCTGAGATGAGCACCTTGCTGTCTTTTTTACTTCAAAGAATGACAAATAATAGTCGGTAGCAATTATATAATGGGCTGTCCCTTCTTGAGCAAAATCTACAGCAATCTTTTGCCATGGTCTTATCAAGAATCAGTGGTTCTCGCTGTTAAGCAGAAGCGAATTTCTTACAAATTAGGCATTGGCTAACTTCTTTTCGGATGTCTGTATTCATGCCTGGCCAGTAGAAAACATCCTTTGCTCTTCTTATCCTCTGCACCTTGGTGTAAACGCTTTGTGAGATCTTTTCTCATTGACTGAGGTACGACTATGTGCTCTCCTTTCATGACGATGCCATCTTCAATTCCTAATTCATCCCGAAACGGCCAAAAAGCTCATAGTTGTTCTGGGAGTTTTTTAACACTCTCTGGCCATGAGATAGGAAATCGGCTACAGGAATAGATTTCCCTGGCTTGTATAAAATTTGGAACGTATACGTTTGTAGGCGAAGGAGCATGCGTTGTAATCTTTTTGGTGCATTTACAATTGGTTTTTTTAAAAATTGTCTCAAGAGGCTTATGATCGGTCTCCACCACAATATCATCCTTACCAAAAAGATATTGCTCAAATCTTTCAAATGCATAAAATACAGCCAGACATTCCTTTTCTATTTGTGCATACGAAATTTCTGCCTGACTTAAAGTTTTAGAAATAAATGCAACTGAACTATCTATTGCAAGATGGTTAGCCAGTCCTCAGATGGTAATGCCTCAGTCCATTCTGACTAGCATCACACTGAACAGTAGCTGACTTATGAAGGTTGATGTATTGGAGAAGTGGAGCTGAAGTGGCCAACTATATTAATGCTTTGAATGCACTGGTGTGTATTTTGTCCCATGTCCATTCTACATTTTCTTTCAACAAGTCCTGAAGAGAAGCTGATACATCTGATAATCTTGGAAGGAATTTTCCTAGGTAAGTAATAAACCCTAAAAATTGACGTAGTTCTTCTTTATTTTGTGGAACTTTCATATCCTTCAATGCCCTAATTTTCTCATGGTCAGGCTTCATTCCATCAGCACTGAGAATATGGCCCATATACTTCGCTTCTAGCAGCCTGATTTTGCATTTATTAAAATTTAATTTAATATTTCTGCCTCAGCCTGCTGAAGTAACGCCCGTAAATTTTGGTTATGGTCTTTTAAGGCTTCTTCGTCTGTATCTCCACAACCAAAGATCACTATATCATCCGCTATAACGATTATTCCACTTTTACCTTCCAGCTCTTCATGAGCTCTCCTTTGAAATTCTTCTGGAGCAGATTTTACTCCAAGGGGCAGTCTTAGCCATCGATATCTTCCAAAGGGCGTCCAGAAAGTCGTGTATTTGCTGGCTTCTTCAGTTAATTTAACATGCCAAAAACCATCTTTGAGGTCAAGGGTGCTAAATGCAATTTCCTCAACTGTCAGTGACTGATCTCTGTATTGCCTTGTTCAACTGATGTGGGTCTATGCATATGTGTTACCTGATTGGTTTCTTAACTACAACCATCACACTCACCCATTCAGTTGGCTCTGTTACTTTTTGTATAACATTCAAGTGCTCTAATCACACTAACTCATGTTTTATTTCTTCTCTTAAAGCTAATGGTATCCGCCGTGGAGGAACAGTTTTATCCAGCTTGAAATTATATAAGCCTTGAAAACATCCTAGTCCTTTGCAGGGGTATGAAGCAAGAATTACATTTGGATCTTGGGAAGCTTTTATTTCGAAGACGTGGTCATTTATGGTAATAAGACCTAACCTTATGCAATCTCGAGCTCCTAATAGAAGTTATGAGATGTATGAATGAGCTCAAAACTCATTTCTTGCTTTGATTTCCTCCATTCAATCGATAGCTGAATTTTCCCTAAGGATGGCTGGGATGCTCCCCCATAAAATGTAAGTCCAGTTTGACTTTCAGTGAGCCTTGGTTTCTTTACGCCGAATAAATGCTTCAAAGTCTCATAGCCAATAACATTGCAAGTTGCTCCACTGTCTAATTGACATTTCAATAACTTCAACTTATCTTGGTCACAAATTGGTAAGTTTACATAAAGGCGTTTTCTGGACTTCTGGTCGTCAATTTCATACATATCCTGTTCTAATTCAATTGACAATTCACTGCCAGTATCAGCGTCTACTTTTCTTAATTTTTCATTTTTTCGCATGCATACCTTGGAAAAATGATTATTTCTTATGCAAACATTACAAGCTTTACCATATGCTGGACAATTCCGAGCACCTCTTGCATGTTTTCCTCCAAAATACTTGCATAGCTGGAAGAGCTTTACATCAACTTTAAAGTTTAACCCACTTCTGCTCTCCTGTAATGTCTCATTTGCTCCATCATTCTTAATTTTTCCTGCTAAACATTCAGCATGTTCGTCCGTTACACAGACCTTTTCTGCCTTATCCAAAGTTAAGTCTTTCTTTTTCTAAAAGCCTTTTTCGAAGATGTACATTTGATATGCCAGCTACCAATCGTTCACAAATTAACTGTTCCTCCAATTCTTGCTTAGTGAGGTTTGCCAAAGCTTCAAAATCACAGCTACTGGCTATCTCGTGAAGCCTATTTATAAAATCTTTACAGGTCTCTTCGTGACCTTGCCTAGCACTGTTGAACATGTACCTTTCAAATGTAACGTTTTTAGCCCGTTGAAAATATTTATCTAACCTAGAAATAACTTCCACTGTGGATGATGGATCTCCACAAATTTTATTAATTAATCCTTATGCCTTACCTCCAATCAACAAAAGGAACAGAACGAGTTTTTTTTGTTGGATATATTGGCCCCCTTCAAGCCACAAGCATAAAGACGAGAAGAGGAATCTTTAAAGAAATCCTGACATCGCACAGGCTCGGGACCTCCATTTTACATCCTATCTGAGGGATGTCATGGCACGACCTTTAGTATTGTAGGTTGCCATGCTAACAATAATTTTCATTTTAAAAAACTCATATTTGCCAATGTGGTGTTGGGCTTAAGTGATTGGCAGTGGGTTCTGGGATTGTGATTTTAATTCCAATCTTGGTTTTACTTTTAATTAACTAAAATGAAAGATAACAAGGAATTTAATAATGATAATGAAGAAGAGGTTAATGATAGTAGCTTGATAAATAATGGTGGACAGGATTTGGATCATGATCATTTAAACCTAAACTATAGCAAAGGAATTTTATAAATGAACTCAAAAATGACTTCTTTATTTTAAGATATAATCATGGCTTATTATATAATTAAAAAAATTATATATATGGAATTGATCATGAGTTCAACCATATATATAAACATTTGAAAGTTTATTTGAATTAAAAAAAATTAATTAGTATACATTAAATTCATATATGCCGGTAATTTTAGAATTTGGTTCTGTATTTTTAGGCTAGGACTTGTGAAGAGGGCTCTAGTTCTGTTCACTACTGTAATATCAGTGGCGGTTTCAAGTGTGGTATACTCGAATGCTCCAAATGCTGTCAATATGTACGTTTTTAGCTCTCTCTCTGCTCTTATGGTAAGTAGCATTGCATTATACAGAGTGATTACAAACTGAATGTTTTATACACTTTATTAAATAATTGCAGATTTAAAAAAACGTTGAAAGACTCAAGAAGCACACTTAACTTTTATTAAATGAGTACTTCTCCCTTTAATGGGAACTGGGAGATTGAATCTGAATTATTCAGTCATACACAAAGTTTAGAAAGAATACTTTCCAGCCAAATGCTGCTGCTATAAATATATATTTTTTTTTTTGGATGTGAATTTTATTTTCTATTACCAACAAAAGTTTGCATCATTTTCCCTATCATATGCTTTTCAGTTAAAAAGGGCCCTGATTATATTTATTAGATCTCAGCTTTTGACTTTTGCTATTTTAAAACATTGGATAACAAATTCCAACGGGTTCTTTTCCGTGGAGATTGGACCACAGTAATGGAACTCAAAAGCCGAGATCTAATAAAGGATACCAAAATAAATGTAACTGACAGAAGTAAAGAAATTAAGATAGACAATAAACAAAATTAAAGTAGAAAGAAAGAAAGTAGGACATAACATAACAGAGGAGAGGCAACAGGTAGGTAGATAAAAGAGCAGGCTGCAGTACTGTAATTGTTGGAGATCTTAGAAGATATTTTATATATAAGAAAACACTTTAACATTACTAGAATTACATTCCCTTAAAACCTCAGCCGACATTATTTTTTCTAATATATATAAATTAAATGCCCTTCACCGTTTCTTTTCTTCTGGTTTTCTGAAGGTTCCTTTCCGGCCTCTTAACAATTCTTCCACACCTGGTCGTGTGTCCTTCTTCTTTCTGTCTATTAAAGTTTCCTCTCAGCATGTCACTGCCATCTCCCACAACTTATCATTGTTCCTCTCTTTCAAAAGAACCCTTATTGTCTTCAGTTCTTTCAATTTAAATATTTTGACACTTTAAAATCATATTTTCTTTCTAAGTTTTTCCCATTTTCCTTGATCAATTCTGTTTTAAAATGATTTGGAACAATGTATCATCAAGATGGCTGAGGCTCTCCCCTGGTCTTCACTCTATACGTTCTCTTTTCATGTTAACATACTCTGATGTTTATTCAATATTCAAAGTAATTGTTTTTAGCTCGCTGTTGTTATTTATCCCGCCCTTTAACTTCTAACAAATTCATCCTAATGCTTCAAAGCTGATTTGGAATCTTCTGCAGATTTTTACTCTATTTGAGAATCTCTATTTATATTCTTCTGGTTGCTATGATTTTCTTTATTCTTATCTGAATTTGAATGACAAGATTTAATATGTTTGTGTGAAGAGGACTTCTGTTTGCAGTGGTATCTGTGATCATTAGAACTGTTCTCAGAATCCTGTTCTTCTTCATCTTCTTTCAAAGTTAAATAACACCCAACTAGTTCTTCTTCAAAATCAGGGTTTTCACTTTCTTCGATAGATTATCCTCCAGTACCAAACTATGTATGATTTGCTATTGCTAAACATTGTATCTTTAAGTAACATCATACAAAATTTTATTTAATTATTGAACCTCATTTTTATTTCAGGGATTCCAGACATTTTTTTGTTACATTATCAGCAGTGAGACTTCACACAACAAAAAATTAACAAAGCAATCAAAGTTTAGTACAAAGGAAAAAGAAATCATATCAGAATCTGATTATAATCTTTTTAATTGTAAGTCTAAACGATTAATTGGATCTATTCTAGCAATGAAAACTAATTCGAAGATACACCTTTGCTCATTTACTTTTGTTAACATCAATTTTCTCAATAAAGTTCAATTTCATATAAATCCGAATCTGTAAAATGGTATAAATTTTGAATAAGAGGTTAACTGATTTTAAGGATTAATTTTTTTGTTTCAAACCTTATTTTTTGTGTCTAATGGGCTATTACAAATAGGGAATACCTTATCTATTAAAAACATAAAATTAATACAATTAGATTTAATGAACATTAATCTTAGTCCAAAATTGCTCTTATCCTGAATTCTAGCCATATATATATATATATTTTAAGTAATTTCCTCCTTGTGTAAAACAACCTTACTTTTTTATCACTATTAACCTAGTCTCACAAATATTATGATTAATACTTTTCAGATTGCATTAAATTAAAAATGAAAAATCTAATTTCAACTTTAATATTTTAGTTTTCACTAAACAAGAGCCTGAAGTGGAGAGTGAAAGTGCTCCTCCTATTGTAAAAACTGAACCAGATATTGCATTGCTTAAAATACCAGAAAAAAATCTTACTAAGTCAAAAATAGACTTGTGTACTAAAGAATCGTCATATTGTAAGTAAAAAACTTTTTCATTAGTTACTTCTATTGTTTGTGACAAAAGAGAAAACAGACTGAATATAGCATTGATGCATAAATTTATGGTTCAAAATTAGTCATGAGTAAATGCTACGTTTCTGGCTTCCCTCTTTTCCAAGGCTGGTGGGGTTTACCAGAAACGGGATATATCAAATTAATATATGAAATTAATGTATTTAATAAGTATCAAGGAATATTGGATTCTTTTCCAGAGGTGACGTGTTTACCAATTTTAATTATATTAAGAAATGTGTGGCATGGGATGAATGAAAATAAAGAAACAAATCTAAATTGAATACCCTTCAGCTGGGGATGGCTTCTGTGGTTCCTCCTCGTGCTTACTGATAAGTTTTCCACTCGCTTCCAACTTCGAATTCACCCTGTCGAAAGCTTCTTTTATTTCCTGTAGCTCTTTCTTCTCCTCTTCTCTTATTCTCTGTAGCTCTTTCTAACGCTCAATGTTCCACTCTTCCATTTTCTATAGTATTAATAACACATATTCTTCTGGACTGAGACTATATCCTTGTATTTTCTCACTGGTCTGTGGCCTAGTTGGTTCTGGAATTGGAATCACTGTTTCTTGCGGCAACCCTGTATTCGGCTGTGGTAGTTTCTCCTTTTCTACCCTTGAAACCATTTCAAACAAATTGTGCGCGTATATTACCCCTTAATTATCTATTAAAACCTCTGCGGCAGGGTTCAACACAAGCACTGATTATGTATACCACAAAAACAGGCCACTTATTATAAGACCATTAACAAGAAATATTAGAAGAGCCTTTATCACACACATCACTAATTTAACACTAAAGAAAGAGAACACGAGAACAATTACGAGAATGGAGCGAATTCGTTCTCAGTCGTCAGTTTAAAGCGAATTTAATTAATTTGAAATTAATGTATTGGATTCTTTACCAGAGGTGACGTGTTTAACAATTTTAATTATATTAAGAAACCTGTGGCATGGGTTGAATGAAAATAAAGAAACAAATCTAAATTGAACCATATTTAATTTTATTTACTAAGGATGTAAATCATTAATACCCCCTTCTATAAATCATATAAAGATATTTTACTGACACAAATTAGTTACTGGATGATTGACTGGCAAATTAACATAATTTATTAGATGCATACCACACAATATTACAATTAGTACTGTATATTAACCTTATCTGGAGTGCTCTCTCTCTGGTCATTTCAAGTCTCTGGTATGATCAACCTCTCTCTCTCTCTCTCTCTCTCTCTCTCTCTCTCTCTCTCTCTCTCTCTCTCTCTCTCTCTCTCTCTCTCTCTGGACCTCTGCACTTCTCGTCTCTACCTCCGCACTTCTCGAACCTCCTCCAACTCCTTCCTTCTTCTCTTTTCTTTCTCCATATAAGTCGTCTTTCCTTCACTCTCTTCAGACTTCTTCTGATTGGCTGGCTCCAGACTTCTTCTGATTAGCTGGCTATCCTAAAATTTCCGTCTCTTTCTATATTTAATTTGTTCACAGCGGCCTCTTTGCTAGGGCAAAACCCGGGTTTATGGCCACAAATTTCTACAACAATCATCTTAGGTATTTTTCTGGATGTTTGTCGGCAGCATTGTCAGTCTTAGGATTTACTTATTTTGAATTTCTAACAGCAGGTTTATGGCCCCAATAACTTACAAGGTGGTATTTCCAGGACCTAGCCGCCTTCAGGTAAAACTGACCCCCGGGTTGAGCATATACGGTACAGTAGAAGTGAGAGATAGTCAACTGTTCTTCTTTACGATAGGTTAAATGATAATGATAGTCAGGATTTTCAGTTTACAATGATTTTATTGTGGTAAGCCAACGTTTCGATCCAACTTGTGGATCTTCATCAGGGCTAAAAGAAAAACTAAGATATGAGTATCTATGCTAGAGGGTGACAATAAATGGATACATTACAGAACTGATAATAATATAAAAGATGGTGTATACATGAATATTAAAATAAGTGGCTGGTTAACCAGATAAAATAGAATCTGATATTTGCTCACTGAGTCCAGGTGGATACTAAGACTAAAGGTAAAAATAAAGTGAGAGGTAGTGGTAGGGGGTTAGTTTGCCAATTTCAAAGGTTTATGACGGGGAAATCCAACGCTTTTGAAGTGAAAAAGCACATGACAACTAAGTGAAAAAAATATTAAAAACTAACAAAATAGATGGTACTGTATACTCATGGTTATGTCTGGACTCAATAATAACATAAAAATGAGATAATTCACAATGTAACAATGCATTAAAATTGGAAAATATACAGAAAGAAGTTATACAATACAAAAAGATACTAATAGTACAAGAGGTACAGAGATAATTGCAGGTACCTATGAAATCAAAACTAGGATTTGAGGATGTGGAAGATGTTAAAATAAGTGGATGAAATTATGTTTTAATCTGTTGTATGATTTACAGGGTTATTTTTTTCCAGATGGATGAAAATGGATTCTGAGAGGAGTCGTTTATCGTGGTTAGGTACAGTAGCTAATATGGAGGGGTTCTCAAAGTCGAAGGAATGGTTGTGGGCAATGGCATGTTCTGCTAATTTAGACATATGAATTACGCGTGGAAATACTGTAGTTATGTTGATAAATTCGTTTTTTAAAATAATTTTTGGTTTCACCGATATAGCAACTGTTGCAATTAAGCGTGGAGCACTGGATACGATAAACTACATTACACTTGTCTTGGAGTGGTACTGGGTCTTTGAGTTTGATATTCAGATTTTTTAATTTATTGTTATTTTTTAATACTAGGCGTATATGTGGGAAACTCGATGAGAAAGATTTTTTAATTTTGTATGAGAGAATGGGGATATATGGGATAGATCTGTATTGGAAAGTAGAGATCGGAGGTTGTGAAGAGTTGTTAGAGAAATTTTGGGTTTTAGCATTGTTATTGATCAGTGTTTTTATTAAGTGCTCCGGAAAATCATTAGATTTTAAGATATTTTTCTGGCGGATTTTGTTATGACAATGAAATTGTGGATCAGACAAGGTCAGGCTACGATGGATAAGGTTTTTTTGCGACGTTGATTTTTTGGTGATGTGGATGTTGGGAATAATAGTTTTTCTTTTAGCTCTGATGAAGATCCACAAGTTGGATCGATACTTATGCTTACCACAATAAAATCATTGTAAACTGAAAATCCTGACTCTCATTTAACCTATAATAAAAAACCCGTACCACTACAACCCATGAAGGGCCTTGGGTCCAGTACTATGTAAGGAAGAGCACTGTTTCTTGGTCAGCGGTCATTATATCATTATAACACTACATTATATCATTATAACACATAATGATATGAGATATCCTATCAGGAAGTTTTACTAATAGGTGCACAATGATTTTGGTTAACCTGTGTTTTGCAAAAACAAATCCCCACACGTGAAAAGGTGACACATAACTTTCCATGGGAAAAACACGGATTTTCTTAGTCCAACCCGGAAGAAATAGATTTATGCTCACCCTACCTAAATATCAAAAGTAAATGAAGTGTTGTGTCAATAAATCAACTTACACCGCCATCTGTTGGAAATTTATAGAACTTACAAATAATCATACACAATTTTAGTATAATAAGCACTTAATTTGCAATAAAAGAAATATTGAGGTCAATAATCCAGATAATAACGATCCTATCTTTTAAGTTGGACAAAACTACACACAATGAGCCAAATTTTATAAGGATCAGTTGAGTAGTTTCTGATTTTATTCCCTTTCTGATTTACTTGTAAAGGTTAAATAAAATAAATATTTGGACGCCACAGGATTCTTGGAAGATGTCAAACATCAAAGTGTTTCAAATTTGGCCGAAATTGAATAATTTAAAAAGTTATGAATGAACCCTTCCATCCTCCTTACCTTAAAAACATTTATAAGGAATCAGCATCCTTTTACTACTGTTTGGCCTATGGACAACTAGTGATTCACATATAGTCAATATTTGATAAAAAGTTAATATTTCGGTGTCTTTTTGGGATATCTTGGTCGGGCATTCTTAACATGTGACCCAACCATCAAAGCCACCCTGCACGTAGATATCTTCGAATATCAGGATAGTTGTACTGAAAATATATTTGCTGGTCTGTTCGTCTCCTCAACACAAATTTCTCCAAAAATATTACTGCGAAATCTTTCTTTCGAATATTATGCTTTCCTAATTTTTCTCTCTTTGTACAGGTTTCTGAGTCATAGCAGAGGACTGCTCTGATAACATTTTTGTAGAGCAGGAGTTTAGTCTTTTTAGATTTGACTGTTGCCCATCAATTGATGATGCACCCCGCATAAGCAACAATTTGCCAATAATCTATTTTTGATTTCAGTGCCTATGACATTTTCAGCGTTCACATTACATCCAAGATAATTAAATTGGTCTACTTTTTTAAAGTTATACTCACCTTGCTGAAGTCTGGAGTACTAAGTACATCTGAAGTACTAACCATTTCCCTGGTTGAGAGGGCTGACCTGTGACCATATACTTTGTCTTGGATACATTTATTACAAGACCTGTTAGGTTGTGGAAAAATAATAGTGGAGAGATTTGTAAATAGTTTATTGATTACACATCTTTACTCCATGGACAACCGACGCTAAGTGAACAAAAGAGAAGCCAAACAACATGGCGGTTACAATCTCTGAGTGCTGATTATATCGCATTATTATTACTAAATATAAAACATTCCAAAATATATACATATATACAATTTGATTATAACATAAACAATAGAAAATACCTATTAAAATAAGAATTAAGAGACCAATTTTATTTTCTGTGTATTATTCTAATCATATTGAGATCATCGGCATATCCAAGAATTTGGATAGTTCTATTTAGAATTTTATCAGAAGTATATATATATTTTAGAATACTGGGTAGCCTTCTCCAGTCTGATATTATAATGCATTTATTGCCACTTATCAAAACTTTATGATTTATAGATGAGGAGAAAATAAATGATGTGGAATTGGAGGTTTATCCAACCAGTCCTAAGAAATTTAAGGGAATTCTTGCTAACTCTGCGACTTCAGGGATAGCTGTCTTAGATGTGGTACCACAGGTCAAGTGTGTTAGTGATCAAAGAGAATTGATAGTGACCAAAGTTGATCTTCCTCATGATCCGGTGTTAGATGAAGAGCTGTCTGAAGTAAGCCCGTCAGAAGTACTAAACAGAATATCTCATGATTTAGACTATTTGCTCGATGGAAAACAATCACCTCCATTGAACAATACCTCACCAAGGCATAGGTCTGGAAGTGGCTCTCCATCTAGTAGCTCCAGTGGTATTGGAAAAACAGCTTTATGAATTTTATCTTGATTTTTATATAGATAAAAAAATACGTATGCTCAATGTTTCAGGGTAACCAACATCATTATTATCTTTTTTATATATTTTGATTTATTTAAAATAAGATTAATTTCAAATAAAGTTGAAAAATATCTTTCAACCTATCAATGTTATATTTTTAAATGAAATTTATATGTAAAAATGTAAATATGTAGAATGAATGTAAATATGAAATGTGAATGAAAAAAATTCATGGAATGGAAACGTGCAAACATTTTTTTTTTTTATTTTCAATCTATTCACTATAGATTTTTCAAGAATTTTTTGATGTTCATTTGGTCTTCCGGGTTTGACCATGCAGTATCGCTAACAATTTCCAAGTTTTCACCCATCATGCTGTACACTCTAGTACGAGTATTGAAGAAGCCCACAGCATGGTGGGTGAAAGCTTGGTGAATGTTAGCGATAATGAACATCAAAAATCAAGACTGCAGAAGATAAAATAAAATTTAACGAATATTTCTTTAAGTATAATTCTACTTTTTAATAACTAATGCAAAAACATGTATATTGAATTAGTAACTCAATAGAAGCATGAAACCTAATACGTTTGACATTAATTGAAAGAGATTTCCTAGTTACTACTCTCTAGTTTTTATTTTTTTTACAGAAACATTTTCTTTTTTCATTTAATTAACTCTGTTTACATTAAATTTTGTCTTATTTCGATAGATTGTTGATTTGGATCATATTGCTTACACTCTCTGACAGATGTACAGTTTCAGCTGTTATCCTGCAGTGTTATTTCCTATTCTGGATTTTTTTCCACCTATTAATCAGGGGCTAGGTACTTTAATATTACTTTCCATTCATTTAATAATTATAGAGCTTATAATTATTGATAGGACCTTTTTTAGAATTTTCTAGGAGTGGAACACACAATTATTGTTTATTTATTATAACTCAATTACCTACTACTCACAAATTAAAAGAGATTTTTTCTTAATTTTTACAACCATTGTGTTTTTTATTAGATATGCAACATGCACAAATCATAAGTAATGAAAATTGAAAGCCAAAGTTTTTCAGTCGTGAGGTGGATGGGACAGCATGAGCCCCATACAATTTATTTTTTATTACATTTGTGTGAAATCGAGATTTTATTTAACTAAACATCAAAACTTATTTAAAAATCAATCGAAGCTAGAAAAAGCAAAACAGAGTTTTCCATTGTTGTATCTGCATTTCATTGTATCTATTAAATAAGGTCTAATATGTTCTTGAAATTTCTTCATTAAAAGCTCTATGTATTTTTTAACTACCTAGTAAGTTAATATTTTTTTAGAAATAAAGGCAATGTAAGATTACAGACTTTGGAAAGAATGAATATTTCGTCGACATAGACCATTATTGTAATAAAATTTTCTTGTCATTAATCTGTAATATTAAATTTTAAAAGCATGGAATAAATTGAAAAACTACTAAATTATTTAGAAAATATTTAATTTGTTATTAGAAAAATACTTTTCTAAATTATATTTTTAAAATTGAATTTAAAAATTATTAATTGCTCTGAAAAAATTTAAACGAGTTAAAACTATAACAAATAAGAAAATAACATATAACATGTTATGTAATAACAAATCAATTCATTATTATATTTTATTAAAACAACTTTTCTGATTATTTTTTAAGATTGGACATAAAAATATTAAATGATCTGAAATTGAAAATATGATTACTGAAAATATAAATATTCACCATAGGTTGATTATAAAGTTACCCATTGTAAAAAATAACATTTCAATGTGCTATATTTTACTGTTGAATATAAACAAATTCATTCTTTTGTGTAATATTTTATTTCTTTTGAAATTTAAGATCACTGAAATACTTGTCAATTTCTATATGTCAAAATATTAATCAATGTGATAATTGTAATAAAAAATGAAAATCTTTTTGTTTTGAATATTCAATAAGAATATCATTTAATGTACAAAACCAGAAAAAGTTTGTGAGGACAATTTGAAAGAGAATTGGCGAGGTCATCAAGAAACAGATGTAGAAACTTTAATCATTTTAATTCAAACAAAAGCGAAAAAGATCATTGTTAGTATAATTTTGTATAATGAAGTGCCTTATTCATCTTTTTATAATATGTATATATATTGTAATTTTATCAGTGTGTTACTGTATTTAACTTTAAATACAGTTTAGTTGTAAACATTTAGTTGTAAATATAAATATGTTATGCTTTAAAAGTTTTTGTTTAATTATTTTTTAAATGAATTTATCATGGCGTTACCTAATAGGGAAAACCCTTAATTCATAAATTTTACAGGAAGAATATCTGTTCTCTTATTATTTTTTTTTTTTTTTTTACATTATCTCAACAAAGCATTGTTTTCTTATAAAAATAGGTGTTTTTTTTACTATTCTTAAAACTCAAACAAGTTTGACTCACTTAAAATCCTATAACTTAAAATCTAGTGCGATGCGCGCAACACACAACTGAAGGTGAATCGATAGGTGTATTTACGTCTCGTTGTAAAGTTTGTCTCCTATGCCTTTCTGGAAATCGAGAACAATTAGGTACTGTTCCTCTAAAATCGCTTTATATTGCTTTCAAAAATTTATTATGGAACAAAATTTTACAGACTAAAATATAATTAATTATAGACTATTATTTTATACCATATTTTTACAAACCTTCGATGCTTTGAAAAATTTGAGCATCACGTATTTACTCTCATAAGTAAAAATAAATTCTAAAAATAAGAAATGGCTAAATATGAAATATGAAAAAAATAAAGTAAACATAAAGAGGAGAAAAAAAGAAAAATATTCCGTCAACTCATAAAACACTAATTGAGCCCACGCATGTGGAGTAGCCTTTAATGACAGACCATTGTTCATAATTAAAGCCGTTCTGTTCATTTAATGGAAACCATTTGTTTCATGGTAACTAAATGAGGTTTACAACAACCACATAGAGAATTATATAATCAGGCGATTTGTAGTATTATTCTTGCATTGCCGAATTATCCCAAGTAAAAACTATTATTTAATAATAAAAAAAATTAGTGTTTTTTACAGAGCAAATAAAAACAAAAATAAGAAATGAATGTGGAAAAATGTGTGACTTTGAGAAGTGGCAGTTAACAAAACATCAATTTCTAATCTAAATAAGTTGGTAAGTGAAAGTTGTGTGTTGCGCGCACGCACCAGAGTTTTTATTACTATTGTAATTATTATAGATTGTAATTATTATGAATTAACTTGTTCATGGAATCAACCCACTTATACATAGTAACTGGAATCAGGTAATTGAATTCACCTTTATTACTTTCTATAACATTTTAAAAATTCATACTCTTACTTGTGTACTTTTATTTTAGCCTGGGAAGCTGTTACTGTTCAAGACAATGTTTAGTGGATGTCATTTCACCCAAATGTCAAAGGTATTGGTAGAATCAAAAGACTATTTATTTTTTAGCTCCTTTTATGTCCTTTATTCTTACACCACATATATCACTAACAGTTTTAAATAAACAAAATTGTACACTCTCTCTGCATAGGGTCTTTATATTGCTATTTGTAATTCAAGGGAGACAGACATTATCTTTATTATCTTTTGTTTTGATTTTCTACTTAGCTTTTTTAATAAATATTTACTTTAACACTAAATCGGATTACTTCAAGTCAAGGCGTCTAGGAGGAGGGAGCACAGTGGGAGAATCGCCTATCTAGGTGGAAATAGTTAACATCAACTAAATGAAAAAATCATGTGGGTCTCATGAAAACAACAATCCAACTAGGTCATTTACAAATTACTAATTGCTTGAAGCAATTAAGCGAACACCTCGACAGACGAATACTTCATTGTCGAAAAAAAAAATCGTTTATTAATTTAAAATTATTATATTTCATTTATATATTTCTAATTCAAATAAACGTTTCTACCTACCTACCTACATGTTTATACTGATATCATAGATAATATTTTCACTATAATACCTATCCCTTCCGTATGTTTCATTTTTGTAAAATAAGAAATAGGTAGTGGTATCTTTATGGGAATTCTAGGCCTTGCTCCTACCAGATGGCTCCGCTTAGTAAGGCCTTGATCTTAACTGGAGAATCATAAGGACGACTTATTTATCTCTGAACATCGAGCGTAACTAGCGGTAGTCGATAGCTGGTATCTAATAAAGCTAATCACGACACTTTTTAACTGAAAAGGACACAATGGGATAGGCTTATATTTCGTCACATAGCCTCCCGATTGGAGCCTTTTATGAAAATACTCTTACATAATCTCATTATCATTATCATCATTCATTGGTTTAATGTATTTAAGTAGCTTTAATAAAAAAAAAAAAATCTAACAATCTTAATAGAAATACGTTTGGGCGCTAAGGGGTTGGTTTTAGAAGTTACTAAATCAGTCTAAAAAATGGATGTTGAACAAACGAAGCGTGGAAATGCATAAGGGTATAAATGCCTTACCAAATTTTTACAGAAATTATGTGACTTATTCCCTTTAGGGTGAACTATGTTCAGTGCTTACACCCTTTCCATCTTTCATACGTTCAATGAACTCTTTTCTAACAAAAAAACATTACTTGTACCCATTTCTGAAGAATAGCTTTGGCACATATAACAGTTTGGCAAAAAAAAAAACTTTGTTTTATTTTTTTGGCACTTAGATCCTTATGCATTTCCACGCTTCAAATATTGGCGATGTTTCATCAACGTGGATATCCTAATGCAAATGGGAGCCCCTAAACAAGCCTTAATAGTGAGGAAAGGAACTCATGGAATCCAAAAGTCGTTTTAAGTTTAAACCTTTCTTCGGTTTATGGATACATATATTTGTCGTTGGTGAAAATAATCCTGAATAAAATAGACTATAATAAGTTTGGAAATTCCCGAATGGGTTTTATTTATATATTCAGTGAAGGATTTAGACATTGGGCACCTTTGGAGAAGTTGCTTTATTGGTACCCCACCTTCCAAATCATGTACTAAAAATATCCTGACTGTATAGCTGGATTTTTGTTGTTTGTTTGTTTATTTAACGTCCACTTATGCTACAAAGGCTAATCGGACGATTTTTCACTCCCTTTAAAAAATCCTAGGGCCACCGAGGGACGCGAACCGTGACCTTTAGTATTGTATTTGTTTTAGTATTCTATTGTAGTATTAGTATTTAGGACTCCCACTGTAGCATCGTCCGATTAGCCTTAGTGGCATAAAGTGACGTTAAACAAACAAAACAACAAATTGCTGGATTGTGTTTCATTTTTTAAAAATAATGGAAAGGAGAGTTGCTCTTATCATTTAACTCAACTTTTTTCATAAATCAGACACTCTAGAAACATTATTCAAATGTACCACATATATAATAGTGACCTCTATTAGGCATCATTTTGGCTTTTATTCCTTGAAAAAACCTTAACGATTATTGGCTCTACCGTGTGCAAAGTAATACCGTAGTCCAATGTAATTGACGTAGTGATCGGTTCGAGCCTGCACTGCCGCACTACTGTCGACATGATCGTCTTCAATTCCATCATTGCGTATTTCTGCCCTGAAAAATTTTGTTGAGATTAATAAAAATAAAGAAATTCAATTTTATAATTTTTTTATTTATATTAAGTAATACAAGAATCATTTTTAAAAGTTCAATTTATATAAATACCAATGCAACTTCTCGGACCACCTGAAAAGGGTATATATGCAAATGGGTGTCTTTCAACCCCTGGAGCGAATCTTTCAGGAATAAACTGCTCTGGATTAACCCAGTGATTTTTGGATTGATGAACCGAAGTAGTAAGAACTCCGACATTATGACCTGAGGGAATGATGATGTTTTCATCTACAAAAATTAAAAACAAATAAAGTATAATTTGATAATTGATTTATTTATAATGATATGATATTTTATTTTACCGATTTTTAGATCTTCGTCCAATAACCGAATAAAAAATGGTACACTGGGATATAACCTCAACGTTTCTTTTATCACCATCTCGAGGTATGTCATTTTCTTAAGATCTTGGGCAGTTGGCTTTCTCATATCGCCATTAAATATATCCATTTGTTCATTATATACCTTTTCCTAAAAATTAATGATTTGTTGTTAGAAATAAATGTTTTTTTCTTAAAACGGCTTAGCTACTTAAGAACCCCCGTCATTTATCAAAGAGAAAATGGTATATTTTCCCTAAATTTTCAATAGGCGAACTTAGGGTGGGGGAGGATAACCCCCCTCTCAACTTAAACGTAGGTTGGGCAAAAATATCAATTCTACATCTTCAACATTGTAAGAAACTAAAGTACGATAAAATTCAATAAAATATTATCAAAACGAACTCTTACAGTTTCCTATAATAGTAAAGACCAGAAAATGAATTAATTAGTATCCTAATGTATGGCACAGGAGATTGATTAAATGTGAAATACAATAGGATTGTGTAAGTTTGAATCAGTCTGTCTTGTTTGGTAGTGCCTTTGGATTTGGCTTGATTCAACCTCCAATACTAGCAATATAGTATACTTCAACCTACAATATATAATACTAGCAACCTATAATACCAAAGGTCGCGGGTTCGCGCCCCGCGGTGGCCCTAGGATTTTCTAAAGGGATTAAAAAATCCTTGGCTATGCTGTCCCTTGGATAGGACATGAGATGGAGGTCCCGAGCCTGTGCGATATCAGGTACTCGTTAAAGATCCCTATCCTAATTGTACCTGTATAGGCAAAATTTAGTCCGGTAGCTGAGGGCCAAAAAAATGTCTGATTTGAAGAAAGTTTTTGATCGTACAGCCTGAAAGTACTCATTTCATATACCTACAATAAATGGTTCCAAAGCCTAATAAAAAAATGTTACTTATAATAGTTGTAGAATATCTAATTCTGTGTAAAACAAACTCCTTAATTTTAAAATTAGCCAACTCCTGTAGATACAAAGTAATTAAAATTTGAAAATACCTGGCCTAATATCCACGAAATTTTTTTTTTTTTTTTTTTTTTTTTTTTTTCGTTTCTTACATGTAGTTCGGCAAATACAGATCACAAAGTATTGCTTTCTCTTTGCCTTAAGAAGGTATACTGTTGTAAATACAATGATATTTTGGAAGTTTGAATCGGTTTGGTGGTTAGATAAATTCGAAAATTTTCAATCATAGGTATATATTGTATATATACATTTATTGACTATAAAATATGATGGCAACCGATCTGCATTGGCTGACGTTCACATTTATTGTCTACAAGCCAGGGTGCCCGGCTTCGCTCCGGTAGATGTGTGGTAGTTTTAATAACAGAAAAACTTTAAAATTAAAGGAAATATAGAAAAAAATTAGCACTTTCTTGAAACTTTTAACATGGTATCAATATTAAGATTCGATATCTGCAGAGTCCGCCAAAATAAGGAACCCTATATACTTTAAAGGGGCTTGAAAATGGTGAATGAACAATTAATTTTGCTGCAACTTTGTCGAGTCATGCATCGTTTTTGATGGTTTCTGAGTTCTATAAGCCCATTGCAAGCAGTCAGCAGATAATAAGTTATTAGATTATGATTGAAAAATCTATTAGTTAAAAAACTATATTTCGATTACAACTTAAGCGCCGACTACTGTGATGTTATTAGATCCAAAAGTTTAGAAACACCGAAGATTCATAGAAACTTTTTTTTAAAGACCTTTCTTCCAGTTCAATCTCCCTTAAGATATCCCCCTCCCTCCCGTAATTTGGCCGGACACTGCACCTACTATTACAAAGTGAAAACCAAAATATCATGAGGGCACAATTTTTTCATCATATTTCTTTTTATCCTGAACTATGAGGGGTGATAAAATCTTATTGAAAAAATGCTGTAATTGGAGTTATTCACTTTGTCAACTGAAATGCTCATCATACATAGTAATAAAACCATTTTTCATAATTACATACAATATGAACACTTCAAACATTTTATTTTCGATTTATAATCAGTCAATTCAGCTCTCCTTTTTTGTTTTATGTCTGTTTTTATTCGCTCACTGTACTACTCAAAAATGATTGAGTGAGATGAAACTCATATTGCATTATATTTACTTAAGTAGGTATATATTATATATTGATTAAATATAATGTGTTAATCAATTAACCTTCTTATGAGAAAATTAATTTTGTAAGGTATCCAGTCGGTTTTCTAATTGATATGTAAAATCATTATTTTATTTTGAAAGAAAAGGTGAAACTAATTATTTTCGCTTGATGTTTTAGTAATTTAAAAAGAACAGCTGAACAAATACATAATCTTTACAAATTGAACGGAATGAATGAACAATAAACATCGAGTGAAACGCACCCTAGCGCTTTCTGGTAGCCTGGAGCTCGAACTAAATTTTTCATTCATAAACTCGTATCTCAATCTCAGGTAGGCTAATTACATGGTGCGAGAGGCTTAAAATTCCAGTCCTTTTCTCTTCAATTTTACACCCTTAAGAGAAAAACAGAAACCTTCTTCTCCATTAGGGGTTATATAGCAACACGCTGACATAACTTCCTTAATCCCACTTGAAGTCGTTTTTGAGCCTTTTCGGCACGCACATTGTACACTTTGCTTTATAATATATATTGATGAAATGAGTACTTTCAGGCTATTAGCTCACAAACTTTCTTCAAATCAGACACTCTTTTGGCACTCAGCTACCGAAATATCCAGCTCTCGAATAGGTCAACTTTCATGCATAGATCTTTCCACTACAACCTATGCATTGCCCCAATGCTTAAGTGGCTATTTCTTGATGATCCATATGGAAGTGATCACTTCCCGGTTATAATCATTGATTGGTACAAGAAAAGTAGACAAAGTTCTGATTCAGCACATTAGCTTTTTATGTCAATATTTACAATCTGTCTTAGGTGGGAGTTTCGCTGGAGAATGACTTTCAAAACCAATCCTTTCGCACAAAAACAATATGTACTTTATTAATATAAATTAAAGGTATTCGTTGGAATCGTTTATCATAAGGTTGTACAATCATGTAAAACAGACCTGAACATCTGGATGGTTGGCCAATAAAAAGTGTAAAAACCTCAGCGCTGCTGCAGATGGATTATGACCCTACAATAGAGTCTATATTAGTTATGCGTTGGTGATAAACATACTGAATAGTGCAGAAGAAATAGACAAAGTATAAAAAAAAAAATTGTACCTATGAAAGATTGAACATGACTTCAATTTAGGAGTAAGATTCAGGATCTGCAGAATCCCAACTTAAATGGGGCTAACCACCCTTTGGGTCTGTACAATGGGGAGGGAGGTTTGCAAATTAATTTTAAATTTTAATCCAAGTAAATCGAGTATTACATAGTTGTAATTAGATTAGATGTTTATGAATCTGAATCTGCTACGGTTCTCAAAAGTCAGTAGTTTAAAAGTTATTGCAGATTATAGGTTATAAATAATAAAATAAAAAATCACGTATTGCGGCTGAATATTACTGCTAACAAAATGATTATGCCCGTACATATATAATCAGTATTAGGATAAGATCCAAGTCGTTAAACAAGGGTCAAATATTTTCTATGTATCTAAGTATATGTATAAAAATATCTACCTAAATAGAAAAACGTGTAATAAAATAATCACAGAGATTATTTTACAAAACAATCAAATTATCGCAGATATTCATTTCAAATTGATTATTTTTGCGATACGCTTTTTTTTTTTTTTTTTTTTTTTTTTTTTTTTTTTTTTTTTTTTTTTTTTTTTTTTTTTCGGTTGGCTCACAGACCTTGAAGATCTTTAGCCGCCTCAACTAGCCTATTCCACCTCTGTCTATCTTGGGCGATGGCTTTCCAGTTCACCACTCGGTGTTCGGTGGCTTCCTTTTTGATTATGTCAGCCCATCTCGTTCTGGGTCTCCCTCGCGGTCGGGTACCGACCACTGTCGCGTTCATCTTCATGTTGAGGGAGCCTGATGGGTTGCTTCTTGCCACGTGTCCCGCCCATTTTAACCTCTTAGCTTTCATATCGTGCGCTATCGATTGTTGGGTTTCCCCTATAATCTCTTCTTTAGTCTTTCTTCTCCAGAGTCCCAGTTCATTATCCCACTTTGGGCCTACAATTGACCTTAGCACCTTCCTTTCGAATCTTTCGATTCTTGCTTGTAACGTGATGGTCAGTGTCCAAGTTTCGCACCCATACATTAGCACGGGTTTGATTATTGTGTTGTAGACCCTGATTTTTAGTGGGCGGCAGATTTTCTTAGATCTTAGGACTCGAGAGACAGAGAAGAACGCACGATTGGCACTGGCTATTCGTTGGTCGACCTCTGTTAGTTGGTCGTTTATTGTGGTTACTGTAGATCCGAGGTATTTGAAGTTATCTACTTTAGGGAAGGTATAGCTTCCTACACTTATATCGTCGATTACGTGTAGGTTTCGGCTTACTATCATACTATCGTACTTCGTCTTATTTTGATTAACTTGTAAGCCGATGTCTCTCGCTGAAGTAATCAGGGAACCGGCGAGTGTTTGAATGTCTTCTTTCTTACTTCCTAGCACAGTCACATCATCCGCATATGCGAGGAACTTCTGCATTCTCCCCATGTGCACTCCCCCGCTTGCCTTGGTACATTCTCGGATAACTTTTTCCAAGGCCAGGTTGAACAGCATCGGGGATAGGCAGTCGCCTTGTCTTAATCCTGACTTCACGTCGAAGCTTTCAGTAATTTCTCCTTGTACCAGGACTCGGCATCGGGATCCATTAATACACGCCCGAGTCAATCGTACCAATTTCCCTGGGAAACCCAGTTCCGTCAGTATTTTCCAAAGACAGCTCCTGTCGACCGAGTCGTAGACTGCTTTGAAGTCGACGAATAAGGCGTGCACATCTTGATTTATTTCCCAACGTTTCTCGAGTATCTGTTTAAGGATGAAGATCTGATCGGACGTGCTTCTTCCTCTTCTGAACCCTGCTTGGTAGTCGCCAAGGGACTTTTCATAGTACGGGTTCATTCTGTTTAGAATTATTTAGTTCAGGATTTTGTATGCGACAGGGAGTAGTGCTATTCCTCTATAGTTTTCGCAGTCATACATGGATCCCTTTTTCAGAATTGGGCATATGAGACCTGTGTTCCAAACGTCCGGGATCTTTTCCTCTCTCCATATTTTCAGGATGAGCTGGTGTAGATGGCTCGTCAGTAACTCACCCCCTTCCTTGAATAGCTCACCAGGTAAGCTATCTATTCCAGGGGCTTTTCGCCGCTCTACCTTCTCAATCGCCATCTGTACATCCAGTAGATCCGGCTCCTCTACTACATCGCTGGGATGGTCCTCAGCGTGGTCCATGTCCTCGTCCTCTGAGGTATCTTCACTGTTCAGCAGCTGCTCAAAGTAATCCTTCCAGATTCCGAGCAATTCGTCTTTGACTGCTGTCAGTTTGCCTTGTTTGTTTTTCATTTGAGTGCTCCTACCCATGTATTCGGTTCTTTCTTTCCTGATGTCAGCATAGAATTCACATATTTTACCGCCCTGCCAGTTATCTTCTATCTCCTTGAGCTTTTGAGACAAGAATTCTCTCTTTGACTTTCTTAGTGTCTTGTTTACTGCTTTCTTAGCAGCTTCGTATCTATCTCGGGATTCTTTGTCTCTTTTGCCTAGGCTGAGGATCTTCAGTGCCCTTTTATCCTCCACAGCCTTACGGCATTCCTCCGTGTACCATTTCTTTGGTTGACGTTTAACCTGGACTCCTATCACCTTGTTCGCTGTCTCCCTCAATACCTTTTCAATTTCCGCCCAGTGACTCTCAATTGGCGTACTCTCTAGGTCGAGAAGTTCGAATTTATTGGACAGCTCTATTTGGAATCGTGATTGGGTCTCCGGATCCTTTAGTCTTTGGATTTCATATCTTATTCGTTTCAGGTCGCTATCTGTCTTCTGGATTCGTCTAAGCCTTTGGTTAAACTTGACTACCACCAAGGCATGGTACGAACCACAGTCGGCTCCCCTAAAGCTCCTCACATCTTGAATGGAACTTTGGTGTCGCTTGTCGATCAGCACGTGGTCGATCTGGTTCCTCAACCTGTCCCCAGGACTTTTCCATGTATACTTATGAATCTCCTTATGCGGGAACTTGGTGCTGCTGACTACCAGATTCTTAGCAGCTGCGAAACTTACACATCTTACTCCATTTTCGCTGCTCGTTTCATGAAGAATGTGCGATCCAATTGTTGGCCGAAACTGACGCTCCCTTCCAATCTTGGCATTGAAATCCCCAATGACTAATTTTACGTCATACCGTTGAATACCGTCGTACACTTGCTCAAGTTGCTCATAGAAATCGTCTTTCATATCATCGTCCTTGTCTTCGGTCGGTGCGTAAACGTTTATGATGGAGATGTTAAACCATCTTCCTTTGAACCTAAGCAAACTTATCCGATCGCTAATAGGGGCGAAGCTTAGGATTGATTTCCGAGCCTTGGGGCTTACTATAAAGGCAGTTCCTCCGGTAAAGTTGTTTGATCCTTCCACTGTAGAATATCGTGTACCCATCGATAGTGAGTTCACCATCCTCGGGCCACCTAACTTCTTGTACGGCTATTATGTCAGTAGCGTACCTTTTAGCTTCCTCCACTACTGTTTGGGCGGCTCCAGGTCTGTATAAGCTCCGAACATTCCACGAGGCAAGACGGAGTCCTTTATACAAAGCCGGGGTCGTTACCAGTTTTAGACTATCAGTTCCGAGGCTAGTTTTTGGTTTCGTAATCGGTTGGATTTTTACACAGTCGGGTGATTGACCCAACACATAACCCCCGTTGACCTAGGAGGACCTGTAATGAGACGTCTCCAGTAGACTGACGGGCCTCATCACGCCCGGGGGGAGGGGGGAGTTTGGACTTCGTGGCTTTTATCGGCGGGTGGTCACCCTACTGGGGCGGTCACCCATCCAAGTACTAAACACGCTCGACGTTGCTTAACTTCGATTACCTATTGCAACTGTCTTTGTCCACTCGGCCATCCCGGCCCCAACGCGTTTTGTTAATTGATAAATATTTATGCAAATTTGAATAGGTTATTTTTATTTTATTTGGCTATTTTCTTGTAGTTTTTTGTTTGTTTGTTTTATTAAATATTTATCCACATATTTTTGGAAACATTCTTAATTGCAAAGTGCATACTTGACGCTTGTTTAACATCCGATTTCCTCTTATAACTGATTAAAATAAATGCACTTTCATAACCAGTTCATAAGCTGTTGTATTATTAAGCTACAAAACGTGAAACACAATGCCCTAATGGGAATAGTCTCATTGGATTCAGAAGCAATTAATCAACTAAAAACAATGCATGACTAGACCTAATTATGTCAACAAAGTTACAAAACTCCCGCCCATCCCCCCCCCTTTAAGGATAGTTAGCCCCCTCTAATTTGATCGCTCTGTAGAGCTCAAATTTACTGCTAATGAAGTCATGACTAAAGTCTCATGAAGGGTCAATTTTTTTTCTAAAAATAAATAAGAAGTTTATATATCCAGCAATAAAGAAAATCTAAAATACATATCTATTAAAAATTGTTATAACTGCATTAAAATCTTGTTTCGCTTACAATTCACATAATTGTAATAATTCACACAAAATAATAAAGTAATCAAATTACCGCAATCATAAATGTATCTACTTCTTCTTTGATGTCAGCTTCGGTTAATAGACCAGGATTGGAATCGTCCAATTCAAGTAAATTGTCCAAAAATGCATTTTTAACTGTAACATTACCATACATTAAATTTAAAAATCTGGCGCAGAGCGCGAATCATCCAACTTTCACTTACCACTCTTCTTTTTTTGACTAAACATAGATCATTTTTTTTTAATTGGCATTATTAAGAGGAACACTTCACATTTCTTTCGCAATAAAAATTCTTTTCTTTATTATTGGAAAGTGGGTTCATACAGAATTAATTCATACAGTGGTGTACCAAGAATAAAGTTGGTCCCATTAGGCCGAGCGCTCATTGAGACACTCGCGACGCAGAGCAGAGCAGGGCAGTTTTTGTGGTAACTGAAATATATAGGAACCGCGCACATTGGGACGCAGAGCAGAGTAGAGCAGAGCAGGCCGATGTGGCACTCGTGGATCTGCCACAGAAAACTGTGCCGATGCGAGGCAGTTTTCAATATTTGATTATTTTAATTCCTATTATTATCATTTAATATTAGTGTTTGAGAAGTTCTACTTTTCTCTTAAGCAGGTTAATGAAATTAAGTAGGTCTTCTGTATAAATAGGGTGTTCTAGATAAGTTCTAGAAAAAAAAAAGGTTTTAAAAATATAATAATTTAAAAGATATATATATATATATATATGTTCTTTTATTTTAGATTCCAAAATCATAATATAATTTTGAAATTTCTCGCTATTCCAAAAGCGCATGATACGAGTGTTTCGAATTTTTAAAACTAAACAATTTCAGGATGAAAATGTAGCTGTAAAATTGTAAAATTAGTTTTAAAAAAATATATAGATATATTAAAATTTAGATGAGGGCCTTTCTGAAGTTCTAAAAGCAGATACTTTTGTTTAAATATTTTTAATATTGTTATTTTATTTGTGATTCCTTATTTCCAAGGTTTGAAATTAACTCTTATTTTCTGGGAAAGAGAATAAAAGTCAAATCAGGACTTTTATATTTCTAATAAATAAATAAAAATCACATCATGACTTTTATATTTCGGGCCAGAAAATAAAAGTCCTGATATGATCTTTATCACAATGATATCTAATATAAAAGTCAAAGCTTTTTTTTTATTATTTAAGGATGAATTTATTAGCTTTTCTTATCGGATTTCTCCACATTGTTGTTCATTATTGGGTTAACCGTTTTTATGGAAATCTCATAGGGTATAATAAATTACCTTATATCGATCTTAAGATCGATTATTAGATTATCAAGGCTGCTGATAATGAAAAAAATATCGATATACAACCTCAGGCTCGCTCAGGTATCGATTGCTACTTATCCGATATTTACAATATTGGGGTCGATTTCTAGGTTAATTGGGGTGCTGATTCCGAATATGGTATCGATTCTTCGATTACGCGCTCAGGTATCGATTTATTTCAAGTTACGTGATATAAATGATATTGGGATCCACTCATAGGTTATTTGAGGCGCTGAATTTGAAAACGATATCGATTTTTCGATTAAGTGCTCAGGTATCGATTTATTTCAACATACGTGGTATAAACGATATTGGGGTCCACTCCTAGGATATTTGAGGTGCTGAATTTGAAAATGATAGCGATTTTACGATTACGCGCTCAGATATCGATTTATTTCAAGTTACGCAATTTAAACGATATTGGGATCCACTTATAGGTTATTTGAGGTGCTGAATTTGAAAATGATGTCGATTTTAGGATTACGCGCTCAGGTATCGATTTATTTCAAGTTACGCGATATAGATGATATTGGGGTCCACTCATAAGTTATTTGAGGTGCTGAATTTGAAAATGATAACGATTTTTGGATTACGCGCTCAGGTATCGATTTATTTCAACATACGCGATATAAAATATTTGCAAATGACTACTTTTATGAAAATATTTAAAATGTATGCAACTTATGACCACAATATCGTTATCATCGTCTAGGTTGTAATATTTCGATACCTGAGCACGTAATCCTAAAATCGCTATCATTTTCAAATTCCAAAAGCCTAATCATAAAAACTATTTCATTTCCAAATTCAGCACCTTCCAAACCCAATGCCGATTTTCATATTGTTTATATCCCTTAACTAGTATTAAATCGATACCTGAGTGCGTAATCCGAAAATTGATATTATTTTCAAATTGAGCACCTCAAATAACCTATGAGTTGTTACCAATATCGTTTATATCGCGTATGTTGAAATAAATCGATATCTGAGCGCGTAATCCAAAAATCGACTTCATTTTCAAATTCAGCACCTCAAATAACCTATGAGTGGATCCCAATATCGTTTAAATTGCGTAACTTGAAATAAATCGATACCTGAGAGCGTAATCGTAAAATCGCTATAATTTTCAAATTCAGCACCTCAAATAACCTACGAGTGGACCCCAATATCGTTTATACCGCGTATTTTGAAATAAATCGATACCTGAGCACGTAATCGAAAAATCGCTATAATTTTCAAATTCAGCACCTCAAATAACCTACGAGTGGACCCCAATATCGTTTATACCGCGTATTTTGAAATAAATCGATACCTGAGCACGTAATCGAAAAATCGATATCATTTTCAAATTCAACACCTCAAATAACCAATGAGTGGACCCCAATATCATCTATATCGCGTAACTTGAAATAAATCGATACCTTAGCGCGTAATCCTAAAATCGACATCATTTTCAAATTCAGCACCTCAAATAACCTATAAGTGGATCCCAATATCGTTTAAATTGCGTAACTTGAAATAAATCGATATCTGAGCGCGTAATCGTAAAATCGCTATCATTTTCAAATTCAGCACCTCAAATAACCTAGGAGTGGACCCCAATATCGTTTATACCGCGTATGTTGAAATAAATCGATACCTGAGCACTTAATCGAAAAATCGATATCATTTTCAAATTCAGCACCTCAAATAACCTATGAGTGGATCCCAATATCATTTATATCACGTAACTTGAAATAAATCGATACCTGAGCGCGTAATCGAAGAATCGATACCATATTCGGAATCAGCACCCCAATTAACCTAGAAATCGACCCCAATATTGTAAATATCGGATAAGTTGCAATCGATACCTGAGCGAGCCTGAGGTTGTATATCGATATTTTTTTCATTATCAGCAGCCTTGATAATCTAATAATCGATCTTAAGATCGATATAAGGTAATTTATTATACCCTATAAGATTTCCATAAAAACGGTTAACCCAATCATGTGGAGAAATCCGATAAGACAAGCTAATAAATTCATCCTTAAATAATGAAAATCAAGCTTTGACTTTTATATTAGATATTATATTTTCTGGCCCGAAATATAAAAGTCATGATGTGATTTTTATTTATTTCTTAGAAATATAAAAGTCCTGATTTGACTTTTATTCTCTTTCCCAGAAAATAATAGTTAACTTATTTAATAAGTTATTTTAAATAACTTATTTTATAAGTTATTTCGGTTTTCGTTAGTTTTTATTCGTCTTACTGTGACACGTTTAAAAATTAGAAAAACAAGTTTTCTTCTCATAGATACTAGAAGTTCCTTAAACGATTCAACAAGTTATGATCTTAGGAAAATTCGACTGATATTATTTCACTGAAAAAAACATAGGCTTTATGGAAATTTAGTTAATGGAAATGCTGATTACAACCAATAATGTATATGTTGGGATTACAATAAATCAAATCGCTTTATCCTTCTCCAAAGTTCGTTAATTTTGTTGTTCACCAAGCTCAAATTTTTAAGATACAAAATAAAACTAACTTGAAGTGCTTTATATTTTAATTAAACAAGTAAATTAAATAATTTACAATTAACAAAAAACACAATAAAATCATTTAACCTAACACGTTCAAGAGAACAAATTTTAGCTATATAAAAATCGAGTTTTTGGTTTAATTATATTTTTACCTTTTTTTCGATTATCTCAAAAACGGCTTTAATGATTTTGATCAAATACGTCATGTTTAATAAAAATTAGGTGTTCAATAATATCAGGTAAGTTTTATCAGTATTAAAATTTTCTGAGAGGGCTTAAATGGGGAAGGGGCCTTTTTTGTTTTTCTATAAAGTACCTTTGTTTAGTTTATATTGAGAAATTAACTGTGTCTCATCACGACTAAAAATAAGAAATGGCTAAATATGATATATGAAGAAAATCAAGTAAACATATACAGGAGAAAAAAATCTGGTGCGTGCGCGCAACACACAACTTTCACTTACCAACTTACTTAGATTAGTAATTGACGTGTTTTGCTAATAATCATTTCCCAAAGTCACACATTTTTCTACATTCATATCTTATTTTTGTTAATCGTTAAAGCCGTTTTTGAGTAAATAAAAAAACCTGTGAAAATGATACAAAATTTATTAAGTAAAGTCCCCCCTCCCGTAGATCAATTTTGATGAAATTTCGACTGTCACATCGCGGGGAAAATATACATCAAATACCAAGTTTGATCAAAATCGTTAAAACCGTTTTTGAGTAAATAAAAAAAAACATGTGAAAATGGTACAAAATTTATTAAGTAAAGTCCCCCCTCCCGTAAATCAATTTTGATGAAATTTTTACAGTCACATCTCGGGCATATAAATACATCAAATACCATGTTTGATCAAAATCATTAAAACCGTTTTTGAGTAAATAAAAAAAACACGTGAAAATGATACAAAATTTATTAAGTAAAGTCCCCCCTCCGGTTAATCAATTTTGATCAAATTTTTAGAGTCATATTTCGGGCATATAAATCGATCAAATACTCAGTTTGATCAAAATCGTGAAAGCCTTCTTTGAGTAAATAAAAAAAACATTTGAAAATGTTACAAAATTTATTAAGTAAAGTCCCCCCTCCGGTTAATCAATTTTGATGAAATGTTGGCTATCACATCTTTGGCATATACATACATCAAATACCCAGTTTGATCAAAATCTTTAAAGCCGTTTTTGAGTAAATAAAAAAAACACGTGAAAATGATACAAAATTTATTAAGTAAAGTCCCCCCTCCGGTTAATCAATTTTGATGAAATGTTGGCTATCACATCTTTGGCTTATACATAGATCAAATACCCAGTTTGATCAAAATCGTTAAAGCCTTTTTTGAGTAAATAAAAAAAACACGTGAAAATGTTACAAAATTTATTAAGTAAAGTCCCCCCTCCGGTTAATCAATTTTGATGAAATTTTTACAGTCATATCTAGGGCATATACATAGATCAAATACTGAGTTTAATCAAAATCGATAGAGCCGTTTTTGAGAAAATCGAAAAAAACTTAAAAAGTTATTAAGTAAATTACCCCCTCCCTTTAAGTAATTTTGATGAAATTTGTGCTGTCACATCGCGGGCATATACATACACCAAATACCCAATTTCAGGATCGCACGGTTTATAGTTTTTGAGCTAGTCTGTTCACACACACACACACAGACACACAGACACACAGACACACAGACACACAGACACACACACACACACAGACCATTTCGCGGGACTTGGTCATTTCGACTCAGGGGACCCCAAAACGTGTATTTCCGTTGAAAACCGGAAGTCGAAATTTTTCACGATCGCAATACTTCCACTTACTATATATTTCATATATAGGTAAGTGAAAGTAAAAAGAAAAAAATTCCGTCAACTCATAAAACACCTTGAGCTCAGGCATGCGCCGTACGCTTTAAGGACAAACCAATGCGTTATAATTAAAGATGTTCTGTTCATTTAATGAAAATTATTTGTTTCATCGGAACTAAATGAAATATTCAACAAGTACATAGAGAATTATAAAATCAGACGACTTGGAGTATCATGCTTCATTGCCGAATTATCTCAAGTAAAACTTCTATTTAATAATAAAAGAAATTAGTTTTTTTTTTTTTTTTTTTTTTTTGAGCAATTGAAAACAAAAATAAGAAATGAAAGTGGAAAAATGTATAACTTTGAGAAGTGGCAATTAACAAAACATATTAATTTCTAATCTAAGTAAGTTGGTAAGTGAAAGTTGTGTGTTGCGCGCATGCACCAGATTTTTTAATTCATATGGCCATCTCGATTTCTAACAGTATATTTCTTCTTTTATTAAAGAAAAAATATTCTTTGAGTAAAAAGAAAACTGCTATTTAAACATCAACCATGTGTTGATTGGAACTTTTTTAATAAGAAATTTTATGTGAATATAACTCTTCTCTGTTATATTATCTACTTAATTTTATTATATCCTCATACAGAATAGAAAAGAAGAGAAAATAAATTTTGTTCTGGGACAAGGTCCCTCAAGAATAACAGACTGGAACAAAAAATAAAACTACAACTGGTCAAATAATTAAAGTAATGGTGGATTATTAAAGATAATATTTTCATTAAAAACCCATAATAAATAGTTATAAAAAATAAAAGTAGGTATACAAAGTTGTGAATAATATATTGATTTATCAAATAAATAATAACGGTAATAAATTACAATAAATTTCCAAGAAAAAAAAAGAAGAAATTAATGAAAAAAAAAAATTATTCCATAATGATATAATGCTGTTAAAATCGTATCCAAGGATTTTAAGAGATTTTTGCCTAATATAATTCTACAATCTTAGAGCTTAACTAGATCTCTCATTACCTGATTTTATAACATCACGATAAGTAATGGTTTTAAGCTTTGGATCCCTCAGACTAAATAGTTACTTCAATGTAATTATGTAATTCACCAGACTAAGACGAAAATATTTAATAGATTGTTAAGAATAATCTGTTTGCAAATTCTTTCGTGAGCTGGTCTTTTCTCCATTTCCTCATTTTATCACAATCTTTTTTACCTTGACTTTTGATAATGCAAATTTTTTTGTGTTCCACTCTATATACGAATCAGATTCTGATCTTAAATCCAAGAAATCTAACATACTTTAACTAAAAAAGCCCCTGCCTTCCCAAAACTGCGGCACAGAAACTGCTCTCCAATGTGCGCGGGTACCTGTGCGACGCAGTTTTTTTTTCGTGCCGCCTGCTCTGTTCTGCTCTGCGTCGCCTGCGTGACACAGTTCGATGTTCGCCTTGCCTTAACTTCGTACTTTCCAGGGATTCGTTTGATTTCTTTATTTAAATATTTTTTAGGTGATTATAGAAATAATAATCGAGTTTTAGACTGAACCATCATTTTTTCGACAATATATCGTCAATAAGGATCAATAGAAAGAATTCATAACAACTGCTAATTATAAGTTGGATCTAAATTCTCTATTTTGAGGACCTTAGTATTTTTCAGCAAACGATGGTGGTATTTTTTTTCTTCTGAGACAGGGACATTTATTATTGCTTTATTTAAATCAACAGGTTACGTAAGTTCCAACAAATTCTTGAAATATGTTGTCGACTCTTTGCATGCTCAATAGGCATTTCATTGTTAATACTGAGCAGTTAGTAAAGGTGTACCATGCATGCAAGAGTTGCAATCGTGTTTTAAGTGCTAGTTGGAACATACCTTTGATTCATTAGGAATCGCCTAATGTTTTTTCTGACCGATATGAGTTTGAACAGCACGCACTTCGCCTTCTTTCAATATGTTCTCTATCGTCTTCTCTCAAAACACTTCTCTTTGTTTTTCATTGTAAAATGAAATTAAATAGGTTTTTTTACTTTCACTTATCTATATATGAAATATATAGTAAGGGAAAGTATTGCGATCGTGAACAATTTCGACTTCCGGTTTTCAACGGAAATACACATTTTGGAGTCCCCTGAGTCCAAATAACCAAGTCTCGCAAAATGGTCTCTGTGTGTGTGAACAGATTAGCTCAAAAAATATAAACCGTACAAACCTGAAATAGCGTATTTGGTGTACGTATGTGCCCGCGATGTGACAGCAAAAATTTCATCAAAATTGGTCAAACGGGGGAGGGGGTACTTTATTCAAAAAGCAACTCGCAGTGAAAAACAAACAACCAGTAAAAAAATCTGGTGCGTGCGGCAACACACAACTTTCACTTAACAACTTAGATTAGAAATTAATGCGTTGTGTTAATGCCACTTCTCACTCAGTTACACATTTTTCTACATTCATTTCTTATTTTTGTTTTTATTTGCTCTATAACAAACACTAATTTCTTTTATTATTAAATAAAAGTTTTTACTTGAGATAATTCGGCAATGCAAGCATAATACTCCAAGTCGACTGATTTTATAATTCTCTATGTACTTGTTGAATATTTTATTTATTTCCCATGAAACAAATCATTTCCAAGCGTCATGCGTGGGCTCAACAAGTTTTATGAGTTGACTGAATATTTTTCTTTTTTCTCCTCTTTATGTTTTCTTTATTTTTATCATATCTCATATTTAGCCATTTCTTATATTTAGGCGTAACGAGAGACAGTTAATTTCTCCATATAAACAAAACCAAAGGTACTTCATAGGAAACAAACAATCAAAAAAGGCCCCAACCCTCCCAAAAAAAAAGCCCCCTCAGAACATTTTAATAATGATAAAGCTTACCTGATATTAAAGAACACCTAATTTTCATTAAACATGACGAATTTGATAAAAATCGTTAAAGCCGTTTTTGAGATCATCGAAAAAAAGGTAAAAATTGGAAAAAAAATTATGAAATAAAGTGCCCGCTCCGTTTGAGCAATTTTGATGAAATGCGGGCTATCACATCTTTAACATATACATACGTCAAATACCCAGTTTGATCAAAATGGTTAAAGCCGTTTTTGAGTAAATAAAAAATCCCGTGAAAATGATACAAAAATTATCAAGTAAAGTCCCCCCTCCGGTTAATCAATTTTAATGAAATTTTAGCAGTCATATTTCGGGCATATACATACATCAAATACCCAGTTTGATCAAAATCGTTAAAGCCGATTTAGAGTAAATAAAAAAACGCGTGAAAATGTTACAAAATTTACTAAGTAAAGTCCCCCCTCCGGCTAATCAATTTTGATGAAATTTTTACAGTCATATCTTGGGCATATATATAGATGAAATACTCAGTTTAATTAAAATCGTTAGAGCCGTTTTTGATAAAATCGAAAAAAACTTAAAAATTTAAATTAAATTAAATGGAAAAATAACACAAATGTTCACCTGGATCGGAACGATTTTTTTTACTAATAAACGCGTCTGGCGTGTTTTAGTAAGACTTTTTAACCAGCCAGACGACTGAATTTTGTATTTAGGAACCTTTTTGAATCAATTGGCACAAGAATGAATCCTACGTTTTATGGGTGAGTTTTTTGTGATTTATCGTGCACCGCTCGCGCGCAACTGGCGGGCACTAGTAAGAGTTTTATGGCTGCCAGACGATTTTTCCCTTTCTATAGAAATAAAAAGCTAACGATTAAGCCACATTCCAGCCGTATGTTTTATGGGTGAATTTTTGTGAAAAAATTAATTATTCAAATTAATTTTTAAGGCATTAGTAAGAATTTTATCGCTGCCAGACGATCGGTTTTGCATTTAACTCTGTTGTTTCTAACTGTGCTGAAATTTGTAGGTGTATGTTCTATGGGTGAGATTTTTTGCATCTGACTCCTGTACTATTAGGGTTTATGTTTGATGTTAGTGTCTGCGCGAAGGGTTTCGTGTTAAAAGTTAGTCTTTGATGGAAGTTTTTGTAGTATTGTATGGCTGTATCGATAACTGTTGGGATATTCAGGTCCTTGTGCAGTAAGTCATTTGTCACATAGTATGGTGCGTCTACTATTTTCCTCAATACCTTGGACAGGAATAACTGAATTCTTTGGGTGTTTGAGGGTTTTGCAGAACCCATAGTTCTATCCCATATGCCCAATATGATATTACTTTGTAAACAGTAAGTTTGTTAGTTATTCATAATTTCGAACGTTTTTTGAGTAACCTAGACTATATTCTAAATCGTTTGTTAAGTTGTTTCCTTTTTCAGTCCGATGTGGATTCCCCAAGTCAGTCTCTTGCCCAGGTGAAGTACTAAATACTGCTTGGGATTCAGGATTTTCATTGAAGTATACTTATGGGCAAGAACCATGATTGAGGGTGAAGGTAATAAATTCACTTTTCATACAGTTCATTTTTACCTTCCACCTGGCCCGACTAAATACATCATCCAAGTGGTTTTGCAGGATAGAAGATGCTATATCGGGGTTCCTATGTAAGTTAAGTAGTGCTATCTTCAGCGGAATGTAGCCAGTAGGGTGTATTCGTGTTCGGGTAAGTCTGCCGTGAAGATATTGAAGAGTAGTGGTCCATTTACACTACCCTGTGGAACTCAACGTTTTATTTCTTCGTGTGATAGTCTAGTTAGCTTATTGAATCTGTGTTTGCCTGTTGGATAACGCGTCCTTTGCCAAATTTTACGTGCTTTTCGTCTTTATTGGATGAGATGTCGTATGTAAGGTGAATTTTAGTCATTATTCTGATGGAAATCTGCTTCGTAACATTGAAGCACTCCAGGCACGCTTGTTGTTGTTTTGGGCAGCTTGTGTTAGAAGCTCTACCGCGTCATCTAAGTCTTCAGGTATACGTATGTTTGTATTTAGAGTTAAAATTTGTTTAATTAATTCCCTTCACTTACACCAGTCAGTGTAAGCTCATTAAAATTAATCTTGAAAATCCGTTATACGGTATAAAATGCTGCAAATTATTAAAAGAGCAATGATACCTTTTTCTGTAGGATCCTTCTTCTTCAATCCATTTTTTTCTGCCATAAACAGTTCTCTCCTATTTTTTATAACCTAAAATTTAAAAAAAACTGCTGCCAGAAACTGAAAGATTTAAAGTAATACGAATAATTCTCCACAATCATGAACCTTATATTTGCATTTAAATCAAAAGTTCTCATATATATAAAAATAAATATGTTTATCTTGATAAACGATCTTAATTAACTAAATAGTTTCTTAAACATTTTTAGGTTTCTTCATTTTATTTTTTCAGTGAGAGAAAATACCAAACTACCCATCCCGACCAATAGCGGAAATTTTCAGAGAGGGCCCGGCTTTTTTTTTTTTTGACAATTCCTAAGTAATGAATGACGTTATAAATTACTATTAAATGTTTAAATACAATCCACTTTTAATTTAATACTTCAAAAGATAACTAAATATGGCTTATTTCATATGGAAATAGCAATAGTTTATTAGTGTCTTCACCTCTCAGGTGAATTCCGCCCCCCTTCCCTAGATCCGCCACTATCAAAACTACTGTTTTTAACTTTGTCCAGCCCGACAAAGTTATAAAAACAGTCGTTAAGTTTGGTTTGTATTTTAACGGTAATGGTTAGATTATGTCCGAACATGGAAATATACAACTTAACAGGAGTATTCGAATGCTTCAAGGCCATGCTCTCTTCTTTGTTAGGAACTAATTAATCCCTGAAAGTAATCTTAGCGGTAAGTGCACAAACGGTTTTCATGAACCGTTCACGAAAACCGGTCTTTCATGAAAATTCGAAAAGGTTAACGTTTTTATTGTTAGTAAACCCCCCCCCACACACACACCGAAAACTTTCACTGTCGGATACAAAAGTATTAAATAGTTATTCGAATATTTTTTGTATCCGATAACTATATTTTGTTCTTCTAATAGTTTTCATATTTGAATAAAAAAGCTTCGAATAGTATCTAAATACAATTTATGCCCACCTCTGAAACACACGCAGCCACACGAAAGCACACACACACGCGTGCGCAAACACACAAACACTTACACACTCACGCGCACACACAGACACACAGACCATTTCGCGGGACTTGCTTATTTGGACTCAGGGGACCCCAAAACGTGTATTTCCGTTGAAATTTTACACGACCGCAATACTTTCCCTTCCAATACATTAGATACGCAGGTAAGTGAAAATAAAAAAACAACATTCAAAAAAGTGTAGGACAGGTGTTGCGAGCGTTAAGTTTGGTTGTATTGTATGTGCTCTTTTCTAAGTTTGAATTTAGTACAGTGAGCGTAGAGTGATCTTGTTTTAATTGTTTTGTGTTTTTCATTACTTTGTTTGAAAATGTTTTGCTAGTAATGGTTTTAATTGTTAAAATCGTGTACATAGTGTAAATAGGTTAGGACTGGGGACTTGTGGGTTTCAATTCCCTGAAGGAGGGGGTTTAGTTACTGCTAGACTGTTACTGGCTGTGCAACAAGCATAAGTGAGTAAAACTTTTTTGTGCATAACGTTTAGTTCTTAGGTTAAATTAGATTAATATTCTAGGTTATAACCTAGACTCTTTAATAAACATTGATAAGAGTTTAAAATTAATATGAACGAATTAAATGTAAATTCGTTAGATAAAATGGAGTGTAACGATTCTGAGAACTTAAAACCGAATAAGAGAACGAGAGAAACAAAAGACCATGAAGATGCTAAGAGAATTAGGGAAGAAGCACCTGTATCACTTCAAACCTCAGGAATTCAAATAGAAGGCAGTGATCTGCTTGGTAAGGAGAATGATGAGACCCTTCTTCATGATTCCAGGCACATTCAGGAAAAACTGCGT